>OX940865.1:9252605-11652605 GCA_954871525.1 Parietaria judaica | reverse complement strand
TACGTCATTTGCATGAGTTCTTTTGTGTTTCAAGATCATGTTTGTTTTTAGGATAAACATCCCGCATTTTGTCTCTCTTTTTCGTGACCGGTCTATCACTTTGTAAAATGACTATCTTATCCCCGACTTTGTATTTATGTTCATATGCAGCCCTTCGGCCACTGGTGTAAACAAAATTGCAAATTTTATGAGTGGGCTAGATGAGGAATAAGCACAATTTTTGTAAATATCTTTCAAGTTATTGACTTTGTCTCAACTCTCATTACACTTTGTAAGGACAAAACTACAAAGTGATAATAATTTTACGAGAATAAAAATACAAACTTTAGAATATTTTTTATATTTATTTTTATTATAGCAATTGGAGAAGTCGTAATAAAATTATGTAAGAATGTTAATTCAGTAATAAACATTGACCAAGTGGCTATCTAATCACGGTGGTTCGAAATGACTTGAAAAAATATGAGAGAAGATGCTATTTAGTATGTTAAAATTAGGAAGAGATTAGCACAAACCATTGGAATTGGTATAAGAAATGTAAAATTGATTACAAAAATGCCTCTACAGAATTGCCTTTCTGTTATTTCATACAACAAAGAATAAAATGACCTCTCTGCCCCCAAAATGGTTTTGCTGTCTAGATAATAGAGCTCTCTTTTTCGTCTCAAATCACAGCAAAAATTGTGATCACTTCGATTCAAAATTAGTTTCTCAACTCTCTAGGCCTCGCCAAGGGTGAACCGGACGAACCTTCGCACCTTGATGTTCTCCCCGAGGGTGGCGACGGTTTGTTTGAGCAAGTCCTTCACCAAAATCGCGTCGTTTTTGACAAACGGCTGCTCCAGCAGGGCGAGCTCTCCGAGCCTCTTTGCGACCCGACCCTCCACGATCTTCTCCCTTATGCTCTCCGGCTTTGACCGCAGATCCTCTCGCTGCCTCTCGAGCTCTTTCTCCTTCTCCACCACATCGTTTCCGACATCGTCGACTGACACAAAGCTCACGCTAGGGCACGCCACCACTTGCATTGCCAAGTCGTCCACCAGCTCCTTGAACGCCTCGTTTCGGGCGACGAAGTCCGTTTCGCAGTTGACTTCGATGAGGACGCCGATGCGCGAGTCGTGAATGTAAGCGCCGATCCTGCCTTCCGCCGCGAGCCGGCTCGATTTTTTGTCGGCCGACGAGAGACCCTTCTTCCGGAGGTACTCTTGCGCCTTCTCCATGTCGCCGCCACTCTCCGACAGAGCTTTCTTGCAATCCATCATTCCGGCCCCGGTTTCATCTCGTAGCTGTTTGACCAGTGAAGCGGACACGGCGACGGTCGGAGGCCTGCGACAGAAGGGTATATACGTAAAGCGTAAAAGATGCTTTCTCGATTCCGTTTAGAGTTATAGGTGCAGTTTTTTACCGCTTCATATTATAAAGTTGACGTGGGGAGAACACATCAATCTATGAGCAAAGTTCAGGTGCATGTGTTCAATTTACGAGAAAGTTTTACTTACTTTTCGACAGTCTCCTTCACCTCTTCCGGTGAAGCAGGAGACTCGGCTTTCGGTGCTGCCTGTTTCGCTGTTGTTTGGGCCGCGACCTCAGCAGCGAAATCCTGACTCTTCTTTTCCAGGCCCTCTCCGAGATTGTAGCGTACGAATCTCTTGACTTTGATGTTTTCCCCAACGGTTGAGATCGTTTGCTTCACCCAGTCCTTCATCAAAACCTTGTCGTTCTTGATGTAGGCCTGTTCGAGCAACGCCAGCTCATCGAGCCTCTTCTTGACCCGGCCGTCGACGATTTTCGACCTGATCTGCTCCGGCTTGGAGGCAAGATCTTCCTTCTGCATCTCGATCTCCCGCTCCTTGTTGACGAGCTCCTCGGGGACGTCTTCCGAAGCGATGTATTGCACTTGAGGGCACGCGGCGACTTGCATTGCCAGGTCATCGACCAGCTCCTTGAAGATCTCACCCCGTGCGACAAAGTCAGTCTCGCAGTTAAGTTCCACAAGCACACCGATCCGGCTGTCGTGAATGTACGACCCTATCCTTCCCTCAGCGGTGGCTCGGCTAGCCTTCTTTTCCGCGCTTGCCAAGCCTTTCTTTCTGAGGTATTCCGTTGCTTTGACGATGTCACCTCCGCTCTCAGAGAGCGCTCTTTTGCAGTCCATCATTCCGGCTCCGCTCTCATCTCGCAGCTGCTTTACGAGCGCCGGTGATATTGTTGCTGCATTAAATGCATTGAACAGAGACTACTAAAACAATCACATGAAAAAGCTTTACCTGTTCTAATCAAATCAGTAACGCGCTAATATCGACATACAACAAGATCTAGCTCAAAGTAATAAGAATGACGAAGAAAAGCGTTTCGGGGAATAGCTCTCATAAAGTGACACTTTTTGCATATGTAATTGTGAAAAGCATTTTGCAACTTCCGAGTTTCAACTTTTAACAGAAAGACTAAATTCCGTGAAAAAAAATGTCCAACAAAAACGGCAGACACTAGAACAAAAAAAACGAACGAAATATTCTACACAACCTCAAACCATTTTTCACTTGTTTATCCCTCCTCGACACTGGAGCTACGCACCTTTAGCGGCTTCGGAAGGAGGATTGTCGGGTTGGGAATCTGCACTGGCGACGCTGCCGTTAGTATCGGACTCAGAGGTCTGCTGATTCTCAGGAGCTATTTCCTCTGGAACTTTTTCCTCGGCTTCTTGTACTGCCACCTCTTCCTGGACTATAGTCTCCTCGGCTACTGGCTCTGCAACATCGTCCTTCACTGCCACATTCTCGTCTTGTTGCTCAGCAACCCCGTCCTTCACTGTAGCCTCCTCGGCTACCGGCTCAATAACCTCTTCCTTCGTTGTCTCATCCTCGGCTGTCACCTCATCCTTCACTGTCGTTTCCTCAGTTACCGGCTCTACAACCTCTTCCTTCACTATCGTCTCCTCGGCTACCGGCTCTACGATCTCTTCCTTCACTGTTGCATCGTCGGCTTCTTGTACTGCCACCTCATCCTTAATTGTCGCGTCATCGGCTACCGGCTCTACACTCTCTTCCTTTACTGTTGCATCATCGGTTTCTTGTACTGCCACCTCATCCTTTACTGTCGTCTCTTCGGCTACTGGCTCTACAACCTCTTCCTTCACTGTCGCATCCTCGGTTTCTTGTACTGCCACCTCGTCCTTAATTACAACCTCCTTGGCTTCTTCCACTGGCAACTCGTCCTCAGCTTGTTGGTCATCAGTGGTTTCTGCTTCAGTAAGGACGCTACTAGGAGTGGAAGCCTCCGTTGCAGTCTCCTCGGGTTTTTGTGGGACCTCTGGGGCTACAGCTTCTTCGACTTTCTCCCTCTCATCGAGGAAAGCAGCAATATCCTTGTTCTTACGGAAGGCCAGCAAAAACGGGTTTGTTGCGGTGTGTACAACCCCTTGACCTACCGGAACATCCGTCTTTTGAATGTTCTCTTCCTTCTTCATCGTCAACGTCAATTGTCCTCTGCTGATACGCAACACCCGTACGCTGACTTCTTGACCGACCTCAAGAGTACTCTCACCCATCATGGTTCCAAATCCGTCATCAATTTCTTCTGATATGGGCAGGAATCCTTCCTCTCCCTCAGGAAGAGCAATGAAAGAACCGGCCTTATTCATGTTCTTCACGGTACCCTCTAGATCTTGTCCTTTGGCAAATTTCGAGGCTTTTTTTGGGTCACCCTTCCTTTGGCCGGGCCTCGAACTGTTCTTTCTGCCTGGCCCGCCCCTTTCCTTACCACCATCGTCGTTTTCACGCATCGAAAGAGAAATCCGTCCAGACTCCATGTTCGCTTCGAGCAGTCTAACCTTCACTTCTTGCCCAACGGAGACGACGCTACCGACTTCCTTGACGAAGCTATCGCTTAACTGTGAAACGTGCACTAGGCCGTCCGTGAAGGCTCCGAAATCCACGAACGCACCAAAAGGCTGGGTTGACCTTACTTTACCGGTAAACGTTGCACCAGCAACGAGTTCCTCATTGCTGACAGGAGGCAAGTCGCTTTTCTTAACCGGCCTTGCACGTTTAGACTGAGCTGGGGCGTCATCGGATGGCACTTCACCAGAAACCGACGACTCTGGCTCTTCCACAGCCACTTCAGTTTCCGTGGCACGTAAGAAATGGAGTCGCGATTGGCTGTGCAACGAACAACCCCTCCCGTAAGGTGAGAGCAACCGGAAAGAAGCCGACCGTGATAGCAGAAAACTCTGCGGGCACGATGCATTTACAGCAGCTCTCCTTGACAAGCCGAGCCGCGCGGAATAGTTCCTCCTTGTCGTGAATGCCGTCCCGGGAATAAGCGAAACATTGCTTATGGAATACGGAATTACCGGTGTCATATTGAATAAAACTCAAAGTAAGCTGAGCAGCCACTCTTTCATCAACACCTCATCTGCAAAACACAACGCCTCTTGATTCAACCATTGCAAAACTCTGGAACTAAGTTCAATTCAGTGAAACAGACATTTGAAAACTTCACTTCTAACAGTGAAACAGGAAACACCCCACTTGCAAAATCTCACGGCTCGTGACAGAGAAGAGTGGAAACATGAAAGACCCAGAAGCGTGGGAGAGAAGAAAATCACCTTTGAGTAGTTGAAGAAGCCGTTGCGATTCTGGGTTCGATGGGAAATGAAAGGTGAAGCTTTTATGTGTGTGTGTATCATCCTTATCTTTGCTGAAACTGGAAGTGGATGGCTAAGCTCAGCCAAAGCCGAAGCCAACCCGCTTTGGGCCTACCTAATATGGGCCCACCTTTGGGAAAAAGGATCTTTCTTCAAAGCCCACAAGATATATATGTCTTTTACAAAATAAAAGTTGAGATATTCAAAATTATGGAACTTTTTTTTTTATTATTATTATAAACAAGAATGAAATGAAGAATTATCTTATTACAACACTTAAAATATTAGATCCCAGCTTATGGCATAAGAAGCTCCGAAATTCTGATATACCTCATTGTAAAAAAATCGATAAAAGGCTGTTATCGATAATAGGACGCTATCATATTTATTTTCGGGAAAGGCCTCGCACCGGGGTTATTTCGCAAAGACTTGTGTAAGGAAGAGGATCGTGAACGAGTTTGAATGCAATAAAAACGATTTATACATGTATCGAAGAAGAAGAAGGAAAATTACGTTGTAACTTGGCGGACACATGATACGAATATTGTTGGGCTAACTAAAGTACGAGGGGATGATTAAGTATAATTTAAGAGTGAAAATAAATTCTTGTGAAGATTTAAGGAGGACAAATGAGAAGGAAAAGAAAAAAAAAAGAGACAAAATGTAAACAAAATTTAAATATTGAAAGAATCATAGCACCAATGAATTTCTTGATTTGATTATAAGTGATGGTTTTTGTTTATCTTGATATAACTAAGTGTTTATTGAAATTTGATTTTGTTATTTTCTTGATTTGATTAAGTGTTTTTTAGTGGTTGAATTAGTTTTGTATTTATATTTTATTATTGATTGGATAAAGTGTTGATTTTGTTTTCTTGATTTTATAAAGTGTTTTTTTTTTTTTAGTTTACTCTTAATTTTGGTCGAATTAGTTATTTCTTGATTTTACTGAGAGTTATTTGTTTATTTTAGATTTTGGGTCAATAGAGCCAACAATGTCGAAAAAGAAAAGAAAAGAAAAAAAAGTCCTACAGCCGTTCTCACGACACAATGTATGCCAAAAATAGTAAGGCTGCTCAAATCCGGTATTGTAAGATTCAAATACGGTCTTTCGTATTTAAACGAAACCATCGGCAGAATCTTCGAACACATTAACGAGGTCATGATTTGACAATGTAGCTGAGATATCCGAAGTTGAAGGGAACTGCAAGATGAAACTCGAGTTCTATGCAAATTACTCTCACAAAGATCGTGAAGTCGTGAACATCCAAAGTTCCAAACGACTATGCTATTGTCCAAGGTCAATGTTCTCTAATTGACTCTAAGACCCCCAAGATTCATGAGCTTGCTGATTTAACCAATTTTTTAACGAAGCAATAAATTATGAAATTGCATATTCGATAAAATACTTCTCAAGATAATATTATAATTAATTTATAATCTGAAATATATGATTATGAATATAAATGCTAGAATACGTACGTGCATGAGGCAAAGGAAAAGAACGATGGCACGTCGCACTACTTATGTTGACATTTTTGTATTTGTCATAAACTCTATATAAATAAATTAAAAGAACGAAAAATAAGTTTTGAAATATGACTGGACTGTGATCATGCCATAGTTATGCAAACGTGCAAGTGTACTGAATTTAATTTAATAACATGTTGTAATATCATATTCACTAGACGTGATTTAGGACTTCACGATTACAAATATCTAACATTACAATCTTCATAATAATATAATCGGAATAGTCTAGTATAAATGCATTTATTAATTTTCCAAATAATTATAGTATAGCAATGTAGATTTATACAAGTTGTTTACCTTCAATAACTTTTATAATCAAATTACTCGAATTCGTTGGGGGTTGGGTTCTTGATTGTTATTGAGTCACTTTTTTTTTTTTTTTAACCAGGTTTTTCATTAAAAAAATGGGGAATGATTACGCAAACAAACTACAAACCCAATAAGAAATAATATTAAAGTAGCAATAATATGTAAAATTTGAGTAAAAGGTCTTGGCTAATTTAAGTAAAAATTAGTGTAAATTTAACTAAAATAAAAACTTCAATGGGGACGGATGCCCTTTATTCTAATTTCTACATATTCGTATAGGGCTATCTCTGCTATAAGTATCTATTTTCATACTAAGTGTGTCTATGCATTCTCAATTTCTTCTTTTGGCGGCAATAGTACTTAAAAGCTACACAACTATATCAAATTCTAATTTCCTCCAAATGTCAAGTTTACGTATATTACGTTAAAGACACACTTACGTTTTTAGTTTAATAAAAGTAGTGTTAAATAATTAATATTTTTTTAGTTCAATAACAGAGATACACTTGTCACTCGTGTAATAGAATTTAGCGGACATGAAAAAAAATTGAAAATTTGGGACTGTTTTGCAATCTTAAAATATTATTGCCACTATTTTTTTTAAATATATCAATATACTAAATATAAAACTGAGTATTCATGCCACAAATATCCTTAAATAATGCTACAAGTTGCTTAAGTTAAAAAAAAAAAAAAAACACACAATAATTAATGAGTTTTTTATTTTTTTTTTATTTTTTTTTATAAATGTCCTTTCTTTCTTCCAAGTTTCCAATAGTAAATTTTTATTTATAAATTATTTATATTCGTAAATATGAGAAATAATCAACTAAAATTTGAATTTGAAAATGAAAAAACCGAAAAAAAGAGGTTAAAGCTACAAAAGTTATAATAATGAGAAGTCTTCTATATTACAGTTCATATTAACTTATTATATTATGGTTCCATTCGATGATTCCTTATTATATAATATGCTCGCATATACATCAGAATTCACGTGATACTTTAGAATGTATAAATTAATTGCTAACTTATATTTTTAAGTTACAATGACCTTTTTAAACTAATTGGTCGCGTAAGAAAACAAAATGTAGGACCATTAATTCAACCTAATGCGGGCCTGATATATATATATATATATATATACATATATATATATATGATCATTAAGAGTATGCGTGTGAATGTATATGATTAGTCATAGCTATCACATGCATCATGCATGCATGCACGCTGATATTTTTGTATTAAAAAAAGCTGATATTCTCATTGTTTGTTAGCCGATTCTCGGAAGATATATGTACGTTTGTTAGGGCTTAGCGACGTGTAAAACCCAATATTATATATATATATATATATATATATATATATATATATAAAAAGGTCAAAAAGTCAAAAAAAAAAGGGCTCGAAGGTTCTCCCCCCCCCCCCTTCTCTTCTTTTTCTCTCGACACTCTCTCTGTCTCTCTCTCTCTCTCTCTTCAAAAAAAAAAATTTCTTCCTCAACAAAACTTCAAAGCTTCATAACTCTGTCACCGGAGCTCCGATCAAAGAGATTTTGGTACCGCCGGAAAGCTCTCGAGAAGGCGAACGTTCTGATAGGCGGATGGCGACCTGACGTGGTGGCGTTTGGCCGGAATAGTCGCCGGAAGGTTCGGTTTTTAATTCTAGATCTTTTTCATTTGGGTTTGAATTTGAGAAAACTAACACCGGAACCGGGTTCACGAAGGTTAGTAGAGTTTGATGGAGCTGCCACCTCGCCGTCGCAGTCGCCGGTCGCCGCCGTCGGCCGCCGTCGTCATTTTCCGATATCGAATTTTATTGAGGGGTTTTGAAGCCCTCGTCGAGGAGATCGAAAGCCCTCAATCGGAATTGTCATCGGACTCCCGGTAAGCTCGAATTTCCTTGCCCTAGATTCTGATTTTAGATGATAAAATTAGGTATGTTCTGGGCCTTGATTGATGAAATTGACCTCGCCATTGTGTTTAGAATAGTCGAATTAGGCTAGGAGAGGTAGCACATTGTCGAATTGATGCCCGTTTTACTGCCTCGTTTTGCGTGCCCGACGGGAATTCGGCCCGGGTTAAATGTCAGCGTATCGGGTTTTCAATTTACAATTTGAATTCCAATCTTAGTAATATTTGACTTATGGATGGTATCGGTGTTATAGTTGGCGCGGATAGTCGTCCCGTGGTCACCTCGAAAACCGTGCTACCTGAATCACCCGTTATGAATAGTACATCGGATCCCGAAGTCTCTGATCATCGAAGTCAAGGCCAAGACGAACCCGCATCTTCGACTAGCTAGTCGATCGGTCAAAGTTTCCACAGATCGAGGTAGGGGCTATTACCTTTTCTCGCAATTTAAAATGAACGTAGAAACCAACTAATTAACTAAGATTGAACCGGATAGGTTAATATTGGAATTTAATAAAATTAATGTCGTGATTGTCGTCGCTTGAGAGCGAGGCAGAGAACCAGGTATGGTTTAATATTCGTTACTACATTTTATGTTTATGATTACGTCGGGATGACGTATGTTGATATGGTACCCGCTTCGGGCGGATGATGATTATTATGATGGTACCCGCTTCGGGCGGATGATGATTATTATGGTATGGTACCCGCTTCGGGCGGATGAGCTGCTGACGAGCAGCTGGCTACTGCGCAGTAGGCCGGATATGATTATGGATGTGGATATGATTGGTGACCCAAAAGTCAACATTTCGACCCATGGCGAACTGGCCGTCTTTGGTGGTGATTAGGATCCCGAGTCGAGGGCGAGTTACGGTTAGGGACTTCTAGTCCACCTGTGCTCGTGCCTTGAGGACTCGATGGGATATAGTGGAGTAAAGGCGCGAGCTGACTCGGCATGGACCACCGAAATGATTTGACTTTTGTGGGGTATATTTATTTATTTTATGAAAATGATGATTAAATTGTTTATGATGTCATTTAATTTAATTAATTGAAATTTGACTAATAATGGTTCGGTAAAGAGAATTGGTAATAGGTTCCCTACTGAGCGTGTGGTGCTCATCCCTTCCATATACATCTTTTTCTTTCCAGCTTCAGGTGGTGTTCAGTACCAGACTCCGAACGAGGAATAGTTTGATTCAGGAAGTCTACGTGTCGTTTTGCTTACCTAAACCTTTAATGTTCGTCGTGGTGAATTTCATATTTTTAGTTGATCTTTAATTTCGAAAATGTAAAGGATTAAATTAAGGATATTTGTGATGGTGGTACTTTGTAATTATCGTTTTATGGTGTTGTATAAACTGTGGTCGTTGATGTTGTATTGTCGTTTTAAGTCCCATGGGCAAAAGTTATGTGTTTGTTGACGTGGACGTTGAATATTCAACGATATCGTTTAAATGATGATGTGTCGTTGACCGGTCCAAGTTTGAAAAGTCGTTGTTTTGTCTTATCGTACTAACCCCCATTTAGGGGCGTTACAGTTTGGTATCAGAGCCTAGGTTACGGCACCTAGGGTACAACACCATAATTTTTATTTTTATTTTGCGTTTTTGTCATGTTTTATTTTGTATCACCATCCATAATCCTGACATTTAATCTTTTTACAGTTGATCAACATGGTTCGGAATTCCCAAAGTACCCTAAATATGCGTCCCCCGTTAAATCTTGAAGAATCTGCATTGTATAATGTTCCATAATACGTGATACAATCTCTTAGTTCTGCAGTTGAAATAATGAAATCTTTTAAGGAGATCCTGTTCCAAAATCCTCTATAGTTTGATGAATTTCCTGATGTTGCTACAATTGAAATGCGATTGGCATTAGTGATGAAAAATTTGAGGTGCTCTATAATTCTGATGTCGTAGTTAGCCCTGAAGCTAGAATGGTAAATTTTGGGTAATGATTTCATGCGCAATGGGTTTGCGAGAACTTTACGCCAAAGCGTTACTCTAATTTCTCAGAATTGATTGTTTCAGCCAAAAACCTCGAGACATGTATTATTGCTTCATCGTTGTGCGCTCATATAGGAAATTGCCAAAAGCTTTAATGATCTACAAGTCTTGTGAGCTTGTCATTGAGGGAAGTAAATTCTCATTTGACGTAATCGTTCCCCGTATGATCGAGTTTGATGTAACATTGGAAATGAATTTGTTAGAAAAGTACCGTGCTATTGTAGACTGCTACAAAATACATGGCACCCTCAGAAGAAAAGAAAATGAGCATGTTAATATGGCCTCATAATTTTATCTTGAAGTCTCTCCTTGGAGGAAAGATGAATTTTGAAGGGTCGGAAGTTAATTGTACCATTGAAGGTGTGAGGCAAAGTGCAATCGACCCGCACATCCCAATAGTACAAGATCTTGAAGATGTGTTTTCCGCAGAGATTTTAGGATTTCCTCCAGATTGTCGATTGGGTTTGACATTGACCTAGTTCCTGGGAGTTTTCCAATTTCTATGGCTCATTTCCGTATGGCTCCAGCAGAATTGGCAGAATTGAAGAAGCAATTAGACGACTTGTTGAGTAAAAGGTTTATCTGGCAGAGTACATCACCGTGGGGAGCACCGGTGTTATTCGCTAAGAAAACTAATGATAGTTTACGCCCTTGTGTGGACTACAGACAGCTCAACATGATAATGATTATAAAAAAAAAAAAAAACCTTTGCCACGAATTGATGACCTATTCGATCAATTGGAAGGATGCAAGTTCTTCTCAAGGATATACTTGCGGTCAGGTTACCACCAGTTGAGGATTCGAAATGCAGATATTCCGAAGACATCGTTCCGTACACGATATGGTCACTTTGAGTTCACGGTTATGCCTTTTGGTTTAACGAACGCTCCAGCGGCGTTTATGGACTTAATGAATAGAGTTTTCCGACCATACTTGGATCGATTCGTTGCTGTCTTCATTGACGACATACTTATCTATTCAAGAACTTTGGAGGAACACGCAGAACATTTGCGGATCGTTTTGCAGACTTTGCGGGACCATCGTTTATATGCGAAGAAAGAAAAATGCGAATTCTGGATGACCGAAGTGAAGTTCTTAGACCATATGATCTCGCAAGAAGGTATTGCCGTAGACCCGTCAAAGATTGAAGCTATCTTGAACTGGAGGCAACCAAGAAATGTGGCGGAAGTTCGAAGCTTCCTAGGGCTTGCGGGCTATTTCAGGAAGTTTGTGGAGAATTTTTCAAAGATTGATGCGCCCCTAAGCAAGCTCACCAGAAAAGATGTTCAGTTCAGATGGGATGATAGATGTGAAGAGTCTTTTTCAGAGTTGAAACGACGATCGACGAGTGCTCCTGTCCTTGTTGTTCCCAATGTAGATGGAGTGTTTACAGTGTATACTGATGCATCTCGAAGTGGACTAGGCTGTGTGCTCATGCAACAAGGGAGGGTGGTGGCATATGGTTCTAGGCAGTTAAAGCCGCATGAACAAAACTATCCTACCCACGACTTGGAGCTAGCAGCAGTGATATTTGCACTCAAAACCTGGCGTTGTCATCTTTACGGCTCAAGATTTGAGATATTCACTGATCATCAAAGTCTTAAGTATTTGTTCACACAGAGAGACTTGAATACACGATAACGAAGATGGAAGGAGTACATGGAAGATTATGATTTTAGTCTACAGTACCACCCGAGAAAAGCAAATGTGGTGGCCGATGCATTGAGTCGGAAGAACCATGGTCTGGTTGCTTCTCTGACCTTCGAACCATGGAAAAGATCGGTTACCGTTGGTGATTACAATCGAGAATTCCATAGCGATGGGTATAAAGCATGTGCGTATAACGTCATAGCCGTTCCATCAATGGTACTCCAAGTTAGACAAAGTCAGTGGAGCGATGAAACGTTACAAGAGGTATGGAATCGATTACAAGCTGGAGAACAACTTGAAGGATGGAATGTGGGAGTCGATGGATTTTTATTGTACAAAGGAAGGCTTGCGGTAGCTAATGATACTACGTTACGAAGCGCCATCTTACATGAAGCTCATCGTTCCAAGTTTGCTATTCACCCAGGGAGTACGAAGATGTACCAGGATCTGAAGAGGCAATATTATTGGTACGGAATGAAGTCGGATGTGGCGATGTTCGTGAACAAATGTCCAGTTTGCCAAATGGTCAAAGCAGAGCATCAAAGACCTGGCGGGGAGCTTAGACCACTTGAAATACCTGAGTGGAAATGGGACTGCATCACAATGGACTTCGTTTCGGGACTTCCTCGGTCTTTGGGCGGACACGATGCGGTGTGGGTGATCGTTGATAGATTGACAAAATCAGCTCACTTTATCCCTATTCGGACAGATTACAAAGTTTCGAAACTTTGTAAACCATATGTGGAAAAGATAGTAAAGCTTCATGGGGTCCCTGTTTCAATAGTTTCGGACCGAGACGCTCGTTTCACCTCCAAGTTTTGGAGAGGATTACAGAAAGAGATGGGAACTGAATTGAGTTTGAGCACAGCTTTTCATCCTCAGACTGATGGACAATCAGAGCGAGTGATTCAGATCTTAGAAGACATGCTTCGGGCGTGTGCCTTAGATTTTGGAGGAAAATGGAAGGAGCAACTACCATTCGTGGAGTTCGCTTACAACAATAGCTTCCAGGCTAGTATCGGTATGGCACCGTATGAGGCCTTGTATAGTCGACCTTGTCGTTCACCTCTTTGTTGGGCCGAGTATGAAAATCGTTTTACTCTCGGTCCTTCCTACCTTAGAGAGACAACACAAGCGATTAAGCTTATTCGGGAAAGACTCAAGACTGCTCAAAGTCGCCAGAAGAGTTATGCCGATCGAATACGAAGGCCACTGGAATTCATGGTTGGCGACAATGTGTTCTTAAAGACGATGCCCATGCGTGGAGTTTCCCGTTTCGGGATAAAAGGAAAGTTAGCTCCGCGATACACCGGTCCGTTCGAGATAGTTTAAAGAGTCGGGCTAGTAGCCTACAGGCTTAATTTACCTCCGCAATTATCTCATGTTCACAATGTGTTTCATGTGTCGATGTTGAGAAAATATGAACCCGATTCTCAAAAAAAAAAAAAAAATCATTGAGTGGACAGAGATACCTATTCAAGAAAATGCGACATATGCGGAACACCCACTTCATATTATCGACCGTGAAGTCAAAGTTCTTCGTCGGCGAGAGACCTCTAGTCAAAGTGGTGCTGAACCATCACGACATAAGAAAGGAAACATGGGAGTTAGAGTCGGAGATGATGAAGAAGTACCCGTCCTTGTTAGGGGGTAGTTTCGTTTAAATTTCGAGGACGAAATTTTTTTAAAGGGGTGGAGTATTGTAAAACCCAATATTATATATATATATATATATATATATATATAAAAAGGTCAAAAAGTCAAAAAAAAAAGGGCTCGAAGGTTCTCCCCCCCCCCCCCCTTCTCTTCTTTTTCTCTCGACACTCTCTCTGTCTCTCTCTCTCTCTCTCTCTTCAAAAAAAAAAATTTCTTCCTCAACAAAACTTCAAAGCTTCATAACTCCGTCACCGGAGCTCCGATCAAAGAGATTTTGGTACCGCCGGAAAGCTCTCGAGAAGGCGAACGTTCTGATAGGCGGATGGCGACCTGACGTGGTGGCGTTTGGCCGGAATAGTCGCCGGAAGGTTCGGTTTTTAATTCTAGATCTTTTTCATTTGGGTTTGAATTTGAGAAAACTAACACCGGAACCGGGTTCACGAAGGTTAGTAGAGTTTGATGGAGCTGCCACCTCGCCGTCGCAGTCGCCGGTCGCCGCCGTCGGCCGCCGTCGTCATTTTCCGATATCGAATTTTATTGAGGGGTTTTGAAGCCCTCGTCGAGGAGATCGAAAGCCCTCAATCGGAATTGTCATCGGACTCCCGGTAAGCTCGAATTTCCTTGCCCTAGATTCTGATTTTAGATGATAAAATTAGGTATGTTCTGGGCCTTGATTGATGAAATTGACCTCGCCATTGTGTTTAGAATAGTCGAATTAGGCTAGGAGAGGTAGCACATTGTCGAATTGATGCCCGTTTTACTGCCTCGTTTTGCGTGCCCGACGGGAATTCGGCCCGGGTTAAATGTCAGCGTATCGGGTTTTCAATTTACAATTTGAATTCCAATCTTAGTAATATTTGACTTATGGATGGTATCGGTGTTATAGTTGGCGCGGATAGTCGTCCCGTGGTCACCTCGAAAACCGTGCTACCTGAATCACCCGTTATGAATAGTACATCGGATCCCGAAGTCTCTGATCATCGAAGTCAAGGCCAAGACGAACCCGCATCTTCGACTAGCTAGTCGATCGGTCAAAGTTTCCACAGATCGAGGTAGGGGCTATTACCTTTTCTCGCAATTTAAAATGAACGTAGAAACCAACTAATTAACTAAGATTGAACCGGATAGGTTAATATTGGAATTTAATAAAATTAATGTCGTGATTGTCGTCGCTTGAGAGCGAGGCAGAGAACCAGGTATGGTTTAATATTCGTTACTACATTTTATGTTTATGATTACGTCGGGATGACGTATGTTGATATGGTACCCGCTTCGGGCGGATGATGATTATTATGATGGTACCCGCTTCGGGCGGATGATGATTATTATGGTATGGTACCCGCTTCGGGCGGATGAGCTGCTGACGAGCAGCTGGCTACTGCGCAGTAGGCCGGATATGATTATGGATGTGGATATGATTGGTGACCCAAAAGTCAACATTTCGACCCATGGCGAACTGGCCGTCTTTGGTGGTGATTAGGATCCCGAGTCGAGGGCGAGTTACGGTTAGGGACTTCTAGTCCACCTGTGCTCGTGCCTTGAGGACTCGATGGGATATAGTGGAGTAAAGGCGCGAGCTGACTCGGCATGGACCACCGAAATGATTTGACTTTTGTGGGGTATATTTATTTATTTTATGAAAATGATGATTAAATGGTTTATGATGTCATTTAATTTAATTAATTGAAATTTGACTAATAATGGTTCGGTAAAGAGAATTGGTAATAGGTTCCCTACTGAGCGTGTGGTGCTCATCCCTTCCATATACATCTTTTTCTTTCCAGCTTCAGGTGGTGTTCAGTACCAGACTCCGAACGAGGAATAGTTTGATTCAGGAAGTCTACGTGTCGTTTTGCTTACCTAAACCTTTAATGTTCGTCGTGGTGAATTTCATATTTTTAGTTGATCTTTAATTTCGAAAATGTAAAGGATTAAATTAAGGATATTTGTGATGGTGGTACTTTGTAATTATCGTTTTATGGTGTTGTATAAACTGTGGTCGTTGATGTTGTATTGTCGTTTTAAGTCCCATGGGCAAAAGTTATGTGTTTGTTGACGTGGACGTTGAATATTCAACGATATCGTTTAAATGATGATGTGTCGTTGACCGGTCCAAGTTTGAAAAGTCGTTGTTTTGTCTTATCGTACTAACCCCCATTTAGGGGCGTTACACGACGAGCCTACGACCAACTCATTTCATATTTAGGTTCATATATAATTATATGTATAATACTAATTCAATAAATTGATTAATGAGTCAAATGACTAGCAATGAGAATGAAAGAAACCTAATATATATAGATAATACTTTAATATAATACCCATCCACTTTCGAGAAAATGATGTCACATCTAATTTTTTGTGATTGAGCTTGATTCATCTGTCATGATCAGCATCATATTTTTAGTTATTATTAACTAAACGCTTCAATTAAGGCAAGCTAATAGGCATTCTTATCGGTGGAAATTGTATAGCAAAATTTCATAGCAGATTAAATCATAATATTATTTATTTAAGGATTGTGTTTCCTATCTTGTCAATATATATATATATATATATATATATATATATATATATATATATATATATCGATCAGTGTTTTAAAAACCAAGGTTTGCCGAAGGTATCTCGTGGAATATTATTATGTAAAAACTCATTTGGTAAACCTTACGAAAAACTTGTTAGTAAATTAACTTGTAAAATCGAACTATCATTTTTCTTTGGTAACTGTATTAGACCCCTCGGTCTCTCTGTATATAAAGTCCATACATGAACACAGTTTCAAGACGATGATGTGTGCATTTATCTATCCGAATATCACATGAATATCATGGATTATGGAGGAGTGATGGTAAACAATCTTTAAACAATGATCGGTATTAATATGGTAAAGCAATAATATGGTGTTGGGTCGGCAACGGAAAAGAGAGGTTTTTCTTAGAGACCCGCTTAATTTGACGATACTCTTCGGGATTGTACTCCAGGAACCAACTCGGAGGATCCTCGTTGGAAACCTCGTTACCGGAATCAACTGCATACCTTCTCAAAGTCAGTCTTGTCAAGAATATCCTACTTGGGTGCGAGCTTGAAGCCTTGAAGTATACAGATTACCCTACCATTCCTGATATGGTAACGAGGCAAGCAATGCAGATTGATGCAGACTCGACCTGAGTCATATGATCCAAGTTTCTCATGTGTCTGAGCCGTAATCCGCCGCCCCTATTTGATCAATATCCGTAATTTTAAATTTCAACAAGTTAATAAATATAACTAGTTAATATATGTATATATATATATATATTTATTTGAACAAAATTGATGCTATGAATCATGATATAGTGGAGAAAATGACCGAATTATAATTTTCTCGTCTCTATGAGACCTGAATTTGAATCCTATCAACTTGATTTTTTTTAAAAATAAAATTATGATCTCTATTTTTTAGCACCCATCTCTTTGAATGGATTATTTTATTACATGCTAAGCATTAATATTTTTATAATTTTATCACTAAATATATTATCGGTCTACAAAAATTAACTATCAAATTTACTTTTAGTGTCACATTTTATTTTAAAAATTCCGTTTGAATCTTCTTCTTCTTTTTTTCCCACCCCAATCTTTATACAATTGACGACCTAGAAGAAAAGAAAAACACGCAACCAACTCTTGGCATCCCTACTTCCATCATGGGGATTCGACGACCATTACGAAAGGATGGGGAAAATCTAACGTGAAACGAAGTGACCACAAGAATCTCAATATACACTACGTATCTTCTTAACGGTATCAAACCACAAGAATCTCTTGGCGTCCATTTAATTAATAACAACCAAACATCCGATTAAGCCTAACCACATTCTAAATTCAATCGACAAGAAATTCAGTCAACATATGATAGCTACTAAAGATCAAAAATTCATTTGCAACCTATTAATCATTGATGAAATCAAGCCCAAGAGAAAGCAGGTTCAATTTTATTAGTGACTAGTTATAGATTATGATGAAGGTCTCACTGCATGCATAGTATACATGACAATGTATATATTGGGAACCCAAAATTCAACTATCCATATTAAAATAATTGTCTTGTAATTAAGAACCCTTAGAATCTTAAAAGGAAGTTATCAAGGAAGCTACCAAACATCAATATCCATGAGATTTAAACATCTCTTCCAACTTATTAACACATTTTTTTAATATGTAAACAGATCAAAAAGTGCTTTCTCTCCCAACAAGTGGAACACATAAGAAATATATTCACATTTTTTTTTGAGGGAATCATATATATAAGCATAGTGGGTTAGTAAAAATGAAGAGAGAATCAGAAGTGATATCCAAGATAGATCATAAGGGCACTGGGGATGTTGGTTTTCTTTCTCAAGGGGACACAAAGGACCACATGGCATTAATAGTGCCACCATTTCCAAGTCACAAGTGGGGTCTCCTTGCAATTTCCTATTAGGGTTTTCATATCTAATACAAGGGTTTTTGAGCATTGCACATGTGGGTCAGGATATCATCAATCAACTATATACTCTAAATTGGTAGTTCCCAATGAACCATCTTCATTTTCTTATATTAACTCCAGTCCTTTCGTACTTTTTCGCTCATATAATATTGCGTATGGAAGATCATGTACATTGAAAAAAATCTCCAATGATTCATGGACATGTTTTATTATTATTGGTCGTGACCAGCGAATTGCAGAGTTGATCGGAGATCTATACATATATATATATATATATATATATATATATATATAATATAATACGTACATATATAGTATCTACAAAGGTTTAATCCAATTGATACCAGAACTCAATCATTCAAGTCTTTATTTATTTAAATTAAATATTATCGATCCAACAGTCACAGCCACCTCACAGATGTCAATGCATATCCACGTAAGCCA
Organism: Parietaria judaica; assembly: GCA_954871525.1. Classification (NCBI taxonomy): domain Eukaryota; kingdom Viridiplantae; phylum Streptophyta; class Magnoliopsida; order Rosales; family Urticaceae; genus Parietaria; species Parietaria judaica. The sequence continues at coordinate 11,633,969 of OX940865.1, read as the reverse complement.
CCAAATCACGAACTTTATATTTTCAAATCATATATATGCATCAGAAAATATGTGTATATATATGGTGATCAGTAAAGTATTTTTGGAAGAGATTTTCTTCTTCTTAATTTTCGACTAGCTAACTACCCTTATACGATGAATCTGGTACATGATTTGTTTCTGTGTTTAGTTGGCGATCGATTTTGTTTCGATAACTTCCTAATCTAATATTTTTCATTTTATCTTGATCCTCTAGTAGTTGATCTGACTTTGTCGGATTTCTAGGCTAATATATACAGAGATGACTCTGAATTTATAAGGGTATAGAATCATCAAGTTTTACTATAAATATTACTGTAATAAGAGTTCTATCGTCTATATAAAAAAAAATATTCCTCAAAGTGTTATATACCCACCTTTCGAAACTCTATAAACGTCAAAAATCTTGATTGAACTTTTAAAAAATTATTGTATCTCACCACAAACAAATATATGTTCTTGGGCCCTTACCTCTAGTGTACAATGTACCATGGTTAAAATATATGTAGAAATCATCCAACAATTAAAATTGGATATTTTTAGCTTATATTGAGTTTTTGTTAATATAATTAATATCAAATAAGTCATGAAACAATTGGTAATAAATTATTTGGTATCGGTTTAACTCTTAAAACGACCGAAATCTTATTATTCAATTTATTAAAGTAAACACCAAAGTCCTCCACTTTTAGATCCATAATCGTTTGTACTAAAATCTTTGTTTAGGATTGAAATTCAATAATAGATTCTTTTTTGGACTTAATTGAACCAAACACTAATGATTCAGTGTGGTCTAAATGGACCAAAGACCTTGTTTTATGGAATCATAACCTATAGTTCGATATTTAAGATTTCAGTAACATTGTTTTCGTTCTCTCGATTTGATTTTTTGCTTTTGTTTTCACACCCCTATATGGTACCTCTTTTTCTGAAGTTATTAACTTAAAGAAACAAAAGAGAACTAATTGGTTAGCCTTTGATTTACATGGTTGGCAAATTCATACTATCCAAAACATTTTACATATATAGTAAGCATAATTTTTTTTAATCTTTTCCCCAAAAAAATCATATTTCGTGTCTAAAGTTAACCAAATCCAAATGACCTCTCCATGTCAATAATAATAATAATAATAATAATAATAATAATAATAATAATGCTTTCAAAAGAAAATAAATAAAATATAAAAAGATTAATGAAACAGAGCTAGCACACCAAAATGGAAAGCTTCTTTTTTAATATATTTTATACATAAAACACTTGCCCTAGTCAAGGCTAGTATTGAATGTAAAGATCACATCACACATGACACTCTCTCAATCTTTTTCAAGGATTCTTTTAAGTTCTATGATTCTTTTTCTTTTTCAATTTTATCCCACATTTATATACTTAGTTAAAATAGCTCCATATAATTTATTTTTTCAGTTTAAGGGTATTATCCTATAATTCACCTTATTAGGAAGAGGTTTGGTACAAGTCCCCGTGTGCTGTATAGAAATAATTAATGTTTGGGAATCTTATATTATTTGAGATTTGAGTATGATTTTCATGGATTTTGGCAAGTGGTTGTGGGGAAGGGAATGCCTTTTGCTCTCCCTTTGTGCCCTTAATTAATTCCCAAAAAGACACGCACACCACTATATATTATAATATATAGGGGTAATATTGGCAAAAGTAGCTAACTTGTTGTGTTTGTTTCATTTATATGGCCAATGCGATTTAATCCTGGCAATAGTATTTAAAGTTTGCTAAATCATCTCAATTGTAAATTTCTATCCACTTAATAGTATTTAAAGTTTGCTCGAGCATTGTGAGAATAAAGAGGGACAAGGGAGTGGGTCCTACGCATTAAAAATATATATATATATATATTAAGTAATAAATTAAGATATTTTAATAAAAAAAGAGAAAAAAATAATTAAAAATAACGTGGTTGTCCACTTGGAACCCCACGTGGCAGTTAACGCAGCCACGTCACCATTTGACTAACAGAGTTAAAGTTAAGTGGATGAAAATTTGTGATTGAAACGATTTAACAAACTTTGAATACTATTGCCAGGATTAAATCGCATTGGCAATATAAATGATACAAACACAACAAGTTGGCTACTTTTGCCAATATTACCCCTAATACATATATTAATTATTGGAGTTATTGGTATCTCTAAATGTGTTAATTTGACGACCCATCCATTCTAGAACTCGCAAAAATACCACCTTTTATATTTTGATAAAAATAAAATAAAAATTTACCCGTTAAATGTTAATGAACAAAAAACAATTTAAAATTTAATATACTTTTGAAATAACTGTACCTGAAAAATCCAAATACTTTTAACTATTTTTAAATGTATATATTTTAATTAATTACGGGTCAATATTAAATTCACTCTAAAAACCGATAAATAGTTGTAGAATGAAAGGCCCAAATAGGAACATCTATATAAATGATGAGCTATTTTCTGCTATTTTTAGATTGAAGAAACCAAAGTTGACATCTCTAGTAAAAGAGGGACCGATAAAGTATATATAACAAACAATACCAGCGTTTTGCAAGGGGTTTTTAAATCGTGTGAAGTTATGCTTACTATTTTTTTGCATGTGCCAACAAATCTACAGTAGATATCATATATTCTCAGTATATCTCTTTCCACATTTCCTTGTCATTGTTTTTCTCACTATTTATTATTTTATGTGCTTTGCTACTAACTCCATCACTCATCAAATCAGGAACTAATCATCTATAAATCCACTATTCTCTTTCCAGCTGTTTCACTATTTATATCATTATACATTGATTAGTACATATATGTATATCATCCTAATTATTTATCATCAGTATCTAATCAATTATTTACTATCATTTTATTCCATATGTATAAAGTGAACACAAGTCTAGTAAAATCTGGGCATTCTTTCATTTTGCAAATTAGACTAATAATAATTAATGTATATGTTTTCTTTATAGTTGCAAATTAGACTAATTTTTCGGGATCCACTATAATTATCGGCCGTATACTACCCATAGTTTTACACATGGTTTTATAATCGAGAAAAGTCATCACATGTCCTCTGCATGTTTACCGCGGTAAGTGTGAAATGTCGCCTAAACCTTTGCAGTTTTTCCATACATGAAACTTTTCATCCTACATTTACACTTTCCTGTAATAAATCTTAGTATTTAATAATGTAAGAGTTCTTACAATCTCAATGATTATTTCCGATTTGGTGGATTCGGATTAACATTTTTCCGGACTACCCATACAAACAGTATGTAGAACATATCTAATGCAAATATCACATAACGTAGAGATATAGTCTATTTAGTTTTATAAATAACATAAACGTCTAAAAAAATCCTGTCAATTCCATGTCATGAATAAAAAAGTTCCATCATTGGTAAAAGAGAACTACAAATAACGATACTATGTTAGATTATTTGGTTCATATAAGATAATATATATATATATATATGGCACATAACAATATTTATGGTCTAAGCTTTGCATAATTATCAAAGTTGATTAAACATCAATTCATGGCGACTGATAGCCGTTTACTTATAGTGATGGAAACCTTTTTTTTTTTTTTTTTTTTTGAATAATGAATTGTAGTAAGATATTTAAATGTGAAGAAAGCTGAAAAGTATGACCATGTTTAGCATATATTATTATAATGCTTAGCATTATCATGAAGGAAGAATAATCATACGTCATGTTTGAACTACGATACAGGTGTCCCGATATAACTAGTCAGTGCTCGCAACTCTCACAATATTTATATTATAATAAAGGTGACAAAATATAACATGCTAAATTATCATATGATTTTCTATGAATCATCTGATTCACGACATTGAGTATTTTAATCGGTTTTAATGGGGATGAATAATTTAAGGGGATTAATCCAGACGATCAAGACTATGTGGCTTTAAGCATTGGTAATTGAATAAATAATTATTTATGGACCCAAATGCACGTAGACCACATATTAGTATGGTATGCTAATTTTTATTTTTATTTTTTAAAAGTCGGAATATCTTTTAGCAACATTTTTTTTTAAAATTACTTATTTTAAAATTGTTTTAGGTCGATTATTAATATAATTGAAAAACACATCCAAAATAAACAAGAATGTAAATTTTAACTAGACATATTTAAGAGTACCCTTAAAATATAAGAAAATTTGTAACAAAAGTCATCGAAGTCATTTGTTTTTCATAGTTAAATTATTTAATTCATTTTTTTTATGAAAGTCACTACCGTCATACTTTTGTTGTAAATACACCCTTACAACGTTACATGTACATTTTTTGCCATGGTAGATGCGGCACATAACTACTAAAGTTTACGCATGGGCCTTTCTCGGCTGTCTTCTTGATCGCGCTCTAATGCCTATATTACGGTGTATTCCAACGACGGGAGCGACTACGAGCAGTAGAAGGAGCATGGGAGGACGGCGGTGACGACGACGCTCGATGCACAGACGAAAGAGGCCCACATATGACTATGTGAACATAAGTAGTGATGTGGTGCGTCTAACATGACAAAAAAAAGTATGGCATTTAGAGTCGTAAGAGTGTATTTGTAACAAAAGTATGACGTTAGTGATTTTGACAGCAAATTTCATATATATATATATATATATATATGTATAATGTATATATATATATATATATATATTATAATGTCTTCATAAAATAATTACAATGTCTATACTCCACTACTCTATATACTAAACACTAATACATGTGTTTGTTTTGAGAACCTAATATTTTGGAGGAAGTGAGCTCACTCTATTATATAGATTTATGAATATACAAAGAAGAGTTGGAATATTTTTACGGATTGGATTCCAAAAAATTTGACCTCTTGGGAAGCTTGACTTTAGGATGACGATATGTGGTAATTATTAATATATTCACTTGCTTCTGATTACCCAACATTAATTGAAATGAAATGCTTAAATAGGCTGTTTTGGTAATTGCATTGAGTTCACATGTATTTGTTTACTTTAAGAATTTAATTCATCATTTTTCACTTTCCACCACACAAACAACTCATATTATATGACCCACAAATCATGCGTTGAACAGCTCAATTAGATTTGATCCCTCTGCAATTCCACCATAAACATTATCTCTATTATATATCAAATTAATTAGCCACTCTTAAATTTGGTCAAATTAATCTCTTCATATTTACCCCTTATAACCCCTCACCTTGACCTTTTCAAGAAACTAAATAATCGTTAATTACAAATATGATTTCAAAATTTATTACATATTACATTTACTCTTATAGAAAGAAAATAATATCTAGAAAAGATCGTACTAATCACACAAACAAGCTAAGATCATCCCCTAATAAATCCACTATTCAATATGATTAAATTATTTCAAAACGATATAGTAGCAACTAATTAATATCTTCTTCTCCAAGTTTGTAAACAAAATTTTGTACAGCTGGGTAATTTAATAAGTTAATGTTATCACTAACTGTAAATTTGATATATATTAATTACTGTCTTTATGTAATTAGATCTTGTTAATTTTTGAACATAGACATGCTATAAAATAGGAGAAGAAGTGATTAAACATGTACTCGTAGGCCAAAGCTAGCTAAAAATTGTTTAATCAGAAATGACAGCTACCACTAGTACTCACTTTTCCAAAGGCAGAAGAACTAGTCATTAGCAAAATCTTCTATTTAATACCATAAGCTTTGGCCCCTATTCAATGTTGCGAAATTATTAATAATTAAACTAAAGAAATATTTATTTTTCTAATTCTCACAAAAATATATCCTTAATTTTCAAAAAAAAGTTAAAATACACCATTATAAACTTAAAATATTATTTATATCCTCCAAATTATCTTATATACTTATTTACGTAATTTTTCTTTTACATGCATCCTAGTTTCATTTTCTACACAAATATATATATATATATATATATATATATTTAAATTTTATTAAAAAATAGAGCATAAAAGTTAATATTGTCAAATTAAATTCAGAGGGTATGTTTTTAACAAAAAAAATGAAAGCAGAATATAAAAAGAAGGAAAGTTTCCTGAAACTAATTATAATGAAAAGATTATAGCTCATATATTATAGGAGGAGATTAATCACATAATAATGTCCTATTAGTGGCATATGTTTGTTTCAAAAGCGCGTGAGATAAAGAGATTAACTATTTAAAATCATAAGACAATCACTTTCAAGTGGCAGTCCCCAAAGTCCATAACTAAATCAATTAAAAATGGAGATAATAATTGAAAGAATATATATTATAACTTAAACGGAAGTTCAGCCAAAAGAGAAGGGTTAGAGAGAGAGAGCAGAGCATAAAATCTAGGTATATAAAAAAAAACCTTGAAAATCTTACACACAATCTGATCCAGCGAAGCGAAGATCAGAGAGACGCTTAAAAAGGGTGTCCGAGATCTCTGATTTTCCCAGTGTTGATCTGTTGAATCGAAGAGTGTTTTCGAGATCATCATTGCCGCCGTCATCATCGTCGTCAACATGGGAAGTGGCTATTTCGGAGAGCCGAACCTAGGATCGTCGGGCGAGAGAGGGTCCAATTCTTCGAGGAAAGGGAAGAAGTCGGGCTCGGAGAAGCCGAGGCAGCCGCAGCGGGGCCTTGGCGTGGCGCAATTGGAGAAGATCAGGCTCCACGGTCACGTCCCTTGCGCTTACGGCCACAATCCGCCGTCTCTTCATAACCCTAGTTTCAATCACGTAAGGACCATCTTGTTCACTGTTTTTGTTTAACAATTATCATGTATTAGCCTAGCTAGGTCAAGATCGCTTATGAGTTTGTGTGGATTTATGTTACAGGATCATGATATGAGAGTACATAACGCTTATTCGTCTATACCGTCGTCTTCCTTCTCTTATTCGTCTTCTTCGTCGTCCTCCTCTTACGGATTCAACCCGAATATGATGGTATGTGTGTAGGCGCTTCTTCTTCTTCTTTTTCTTTTCTTTTTTTCATTTTTGTCGATTTAATGATTTCTTAATGATTTCTTGATTGATGGATGATCATGTGATAAAGAGATATACATGATCTTTCTTGGGATATGGTGATATTCAAGAACGTGTGAGTTGTTGTTGGGTCAATATAAAAATGTTGCTCATGAGCTTTGCATGTATGTACAATTTATGACTCATCCACATATATAGATGCTTAAATTCAGCATGGAAGCATATATATATATATACACACACATATATGATATATTTTGCTTTCTGATGGCCTTTATATTTGACCTAATTTCCTATCCTAAATTCTTGGATATAAGGTATTAATCTATTTCTTGAGTTTGACATAATTAAGTCATAACCAATTTGATATATATATATATATATATATATATATATATGGAGATTGAAAATCCTATCTCAAACCATTTTTTCATGTGAAACCAAGAACATTATTTGAATGGAGTATAGGCTTATATTAGTGTATGATTAGTGTGTAATTAGTGCACTCAATTATAAGTTATACGGGCTCTAAAATCTTAACTACTTGTTTGAAAATTTACAGATGGGGCTTAATGAATATGAAAGAGCAAACGTTAGATATGGCGATTCGCAACCTACTACAAGGTACAAACCTATATATACCTAGACTTTGATATATATATGTCTTCTCTGACATGTTTATTATGAAGAAATCATGCGTTATTAGCTTATTCTATGATCTCATTCTAAATCCATGTTATATAATTACTTGAACTCAGATGGGACCCGAACAATACCGGCATGTTCGAGAGCCAATATCATGCCCAATCAAACATGCCTAGGCACTTCCTCAATGCTCACTTAGAGGTATGTAATTCATAAGCTTTGACCATTCTTTATTCTTTCCACACTCTGCTACAAAACTCGCCGAAAACTACTTACTTTGCACGACGGTTTTCAAAAACCCTAATGCAAAGCAACCCTTCCATTATACGGTTTTCGGGAATCCGTTGTGTTCTTTCAATTTTTCACCGCAAAGGCACATTGGTCGCGTCGCCGCCATGGCGAGCAGCTCTATAACTCGCAGCGACATTATATTTTCACACACACGATATTGCACGCATAGGAAAAAAAAAACCGTCATGCAATCTGATGATCATTTATCTTTGCAGGATTCTCAGCGCATGACGAGCGGTCAGAAACATAGAAGTAGTAATTCACATGGTTCGGGCAGTCAAAACTCAGAATCAAGCGACACCCAAGAAGTAGATTTGGAGCTGAGACTGTCTCTCTAGCTAAGTACTGCGCATGCAATGCAATTATATATATGAAATCTTCTGCGTACGTGTATGGGCTCAGAATCTTATGCTTTTTACTTATAATTTGGAATCACAAATATGAAGTTGATCATGATTTCTTTGTTAAGCTTTCATATTTGGATGGAATTATGCTAGATTAATTTTCTCAGTTAATTAGTTTTCAGATTTATCATCTTTTCTTCCTTCATATCATAAAATGCACCAACTACAAATGGTATGCAATTGTAGTTATACATTGTTGAAGTAAAGTCTAGAATTTAGAGATTTAGTTTGAGAGTGTGACATGAATCCGTTTTCTCTAGGCCCGGCCTTTTCTGTAGCTTTACGTGCGATATAATTTATTGGATATTTTAGGAGCTCCATTATAACTTAATTTTTTGGCCGTCGCATATTTTTCTTGTTAATTTGCATTGTCTTTCTCCTTATAGTGGTGTTTATTGTACAAGATTTATATATTACAAGAGCTTAAAACCGAGAGAAGAGTCGAGGAATTCTTGACAAGATTTGTTCTCATGCATCTTCATCTGTACATATATATTATATGCCACCAAGGCTGAGCTGTTAAAACTTAGGATATGATCATATATATATATGTATAGTACGTATAATACATATGGGCATTGTATAAACTATGAAGTGCTTATCTGTATGTTAATTGTGGGGACTTCTTTCCAGATATTACTAGAAGTATTTTGAAAGAAAAAAAAAAACAAGAAGATTCTGTAGAGAATCGCCTAGGGTTTAGAATATAGTTTAAAGCTTTTCACAATGTTCTCCTTTTCCTAAGCAGCATGGAGGCAAATCTTTATAACACCAAGGCCAAGAGATACGATCTTTCTCAACCAACAAAATACTGCTCCACCAAACATATCATATGATTCTACATTAATATATACTTACAAACTAAGCTATCTTATTATTTATATACGTCGAATATTCCTGCTGCAATTATTTCTCCGATCAGCAATTAATATCCAGCACATAATCATAATCATAATCATGATCATGATCATAGAATATATATTGTTTGATTTGTCCTAAAATAATAGTGCGATTTATTTCATATTTCTTATAGATCAAGCACGCATTTGATCGAGTACTCATCTCTTTATCCCTCCATGAATATTTTCAATAGTTGAATCTTAATCTCGCCTACATGAGCTTTGATTTTTCTTCTGCGGAAATTTGGGCTTAAACATATAATCACGGATTACAAATTAATTAAAAACTTTATTAAAAGACGAGTCATAGTCGTTTGATTTTGAGTAGAACCCATCATCTAAAATGATATCAAAGGCTACAGGAGAGCAAAACCGAGAGTAAAATCAAAAGAATAAGAATATACAACTTAATAAATAAACAAGTAAAAAGAGACAAGTAAAATCCCACATTATTAGAGTGAAGGATGTTTATAAGGTCTGCACTCTTACAAATGCCAATGATTAAAATGGATAATTAAGTTTGAAAAAATTCGTGAAGCAAGAAGAAGGATAAGAGAAGAGGACTATTGGTGATGAAAATTCGTGACAATTTTCTTTCTAGACGATCCTTATAGAAAAGAAAGGGATTCTAACACTCTTTCTATTCTAATTACGCCGTTCTCTATTTTTATTTTAATAGAACCCTTCGGAAAAACATTTCCATCGAGCTAAAAGATTTGTCGATGTCTTAAGTAAAAGAATATGTTTAATTTCTTCAAGGCCAAGATAGAACCTTATTTTAGTATTAAATAAACTGTATCATTATTAATCTATATTGCAGTTATTATAGGTATTTAGAATATAGTTCGTAACATATTAGATTAAAAAATTTATTTCTACTCACTATCTCTTAGGCGCTTAGGGCCAGCCATTGTGGCTAGCTTTTCATGCTTTGTTAAGATTTTGTTTCCCTCTAGCATCCCTGAGAGCTTTCAACCTTTCTCCCAGCTAAGTAAAACACGGCTTATTTATACGATAATTCGGATTTTATTCAATAATGAGAAACGTTTGTTGATTTATTTTAGCACAAGGTACCCATCACAATTGAGTACATATTATATTAATGCCACTTAATTTTTTTTTTTTTTTTTTTTTATCTTTTTTAAGTACCCCTAGTTGATGTCTACTACGTGTTCTTATATTTATTGATCTTTGAGCACAGGGGAGTTAGCAGAAAGTACTGCTTAAAATTTCTTATTTTGAAACACGTAATTGCGCATTGAGAAGGCATCCAAAGTTTGTTAAAGTCGAGCTGAAGACATATCGAGCGAACATGGTCGAGTACATGGTTGGGCCTTTTTGGACCGTCATTCCCGGGCTTGGACTTTTTCGTAAATGTTTAATGGGCATGGCCCATCGGGCATTTTTAAGTCGTATGGATAACCGACTTTTCGTTCATTAAACGATGTAATCCTTAATTAACAGTCTCATAATAATTTTTTAATACATTAATTTTAGTAGATAAAATATTGTTGTAGTACATTCTTCTAAAGAGTACAAGTTTTAGTCAAGTCAAACTTGTACAGGTTTTCTTATAGTTCACACCACCAATATACTTCAAGTCTACCTTCTAAAAATTGGACAAGAAACCCTCAACTTTGATTGAGTTGGTTGCCACATAAGCTATAAATTACTCTGAAAAAGACCAAACTAATTGTAAAGATTTGTTATTCCACGACAAAAAAGAATGAAAAAACTCATAAACATACTATTTTTACAACGCGCCATCTTAACCGACTCATGGTATGGGAGCCTTGAATTAGGAGAGACCGAGAGGGAAACAAGGAAAATCCCAGAAACGACAAAGAAAATTAGCAACAAAATAGGAGCCAAATGATTGATTATTCGTTAAAATAAAAATAAAAAAATATATTAATTGATAGGCAATAACCTTTACGTGCACTTGAAGAAGCTTCATTCTTCAATGGCCGCCTTACCACTTCTCAAGGCCCTCTGCCTTCTCCCTCTGCTGGCCGTCCACGGCCACGCGCAGGGCTTCTTCCACTTGCAGCTCCCTTTCACGTCCCCGCTCTTCGGCGGCGCCGTTGGCGCCAGCTACGGCGCGGGCGGCGAAGGCGCGGGCGGTTTCTTCTCCAACCTCCCGTTCTTCTCCGGAAGCACTGGCAACAACAAGGGTGCGCCTCCTGTCACGCCTGCTGCCCCTGCACGGGACTCGGACCGCAACAACCAGGTGGACCCCAACGCGAGGGTCGACTTCCGGACCAACTTCAAGGGGAGCTGGGCCCTTGTGTCCGAGAACTCGGGCGTGTCGGGGATGCACGTGATACTGCTGCCCAACAACAAGCTCATCATGTACGACGCGTCGGCGTTCCACATCTCCGACATCAAGCTGCCGATGGGGCGGTGCGTGCCTTTCGCCGATAAGAGGACGAGACAGCTGCAGCAGGATTGCTGGGCTCATGGAGTCGAGTTCGATATCAAAAGCGGAAACATTAGACCACTCAAGGTGTTCGAGAAACTAGCTTCACTTCAAATTTGGTGTCTTTCTTACGTGCAATTGCAAACTGGTCGTGTCACGCATGGAATATTAAAAAACAAAAGGCTTTAATTCAACAGATTACACCTTAACTTACACGATGAAAAAAAAAAAACAATTATTGCATGTGACTAGCTACTAATTCACAAAGTTATTATGCAATGTGTCCATCCCTAAAATAACACGATATTTAGTTTTCAAAAAAAAATAAATTATTGCCTATAAAAAAAAATAGAAATATATAGAGGAGTAAATATTACTAATACCCTTTAATTCTGTACTTTGTATTAGTTTCACTTACCGTGAATGTTTATGTATTAGTTGACTTTACCAACAAATCATTTCGTATCAATTTGTTTTTTAAACTTTTTATTTTTATTTTTTATTATTATTCATCTTAGTAAATTTGTCAAGCTGTATCAAGTTAGAACTTATTATGAAAGAATACATTAGGGGGAAATTGATATAAAAAATAAACTTTCACGTGGCAATTTGATTTCGATTAAAAAATTTAAGATTTAATTAATGATATTTACTCATATAAAATCCTATAATTCATCACTATCATTGGTTAACTATGTATGTTGTATGCACAATATCTAGTCAAGTTGATTAGTCTTTCAATAGACAAGTACATTTCCATGCATGCAGTCATTACATAATAATAGATATATATATATATATATATATATATATATATATATTCAAGATTTATAACAAGAGGAAAAGGAGGTGCATGCATAGGGCCGGGGCAAAAATATTATACCATACAATATATAATACATAAAAAAATTGAATTACTTTCTTAATAATTAATTTTCATAATTAAATAATTATATATAAGTATAAAGACAGTATGTTATATATTAGTAGAGGATTTATATATATCTTTAATCTAGTCTTTATTTTATATAATCATAGTTTTTTCCACTGCATCATAATATCAATTTTGTTAAAGAAAATGGGTTTGGACCGCGGCTGAATAGATTGGGGCATAATAATGAGATTGAAATGGCCGTGGCAGATGGAGTATGATCCGTGGTGCTCGTCGGGCGGGATAGCATTGGACGGTAGTTTGGTGGGGACCGGCGGTTGGGACAACGGCATCAAAACTGTTAGATATTTGAAAACATGCGTTGGCTGTGACTTCCAGGAGTACCAAACAGCTTTGGCTGATCCAAGATGGTATATACGTTCCTCATTTACTCAATTACCATATGCACAAACGAGCAAAACTAGTGGTATAAATACAGTAAGGCAGAAAATTCGAATTCTGTTTTTATATATATATATATATATATATATAAATAAAGTAAAATAAGATCTAGATTTAGAAGTTATGAATCCGAACTATCTGAATTTAAATTATTAAAGTAAAAAAGACCCGCTGATTTTAAGATCCGATGGTCTTAATATAAAAAACAAAATATGAAGAATCGATTTTGGTAAATCTGGAAACTAGCATTCTGGTTCTGGATTTTTTCGAATCCAGAAATTTCTATTTTTGTTTATTATTCGGGAATGAAAAAAAAAAAAAGGAATTCGATTTCCTCACTGTATTTACAGCATTAAGCAAGACATTTATGGGCAAAGCAAGATACAAATTTCGGAGGCTAAATAAGAATATGTAGAGATGAAAAAAAGCATAATTACCTGAAAGTAAAAATGAAAAGATATATTAACTTTAAGATGAAGTTTGAACCTTTTTATATTTTCCTTACTTTATTGTTTGATGTGCTTACTAATTATTTTTTTATGAGTTTACCTTTGTCTACTCATACAATGGATTGTGTTACATGACTTTCTCTAAGTTTTTTACTCTTGTTTATATATTGAAGGTACTCTACTCAGATAACCCTACCGGACGGGAAATTTTTGATAGTCGGCGGGAGGCGGGCGTTCTCTTACGAGTACGTGCCGACTGCTGGAGTGGTCAACGACAAGACAAGCAAGCACTTCCTCCCGCTCCTCGCCCAAACCACCGACCTCGACGAGAACAACCTCTACCCTTTCGTCTTCCTCTCCACCGATGGCAACATCTTCGTCTTTGCCAACAACCGCTCCGTCCTCCTCAACCCCAAAACCAACACCGTTCTCCGTGAGCTCCCCGTCCTTGACGGAGGCGCCCGCAACTACCCCGCTTGCGGTATGTCCGCCCTCCTCCCCATCCGCCTGGACCTCTACCAGGACCAAACTGTCCCGGCTGAAGTCATGGTCTGCGGTGGGGCCAAGCACGAGGCCTACGCTAAGGCCGGCAGCGGCACCTTCCTCCCGGCCTTATCCGACTGCAACCGCATCGTCATCACCGACCCGAAACCGCAATGGAAACGGGAGCTCATGCCGTCCCGCCGTGTCATGGGCGACATGCTCATCCTACCCACCGGTGACCTCTTTATGGTTAACGGCGCCCAGTCTGGCACCGCAGCCTGGTTCTTCGCCGAAAATCCAAACCTCACGCCCGTCCTCTACCGTCCCGACGCGAACGTGGGCGAGCGATTCACCGAGCTTGCCGGGGACGCGATCCCACGGATGTACCACTCCTCCGCGGCCTTGCTCCCCGACGGGAAGATCCTCATTGCCGGCAGCAACACCAACCCAGGATACAACTACACCGCCAAGTACCCAACCGAGCTTCGAGTGCAGGTGTTCTCGCCTCCGTACCTGGACCCTTTGCTGGCTCGGCAACGCCCGGTCATCGCCGGGGACTTCGGGTCGGATGTTACACAGCAGCTCACATACGGAGCGAAGTTCGACGTGCTGTTCAATCTCAGGGGACTGAGGCTGACTGACAGGGACATCAAGGTGACGATGTACGCGCCGCCGTTTACGACGCACGGCTACTCCATGAACCAGAGGCTGCTCGTTTTGAATAAGGAAAACGTGGTGAGGATGGCGCGTGGGGTCCACAGAGTCACGGTGTCGGCGCCACCCTCGTCTGTGTTTGCTCCGCCGGGTTATTATCTTTTGTTTGTGGTGCACCGTGGAGTGCCCAGTGAGGCTGTTTGGGTGCGGATCAAGTGATCATGATGATGATCATGGTGTGATTGCTTGCTTGCTTCAGACTTGAAATTTCAAGGACATAAAAAAAAACAAGAAAGAAGAGAAGGGTGATTGATTGAGCTGCATGCATGGTTGATTGAGTTAGCTTAAGAAAAAAAATGTCCGGAAAATTAAACTAAGCAAAAGTAATATAGTTTGTTAGTTTTGTTTTCGTTTTCATTGCCTTAAATTTGTGAGTTTGTCTTTTTTTCTTATAGAGTTTATTTACTACGAGAATATTCTTTCTTTTTTCTTCTTTAAGTGTAAAATAAGTAAGGAGAAACTAAGAAAAAAATGAGAAATATTCCTGGCCGATCAGCTTACATTAATGATAATACTGTTGTTCGATAATTTTTTTTTCTTTTTTAAAATAATAATAAGAAAGGTGGCAAACCTATTTTTTAAAATAACACGAGTTTCTCTCACGCCAAGTTTCGCATAAATCGTAGGTGCAAAAACGCACTTAATAACGTGTTTCATGTGTCGATGGTTAATGAGTCTTAATACATAAAGATCTTACCGATTATTGACAAGGAAGAACAAGTGCTAGGGTTTCGAAATATTTTTTATTAAATTAAAAAGCTCCAAAATTATAATGAAAAAGACTAATTAAACCTTATGAGCTAGGGTTTCACCATGTTATTAACTTTTTCTCTTCTCTACGTAACCTTCATCGCTTTTAAAACTTTTAAAAAAATTATAAAGAAAAACACCTAAATTTTATCATTATATATCTCCAAAATTTTCAAACACATCAAATAAGGAATGATCATTTAATTATTTATTGAAGATAATTGATTTTTCGTAGCCAATTCTTTTTTGTGCGAATTTCAATGTAAAATAACTTTCATGTTTTAATACTATCAAAATAATTCCGGGATGTGGCCCCAAACTACTTTATAATAATTCTGTCGAAATAAAATTTTATGATTTCTCAAAGTTGCAGCGAGATTTTTTTTTGAAATGTCAAAACACAATAAAAAAAATGTTTGTTTAAAAAACTAAGAGCCGTTTGTTAAGAAATGTTTATAAAACAACTTAAAAACCCTTTTGTAATATCCCAAATACCTTAATTAATTTTAAGCTTATTTTATGATTTTGTACTAGTAAAAATTTATAATCACTCTATTTGGGTGATATATTAGGAATGTTAAATGTATAGGAGTTTTCCGTTTAACGTAAAGGAGAGGACTTTAGCATTTAAATTTGCCTTCCTCTATTTTGCATCTATAATATTTTGTCTCGGTGGAATGCTCCATCATTTACATTTAGAAAAGTCTGTAATCTTAAATTAATAATTGGTGGAATATTAGTTACTCCGGAATTGTATTAATGTTCTTAGATTTTTATGTATGATAAAATTCTCATTCTCTGAAATTGTAAGGCCATTAAACTCTTCTCCATTATTCATTAGTCAAATGCCACATGGCATCCTATTAACTGCTACATGACATTTCATGTCATCTCACTTATGTATTTTAGCTCAATCGACTTATGTGATTAAAAAAAGCTAACTCGAGCTCGAAAATGAAAATGTTAACCCGAGTTCGGTTTAAAAAAGTGAACCTGAGCTTGGCCTAAAGAGTCAACCTGAGCCTTGTTAAAAGAAAAATCAACCCGAGATCGGTCCAAAAACTCAAACCGGAGTTTGAAAGTCAACCAAAAACTTTGTATTTTTACTTCTGAAAGAGATTTGACTTTTGTTGTAATGATAGTATACTTGTATATATGTGGAGAGCGAAAAAATAATTATTTATATCGCAAATAAATGGCATTCAGGCACACATGGCGATGTAGCATATATGTGGTAAAGAATTAAAGGCCACGTGGCGGAAGCTAATGGAAAATCCAGACGGTGAGGTTAACCCCTCCAAACGTTATGCCGCCAATTTGTATATGCCGTCAACTTTTACCATATGTTGGATATTTTTACCGCGATTAACTCTAATTATATATAAATGAATAGTAAAAAATTGTATAATGAAATAATCCTTCTTCTTAGTTATCTATAAGCGTAGTTTGTTTCTTTATTTTTTTTACTTCTTCTTAAGAAATTTATTTCTTTATATTAATAAGTCTATTTATTTATCTCAAGTAATACAGCTTAATAAATTAGTCAATATGTACATGTTATAAATTATTAGAAAAATAATTGTTTTTATATTTTCTATTCACTCATCTAACATTTGTCGTAATAATAATAGTCTTACATGATCACCAAAGTTTTGCCATCAAATTTAGATGGAGTCAACTACTATTGCATTGCCATTTTTAAGTCGATATTTTTATTTTAAAATATACGTATTCTTATGAAACACAAGAGAAATTTGCGGCGAAAGTTATCGAATTCATAAAAAAATTATAGTTAAGTCACTAAACTCATATTTTAGAGGAGAAAGTCATCAAATTCAATAATTTCTTACAGATAAGCCACTAAACTCATTTTTGGCCAAATTTCTTTGCCATGTTAGAAGCGCCACTACTACATTTACTTACATGCCACATGTGAGCCTTTCTCGAACATCCTCCCATTGGCTTACTAGTGCCCATATTCAGGCATGTGGCCATTACGTAGGCCGCAGTTGAAAGGACGATCAAGTTGTTTGACGTGTCTAACATTGTGAAAAATGTGAAATTTAACATTGTAAAGGTGTATCTCCAATAATAATATGACGATGTCTACATTCGCCGCAAAAATTGAGTTTATAACTTCTGTGTAAAAAAAATGATGACTTCGATGAATTTTGTCGTAAATTACCCTAAAAACAAATTACCAATAACATCAAACACAAATTTTAGCAATTGTTGAATTCATAGCATGTGTAGGTGTTTCGATGACTACACATTTAGTTCAATATTTTTTACGTAAATTTTCTTGGTAGTATTTTGTCGCCATTGCATGTGCAAAGTTATTAATCCGCTGCATTACATTCTGTAGATATATCAAAGAATACTGAAAAACTATTTTTATAATAGGGTTAATAACGGTAAAAATACACAAAGTTTGGTTAAAGAACCCCTTGTGTACCTAATGTTTAAAAGTGGTGGAAAAAAATACTCAAATTCGCATTTGGAGAGTTGACTACTTCATTCTTGTAACGCCATTAACTTACCCATTACCCATGGCCACGTGAAAAAATCTGTTTCGTTAACTGTTATCATTAAAAAGATATATATTTCAGTACAAAAAGATGAGTGAATTAAAAAGATGTTACAATCATTAGCTAGAGAATTAAAAAGATGTTACAAATACTTACAAACATGAGTGAATATTTCTTTTTTTATTATGAAAATTTTGTCTTTGGCCACTTATATTAATTATGACCTGCCTATTGTAATTTTGTCTTTGGCCACTTATATTAATTATGACCTGCCTATTGTGATAAATGGATTTATTAATTATGACCTGCCTATATTCACAAGTCATAGCAAGTAAATCACATTACGTATTAATTAAACTAATAGATTTAGTTTATGGTAATTTAAGTAAAATCCAAAGGAATAAAATACAAACAGGCTAAAACTGCCCATAATTGCATCCTAAAAAGACGGACCAGAGGCGCGCCTCGTCAAGGCGAGTGGCCAGGCTATTCTGAGGCTTGCGCCTCTTCGAGGCCACGGAAGGCGGATGCCTTGGCCTTACGTCTCTAAGGCTGTTGCGCCTGTTGTATCATCGGCAAAGTACAGGGGCAAACTAACTCTAACGTAACGGGGGCTTTTAGAAATAATTGTTTTATTCAATCTATTAATGTTTTGGCCGTATTTAAAAGCTAAAAATATCAAATACTACAATAATATCCCAAACTAGAGATAATTGCAGCAAAAGTATTCAAATATTACAAAAAAATTTACTTATATTTTCAATATCTTTTTTTAGTGGAAAAAATTCTCATTGATGTAAAAAATCCTGGCAAAGTAATTAACATTTTTCATAACCTTTACAGTGTAAAGTTCCACATCACAACATATCATTTGTCTATATTTTTTATTTCTTTCGGCTAAATTTTTGCTTCTTTTTTTACCACGTGCTTATAAAATTGACCGAGAATGTATTATTTTTAATTGTAAAACACATTTTGGCTACCATGCGAGAGATTAGTGTCCGTTGTCAACTTTTTAAAACTCATGTAGCTCATAGACGGTCAAAAAAGGCAAAATTATGAACAAATCATATGTCGTCGCATGAAATGTCATGGTAGACAGTTAACAAAAAAATTAAATACTTCTCCCAAAAAAAATTAGTCTGAGAAAATTTTTGCCACTAAAAAAAATCAAGAATATAAGTTAATTTAAAGGAAAGAGCAACGAGTGTCAAATTTAAGGGGAGAAAAGCGCCTTATCCTACCAGAATAGCTCAACGGAATCGCTTTGGTAGATGTCGGAGCAAAGATTGAAGTAAGTTTGACTACTTTCCATGAAAAACCTGAAATTTAGAGAGTTAACACGTGTTAATAATAGTGTTCTTCAGTCCCAATCATTTCTAAACCTCGCTTATGTCGATATATCTCAGAAGTAAATTCGTAATTCACGATTCGAACAACTTACCATTAAAGGGTTGGTCTAAAAGATACGACAGGCCCGTTGGAATAAAAAGAATCGAAATAAGATATTCTCCGTGCAGAAAGAAAAATATGCATGATTATGAAAATAAAAAGGGGAATTTCACTTTTATATACCCTTAATTTTCAATTTTTGCAAATATATAACCCCTTTTTTAATAACAACTAAATAAATAGAGGGTACATACTTTGTAAAAAAAAAAAAAAAGTTCCCATCAAAAAATTATATAAAAAAATGCAGTAAAAAACAGGCGCTGTACATGCCCACGAATAGGTTATATAATCAGCAGATGCATAAGATAAAAGAAATGTGAAGGATAACTGGATAAGCATGTCATAGCTGAAGCATGGAGCAACATGCATAATGCTTGAATTCATTTGTAGAGACTACACCTTCTATGCCCAAGAATTTTGTAGCCCTCGGAGCTCCCAGATCCTTTCCCCGTCGGAGTACTCAGTTCCGACCAGGTAACGTCAAAGAATTTGAGCTCGCGAGCATGGAAAGCTGATGTTTGAATTACAAGGAATCACAATAGAAATAATGGTTCACAAAAATAAGTGATGCTTACTGTAAGAAAGAATGATTACCAGGAGAGATAATAGCTAACCAGTAGGATCATGCTCCAGGGAGTAGCAGAGGACCCCGGTCCGTACAAAAGCGATACAGTCTGGTATTTCGATCTCATGACAGAAGCCGTGTTTCTGTGTTCTCAATTCTTAGACTGCACTCTCTCTCTCTCTCTAGCCAAATTTCTCTATTCTAGAGAGAGATTAAGCTAGCTACGATGACGATTATACTTTCGTTCAAAGATATTTTACACTAGAAAAGGTGACCCATTTATAGGTAGGCCAAAACAATATAAACCAACTCTACTTAAAACAAGATGATCCTAAGCTCACTTGAAAATGACCTGATCCTAAGTTCACTTAAAAACGACATAAGAAATACTAATTGAATTACTTAAAAGTACTAATATAAAGCCCGCCCCAGCCGTCACTTCGCCAGTCCACTATGGTTCCTTTTTCTGGTAAGTCTTAACAAAGGATAAAAAACGTAAACAAACAAAGCCGAACAATTATGTCAAAAAGAAAACTCACAATCTCATAACAAGAATGGTAACACAAAATATACTTTCATACACCTTACAAAAAGAAATATGAATACATCTCTTTTGTTCTTATAACATCCTATATACAAGACAGAAACCGAAGCAATGATTTGGATATCTGTAATTTTATAATAGCTGAAATTTTGAAATCACCTTAAGAAAAAATAAGGCCAGCTGGCACCATCCGGGGCACTAATCTAATTCATCAAATGAATAGAAAACTTGCAGTCACCACTCTTGCATCATGATATATCTTCTAGAGCAGATGAGATTGTAGATGAATTTTGATACGTATCGAATCACCTCACATGTAGCTTTATGGATGAAACTGTTCGGATTTTCTCAAAAAATGATGCTGCTAAAACACAAGCAACCATATTTGGTTAAAATAGAAACTACTAATTGACGTAAACGTTGGTCAGGTTTTTTGCGCAATGAAAAATGAGAAATGACAAAACAATCGCCAAAAAGCTACCTTAGATCACTTTCCCGACGAGATACGTTGCAGAGATGAAATCCAACTGGTTGAAGGACCCACTTTGTTTCCACTTCCGTGCGAAGGGTTTGCAGTTTCAGCAGGCAAAACAGATTTGTGGATGTTTCTTCTCGAGGAGCCAGTGAGAACGTGAGAAGAGGATTGCATATATGCGTCACTTACAAGCTGAGTTGTTACGAATCCGGTTCAGTGAAACTAAGTTACTAACATATAGGACTACCAACTCAGGCTCAAGATTTCAAAACCATATTACTAGGAGGTCAATAGTGATGTTACTTACATTATTTTCAAGAGGGCTCTCATAACTGGGATTCCTGGTAACAGGTTGCTTATATTGCAAATGGATCCCCGGGCCAGGAGTGTTGCTCGACCTAATACGGTCCGTGACCTCAGTTGGGTAAAAATAATTTGCACCTCCAGTCACTAAAAGATTATACAAGAACGATTATTTTCTTTTCCATAACCTCGGAATCACGAAATTAAGTTAAAAAAACATTAGCAAAGATCAAAAATAAATTCAACCTTGTTGACTGCCGATATCCATTTGCACTGCACGACTGCTGCTGCCTCCAGGAGCTGGCTGTAAAAATGCAAATACTCAACATTGCTATAAGCACATCAAGAGAACGAGGTTGAACGATATACTTGTGGCAGAGCACACTTACAGATGATCGAGCTTGTGCTCTATTCTTCTGTGCCTGCTGGTATTTTATGATGGTCCAATCAAATATATAATCAAATTCATAGCCTGCATTTTCCCAAGATGATGCACCATATAGTTTAAGCGAGGAGCAACGGGATTTTAAGAAAAGACAAGTATGTAGACTAAGAACTCAAATGTTCCTACCTTCACGAGCAAACAAGTCACGGAAAAGTCTCTTCAAGAATCCATAATCAGGTCTTTGGTCAAATGTTAACGAGTGGCAATAGTGGAAGTACGACGCGAACTCCACAGGATGAGACTTGCATAGAACCTTTGACGGAATTGAAGCTGGATAAGACGCACAAAACATGAAATTTGCATAACACACAACCAATCGACACACACCTCGATGGGAGTTGATAGTTTCTTTTCACAAATTTTGTCATATTTTTGCTTCTTTGTTGCCGCTTTTAAACCCTGCCATGGAAGACTACAAGCAACACAACGATTCATAAGAGCATTAATACTGCTGATATAAAGAAGCCATCACAACACTCAAAAAGAAATGCCAACTCTTTGATAAAGAAGAGAGATTACACACCTTCCCCTCAAGAAATATAGAAGTACATATCCAAGCGACTCCAGATCATCCCTTCGACTTTGCTCTAAAAAGACGGCACCAATAAGTTCAGCGACCGTAATGAGCATGAAACACCTAGTCTTCAATAAATATATATCAGTCTGCTCACCGATTCCAAGATGAGTATTGCAGCTAGCATATCGTGCAGTTCCGGTCAAATTCTTGTTCTCCCTGCACAAAGAAAATGACTATCTCAAATTGAACAAGACAGATTGCTCACATAAGCTTCTTCCCATAGCTGATGTATTGTAGAATGAAAACACACACGCATACATACATATACATGTGCGCATACCTGTACGGAATGTGGCGATTGGTTGTCGAGTCCCTATATCGTTTCGCAAGCCCGAAATCAATTATGTAAACCTAACAAGTTAACCGAAGCATGAGAGAGGAAAGCGGTAGTAACTGGACACATACATAAACAAAAGGCACACATTAGATCATCACCTGATTTGCTTTCCGACCAAGACCCATGAGGAAGTTATCCGGTTTTATGTCTCTGTGCAGAAATCCTTTCGAATGCGCATACTCGATCCTCGTTATCTGGACAACACTCAAAATATTTAAAATTTGACGGAAACCGAAAAAAAAAAAACAATTCTACCAAGCATGGTTACCATCTGATCAGCCAACATCAAGACCGTCTTCAGCGATAACTTCCTCCCACAGTAGACAAACAAATCCTCCAAACTCGGCCCCAACAAATCTATAACAAGAACATTCTCTTCCCCGTCCGTCCCCGACCATTTTATCCCGGGAATTCCGCCTGAATTTATCGCAGATAAACCATTAAGAATAGAACTATGTCTATAGCACTTGATCAACACAAACAAACAAAAAATACTTACTTCCTCCTTGAAGGATGTGATACAATTTGGCCTCATACAGCAGTTGCGGATGCTTAGTTTTACTGTTCTCCTGGAATCAAGAAACAAACAAATCATTTCTCAACTCGACAGACGAAGTCATATGTATATAGATACACAGCAGAATTGAGGTTGGAAACTCACAATCTTAACCGCGACGATTTCGAACGTATCGATATGCGTGGCTGAAAAAAGCAAAACAAGTCGGAAACCAAAGCGTTAGTTGAAAATCGCCATTGACGGACGGAAGAGTAACGAGGTTGGAAGCGAAGGAAGGAAGGAAGGAAGAGAGACCGAGGAAGATTTCGCCGAAGGATCCGCTTCCGATCTTGCGTCCGAGCTTGTACTTGCCTCCGACGATTCGCTCCATCGATCAGGCAGAGATCATCGGATCGGAGCTCAGCTCAGCTCAGGTGGACTGAGAACTCGGCGATGAGAGAGAGAGAGAGAGCCACACAAACAGAGAGAGAGAGAGAGAGAGAGAAACAGGTGGCGTTTGTCGACAAAGCGATTCGCGTGGCTGCATTATGAAGTGAGAGAAACAAAAGTCGAAATTCAGGGGTGTTTTCGGAAATTACCACTTGACCACGGCGTTGACACGCTCACTGACTGCCGTGCTCGATCAATTTCACCCCCGAATTTCGACTTTTTGTCCAATTTACCCCGGTTTTAACGTTCAATTACCCTTTTTTTTAATATTCATGTTTTTATAATTATAATATTTTTATCATCTCCAAAAAAATTACATATTCAAAATTTAATTTTCATTAGCAAATTCAAAAAAATTACATATATATAATTTTCATTAGCAACGTAAAAAATCAAATTCTTAATTTGATCTTAGAATAATATTATTCAGAATAAATGTTTTGAAATATTTTGATTGGTTGAAATATTAATTGACACTGTTGTGTTCTCGGCGATGCAGATGTATATCAATTGGTCCATTTATATTTTTTTGAGAATTCACGAGATATGATCATCAATGTGCGACGGCAGCGCCAACTCCGGCAAGGGTGGCGGAACGAGCGCCAACGACGGCAACACAAGCTCTTGGGATGGTGACACCACCTTTGGCGCATGTGACAAATATGAGCGCATGCGACATTTGTTGAAACATATAGAGAAGGAAAAAAAATATAAAATTAATTATTTTTTTTTTTTTAACAATTTGAGTAATAATAAGTATTTCTCAAAATTGTCATTTATTATATCCTAAACACTTAGATCGTTGGCTAAGAAAACTAAGATATGGTATTCTAACACATTAGAGTACATGTGTCGAGATTAAGGTTGTAAATATCAGTAATCCCGGAAGTTTGATACGCAAAAAAATAAATTAATTTGGACCCGGATTGTACCAGTTCCGTATATAAAAAAGTGCTATTTGGTTTTCCTCCCTAAACTCGTTTTATTAATTCAAATCTAAACTGTTAGTATTTAAGTCCAATTTTCAAAAACTTAATATGGGCCTTTGGATCTACAGATTGGCTCCTTTTTTAATATTTTTTTCTACTGTATCCTAACCATTTTGGTTCGGTTGATAAAAAATATCGGGGATCCGGTTCGTCTAGATCCTCGGTATTTACAACACTACTTGCAATGATGCGAAATTATTATAATTTTTTTATGTTTACCTTTTTTATTCAAGATCTGATTAACCTCCTCTTTAAATATTAATGACACAACAAAACCACACAACAAAATATTATGTTAAAAGCTAATCTATATATATATAAAAGGAAAATCTCCCTACAATTAAGTGATAGCATGACAAGACAAGGATTTGAGAATCCCATTTTCATAGAATTTAGAATTTTTTTAATTAAAGAATATAGTTCACGTTCTTATTTCCTTTAGTCCATTCATGGTCAAAAGAGCTAAACAATTAATATCTATTAAAATAGTATAATTAATTGTAACGTGTTTATTAAAATTGCATTAAAATTAAGCCTTAATCTTTTTTTAACGTACTCGAGAATACAAATTTGAGAAATACTTATTATTACTAAAATTGTTAAAAAAATAATAATAATTAATTTTATATTTTTTTTCCTTCTCTATATGCTTCAACAAATGTCGCATTATTTTCAATAACGGTTTTTCATAATTAACCAACATTTAAATCTATTGATTCTCTTAAATACTAATTAATTGTTATTACCTCTCCAATTCATGCGATTTCTTCTTCATGAACATTATATACTTTTGTGGAAATTTATTTGGTATGCATTTCCATATCAATGATTCATAAAAAATTATACGAAATGCCCAATTTTGTGTCAAACCTTTTACGAAATGTACATTTGTGAGCGTAAAAAATACACACAATGGATATTTTTTAAAAGGTTTGACACAAAATTGGCATTTCGTTCATTCACCCTAAATGCATTTAACGCATATTTAATTTATAAAATAATGAATCCAAGTGAATGGACATAGATGTATTTAAATGTATTTTTTATGAAAAGAAAAATCTAATATATGTAAAAATAGAGATGAAGATTGCTTGAAATTAATGTGATAATTTGTATGACCATTAACGTGTACTATAATTGAATGTAACACTATATATTGAATGAGAGAATTTGTTTGGCCATCACGTTAAAACAAAAAGTTAACATACGCAATAATACACAAATTAATTGAATGCATAAATGCATATATTTTATACAAATTGCCGAATACATAATTAATTTGTTCAAGTTTAGTTTCTTATTTAATTTTACACATGTATATAACTGTTTGTTTGTATAAAATTGATGTATGAATTTCTAAACTAAAATTAATAAAAGTGTCCAGTTTGGACCTAATGTTCAGAAATTGGCATTAGCATCAATTTTATAAAACTTTCAATTTTATTCAAGCGCCATGTAAAAAACCATTACATTTCAAGAAAGGTACATACTTAGCCACTATTTTGAGATATGCAGAACAAAATCCCATTAATTTTGCTGTCGTTTTCTCAATTTTTTGTGGAAATTTCGTTTGAATGCCAATTTTCCTACTTTTCCGCGGAAATTCAACCACGTATGGCTAATTTTTTGTATTTTCTGTGGAAAAATTGATGAAAATCCTATCGTGTTAGGCTAAATTTTCCAGATTTTGGATTTTGAAAATTTTGTTATGATTTTTTGTTAAATCCATTTTAAGGGATAATTTTAGAGGATAATTATTGCGGATTAGTTTTTATATGGTTGTTATCCTCTAAATCTATTATGTTTTAGTTAATTTCTTTAGTGATTTTGAATTGTTACATTTTTATTTTTTGATCTTGACGTCAAAGTTTGAATTTTGGATCTTGATGTTTAATTATTGATGATCATGAATTCTTCATGATGATTTTCCGTATTAGTATTATGTTATTTGATTAGTTAGTTAATAAGTTATTTAATTAATCATTAGTTAGTTTCGAGTTTAGGGTATAGTTGATTTAGTTTATTTAATTGAATTGAATTATGTTGTTCATTTAAATGACATAATTATTGTGAATTTAGTTTATCTTGAATGTTAGTGTGGATTGATGATTTTTAGTTAATTAATCATTAGTTAGTTATAAGATTTATTGTATAGTTTAGGATTTATAATTTATGGTATAATTTGTTTGACTTATTATGAACGTGCTTTTTTTGTTGTGTATGTCTTATATTTATTAAATTGATGATTTAAAACCTATGTAAAAATATTTATTGGCTACTGCAAATTACTTTCCAGAATTTCTGGCGATATTTCCGTCGGCATGTCCGTGTCCTTTTTCCCGATTTGCCCGTTGACATGCGGCATGCCCGTAAAACGGAAGAAGCGAAACGACGTCAAAAACAACTTTTGAAACCTTGGGTAAAACTACAAAACAAAATTAAATAAAGGTAAATCTATGGAACTTTGATATTTAAAAAAAATAGTTCAACCAACAAGTCCTCTATTCATTTTCTACCAAACGCATTCAAGGTAACAATTGTTAAACATTGATGTAATTTAAATATCTATTCTGATCTATTCTTACAAGACATCTCCAATGAAATGCTCAGAAATCTTTTGGGTATGTTTTTGTTCTCTTTCTTCTTGGTTTATTTTTTCATTTTTTAGATTTCTTGCGGCGTTTGTTACACTTTTCAGATATATCTAGCTTATGTCGTGTCTCCGTCGAGCCTCTTTCGCCATGTCCGAACGATGACTTCTCTATATTGTTGAATGATTTGCTCCATTGTTATTATAAAAAATTAAATAAAAATAGAGCTATATACTGATGAAATTGGATGCATCGACTCACAAAATTCAATTAAAAGTTATATTTTTTAAAAATGTTAAAATGGAAAAGCCAAACAATAAAATGAAGAAAGGGACAAAACACAATGTGTATTTTCATTCAAAGTTATAATGAATAATTCATCGCCACCGCGCGAAGCGCGGTGCCTATCAACTAGTTGTATATAACTAGAAGAGAGAGAGAGAGGATTTCGGTATAATAATGAAAAATTATTGCTACTTATGCATGACTATGGTTTCAATTTAATAAAACAGTGAGCATATTATTGAATTTGATTATAAGTGTGGAAGGAAATAAATATAACATAATTACATTTAACTCGTATGGTGATGATCTAATATTGCAGGTCAATCAACGGCTTACGAGTTTTGTCGATGGATAAATTATAAGTTTTAAAGTATCATTTACAATTTATACCGATATAATTCTATTAAGTATATAAATTTATAAAAATAACACCATCTTGAAAGCTAGTATAGGTTAAAAAAAAAAGTGTTCAAGAACGGCAGATTTTTGATAAATTTCACCAATCATGATTCATGACTATTTATTCGGTCACACGCTTGATTTTTTAAGTAAAATTTGTGAAGGATTCTCGTTAGCAACTCCTCGGTATTTTGTGTATGAGTTTTTCTATATACCATTTTTAACCTTGAATAAGTTAAAAAGTAACATGGGCAGGCATTGAATGAAACTTGACATTGAAAATTAGAATTTGAATCCGATTTCTGAATCCTTAAAAATAATTGAAGATGGGAATGTGATTCAATCACGAGGATCGCCTCCTCTCGCATTGATGGAGTGTCGCGCCACGTCAACATCGCACGTGGGCCCCTCTAGAGCTGGGCATTGTGGGGCAGTGGATTTGACGCTACTGCCCTTGGTTGGTTGGAACTTGGAATGGAATGCGTGTGCCACGTGGGCCCAGACCGACGGGCTGCACAGCTGGACCACTGGCCACGTGCCACGGCCCATTACTTCTCACTATTATTATTTCTTCATCATTATTATTTTATGATTTCGTCGCTTATAATTGCTAATGACTTCGTAATAAAACTATTCAATTCTATATATAATAGGTACATATGTCATATGTGTACTCATTAACTTATTATCAATTAACATATTAATTTGGTTTCGACATTTATCCACCTAAAACACCTAGAAATGTACACAATATCGCATTTAATAATATGTTAACTTGTCTATTACTATCTATAATAACTATTTTTAGAGGGTAGAATAGAAGAGTACGCATCCACTTACTACTCGCCCTAGTTAGTTAAGTATTAAATTATTAATATTACCTCAAATTTGAAACATAATTTAATTTGATTAGAGCTGATGACTTAATAACAACCGATTTGTATTTATGTTTTGCACTTTTTTTAAGATAACTTTTTTTACTCGGATAATTACTCGTTTGATATTGCTTATTAATGAGTGTTTTTACTCTTTCTATAATTTTAAGCTACAAATTATGCATAATAAGTTACAATAAAAGTAGTTCAATAAAAAGTTTAGATTTTTTGTATACAAAAATAAATAGATATTTTTGCTAAAATCTACTTTCATTAAAATTTAATATTTTTTTGATAAAAGTACTAAAAATATATTATTATTATTTTTATTATTATTATTATTATTATTATTATTATTGTGGTTAATCAATTCTTCTTAAGTGATAAAAGTATAATTTTTTACATCCATATTTTAAAATTATATTGGTTGAAGTGCCAATTCTTTTTAGCTGGTAAAAATATAAATCTTTTACGTCCATTTTCTAAATTGTTTTGGTTGAAGTACCAATACTTATTGGTGGTAAAAGTACCAAAAAATATTTTATTATTGCTGTTAAAGTACCAATTCTTTTTAGGTGGTAAAGGTACATTTTTTACATTCACATTCATAAATTATTATAGATAAGGTATCAATATTTTTGGAAGGTAAAAGTATATAAAAAAATACATATTATTACTGCACTTGAAGTGGCAATGTGCATTGTTCGTTAATAGTGACATAAACATTCAATTTATTCGGGCATATTTTAATTTTTTTTATAGTCTTCAGTATTTTTTCTCAGTAATTTGTCTACTTTATCAATTGATATGCAAATTTTTAGATGCACCGCTAATAAAGTTTATTACTTCTCCAAAGGGACGCATTTGAAATTCGACTAAAATAATAATAATAAAAAGTAATAAATTTTTAGAGAGAATCAAAATGTGAGCACATAAATCTTCAATCACGAACAAATAAATCTAATGGAACTAAAAATTAAGTTAGGTTTCTTCTCTCTTCACTCAAAGCTTCCTCGACTTCTTCTTCTCTTTCTTTTTCTGGCTCTCTTTCATCTTTCCTCTGCAATCCCTTGCTCGGCAATTTTTTCTTTCTTTCTTTCTTTCAAATTGGGTTGTTTTATTGCGATTTATTTTGAATCAATATGTTTTATTGTTGAAAAAAATGTGTTTGAATGTTATATCAAAAAAGAAAGAACTAAGTGTAGGTTAATAAGATTTTGATAACCGAAAACTAAGTTAATCGGTTTTTGATTAATTGGGTTTTAAAAACTGGGTAAAGTATTAAAACATGACTAACAATAATTAGGTTAATGATATCAAATAGTGCAAAAAAAAAAAAAAGTTAACCGACCGGTTGCACCCCGGAGAATGTGCGTCAATTTGTAGGATTAAATCTTGAGAAAAATAAAGCTAGTGTGATACAAGTACAGGTTGTAAATTAGAGGGGTTGATTTGTCCTTAATTTACCACTCACACTCAGAGTCAGAGGTCGAGTTCCTTCCGAAGCGAAAATGGTGGAAATGGGAGACACGGTGAAGATGATCGCCGTGGGGCTGGTGTGGGGCGCCACAAACGCGCTCATGCGCCGCGGCGCCGTCCTCTGGGACCGCGCTCGCCAGCGCTCCTCCCGCCGCGGGCTGCTGGGCGGCGCCGCCGAGTGGGCGAGGCTGCTCCTGATCTGGCAGTACACCGTCCCCTTGGCCGTCAACCTCTCGGCTTCCGCGGCGTTCTTCGCGGCGCTCGCGCGCGCGCCGATCTCGGTGGCCGTGCCGGTCACCAACGCCACCACCTTCGCCGCCACCGCCGTCTTCGGCGCGCTGCTGGGGGAGGAGATCCGGGTCCGATCGGCGGCTCTCGGCGCAGCTCTCACCCTGCTCGGCGTTTGGCTCTGTGTTTCTCAGCCTTCCAAGATTTGAATCTCGATTGTTTTTGTTTTTGTTTTTTTTGTAATTTGTTGTGGTTAATTTCGTTATTGAATTGGTGAAAATTAGCTAATTAATTAATTCTAATTTTATTTATCTATACACGATCATTGGTTTATGCTTATCTTCCTTGGTTTCTAGCTTTTTTGACGTCGTTTCGCATGTTTAAAAGTCGTTTCTAATTTTTTTTTCCAATAGTAAACATGATTAAAATCTCTTGATCTATGGATATTTGCGACAACTATATAATGTTTGGTCAATTTAGACGATATTTATACAATATTTTTTAGCGGTAAAAGTATATAAAATTAAAAAGATTGAGGCGGCATGTATAAGTTTATAATATAATTAATTTTAATTGCGTGGTGAACTAACAATTTGGGCCAAAGATGGATATGTTAAAAGACAAACAAATCGAATTGGGCCTTGATAGGTCTCTTACAAATTCAAAATTTGGGCCGGTATCAAATAACTAATTGATTATTCGGTAACTCATACGGCGAAATCCTACGCCAACACATTTAGGGTGAAAATAAAACTCGGCTCTGGGTAAAATTCCGAACCCGACTTCGTATCTGTATTTAAAGTTTTGGATCCGGATCAGTAAATTTTTCATCAATATCATAGTAGACGACACTTTTCAGTAAATAACGTCTTATCGTATTAAGTGGACTACTTAAACTTGTATCATTTAAATACGTAGTTCTTACTTAGAGTTTGATGACATAAAAATATTAAGCAGAATTAAGTACTCATATACTCTTATTTCTCCATTTTTGGAAAAACAAAATCAAATGCCAACCACATTCTTATGAAAAGTGAATAAAATTGGAAACAAGACTACCAAAATTAATGAATAAACAGCATCTCCAAAAATAAATAGGTTATCATTGTAGAGACAATGTAACACAAAACAAATGTATAAAAAGAAAGCCCTCAAAACTGTTGTTTGAAGCACTCGGGAGGCACTCGCCCCCCGAACCTCTTCGTGTCCTTGCAGTAGTCGTAGATCATGAAGTTTGCTCGCACCCAATCGAGCCGCCCCTTCTGGGCATTGGTGAGGCGGACAAAGGCAGGGCTGCTCCACCAATTCCCGGGAGAAGTGGCGCCACACCGTGCCACACTGATGGGGCCGTCCCACTTGCAGGCCCTGGCCCTGAAACGACGGAAGGCGGCCGTGAAGGGGGCGTTCTGCCAGGCGATCTTGTCCCTGCCCCCTCTGGTGGCCCAGTCGTCGCCGTCCCAGAGGCTGGAGTGCACTCTCATGCCCTGCTGGCTCGGGAACGCCACCCCCTCCTTCTCGTAATTCCGATACACGCGGATCGGAGTGCTGTCCACGTACCATCTATATTTAATTTTGAAACGTGTTACGAATCTCGCATTAGAAAGATAAAGATGAGATCATTAGTAAGTATAAATTAGTCACGCGCTACTTCTCAATAACTTTTGAAATAGAATTTCGTAAAACTTTGTAAAATGCCGTGCGAAAATGACCGGTGAGATTATCAATTCTATAGATAGAAGGAAAAATAGTTTATGTACTATACACCATATGTGTGAATATAATTATTGTAAATTTAATATGAAAGATGTTACTGTTGTATTTAAAAACTTCTAACATATTTCATACTTTTTTTTTTCTTCAAACCAAAATTTACTAGGGGTAAAAAGTCTTTTTTTTTTTATGTAATTTAAATTTCAAAATATTGTTCTATGAATTGTTTCAAAATCCCAATTAAGAGGAAAATAATTATGCTAGAAAACGAGTACGACGTAATTTGTTCTTCTTTTTGTGCTGTAATTTTTAGAGCTTACACGACGACGTTAGGGTTCCAGTGGATGGTGTAGTTGTGGTAGTCGGTGGTGGGGTCGAACCACGGGTAGAACTGTTGCTCTCTGCTACCGTTTCCTCCCGTGTAGATGTTGGTGTGAATGATGTAAGGCTGCCCCGACACATTTCCCAAGAACTCGAAATCAATCTCGTCGTGTTTTGCGCCCGTAGATGACAACTGCAATTCGAACATGCGTAGAAAAATAAAATTAGACCCCAATCATCATCATCATCATCATGTATAGATTAACTAACTTTCAAAGCCTGCAAGACTTTTTCAAGCGGTTGAGTATTTGAAACTCGTATCATTTCAAGTACCTTTTATTTTTGTTGTAACTAAATGCTCACTTAAAAAAATTTATTAAAATTCACCATGACAAAACTTGGGTTTGCATGACGTTTTTCTTAAACCGTCGTGCAAACCTCGGTATTTTGACTTTGTTCGATGGTTTTCTTAAACTCATCCAAATCTCCGTGTTTTTAGTTTGCATGGTGGTTTTTAGAAACCGTGTGCAAACTTCAATGTTTTTAGTTTGCACACAACGGTTTTTGAAGACCCGTCTTGCAAACCACCATATTACATCCGTATGTTCACTTTGCAAACCGTTTTTGAAGAACTGTCGTGCAAATTTCTGTGTTTTCACTTTTATGACGGTTTTTTGTGTAGCCCTCTATTAGTTGTGAGGAAAGAATATGATGAACTGACGTAGTGGGCAGTGACAGTTCCTGCGGAGTTGCCAGGCACCAACTTGATGAGCATCTCTATGCTTCCGAACATGAAGCTTTTCTTCGATCGAACAGCAGACCCTGCATGCATGCCATTATAAATTAATATATATATATATACGTGAAATACACATGTATATACATGTTAGTAAGTACCTGAGGTTTGGTCAAGCACGAGTTGAAGATCTTCGCCATTGATCTTTGCATGTTGCTGGCCCCAGGTGACAGTCATGCTCTTCGAGATCATTGCATTAACGAGAACTTGTTCAAGTGAAAAGACAAAAAGACCCAACACTGCAAGAAGTCTCATGATATTGATATGTCCCATATTTATGGTTTAAGCTCTCCTTGAATGAAGATGGTGTGTTTCCACTTTCCAGGGTTTATATATGGCATGCAAGAAGAAAATACTCCCACCAACACCTAACTACTCACTCTTCAAATGCAATATTATATTAATTCAAACACATCCTATATAGTACGTTCATGAATTTAGAATGCCTATTTTAAAAAATGTTCGAGTGTGACAATAATAATTGGGTATAAAATTAGCTGGATTTTTTTGTCTTTATTGAGGAAATATATATTGTTATATATATATATATATATATATATATATATATATATATATATATATAACAATACTACCCGAGAACCGAATTAGTACCGAACACAAAATTTACAGGATATAATAATACTGAAAAATTCGAATTATCTCAACAAATTATGGTAAAAATGGTACTACCGTAATACTGAAAAATTCGATTCTCTCAACAAATAGGCATTTCTTGCGATTTTATTTGTTCATGCAGTAACTTTGTTATGTTTTTTGTATAAATATATTGATTTTGCTGTATTGAATTTAGTCAATTTACCACCTGATCATATGTGGTTAACAGCCCTAAAAGTGATTAGCCGCACTAAAGTCCATAAGATCATATTGTGGTTTTTACTGTTAGAACCGAAGTGCGGTAATCGCAATTAAAAGTCCAAAAATACCGCGTTGAATTTTCTGTAGTATATAATAAATATATAAATATATGCATGTATGTATGTAGATAATTAAATTTTTGACTTTGAATTAGATGTGTTTTAATAGCTTGGAAGTGTATGTTGGTAACCTAGAACTGTATTTATTTAGTGAGTGGGACCTTTCGTGGACGGCCATAATTAGAGTATATTTAGTCTTGGTCTACCACTCAAACCATATATATATATATATATATATATATATATATATGTATGTATGTAAGTGTATATACATATGAATTGTGAAACATTGAATTTATTAATTTGTGCAATAAATATAGACGTGAGAAGAGCGGAATTGGAAATGGTAGGATTCGTGTGTGTTGGGCTTAGCTGGGACGCGCTGAGGAATTATTCTTGTGATTAATTTCAAGAATGTAGTCGTGCAAATCACTCATAATTTCAATTTCAAGAGGGACAACGACACTTTTTAAAAATAAAATCGACTTTTTACTGATTATGATCGAGGTGGTTATTATGAATGTTGATGCAACATGATGTGAGTGATCATATTCTAATGTGAAAGCTTATTGTATTCTAATGTCATTTACACAAGTGCTTGTCGTACTCTAAACTCTATCTTCACTTTATTTAATTGTACTCATATTTCTTATATATACTCGTATCCCTACATTCATATCTTGATTACTGATCACTTTAAAAAATATAGTATAACGAGTTAAAAGTTACTCTAGAAAACTAATTATAAATACTTGTTAACTAAAAAATCACAATTAAGAATCATCTACGATTTATTATTGACTTCAATGGTTCATCATCATCTAGTAAAGGAATGATTTTGTCAAGTAAAAAAGAAGAGCAAAAACTAATTGGTCTGATCAAAAAAATGAATAGAGGATTATTACGAAAGTTTACATTTTCTTTATACAATTAGATTAGACATAAGTGTTATTAGTGGCAAAAGTATCTAAATTATTTGGAAATAGGGCGGCATAGAGTCGATTTAAAAAGATTTTTGACAAAAATATCTAAGTCTACCTTTTTTTGGCGAATCGGTAGACCTCATTCACTTTTTCTTTAGTTTTTTTTTTTTTTTAATATAATTACTCCAGTCAATGATGACATTAACAACGCAAGTAGCGATGCTATTGAGGAGATGATCTGAGAATCCGAGAGAGAAAGTGAAAAGAAAAATAAGAATTTGTGTTGTTAATGTTCCAAGAATTTGTGTTTACATATAGACTTATTTTGGTGTTCGTGGGCTTAAATGTTTGAGTTTACTTGTTGACGTCATCACTCACGACAATAATTATATATATAAAAAAACTTAACAGAAAAATGGATAAGGTCTACCTTAGTGCTAAAAAAGGTAAACATTGGTACTTTTACGATTTTGCCACAGTTTTTCTAAGTTAACTCTATGCCACCTATTTTATAATAACTTAGATACTTATGCCGCTAATAATCCTAGATAAAATAACTAATTATAAATATATGAACTTCTACAATTATTTAAAAGAAATAAAGAAATAAATAACATTTTTGTAAGTTTGCTTCTGTTTTAATGGTGAGGACAAACGTCGCACCAAAAATGAAATAATGAGAGTGGTTGTTAGGATAACCTAGTGGTAATTCCACACCACCTCCAAAGTGGAGGTTGTTGGTTCGATCCCCACTGCAGCAAAGTTGCCTTAAAAAAATTAATGAGATCATTGCAAAAAAAAATTATTTTCTCAAATAGATCATACCATTGATACAATTATGTAATTGCTAATTGTGTTTTTTTTTTTTATAAGCATAATCAATTTGAATATAGCTAAGGCCTAATTGTTTGGTGATCAATGCCTTTAAAAAAATTGCATAATACCGAATGTATCCTCAGTTGCAGAGGATGTGTACTACAAAATTGTGTTTACACGACATATATTATATACAAACCCTATGATTTCGACACAAACTCACAACAACCTTGCAATACAGGTCTCAATCAACTAATTGGTATTCCTATTTAGTCCGGTGACTTTCCGTCCCTGCAACTCCTCGGGAGTAAGCGTCGCCAAAAATATTACTGCTTGGCAAGCTACGAAAAATTGATGCGTCACTTGCGAAAGACAAAGATCGGTCTATTGAATCCAGCTTTACTCCCTGACAAGCTGGAAGTTATATCCTCGACGGTTCTGAATCCGATCTGCATTTTTGTGAATCGGTTTATATTCAAGGGTTCTTGAAAGGAAGGTATTGTGCAGAAAGGTATTTACAGATTTAATCAGCTGAAAGTACCTTATCGAGAAGTATATCCTGAAAACTTTCTGGACGGAACTCAATCTTTTTAAAGTTTGCTGAGGTTTCCTGCCGTACAAACGTGCAGTTAGGCAAGGCAATGAATCTAGTATTTCAGCAACTTTACGAATTTTTTAGTCCAAAAAGTTCACTGGTGTATGTCGAAATAAAAAGACAAAAACCAGAATCGCCTAAGATGTTTAGAATAAGAATTAAGTGCAGAAATTAGAAGAGCAATCAAATATAGAATTGGGTTATTTGCCGTGAAAATACCTATGTTATTCGCTTTGTAGCACTTAAACACCTAAGTTATTTTTTTTTTCCAGTAAAAATACCTAACATTAGGCATTTAAGTGCTACAGAGTGAATAATATAGGTATTTTCCCCGCAGATAACCCTATAAAATTAAAGTACATAAAAATGCTTGAACAATCAAGACAATAAATACAGAGATATAACAACAAAGCAGCCACTGAAACATACAAAAATCTTAATAGTATTGGCTTCATCGATCAAATTTAGAATAGCTAAAACACTTTCTGGAGAATTAAAAGGTTAATTAAGAACCGAGAATGAGCACGATCTAGAGCGAGCATCATACCTCAGATATCTTGCGGTTGTTTTCATATGATTTCCAAGGCTGTGGTTCCATCACAAAAATCCCACCCTGCTTAGCAAAACGAAATCCAATTATGAATGCGCGACTAAGCAGAAATTCGATGGCAAAAGAACAGTTAAAACGGAAACAAAGGCATAATAAATAAGCAAAACGGTACCGGATTTAGCTGTCTCCAAACCCTTGAGAATAAAGTAATCAATCCATCGTCACCCCAGTTGAGATGAATCCACTTTGTCACACTTAAACTGCATCCCACGAGACAAAAGTAGACTCAACATGCAGTTCGGATTTCAAAGCTTCATTAAAAACGGAGTTCGAAGTTGTAAAATATAGAGACATGAGTTATGACGGACCAGGTAATTGTGTCATAGAACTTCTCCTGAGAATGCGGACTCTGAACAAAGTTCTCTTGCCGAAAAGATACAATGTCAAATATATCCTCGTCTTCAGAAGTATGTTTCCAATCGTCGTCTGATGGCAGAGCATGATCGTTTCCGCTAGTATCTTCATTTGATGAAACCTTTAATCTTTTAGTCTTTTCCTGATTCCCGGCCTTGTCCGCTTTAGCGATTTTTCTGAGGAGCCAGTATGCATCTTCAATCCGATCTAGCAGATACAGAACACAGAATAAGGTTCATATTCTTTAGAGCGCAGATATGCACGGCTTTAAACACGGTGGCCGGAATATTTCACGAGGGTAAATCGAATCTTACTCGGATCAATGTCCACTCCAAGAATGCTTTTGCAGTTGAACTTTTTCGCTGTCAATTCAAGGAGTGTGAGAAAAAATATCCGCCAAAATAGATGTAGCAATTAAGAAAATCTGATAGGCCCGCGCTTGTGGTCTATCAGAGGAGGAAGACTGAGACGGTAATCTAGCTTTTTCATTGACATTCGTTTCCTTTATTTCTGTCATTTGGCGCCAAATATGCCATTAAGTTTGTGTTTTGCTTAGTCTCGCAACCGAAAAACAGAACATCAAGGAGTCTTGACCTTACTCTCGAAGGAAAGGTCACCATTTTTTCGTTTGGAGCCATATTTCTCAGAGAAAATTCATGTCAAAATGTGTGCGGGATCTACCAATCTATGATACCCGCTCCGATACACGACACGATTTATATGTAAAAAAGAAGATATTGCTGGAACTAAAACCCTAAACCCTAGCCGTCGTGACCTTTCATGCTAATTTCGGATTCTCGTTCCCTTTCCATCAAGACGGGCGTTTCCACCACCGTGCTCTCGAAAGAAAGGTCGGTGTATTGTTCTTCGTGAACCGTATTAATAAAGCGCAAAAGGGGATTCGTTGTTATGGGGATTCCCCGTGGGCGATTCGTATTGGTTTCGGTTTGAGTATTCGATCATCTTGATAGCGGTTCCGGTAAATGAAGAAACGAGTGGAGGAATAAGTACCGATTTGTACAGTCATACTGCCATTGTTGCAGCCAATGTCGAGGCAGTCCTTGCCTTGAAACCACTCTTTCTTCATCACCTTCAGACGAGGATCTTCCTCTACGTCCTGACCAACCTGAAACACACTCGAGATATCAAAATTGATTGCAGTCGAGAGCTGAGAATCGCATTGGAAATGAATGGAAAAGGAGAATTACACGGTATCCATAGTAGTTTCTGTAATTGCCGAAAGGGAATATCTCTTTGGGCTTCTTCTTCTTCGTGGGTTGCTGTGACTTCACAGAGCAGTTTCCATGGCTCGTGCTCTCGTCTCTCGCCATTTCTTTGCTCATCGGAGCTCGCTAGTGTTCTCTCCAAAGCTTAATCAGCCATGGCTATTCTTACACCTGGTGTAGGGTTTTACACAGACAGAGACAGGATGTCGTATTTCAGATCAGTTGTCGTTTTGATGCGAGAGAGATGTCGTATTTCGTACGTTACGCTCAATTTGTATTGTCATCGCTCTTACTTGCTTCGTAAGACGTGTTCTCGACTTTACTCCGTTTAATTCTCAAGTTTCTTAGTACAAATTTTTTACTATGTAAAGAACATTTGCCGAAGTAATTGAGTTTAATCCTTTTAAACCCTTGTCGTAAAGTTTCACGTGGCGAAATATGATATGTCCCTCTTTCTGAATGTGTAGTTTTTTACCTACAAGAACTTCAAAGAGTTTGAACAACGAAAATTGCGTCTCGCATAGTAACCAAGACGTGTTCGACGATGCTAAAACTAAGGCATCATAAGTCCATCATATCGGCACATAGTCAAAAGGGGAAAGATCGTGGTCGAAAGAAGCAAAAACGTTGATCGTACGTAGCAACTTCATGATAGAAAATTACTCTAAAAATTCATTATATATTGGTTTCCAACAAAATCTTTGAGCATAAGTTTCTTGCCCGTTATAGCTATTCATTTCTTTTTCTTTTGAGGAGTTGTCATCAAAATTAGATGGCCAAAAATGATCGAATCATGGATTTCATTATGTGGAACTATTTCAACAGACTTTCTCAAACAAGATTTCTTCTTTGGCAACTTGTGAACTTATTATTGCTCTATTATCTACACAAGAAAAAACATCTCCATGTTCTTCACCATAGAATTACTTGTGACCCAAGGCTTCCATTTCAGCATGCCAACTTTGGTGTGCTCAAATCATATCTCACTCCAACTCCTTCACGAAATCAATATTATCTACAAAAACCTGATTATTCAAACTGCAAATTAGTTTGAGATTCAACATGATTATTTAAAACATCAATACAAAGACAAAGTTGAATCAGAATTCGTTATTTAAAAATGCTAATGGATAGTGTTCGGGGGTAAATTGATAAAAGCAAACAGAAGGTAACTTGGTATAGATTATAGATGGATAAGTTCAACGGGCGGACTGGTACAAATAGAAGTTCCCGGAGAAATTTGATATAAAGTTTATATCAGATTTTTCCATACATATAAATAAATAAATAAAATTGCTTTAACAATGTTTTGATTGACAACAATAATTACTATTGTAAGATTGGTAACAATAACTTCCGCTAGAAATTTCTTTCATACCAAATAGCTTGATAATAGTTAAAATTTGAAACATGAAATTGACTTCAAACGAAAAGCACAAGGAATAACTAAATATGAGCCGTACCGTCTTCCAACCGTCAGGATCCAAGCAAGCAGTAATTTTGGTGTTAATTCCAGGCAATGGACCAGGCTCCCTTGTAATTTTACCCCCGACGAGCTTAATGGCTTCTGCGGTTTTATACACATCATCCGTGCCTATCGCTATCTGACATTATTTAGAGACAAAGTTGGAGAGGTCAAACTACAAATCTAATTTGTAAAAGAGAACAGAAACCGATGCCCACCATTAATTAACAGAGATGTATCAAACAATTCATGCCGAGCAAACACCGACACAGAAAATATTTGAACAGAAAAGCGAAATGACATTCGAGTTTCTACCTGGGCATATGCGTTTCCCTTATCATAATCAGTGACACCATAGTTATATGTCAGCTCCAAAACAGCACTTTTATCTTCAGGGCCATACCCTAGCATCGCTATAGTATACTACAAAAATCAACCGAATCCGTCAGCAAGAAGATATAGAAAACACGAGAAGACGAAACACATCTCGGTTGGGTTTTACTTTTTTCACTAAGGTCACAACACCCTTCCATTCTAAGGGTCGTCCAGTAATCAAAGATGATTTTAGCGGTACAACATTTTGATACAGCTCGGAATCTCGATCTCATGACGAAAGCCGTGTATCTCAATTTCCAATTCCTCTCTCACAAGCCAAGTCACTCTAAATTAGAGAAAACCTACGCTAGCTAAGACTAAGAGAATTTTGATTCAAGATAATTTAATTGGAAAATGTGAACCACCACTTGTAGGCAGGTCAAAATGATACAAACCACGTCTACTTAAAAGTGACCAACCAAAGTTCACTTAAAAACGACATGGTCTTTCAGTTAAAAGTGACACAAACTAGACGAGGTAATTTAATGATATAACGCCAATATTTGTGACAATATAAACGCGATATGATAATGTCGGTCCTAGGCTCCTAGCCAATCATTAGACTGGTACCTAGGGATTCTTTCTTCAGCAAGTCATACCAAAGAAAGCATCTGTAACACTCTTCAAAAATAATTCAGTATTCCGTGATCAATCATGTAAAAAAATAGAAGAATTACCTTGTACTCCGGATTATCTCGTATCCGAAGAAGCTGCATGCCAAAACCCTAAACAAGAGAAGTGGGACTTAGAATTACGCAAAAAGCCAATAAAAGTTAGAACTTAGAGCCATAAGTGCGCCTCCATCTTTCGGAATCTTACCTTCTCATAAAATTTAATGGAACGATCAAGATCACCGACGCGAAGCATTACTTGACACAAGGGCTCAGGGGTAGGCTCTCTTTCCAAAAGCTCAAACTTGTAACCATCAGGATCTTCAATAAATGCAATGACGGTTTTGCCGCCTTTTACAGGACCAGGTTCTCGGGTTACTTTGCCACCCTTAGCTTTAATGAGTTCCACAGTCTTGTAAACCTAGCGAAAGAAGCAGGAAACCAGAACTCTTCAACCACTAAGAACCAACTCTTAGGAATATAACCATTCAAGAAACAGTAAGTAATCCAAGCTCGAACATTCTAACTCACATCCTCAACTGCGATGCCGAAATGACCAAACCCCGTACCAATATCGTATTTGTCGACCCCATAATCTGGAAACTTCTAAATATGAGCCTCGAGAATAGTTATATGTCAAATGATTTATCACGAAACTTATATTGATCAAGTTTCAGATAAGCAAAGAAATTTATCCATCAGTGAGAATCCAGAAACATCTTACTGTATGTGAGTTCGATAACGAACTGCGAATCTTCCGGCCCATAACCAAGGAACGCGTTTGTGTAGCGCTCCTCCGGAATATCCCGCTTCCTCAGCAATTTCATCCCCAGGCACTCAGTATAGAATCTTCAACAACCACAATCACTCAATACCCAATCACTAGATATGAAAAAACATTACAAAATCAGTGAAGTTGTACGAAAGAAACATACTTTATGGTCCTATCCATATCTCCAACACGGTAAACAACGTGAAGCATCCGCCTATTGTCCTTCTTGACCCACTCGAGGACATTTTCCGGGGCAGCAGCTAAGCTTGCGCGTGCCACACCGCCGCCAGAGGCCGCTCTCCTCCTTATCGGCACCATCGAGGAAGAAGAAGAAGAAGTCTTCAGACCAAACAGCTGTGATTGTGGGACACCTGAATTTTCCATATCAAAGCAAAATAAGCCCCAATTTCAGCATTTCAAGCTACGAAGAACACCAATTCTCAACCTCTAATGGCTCTACGAGTGATAACCTTAATTGCTACAAGCTTCAAGAATGAAATGAGATTTCACTTGTCAATTTCATCAAAATCGATTCCGGAATCGAAAGATGAATAATTTGCGATCGGTGAGAAGCCTAAGTCGTGAAATACAAACTACGTACCATTGCGGCGGAGAGAGAGCCGGCGAGAGAGAGAAGCGGCCGAACGAGGAGAGAAGGTAAGGGAGG
The DNA here is from genome assembly GCA_954871525.1 of Parietaria judaica. Classification (NCBI taxonomy): domain Eukaryota; kingdom Viridiplantae; phylum Streptophyta; class Magnoliopsida; order Rosales; family Urticaceae; genus Parietaria; species Parietaria judaica. The sequence goes on along the minus strand of OX940865.1, from coordinate 11,591,380 downwards.
GTGTGATTGAAGAAGCCGCCATGGGAATGGCTCTCACCATGTCTCCTCAGACTGAGACTGAGGATGAAGAAGGAAGGAAGGTCACGATAAGCTTGCTCTGTTTTCAATTTTCGTTTTTATTTTTTATTTTATTTTATTTTTGCAGAAAAACATGAGAGATTTCTCATCTCAGGCAAACTCTCTCGTAACTTCGTCTCTGTCAGCAAGGTATTAAATTTCTCGAATATCCATCGCCATGCCCATCGAAATCTTTTTACGAGGATATGCGAAACGATATATCCATCCGCGTATCCATCGATTTACTTATGAAATACCAATCGACAAGCGATATATCCGTAAAATGAAAAATGCGAAACGACATCGACAAGCGGTATTTAAAACCTTGATACGAACTACGGAGAGAACTTCGATGTTCTTATTCAGTAATAATTATATTTTTAATAATAATTATTTAATTGATACTATCGAGGTAAAAGCAACAAAATCTAAGAGCATCATCTATCTCTCTACCTAATTAGTAATTACAATTAGAATGTATCGTATTTACTCATTGTATATATCCAATATATGCCCTATATTTTTTAGCGGAATGTCTAGGTTTGGGGGTATTGATTCATACAGAAAAGTAATAATATATTCAGTCACGGACCCAGGATTTTGATATAAGGGGGCTGGAAAAAAAATTCAATGACATCTAACATAAATTTACGGTTTTCCGATACTATATTTTGCATTTTTTTTATATATTTTTTATGATAATTTTTATAAAACTATATTATACTTTGTAAGGAAATTATACGAAATGCCCAATTTTTGTGTCAAACCTTTTAAAAAATGTCTATTTGTGAGAGTAAAAAATACACACAATGAACATTTTTTAAAAAAATTTGACACAAAATACACATTTTATTCATGTATTTGTTGTCCGAAAATCTTATTTATAAATTATCGAGGAGTTCACAGATTTTTTATTTAAAATAACTTATAACTACAGGCATTATATTTAAATATATTTTATAATTTATATAAAGAAATCATTAAGGCATTAATGATCATTAACCTTAAATTACACATTTACATAAATCTTAATATATTAGAAAAATTTTACCACTCTTGTGTAATAACTCTAAAATACAAGGACATTATTATAAATTAAAAACAATGTTAATAAAGTTGTCACGTGCTAACTTCCAACCAAGACTTAAACTATGCAAGCATAAGGGCGAAATTGTTACATTAACAAAAATGATTATCACAACCAAGACTTAAACTATGCAAGCATAAGGGCAAAGTTACATTAACAAAAATGATTATCACAACCAAGACTTAAACTATGCAAGCATAAGGGAAAAATTGTTACATTAACAAAAATGAAGATAATAGTAGATCCGGTGCTGAGTATATTGATTTTAAACATTACTTAGTTTATTAAATTCATGGAATTGTTATTATATTAACAAAATTGAAGATAATCAAGTAAAAAAAGTTAATATATATCTATCTGTTATAGATAAATGTATGATCATGAGCATTAGGTTAGGTTTGCATTTATTATTTTAACTATGCAAATACCAAGGTTCAACTTACCGATGTTACCGATAAACCGATTACCGTTTTCGACGGATTAATCGATAGCTTACCGATTAACCGACGGAAAAACTATAATACTGTAGCTTACCGATTATCGATACTTTTCGATGATTATCGACGGATTATCGATACTTTTCGACGGAAAACTTATAAAATATTTTAAGCTTGTATTTGCCCAATTTAAAATAATGTTTTAAAAATACCAAAAATAAAAGCATGTCATGATAATTATTGATTCTATTCTATTATCTAATAAATTAATAATAGAATGTCATGATATAAAAAACAGTTTCATACACAAACATATATATATATAATCATACACAAACACATATAATCCTCATCACATCAACTTAGAAGACTTTTGCCGCAATTATGAGAAAATTCAAATTAATCTCAAATATGAAAATAAGTTACACCAAGATTTCATATTATTTTTTAAAAAAATATTTTTATCAATGAAAACACCAAAAAAAAAATGAAGAGATTACCTCACAAATAACAAAAGATAAACTTAGAAGACTTTTGCCGTAATTATGAAAAAAATCCGAATTAAGCTCAAATATGCAAATAAAATATACCAAAATCACAGATTAATATGTCAATAAATAATTAATGAAATAGAAACATAAAAATTTGAATAAATTATTTCAAAAATTAAAAAATATTATTTTAAGACTTTTTACACGAGAAAGTCTTGTAATCTGAAAATTCAAGAACTCAAAAGCTCAAACATTCATATTTCTTTGGAAATATAATATTTTGAACCCTATACAATCAACAAATTATAACAAAGTATGTACATTTCGAGTAAATTCCTAAATTTAAAACTTTATATACATTTGCCTAACAAGCATGATAATCCGAATTTAACCTAAATCTAACAAAATAATTATAAAATAAGTCATCAAAACATGTTTTCATAAAAAAAATATTCATAAGAATGCAAAAAAATAAACAAAAGATGATAAAGTTCCAAGCTTTACTCATTTCTAAACATAAATCTCATATAAAACTAACTCTTTATATTTGAACACATGAAATGCCCTAAAAATCGTATAAATGAGTACATATCAAAGAAGAAATGATTGATTCATATAGATTTAACATTATATGTCATTAATTTACCAAAAACTACAAAAAAAATTCCAAGAAATTCGGTTAAAAATGAATAAATCAAAACTTTCGAAACTTATGCCAAGAATCGATTAATCAGTGAAAATATGATAATTTGTCGAAAATTTTGCAACTTACCAGTTCGAAAAACAAGTTTTCGTATAAGATTTGGTCGTCGGCTGTCGAAAAGACCGAAAAGTCTTGGTTTTTCACTGGTAAGCTCGAAAATTGTATAAAATTTGGTCATTGGCTGTCGAAAAGACCGAAAAATCTCTAAAAATTGATTTTTTTAACTGACCGAAAAGTATCAAATTTTTACACTAAAAATAGCGATAATCGGCTAGTCTTCGGTTTATCGAAAAGCTCGATAATCGTCGAAAAATGGATAAAACGATAAGCATTATAGCCGGTAACTTACCGGTAACTACCGGTAAGCTCGATAATCGACGATAATCAACGATAATCGTCGGTAATGCGAACCTTGGCAAATACTATGCACTTACATTGTGCAATTACCTAACTACCCTTAAATTTTCTTATATATACCATCCTTTGGAGGATGAATGAATACACTCATTTTGTTCTCTCCACTCTCTCCTTCATATATTCACTAGTTATCTTACTTTTCATATATACTCACATCACATCAATTCATTCATTCACCCACGTTCTTTATACATTACCACACTCAACAATAATAGGTGCAAAAGTAACAAGTTTACAACAATATCTATATATATTATATAATTGTTAAACAGTTATATGAGATTTCTATAGATTCATCATCAAATGTTTACATGCATCAAAGTAATTAATGAGAAATTGTAAGAAGTAACCAAGGAGTTGTAATTTGCATGCATAGCAACACTCGTATACGATAAAATACCATTATTTGTAGTTGATTCATTCTTTAACAGGAAAGGTTGTGATACGCAAGTTTCTGATACTCATTAAATTAGTGAAGATGATCGTGCTCTACCTCCAAAGCAACAAAGAGTTGAAGTTGATGAAGATTTTGATATCACAAAATATAACGTGACCTGGGTTTAAGACCACAAATTTAGAAGTATCCAATTGATAAGCGTGACGAGGTTCGAAGAGTTTACATCAATTTTGGTCCGAATCAACCTATATGTGAAGAACTGAAAATCAAATGGTTGAAGCCTCCAACCATGTTGGTTCACACGAACACAATTATCATCTTGGTTGGAGTATTCTATCAGAGAAGATGGTATATTTTTTCTTCCGTGTTTTTTATTTCAAAAACAAGGTGGATTTTTTTGGATCGTATGCTTTTACTGAAAAAGGGTTCAGGACTTGGAATAAGATAAGTGGAAAAAATTGTGCTCTTCTGACACATATTGAAAAGATCACAATTCACCTCATCGCACAACTTTGAGTCTTTTGTCAGATCTCATGAATCAGTAAGCTCATATTGCGAATAAGATTGGGAATTTCGAAGCAAAAGAAAAGCGTGATAGTAGACTTCGGTTAAAAAACTGCTATTGGAGTAACTAGATGACTTGCTTTTCAATTTTGTGCTTTTCGAGGCCATGACGAGTCTGCTACCTCAATAAATCAAGGAAATTTCTTAGAGTTGTTGGAATACTTTGCCACTTTAATGTTGATATAGAAGATGTTTGGGAGAATGCTCCGGGGAATGCGTCGTATACTTCACCGAATATACAAAAGCAAATATTGCATGTCTTGGCAATGTAAGTGAAGAAGCATATTCGGGATGAAATCGGTGAAGCAACATACTTTATACTAGTAGATGAAGCCCATGATGTGTCTAAAAGGGAACAGATGTCGCTTGTTTTGAGATTTGTTGACAAAGATGGATGCATACAAGAGCGTTTTTTTTTTTTTTTTGCTTAATGTCAAAGACGGTACATCATTGACCTTGAAAAATGGTATTTTCTCGATGCTCTCTCAATTTACTCTTGATATTCAGTCTATTTTAGGACGAGGTTAGGGTGGACCTAACAACATGCGCGTCGAATGGAAAAGTTTGCAAGTTTTAGTTTCAAAAGAATGTCAAAGTGCTTATTATATTCATAGTTTTGCTCATACGTTACAATTATCATTAGTTGCTGCATCCAAGGAGGTTTATCATGTTTTAAAAAAATTTGATAAGCTTTTTACTCGTTGTTAATATCGTCAGTGAATCGTGTAAGCATAATGACCAGTTGAAAGATGCTCGTGCTTCAAATATTGTCTATTTACTTTACATCGAGGAGCTTGAAAGTAGAAGCGGTCTTAATAAGTCAAATTCATTGCAAATACTAGGTGATACTCGCTGGACTTCACACTCTAGATCAGTTAACAGTTTGATCAAGATGTTTAGTGCAACATGTGAAGTTTTATTGAAGGCCAAATCTGAGAGACAAACTGATAGTCAATGCGGTGAAGCTAAATCAGTTCATAAGACAATGATTAGATTCTAATTTGTCTTCGTTATGCATATGATGAAAGAAGTTTTGGATATCACTAGCTTACTTTGTAATGCCTTGCAATTACGATCTCAAGATATTTTGAATGCAATGTTTCTTGTAAGATCCACGAAGACACGCTTACAGAAGCTTAAAGATGAATGATTTAGCAACTTAGTGGAAAAGGTGAGATCTTTGTGTGGAAGAGTCAATATAGTAGCACCTGATTTTAGTGCTCCTCGTGATATTAAAAGATGAATGACTCATTGTGATATAACAGTGGAGGAATATTACAGAATATATATTTTCTACACTATGATAGATTCTCAAATGAGAGAACTAGAAAATCGATTCAATGAGAGCACCGTAGATATGCTTGTATTTGGTTCAGTTTTAGATCCTAAAGAGTTGCGACGATTGTTCACAAAGAATGATATCATTAAATTTGTTCACAATTTTTACCCAAAAGATTTCGGCCAACATGATTTTGACGCATTTGGCCCCGAGCTTCATCAGTTTGATACACTCCAAAAATTGCCAGAGTTTGTAGCTTTGACAACGATTTCCAATCTTTGTGAATGGTTGAAGAGCGCTAAACGATCCGATTACTACCAGTTTTTTTTACAGGGTGATAACTCTGATTCTTACTTGTCTGGTTCCACTGCTTCAACCGAGCGTTCTTTTTCAAGAATGAAGCTAGTCAAGACGACACTTTGGAACAAGATGGAGGATGATTTCTAGTCGGACTATCTGGTCGTGAACGTGGAGAGAGAGATTGCTGAGAAGTTTAGTATCGATTCAATTGTAGAAGATTTCCATAATATGAAATCAAGATGCTCTCTATTTTGATGTAATGATGTGTTTAGAGACATTATTAATCAATGTCTAATTTAATGGTCTTTATTATTAATTAAAGTCTATTGTATTGGCCTTTATTTATTGTTCGTCACCCCGATAGAATTTCTTGGGTCTGCCCCTGTTTATAAGTGATAAAATTTTAGGGTGAAACAGGTATCCAAAACTGGTTATTCAATATATATTTATCTATGTCTCGGAAAACTAGGACAATCATTTTTTTCCTGGTTCTGGTTATAAAAAATCCTTTTCGTAAATCAGAACCGGAAAAATGTTTGGGATAAAATCCGAGACAAAATTGAGAAAAAACCAAAACCAAAACAATATGACAAAAATGCAAAATACCAAGTTCAAACTAAAAAATTTAAAATCTAAAACATAAAAACATATTCCAAGATATTACGAAGATATAAACAAACACTATCATATAATAAAAATTATATATATATATATATATCTAAAATAAAAAACCGGACAAAAAAAATTAGGAATGTAAGGTGTCATCCTTGTTCCTATTCCCGGATCTCAAATAGGGAATCAAGAGTCCCAGTTTTACAACTATTTTCCCCTTAAACAGGGAACCGAGAGTCCCGGTTTTACAACTATTTTTCCCTTTTTTCTACAAACGGTACGGGACCGGTACCGAAATAGGGACGAAATTAAGAACTGTATAAAAATTCTATAAAAAATAGAATTCACTTTGATCTTATTGTGTCAAATTCTCAAATTACTTTGCAGTTACTCATCTATTCAATATCTTTGTGCTTCACCATATCTGAATTATATATATATATATATATTGTTACACAGAATAGTTTCTCACTCACTTGGGCTTCAACAGGCTTCAAATTTGACAAAATCAGTTTTGAGAATACAGCTCGAAAGCCCATTTTAAAAACTAACAACTGATGGTTTATTTATTCACAGACGATACGGAGCGGAATTAGAATATAAAATGTTTTCCTTAAACATGTTTTACAATATATACTCTTAAGTCATAAATTTATTCTTAAAATTAAAAAATTACGGCAAAAATATTATAATTGTTTGAAATGAGACAGTCCTTTATTGGTATCCAACATCGTTACACTCACATGTAAGGTTAACCCAATTGTAAGGCTCAAATGCTTCCTTTCTCGAGAATTTGTGGCATAAGTAATCCTTAAGTCAACAGAAGTTAGTAACATATTCTCAAAATTTAAAAACACGACAAAAATGCCAAAAGTCTATAAAATTAGACTTTCAGTATATGTCAAACTCTTAAGTGACATGTGTGAGTGTAGTAAGCTGAAACTCTCTCTCTGTCTCATTTTTTATTTCAATTTTTTATGTGAGAAAAACTTTGAATAATGAGTGCATACAAAATGAGGTGTGAACTGAATGTAATTATCCATTTCTTGATTAATGATTCCAAACATGTCCAATTTGTATGCACTCGTTAGCATTAATGATTCCCCTTTTTTGTGCTTGTAGTACACAAGTTAAAACTATTGATCATTAGCTCTTCGAGTGTGATTTTGCGCGACATGTTGACATACAGAAGGGATTGAACTTTCAAGTCTCACATGATTCTGATTTTCGGGTTCTTGAATTCCTGAAAAGCTCATTTTTTGCCGGTTCGTTGGCTTCGTTTGAATGGTTAAGCAGGGTTTGGGTCCGTGGCATCACCGAAATTAATTTATTTAAAATAATCGTTTTATCCCCGTAGATGATATTCGAGGCTTGGCAAGCTAGTAGGGTTGCAGATAAATGCAGGCTTGCGAGGGTTCAAGGGTTAGAAGTGAGAATGGGCGGCAAAATTTGGTTGTCATTATCAGCCGTTAAAATCAATGTGGATGGATCTTTGTCTTCACACGGTTCTGAAGCTGGGTTTGGTTGTCTCGTGAAAATTTAAAAGGGTTGTTTTAATTGTTATATGGTAATAGTTGACTTTTAACGTGGAAACTTCTCTATCTGTTATCTATTAAGTTGTTGCCCTAAGTTCTAAAAAGCTTAATTATTGAGAAAAGACGAATGGTTATTACATTAGTGCATTTCAATATTTAAAAAGAAAAAAAAACCCCGTAATTAGTTTCTTGATGGATTAAAAATTTGGACAATAATTTTCACCCATTTATAGGAAGAAGACTAATTAGAGAATATTCAGTAATGTTGGGTACTTTTTTATTTTCGTTAATGGTCCATTTTTATCATTAAATTATTTTGATCGGTACCATGGTTTTATTATAGCCTTTCCTACCAATAAAGAGAGTATAAAATAAGAAATTATTCCTCTCGGATTCAGCACCGCACTATGTGGCAAGTTTTGTACTAATTAATAGCTACAAATTCAAATTCAATCTAATTAATTTGAATCAAGACATCTAGCTAAGTCGTTATTATAATAAACACATGGTCCACAAACAAAAGTCAATACGATAATACTTTTTATTTAGCAGGATATAATATTCTTTATATCAACCTTAAAAGCCAACTTTCTAGATTGCGTATTAAAGAAATATTTTTTTAGTAAATATTCCAATTTGTCCCTTAAGTTTGTAAAAAGAATTAATCCCTCAATATTGTACCCCAAGATACTACAAACAATTACATGCTATTGAAACTAAAAATTACTAAATAGCTTTGATATTTAGTAGGATATATATTTATTAAGTAGATTTGATATTTATTAATACCAACTTTATATTTTTGTTTTTATACAGCCTCTGATCACTTTATAAAATTATAGATAGTTGTCACCTTTTTTTTTTTTTGTATTTTTATCCATATATAGCTTTCAGGAATAAGAAAACTCGTTATAAGAAGCGACGAGCTACATCAACACACACAAAAAAAGTTAAAATCATTTAATCTATTTTTAAAGTAAAGAGGTAAATTCAGTCATACATAAAGCATAGATTGCGCCAAGCTGCCTTTACCCTTTCTAAACTATTTATAGCGATTTTTTTTAACACTAATATGCAACTATATACAGTAGAACCTCAATAAATTAATAAGCTTGATTTAATATAAAAAATATAATATTACATATATTTGTGTATTCACTACAAATAAATTATAACATTGCATAACTAGGTATGAATTCATCTTAAATAAAAATAAATTAATAATTTATAAACTAATAATTCGATACTATAATAAATTTCGACGGTCCCAACATTAGTAATTTATAGAGGTTTTATTTTATACATATATATATAGAAATTTTGCTTTTATATACTTTCAATTTCTTTTTCTTTTTCTAATAAAAATATACCTTCTATTTTCAAAAAAAATTAAAACGTACATAAAAGTATACTTTAGTTTTAATTTATGCCCTCTAAGGCTCTAACCATTTCAATCAAAAACCATGCCCTTATTCATTATTTTTTTTAAAAAATCTTATATACCCTCTTGTTTTATTTTTGACAAAAATTATGTTTGTAAAATTTTGGAAAGAAGTTAATAAAATATTAGAAATATAGAGGGTGGTCATGATAAATTACACTAAGAGGGTACATATTTCAACTCTTTTATAATATGGTATGCTCTTATAAAAAACAAAACAAGAAAAGAAAAGAAAATATAATTCCTTATATGTAATATGTACATACGCCCTTTATACATTTTGTTTTTAATAAGGAAATAATTAATAATTTATAGGTCACCGTCACACAGTTCTTCAATTGAAAAAAGGAAGATGACTAGACCAAATGTGTACGTATACATCATTGATCATACATGCATTGCATATGTAAAAACTAAAAAGGTGTAGGGTTTATTTGTCGACTAATATTGCAAGTTGCATGACCACTATCACGTACTAAATAATTACAAAATAAAAAAAGTATGACATCATAAAACATGCATTTAAAATATAGTATAGTTAGGGGTGAAGGCAGAAATCTTGAGGAGTGGGGGCGAAAAATAACATAACGTAATTTTTTAAAATAAGATGGAATATTAAAACGCATAATATAATAACATATATTGCATTACAATTGTCATTTATAAATTTTTATTAATTAAAATAATTTATTATAATCTCTTTATCGATACAACAAAATATATTTTTCATAGATTCTTATACTTAATACTTAATTTTTTTTTATGAAAGATAATTCTAAAAAGATTATCGAATATTCAGTCATTGTATGATAAATTAATATTTAAATAACATGAATATGGGATAGTTTAATGATGTATGTGTTGTGTGAATTATTAAATATATGTATTAGTTGTGACGGATAATATTATTTTTAACTTTTTAGTAATTTATATAGATTTGTCATTGAAAATAAAAAATAATGAAGAAGGAAAAACAATGCATATTTATATCGATGATGAGAATTGAACATTGGACCACTCATCAAAAAGTAAAGTTAAAGTTGTACATTTTTTCCACTACACCACAATATAAGATTAACAATTTAGCGAGTAATTTTTCAAATATTAATGATCGTAGAAATATTTTAAAATATTAAAAAATTTAACTCGGAATATCAGATTGAGTGGGGGCGGCCGATCCGGCTCGACCCAATGTAAAATCGCCCCTGAGTATAGTTACCATGTACTTCTTAAATCAATGTGAATCTTTGAGATTCGAGTTTCAAAGTAATGACGCTTACATAACCTAAATGATTGGAGGATAATTATTTAATTTAGATTTTCTTTTTACGTGGATGAAAGTTGAATTGAAACATAGGTAATTTCATGATTACAAAACACATATTGTCTTATATTTATTTTTCAAAGAAAAAAAAATAGATTGGGAAATTTTATTTCTATAAATTAGCCCCCATATTTTATCTTGTAACGATTTTCTCTCATTTTTATTTGTTCAACATTTGTATGTTAATTTAAAGGCTAAACAAATATTTAAATTGTTATCAATTGTGTCGTGTTTCAAAATAATTTTAACAAATATATTAGCATCGAGTTTAATGAAATTAAGCAGTACTGATTCTGACACACACTTATCCAATAACGTTTCCCAACATTCATTTGAACTTTTTTTTTTTTAATTTTTTTTTTAGTAAATTGCTACTTTTAAATTTGAAAATTTTCTATTAAAAAAAACTGGGAAGCACATTATAGTTAATTACAACAAATACATTTATCTTTGTTAAAAAAAAAAACAAATACATTTATCTTGTAATCTAATAAAAATAAATAGACAAGTATTGACGAATTTTTTACCAATTTATAAATAAAATGTGTGAGTGTAAGAGATTTCGATTTGAATTTGTGGATCTAGACCTCCGCGTCATCGATACTTTGACGATGAAAAAATAAAAAAATATAAAACACCGAGGTTTTTTAGAGAGGTTCGTCCCAATGCGGTGGTTGACTACGTCCTCTGTAAGTTTATTGGTTTAGAAAGAAAGATCAACAAGAACCACAAGCTTATTCCTAATTGATCAAAAAGATGAAATAAAACACTTTGAAAAATAAAAAATCTCACAGACTCTTCTCTCACGTAATGCTTGCGTGTGTGAAATAGTGTTGTCTTCTTGCGTTTATAGGCTTTTGATTTCTGCTCGTTGGAGCTTCTTTGTGAACGTTGTAGTGGCTCCGAGTTCGGCATTTGACTCTCTGTTGAGCTGACACGTGGGCCCTTCTCGAGATAATTGCGCAGTAGTGGACTTTGACTTGGCGTCATGGAAGTTTGAAACCTGGCCGTGGTGCTTTTCCTGGTCGGGTTTCGTTAACATTTGAATGAAGCGTTGACCCGTTCTGCTCGGTCCTCTTGCTGGTGCTAGATTTATGCTCGGATCCCGTTCTGACAATTTTTCCCGGGACGAGAAGCCTGTTCGGGCCTGTGCCTTATTCTCTTCTCTGATGGGCCTTAACTTGTACCATTTCACAGGCCCATTTACATGAACAATCATTTTTATTCATATACTTTGGTCTATATTATTTAGACCGTAAGTTTAATTAATGTGACTTTACACATCAAGATCACTGTTACCAATTTAGATCTTCGAATATAACTCGTACAAAATAAAAAAATAATTCGATAAATATTTATCAAATTCAAATATGAAATAGCCTATAGGCCTTCGAATATAACTCGATCTACAAAATAAATAAATTAACAATATCATTTAACGTGACTAATATACTAGATGTGAGTGATATTCGAGTCGATAATAATAAAATGATGAAGTTATTACAAAAATAAGTTGACAGAACATTTTGCACTTAGAAATAAACTATCGACGAATTTTTACCAATTTAAAATAAAATGTGTGAGTGTACACTATTACTCTATCAGTAGTATGTCTCGATCTATGGCTATATTATGGACATTGGTAAATGAGTGTACATACACCATACATATATAGTTGGCTTGACATTGAGTGTGTGATACAGAGAGTTGTCTCCAAAGCAAAGGGTCAACTTTGCAGAAAAAGAAAATAGAAAGAAGTTACTTTTTTTTTTTTATGTCATCTCAATAAATATATTAGACATCAAATATGTAATTCTCGAGTCTTACTATATTCGGTCCGGTTTCGATTAAAAACCCGCATTTTGGGTTTTATGCACATGTCTAATTGGGGAAGACCGTTTCTAAATAGAATTAAGATGAACTTCTTGCCTCTAGATGAGTTGGACTTTGAAGAGTCACATTTGGTTATATGGCGTGAGATCTTGAATGACGTAGTTCGGTTTTTAACAATGCTTAAGTTCATTACAACATCTCAGATCAAAATAGAAAATCACACCTTCGGTTTTTAGCGTGATGTTTTTTTATTTATTAGTGAAGCTCCGAGTTTCAAAGAAATTCTCTTTGTATTAAAGGAAAATATGTTAAATTTTTATTTGTTTGAATATGATTTAAAATTTTCAAATTTTAATGTTTTAATAAATTATATAATTTTGAGTTGTCAAATTCCAACCACCAAAGAAACACAAAGAAAGAACTCAGACTCAAAATAATATAGATGAAAATATTAAAAATAACACCAAAATAAAAGAAAAAAGAACTATATAAACTTAAAATTCTCTTCAAACAAATGACGTCGTTTGAAAGACGATGAACTGATTAATTTATTAATGCCCTCACATACAAAGTCTACTTGCTAATTCACATATTTGCAACTCAATATTATTTTACATAGAAACCGAGCGTATAATGCTTTATATTATTAGAAAAACCCACAAAATGCCTAAAAATCACCTAAAGTTTAAAAGAAATGCCCATAGTTTCATAAAACTAATTTATACCCACTAAAAATTTTGTTTGGACCAATTTACCCTTAATATTAGTTATTAATATTAATTTTTGTTTAATTACTATTAATTATATATTTTAATTTCAAAATTCTTTTTTCCTATAATTGTGATTGACTACTTCTACCTCTTAATTACAATATTATATTATTTTTAAGAAAAAATAATTTAAAATAATTGCAGCAATTAAGTCTAAACCTCTTTTTATTTTATTTATTCATTATCTCTCTTTCTCTCCAAAATTAGTCGACAACCTCTCTGTTCTCTCTTCGATTGTTCGATCGTCTTCGCCCTATCGCCACCGGGAAGCCTAACCGGAAGCTGCAAGACGACGACAAAACGCACATATCAGCTCCGGGCAGAACGTGGATCTGATGGCTCTCTTCATTATCTCTTCAATTGATATACGAATTCAAAGTCTTTGGAGATCAGAAAGCGAGTTCATGAGTTCGTGAAGCGTTCTGGTTTTGATCGGTTCGTGAATTTTGCGAGAGTTTGATCGGAATGTATGGAGATTGTGGAAGCTTGAAAGATGCACGCAAGATGTTCGATATAATGTTTGTCAAATGCCCGAGTTTGTGGCGTTCTGTGATCTTACATAAATGACATTTTCGTAACTATAATTATATTTTTGTAGCTGCTATCAATTTTGTAACTACTATTTTCGTAACTATAATGATATTATCGTGCATACATTTTTGTAATAACAGTTACAGTTTTGAGTTTCATTTATACAGTTTTTAACCTATAATTACAATTTTGTAATTGTATTTACGAGGACATTATTCACCACTATGTCATATTTATATTTTATAGTTACAGAATCGTATATATAATTACGAAATTATATTTTCGTATCTATAATTACAATTTTGTAACTACTGTTACAATTTCGTAACTATAATCGTATATATAATTACGAAATCTTATTTATAGTTAGATAAATCTTATTTCGTAACTATAATCGTATATATAATTACGAAATCTTACTTACGTATTACTAAAATTATATTGACGTATATATAATTTTGTTTTATTTAATTACTTGCTAGAAAATATGTATTTATTTACCATCTTTTTTGTATTATAATTGCTAGAAAATAGGAGGGATCCAAATTTGTTATTGATTTTTTTCTAACTATTATAAAAGAACGCATATTTGATTTTATTAAAATAAAGTTATTCAAATATTCTTACTTAATAGGGAAGACTAAATATGCTACGGTTAATGGTTTTTTAAGCATTAATTGGTTAATTCTATTATGCTACAATTAAAGAAAATAAATAATGAATAAATCGATAAATCTTTTCTCATTAAACAGGATTAGTCGAATAAAATACTTAAAAATCCAAAGGGTATATTCGTCACAAATGGGCATTTACTTCATTTACCCATTATTATTTTACAATAAGTATATAAAATACTCCTTAATTTAGGGGACATGTCCAACATATCACACCGGCCCAAAGGATATTGCAGATATGACCTTAATTAATGCGCATTGTGTTTACTTCTTGTGAGAAACATTTCTTTGAAACAAAATATAAAGGTGGCGTTTGGTTATGGTCTCCGACACCAGTTTCTGGTTTTGGTTTCAAACAGTGTCATATTGGTTTCGCAGACCACGTTTGGTTACCAGTTGTCTCTGTTTTCTGAGACCGGTCTCGCAGACCACTGAAATTTTAATGAAGGAAAACAGAAAACGACTTGAAGTTGTTTTCTGTCTTTGGTCTTCAACTCAATCGTACAAAATAAAACGATAATAAATATATAATAATTTTATAATAGTATTTAATTATAATAATAAGGTATTAACAATGAAATTAACTTATATAATAAATTATTAAAATCATGTGTATATATAATTATATATTTTAATAATATTACTATCATATTAACATATATACTTAAATTTTGTATATTATTAAATATTAACTTAATTACAATGATATAAACTATTGAAACAAAATATTTACTACTTTATATATTACATTATTTAAATATGTAATTAGAGTCATGAAATATGAATAAATTTTTTATGATAGCAAATATTTTTAGACGTAATATTAGTATATATTACTTTCAAATAAAACATACTTTCTTTTTAGTAACATATATTGTATTTTATTGCATTTTTTCATTTATATTCGACCACATATTAACAAAAGACTAACCAAACAGTGTTTCAAAAATCAATCTCCCAAACTGGTTTGGGAGATTAAACTCTCAGGCTGGTTTCCCAAACCAAATTGCAAAACTGGTTTCCGAGACCAGTTAACCAAACGCCACCAAAGTATTCTTATTTTCACGGCCTTCTATGATACTTGTTAATTATGATAACATTAAATAGGCGTGTAGGATTAGTAAGTTAATAATAATTGTTACGGATGTTTTACGAAAATCAAATTCGTCCTAAAAATGTCCCCCAAAGGCCCATGTCTAAAACAGAAGAAGCCCAAATAGTGCGGAAATAATTTTTACTATTATAATAAAAGTTAAATAACAAAGTGCACCTTCACGCGGCGTGACGGGATCCCAGATTCCCCTAACGCGTCCTAAATAGCCTTGAGGCGCCCTGTCAAGGCTCAGAGGGACTAAAAGGGTAAATTTTATTTATCCCAAAGTCCCTCAACCCTCCTATAAATAGGAGCTTCAACTTAATAAAACGGTGACTCATTCAAACGCTCTCTACAACTATAAAAATCATGTTTCTCTCGTATATATATATATATATATATATATATATATATATATATATATATATATATATATATATATATATATCAGGTGAAATACCTGACTAATGTTGAGCGTCGGAGGTGAATAGGGAGGTACTGCCTCCCGTTCTCCTGACCGGGTTTTTTCTTGTTCTACAGAGGGAAAAACTAGCTGGAGCGGAAGCGCTGCCTAGTCGTCGATTTATAGAGGTTCCAGTTCTCTACGGTCACCGACCTATATCCCGAGTCTTGGGAATTTGCGGTAACGGGTCGGAGGACCCGGTTCCGATTCGAGGATAGATGGAGGGTCCGATCAGGGTCAACTGTCACAGAGTCCAAGCCTCTAGCCCAGGACAGTCAACAAACAACGATGGGCCGCGCCCGGCTCAATATCCAGCTTTGAACCGCCATAATGTTTGATAATAATAATAATAATAATAATAATAATAATAATAATAATAAACCCCTTAGAGTCTCGAGATGGCCGAAAGAGACATTTTGTGACCGCGGAGTGGGCTGGCCACCGCATCTGCTAATACTTATACGATATTACTTAATGACCAAAAATATATTGTTGTGTTATGAATATATGTACCGTAAATATATCATGATTTTTTTTGTTTAAGAGTACTTCTTAGAGGTGTCAAGTGGGCCGGGGTGGGTCGACCCGGCACCCAACCCGTTAAGTCCGCATGCTAAACAGGGCGGGTCAAGCCCGCCCCATTCAATGTGCGGGGCGGGGCGGGCGGGTTTTGGAAAAGCCATCAAGGCCCACCCCGGCCCATGAACCCAAACCCACAATGTCACGGGGCGAGGCGGGGCGGGGCGGGCTTTTTACGAGTCGAATTTAGTGGGCTTTTACGAGTCGGATTTAGTGGGCTTTTACGGGTCGAATTACGTTGGGATTTTACGAGTCAAATAATGAAATTGATCAGTAAGTTATGAAATTGATTAACGAATTATAACTTGAAAGTTTAAAATTAATGAACGTTGAATTGATTCGTGAATTTCAAGATGTAGAGGTTAAATAGTGAATATGATAGTGATAATTGAATAATAAAATGATAATAAGTGATTTTGAAATTAATTATTGAATATAAAATTAGAATAGTGATTTATGAACGTGGCTAGTAATCATTTATCGTAAAGTTGAAACTAGTGAATTAAGAAAATGCTTTATACATGAAATTAATCAATGTTGCAATTGATTAATTCATTCTCAAATCAAAATTAAAATCAAATAATGCATTACGTAATTAAATTCAAATCGATTAGCGAATTTTGATTAAAAAGTTAAAATTAAATTAAAAAAATTTAAGAGCTACATTACGTAGAATATATATACAAAATAAATTAATAGATCATGTAATATAAAGATAATTTTTAATTTCTATAACAATAAAATATTTAGGGTAGTTTTTTATAATATTTTTACTAGTATAAGTATTACAACTGAATAGTTTTTTAATTTAAAAATATGGTTTCTGTGGGCTTTTAAAGGGACGGGGCGAGTTGGCCACGGGGTGGGTCTATGTGGGGTTCGGGGCGGGGCGGGCTTTTGAACGGGGCGGGGCGGGGTGGGCTTTTTGGGCAGGGCGAGGCGGGTTCGGGGCGGGCCTAGGAAAGCATAACCTAGCCTGACCCTTTTGATAGGGGCGGGCCTAGCTCGGCCCACAAAAAACGGGGCGGGGCGAACCCACTTTTTTTACGAGTCGGGGCGAGTGGGCCTGGGCCGGCCCGGCCCACTTGACACCTCTAGTGCTTCTAAGTTCTAATATATAATATATTATGTGATTTTGATCAGTAAAATCCATGCCAACACCAAATCTCCACGCATGCCACAATTATATTCTTAAAAAAAATATTACATACATCTGACTTGACTTTAATCTAATAATTTTAGTTTCTCTTGATAATAACTTTCTAAGCTTGAGACTTACTTAAACTATAACAAATGTTAAACCATTACATTCATGAATTTTGTTAATTAAAGCGAAGGCACGCAATCTCAATATATGAACTCGAATCATGAAACTCGTATGTCTTAAATTGACTTCAATTTTAAAAATTATTAACTAGTTTCTTGATAAATTCAAACGACTAAATATGATAAAGAAAAGAAAAAAGAAAAAAGAAAAAATAGAAAGAAAATATATTGACTCCAAAAGTCATCTTTCTGGCACTAAATAAATACATAATCTATATGTATAAAAGGAATGACATTGAAAAGGGGACATGGCACAATGAGATCAACTTATTCTCATATCCTATTTCTTAGATTTTCTATTTTTTTAAATTCAAATCAATGCTACTCAATTAATGTCTCATTTATTTTATAATATATTAAATTGTGTGCATGGCATGAAGTTATGAAGAATACCAACAATCCAACCATGTAATATTATGAACAAAAAATTGATTACGCCGTTGAAAATTGATTCACATAAGAGAGAGTATAGAATAGAGGGACCACCGAGAGAAAAGCTTGTTGATGATGAGGGAACGTGGGTGGCGTTCTCAACCTCTTCTTGTTTTGTGCACATTCAATTCAAGGCACTTCTATGTGCATATAAAAAGACATAATCACATAAAAACGCTTATTTTTAATTAATTGAGACCATAAAAGTTCAAAATGAAAAATCTAAAATCAATAAAAATGAGGCGATTTTTTTTAGTTTATTTTTTTCTTTATAATTAGTCGTTATTTTAACATAATACTATTATACTTATAATATACATATGTGTGCTGTTCAACTATCTATAATATCTTGTCTCATTTGAATTCGACAAAAGAATATATTGCCTCACATTTGTTGACTTAATGTATTTTTGTTGTTATTTTGATTGATAAAAAATTATTAAGATTTTGTATAAAATATTGTCTTATCTATCCTTTAACATGTTCTGGTGCTTATGCCGGGAGTTATTTATGTTATTTCTTTGCATTCTATATGTCGTTTAACTTCGCAGGTTATAGTCGTTTGTTCAAATATAAGTGACATGACATTTTTATCATTTGTAATTAATGTAATTAGCACGTGTGATTATCGATCTATTAAGCTGGTTTATAAAGCTTCAACTATAAAGCTCCGTACAGTCACTCGAGCTATTTTGATTGGTATATATATACCCCAATCATTTATTTGTAATCATTCGATTTATCATTAATAAAGTCTGCGATTTTCTCTCTCCTCTAAACTTCGTCTTCTTCCTTGGTCCGAAGCTCTGTTTCTTGATAAAAATTAGGGTAAACTGCGGCTAATGTACCTAATGTTTGATCTTTTGCGAATTATGTACCTAATGTTTATTTTTGGTGGCTAATGTACCCAATGTTTGATCTGTTAGATATCTTCGTGTTTTCCGTTAGTTGACCGTTAGAGTGTTATCCTCCTTTATATGCACACATTTTGTATTTTTGACATAACTCACTCATTTTTTGTCCAAATTTTATGCATGACCTATAGTTGGAAAGAAAAGAGATAGATATACAACTTTTATGTTTTAAGTTTTGTAAAACAAGCTTTAAAAAAATACGAAATTTCAAATACAACGTAAAATTGGACGTAAGTTTAATGCAAAATATTTGTTTCGAGAAAATTTTACCATACTTAATGACTTTTATGATGAAACGTAAAACTAATAAGTTGTAGATAAGTATTTTATCTTTCCAGCGGATGTTTATTTATAAATTTTGGAAAAAAGATGAGTAAGTTATGCCAAAAATATGAAAGATTATTTCACATCACATATTTCATATTTTCGGCATAACTCACTCGTTTTTTTATCCAAAATGTATAAATAAACACCTGTTAGAAAGATAAAATATTTATCTATAATTTTTTAGTTTTACGTTTCACCATATAAAGTCATAAAATATATTAAAATTTGCTCGAAACAAATATTTTGTATTAAACTAATGTCTAATTTACGTTGTATTTAAAATTTCGTATTTTTCTTAAACTTATTTTAAAAATATTAAAACAACAAAGTTGTAGATCTATCTCTTATCTTTCTAACCATAGGTCGTGCATAAAATTTGGACAAACAATGAGTGAGTTATGTCAAAAATACGAAAAGTGTACATGTAGAGGATGATAACTCTCTAACGGTCAACGAACGGAAAACACGAAAATATCTAACAGATCAAACATTGAGTACATTAGCCACCAAAAATAAACATTGGGTACATAATTCGCAAAAGATCAAACATTGGGTACATTAGCCGCAGTTTACCCTTTTTAATATTTTTGCCTTACTTTTCCCAGTATAAAATAAGCCGATAGAGTATTGTGGCACCAAACATGCATATACGGATAGTTTAGGGTGAGCATGGTGACGCGTCTCAATACTCACTAAACTTTCAATCACTTTTGCGGCTAAAATTGGCTTCTTTGAATCTCATTCATCCCTTTTAGGATCTCTTTTCCCTAAGTGTGGAGTGTAGAGATGATATGCTTTCGAATAATTATACTTTTACCTTTAAAGAAAAACCATTAAAGAAAGAGGTATTTGTGGCTTTAGCTCCTTGGCTAAGAGCGATGTGCGGAAATGACATTCGTTAGCCGATTTCAACCACAAAATACTATTTTAGTGTCGAAGCTCTCAAATTTTGTTTACGGAGTTTTAGCACTATTTTGCCTTTTTTTCATTTCAATTAGGGGTAACAATATTTTGGGATGAATACAAAATACAAAATGATTACGACAAGATTTAAATGAATTGAGTCTATCATAAATGGATTTGGGTCCAACCGTGTCGAACACGATTAAATAATAGGTGAACAAAACACGATAACGCGATGAGCCCAACTAAACACAATTAAGGAGTAAGAAGTTGCACTTTATGCATTCTAATGTGTTATAAAGTGTTAAATACTATTTATATAAGGAATTTATATGTTTTATTCAATTAATTACGTCGTTTAATTGATGAGTAAAGAAAATTGTTAGTAAATTGTAAAATCTTAGATAATATAATTAAGTTACATTAGTGTAATGTGAACTAATTTATCATTTTAAAAATAAATGACTCTGTTAATTGGGTAAATACAATAAACATGACTAGTAAATGGAGCGGATCTGGATGTTATCTTCTAACGCATTTAATAAATGGGGCAGGTTTAGATCATATAAAATAAGTTAAAAACGTCTAAAACCCGGCACGAGCACGACACGAAACACGAATTATCACCCATAATTTCAACCCTAATATAGATGACATTATCACTCATAAATAATCCTATAAATATGGAAGTTCGGATATTGGACTCTCTGTTTTTTACTTCTAATTTAGAATCAGTTATGAATTATTATTTTTTTGGAACTACGATGTTTCGATGAAAAGTGGTACTATTTGTTGGGTTTTTCGATGACTTTTCTCAATCCCGAGGCGGAAATCACGGGATATCATCGAACAATAAAGATCTAGAATAATTACGAGAATTAAGATACAATTTAGAGATCGTTACCAAACTTTGGTACTTTTGCCAACTGTACAGAATAACTGCCGATTCCTTTGATTCTGGAGCTTGTCGAATTTAGGATTTAGCGCCTCAAGTGTTGCGCCTCTATTTCGTACACCACGTCACTCGGGAACGTCTTAGATGACCGGAAAACACCTCGGAGGATAGGTTAGATCCTAGTTGGTGTTTAGATGATCAACCGTTGATTGAACCGGGGAGGAAGCCACAAAATTCGACTCACTAGGGAGGGAGCTCGAATTCTAGGAGGCTAGGGTTTCTATTGTGTGTGTTGTGTTTAATTATGAGTCATATTAGGGTATTTATAATACCCTATGGTCATGACCTAGTGGGCTTTGTAAAAGCCCACCTAATGGGCTTTCTAAAAGCCCGATCATGGATTAATTAATCTATTATTAATTAATATGAATCATAATTAATACTTGGGCCCGAGTGGGCCCATTATGTCGGTTATGGTTATCGGGTCGATATCCGATAACCCGAGAGATACAATATCGGGTTCGGGCATAACCAACAATCTCCCACTTGCACGAACGCACCGGATTGGCTATCTCCGTGCACGCACTGCACATAAAGTATTACTCGAGAATGCCGCCTTGGGTTAGATGTACATTCTCTCAGCTACTCATGCCTGGTTCATCAAAGTTACACGTGAAGTTTGTTTCATTGTAACTTAATCATCATACTCCGTTTCCGTTGCGAGTTCGGTGTGACTCTGTAGGATTCTGTAGTGTTGGCCACATACTCATATGAGTATGCAAGAAGTAAGTGGCCTCCACCTAGACTTAACTTCCCCCAATCTACAAAACTTTAAATCCTCTTTTATAGATTAATCGTGGTGAACCATGTGGTTCTTTACGATTAAAATATGGTATATGACTGATTCCTTCGACATCCTTTTACATCTCTAGATGCGGCACAGGTCATGGTTAGGAACACCTGTTAAGCCTGATCTAATGTTTTCTGATTCAGGCATAAGTATTGAAACATCAAAACAGAAACTCTTTTGTTTTGCCTGTGGCCACAGATTTCATTATACTTATCCTATTCAGAAGGCCCCGAGTGTATAGCCCCAAAAGGAATGGGGGGATGCATGTTTTCTTGAAACGACATTCCATCCTACAAGGTTCATCACATGCCCAACTACAACTGTTATGACTTTCCAGTTACGGTAAGCGTTGAGCTGTAATCTAAGCATGCAACTTGCCCAGTGATGGACTCATGATGTTCTCAAACTTTGGAGTCTCTTCATATCTCTAAGTTTCTCAGTGTCCCCTTATATCAAGGTTTTGTTTCCATGTGAGAATATTTAGAGTGCGAGTCTTCCAGCACTGCTAGTCATTCCGACTAGTGCCTACATGTATAAGAATATCTCTCAGATATCAAGGACCCCTTCCTTTTATCTTAACAACATGTACCAGTCAATTATGAATATCATTGATAGTCCCTCTTTGTGTCTTCATAATGATTTCTTTGACTGGGGAAATTCAAGAATGTCTTTGAAGACATCTTAGGAACTACATTTGTATAGCTTGATATCAATGATTTGAATAAGATATTGACATTAGCTTTTAAATGATGAAACTTGCCTTTTAAAGAAAATAATAATGTGCTTCAAATTTAATCAAATATAATGATTACATAAAATTTGTCCCCGATCCAAAATCAGGTTCAGATAATAAATCGTAACAGACATTTATGGGTTCTTTATCCCAATACTTTCCGCATGACGAAAGTGTTTTTCTTTCGATAAAGATTTTGTCATCGGATCTGCTACATTTTCTTCAGTGTCTACTCTCCTCATCTCTATGTCCTTCCGATCAACAATGTCTCTGATCAGATGGTACTTTCTGAGTACATGCTTTGCTGTCTTGTGTGATCTTGGTTCCTTGGCTTGTGCTATAGCTCCGTTGTTATCACAGAAAAGCTTCACAGGATCACCAATGCTAGGAACTACACCAAGATCAGAAACAAATTTCTTGATCCATACAGCCTCTTTTGCAGCATCAGATGCAGCGATGTACTCAGATTCTGTGGTTGAATCAGCTACCGTAGCTTGTTTACTGCTGTTCCACGTAACAGCACCACCATTTGCACAGAATACATATCCTGTTTGAGATTTGAAATCATCCCTGTCTGTTTGGAAGCTTGCATCAGAATATCCTTCAAAAGTTAATTCTTTTGCACCACCGTATGTCAAACATCTATCTTTTGTTCTATTTAAATAACGCAAGATATTCTTAACGGCTGTCCAATGGTTGAAACCAGGGTTTGATTGAAATCTGCTTGTCATGCTTAAGGCAAAAGCTACATCTGGTCTAGTACATATCATTGCATACATTATTGAACCAATAGCTGAAGCGTATGGAATTTTCTCCATACTTTTGATTTCTTCTGAAGAAACCGGACATTGCTTCTTGGTCAAGTATGTCTTATGGGTCATCGGTGTAAAAACCTTTTTTCCGATTTGTCCATTTTAAACCTTTTAACAATTTTGTCAATATATGTACCTTGGCTTAGAGATAAGATTCTTTGATTTCTATTTCTTTGAATATTTACGCCTAGTATATAGGCGGCTTCTCCTAAGTCTTTCATTGAGAAACATTTTCTCAACCACTCCTTCACGGTCTGGAGTTCAGATGTATCGTTTCCTATTATCAGTATGTCATCTACATAGAGAATCAGGAAAACTATTTTGCTCCCACTCGATTTGATATATACACAAGGATCGTCTTTGTTCTTAACAAAACCAAAATCAGTAATTGATTCATCAAAACGACGATTCCAGCTTCGAGATGCTTGCTTAAGACCATAAATTGATCTTTTCAATTTGCAAACCTTATTTGGATGTTTGCGGTCTATGAAACCTTAAGGTTGTGTCATGTACACATCCTCTTCGAGAACACCATTCAAGAACGCGGTTTTCACGTCCATTTGCCAGATTTCATAATCATGAAATGCTGCAATGGCTAGCAAGATTCTTATGGACTTGAACATGGCAACAGGAGAGAAAGTTTCATCATAGTCAATACCATGAATCTGTCGATAACCTTTAGCGACTAATCTTCCTTTGTAAGTTTGTATTTTGCCATCCATGTCGATCTTCCTTTTGAAGATCCATTTGCAACCAATGGGTTTCGACCCTTTGGGAGCATCAACGAGGTCCCATACTTCGTTGCTATACATGGAGTCCATTTCAGAGTTCATGGATTCTAGCCATTTGTCTGAGTCATCTCCCGACATTGCTTCGTTATAAGATTCAGGTTCTTCACCATCGTCTTCATGAACAGTTTCATCTTCTATTGAAACAAGAAGGTTCAATTTAAGAGGAGGTTGACTCTCTCTAATTGATCTTCGTGATGTCAGTGTGTAATCTGGTTGCTCATTTATCCCATCTTGTATGGGCACATCGTATAGAACTATATTTTCTTGAGGTTCTTCATTGACAATCTCATTTTCAACTTCTTCGTTTAGAACAACGTTTTCTATTTGGTTATCAACCATGATCTGATCACGATGTTCATAACCTGATGTGTGAGTACCTTCTGTGTCCATTTCTTGTTCTTGAGTATCTTGTGGTTCTTGCTCTTCATTAAGAACAATGTTTCTCCCACTAGATTTTCTAGAGAGAAAATCTTCTTCTAAGAAAACACCGGTTTTGGCAACTATTATTTTGCCTGTGTGTTTTTGATAGAAGTAATACCCATGAGTTTCCGTTGGGTATCCCACAAAGTTACATTTAACCGATTTGGGACTGAGCTTGTCAGACATTAGAGTCTTGACATATGCCTCACATCCCCAGATTCTCATGAAATGCAAATCCGGTATTCCTCCTTTCCATATCTCATATGGGGTTGAAGGAACCGTCTTAGATGGCACACAGTTCAGTGTGGTAGCTGCTGTCATAAGTGCGTGTCCCCATAGGGACTCAGGTAAGTCAGTTTTATTCATCATTGATCGAACCATGTCCAACAAGGTTTGATTTCTCCTCTCAGATACACCATTCAGTTGAGGTGTTCCTGGAGGGGTCAGTGATGAAATGATTCCCATGTCACAGAGGTAAGCTTTGAAATCATCGCTCAAGTATTCGCCACCTCGATCAGATCGTATGGCTTTAACTTTTCTTGCTAATTGATTTTCAGCTTCATTCTTGAACTGTTTGAACTTTTCAAGCGATTCAGATTTGTGTTTCATTAGGTATACATAACCGTATCGACTGAAGTCATCAGTGAAGGTGATGAAATACCTGAAACCTCCTTTAGCCTGAATGGGTATTGGTCCACATACATATGAATGTATGAGGTCCAATAGTCCTTTCTTTCTCTCATAAGTTCCTTTGAAGGAAGGTTTTGTCATTTTCCCGACCAGGCAAGATTCACATGTGTGATAAGATTCATAATCAAAATCATCCAGTCTTCCTTGTTTGTGAAGCTGAGTTATGCGCTTCTCGCCTATATGGCCAAGTCGACAGTGCCAGAGATAGGCCGTATTGACAAGGTTGGGTTTCACTCTTTTATTTGAGATGTTATAAACATGATTTTCAGAGGTATTCAACGAATAAAGACCGTTTGATAAATAAGCAATACCATAACAAATACCATCCTTAAAAACCGCACAACGCTTGTTCCCAATTTTAAAATCAAAACCTAAAACATCCAATTATGGAATAGAAATTATGTTCTTGGTAATGGAAGGTACGAAATGACAATCATTTAATTCTAAAATCATTCCTACTGAGGTGTTGAGATCTACATGGCCCACAGCTTTTGCAACAACTGGTGCTCCATTTGCCACCCGCATGTTGGTCTCATCCTTCCTCAGCATCTTACTTCTCTTCAGAGTCTGCATGTCAGTACAAATATGAGTACCACATGCTGTATCTAATACCCAATCTTTAGAGGTAGTAAGATTGACTTTTATAACATTTATACCTGTGGTGGAGTTGGAACTCTTCTTCAACTTCTTGATCTCTGCAAGGTACAAAGGACAATTCCTTTTCCAGTGTCCCTTTTTATCGCAGTGAAAACACTTATGATCGGGAGTGGCTCCAACTTTGGGTTTCATGGCACGAGCCTTAACCCTTAAGTTATATGGAGCCTTGCCTTTATTCTTATGAACATACTGCTTATTTCCCTTGAACTTGCTATTTATAGCATTAATAGTTCTATTCTGTCCCTTGGGTACATTACCCTCAGCTGTTTGCAACATGTTGTGAAGCTGATGAAGACTCTTTGATTCAGGGGACATATTATAATTCAGTATGAACTGATTATAAGAATCGGGGAGAGAGTTGAGCACAATGTCAATGTACACTTCCTCAGGGATCTTTATCTCTTGTTTGGTCAGACTTTCTGACCAGCTGATCATCTTCAGAACATGATCATGCACATTGTTTCCATCAGTTAATTTTGCTCTCAGCAAATTTTTCATTATCCTGAATCTTGTATGACGTGCTTCTTGATCATACATCTTCTTGAGATGTTGAATCATTTCCCAGGCAGACATGTTCTCATGTTGCTCCATGAGATTTGGTGTCATGGTTGCTAACATGAGACAAGCTACTTCAGCGGCTTCATCAGTATGCTTCTTATAAGCATCTTTGTCTGCTCGGGATGCAGTAGCAGGAGGTTCAGCTGGAGGTTCATTCATAATGATAATCTCCTTCTTTTCGTGCCTGAGCACAATTTTGAAGTGTCTTTGCCATTCCGGAAAATTTCTTCCGTTTAAGATGTTTTCCTTCTCAAGGATGGATCTTAGTGAGCTACTAGACATTGTTCAGTTTCTACAATTTTAAATAAAAACTGAATAAGCACAATATTAATTCTAGTATTTACATGTAAATTATAAATTACTTATTATAATAAAGATGTTACATAAAAGTATATATTATAAGGGCTTTATATAATATTTCGTGATTTGTTAATGGAAAAGTAACCCTCATCGATTCCATTAATTAGTCACTCAGAGAAAGTCAACAATTGCTCTAATATCCTATATTATCTCTGACGTTTAGAAAAGAAAAACAATTTTTCATTTAGCATTCTAATCGGTTTCAAAATAATTGTCTACGATATCTAATCTAATTAGAGTACTCGTTTAGGTAGACCCAAGGGGCGAATCGGCGGACAGTATAGGTCGCCCTACGCGTCTAAAAGAGGGTATAAGAGCACTCCCTTGGGTTAGAGACACACTCAAAACTTTTCTCAATTAGATCGAGGACCCATCCGTTGGAAGACATTATACCTAATATTTATTGAGGGGTTTTAGGTGATCCTAACTTTTGTCTTAAACTAAACATAGTTAACTAATTAAAATGTTCTAAGAATTAAGACAATGAATATGTAATATACAATTCTATTTTGTAAAACATATTCTATTTTATTTTGAATTAAATATACTTCTGAAAGTATACATATATATATATATATTATGAAATTTTTAAAGACAAACCCTTTTATCTTTAAATAAAAGATAAATAAATCACTTAAAGATAAAATATCTTAATTCATGATTTATCTTTTCTATAAATGAATAAATGAATAAAAGATAAATAACTATCTTTATAGATAAGATATCTTTAATCAAGTTTTGTCATATTACAAAATAAAAGATAAATAACTATCTTATAGATAAACTATCTTTAATCACAATATATATATATATATATATATATATCTTTTATTTCCATTAAAGTTTAGATCTTTTCTATTACTATAATAAGTAAAAGATTATTCATTATCTTAATCTAATTAAGAATTATTGATTATAAATAAAATTTATGAACAAACAATTTGTAAATCAATAAATGAATAACATAAACAATAATGGAAACAAACTTCATAAGATTGATAATAATATTGAATAAATCATATTTATTAATAATTAATATCATATATATTAGATTTTCAATTCTCATATTTAAAGATATTTATAATAATTATAGATAAAATAAAATAAACACTTTAAATCGTATTTTAAAATAATTAAACATAAATATAATTAAATATCAAATACCGGGATACGAGTTCGGGATAGACCCGAGCTTGTACGGGTTGCCCTCGGGCAACCCCGGTCACGATCGGGGAGACCGGGCAGGGCCGGCCCTTGCCCGGAAAAAGTTAATTTTTGACCCGGATCCGGGTCAAGAAGGACCCGGATCCGGGTCTGTTTGGTGTGGGCCCGGGTCAGCCTAGACTCGGGCCGAAGCCCTGGGTCCAACCCGGGTCGAGTACCCGGGTCAGACCCGGGTTGGGTGTGCCCGGATCAATGCGATCCGGGCTGGGCAGCTTTGGGCTGGGTTAGAACCCAGCCCGTGGGCCTGATCCAATCAGGCCCACCGAATCGAGAATGGGCTGGGTTAAACCCAGCCCGTGGGCCTGATCCAATCAGGCCCACCCGAATCGTGGGTGGGCTGGGTTAAACCCAGCCCGTGGGCCTGATCCAATCAGGCCCACGCGAATTTAAAAAAAAAAAAATCGTTTTGGCTAGGGTTTTGAAACCCTAGCCGTCGCCCATTGGCTCCCATCGAATGGGAGCCACAAACGCCGGCGCCACCCGGGACCATGGCGGCGACGGTGAAATCGCCGCCGGTTCCGGTGGTGGTGCCGCCGTTTGTTTTTCCCTTTTTCTTATTTAATAATACACATTAAAATTAAATAAAAACCAATCCCGATTCTAAATCGGATTCCGAACAACACACAAAATTAATCATAATTAATTTTCTAACGCTCCCACTGAAAATCTAATCACACCAAAAATTTTCTAAAATTATTTCGGTTAACATATCTAATTTTCGAAAATTACTCAGACCGGCTCTGATACCACTGTTGGGTTTTTCGATGACTTTTCTCAATCCCGAGGCGGAAATCACGGGATATCATCGAACAATAAAGATCTAGAATAATTACGAGAATTAAGATACAGTTTAGAGATCGTTACCAAACTTCGGTACTTTTGCCAACTGTACCGAATAACTGCCGATTCCTTTGATTCTGGAGCTTGTCGAATTTAGGATTTAGCGCCTCAAGTGTTGCGCCTCTATTTCGTACACCACGTAACTCGGGAACGTCTTAGATGACCGGAAAACACCTCGGAGGATAGGTTAGATCCTAGTTGGTGTTTAGATGATCAACCGTTGATTGAACCGGGGAGGAAGCCACGAAATTCGACTCACTAGGGAGGGAGCTCGAATTCTAGGAGGCTAGGGTTTCTATTGTGTGTGTTGTGTTTAATTATGAGTCATATTAGGGTATTTATAATACCCTATGGTCATGACCTAGTGGGCTTTGTAAAAGCCCACCTAATGGGTTTTCTAAAAGCCCAATCATGGATTAATTAATCTATTATTAATTAATATGAATCATAATTAATACTTGGGCCCGAGTGGGCCCATTATGTCGGTTATGGTTATCGGGTCGATATCCGATAACCCGAGAGATACAATATCGGGTTCGGGCATAACCAACACTATTATCTTAAATCTGTATGTAAATTCAACAACGGGAACATATGGTATCCAAATTTGCAATTAAATACTAGCTGACATTTTTAACCTTTTTTTCTTCTTCTAAATTGAAATATAAATGGGATAATTATAAAATAATTTTGCATACGATTTATACTATAATAAAACGAGCCGATAGAACACAAGTTGGCGTGTTGCGAGACTCGGACGAACAACTAATTCACAGAGTGAAGTTATTCCGTAAAGGGGTCAAGAAAAGTATTTTAATGACTTGGGACATTATACAAATAGAATAGATATAGGTTGGTTTAGAATATATATCTGATGAGACTCAAAATCTTTTTTTTTTTGAGCTTTTGTTATTCGAGTTGTGTAGTTTTATCACAAGCAAACAAAATTCTTTGTGCATTTTTAGTCTCTTACATTTGTTTACATGATACTTTTATTTTTTGTTTCATAGTTAATTATAAAGTACCATGCGATGCATAATGGAGTAACTTGTAGGATAAAATTATATCATAGTGAGAGTATGGAGTAACTTGTAGGATAAAATTATATCATAGTGAGAGTGAATCCGAAAGAAATCTCCTCTTAATATTGTTGATTTAGTAACCAAGATTGCACCATCTTTACATATTGTAAACTTGGTCAATAGTGTCACATGTTCTTACACTAAATATATCTGATAATTCAATAGTGCATTGTAAACTTGGTAAAAAATAACACCCTCTATCAGAAATTGTATTGTTGATTTGATGTATTTTGCATCCTTAGTTTATTTTTGTGCAATATACCCCAATGGGCTTTAAAACTAACAGAAGTTATCATGCAACATCGATTTATGAGCAAAGATATGCATTTGTATTCTTACTATCAAGGTCTCAAATATCGTTATTGACGAAAAATTGATGCTTCAATTTGACGAGTTTGTTGATAAGTAATAAAATAGCAATGTTTTTTTGAAAAAATAAAATTATTATCAGGTAAATATTTTTCTTTATAGTTATATGTGATATACTTTTTATTAATAAAAGAATATGATGTTTGTGCAAATAAACTACGTGGTTTTAAATTTTGATTATACAAATAACTTGAGTTGCTACATTTTTCTTATCATATATATCTTTCGAAGCTTAAAATGGTAGAGATGCTTTTATCGTCGCGTGCCTGAACTGCAAGCTTGGTCGACTAGTGCATAGAAGTAGTAAATTTTATTTATTTTGTAGTAAAATATGTATTTTGCATCTAATGAAAGTTTTTGAGCCATAAAACTACTTAATAAAATTTGTAAGATATAAAAGGCATCAAACCTAAATCAAGTTTGCTTGGCTTAATGATAACTCTACTTCATGTCTCACTACGATGTTTGGAGCAAGGTTCAACTTATCGAGATAACCGATAAATCGCTTGCCGTTATCGACGGATTAATCGACGGATTATCGGATTATCGACGGAAAACTAATAATACTGTAGCTTATCGATTACCGATACTTATCGAGGATTATCGACGGATTATCGATACTTTTCGATACTTATCGACGGATGATAATGGGTGAATAAAAACTTTACATACTTTTGCCCATTATAATGATAATCGTGGAAAACAAGTAAAAAGATGGATTATCCATGTGCTTACCAGTCCGATTATCGCGAGAATCACCAAAGTTTGGCTTGGAGGCGGAGAAAAGAGGGAGAAATTAGGGTTTGGAATGGATTTTCGTCGAAAAATGACTATTTATACCCCCCAATATTAAATTTTTTTTTCACGGATAAGTGCCTATTTTTTACACTGAGAAAAGCGATAATCGCTTGGAAAAGATTTATCTCTTTTCCCGATAATCGTCGATAAATGTTCAAGACGACAACTAATGGTGTGGATTTTTTATCGGTGAGTATGGGCAAGCTCGATTATCGACGATTATCGACGATAATCGAGGATAAGTCGAACCTTGGTTTGGAGTTCAATACTAATGAGACGCAAATGCATGTCTCCTTTAAACATGTAAATTTGATCAATATTGTAACGTAAATATAATATAACATTTACCATATCAATGCTACTACCTTAAAAAACAAGCACCAAAGAATAAAATTAAGAAGAATATTTCGCCAATAATATGAGCATATGGATTACTAGATAGTTTTAAGCTCTTTTAGTGAAAGTGAAATTAAAATAAAAGCCTTTGTCTAGGCAAAAATTGGTATGAAGGAAGCTTTTTCTAAGTTGGAAGAGAAATACAAGGAGAAAAGGCAAATAAAGCTGAGGCCAACACATGCATTGATACGTCTCCCCTCACACCACTTCACTTCTTCTCCAAAGTTCATTTTAAACAAAAAAATAAAACAATAATACCATAAAAGGAAAATTATACAAAAACAAACTTGTCCAATCATATTCATGCTCCACTTTTAGATATTTTCTAAATAATTCTATTCCAAAATTTGGAACCCTTTTTACATTTCTTATATTTTAAAGTTATACACCATTATTAAGCTAAGGGGTTAATATGCAATAAACATATTAACTTTTTTTTTCTCGGTTAATATGCAATAAGGGGATAATATGCAATAGCATTTATTTATTTATTTCTCGGTTAAAATTGTTAATAATTTGGTTTTTGGTTTTTATTTTATCAAAAAAAAATTCAATCAATTTACTATAACTTTACGTGTCATTTCTTAAATTTGAAATTTGATAATACATTGAAAATTTTGTTAAACCGATTAATTTTTTTCTAAAAGCAAACAATAGAGATTTACGATTTTAATTGTGAAATAAATTAAATTTGTATTTAACTCCAAAATTATTATGCCATTTACTTTAAAAAAAAATTAAAAAAAAAGACTAATGGTCGTAATCAGCCCCTCAACAAAACACATTTACTCTATTACCACAAAATGGAGGCGCGCAAAAAAGATTTCAAATTACGATTTACAACAGCTAATCATGTTTAGGCGTAAAATTAGCATCTTGTCCGAAACTTATTTATTAAATTAATTATAATAATAGTCCTTTAATTTTCAGATATTCTTATTACTTTAATAAATTATAATAGTCCTTTTTATTTTCAGATATTCCATTTCCAATATTCATTAAATTCGTTGAATAATATTCATATTCATAGTCATAAAGACCTCAATCCTAATCCACATCCTCTATTCATTCTCTCTCTCTCTCTCTCACTGATTATTACTAACTTTTTTTTATTTTATTTAAATTTTTTGAGCAACGGAACCTCTCAGATCATATCAGTTTTCTGTTTTCTTCAATCCAATCTCACTCCAAGAAGAAGAAGAAAGCTTCAATCACTGAATACTGAGAAGCTCCTCGGAAGAAGCGGTTTTCCGGCAACAAATCTCGGTTTCGTCACTGGGTCCTGTTTGTTTCCCGAGAAAATTCTCGCGTTGAATCTTGACTTCGCTCACTCCGAGTCCGAGCCTCATGAGGTCGAGATTCGCATCGGTCTGAGGCTTTGTTGATTGACTGGGAAATGGGGTGTGTCTACTCTAGGGTTTGCATCGGCGAGGTCTGTACTCCCAGAGACGCTGCGAGGGTCAAGGAGAGTCAGAATGCGAGGACCAACGTCGCCGGAGAAATTACCGTTTTCTCGCCGGAATCATCCTCCGGCGACGAGAACGGCGAGGATGGAGACCAGCTGAACCAGCTGGGCATGAACCGAGACTCCGAGGTGGGAATCACGAGGCTCTCTAGGGTTTCGTCGCAGTTTCTTCCTGCGGATGGGTCGAGGACTGTGAAAATCCCATCGGGAAACTACGAGCTTCAGTATTCGTACTTGTCTCAGCGAGGTTACTACCCCGACGCTCTGGATAAGGCCAATCAGGACAGCTTTTGCATCCACACGCCGTTTGGGACCAATCCCGACGATCACTTCTTCGGCGTTTTCGACGGCCACGGCGAGTTCGGGGCCCAGTGCTCGCAGTTCGTCAAGCGTAAGCTCTGCGAGAATTTGCTCCGGAACAGCAGGTTCCAGCTGGACGCGGTAGAGGCTTGCCATTCGGCTTTTCTCGCCACGAACCATCAGCTTCACGCTGATCCGCTGGACGATACGATGAGCGGGACCACGGGCATCACTGTCCTGGTGCGCGGCCGGACTATTTACGTCGCCAATTCCGGGGATTCGCGGGCGGTGATCGCGGAGAAGAGAGGGGACGGGGTCGTGGCAGTCGACCTCTCCATTGACCAGACGCCATTTCGGGAAGACGAGTGTGAGAGAGTGAAGCTCTGCGGCGCGAGAGTTATGACATTGGATCAGATCGAAGGGCTGAAGGACCCGGACGTGCAGTGCTGGGGGACGGAGGAAGGGGACGATGGTGATCCTCCGCGATTGTGGGTCCCGAATGGGATGTACCCCGGCACCGCTTTTACCAGGAGTTTTGGCGATTCCATTGCCGAGTCGATTGGTGTCGTTGCCACGCCCGAAATCGTCGTTTTAGAGCTCACGCCAGAGAACCCTTTCTTCGTGCTCGCAAGCGACGGGGTGTTCGAGTTTCTTTCTAGCCAATCCGTGGTTGAGATGGTAAGGTACCCTGTTTTCACTTTCTTTCCATTAGGGCTTATAGTTTACGAGTTTATAGTTTCGTGTTTTCAAGCCGGTTTCTTGCTGCCATTTTTGTAAATTCCATGATGTCGTTTTATGTATTATATTTGAAATTAGGATGATGATGTGAATTTCTCTTATTGGATCTTTTACAT
The DNA here is from genome assembly GCA_954871525.1 of Parietaria judaica. Taxonomy (NCBI): domain Eukaryota; kingdom Viridiplantae; phylum Streptophyta; class Magnoliopsida; order Rosales; family Urticaceae; genus Parietaria; species Parietaria judaica. The sequence continues at coordinate 11,556,797 of OX940865.1, read as the reverse complement.
TCCTAGGTTGCAAAATATAAAGACCCTCGTGATGCTTGTGCTGCTATCGTGGCTGAATCGTATCGGCTTTGGTTGCAGTACGAAACTCGTACTGACGATATCACAATAATCGTTGTGCATATCAATGGACTTACAGAAGTAAGTATTTTTCATTTCCCTTCATTTCATCCTATTGGTCAATGATTAATGACTGTCTCTCTCGGTCAGGCCGCTGTTGGTGGTGGTCTGTCTGCAAGTTACGGTGCTTTTCCCAGAACCCCAGTTCCGCAAGTTGTAGAAATTACAGGATCAGAATCTCCTTCGACCTACACATGGAGCTCTAAAACCCAGCGTGTTAGGAACGAAATATCGAGGGCACGGCTTCGTGCTATTGAAACTTCTCTTGAGAATGGACAAGTTTGGGTTCCTCCATCTCCAGCTCATAGAAAAACTTGGGAAGAAGAAGTAAGAACTCTAATCGTTGTGTTTTTCGTTACCGTTTTCATATTGCTAATGAAATAATAATCTGCTACATTTTTTAATTTAATCTTGTCTGTACATGTTTCTCCAGGCACAGATCGAGCGAGCATTGCACGATCATTTCCTCTTTAATAAACTTACTGATTCGCAGTGTCATGTTTTACTGGATTGTATGCAAAGAGTTGAGGTCCAGCCTGGAGAAGTTGTAGTTAAACAGGTTCGTAGTTTGCTGTCGTATTCCCGTTTTATAAGTGAAAAGTTTGTACTACAAAATGCGATGACGTTATGAGCAAAAAGAGCATATATGCATATATAGCGTAATAAACTCATGCATCGAACATGCTGTAATGAACAGAAATGTCCTAAAATCTAAAAGGAAATTTTGCTTATATATACCCTCCTATGTCATTTCTCGCAAAAACATATCTCGATTAAAAAAAAACAGCTAAAATATATCCTTAAATTGTACTTTATTTATTTTTAATACCCTCCCATCATTTTAATTTTCAAAGACCAAGAATCACTCCTTATTCATAATTTTAGAATTTGCTATACCTCCATTTTTTTTAAGTAAAAATAAAAATATACCACCAATTTTCCAAAAAGCCAAACATTACCGATCGTGAATTCAAGATTTTTTTAAATTAAATAAAAAATAAACAAGTAGAGGGTAACATTGTCAAATTTAGATAGAGGGTATGTCTTTTTACAAACAATTAAAACTGTGAAATAAAATGAGTTATTTATTGATGTTTTACTGTTTATTGAGTTATTTATTGCTATTTCTACATATAATGCCTTTTGCAGGGTGGTGAAGGTGACTGCTTTTATGTTGTTGGAAGTGGGGAATTTGAAGTTTTTGCAACACAGGTTTATATTCCATTTCGAATATTTCATTTTGCTAAACGATTACTGAGTTTAGCAGTTCTTCTTTTGTTGACTGACTACGGTTTCTGCAGGAAGAAAGTAACGGGCAAGTCCCCAAAATTCTTCAGCGCTATACAGCCGAGAAGCTTTCGTCATTTGGAGAACTGGCATTAATGTAAATTATTTCGTTTAACTCACTTTTAAATTACTTGTTCAGTAGTCAGTCCAGGGGTGTGAAACCGGGTCCAAACCCCATGTACTGTATTTAGCATTATTACAAACATACCCTTTCTTCTCTGTTACCCCCTGTAATCCGGATAAACTCCTTTCACTCGTAAGTATATATTTTTCTCTAACAATTGCTAGTCTCTCTTTTTCTCTATTTCTCTCTTCTTTTCCCCGTGATCCTCGTATTGCAGGACACTTAGAAGTTAGAATATTTAGTTTCTAATAGATCACTTGCTCTGGCAAGTTTCCATCGTACCATAGACATTAAAACTCATATGATCATGATATTATTAATAATTTCTTTAGTATCAAACTATCAATTAAAGCTTTTGACGTTCACTTATCTGCTCATACATTTTTTTGTCTATTCGTGCTAGACTGGTAGTAACTACATTGTGGTGTTACAGGTACAACAAGCCGCTTCAGGCTTCTGTCCGTGCAGTGACAAGTGGAACACTCTGGGCTTTGAGAAGAGAAGATTTTCGCGGGATCCTAATGTCTGAGTTTTCTAACATGTCATCCTTGAAGTTGCTCCGTTCTGTAGATCTTCTGTCACGGTTGACAATCTTGCAGCTGAGTCACATAGCAGAGTCTCTGTCTGAGGCTTTCTTTTCAGATGGGCAGACAATAGCTAATAAGGTGAATATATATATATATTTTTTTTCTTCATATATATATATATATATATAAGTAAATAAGGTGAATATATATATAAGTAAATAGATAAATGGAATAAACAAATCTTGACTACGATCTATTAAGGCTCATCAATATCATGTACGACATGCAGAATGAAGCCGTTAGTGCTTTATACATAATCCAGAAGGGACAAGTGAATGTAACGTATAAAGCGGATTCAGTTGGCTCAAACTTTGCAAGCCTGAAGTCTGACAATAAGAAAGAAGGCGATAATGGACAGAACGGTAAGGAGGTCTCAGTGGAGAAGAACGAAGGAAGCTATTTTGGCGAGTGGACACTTCTAGGAGAGCACGTCGATTTGATCAGTGCAGTTGCTGTTGGTGAAGTCGTTTGTTCTGTTTTAACGAAGGAACAATTTGAGTCTGTTGTTGGCCCTTTGAGAAAGCTTTCCCATGATGATGAAAAGTATGTTAGTGTTGATAACATCCTTTCAAAATTTTGGAAAATAATAATTTGATTGGCAAATCCCGTCATTGTGTTTGCTTTATTTTTCTACAGGTCAAGTGATCATCCTGTAGTTTTTTCTAAAGAATCAGCACGAGACATCGATATTTCGACTCTGTCTCAAGCTCAGCTCTCTGATATGGTAAGAACTTCCTTGACCGCTTTATCAACTTTTGATTATTGTTTATCAATCAAATCTGAAAAGTATTAAACTTTGTAGCATCTTTTCCCTATCTAGGAATGGAAGAAATGTCTATACTCCACGGATTGCAGTGAGGTGGGGATCGTAGCTCTGAGAGAATCAGGTTAGTTTCCTCTTACATTCTTAGTAATTTGATTACATTTTGATTAACACTAAAAAAAAAAAGATACGTTATTTGTGTGATATGTACTTGCGCTATTGTTTCATGTCCGTTCACTGTAACCTCCTTTTAGTTATCAATAAAATCGTTGTTTCTAAAAAAAAAAGATACTTACATACGCTGACCAAGTTCTTTGTAACCTTGATCGGCAATCAGAAAAGCTTTTCAGTCTGAAGAGGTTTGCAATACAGAAAGTGAAGAAGTTGGGAAAGGAGACACAGGTTTTGAAAGAAAAGAGTTTACTGAAAAGCATCTGCCATTCGAGCCACGTGCCACAGGTTCTGTCTACTTGTGTTGACCAGGCACACGCGGGCATATTGCTCAACACATATCTTGCTTGTCCTTTGGCTTCAGTACTTCTCGCTCCTCTCGATGAACCCTCAGCTAGATTTTGTGCAGCCTGTGTTGTTAATGCCTTGGAACATTTACACAAGGTTTAAAATATCTCTTTTCTTCTTTCAAGTCTGGGTTTTTGGGCAGCCATTGTTCTGAGGTGTTTTTAATTAACTTTTTTTTTTCTTCTTTCTAGAATGATGTTCTCTTCCGAGGGGTATCTCCCGACTCTCTGATGTTGGACCAAACTGGGTATCTACAGGTTAGTTGTGCTGTATTTATTGTGCATAATGTATATGTATCTATCCGCGTTCGTCTTTTGTTGGTTAAAATATTTCTCTGACACCCTTGGTTTTTTGTATTTTGTCCTTATGTGACCCCTTACTTTGCAAAATGACTATATAACACCTCCGGACTTATAAATATTTGCTCGTATCTTTGACTTTGTATATTTGTCCTTATATGGCTCCTTCGCAAGTTATAGTTAGTTTTCATATAATTATTATATTTTTGACATGGTGCTTATGATAGAAAGAAACATGGACAAATGTTCTATTAAATTTTTTCTAAAACTTTGGTAAATTAGCATAAGTTGCCGAAACATTTCGACGATAAAATTAAAAAACCCGGCTAAAATATCGTATGCGTTTTGTATATTTGTCCATCTAGTTTCCAGTCTCCGTTTTCAACTTCCACGATTTTTTCTTCTCTTTTGACGCTGTGCTTTTTCTGATTGAAGGTGGTGGACTTCAGATTTGGTAAAAAATTATCAGGTGAGAGGACATACACCATTTGTGGAACAGCAGACTTCTTGGCTCCAGTAATAGTTCAGGGGAAAGGCCACGGCTTCACTGCTGACTGGTAAACCCGTCATTCGATATTTATTCAGTATCTAGTGTCGCAATTTCGTGCGCTAAAAATATTCTTTGGTCGATGATTGATAGTAATACTCATAGTTAGTGAAATTTGATTGATTCTGTCACCATCAGCTATAACTATAAGGAAGTTTATTTCAGAAATTTGAGGTGATATATTCATAATTAGACTAGATTTTTCGATGTATATATATTTAAAAGTTTAAATGTATGTATATTTCTGCTGCAAAGTTGTGCTCATTGTATTTTTTTCTTCTTTTGCGGTCTCTGTAATAAAACAGGTGGGCACTGGGAGTTCTGATTTATCTCATGCTTAGAGGTGAAAAGCCGTTTGGTTCGTGGAGAGAAAGCGAGCTTGACACATTTGCAAAGATAGCAAAAGGACGGTTAAATCTTCCAGACACATTCAGCCCTGAAGTTATTGATCTCGTAACCAAGGTAATGGGATAATCGTTTACTTTTTGGCACTAGGCCTGACAATTTGGATCCAAGGCACGACACTGTTAAGACACAAAGTGAATGGGGTTTCGGTCGACATTAATGGAATCTAAGCATGAACGTAAACATGAATAAATGGGGAAGACGACAACATGATGAGACCCATACTAACTTGGTTAAAGAGCACATTATTCGTTTTTTGTTTTTGTATGTTATTAATTATGTGTCAAATTTATGCTGTTGATTTCGTGGATTACTGCTGAACTGATTTAACTCTTATATTATATGTCTAGATTAAGAAAGTTAAATTAGTCTATATATATTTATTTATCATATACCAATACTAGGATCAGGCAACCGTGTCAAACACGTAAGTATAACGCGATTAATAAGTAGGCGCAGGTCTCGGTTTTGTCTTCAACAACAGTTACACTATCAATAATAAGTCTGGGTTCACATGAAATTAGTCAAAAACAATAAAGCATACGACACGAGATACAAACTGTCTACTCTACTAAGGCACAACAGAATCTGACAATGCTTAAACTTTTGTTATTGGATTGAGTATAGCTACTTGATGTCGACGAACAAACAAGACTTGGGAATCAGGGCTCCGATTCCATCCGAAGTCACTCTTGGTTTGACGGTATCGATTGGAAAAAGATAGAGGACCATACTGCTCCTGTTCCACATGAAATCACTTCTCGCATTGCCCAGCATTTAGACGCATACAAAGACGCTTCTTTTCCCCGCCTCTCCGTCTCACAAGAGCCTACAAATGCCGACATTCCCGAATGGTTAGAAGACTGGTAGAAGGAGATGTCACTTTGATTCTTCCAGGGATGAAATCCGGGTTTTGCTTGTGCCCGCGAAATTCGATCTCATCTCTTCTGGGATCGCCGGCTTCTGCAAAACGCTAATCAAATCAGTCATTAAAGTAGCGGAAATACTTGAAATAAAGAGGTCAGTTAGTCCATTGATTTATTTCATTGTTGTTTAGTAGTTGTGTAAATAGATACGATATGCATATATGTGTAAATGCACGAGTTAATATTCTTGAGAGAGAAGCCTTGCTTTATTTTTATTTTTTTTCCCACGCACTTGTGTAAAGGGAGCTGAAAATTGGTCTGATTGGCTCAGCCTCTGAAACATTTTAAGTAAATATGTAATGAAATTTATTTTTCTTGTATTTATATTTTATTATGTTAGTGATACAACTTCTCAAATCACATATAGGCGCCGAAGCGCAAAAAGCGCCTTTTTAAGAAATAAAGGTTATTTCTGCAATTAGGGTTTGTCGAGGGGTATTAGGCACCAGACCGTAACAGCCGGCTTCGCCACGCATGTTTCTGGATTACATGTCGTTCTTTCATCTTTGAGAGTTATGACCTCGCTCTCGAAAGACAGGTCTGTTCATGTTACGTTGATTTCGTGGTCGAAATCCAGTTTGTTTATTTAATTTTTATAAAACATTTTGTATAAGATTATGCAGTTTGACCTAACATTTAGGAGCCTCAAAATCTCTAATAATCATTTTTCTCTTATGTAAAATGGTACTTTGATCATATTTGTTGATCACTGCTTATACCAAATGTCAGTTGACAGGGCATTGATGAGACATAAGTAGTAAGAAATTACTCCATAAATAATTAATTTTCTAAGATCGCAAGAAGAAAAGAAAATGCCAATAAATCCAGAAATATACAACAGTAAAACGACAGCAACACGAAACCTACTCCCTAAATGAAGGCTAATTATCTATTCATGGGTTGGGCATGGCTCAAAGAAGATGATGATGATGATTTATGAGATAACATTTCTTTACCGTTTTTGTCTTGCTTTGCGTAGTATCGCTTCTAAAATATTCAAGAAAACTGAAACAAGTTATAATATATATGCGTTTGTTTATTTATTTATTAAGACAACATGAATAGCAACCAATTAAATTTTTTTGAATGAAGACAAAAATGACGAAGGTTATTGGCACACTTAATTGGAAAAAGAAAATAGCAATCGATATTGATGCCTACCACTTTAGTGTTAGAATTTTGTGGCATAAGACATAAGTATCAAAAGATTTGGAATTAGACTTAGACGAGCTCACATAATGTGCTGATTCGTGATATTGATTAGAGAATCAAATGTGATTAATAGGATTGTCTTATTTGATTCATCAAGTCTATTAACAGTAACACATATATCCTATACCCTTATATAGATCAAGCATAAAGTGAAACATGTCATTCATATGAAATATACACATTGATGAGTGCATATTCTCTCCCTCTATGTATAGAGAATTAGACCACCTCATTTTGACATGAGTGATATCGAATTCCCTAGGCAACCGAGAGTCTTTGCCCGTTTCCAATCGTCGATAAGGAGCTAGTTTTCTGATTCGGTAATTTCCAATCTAAAAGGCGTTTCGCTTGACAACGTGGTGAACTATGTAGATAACCGTACACTTGAGCGGCTCGTGATCTCGACAAAAGCGTGGTGTTAAAGAGCAACAGTAACAATCGAAGATTCGGATCATGACAAGCCAAAGTAATCGTTAGAATTCTCACAAGTTTAAATAAATCGTATTTATCTAGATCCGTAAATAAAAATTAGTGCTTTTTTAAATAAATATATATACCACATTAAAAATAGCATAATACTTTAATGGGTTACTTGCGGCTAAAATACCCAACCTTTGGTCAAATTCTCTGCTTTATATACAACCCCGTAAATGACGGTAAAAGTACCCAAACTTGACATTTGGGAGTTGACCGAGAAAATGGAAATATGTGGCACTTGGCCGCCACGTGACATGCCACATAATTAATAATTTTAAATATATATTTTTTTAAACAAAATTATTTTTTATTTTTATTTTTAATAAAAAAATAATTTTTTCCAATAATAACAAATAATGAATATTTAAATATTCATTATTGGTTATAATTATTTATTTTTAAAAATTGGATAGAACGAAATAAAAATCACCGCTCACAGTTCATTTGAACTCCGTTTCCGATCCGGTTCACGCGTCGAATAAAATTGTTTAATATGTTTAATAATAGGGTTAATTAACGAAATGCCCATTTTGTGCACACCTTTTAAAAAACTACCCATTATGAGTAGTTTTTTACACACACAATGGGTAGTTTTTTAAAAGGTTTGACACAAAATGGGTATTTCGTACAATTTCCTTTAATATAATAATAACTAATAAACACATACAAATTGTTTAAGAAGTCAAGACATAAATCAATATACACCACTTATTCAAAACAAAAAATAGTAGTCATATTTATATTTAACAAAAAAATATTTTTATTTGTTTGCATGATATTTTTTTTTATGTTTGCATTTTACAATAACAATAATTGTTTAATATGTTTTTTTATTTATATATTATTCATTTTTTTGAAAATTGTCGTTAAATAATCATATGATTATTATTGGTTATTAATATTAAACATATTAAGCAATTTCGTTTCACCCGTGAACCGGATCGGAGGCGGAGCTTGAGTGAACCGTGAACGGTGATTTTTTCTTTGATTATTTCGTTTGATCCACTTTTCTAAAACGAACAATTATATTTAATAATAAAACTAATAATGAGTATTTAAATTTAAATATTCATTATTGGTTATTATGAAAAAATAATTTTATTTTTAAAAAAAAATTAAAAGTTTTTTTTTTAAATAATATTTTTAAATTATTTAATAATTATGTGGCATGCCACGTGGCGGCCAAGTGCCATGTGGCAAAGGCTGATTGCCACATAGGTAGATTTTCATTTTCTTGGTCAACTCAAATGCCAAGTTTGGGTACTTTTACCGTCATTTACGGAGGTTGTATATACAACAAAGAATTTGAGCAAAGGTTGAGTATTTTTGCCGCAATTAACCCTACTTTAATTTATACGTAACAAAGAACTTACTTGAATATTTTTTTAATTAATTATCGAATAAGATTTGGTGAATAGACCAGTAGTTTCAAACTTCCAATTATATATAAAAAAAAATTATTACGCTAAAATATCGTAAATTTTTGTATTATTGACAATATATGTACTCAAACTTTAACCAATTGAGACGGTATAGGTTCAAAAGTAAAAAATACCAACAAAAGTATCTAAAGTCAACAAAATTGAAGCGACGCATATTTTTCATCCACTTTTATTTTTATTTTTATAGTAATGTTTATCAAATGCAAGTTGGTATGACGGATGTTGGAAAAGAAAATTGAGGCAACACATATGTCAGAAACTTGATGCCACGAGGCATTTAACCAATGCTCGTAAAAAAAAAACACGAACGATAATATACGTCGCTTCAGTTTAGTTGACTCAAGTACTTTTTCTGTTATTTTTCTAAATTTTGATCCATTACCACCTCAATTGGTTAAGGTTTAGGAGCTTATATTAGCTAATAACCTATTTATTTTTAATAATAAATATTCCATTTCGCAAAAAAAAATTCGTCATTCAAATGCATAAGGAGGGCAATGTAAATGTTATAAAGATAATATGCATAATTATATTTATATATACATATATTATGTGCCAAAATTCTTAAGCCAGAAACGTAAAAGGTACAATTAGAAGAGGACAAATACCATTGGTTAACACTTAAGCATTTAATATACGCGATATATCCCTAAAAAAATAAAAATATACGCAATATAAATAAATGCGTAATAAGTAGATAAGTTTTGGTGAGTGTGACATTTGTTTTCAGGGTTGATTTAATTAATCTAGTAATATGGGTTGGCTCTTAAATTATTTCATAAGTTAATTGTATGTCTAAAGCCAGAGAATCTTTAACAAAAAATAAATAAAAAAATGTCAGAGACAGAATAATGCAAATTCAAAGTTTTCTTTCTTTCTTCCTTCCTTTCATTCATTTTCTATTCTTTTTCTTTGAAGTTATTTTAGTTTATATCAATTAAATTTTATTTTAGGAGCAGTCCAACACGTCCTTAACATTACGTAATTAAAATAGGGACACCATCAATAATATAATAATACCACTCCAAAGTACTATGTGGTCACATCACAAGCAACATTTAGTTCAATGCTAAAAAATAAAAATCATATTAAATAATTGGATTTTTTTTTTTGTGAATAAATTGTGGGAATCCCAAAACCTGAACAAGAAGATAAATCGAATATATATTTTATTATGACATTTATTTTAAGTATCGCGAAACAACATATATTTTGTTCGGTCGTGTCCTTGTATTTAACAAATTAATGAGACATAAGATGTTACATAAATCATTAAGAAAACATAAAAATGTTCTGACAAAATACTAAAATAAATGCTTAAAGTCTTAAACCATGGAAGCAGGGTGTTTCATGATGATCATCCATTTCTTCTGAATTATATTATTTTTTAAGTTATCACTTGAGAATCTTTTATTTGTTGTAGGTGGTGTAAGTAGTGAAAGATTGCGTATGCACTTAACAAAAACAAGGTTTTAAGTCAATAATATCATTCTTACGCTATTCGTCACGCACGTTAGGTTGATAACTTAGTCAAATAAACAAAACAATAATACATTACACACAAATAATAACCCTTTTATTCCGTATATGCTCGTATACACACACTAATTAATACTGGAGATGCCAAAAACAAACAAGCAAACAAAAAAGAAGACATACAAAAGTTTTAGAATATAATATAAGGTCTTAATTAAGCTCGAACACATTATATAATCTTCTAATAAATATGGATTATACCCTCTAACACCAAAGAAATTAATAAGTTATTGACGCATGGGCGCTAATATTTGAAATTAATTAATTTTTATATGAACTCTTATCATATAACTCTCAAGTTTTATGAAAGAAATTGTTTGTTTGGACTAGATAAATTAAATCGAGTGTGTTACATTATATTAGGTTACTCTTTTCTAAGCATTACATAATCGTCGTGTTTATTTCAAAGTATATTAAGGTCCGATACACCGGATATTTCAGCATATGCTTGTATTGTAAATTTTGTGAGTGAGTGACAAAATAATAAATGAGTGATTGCCGGATATTAGAAAAGATATGTGCAACATATAGATACTTAATCTTACAAGTACCGACATATTTTTAATCTCTTTTTTTAGCAACAATGCATTGTACTCAAAAGCCAGTTAATTATTAGACGAAAAAAATGTACGTTTACGATTAAACTACAAAGCATTAATAATTCAATACTTTTATTAAACTATATACTGAGTCTCTAGTTTAACAGATGGTAACTCGAAAAAATGGGATTCAAGATATATACCGATACTGTTAGTACAAAATTAGTTATTTATGCCACACATAAACCCTTGAGAGAAAAAAAAAAAAAAAAAAAAAAAAAACCTTCATCTCCAAAGTTCCATGATATCTTCTTTATAAATCTAGTAGATACAATAATAATATTATCCCGTCTCAACTCTCAACCGAATTTGAAAAGAGCAAATACTTTTCTTGAAAATGAAACCTACGTGCTTACGTGGCTTGAATTAGTGGTACACGTAGAGCTTGATTAGTGATTCATAATAGTAATCAACATAGTCAAATGAAGTGAAAAACTGTATGTATTGAACAACCCTATCTACAAGTATATACGTAATATTATCCAAGAAGAAAAGCCTTGAATCATGTGAAGAAGAACACACTAAGCTCAACAAAATTATGATCGAATCTCTACACGTGCGAGAAGTGATCAGGCCTTCGCTCTCTGTTGACAAACCATTGCACTGTCCTCCTTGCGATCGGCAACCATGCCCTCCTCACTCTCTCCTCTCTCAGTCCCTCTTCGGAAACCGCCAAAGATACGGGCTCGGTGCTCCGGAACCTCGAGAAGCCGATGATCTCCGACACCGATCTCTGCTCGCTTGAAACCGAATTATTAGAACCCGAGGCCGTGGGGCGGTTAGGAGCACCGATCGGCCCGACCTTGCTCTCGAACGCCTTCTTGATCTCGATCTCCTCCTTGATCCTCGAGATCTCCTCGTTCTCGGCCGCTGTCTTGCTTAATGGTGGCAGGGCTGTCTCGGTTTTTGGAGAGAATCGAGTGCTCGCTGCATCGATGAGCATCTCTGAGCTCAGCGTGATGAGGTCGGAAGAGCTCACGCTGCTCCACCGGCTTCGGAGAGCGAAATCCGGGGCGATGATCCTGTGGTTATACTTGTGTAAATCGATAAATTGTTTTTCCGTCTGATTTCTTCCTTCCACGCTCTCACTCGGGTTAATCGGAATTAGCGTGGCGCCTTCCTTGCCTCCGACGACCGGAATACTAACTGCTTCACCCTTCCGGAAGCTGCAGAATCTGGATGAGCCTCTCCGGCCGCTCTCTTCTCTCTGGACAAAAAGTTCCATCCCGTCCCGGTTCGAGTCCTGTCCTGGCTCAGGCGGCCGGTTTAGAAACCGCAAGCTGTTTGATAAAGCTATGAGTGTGAGGTCATCAGAGCTGACCCGGCTCCGGCAGAGAGGGCAGCTCGAGTGCTTCTCGAGCCAGTGATCGATGCAGTCAATGTGAAAGGCATGCCTGCACTTCGGGAGCAGCCGGAGGACCTCGACGTCTTCGAATTTCGACAAGCAGACCACGCACTCGAGCCCGGCTCTCGAGCCTTGCAGGGACGAGAAGCGGAAGAACGGCAGCGACTCGATCACCGTCTTGTCGATTCCGGAAAACCGGTTGCTGGAGCCGATTGCTGCGCTCCGATTCTGCTCAACCGTCCAATCCAGCAGGACTGGCCGGGCCGGCCTATGGCAGAATTTCGCGTAGACTAGGAGGAGGAAAGTCAACGCAAACATGATACTGAGAATGCCTATTACCACGGCGAGGCTCGGCTTCACGCTCGAGTATTCCGGGGAGGGATAATCGGGCCCCGACGTGTCGGCACCGACACCGATCACGAACAAAGCGACGTGTAAGACGACGGAGGCGAAGAGGGTCATTGCAAAAGGGTTTGAGAGCTTGAAGAGAGTTGACAATCACAAAGGAGCTTTAGGAGTTGATTGAGATTTATCCCATGAGAGAGTTTTCTTATAATTTGATTATTAATAATATTATTTCTAAGAAGTAGTCTTGATCTGGGTTTGCTACTATTATTTCTCAAATAATTAAATACTGCAAAGACTTTGTTGGTTGTCTTCATTTTGTAAATTATTAAAAAAAAAAAACAAATTTAAATGAGTAGTGATGATAATGTGTGAGCAACTTTTGCCCTAGGAAGGCATTTATTGGACCATATTGCTTCACTTGATTTGAATATTAAAGATTGACATCATTGGAAATTTGTTGTTTACTACTATTATTTAATTTAATTTAATTTAATGTGACATTTTTTGTTTTTTGTTTTTATTGCCCATTTATATACTATGTGCGAAGAGTTAAGCATATTTGACATTTTCAAGCTTCATCTTCGCACTTAATGGTTTTATTAATTATATTTTCTTCTGCTAAACTAATATAGTAAGAGGTGACTTATAAGGGTCTTTAATTAATGGCAATTAAAGTAAATTTTCTTAGTAAGCAAATTCACAGTCCCTAAATTATGTCTTGAGTGATCCCTTTTAGGTCGTCAACGAATACTTTAGAAGAAAACAAAAGCCCCATAAAAAGAAAATAAAAATGTTCACCAAACTTGTTTTTGGATTGGAGTTAGCTAAGATTATCGTAAAAACAAGATCGAGTTTATATATATTTATATAAATAAGTGTATAAATTTTTAGTTTAAAAAATATTCAATCTTAAAAACAAGACCGTGTTTAAAAAAATAACTAGCGGCAATAATATTCAATCTTTTTTCAAATTTAGTAGGACATATTATTTTCTATATAGATTAAACGGATATTAGTGGCAATAATACTCAATCTTTTTAATTTTACAAATGCATATTCTTAAAAAAAAAAAAAGAAGGATTAAATACTTTTATCTTTGCCAATGAGTGAGGACATATTCCCAAACTTTATTTTTAAATATTAAAAATCCAATCTTTTCAAATTAAGAGGGGTATATTCCCAAATGTTTTTTTTAAGGATTAATTATTACAACCAGGATATCTCTTATTCGACTTAAAATTAGGCAAATATATGTTAAATTCTATGTCTAGTATATTTTACTTTCAGCCCTTTTAATTTTTTTCATCAAATTTTCATTTCAACTTCACATTTGAATCTTGGTTCCGTCCCTGAACAAGAAAAGTCCAACCGCACAGCGCGCCTACGTCGTAGATCCTCTTCCAGGAAGGTAGCGAGTGAAGGTCCCAGCAACATTCTTTGTCAGTTGTCACTAGAGCTCGGGACTACAACCTATTTAGCTTAAAATCATAATTAAAGATGTTTTTCTTTTTAAATAAATCAAAAGAAAAATTTAAGACCAAAATTGAGCAAGGATTGTGGATAGATGGATGATGAATATAATTAGAGTCAAGTTACACTAAATTCGGTGTATTTATATTTTTTTATAAAGAAAAAGTGGACCAAAATTGAGAATGACCTACACACTCGGTGTATACTTCTTGAATTTTGTGCGAAAACTTGACAAATTAATAATTTTCAATTTCAGGCCATGCATTTTTTTTATTTAAATCTATATATTTTATAATGTATAAATTAATAATTTATTAATAATACATATCAAGAATATAAAGGTGGAAAATGCATAGTTATTAGTATATATGTAGTAATTTTGAATTTAAATTAATTTATCACCATAAATATTTTATTAGATTATTTTGAGCATTGCGCGTTAAATGGAATCATGCGTATATCTAATCATCTAGTTATGTTTAAACTTTAAATAAGTGTCAAGTGGTTAATTAAACTGCCTTGCTCGTATGAAATGGAATTAATCTATATCAATCTAAAGTAGTTAAAACTTAAGATAGCTATTAAAAATACATTAGATATATTTTTTATATATGTATACAAAGATCTTATACTTGAGTATGTGAACATAATAATTTTAGGATACAATCTTCGAACTTATACATGTATACAGAACTATCATAGTATACATGTATAAAAATGACAAGGAATAATAATAATTATAATTATAATTATAATTATAGAGAACTATTTTTTTTTGTCTGAGTTCTCTCCAACTTGAATATATATGTATATATAATTAATAATGTAGGTAGGGGTGAAAATTATACCCGGAAACCGGTTTTTGAGCCCGAAGGAGTACCACATCCACATTAAAAAACCCGTATATGCATCCGGAACTGGATTTCGGTTCTCGATACCCCCACGTATTAAAACAGGATGCAATTTTTAGTTTTTGTTTCGAGATTCAGGTATCTGGAAACCGGATTAAAACCCGGATTTTTTCTTTGTTTCATTCATTTAATTTTTCCTCTCACATTATTTCATTTAGATTTCTTTTTCCCTCTTGTACAACTCTTTTTGTCTGTGTTAGTGTTTTAGATTTCATTGGTTAATTGCTTTGATTTAGTGACACGACTCGGGGAACCATCTCATGTTGGTGAAAGTCATTTTCGTTAAAATATCATCACTATCTCAACGGAGTTTTAAAGCCCATGAATTGTGGAAACCTAATTGTCGTACAAGTCTGTTCAATTCAGTATAAAACCCATTACAATTGGAAGCCCATTATTTAGAATATCTAGATAGTTTAAAATGTATTAGAAATAAGCTAAATATCGAGATAGTTTAATAACACTTCAGAATAAGAGAAATGTATGATCCACGTTGTCTTGCATCAATTATACATACCCCTACGCATCACCAAGTATAATCGAGATAGTGTCTTGTAGTGTGAGCGTCTAAACACTTATTTTTTAAATTTTTCTTGAGTGATCTTAACAAAAGTGGTTCTACTTGGTGTGAGTCTAGAAGCGCTAGTGGCGTCTTACAAGCACTACTCACTAGTATGCCTAAAAGCGCTAGTGACATCTTGTAGGGGTAAAAAGTACAATCTAAAACATACGATAATTCGGATCGATTTCACTCCTAAATGTAAGGATATAAAAAATCATATTATTGAAATAACAATTTATCTAGTATTAAGTTAATAAAAAAAATTATAATCATAGCTATAAAAATATAATTTAATCGAAGTTATCTTTAACTACTAAAAGTTAACTTATAGGAGATGCAATCTTAGTAGGGGAACAAATTAGGGCACGGATTGGTCAAATGGTTGTCTCTTGAAAGGGAAAAAGAATCCTTGATAGCTGGGATATGTTCTCACGATTGCCAACTTTCAACAATTTCTACTTTGTAATTTCTGAAATTCAAAATCAATTACAAAAAACAAAGGCCAAATTTACTCAAATTATTGTTTTATTTTGGACCCACATTACTTTTCCTTCAAAATTCTCAGAGGTTCATTTTTGCATCAAAATTTCGGATCCACACTTACATTTATATAAAATACAAACCAATAATCACATAAATTGAAAACCCCGAATTTAACGTAGAGCAAAAAGGCATTTTAATTTCGGTTCTCTCTTTCGATTTTCTACAAAACTGCGTATAGGCTTTTTCTATTTTCTTAATAAATTACATTTTATTCAAATATCTTACAAATGTCTTCGAATTTACCAACATTTGTTGTTTTCATATCAAATTTACCAACGTATCTAAGAAAAAAAATAAGTAAAAAAAAAAAAGATACATAATTATTCAATATATTTGATATAATATACTATCATGTGGTATACTATATCCAATTATGATCGATTATTCCAGGTAATTGACTTTACACCTTCGGTTCTCGATCTTCAGTGTAAAATAAATAATGCACACTGAAAATCTTACGTCACATTGATATTCAACCATATATTTCTAAATTATTCCGAGTATTTATTTAAAGAAAAATATGTATTATATGTTTACATCTATATATTAGTTTGTGGTTTTTATTTCATCCTATAATATGATAATTATAACTATTGTGAAATAAGGTCAACACATAGCGGGTATGTGTACATCCTCTTATATAGCTCAATTCTTTTAAACAATTAATAAACTTGTAATATCAGAAACGCCAGTAACATACTTGAGTAGGAAGGGTATGTATGACTAAATAAAGAACGTGTCAACCCGTCCCGAGATTTCTCGAGGCCGGGCGGGCCAACCCGTCCGAAGCTCGGGTTCATTTTGGGCTTTTTCAAATTTTTTTACAAGATGAAGTGATTTAGTTTTTTTTCTTTCATACAACTACGGAATTTCTTTGTGAATTCTGTGCTAAACAAGAAGTCTCTCTATTTGCAAACCATTGGACTCTTCTCTTGGCGATTTGCAGCCAAATCTTCCTTACTCTCTCCCTTCTCTCGTCGTTCTCATATACCGAAGAAGTCTCGCCGATTTTGCTCTTTACGCCAAAATCGCTGCTCCTTGACACGCCGGTGATTTCCGAGACTGATCTTTGCTGTCCCGAACTCACCATACTCCTCGAAGTAGACGGGAAACCGCGAATTGGGTTCGGAAGCTTTGCCGTACTTATTTCAGGTGTTTCGTCGTCTGTCTCCGAGGGAACGAATCGACGGCTCGACTCGCTGTTGAGCATTTCGGAGCTCAAGAAGAGGAGGTCTGAAGAGCTCACATTGCTCCACCTGTTGTTGAACACCAAATCCGACACGACCACTTTGTGATTGTGTCTGTGAAACGCTCTCTCATCCGATCCCGTCCCCGTCCCGTTTCCAACGAGCAGTTCCTCCTTGTCGACCGCTACGACGCTGAATCTCGACGACCCTCTTCGGCTTTCTTCTCTCTGAACAAAGATCTCCGCGTTGCTCGGCTCCGGCAAGAATCTCATGCTGTTCGAGTAAGCGATGAGCTTCGCATCGTCCGGGCAGACTCTGTCCCGACAAAGCGGGCAGCTAGAGTGCCTCTCGAGCCACCGGTCGATGCAGTCAACGTGGAAAGCGTGCCTGCACTTGGGCAGCAAGCGAAGGACTTCGACGCCCTCGAATCTCGAGAGGCACACCGAGCACTCGAGCCCCTCCTTCGAGCCCTTGAGCGACGAGAACCTGAAGAACGGGAGCGACTCGATGACCGTCTTGTTCAGCCCCGAAAACCGTCTGCTCGTCCCGACGCGGCCGCCCGCGAGGCCCTGCCTGCGATCCCCGCCGCGGCAGAGCCTGGCGTAGAGAATGATGAGAATGGTGACCACGAATATGACGCCGAGGATGCCGATGACGACGGCGAGGTTGGGCTGGTAAATAGTGTCCTCGAGCGAGGGGTAGTTTGGTCCTATCGTGTCTGCTTGAGAGAGGGAAAGTAGTGATGAAGAGACATACAAGATTATCGGAGCTTCGAACATGGAAAGAAGCTTGACACGAAGCATCTTTGTGTGTTAAAGTGTTTGTGTTTGTGTGTATTATATTGTCTTAAAAGGGTTAAGAAGGTGCATTTCCCAAGGGAGTGGTTTTAGGGTGTTGTTTTTATGTGTGTGACCATTTTAGCGTCATTGCTTCAAAAGGGTATCTAATCATCTTATATATGCTCAAAAACTGAAGTTTCCATATATATATATATATATATTGTCATGACATTTTTTAATTATAGTTTATTAACATCTATTGCGTAGAGAGTCACTTGTGGAACGGTTGTTTTGATAATGATAGCCAATTAACACAAAATTAATGAACTTATTTGGTGAAATAAAAAAATAGTCTTGATATAAAAATACCTACTTTTAAAACGTTTTTAGAAAGAAAAAAAAAATCATTAGTTTTATCCGGCTATTTCTAAAACGGAGGAACTGAATCCGCACTTCCATCGTAACAAAAGACTCCTTTTCGCTATTCGTAAAAAGAGTTAGTAACACGAATAACTCTTAATTAATTACTTCCCAATTTTCTTAATTGGATTAGTCAAATTTGAGTGTTTTTTATATTTTTTGATGAAATGTGTAGTGACTATAAGGTGGAGCAAGTTTGGCAATTGGTAGGTATTTTCTTGGGCAATAATAGATGCATTATTGCATTAAGAAAATAGGGTTGGGCGTCATGGGAAGAGCTTGTTGCTTGTCATGTTGAGCTGGTTTGACTTGCACCGCAAGGCTTGTGTTTCCATGTGTACTAAGCTATTTGACTTCCTTCATCATATCACCTTCAACGTTTAATACTTTTATTCATTCAAACAAAAGCGATGCTTGTTGAAATTTTATCCATTTCAAACTAAGAAAATACACACACAAGATGGATTTACGGTATTGGACGAGGTTTGCAACAAAGAACTGTCTACATCCGAAGTATAGCATTTTTTTTTTCTTTTTTTTTTTAAGAAATAACTCATATTTTAAGTTAGGTGAGTAGAAATAGTTATAATTAAGTAGAATATTTGTGGCATAAGTATACCTTGAAGATTTAACTATTTGTTATAATTGTTGATTGAATTCGGAATAAATTCAGCTCATAGTACTTTTGAGTTTTGACTATGGTTTTAAATACTTCGACATGCCTTCGATAATCCAAAATTTTGACTTGTCGGTTTCTTTATTGCAGTATCAGTTTACTTTTTTTTACAATATATATAGGGATAGGAAAAAAAATAGAATAAGAAAGAGAATAATACATGTGGTCACATTTTCATTAGTTATTAGATATTATTTTGTGATAATATTATAATTACAGCATATATTCACATAATAAAATTACAACTGTATCTATAATTTATGAAGAAAAAAGAACCGCCGGTTTGTGTTTTACATGTGAAAATTGATCAGTATCTTTATCTATCAACCATCTTTAAAATAAATATAAAAAAAAAAAAACATCGACAAACTCATTATCGGTATCAATGTCTTGTTTTTTTTTTTTTTTTTACACTTCTGAGAAAACTGTTGTAGGTTCTAGATAATATGAATTTGTTTCATTTATATTATGAACCATTTGTATGTTTTAGTGGTGTTGAAGGAGAGATTTTGTACTTGGAAGCACTAGCTCTCTTTTAGGTAACTTCTTAATTTATTCTTGTGTTTTAGTAGGTAAAAATGTTCTGTATGTTTTAGTAACTTTGATAGTTAAGAGTCTTGACTTTTTATGACGAGGCTTATAATCTGTTACTTTGTTAGTTTAATGTATCATCCTATTACCATGTTATTCACCGGCCACAAAAAAATGATCATTTCAATATATTTGAATTATCGATCACGATACAAGTGTTCCCGACTCTTTTAAAAAAATTACTTATAAAATAGTATTTAACGGTGCCATAATTTCGTTGTTTGCTTATCACGGATTATGTACAAACTTCTATCGGTTATCCATTCTAAACACTAATGGAGAACTACAGCGCTGAATATATTATAATAGTTATATTCAAATAATAGAATATAATGACGCTTGAAATTACCAATTTTATAAGTACATATGCCGAATATAACCCTGAGTAATTATATCTTACCCAAACAGGTAAGAGTTATTAATAGAATGATTTACTATTGGAGATAGCTTAGTCTTATAGTCTGCCTAAAGCAAGATTTATTTGTCACATACTTCTTGTATCTTTGCTTTGTGTAACCATACTTAACCTTAATTATTAGGGCTTATTAGTAAAAGCCTCAATTAAAATCAAACTATTTAAAAGAATACTCAAAGGTTTGGTATAATTAAAGAAAACCTCATTTGTGCTTTTTAAGACAAATATACCTTCTTCTTGCTTTTCAGTCACGTTCGATAGGCTTCGTCTTCGATCCTTCAAAGCTCGATTACGGCTTCTTCCGCCATTGTTGTTCGACTCTTCTTCCGCCATTTTTGTTCAACCTGGTTCATCCGACGAGCTCCCTCCCCTTCCCCGACACCGTGCTGTTCGGCGGCGAGCCACCGTTCTCGCGATATCCTAGAATCTCACTCTCCAAAACACGAACAGCTCGCGAAATCCTAGAATCTCACTCTCCAAAACACGAACAGCTCGCGAAATGGCTCTGCTCAATGCTTGTGAAATCTTAGAACCATCGCATTGCTCGTCTCTCTCTGATCAATCGCTCCTTTGAACTGGTAAGATTCTTGTCCTGTATGATGATCTACCAAGAGATTTTCCCATGCCTGTTTAGTATCTATGTCGTTTCGAATTGGATTGGAATGTAAACATTTGGGTTTTCTGGGATTAATCGATTATGCATGAGCTAGTAATCTAGAACTCTGCTAATCATGTTTGTGTAATCTGTTCGAACTTGGAATTTTATCAAAGATGTTCATGTTGTTACGAGCCTCTTGAATAATTGATTATCTCTCTCTGCAACCCAGCGATCCAAGCTCACTCCTCCTCTTCTTCACTGACGCGATTCGATCTCCATTCATTGCTCTTTCTGGAAGATCGAGAAGGTAAAGCATCCAGCGATTTTTTTTTATTAATGCGTCTGAAGAGTGAGATTGTATAGTTTTTGTTTGGTTTAGGAGTTTGGATCTTGATCTACCATGCCAATTTGTATAGGACAGGCATATATGATCATGTGTATATATAGATTAATGATACTCAAATGTCAGGTTGTTGTGTTTAGTCAATCCTTTTCAAGTTTATTCATGATTGAATGGACGAGAGTTTTGTAGGAACGATGGTTGAGAATTCGAACTTATATGCTTGAGGTTTAGTAAGGTTTGAACCCACGAGATACAAAAAAAAGTGAAAAGACGTCTTAATCCAGCAATTTTTGTTTTTATTTTTTGGTTTTTCAGCTTTGAATTATTTGGTTTTTGCTGAGGGTTTTACTAATAAACCGAAAAAACTATATCTAATTTAGTAATTCGAACATGTCCCCATGATCTATAATGCCTAGTTCCATCTCCAAACAAGAACAGTTCTACACACAAAGCCGAAGAGTTTCTCCCAAAAGAATTCAAGACGATACTAGAAGAAGCCAAATTCAATTCGGGAGACGAAGCCAGAGGGAATTCAAAACGAGCGCCGAAGAGTGTGGCCGAAGAGAATTCTAAACGAGCGCCGAATCAGAGTTACACAACGTAACTGGAGTTACACTATCCTGAACATTTTATACGAAAAAATAAAAAATCCAAAAACTTCCTTGAAAAATATGTGAATTTATTAAGAATTCATGTTTTACACAATTGTGAAAACTGTTGTTACACTTATGTAACTCTCATTAATTACATAAATGTAACTATAGTTATACTTTTGTAACTGGAGGTACATAAGTTTAACTGGAGTTACATAAGTGTAACTATAGTTACACTTATGTAACATGAATTAAATTATTCCACGAATTATTTCAAAACGGGAGTTAAATTATTTGATTGTGATTTGAAGGTCGTAGAATTCAAAGATATTTCGGTACGAACGCCAAAGAAGTCGAAGAACGTTGTCAAAGATAATACGAGACGAGCGCGAAAGAAGCCAATAAGCTGAATTCAATCAGAAGTTATTATAATTAATTTGGAAGTATTAAAATAATTTTTGTAACCGAAGTTACACTTTTGTAACAGGAGTTACACTTATGTAACTGAAATTACACGTATGTAACTGGAGTTACACTTTTGTAACTGGAACTACAATTTCGTAATTCTAGTCATATATAATTACACTTATGTTACATATTAAGAGATTCTACATAAGAAATAATGCAAGTTTGTGAGATAGAGAAACAGTGTGTTCTCGCTCTTTAGCGATAAAACAAAACGATATTAAAATTGTATTTATTATGGAATCAAACTTCAATATATTTCTTAAAATAATAATTTAGTGCTTTTTCTTTATTGGAATTAATTTGGAAGTATTAAAACAATTTTTGTAACCAAAGTTACACTTTTGTAACCGAAGTTATACATATGTAACTGGTGTTACACTTATATAACTGGAGTTACATTTTTGTAACCGAAGTTACACTTTCGTAACTGGAGTTACACTTTTGTAACTAGAGTTACAATTTCGTAATTCTAGTCATATATAATTACACTTATGTTACATATTAAGAGATTCTACATAAGAAATGGTGCAAATTTGTAAGTTAGAGAAACGATGTGTTTTCGCTCTTTTAGCGATAAGACAAAACAATATTAAAAATTTACATATTATGGAATCAAATTTCAATATATTTCTTAAAATAATAATTTAGTGATTTTTCTTTATTGGAATTAATTTGGAAGTATTTAAACAATTTTTGTAACCGAAGTTACATTTTCGTAACTGAAGTTACACTTTATAACCGAAGTTATACTGTTGTAACTAAAGTTACACTTATGTAACTAAAGTTACACTTATGTAACTGGAGTTACACTTTTGTAACTAGTCATATATAATTACACTTATGTTACATATTAAGAGATTTTACATAAGAAATAATGCAAGTTTGTAAGTCAGAGAAACATTGTGTTTTCGCCTTTTTAGCGATAAAACTAAGCGATATTAAAAGTGTATTTATTATGGAATCAAATTTCAATATATTTCTTAAAATAATTTAATGCTTTTTCTTTATTGGAATTAATTTGGAAGTATTAAAATAATTTTTGTAACCGAAGTTACACTTTTGTAACAGGAGTTACACTTATGTAACTGAAGTTACACGTATGTAACAGGAGTTACACTTTTGTAACTGGAGTTACAATTTTGTAATTCTAGTCATATATAATTACACTTATGTTACATATTAAGAGATTTTACTTAAGAAATGGTGCAAGTTTTTAAGTCAGAGAAACGGTGTGTTTTCGCTCTTTTAGCGATAAATCAAAACAATATTAAAAGTGTATTTATTATGGAATCAAATTTTAATATATTTCTTAAAACAATAATTTAGTGTTTTTTCTTTATTGGAATTAATTTGGAAGTATTAGAACAATTTTTGTAACCGATATAGAGTTACAATTAGACGAGCTTTAATGTCTTAATTATTACAATTAGCGATATTCCCGCAACTGTCTAAAAAAGAACACATTTGGCGCCAACAACCTCTCCATCGATATGAAGCCGAATCACATTACCCGGAACATATAATAAATATCATCAACTATAAGCATATCAACTAAAGCAATGGAGTAATTTACTAAGAGTCCAATCTACTGCAGAAACATATATAATTTACGTATAAATAACGTAAGTTATATTTAAGTATTTATAATTACGAATAAGAAGCTCAATTTTCATAAATGTAACTGTAGTTACATTTGCTTCACCAACACTTGCCCTCCTGACCGCTGCCTGTCTCTGCGTTCCTCGATCAAATTATGAAGCTTTTGCGGCAGATCGTTCTCAACTGCTTCGGCCATGGGTGGTGCTCGTAAATCGCCTTCAAACACAATCAAACATGTATCAAATTTCATAATTCCTCCTATTTTACTGCAAAGCTTATATAAGATGTATAACCGGAAACATAAACTTAATATTACCTTGATAAGTTTCAGAAGATTAAAACGAGCACCACGCGAAATGGCGGCTCTCGTCGTCTGCAACGCGAGCGAAATCTGCAAAGAACCCCTCGACAAAAGGCGAAAACCGGACGACGGTGCCCCACGCCAAATCGACCGCGTTAAGCTCCACGTGCACGAGGTTGTGAAGCTTGTACTACATGTGTTGAGTGGCAGCCTCGAGTCTTTCGGGGCCGGGATTTCTTTCGGAGAGACCTGAACTTCATAACAAAAGCTAATCAACAGAAGAATTTTGGCGCGAAAAGGAACTGATTCCGAAATAAAAAAAAAAAAGCGCGCGAACCAGCTCGGGCTTGGGAGGGCGAGACGGCGGCTGGGCGACGCCGACGGGGAGCTTCTCCTGGCGCCAGCGAAAGTAGGCGTGGCGAGAGGGTCAGCGGTGGAGAGAACTATCGAGCCCAGCTCTGAGAGCGACGAGCCCAACTCCAAGCAGTGACCGACCAGAATTCATCTTCTAGAGATTCGAGAAGCAGTGACCAAATTAGGGCTCCATGAGAAGCGAAGTACCTGGATGAGCGTAGTTAGTGTTCAGCGGCGATTGCAGAGATTTGATCTTCAGCAGAGGATTCGAGCTTAAGGACGCGATCTTCAAGAGACGAGCTTCAGCGAGAGGAGAGTTCCAGCAAAGTCGAGCTTCAACAATGGTTTCAACGAGAGCCGAGCTTCAGCGAGCGAGAGGAGAGAGATAGGACGCAAGGGTATTTTTGGAAGATAATATTTAAAATGTGTATAATTTAGATTAATTAAACCTTGATTATTTTTTAAAATAGTTCTAATTGAGTATTTTTCTAAAAATCCCTAATTATTATTGTTGGGGGGTATTTTTGTAAAATAAATTAATAAAGAAAAATGATTTAATTAATCATTTCTTTATTAATTAAATCATATTAAACACCAATGTGCTCTCCCGAGGCCCGTTTTCGCAAAAAAAAGTGTCCCGGTGTTCCTAAAAATATGAAAACACCCAAAAACGACATAAAATTTGTGAAAAACGGACACGGGAAGAGTCCGGGAGTAAAAAACACTTCAAGAGCCTTTTTGTGGGCCCCACACACTCCCAGAGCCCACCAGGAGCCGCCACGTGGCACCTCTGCCACCCACTCGCCCCTCAGCCTTCTCCACGCGCGCCCCTGAAGCGATGACGTCATCCCTGACGTCATCCGCGCGTGCCAGCGAGTGGGCAGCGCGTGGACGGAGCAGCGCGCACAAAACGCGCGCGTGAGGGCGCGTCGGTGATCGGATCGGCGATCCGACGGTTGCGTTGGCTTCCTCTCGTCCGGGGCTTCAATTTTCATATATAATTTGTTCTCGGGGACCTCCCGAAGAAATATTTATTTGCACCGGAGTCCCTGGATCCAGTTATAAATACAGACTCAGTTCATTCAAACGGTAACTCACTCAAACTCAACGGAATTCACTCGAATTCTCTCGAGCTCTTCCCTACCCCCTATAAACTCACCTCCCTCTCATATACTCCACTAATGTTGAGCGTCGGAGGTGAATCAGGGGGTAGCCCCCCCTGTTTCCCTTGACCTCGGGTATTCTTTTGCCAGGTCCGGAAATTGAGCGATACCGGAGGTTTCGGAGGGATTCCTACACGGTCAAGGTCCTACTTGATAGGTTCTGTTCTACGCGGTGTCCGGTCTATCTCACAGTCCATTGCGCGTCTGTGCGGATAGCTCGGGGACACGTATCAGGACCCACAATTCAGGTCGAGGGACTGGACCTGGGGAATCTCTCTAAATAGACCAACCAGAGGGGAACCCCTGGAAAAGATCCTGGGACGATTCGACGACCCCGCCAGACCATTCTTCTAGATCTGCGTGGAACCCGTTCTGTCTCCCAGCCCCATATCTTACATTGATATCGTGGCTTTGCGGACAGTCTGTAGGGCCCAGACTAGAATCGACGTCACAGGCCGGGAAGCCAATCCCTCAGGATCCACTGGATCAAACTCACTCTCCCGTTCGTGTGGACCCCGATTCCTGCGAGATACCCGAACCTGTATCCCTGGCCTTGTCCATTCCAGGCTTTGAGGTAACAGGGGGAGAGTAATCCCCGGATCGCTGGACCTCGAACGGCTACGATAGGTTTCGATCCCAGTGCCAGGAACTCCGCTCGGAATCCGTATCACTCATACGCCGAGAGAGAGCAAGAGGGAGGGAAAATCTGTCGTCCCCGTAACAGGGCCATCAAATTCAACATAAAGTCAACAGGGCCCATCAAAGTCAACGCGGCCCACCGAAGTCAACAGAGGGGGCAAAATCTGTTTTCCTCGCAACAAGGCCAGCCGGAGGCCCATCCAAAGTCATCAGAAGCCCGCCACGTCATTAAACGACATTGGGCCAGGCCCAAAATCCACAACTTGGGCCTCAACAGTGTTTGATCCAAAAAAACGGCATCAACATTTTGGCGCTAGAGGAAGGGGCTCACGACGTTCAAGCCTCGAGTCCCTACCAGCACATTGGACGTCCTGGGAGTTGTCTCGGTCACTCAACGACCTCAGCACCACCACGGTCGCTCCACAAAAAATACACCACACGCACACTGCGAACGAGGTGCCTGCTGCCGCCTGCATAGCCTCCCGCCGTGCATACACATATACACTATATATTATACACCCTTATAATATATACATTACAAGTATACATTATCCCGAGTCATATATGTATACACATACATATATTATACACACATCATAAATATATAATATATATATATAAACCCCTTATATCTATAATTCTATATATCTTTATGCTGAGCAAGATATATATAGATATATATATTAAAACAAAGATAATCGTGATCAGTATCCAAAACTGATACACATATATATGAAAATATATACACCTGCATATATATACAAAGATATACATACAAACCAATATATGCATATAATATATACACAAAGAGAGAGCGAGGCGGGCTTCGGCAACATGACCAGACCGTCGTCGTCACGCCGGAAGCTAGCCGGAATAGCCCGCGAAGCAACTCACATCGCGAATAAGCTCCCGTCAAAAGCTCTCCTTGACCGGAGCACCATCGTCTGCCACCGGTCGAAAATCTGCCAAGCAGCCCCACGTCAGCGGGACGCACGACCACGTCATCGGCGCGACGATCGGAATCGGAATCCCCGCCGCCGTGACAGCAGGGACATCACCGCAGAGCCACGCGCAGATAAACCCCGCCACGAAGGGAACCCACTGCTCCGAGCTCCTTCGAGCTCGCCAAGAGTTCGGAAACTCTGCCGGTCAGTTCCTCCACGAACGCCGGCGACCCGAGGCGACCTCCAGGCGCGTTTCTCCGCCACCACAAACCGCCTCGTCGCTGCCATGTCGTGCACCTTCGGTCTTCAGTTAGGGCTCAGCCCATCACCGCTGCGCACGGCGGCGAACTCCGGCGTCATCGAGGGGCTCGCTGCACGCTCACTGCCGTCCTCCTCCAGCCTGAACTTGGGAGCCCCGCTGCCAGAGCGTCCGCCCGGAATCACCGTCACCACGGAGGTCGGCGGCAAATTTCCGGCGGTCTGAGTCGAGCCGACGGCGAAGACGATGGTTTCCTATGCTGGGAAATAAAAAATAAAAAAAAAAAAAAAAAAGAAAAGGAGCCTCCTGATCGTCGAGGAGAAAAGCATAAAAATAAAAGTAAAAAAAAAAGAGCTCCTGATTGTCGAAGGGGAGAAAAAAGAGAAAAGAAGAAGAAAAAAAAAAAGAGAAAGAAAAAAAAGAACAATACCGAGAATGGTCAGTATCTCAATCCCGCCAACTCGGCAAAAAGTCAGAACGCTCAAAGCCTCACTCGACACACCAAGTCACGCACAGTGACACGACATCCGGCTAGCCTCTCACGGTCGCCAGGAAACTGTCAGCTGCTTATCATCGGAAAATATGGCAGGTTATCTCTTGGAACAAACACTGCGCATACATGAATGAGAGGTCGTTTCAAAGGGACACCTATTCCGCGCACGCGAAAACTTGTCTGGCAGGTCATCTCCGGGACACCCCCGTGCACATACGGCAGGTCATCCACGGGTAAACCCCCACAATCGTTAGAGCGTGCGACAGGGAGGGACCTGATGAAACACCCTCATAAACGCAAGCACAAGGTTTTTTTCCCGGGACACCCCCATACCTCTTCATAAAAAATAATCATGCTCACCCCGTTTTTACGAAAGAAGAAAATACGGAAGGTCATCTCTCAGGAGAGCTCCTGAATACGTGTGGGGGGTTATTTCGAAAGAACACCGACTCCGCACACGCAAAAACATCGCTGGCAGGTTATCCCTGAGACACCCCCGTGCACACACGGCAGGTGATCTACGGGGAAACCCCCACGCGACCGTGAAAGCGTACGACGGTAAGGTAACTAACGGAACACCCTCATGAACGTAAACAAAGTGTTCATCCCAGAGACGCCACCATACATCTTTCAGAAAAGTGAATGCCAAAAATCCCCCTACGATCAAAGATAGTTTTCCACAAGGCAAAGCCTTCCGCAAAACTGGGGGGTTAATGTTGGGGGGTATTTTTGTAAAATAAATTAATAAAGAAAAATGATTTAATTAATCATTTCTTTATTAATTAAATCATATTAAACACCAATGTGCTCTCCCGAGGCCCGTTTTCGCAAAACAAAGTGTCCCGGTGTTCCTAAAAATATGAAAACACCCAAAAACGACATAAAATTTGTGAAAAACGGACACGGGAAGAGTCCGGGAGTAAAAAACACTTCAAGAGCCTTTTTGTGGGCCCCACCCACTCCCAGAGCCCACCAGGAGCCGCCACGTGGCACCTCTGCCACCCACTCGCCCCTCAGCCTTCTCCACGCGCGCCCCTGAAGCGATGACGTCATCCCTGACGTCATCCGCGCGTGCCAGCGAGTGGGCAGCGCGTGGACGGAGCAGCGCGCACAAAACGCGCGCGTGAGGGCGCGTCGGTGATCGGATCGGCGATCCGACGGTTGCGTTGGCTTCCTCTCGTCCGGGGCTTCAATTTTCATATATAATTTGTTCTCGGGGACCTCCCGAAGAAATATTTATTTGCACCGGAGTCCCTGGATCCAGTTATAAATACAGGCTCAGTTCATTCAAACGGTAACTCACTCAAACTCAACGGAATTCACTCGAATTCTCTCGAGCTCTTCCCTACCCCCTATAAACTCACCTCCCTCTCATATACTCCACTAATGTTGAGCGTCGGAGGTGAATCAGGGGGTAGCCCCCCCTGTTTCCCTTGACCTCGGGTATTCTTTTGCCAGGTCCGGAAATTGAGCGATACCGGAGGTTTCGGAGGGATTCCTACACGGTCAAGGTCCTACTTGATAGGTTCTGTTCTACGCGGTGTCCGGTCTATCTCACAGTCCATTGCGCGTCTGTGCGGATAGCTCGGGGACACGTATCAGGACCCACAATTCAGGTCGAGGGACTGGACCTGGGGAATCTCTCTAAATAGACCAACCAGAGGGGAACCCCTGGAAAAGATCCTGGGACGATTCGACGACCCCGCCAGACCATTCTTCTAGATCTGCGTGGAACCCGTTCTGTCTCCCAGCCCCATATCTTACATTGATATCGTGGCTTTGCGGACAGTCTGTAGGGCCCAGACTAGAATCGACGTCACAGGCCGGGAAGCCAATCCCTCAGGATCCACTGGATCAAACTCACTCTCCCGTTCGTGTGGACCCCGATTCCTGCGAGATACCCGAACCTGTATCCCTGGCCTTGTCCATTCCAGGCTTTGAGGTAACAGGGGGAGAGTAATCCCCGGATCGCTGGACCTCGAACGGCTACGATAGGTTTCGATCCCAGTGCCAGGAACTCCGCTCGGAATCCGTATCACTCATACGCCGAGAGAGAGCAAGAGGGAGGGAAAATCTGTCGTCCCCGTAACAGGGCCATCAAATTCAACATAAAGTCAACAGGGCCCATCAAAGTCAACGCGGCCCACCGAAGTCAACAGAGGGGGCAAAATCTGTTTTCCTCGCAACAAGGCCAGCCGGAGGCCCATCCAAAGTCATCAGAAGCCCGCCACGTCATCAAACGACATTGGGCCAGGCCCAAAATCCACAACTTGGGCCTCAACAGTGTTTGATCCAAAAAACGGCATCAACAATTATTATTATTATTATTATTAATTTCATTATTCTCTACGTTAGAGATTAGCGTTTTCTATTGTCACGTAACATAAAGTCTCTTTTGAAAAAGTCGTGTATCTTTAATGTAGATAAATTATTACTATTTTTAAATAGAAGCGAATTGTTTTCAAAGATAAAAAAAATTCATCGTCGATGATTTGAGTGCGACTCTACGTGTGATGTCTGGTTTCACAAAATCTGAGTTTGGTTCTCTGAGGTTATTCTATAATGTATTTGTTTTGTGAAGCTCATTAACTTAAGAGTATCTTAATATCTTGTTTATTGCATGGGAAACTTGTTCTCTTTAAAACCCAAAATAAATATGTTGCGACACATATGGTGTAGGCTGAACAACCGGCTTTCAGTGCGATATTTTATAAATGAAAGATCAAATACCGCACTTCAATTTATTTATAAAATGAAAACCGAATATCTTATTTTAAAAGATAAAAACCGCATTTATGGCATATTCAGTTACGGTAATATCGATATTTTACCGTATTTATCGCTACGAAAAATATGACTGAAATTGAGTAAGAACACTAATTGATATGTATATCGTAAAATTTCAACAACGTAATTTTTAAGTATAGAAGTGATTATAAATACAGATTTGAAACTAATAAACTCAATAAGTATTATATTAATAGAAGTTCATCATTGTATGATGTAAAATATAAAATCATATCTTAAATTCGAATCATATGCCATAAATTCAATTTTCCGTTCGGTTTATTCTTATATTAGCTAAGACTGGTACCGAATGATTCAATCTTTCGGTATATTTGATTTCAATTTTAATTGTTTAAATTCGATATTCAATATATACGGCATTGGTAGATCCAATTTTTAACATTGGTCAAACTGTTTATTTGTTCATCCCTGTTCCTTAATCCATGGTCTACAATGGTGCTGATACAAGTTTAAAAACATTGTCTTTGAATGTCACTAATTCATTATGTTGAGTTTATGCTCCGGAGCTGACACTATTTTTATTATTGGTTATTTTGGAGGCTCCATGGTAATGGTTGCTATTTTGGAAAACATATTTATTAATGAATTTAGGTCAAATTCACAATGACATTATATTAAAAAAAATATTATTTTTGTTTTTAATAACAATCTCAAGCAAATATGTTAATGATAAACTTATTACGATGTGAACATTCTTATAAATGATTTAAGGCACGACTCGCAAGTGAGTTGAGATTTGAGATAGGCTTGACACTTTTACACACATTTTGTCGACAATGCTTCAAATAAATTACATACATATTCAGCTCTGAGCCGAGGCGGACGGGTTAGTGTTTGCAAACGCAGCCATAGCCGAGGCGTTCTCCGGAGTGTTAGCGGGATCCTCGCTGGCGTGCCGCACAAACTCTTCGGTGGACATGTGCGAGCCGTGGCAGGCGCACACAATCCTTATCTGGTTGGCGCTGTATCTGTAGGTTACACCGGAGATGGTCCTGCCGTTTGGACCCGGAGCCGTGGTGGAGACCCACGGGAGATTCGGGCACGACCCCGATCCCCCAAATTTGATGTCTGCGAGAATTCCCGGTTTTATTGCCGAAAACTCGAGAGAGGAAGCATCTGCGACGGTGCGGTCAGGCGCGTCTTTCGCCCTCAGGTTCGAGCTGCTTCCTTTCCCGTCTTCCGCATGAGTGGAGGATCCCTCTTCACCGGCGTGCTGTTTACCGTCCGCCTTCACCCGGCCATCATCAGAAGTATTGTGAGGAGTTACTTGCATGAGAGCTGTATTTACATATTTGATAGCAATGGCATTAATGTCCCATCTCATAGGGGTGAAAATATTTTACCAATTTCCTAACTTATTTATGGAGGTGTAAGAACTGTGCAATCGGGATATCTGGGTAACGGTTTCGACACCAGGACCTGGATGTTTTAGCGCCAAATGGGTACCGATTACCGGTTTTATATTTTTTTTATTGGTTTTGTTTCATTTGGATAATGTTACTATTATTTGGAGTTTGGACTAATATATTTATATTTACATTACCATATTTTATAATTCATTCGGATTGCGTTATTTTGATTCAAATATATTTGTTTGTTTAGAATTAATAATAAGAATTTTTTTATATAATCAAAACCGAGGTTTTGCATGTAAAATTTGAAAACCAGTTTTTCCATTGCAAGTGTCAGTAAACCTTTACCGAAAAAACCCAGGTTCAACGAAACTAGACCAGATTGATTTTAAAAAAACTGGAAGAAAAAAAAAAAACGATTTCAGCATCACTTAAACGGATTGTTGGGTCAGAAAGAGTAAAAACAACTTCCAAATCAAAAGATCATTAGAAATTATAAGTCTGAGTAATCTGTAAGGACCTGGATTTGATGGACCTCTGCCGGTAAATGAAAGTTGAAACTGTTGCGGCTGAGGAACCGAACCCCATGAATTATTATCCTTCTCTAACGACGGAATCTGGACAGGTGAATATCCAAACATTAGTGGCATGTTTCCGGGATATACAGGGGTTCCCTCACTATTGGCTGCCTGCATGACTCCGGGAAGAATATGCGCCGGAGAACCTAAGGAAACAGCAGAGTTTCCGTCCTTCATGGGTAAAGAGAAAGGCAAGTTCATCATGTTCACCGGTTGGCCCGAGAAGTGACCACCGTACGATACGTTCCCAAGCTTATACCCATTTTCAGATGAGCCCGTAAACCGCTTTTGCCCGCTTAGGTCAGCTGTTTTTGACTCGGGGATCCCAGAAACCTCCTTCTGACCATCAGATCTGCCGCCGATTCCAGTCGATCCCTCTACTTCGGACTCCGCCACATCTTCATTTTCGGCAGTTGAGCCATCTTCAGTTGTCAGGGATATGTGGGACACCCTCGTCTTTTCACTTAAATCGACGAGCTGACACTCTCTCTCGCGCTTCTTAGGATGGTTCAACTCGTCAAAGAACATCCTGCGTTTGCCACCAGCTGCTTCTTCAAGCTTTTCCTCTTCGAAAAATCCTTTCCCGTTCAAGTCCACAGAAGCGTCCCCGTCTACATTGGCCTTGGAGAGATCATTGAAGAAATTCTCCTTGGGTTTGACCAGGTCGCTTCTCTGGGAGCCAGAACCCGAGTCTTGCTTCTGCGTCCCGGGATTAAGAAAGTTCTTAAAATCATCCACTAGTTTCGTTCCCCTATCCCCGTCTTCATTTCTGATATCCGATGAGCTGCCACTTTTGCCCTTGGGTTTGCCGCCGAAAGATAAACCCAAGCTAAGCTCGAGCCCGTTATCGTCATCCATCCGAAAAATTTCCGATTAAACGAGAACCAATCTTAATGCCTCCGGTCCTCTTCACGCAAAATAAAGCATTGTCATTCTAAATTCTGCTCGCAAAGGAAGCTGTATCATTATCATTCAGAACAAACCCAATAAAATTCTCAACCAAAACCAGGATTTCCAATTTCGAATAGATATTTGGAATCATCAACTTCATGACAGATCTCGAAGCCAAACAGCTTAATCATGAGAATCATTTGAAATAGAGAATTAAATCTGGCGATCGGTGATCACCAAACACCATGGCCATGAATTGCATATGCATAAACAAAGGAAGAATCTTCACCAAAATCCAGAAGAATAATACCTACCAATAATCAGCAAATTGTATCGAAGAAGAAAACCCCAAATGGAAAATTAGGTAGAGAGAGAGACCTGAAAGTGGAGGGAGACGACGAGGGTTGCCCGAAGCCAAAGCCCTAGTGAGCTATGGAGAAACAGAGCAGTGAAGAGAGAGAAGAGACGATGATAAAAGTGAAGCCCTTCCAGAGAGAGAGAGAAAAAAAATGGCCACGTTAAAAACGATATCTTATTTTATTTTTTACTTTTTTTTTTCTAAATAATTTCTTTAATGTGAATTTCATTTGAGTCCCATGAATAATATGTCCTAATACTTTTTCCGGTGTTTCAGTTATCGTTTTTGTCGGTTTAGTGTTTACTGATAACCGGTCATTGAAGGTTTATAAATTTAGTAACCGGTTTATCGATAGATAAGTTACAAAATTTTAATTTATTATTATTTGTTAATGCAGAAAAATGCTTCAATTCATAGCGGCCCAATTGCTCGTGTTGGGCCGAGCTCAACGTCGTCTTGTGGATCTTAGTGGAAAATCCCCTAAGTCGGGCCCCTCGTCCTGAATTGTGGGCCCAGGCTCGTGTCCCCAGGCTATACCCTCAGCCGCGCAATGGACTGGGGGGATAGACTGGACACCGCGTAGAACTGGGCCTATCAGGCGGGCCAAGAACCAAGTAGGAATTTCACCAGGGCTTCCGCTTTCGTTGGATTTTTCTCTTCCGGGACCTGACAAAATAACACCGCGGTCAGGGAGAAACGAGGGTTTTGCCCCCCGATTCACCTCCGACGCTCAACATTAGCGGGATATTGAGTGAATATCGGTTTTTGGAAGTTTAGAGAGAGTTTTTGGGAGCTTTTGAGGCGTTTCCCAAGTGTTTTCTCGGGTGAAAATGTGTTGTGTGTTGAGGAGATCCGAGCTCCTATTTATAGGAAAAAACCCGGATCTTGTTTTGAATTTATCTCTTCATCCGGGAGGCCCCTGGGGAAAACTTATATGTTTTTCCGACTCCCCGGGACGTGGCCGATCCATTGCCGCAAAAATCTTGGCGATCGGAGCAGCGACGCGCCCTCACGCGCGGCCGGAAGGCGGCGGGCTCGCTGAAACTTGGGCTCCAAGTTGCTGACTCAGCGTCCACGTGTCACGCTGCGATTGGCTGAGGTGTTTCCCTCGCGCCCAGTGGCGTGTTGACATGTGGCTGGGTCAGCTTTGACCCTTGTGGGCCCTGCAGAGGGGCGATGGGGCCCACCCGGAGGGCCCTCGGAGGCTTCGGGTGGTCCCCGAGGCCGATTTTCGCAAACTTTATGTCGTTTTTGGGTGTTTTGATATTTTCGGGACCATCGGGAACCTTCGTTTTTCGAAACGGACATCCGGCGAATATTTTAGGCGAAATTGACCATAATTAATAAAAGAAGAATTATCTTGAATAATTCTCGCTTTTGTTAATTAAATAAGAAATCAATCGCGCAAAAATACCCGTAACATTATCGATGATGATCAACGAGTTTTTATATAAAATAATGTTAATAATACTATTTGTTATTAGTGATTTTAAGATCAGATAAAGAAAAATATCAAGCCCAAAAAAGGTTTTAAAAAGCCCAAAGACCACGATGTTCGGCTCAAGAAAATAAAAACTTGACCCCGATGACTACTCGGCTATGACTCGGAAAAAATGACACTGACTATGATTCGGAAGGTCAACCTCAATATCGGGTAGAAAAATCCAAACAAGGGAAACTCGAGCTAGAAAAAAAAAATTCTTCGAAAAAAAAGCGACAGAAGACCTAAACTCGAAAGAAAAAAGAAAATAAAATAAAGACATAAGTGTGAAAAAATCGAGATTGAGACCTTCTTTATGTTGTGCCTCCTCGGCGCGACAGATCAATTATGCATCACCTCCTCGATGCTCAGCATCATTAGACTCGAATTATAGAAAAAACGAAAAACACTCTTGATTAAGAAATGATCGATTTTCTTCTTCATAATAATTCTGATCTTCAAAAATGTTTGTTCTCGTCTTTAAATATTCAAAAGAAGCTAACAAATAATACTTTCCTAACTAACCCCTAAAATCAAGAAGGAAACTACGCTAAGTCAAATATAACAACAAATGCACAAATAAAGAAAATAATAATAAAAAGTATACGTAATAAAAAAAATGCATGATATTTTTCCATAATATTATAATTTAACCCCATAAGCTTTGTATGCACCATTCTCCTCTACTCGGAGAAAATTCGTCTTCGAATTTTCACTCTCACCTTGAGCTGTAGTTCCACAACCATCACAACGATTGTGTAAGCGCCATAGAAATACGTCTTTAGATGCGCACTGCCGCAACTACATGATAACTCCAAGTTTTCCACTTTTCTTGTCACGGTCATCTAGAAGCTAATATTGTTGTCGAATAGGAATTTTGAGCGTCCTCTTGCGCGTCATGCTCACACTAATGTTATTGATTTTTCGATGAATTGAAATTTTTGGATCGGCATACTTACTGCCTGCGAAGTTGACATCCATGTTCTTGATCGACTCGATTTCGACGGCCTTGCTCGTGGCCATCACATCCTTCACACCAATTGGTATATTTATAATTTATTTTTATTAGATTTTCTCTCCCCTCTTTAAAACTTTAACACTCCGCAACTTTTTTTTCCAAGCATCGGATTGACTCATATAATATATCATTGGAAAACTTGTGACAAGAGGAATCCAATGCAAGTTGGAAGATATGGTTTGATGATTTAATTTTTTTTATGAAATTCGAATTTTATTTAAAAAAAATAGGGATAATAGCGGCACAAGTCCTCAACCTTTATTCAACTGGGGCGGCATAGTCCCAACCTCATTTAATAGCGGTATAAGTACCAAAAGATGATTTCTGTCCATATATGACTAACGGAAGTAGTCAACGTTTGCGTGGTCAGCTTCTCGTCAACGTGGACACCACGTAATCCGACATGTCACCATACATGTCATCCTCGCGTCATCAAATTTAATGCAAAATTAATGGCGATTGCATTAAATTTGATGACGCGAGGATGACGTGTATGGTGACATGTCGGATTACATGGTGTCCATGTTGATGAGAAGCTGACCACGCAAACGTTGACTACTTCCGTTAGTCAAATATGGACGTAAATCATCTTTTGGTACTTATACCGTTATTAAATGGGGTTGGGGCTATGCCGCCCCAGTTGAGTAAAGGTTGAAGACTTATGCCGCTATTATCCCAAAAAAATATGAAATTAAAAATAATAATTCATTTATGAATCAAATTATTAACTAAATCATCGAATTAATTTATCATGAATTTTTCTTTACGAATACACTTTTACAAAATACTTTATCTAATTAGTGAATTATTTTCAAAATAAAAACCAATTAAATTTTAGATTTAATGTATGAATAATATTGTAAATATTTTGATTATTTAAAATAATATACCATGAGTATTTTGATCTTATAATATTTAGTAAAATCTTAAATGTTTATTTTATGCTAAGTATTATCTAAATTTATACTAAACATGATTATTTTTTACTCCATATTATATATAAAAATAAAAAATAAAATTACATTCAGATCTTAAAAACAAACAGACTTAATTATCTCTAATTCAAATTCAAATGTCACATCTCATTATTCAGACGTGCACTCAGATTCAGACTGAATTTTAATGTAAATAAACACACCCTAAGTCAAATATAACCATAAATGCACAGTTGAAGGAAATAAATAACAACATTCTTTAAATAAAAAGAAATTGAAATGCATGACATTTTTTCATAATTAGGATTTAATCCCATAATCTATGCATGCACCACCTGGTACGGTTGACCGCTTGCTACTGCAACCAAAGATCCAATCTGAGGGCGCAACAAAATCCTAAAAAGCGCTAAATCATAACTCATTATCCAGAAAATAAATGAGAATGCTATTCGGAGAACACAATATTATTAGAATATTAAGTAAAGTAATGAAGGATCGTGTGTGAATCTTCGAGCTTGATCTTGTTATTTATAGTCATCTTCTTCCCGTTGGGTCGTCCTTGAATTAGGGGATCATGGTTTCGGATCGGATGCTTGACTTGCTCCCGAGGTGACACGTATGGCTTGACTGACGCTTCTTACGCCGAACTGGACTTATTGACTGAGTTAGTTGTTAAAGGTAGTCTTCGTGCCTCATGTTTTCGCAATCGAGAGATTTTAAATTATCCCTCGAGTAGTTGTACTAATCTTCCCCTAAAGACTTTAGCCTTTGAGATCGGGTTCCTTGTTCAGGCCTTTGCTTGTTGTATTTTTGTTTGTGGGCTTTTGGCTTCCTTCTTCTCAACGAGCCTTCCTAAAGTACTTAATAATTATTCTAGCCCAAGCGACTATACATTAAATAAATGTTATAATGTTTATACTTTAGTCTATGTAATATTTAAGACCAAATTGATTCAATTCTAATGTCTCGTACAACATGTTTTTTTATTATTAATTAAGACGAATATGTACATCAACGAGTTTTATTTGGAGTTTCTTAAGCGGTTTATTTGAATTGTTGTTTGATTAAATATGTATAGATAGAAAATTTAAAAGGGATAATAGCGGCTAAAGTAGTCAAACTTTCATGACTTGTGCCGATAAAGGTCCAAACTGGATTTATAGCGGTAATAGTAGCCAAACTCGGTCAATATGTGGCAAGCACCAATTCCTTCTAGTCAAACATAACAACCGTTAAGTCTCTCGCCACGTCACTTCCACGTGGCACGCTCGCATCACCAGCGTCGGGATCAGAATCAGAATCCTAACCGCCATGATCACGGTGACATCACGACAAAACCACGGGCAGACGAACCCCGCCGCAAAGCGAGCTACTGCTCCGAGCTCCTTCGAGCTCGCCAAGAGTTCGGGAAATACGCCGGTCAGCTCCTCCACAAACTACGGGCGCCGATTGATCTAGGGACCCTCCTCATGCAGCTTGCCGCCACCACCTTGAGGTGGCGAACAAACGGAACCAGCGTCACTGGCTCCACCCCGCGCTCGAAATAGGAAGCCCGATCGACACCATCCGTCCTCGAAGCAGCAAATCTGGAGCAGGACGCAGCCCACCTCCGCGCACGGCGACGAAATCTCAGCGTCGTTGATGGGCTCGCCGCGCTCCCCGCCATCGTCCCTCCGCCTGAGCTTGGGAACTCGCGAGCTCCCGCTACCCCTGTCGCACGCGAAAGAGCTAGGGAATTTGTTGATGTGATGAAAAAAAATTACATGACATGACATGACATTATTGTCTACACTTGTGCTTGCCACGTGGAAGTGACGGGGCGAAAGACTAACGACTGTTATGTTTGACTGGACGAAATTAGTGTTCGCCACAGATTGACCGAGTTTGGCTACTATTACGCTATAAATCCAATTTGGACCTTTGTCGACACAAGTCATGAAAATTTGACTACTTTAGCCGCTATAATCCCAATTTATAAAGTGTATTGTTTGTTTGACTCGATAGTATTTTTTTATAAAGTTACTTTTAAATATTCGGGCCCAACGGTCATTACAATTCAACTCGATTTTCTTGGGTCAATTTAATTTGACCCTTTTTTATTTGCTTTGGTCAGACTTTTTATTTTTATGAACCCGATACGAGTCGATCGAGTTCAATTTAAACATCGAGGTGGTCCAACTCATGCTCACCCCAAAATGACAACTAAGATATACCATAATTTAAACACGAAAAGTTGTTCCATTTTAAGCAGCCATTTTTGCTCTAACGGTACCATACCGACTAAAGTAGTATTAATTGTTTTCGAATACTAGGATAAATACTATAAATC
Source organism: Parietaria judaica (assembly GCA_954871525.1). NCBI lineage: Eukaryota > Viridiplantae > Streptophyta > Magnoliopsida > Rosales > Urticaceae > Parietaria > Parietaria judaica. The sequence goes on along the minus strand of OX940865.1, from coordinate 11,517,207 downwards.
CAATAATAATAAGGATTAATTGTTTCCACATTCTTCGATAAATAATATGGAATCAATAAATATGCAGTTTCCAGTTTTTTTAATCATTTTAAATGACTTTAAAACCCCCCCTCTATCTCTAATCAGAGAGGGGTGTTCTATCTTAAGTTCTAATCTTTTAATAACCCCTAAAAAAATATTACTTCAAAATTAAATACAGTTTTAATGCTCGACCTCACCCATTAAAATTTAATTGAAACCTTTACGGCAAAACTAGTAAAAAAAAATATTTCTAAGAGGTAAATTTCAATTGATTTAAATTTTTCAAATTTTGTTTTCAAAATTCTCTACTTAAATTTAAAACAAAACCATTAAAATATTTTTATTCTAATTGGTTAAAATATAAGTATTTAAGATTCAAAGTGACAATAAGATAAATTATAAAAGTAAAGTTTGTGTATATATATATATATGTATCAAAAAAAATTACCGTTTAATCTATATTTCCGTCAAATTTAACATAAAAACCGTTAACATGATTTTTTTCAAGTATCGAGCTATCGGGATAATCGCTAGGAAGGCCCTTCTGTAGAGGGCGATTTTCACCACCTTACAATCACAAGGAAAACAGTAAATAATGCAATAAAATATACACACGATTATTCCCTGATTTATTGTGATTCCGAGAGGACTCGGTTTTTCCCGTTTATTAGCTTGGACAATCGAAGAATAATGATAAAGATCTGATTTGATGCCGCACCACGCCGCTCTCGACGAGGCTGCCTACGTACCCGGCGAACCAGGATCAGGTCATCACGTAGTTCAATGGGTTTTTCTTGATCTCTTCATTCTTTTTCTTCTCTGTTTTGATTGGTTTTCTTCTCTCTTCTTTCTCTTTTTCTTCCTTCTTGGCTGAATATCTCTCGGCTGAATTTTTGGATCTCCTCTTAATGAGGTTTCTTTTATTATTTATAGGGTTTGGGTTGATTGAGCCTTTTCACTTTGGGCTTTTTCTGCGAATTGGGTCTTTCTTCATGGGTTAAGCCTTCCTCACAAACTGGGCTTTTATGTTGACTACGGTCAACATATTTCTTGCCTCTATTCGAGGTCGTTTTTGGGCCATAATGGCACGCGTTATGTTAAGGATGGATTTGACGAAATCTGACATCAACAGTTAGTACCCCATTTTATCAAGTGTGGAACAGTTGGTAAAATGAAAGACAAACTATTAATTTCGAACTCTGTTGACCACTTTGGTTGACGCGTTTACCCCGAGAAATGTTGTCGGAGAAATTTATCGTAATCTGCTGGTTGGTGGATTTCATTTGGGAGGCTGATGCAGAATCTTGCTGAGTTGTAGTTGGTTTCGACGGATGAAGCATCTTTCTCATGACGGTAAAGTCTTCTTTGACAAACTCCTCGTGTTGACGAGCTCGCTATAGCAACGAACTCATCGCGGTGATGAACTTCTTCCTACGACGATCTTTTCTTCTCGGCGATAGGCTCATCTGATAGTGACGAACTCTTCTCGTGACTACGATGCCGACGTCATTTGCGTGGTAATCATCGCCTTGCTCCTGTCTAACTCTTTCTTTGTTCCTTTTACCTCGTCGTCGCCATGTCGTTCCTTTTGCATTCTTTCTTTCATTACTATCCGGTTATTTTCAAATTCCTTCTTGCAGGTTGATGAGTACTTGTCACGATTCTTGTCCGTTTAGATACCCCGAGGACGTGTTAGCCTCATTTCTTGACGAGAGCGATGAGCACTCTGCCATCCTTGAGGAGTTCTCGAAAGACCTGATAAGGCTTACCGTCGCCACGCTCTCCAAGGACCCGAACAATGAGGCTCTCCCAGCTTCTTCGGGCATTCTGCTCGAGTTCATGAGACGAGACCCTGAGCATTATGCCGCGGTGGAGAGGCTTCTTATAAATGTCCTGGTTGAGAGAGCAGAGTTCGTCATAGAGCAAGTCGCCGACAAAGTTGTTCGGGATGATTGACATTCCTCTATTTCCTTTTGTAAATTATTTTGTGGCTGCAATGTATCAATCAGGATTTGCGCCGGATCGGCTTTGTATTTTTTCGGGGTATGCGCAGTAGCGTCTTACGTACCAGGCTGTGCGCCGGAGCGGCTTTGTATTTCTCCGGTATGCGCCATAGCGTCTTACGTACCAGGCTTTGCGCCGGAGCAGCTTTGTAGCTTTCCCGGTATGCGCCGTAGCGTCTTATGTACTAGGCTTTGCGCCGGAGCGGCTTTGTAGTTTTCCCGGTATGCGCCGTAGCGTCTTATGTACTAGGCTTTGTGCCGGAGCGGCTTTGTAGTTTGTCGGGGTATGCGCCGTAGCGTCTTACGTACCACGCTTTGCGCCGGAGCGGCTTGTTATTTTCCCGGTATGCGCCGTAGCGTCTTATGTACCGGGCGTTGTGCGCCGGAGCGGCTTGTTATTTTGCCTTTGATTTGTCGGCGATGAGCTTGTCGGCATGCACCGGGCTCTGTCGCGATGAAGTGCTTGGCCCTGATTTGTCGGCGATGAGCTTGTCGGTATGCACCGGGCTCTGTCGCGATGAAGTGCTTGGCACTGATTTGTCGGCGATGAGCTTGTCGGTATGCACCGGGCTCTGTCGCGATGAAGTGTTTGGCACTGATTTGTATTTGGCGTTTGTCGCCTTTGATTTTCTTTTGTGTGTTGGCCCTTTTGCCGTAGTAGTTGTTGTATCTTGGCCCTTTTGCCGTAATAGTTTTTTTTTTGTAGATCAGGCATTTTCGCCGGTTTGGGCTTGGTCGGCACCCTAACTGTATATATATGTTTTCTCAGCACTCTCGCCGGTTTGTTTGTAATTTTGTAGATATATGTATATTGTTACCTTTTTTGCGATGAGGTCAACCAACTTCGTCGCCGATTTTGCGCCTTGGTTAGGATAGACCTTGTCGTGTCCGCATCAAACTTTGGTTTTATGAGGGTCGTCATTGTCGAGCGCGTCTCAATCAGATCTCCTCGAAATGTTTGTAATGGCGTCTCCGTTGATGATTTCCCGATGGAGGCGAGCTTTTTTTTTTGTGACGAGCTCTTTTTGGTGACGATCTTCTATTGGTGATGAGCTACTCGAGCTCCTCTTTGATGAGCTCATCGAGCTCTTCTTCGTGATGAGCTCCTCGAGCACTTTCTTGATGAGCTCCTCGAGATCTTCTTCGTGATGAGCTCCTCGAGATCTTCTTCGTGATGAGCTCTTCGAGCTCCTCCTTGATGAGCTCCTCGAGATCTTCTTCGTGATGAGCTCCTCGATCTCTTCTTCGTGATGAGCTCTTCGAGCACCTCATCGTTATGAGCTCTTCGAGCTCCTCATCATGATGAGCTCTTCGAGCTCCTCCTCGTGATAAGCTCTTCGTGATGAGCTCTTCGAGCTTCCCTTTTCGTGATGAGCTCTTCGTGATGAGCTCTTCGAGCTTCCCTCTTCGTGACAAGCTCTCCGTGATGAGCTCTTCGAGCTTCCCTCTTCGTGATGAGCTCCTCGAGCTCCTCCCTTCGTGATAAGCTCTTCGTGATGAGCTCTTCGAGCTTTCCTCTTCGTGACAAGCTCTCCGTGATGAGCTCCTCGAGCTCCTTCCTTCGTGATAAGCTCTTCGAGCTTTCCTCTTCGTGATGAGCTCTTCGAGCTTTCCTCTTCGTGATGAGCTCTTCGAGCTTCCCTTTTCGTGACAAGCTCTCCGTGATGAGCTCTTCGAGCTTCTCTCTTCGTGATGAGCTCCTCGAGCTCCTCCCTTCGTGATAAGCTCTTCGAGCTTTCTTCTTCGCGATGAGCTCTTCGTGACAAGCTCTCCGTGGTGAGCTCTTCGAGCTTCCCTCTTCGTGACAAGCTCTCCGTGATGAGCTTTTCGAGCTTCCCTCTTCGTGATGAGCTCCTCGAGCTCCTCCCTTTGTGATAAGCTCTTCGATATTTCCTCTTGGTGATGAGCTCCTCGAGCTCCTCCCTTCGTGATAAGCTCTTCGTGATGAGCTCCTGGAGCTCCTCCTCGTGACGAGTCTTTCAACATCTGTAACTTTCTCCTCGAGCGTTCGTTTTAAGCAAATGACCTATCAAATCGAAGCTCAAGACATAATCTTTGAGAAAAACTAGAAATCATGTGTAGATGACAAATAGAAACGAGAATATGGTCCGAGGAGCGACGGGCGACGAGCAGGCGTCTGACGAAGCCAATCGCTCTCAGCAACCAATCTTCTGGCGTCCATAACTTTTGCCTCGAGCGTCTGATAGGTGCGAATGACCTGTCAAATCGAAGCTCAAGACAAGGCCTGCAAGAAAACGCTGAAGAAACACACTTTTATTTTATCAAAGGTAAAAACGAGATCAACGCTCGGTGTTGTCGTTATCATCGTCAGTCGTCATCTCTTCGAGTTCCTGGCTGTGAGTTAGAGAAAAACTAAGCCCCCTCGGTGGGCACCAAACTGTAGAGGGCGATTTTCACCACCTTACAGTCACAAGGAAAACCGTAAAGAATGCAATAAAATATACACACGATTATTCCCTGATTTATTGTGATTTCGAGAGGACTCGGTTTTTCCCGTTTATTAACTTGGACAATCGAAGAATAATGACAAAGATCTGATTTGATGCCGCACCACGCCGCTCTCGACGAGGCTGCCTACGTACCCGGCGAACCAGGATCAGGTCATCACGTAGTTCAATGGTTTTTTCTTGATCTCTTCATTCTTTTTCTTCTCTGTTTTGATTGGTTTTCTTCTCTCTTCTTTCTCTTTTTCTTCCTTCTTGGCTGAATATCTCTCGGCTGAATTTTTGGATCTCCTCTTAATGAGGTTTCTTTTATTATTTATAGGGTTAGGGTTGATTGAGCCTTTTCACTTTGGGCTTTTTCTGCGAATTGGGCCTTTCTTCATGGGTTAAACTTTCCTCACAAACTGGGCTTTTATGTTGACTACGTTCAACATATTTCTTGCCTCTATTCGAGGTCGTTTTTGGGCCATAATGACACGCGTTATGTTAAGGATGGATTTGACGAAATCTGACATCAACACCTTCTCGATAAATGATCATCGCTAATAGCTATTGTTTTATAGTTATCGCTAGATAATCACTGCAAAAGGTAGGTACTTTTCGGTTAATCTTTTCGAGTGCAAATGTTCGATAATCAAGCTACTTTTTGTTCAAGTTTAAAAAGTTTTTCTGACTCGTTTAATTTTGGCAAAAATACACATTAAACTTTTTGCAAAAACACTTATTTATATGTTTTGAGTGTAAACAGTGCTGGCCCCAAAAAAAAAATACGCACATGTATATAAATACAATTCTTTTTAAAAAAATTAATTAAAGAAAGATTATGAAAAAAAAATCAATTTGAAATCCAAACTGAACTCCTAAATAGAAGGAAATTTAAAATATATATATATATATATATATATATATATAAGAAAGATACGAAATATCTAAATAAATAAAAATCCATCCGTATTCCCTAAGCTAAACGCTGGACAGCTTAGAAACTCGGGCTTAGACAAAGAAGTAAGGTTCCTCCCTTCCCTCTTCGACAGTTCCTTCCGAGTACGGAGTACCTCGTCTCTCGCCTTCGTGCCTGTTCTTGTTCGAACTTTTCTCAATTTGAGTTTGTTCTTCTTCTGATCTAAGATTTAATTTATTTGCTTGTTTTTGTTTGGTGTGTTTGTGTTTTGAGTGAGTCAGCGATTCAGTGCTATTAAAAACATGTGTCAGTATGTATGTGATGTCTTGTCATGGAATTAAAAATTAAGTTAATCCATTAATGATTAATGTTTTTGCTCACTGTTGAAATTTCAGTAAACATTGAAACTTGGCCACATCGCAAGTTTTGTATGTAGGCCAAAATATTGGTGTGTGCACTGTGCATGCTTCTTTTTGTCATCAAAATAGTGTAATTTAAATATAATTGAAACTTATTTTTGGATAATTGAGTTTTTAAGTTTAATAAGAGTATTTACCGTTGAATTTGTATGTTGTTATACTTGTGTTGGTTCAATATATTATATTGATGAGGGGCCTGGAAAAATTATCTCGCCTAAGGCCCCTCTGAACTCAGGACCGGCCCTGAGTGTAAATATGTGTAAAAAATATTATATAAGTTGTTTATCGATAACCAATTAATCCATTGATAAGTTTCGATACTAACAATTTATCGGCCAAAACGAGAACCAAGTCCTTTATTTATTTATTTTTTTGTTTCAAGTAAGAATATTAAAATTTTAGAGCACCGTTCCCTAATTAAATGATCCATAACTAATAAAAAAAAAGATGGACCAAACAGAAAATAGAAGATTCAGTCGTATGAGGATAGGTATGAAGGATAAACAAGTTGATTGGATTAAGGCAAGTTGTTTGGATAAGCATTGAAATCTTTTTCTCTTGCTTTATTTTCTTAGTAAATTCTGGTCAAACTCGCCGCACACCTCATCATTCATCCCAATCAATGGTCGAGATTATCTCACCCTAAAATAGATAATTATTTATGTATAATAATTTATAGAAGCTCCATTACTCTTCCATGCTCTCTCAGAAGAAGAAACACAAGAGATTAATCATTAATTGGAGGTATGTAATGTATTGGTATTGCCCTTTTGACTTGAGTGCAGCTTTGCATTGTCACTTTCTTTGGGAAATCGACAAAATTGCATGATTTGACTTTGTCTTGCTCTCTTTTTGTCATTGTCACATTTGTTTAATTTCTACTAGTGATTAAAATAGTGCACGTTGGTTGAATAAATTCACTTCCAACGAAGAAGAAGAAGAGTTGTTTATTGGGTCGTTGTCTGACATCAATGCGGGTTGACCCTGCATCATCTTCTTCTTCTTCTTCTTAATCATTGACAGAGAGAGAGGGAAATGGCAGGAGGGGGATTTGCAGAGGGGGTTTCAGAGAGGGCAGGGCAGTACGAGTACAGAATCACTGCCTACTTCGTCTTTGCCTGCGTCGTTGCAGCTCTCGGAGGCTCGCTCTTCGGCTATGATCTTGGTGTTTCAGGTTCTTTTGTGATCTGGCTTTTCGGTTGTTTCATTTTTCAACTTCTCATCCTATTTTCCAGGAATTCCTTAACAAAGAATAGCTTGCCTCCAAAATGTCGCTTTTGCCAATCTTTTTATTTATTTCGTCACTATACATGGCAGAAATAAAACAAGGATTTTTTTTTTATTTTTCTTAGAAAGAGTTGGAATATTTTTAAATACTTTCTTCATTTTTATTTTTGGACTTCTTTGAAAAATTAAAATTATATTAAAAATATATAGAAATAGAACTAAAGTAAATTTTGATGATATATTTTTACTATTTCTTATAAAAAAGAGGGTATTGTGAAAATTGAAGGAAAAAAAATCTTACATATTGACTAACTTACTAGCATTTGGAAATAAGTAGAATTTTACATTAGAATTAGAATTGACTGAACTATTGCTGTTTATTATGGTGCAATTCAGGTGGCGTGACTTCCATGGATGATTTCTTGAAGGAATTCTTCCCAAAAGTTTACCGAAGAAAGCAGTTGCATCTCAACGAGACCGATTACTGTAAATACGACAACCAGATTCTCACTCTCTTCACCTCGTCGCTCTACTTCGCCGGACTCGTCTCCACCTTCGGAGCTTCCTATGTCACTCGGAACAAAGGCCGGCGCGCCAGCATCCTTGTCGGTGCAGTCAGCTTCTTCTTGGGAGCAGTCCTCAATGCAGCCGCCGTCAACATTGCGATGCTCATCCTCGGTCGGATCTTCCTCGGGATCGGCATCGGATTCGGAAACCAGGTAATCCGACATGGCAAGATTCTGGAGCATTTCTATTAATATTCCAATTCCGACAAAGTAAATAAAGCTACCGAAATATATATTCCTATTAGAGAATCGCTGAAATGCTGTCTGTTTTTGGTGTTGCAGGCGGTGCCTCTCTACCTCTCTGAGATGGCTCCGGCAAAGATTCGAGGAGCGGTAAACCAGCTTTTCCAGCTGACAACCTGCTTGGGGATTTTGGTGGCCAACTTGATAAACTACGGAACCGAGCAGATCCATCCATGGGGGTGGAGATTATCGCTCGGTTTGGCCACAGTTCCGGCGACTCTCATGTTCGTTGGAGGGCTCTTCCTTCCCGAAACCCCCAACAGCCTGGTGGAGCAAGGGAAGATGGAGGAAGGAAGAAGGGTGCTCGAAAAAGTTAGGGGCACTACCAATGTGGATGCCGAGTTTGCTGACCTTGTTGACGCCAGCAAAGCAGCTCGGGCCATAAAGCACCCTTTCCGGAACCTTCTGCAGAGGAAGAACCGGCCTCAGCTGATCATCGGGGCTCTTGGGATTCCAGCGTTTCAGCAGCTCACCGGCATGAACTCTATTCTTTTCTATGCTCCGGTCATCTTCCAGAGCCTTGGCTTCGGCTCGGGGACCGCTCTCTACTCTTCCGTGATCACCAGCGGTGCGCTTGTTCTTGCGACTTTCATTTCGATGGCTTTGGTTGACAAGTTCGGCAGGAGAGCTTTCTTCTTGGAAGCCGGTGCTGAGATGATTTGTTGCATGGTGAGTTTATCGGAGTAATTTGATTATTAATAACATATTTAGGGTTATATAAATTTATAGTGAGAATACTATGAATAAAATAATTTCGTAGTTATATAATATTCAAAGAGGGCTGAATTTGCTAACCATATAAACTAAATTTATATTAGACCTAGGGCCTCATGGTAGCACATTCTAATCATATTCTCTTATATTTTTCTTAAAGTTAAAGTTTATACAGAAATCATGACCAAAATAGTGGATATCTGCGGCATAAGTACCCATAAAGTAGTGTTTTCGGACAGCATAATCCCAGTGTTTATCAAGGGCTAAATGGTGAACACTAATGGAAACTTAGGAAACATACGAAGATAGGTACTATTCGTGATAAACAAACAACGGGACTATGCTGTCCCCGAACACAACTTTATGGGTACTATGTAGCAAATACCCTATTTATTTATGGAAAAATTTAGTATTAACTCTCATTTTACCTTGTTCTCCTTTTTGCAGATTGCTGTGGCCATCACTCTGGCTCTGAAATTCGGACAAGGAGAGGTCTTGCCCAAAGGAATCGGAATCTTCCTCGTGATCTTGATCTGTCAGTTTGTCTTGGCCTACGGAAGGTCGTGGGGCCCGCTCGGGTGGTTGGTCCCGAGCGAGCTCTTCCCGTTGGAGACACGATCGGCGGGGCAAAGCCTCGTTGTTTGTGTCAACCTCTTCTTCACGGCTTTGATAGCGCAGTGCTTCCTTGTGTCGCTCTGCCATCTCCGATACGGCATTTTCCTGCTCTTTGCTGGGCTGATCGTCATCATGAGCAGCTTCATCTACTTCCTGCTGCCTGAAACAAAGCAAGTTCCGATCGAAGAGGTTTACCTTCTATGGAAAAGCCACTGGTTGTGGAAGAGATTCGTGAACGAGGATGACCACGTCGCAGCAAACCAAAAGCCCTAGAAAGTGTTAAGTATATTCATTTTACCACGAACGTCGCTCACGATGTTTATTATCGCCTTTTAGTTACCTCGTGAACTAGAAACATTTTAAGATTGAAGCTTCTTCGCCGTCACCATCTTCAATTTTCTTATTCTTTACCATCTGCAGTGTCAAACAGCTTATAGTAACAAAATTAGAGGGTAAATTATACACGAAGAACGAAAAAATGACTTCTAATTCCGGCGAGAATTAAATTATAATTAAAATAAAACACGACATATAAAGAGCGAGCAGGTTATAATATAAGAGGTATTGAATATAATAAACAAGCGTAACTGATAAATACATTTCAGAAACGGTATACATCAAGCTAATAGCTTGGCTAGCTCGTCTACTCTTAGGCTGCCTTGAGGTACAAGAATTTCTAAATGCTCTCCGAAGTCCTTTTTCTTGCTTTTGCTTGTACTATTAGATTTAGAATCCCGTTTCCCACCTCGTTCCTTCACATAAGGGGACATAATAGATTTCGGTTCTAAGTCCTCCGATTCTTGCTTCTCGTTCCCCTCAACCTCGGTCACATTTATCCGTACTTTTCTAAATCGATGCCTAAACACAGGCCCGGGCGGAGCAGATTTAGAGAAGTCAACCGTCTTTTGATAGATAATGTCCGACTCCAGATCCGAATCATCTAAGATAATTGCACTTCCACTTTCAAGAGCTTCTTTCAGGAGTGAAAGTACACCCTCTGTACAAGGTGAAGTCAACGCTGCTGGCTGGTCAACCTCTTGACATAGTTCTGAAGTAATTTGGTGACTCTCATTTGTTAGAAGATCTTCCTCAGCCGAATCTGAATTCATCTTTTCCTTCAATATTCCGTCATCAGATCCCACATTTTCTGATCTGACTTCGGTATTCGATGAATCGGGCTCAGTTTCTGGCCACACATTTATGAAGACAGAACTATCCGATTCAGTCGCATCCTTTAGAGAGCTTTGTGTGGCTGATATTTCAGAAACCGGGTTCAAAGCTTCAGGGCTTCCATTTTCTACAGTGATTCCATGTGCGGTTACTTCTTGACCTTCTGATGATTGTGTCGGTGTTGATGTGTCGCTGATACCAGATTCCTTTGCGTGCTTAAAAACCGGGTCTAGTGTTGGGAGAGCCGACTTCCAATCACGTCCTCGCCAAATGAGTATGTGTTCATATGCAAATGACAGTAAAACACAGGGGACAAGGTCCTGCATTCATGTTTCAGAGAAGCTAATTTCACAATTTTTGCAGTTTTGGCATTTATAACAAAGCAATAAGAACAAACAAAGCCTACAAACCTTGAGTTTAGCACCTATTTTACGATAGTCGCTCCCGTTCATCCCCTGGCAATTAATCCGCACAAGTTCACACTCTTCAAATGCTTCTCTGACCAATTTTATCAGGTCATTGTAAAAGCCATTTTTCCCTGTATAAGGAAGCTTATGCCGTTAGAGAAAGAACTGTTATCCGGAGAAAAATACAAATTAAGTTAAAAACAAATCGGATACCTAGCTTGCAAATAGGTTGTAATTGGTGTCCCTTTCGGCGCATTTGACTGACTTCCTCCATCGTCAGACCCTCGGGAACTTGTTTAACCAACCTAGGGTATACGGGTGTAATAGGTTTCCATAACATGAGAGGAAAGCGGGGTCGAGTTCTATAGTTATAGTTTCTGCCTCGGAACAGAAAAAGTACTCCCCCTTTACTGTAAATAATCTTTCCTCCTGTCCTTTCCTGTCAAAATGTATATATTAGCAACCTGAAAATCAAGCTATTAAAAGTTATGTTTTTTGTTAGGGGCCAAAATCGTTCTCGTAAATCTTCACGGAGCCAATCTCGCTTCTTATGAAAGAGATTAAACTTGTGAAAGTATTTTGGCTCACTATTTCATTAGCTCGCTTTTTTCCGAACAGATTAAACTTGTGAAAGATTATTGGCCCACTATTTCATTAGCTCAAGGTCTCTTAAATATACCAATGATTACAGCCTAATAGGCCAGAACGGACTTGAGTAAAATAAATCTCTAAAACCAGATTAACCAAGCTAAACAAAAGTAAATAATTTAACCACATAATTAATAATGAGACATGATAAAATAGTCTACATAACATACTTAAAATACTCTAACTATTTCCAAGTATAACAAAAAAACCATGAGTGTTGGAAGAGTCACTCAAAAACCATATTATGCTCATAATATGTTTTGCTAACTAGAAAGACCCGTGCCATAGCTTCCGAGAAAATCACTAACGTATAAAACAGAAACGTAACAGTATGACCAAACAAACAAGAGTGAGCTAAATCGACCTCTAACTGCTGGCGAACGTTCTCCATGTCCACCGTACAGACTCCTTTGCACTTAATCTTGCAAACTCTGCGTCGCTTCCAGTGAGCGTGTATGTTATCCAACATGTTGTGCGTCAACCCATCCCTACCTGGAAAAACAACAGCAGCAAAACAAAAATCTTTATAAAACAATAATTTCTTTTGACAGTAAACGTTCAAATACGAAAATTTGATCGAATAGATACATGTTAAAAACACATGAAAAACCCGAAAACATGACGATCAAGCTTTACTTGGATACATGACCAATCACCATTTTTATTTTTATTTTTGCACCAAAGCACAAAGACGACTCAAATGGACTTCTCTCTACTAATATTCCGAATTCCATAAGCAACAAAGCTAAAGCGCCTAAGATGAGTTAATTAAGATTTAAACAAAGAAGATGTTCATCTTCAAGTATATACCCAAATGCATAAAAAGCCATAAAAACCCAAAAACACGATCACTGATCTTTACTCGGATACCGATACGACCCAAATCAGCTCTCGAAACGGGAGCTGCACCAACCTTCCCTAAACTCGATCACCCCTCTCTTGAGAGATATTATTCGCTATTTTTTTCATTAGAATGTCTCTCTTAAATAGATCAAGAGAATTTCAGCCTACTCAAACCTTAGTACATATCTAACTATTATCTACATAATTTATGTTTGTAATGTCATAACTATATAACAAGACATCTAAATAACATAAATAAAGAACCATATTTGTTCCAAATTGTTATGTATGAATGTGACAAAAGACTAAGCAACATTGTAGAACATACCCATATTCATTTGCCTCCTAGTTCTCTTACACCCTTCAACCAACTCGTTCACTTCCTCCTCCGTCAATGGCTCCCCAATTATCTCCTCCCTCGACATCACGTACTTCGGCCCCGACCCGGCCACGAACGGCCCCGGGGCTTGCACCGGCTTCACGCCCTTCTTGTGCGGCGGCGGAAGCCGGAACGAGTCGAATTCCTTCAGCTTCTTCGTGCTCGCCGGAAGCGGGGCGCGGCCCGTCCACGGCCGAGCCATCGTGGTGGGCCCGAACGGCGCGTACGGCGTCTCCCGGAGCTTCACCGGCTTCACCTTCGGCGTCTCCGTGTAACTGTACTTGAACTCAAACGGAGCTCCGTCGATGACGTAAGACACGCCGTCCTCCCCGACACGTACGTCGGCCTTCCGGTTGATCGTCAGCGGCTTCTCGGTGACTCGAATCGGAGTTCTCGAACCACGGCGGACCGGGCGAAAGGCCGGGTGTGCGTTTGGGTTAGGGTTGGGGTTGGGGTTCCTGGAGTACTTGGACTTCTTACCGGGGATGGAAGGGTTGGAGGGGAAAGACGGCGTGCCGGCGGACTTGAAGGAGTCGCCGGCGCCGGCATCGGGCTCGGAATAACGAGCAATTCTGTCGGCGGAGTCGAAGCGGCGTTCGCGGCGAATGTTGTCCTCGATTTCCTGCAAGGTTCGGCGGCGCTCGTTGAACTTGTCGGCGTTGGCGTTGTTCCAGCGCGCGAACCGGACTTCCATGGGAGAGCGGGGGTGATTGGGAGCTGGGTTGGGGCTGAGAATCGCCGGCGCGAAGATTGGGAATCGCATGGGAAGTTTCAGCGCCATTTTTATGATGAAGATGAACACTCACTCCCCAGAGACACTCTGATGAGGAGAGGAAGAAGCGTTTCGCTTCAAACGACGTCGCAGCGAAGGAATTGGATATACCAGAGGTGGATTTTTTAATTATTTTAAGGATTATTAGGACAAACTTTTTTTATAATTGCCCAAAGTTTCATGAGGTGAGATTTTGCCCATATATAATAATTTTGTTCCCAAAGTAACCTTGATATTTTGTTTTAAAATTTTAATCGTATTAAATTAGATATTTCATATTACGAACAGTTGGACAATTATTACTCCTTCATTTAATTCAAATTCAAATCTATTTCTTTTATTTTCTTTGATTAAAGTTCTTTTTTTGTTTTCCTCACTCTCGACCTCTGTTTCTCCAAAATCTCGATCACTCTCTCGGCCGAGATTACGCAAGTCTCTCTCTTGTCCACTCTGCAGCCGAAATAGTCGACTGTGGCTGCAAGCAAGTTCAGATCATCACCATCACGGGGAAGAAGGTAGGAGATTCTCGCTTTTGGTTCAGTGGCGAATTTTACGTTGGTGATTCAAAAAAATTATTCGTTTATTCCCATGTTTAGATTTTGAACGCCGAGAACGAGATTACAGAGGCTTATCAGAGAGAGGGAGTTGCAGAAATCGAACCGCTCGATCCACTCGAATGAGGACGCGATGGACGGGAGCGAAGCCGTGTTGCCCGAGGACGAAATTCTGGGCCAGCCTTACGACGAAGAGCTTATGGAAGGATAGGCGACCAGGGCTTTTCGTCGACGGCTGCGAACAACAAGATGGTCGGCCTTCCAAGCAGTGGCTTCTCGTCGTGGCCAAGAAGAGGCTGTCGTTTTTAGCCTTTAGAAGAGGTGGGTTTTGGATCAACAAACAACAATGTAATCTTTTATCTCTACAATATTTGTATTGAAGGGCTAATTTAGTGTATTATTTTTGTATTAAATGCATATTCAACTTGAAGAAGAGCTTTTATTTTGTTACTCAATATACGTCCAACTCGGGCACGCGATGACGACGAGGAGTGATGTTGTTACGAGTTTTTATTTTGTTAGCAAGGATGATGAGCTTTTTCCTTAAAAAAAAGGATGATGAGCTTTTGTATGAGCACAGTTGGTTGTTGCATGTCCGATTAATTATATTTACATTTATAAAGTTATAGTTACTATACGTTTATTGAGTTACTTGTTTATAATTTCGTACCCGTAATTCAAGTTATATAGTTATAGTTACTATACATTTACATAATTATAGTTACTATACGTACATTGAGTTACTTATTTGCAATTTCGTACCTGTAATTCAAGTTATATACGTAACTATAGTTACGTACACGTAAATATAGTTACATTTACATAATTATAGTTACTATACGTATATTGAGTTACTTATTTGTAATTACAATGATGCGCTACAATTATACATGTATGTAATCTCGTAAATGTAATTCTAATTATAAAACATTGTAACTATAATTACCAAACAGTAAAATGTTACAATTTAAATACTATTTAATCTCATAACTATGAGTACGATTGTATAAATAACAAATGAAACTGATATCCGTAACTCTTAATACAATTATGTAGTTATATATTTGAAACTGTAAATTCGTAACAATATATTACATAACTCGGTAACTATAATTCTAATTTATTAGATTAGATAAATACTTTATTAATAGTTTATCAATACATTATATACTTACAGGATCGTAGTTAGGGTTATGGTTAATTACATAAAGTATTTACAAAATCGTAATTATAATTTTGGTTTACTCATACATACAAATTCGTAATTATAATTATAATTTATTAGATTAGATTACTGATTTACAAAATCGTAATTATAATTCTGGTTTCTATATTGCACACTTACAAATTAATGTTTTAATTGTAATTTATTAGAATTCTGGTAAATTACAGCATATAATTACCATCACGTAATTAAAATTATAATCTATTAAATTTCTGGTTAATTAGGAAAAAAATTGTAATTATAATTCTAATTTATTGGATTTCTGATTAATTACTATACTTACGAATTTGTAATTATAAATCTGGTTATTTGTATAATACATACTTTCATTTTTGTAATTATAATTCTAAATCCCAGGTTTAATAAAGATGCATCATTTTGAAAGAAATGGTGTTATTCAAGACGTGGAGTTACAAATTTTTTTAAATTTATTTTCAAAAATTATAATTTACAGTTATAAATATACGATCTAATTTAATATTGATGCTGTAATTTAGTTTCAGCGTATAATATGTATCAACATAACCACTTACCACTTTTTTTGCTACAATTAAAGTTGACTTGTTAATTTAAAATAAATTAACAATAAAATAAATATTTGAAATTAATGCTGGTTGATATTGTGAAATTAAGGATAATTATAATTACGAATATTTTCCTATTAAATAGGATTAGTCAAGGTAATTATACGAATATTTTCCTATTTAATAGGATTAGTCAAGGTAATTATCTACTTAATTAACACTAATATTTATTTAAGAAAAAACTACAGAGATATATAGTGGGGGTATTTTTGTCAGTAAATCACTAAATGGGCAGTTTTTAATCGTAGCAAAATTCTTGGGTATTTCTTAAAATAGTTTGTACTCACATGGGCATTTCCCTAATAAACCCATTATTTTATTGAGAAATTTGATTCTTATATTATATATATAATACATGTAACTTTTCTTTTTTTTTATAAAAAATCAGTTAAATATGTTTTTCAAGTGTTCTTTGATTATTTTTTTAATTTCTAATTGGCCAATATTTTTTTATTACTTGTGATATTTGCATAAGGAATAATTGCGATAAAAATATTCAAACTTTGCAAAATTTAAGCAATGGCGGATTTAAATACAAATTCCAAGGATGCTAAGTATTATTGTTGGGGGATAATTAGGTATAAATAATCATAGAGTAAAATAAAATAAAAAATAATTTTTTTTTTGTTTTTGAATGGGGTAACACTATTAGCTTAGGTTACAATGCGCTCTCTTAATATATTCGGTGTAATAATATGTATATTGTTGCCCAGATTTACAAAAAGAGCACGCATTTGCGTCCCATAAAATTTGAAATATTAACTTTGAGTAAACATGAATGTTTTTAAGAAATTTGAGTAGACTGAAAACATGTTGATGTGCAGATTCGCTCCTTAATCTGAATTATGAGGTCATTAATTAAATTTATGGTTCATATAAATTAAGACCAAAGTTATGAATACAATTGAATATCATGTAATTGAGTTTATGAGATACATAGCCCAGAGGCCCAATAAACACTTAATTGTGTCAAGGCCCGAACATAACCAAAAAGCCCATGTCGAGCAGAGATTGCTCAATAGAGATATGGGCTAAGAAACTTCCAAAGGGAGAAATCCCGAGCAAAACTCAAGAATCCCACCAGCTCCAGACAAAAACCAAAACTTGGTTAAAATCCAAGTACTTATCAGGCCAAACGACCTGAAGAACCCAAAGCTCATCCCGAGCAGAAATTGCCACAAAAGGGTCCGAGTAGAAGCAGATGAAGTGTCCAAGCACGATCAAACCAAGTCAACAACCTCAATCAAACCTCCGAAGCCCGACCAGGAAGATCGCCACGATCTAAATTCAAATCCCCACGACGACAAGTCAAAGTCCGCTACTACGCAAATCTATCAGAACATGGCCCACGTGTTAGCTCAATAGCAAGTCAAGCTCCGAACTCGAAGCCAACACCATCATATACCTCCAACGGGCAGAATTCAGAAGTCTATTAAAGCAAGAGGGCACTCTTATCACACGCACGCAAGCATCCACCTTGAGAGAAAAGAATCTGTGAGATTTGTACTAACGGAGTGTTTTCCATCGTTCACTTACAATCAACTCGGAATCGGCTTGTAGTTCTGGTTGATCCTCATTTCAAAGCAATAAACGTACAGAGGACGTAGTCAACTATCGCATTGGGACTAACCTCTCTAAAAAACCTTTGATGTTCTTCTTTTTCGTATTTTTTTTGTTTGTCATCGTCTAAAGTATTGATGACGCGGAGGTCAAGATCCACAAGATCTTAGCACTCTCAAATTGAAATCCCATTCACAACTCACGTGACTGTTGGTGTGCGAAACCACATCAACAAAACACCCATGGTGATAACTAATAACTTGAATATGAATGTCGTTAATTCATCTATTTAAATGTGTATAGACTAATTCAATATAAATATTTATATGTTATTAAGTGTCTTCTAATATTTATTATATATGAAATTTATATATTTTTATTAATTACGTTTTTCAATTTATGAATATAGAAATTATTAATTAATTTTAAGAAAAACCTATGAAATACCCATTTAACACCTGCGGTTCGTGAGAATTGCTCATACTTGCAAACAATTCATTTATACCCATTTTAAAAATATTTTGGACCATATTAACCCTTACTTTAATTATATTTTTGTATTTTCGTTTATTAATTAATATATATATTTATTAATTTCAAATTTGTATTTCCTAAAATTATGGTTGAATTCTTTCCCTATTTAATTTGTTACTTTGACCTAAATTTTCAACTTTTCTCTCTCTCATTTTTTCCTTTTCCTTTCGAAAATAATTAATGGAATGATTAAGATTAATCAGTTCTATTCTATTTAGCTACATTTAAGGAACACAATTAATTTTATTTTATTAATGAATTTGAATTATTAATTAATTTTAAACATAATCTAAATGCTAAATATTAATTAATTCGAAGGGTATATTGGTCCATATTTTAATTAATGAATTGTTTGGATTACGATAAATAGAAATGGGCATTTTTTCGAAACCTTGAGTCACAAATGGGCATTTGGCTCTTTTAACCTAAATTTTAAAAAATCTAATTAAATAAATTTACTCAAACAAATCTAAAGTAAATTAATTTATCACTTACAAAAATACTCGAATCAATTACATGAGTAAAAAAAAATAAGTAAACACGATGAACACAATCGTTAAATGAGATAAGTCACCGTCTCATCTTTTAATATGACTAATAAATAACACTATTTTAGTCTATTTAAAATAAAATATGCCAATAACGATTAAAACGCGACACAAAACACGAATAACCACCTTATAGAACGAGATCTGTAAGGGCTTAGCACTCATTTATTGGGCCTTAGCGATGCAAGTACGGCCCATTTTCAAATGTTACCGTTGAAAAAGAGAAAATAAATAAAAGAATCGCCCAACGGCACAACTCAAGTGACCGTTGCTCTCTTCTTCTTCAGCTTAATAACACCGAGCTTCTCTTCCCTCTCGATCTCCAACAAACAACTCTCTCCATTCTCTTTCAATGGCGCAATCCAGCGAAACCCATGTCGTGGAAATCCCAGTCGACGACGAGCACAAGCACAAACAGCTCTGCATCTCGGCCATCCAACACCACCCATTGATGGAGATCTCCCGGAGCTCCGGCCACCTCCTCCAGCTGAAGCTGTGGCAGAGGGAGGAAGCGCTCTCCGGTCGCCGCATCGCCCTCAAGGAGACCCGGATGGAGTCCGCCAAGCGCGACGTCTTCCAGAACTGCTGCTTCTTCCTCCTCTTCCACGGCGTCTTCCTCACGCTGCTCTTCACCGCCTCCGCGCGCGAGGACCGCCCCGGCGCCTGCAGGAAGTGGTGGCTCCCGAGCGCGCTCTCGGCCCTCACGTCCGCCGCGCTGGCCGCGGCGGTCCAGGCGAGGCTGATGCGGTTCTGGAAGGTGCGGAGGCAGCTGCAGCGGGAGCGCGTGGACGGGAGCGCGCTGACGCGGTGCGTGCAGGAGCTGAGGATGAAGGGCGCGAGCTTCGATCTGTCGAAGGAGCCCGCGGTGGGGAAGAGGATGAAGAGCTCGAGCGTGGAGATCAAGTGGAAGCCGTTGACTTGGTGCTCGCACTATCTTCTTACGATCTGTCTGGTCGCTGTCGCGGCCCTCATCGCCCCGGCTTCGAAGCTCATTCTCTGCGTGTTCTGAGCGTCGACGAAGACGATTTGCAGTAACTCATCTGCTCCGTTACTGGGTTTTTTTCGTCTTCGCTCGTTTTTTTGTTTGTTTTTTATACTGTAATTGCAATGAATGCTTTGTGATGATAATGTATAAAAAGCATCCTAATTTTGTGTTGAGAAAGACAGCCAAAACCTGTAATCTCAATCAGCTAATTAGCTGGTTCGGTTTCGTGCCCGAATGATAATCAAAACTCTTTCGATACACGCACAAATCAAAAGGTATTTGTAGGGCTGTAATTAAATCCGATTTTAAATCCGCATCCGCACCCGCATTCGATTTTAAAATCCGAATACGAATCCGAAATCTGGATATGGATATCCGGATCCAGATTTAAAATCGGATTCGGATAAGGGTTTTGGTATTTAAAAATCCGGATATCCGGATCCGGTTTAAAACCCGGTTTATTTTAATATTTTAATTTTTTTATTTAATTTTTTTATGTTACTAATTAGGGTTACTCTTTGACACCCATTCATAATTTTAATTTTATATGTATTATATGTGACAATATGTATTAGAATTGTTCGGTTTTTTGGACAACGGGAAAACATGTACTTGTACGGGTTTTTTAGTGGTTAAAATGAATTTTTTTATCTTTTTTTTAATAAATACAAAATCGGATCCGGATATTCGGATAATATCCGGATCCGGGTTTTGAAAACAGATATCCGGATTTCCGGATATCCGGAAATCCGGATATCTGGTTTTTCGGATCCGGATCCGGATATCTATTTTCGGATATACAGATTTTCGGATCCGGATTCGGATAGTTCCGAAAAACCGGATATCCGCTCCGGTTACACCTCTAGGTATTGGACATCGATTTTGGATCTTCACAAAAGCTCTCTTATTTAAATGTCAAATCTTATTCCATATTTAAGCAAAGAGGGCTTTTCTTATGGTCAGTCTCATGTAGAAACTGACATGATGTCCAAAAAAAGACAGGAATATACGACGAAATGCACCTAAGACAGGAAAAATGCAAAATATCATATATAAAGCGCAGAAAACACCCAAAACATACACGTGAAAATAACGTTTTTTCGGGCATAGAAAGTGAATCGGGACCGACGAAGCCTGTCTCTTCACAACTAGTGTTTCGAGTTTCGATTCGGTAGCTCAACGTGCTTGAATGAGAACTTATTGGAGTCATTTGAAAATTAAAAGTGTTGAAACTTATAACACAAGTTACATGAAATTTGTTATTCAATTAGTCCAAAGAATTCCACATTGTGGCAGTGTTTAAAGACCAAAGGATTGAGAATTGGGTTTGGACCCTTTAGGGCCACCCGTTTTTGTGAAAGGGAGAGGACTTACACCAATATATATTAAGCACAACACGCTCGCGCATTGCCGCCAGGGCGAACGAGGTGTGGTGCATAATAATTATTTTTAAAAAGTTTATTTAGTACTTTTGTCAAATTAATTCGATTCTTTTGTCGAAATTGATTATTTATACAAAATTTATTTTCTTACGTGGAAAAAAATATGTATTCTCTGGATTGATTTTGTCAGTGAAAAATGAAGCAGACCTCCCACGATTTTCTCTCACTTTCAAACTTTCAACGAGTATGCATGTTTTCGGTCTTCTCCCACGACCTGGTCATGCACGTGATATAATATAACATAATTTTTTTATGGCTATAAATATCGGGCTCTGCTTATTATTTTCATCATAAAAAATTAGAGTGCTTAGTATATACAGTACAATTTTCCGAGCATTATTTATGAGGGTTTGAGAGATTCTGATCGTTTCCGAGTTTACGCAACGGTGGAGACATAGAGTATTTTGTTTTTTATCATAGGAGCGACGGGGCAATATCTGAACTACTGCAGCGAGGCACTGCCGCAAAACTTCTTAAAGAAAACAACGTAGTTCACGACTCAGCCACAACATTTTATCCTATTCTACTCTTTGTTCTGCAGGTACCGAAGTTTTGTTTTCCGCAGCGGTGACGAAGTTTTGGCGACTACAGAAAGACTATTGGTACTTGTGTTGGAATTCTTAGAGGGGCTCTATAAGTGAAGCGTGGCTCTCATTAACGTTTGTGAACGAAAAATTGGCGGGGGAGTAATGGGGACACTAAACAAGATGATGAGAACTAGGGGTGCAATATGTATTTTTTTTTAATGAATATTCTAAATATCTTTATGTATATATTACAAACTGGGTTTTAGTAAGCTACTATGTGGGTTCCGAGTTCTTTATTCTCTAAACCCGGTACCCGGAACCGGTTTAATCTGGATGCGGTTTTTTTAATAAACCGGTTCCGGTTTAATCCGGATTAATACAGTTCCGGTTTATTTTAAATACGGTTCCGGTCCGGATGCGGTTTAAAACCCGTATTTCCGGGTTTTATTTGCACTCCTTATTGAGAACCTTTTCCGTCTAAAAAAACTAAGAATTTAAGAGAGACAAATTGAAAGATTTTAAATACTTAGAGCATCTGTAGCCCAAATGCAAATCCAATGAATGCAGTAGCATACAAGATCCATTCCAACGCCATTTTAAACTGCAAAATAACGTGTATTTCACTTTTGTTACAGCGTCACGCTAAATATAATGTGACACTACATTTTCAACAAAAATATATTTTGGTCATTCTATAATACAATATAATATAATATATATGTAATTTACTTATTTCCACTTACTTATAAAATTATATCATATTTATTCTTAAAATTATTTATATTTTTAATTATAAATTTATCTCATTATATATTTAAAAGACCGCCTTTAGAATATTAAAATTTATCACAGAAGTAGAACACTTAAAACAAGCACCGATTTATGGTACAAGAATCAAGATCCCTCCTTTTAAGCATTAAATAGTGACTAATTAAAGTGTTTTTTTTGTGGGGTATTGATTTTGATTAGTCGAAGAAGACGAAGAAGAAGAACCAGAGTAAGCTACTCGAAGTGACGTAAGCTGACTCTCTCTCTCTCTCTCCTACGCTATGCTTTTGACTTCTCATTCTCAGATCCATCAAGCTCAACTCTTCTGGTAATTGCTTGGTATAGCTTCTATGAGTAAATCCATGTTTACCCAAGCTTCTGGCTTTCATTCCTGGATAGTTTGCTATACTTTCCCAGTTTTCGGTTCCGATTCCGTTTCCGTTTCTCTGTACCGAACGCCGCATTTCAGTATTTTTTCTTAGAAAACCGAAAACTGCAATATTGAAGTTAAAAACAAATACTACAAAGTGTGATTAGTAAGGAATAAAATGGGAATTTGGGTCCTTTCAGTGACTGATGTACATATTCGTAAATATATTTTTTCAGGTATTAGAGCGTGATTGGAATCACTTGTTGCCTACGGAAAGAACTGTAGTTTTTGAAGTGACTATGATGCTCCAGAAGCTATGCTTAGTCGAAATTCGGAGACTTCTCTTGATCATTGGCTTGTTAGTTTCCGCCATTTTCGTTTCTCAGTTCTTTTCTTTTCCGTCCGGTAAAGACAATTTCAATGCGCATCCTAGCACGGCGACAATGGCGCTTGCCAGCGCTCTTAGTACTCAGAACTATTCTCGGCCCGCTGAAATTCAGACGGAGGTGGCTAGCGATTCTGATGCATCGGATCCGGAGGATGAAGTTGACGCGATTAAAGTCGATGGAAATTCAAGCCGGAATTCGATACCGGAGAACGGTGAAACTACCGAGACTAGGTTCCAGATTGAAGCTGATATGAGTAGAGACAATGCTTCTTCTCTGGAAGAGCCAACGGGTTTCGGAATTGGTCCATCAAAGCCCGAGAAGAGAAATTATCAGATTAATGAGAAAGTCATTGACCCGAAAATTATGAACACAATAGGTTTATCAGAGAATACAAAGGGACATGTCAAGCAACTTCCTTCTGTGTATGAGCCGAGCGAGTGGAGGAAGAAGCCGGTAACGCTATCGCAGATGAACGCGCTTTTGCTGGCGAGCTCTAGTTCCCGTTCGAAGGTATGGATTTGGACACTGAGATTGGAAAAAGATATTCGTGTTTCTCACTTCAACGTCTTTGCTGGTAGTAGAAGTCGAGGCGGTCTTCCGAGCGTGACTGCGATCTTCTTGCTGCGAAATGGGAGATTGAGAAGGCTCCGATCATAAGAAGCAGTAAAGAACTTAGCCCTTTGGTTTTTCGAAACGTCTCCATGTTTAAGAGGTCAGCGAGACAACTCTAAGTTTTTTCTTTTAGTCTTCTTTTCTTAACTTCTATTACGATAGTAATTCTGCAAATGGAACCTCAGGAGTTATGAAATGATGGAACGCGTACTGAGAATATATATCTACAAGGAAGGAGAGTGGCCTGTATTTCATCAGCCTTACATGAGGGGAATTTATGCCTCTGAAGGATGGTTTATGAAACTCATTGAATCAAACAAAAAATTTGTCGTTCGGGATCCTAAGAAGGCCCATTTATTCTTTCTACCCTTCAGCGTGTCAAATCTACGGTTTACACTGGGCAAGCAAGAGTCACTGGACAAGAAAGACCTCGAGAAATATTTGACGGAATACGTGGAGTTGATCGCCCGGAAACACCGTTTTTGGAACAGAACAGGAGGCGCCGATCACTTTTTTCTTGCTTGCCATGATTGGGTATGATATTCTGTACTTAAGAATGTTTGAACTACTGATTGAGGATTGAAATGAGTATTGATTTTTAGGGCGGGTATCTCACGAGGCGGACCATGAAGAATTGCATCCGCTCGCTTTGCAATGCGAATGTGGCCAAAGACTTCAAAATCGGCAAGGACACGAGCTCTCCCGTCACATACATTCGCTCTTCAAAATATCCTCAAGAGAATCTCGGAGGCAGACTTGCTTCGGAAAGGGAGATCTTGGCATTTTTTGCGGGGGGCATGCACGGGTATTTACGCCCGCTTCTGCTGCAATACTGGGCCAACAAAACACCCGACATGAAGATCTTCGGCCCGATGGCTCGTGACGAAAGAGGCAAAAAGGCGTACAGGGAGTTCATGAAGAGCAGCAAGTACTGCATATGCGCAAGGGGTTACCAAGTTCACACGCCCCGGGTCGTCGAGTCGATATTTTACGAGTGCGTCCCCGTGATCATATCGGATAACTACGTGCCTCCTTTCTTTGAGGTGCTAAACTGGGAGGCGTTTGCGGTCTTTGTGCAAGAGAGGGACATCCCTAATTTACGGAATATTCTGCTCTCGATCCCGAAGGAGCGGTATGAAGCGTTGCAGATGGGGGTCAAGATGGTCCAAAAACATTTCTTTTGGCACAAAGCCCCTGTGAAGTATGACTTGTTTCACATGACACTTCACTCTGTTTGGCACAGCAGGCTTCTTCAAGTACAAGCCACAAGCACACCATGTAAATCTTCACGGTAAAAATATAGAGTTGTATTGTGGTGTGAAAGTGGCGGCATATTTTTTTTCCTGGTCGGGAAAAGTTCCAAAAGTCTGATTCCTAGAAATAAATGGCATAATAACAATATCAGAATTATCCCAAAAAAAATTAAATTAATATCAGAATTTCCTCTGGCAAAGAAAAAAAAAAGAGAATATACCTTTACTTTCACCTATAGTTCCGGTAAGCGTCTAAAATGATAAAAGGGCAATTTTTTATTTTAATATAAATGTCATGTACATAAACGGCAATAGGTAAGCCAAGTTTAATTAATGCAGTAAATATTGGAGAAATGGTTCTTAATATCTAAATTAAAATGTTTAATTAGCCAAATAGTCAATTTTTTTTTTCTTTGCCAAATAACCAAATTGATGAGGTGCCTATTTAATAACAGATTTTATACCTATAATATACCCTTTTAATTAACCTATTATGATTATTATTTTCGTAGTTAATTAAATAGTTAATTGATTAATCGTGTCTAAATACAGCTAATCAGTATTTAATAAAAATTAAAATTTTCAAAAATCAAAATGAAAAATTATAGTTTATACGATTTGTTTTCAAATATTAATTTATGGAAACTCAACGATACAACTTATAAACGTGTATTAACAAAGTTAATTTTTCTTAAAAATAAGAACATTTAATTGTTTTACAAAAAACTATATTAACGTGTAAGTTAATGGCGTTACGAGAATGGAATTGTCAACTCCTCAAATGCAACTTTAGATATTTTTGCCACTGCTTTTGAACTTTGTGTACACGAGGGGTTCTTTGACTAAACTTTTGGTTTTTTCCCCGTCATAAATCCTTGCACTAAAACTTACTAGTGATAAGACGCAACACCTTAATCATGGGACGGGGACCCTTCGACCCCATATATGTAATTTAAAGATAACGATAAAAGTAATTAAGTTGTGGTTAACTGCACCGATAAGTTATCGAGTTCTTTTAATAATGAGAAATATATTCAAATTCAATAAACAATAGGTTTGTTCAATTCTATCCACCGTATTGAAAAAATATTTATAGATGAAGGATTTAAAAAATTTTAAAAAAATAAAATAAATTAAAACTTCAGTAAAATTATTTATGTTAATCACCTATCGGTGCGAGCAACGTTAATGAGTCAACGTCACTTAACACCTCGGCAGCCAATCGGGCTTGACCGTGAGTCAACGCTCAAGGACAGAATCAAGACAAATATGTTCAAGGCTATATAAATATTCATCGAGTATCAGATAACAAAACAACCCGAGATCGAGAACACCAGAGTTAGAGAGAGAAAGACTCAAGGAAATCTAGAGAGAGAAACCCAGAGGAGCAAGAAACGCTCTGCAAGAATCGCCGGAGAAGAAGCGACGTGAAGTAACGTGAAGGGAGGTCCACGACGGAGGTGGAGAGGCGACGCATAGTCCTCTTGGAGCATCTCAACAGTGGACATCACGGCGTCGGGCATGCTTCTTCAAGGTTGGTGATTCG
This sequence comes from Parietaria judaica, assembly GCA_954871525.1. Lineage (NCBI taxonomy): Eukaryota > Viridiplantae > Streptophyta > Magnoliopsida > Rosales > Urticaceae > Parietaria > Parietaria judaica. The sequence continues at coordinate 11,490,917 of OX940865.1, read as the reverse complement.
ATCTTCATATTTGTATCGTCGGGAGAGATTCACAATGAGAAGTGCGGGGTTCGCACGGTGATGGCTTGACAGGGGTCTTGCGGGAACGGCAATCGGGAACCTCTAACGGTGTCCCCGGAGGTGGTGACGGAAACCGTGGGTCTGAGGGATTGGCCGGCAAGGGGAAGCGAAGACGAAGACAGAGGTTGAGCGCGACGGGGAGTACTCAAAGATTGAGTTCTTGATCCATAATGAAGAAGGCACGAGCTTCATAGAAGAAGACGAAGCTGCGAGCGACGACAGAGGGTGTTTGGGACGATCAGAGGGGTTTATCGGGAAGATTGTGTTTTGATTAAGTTCCAATCTTTTGTAACCGATAATTGTATATATAACTTCTTGAGCATCAAGAAAGAGTTGATTTTGTCCATGAAGTTGTTAAGTTTGTTGTGATTCCGCATAGTTTGTCATTCAATGATTTGTTCGGGTATTCTTGGTTGCTCGGGTTGTTGAATGAAAATCCCAACAATTTAGACGTGACGCATGTCCGTGCATCAAAGTTTTTATCATAAATTTGATGGTCTAATAACTTTTTTTCTAATAAAATTGAACAAAGTTACTATTTTATTGAATTTGAAAAAGAAAAAAAAAATCATTACAAATAGAGCCCGAATAATTGCAAGCACATGAATTCGCTAAATTTAGTTTTTAAAATTGACAGGTGTTTGGTGAATTGTTTATAAGACAATCGTTGTTGGTAACAAAAACTTATTTAGTATTCGGTAAAAAAAATTATTTAGCTAAAAGACTAAAATAAACTATAGTCGTATTTTTGCTTTTAGAAAAAATCAAAAACTATGAATTCTAGCTTTTACGATTCATGTACCAAAAATCTAAAAAAAATAAATTGTTGGACCCAATAACAAAAAAAAAACTTGTATTAATTTGTAATACACAGTAGAACCTCTATAAATTAATACTGTTGGGACCGGCAAAAAATATTATCTTATCGGGTTATTAATTCACATATAAATTAATAATTTATTAATTTATACACTAATGAAAAAAAATTAGTCAGCTATAGCCTATAATTATATAAACATCTTTACTAACAATAAATAATTTCAATTAATTATATCGAGAATATTAAAGTATCAATATTAAGAATATCAAGAGAGACTGTTATTATGATTTAAAAAGATTTTATTATAGTACCAATGCCAGAAATATATTAAAGAGCCCAATGATATTGAAAAAGGGATGACAATAACTTCTTAGAGTAGTGATAATTAAAATTGTAATAATTACTGTAGAATCATATTTGAAGAAGACTACATAATTAGTTATGTAATTTTACCTTTTTATTTAATGTAATTTCATATTTATTTATATTTTATTTTATTTATAGTGATTTTATGATTATTTTATGTATTTTTTATATTCAATTATTAATTTATATATCACCTGGGACCTATATACTTACTAAAAAAATATTATTTAATAAATTTAGCGAATTATTAATTTAGCTAGTTAGGCCCGAGTCGGGATGGGACAACAATATTAATTTATCGAGTATTAATTTATAGAGGTAATATAATGAAGGGTTCTTAAGGGTAATAGCCAATCTTGAAAGTGGGTTTAGCAAAATAGCCAAACTTTGGTTAATTTTGTAAACTAGCCAATTTACCATTTAAGTGAATTTCTAATTACATTATTACCCTTAATAATTAAAAACAAAATTTAAAATAAATTCAAATTAAAATCGAATTTTGTGGGTTATTAATCTGAAAAAATTTAATTCATTAATGCTGAATATTTACATTAATTAGCCATCGAATCAGGATTTATTTGGTAACATTAATTTTCAACCACCTCCCTGTTTTTATGTAAAGATTAAGTCAATACTTATCATCTATTATTATGGAAAGATTTAATTATTTTCAGCTTATTGATTTCAATGATACACGTTTACAATCAATAACAAATTGCTATTATTATGGAAACTATCAAATCCACGTTTTTAGGGCTTAATTTTGAAATTTATTAACATAAAAATACACCTTTAATTTGTTAATATACTAATATGAACTTAAACTAACGTAATTAGTGGTTTGACTAATGGTGTGATTTTCCATTAAGAGCCTAAAAACAAGCATCCACGTTTAACACCAACACTACAATTCTAGAAAATTCACTTTTCAAAATAGTACATCTTTTTTTATTTAACATCTGATATATTATGTTAAATTATTTGAATAGAAAAATATTACTTTGATTGTGTTTAAACCTGAATTAATACAAATTAACAAATATAATTAATAAATTAACAAATATTGATGTGAACGTAAGTGAATTAAATAAGAATCATTTTTGAAATTCAAAAAATAAACATAAATAAGTCGTATTCATAAGAATTAACAAACATGTACGGTAAATAAAACAAGAATTATTTACAAAATCAAAAAAATTAAACATAAATAAACCGTATTAACAAGAAGTAACAAACATTAATACATAAATAAATTAAATCAGCACAAATCCGTGATGTCATTTTTCTCGTCACGAGATTCGCGCTTCACAACGTTCTTAGATTCTACGTCGTTCTCACATAAGGAGGGCGTTTGTCTCCTTCACGGGGCTGCCACAATATCTTTAGAGCTCTTTCTTAGCATGGAGATAGAGAGAAACGATGAGAGAGAACATAAACCGAATTAAACACATGAGTCTACAACACGAAATAACAAATATTAACATGAATCTACAACGAATTAAACCAAAATTATTTCTGAATTAAACCAATATTAACACTGATAAACACAAAATTAACACGAATTAACACAGATGTTCACGAGCGAGATAACGAGCGAGAGAGATCTGGGTTTCCATAAGATCTTAGTCTCGCGAGTTTGGTCGAAGATTAGAGGCGAAGCGTCAGACTTCATTCTCAGCACCAAATCGCAGATCCACAAAAATCTCTAACGCTGATCCAAAAAAAATCAATGGAAATCTCTCTCATCCGCTACAAGGGAGATTCGAGATTCATTGTCTCTAACGCTGATCCGAATCGAATACCTCGTAGATCTGGAGAATCGCGGCCAAATGTTGTCCCGTTGCTGGCGAAGATCTTTGTTTTCGTCGTCATCAGCGTCGGAATCATCTTCATCCTCTGGTCTGAATCTTTTCCGTTGACGGCCCGTGATGCCGAACATTATTGGATCTCAGGGGAGGAGTGAGGAGTCGAACGAGAGAGATAGAAAGAGAGTCAGGGGGAGGGGGGAGGGGGGAGTCGGACGAGAGAGAAAGAGAGATAGAGTTTGAATAGGTATTTAAATTAATTACGAAAATATTAATATAAATTGATTAATTAAAGGGTATTCCAGGAATAAAAATTATTATTAATATGCCACCTCATGTTAATTGGCTAGTTTACAAAATTAACCAAACTTTGGCTATTTTGCTAAACCGATGTTTCAATTTGGCTATTTGGAGCAATTTCTCTATAATGAATTTAAAATATTTTTGATATTGCCGTTTGTGTGATTAAGAGGAGGAGAGTCACGTGGTTGGCACGTGAGGCCTGAGTGAGCGGTCATTATGGGTGCTTCTTCTTCCCCGACAACCACGAGATAAGCTCTCTTCATTTTCCTTTTGCTTCGCCATTCAAGAAATCTTTCGTCAAAATCTTCTCTTTCCAAATCTCAGGCTCAGCTGAAACTCAATCAATCCCACAACAATGGAGTCTCTGCACGCTTTTCGGAGCTCCGTCGCGTCGCAAACCATCCCACTCCGACTCTCGTACCCGCGCCTCCGCCGCGCGTTTGCCTTTCCCATCGGCCGTTCGCCGCCCGCAATCCTCTCCGCCGCCGTGGAATCCACGTCTCCCCAGGCCCAGCCCAAGTACGGTCGCTTCTTGTTTCTGTTTCCTGGTTTCTAAGCTGATGCATGATGATTTTGGCAGAGTGCAGGGAAGGAAGAAGAGGAGATCGAAGGTTGAGTTGAATGTACGGTTGGATCACCAGGTTAAATTCGGAGAGCATGTTGTTATTCTGGGATCGAGCCAGGAACTGGGCTCGTGGACCAAGCCCGTGCCTTTGACTTGGAGCGAGGCCGGTTGGGTTTGCACTCTCCGCTTCACCGGGGGTCAATCCGTCGAGTTCAAGTTCCTCATCGTCTCCCAGGATGGCACCAAGCTTTGGGAGAGCGGCGATAATCGGGCCCTTGATCTGCCCGAGCACGGCGTTTTCGGAATCGTATGTCACTGGGACGCGACGGGGGAGGATTTGGGTGTGAAAGACGGGACCAAAGCCGCTGTTGTCGATCTCAATGTCAATGTCAGTGTTGATACCGAGACGAGCCCTTTCGTGGGGCAGTGGCAGGGAAAGGCCGCGTCTTTCATGCGCTCAAACGAGCACGGGGATGGCGAGTCCGCGAGGAGATGGGACACTTCAGGTCTGCAAGGATCTGCATTGAAGTTAGTCGAAGGTGATCGGAATGGGAGAAACTGGTGGAGAAAGGTATTGTATCTGCAGTGCTTATTCTATTTAATATTTATATTAATCAAGTGTCTTTGTGTTCTGAAGCTTGAAGTTGTGCGCGACCTAATACTTGAAAACTCCGAGACTCCGGACCGACTCGATTCACTGATTAACTCCGCCATATATTTGAAGGTTTATTCACACTGCCATATATTGTGCACTAGTTGGTAGATTTGGTTCTTAGATATTTTCCTTATGCAGTGGATAAACACAGGTCAAATCGCTTGCTTCGAAGACGGAGGTCATCATCGCCCCAACAGGCATGCAGAGATTTCGAGGCTTATTTTTCGGGAAATCGAAAGAATTTCCTCTAGGCCAGATGCTTCCTTGCAGGTTGCTATTTCTTCACTTGAAAAATATGGGGAATTTTTTTTATTTTTTTGCATCGAATATATCTCTGCTTAATATATGTGTCTTCGCTTCACAGGAAATACTTGTAATTCGCAAGATTCATCCGTCTCTCCCTTCTTTTAAGGCAGAATTTACCGCATCAGTTCCATTAACACGGATACGAGATATTGCTCACCGCAATGATATCCCTCATGATCTCAAGGTTACTCTTAGCCAACAATTGTGGATTTGTTAGTCTATTTAACCATATTGTGTTAACATAAAAAGTTGTCTTGTTCAGCAAGAAATCAAGCATACGATACAAAACAAACTGCACCGCAATGCTGGCCCTGAAGATTTGGTTTCGACAGAAGCAATGCTTGCAAGAATAACCCAAAACCCGGGAGAATATAGTGAAGCCTTTGTGGAGCAGTTCAAAATATTCCACCACGAGCTCAAAGATTTCTTCAATGCTGGAGGGTTTGTCCTAAAGTCGATAATTTAAAATTAATTCGATCTTTGCAGACTTGAAAATAATTTGTATCAATTTGTTATATGTAGCCTGGCTGAACAACTTGAATCCATCAAGGACTCTCTAGATGAGCGTGGTCGTTCTGCCCTTTCGTTGTTTCTCGAGTGCAAAAAGGTGACTTCATGTTTTTTCCCACTCTTATACTTTATAATTGCAATAATATGGTTACAGATTCTTAATATCGGACTATGTATACATTACTTTTTTATTTTTTTAAATGTCGTACTTTCTTCATTTAGATTCCTTGCTTTCTTCATCTCCAATTGTGGCGTAACTTATAAAGGCATTTGTATTCTTATTATCAGAATTTGGACGCGGTAGATGATTCGAGTCGTGTTGCTACAAATAAGAACAGTGCGTTGTCCCAGACCATGCAGTCACTGAATTCTCTAAGGGGGGTAATTGCAAAGGGCCTCGAAAGCGGGATTAGAAACGATGCTCCTGATGCTGCAATTGCAATGCGTCAAAAGGTACTTGGTTTTTTATTCCCGTCCTATCTGTACTTGAAACTTGCTCCTCGTGGCTGTTTTCATCATCTTGTTTCTCTGTTGTTGGATCATAGTGGCGTCTCTCTGAGATTGGGCTAGAAGACTATTCGTTTGTTATTTTAAGCAGGTACACAATGAAACATAATATTGGTCCTACCAATACTTGCTCCTCGAAAACTATTCGTTTGTTGTTTATATGAAAATACGAATAATATTTTTCTTATATTTTTTTTGGTATTAACAAAAGCTATTTAACCTGCTCGAGTACAATGCCTGATTTTTTCTTCGTGAAAAATAAATATGTCAGATACATGAACGTACTTGATTCAGTGGGAGGCGTTGATTGGCTGGTAGCAAATGTGAATTCACAAGGCATAAGTACATGGAACGATCCGCTTGATGCTTTAATTGCTGGAATCAATCAGGTCCGATTTTCTGGTTGGAAGTGCGAGGAATGTGTTGCTATAGAAAACGAGCTTCTTGCTTGGAAGGAGAAAGGACTGTTAGAAAAGGAAGGAAGTGAAGATGGAAAGACTATCTGGGCTTTGAGGCTAAAAGCTACTCTTGATAGGGCTAGGAGGCTTACGGAAGAATACTCCGAAGCGCTTCTTCAAATATTTCCTCCCAAAGTTCAGGTCTATTTGTTAGTTTCTTTTCATGTATAAGATTTCTAGAGATGTCACGTCCGTAACATTAGTCGACATTAATCTTATTTTATTTGTGATTTTATTATGTTATGTCTTGTTATTTAACATTCTGTTTGTCATTGTGACTCTAACAGAAGTTGGGAAAAGCTTTTGGTATTCCCGACAATAGTGTGAGGACATACGCTGAAGCCGAGATCCGTGCTGGGTAATCTCTCTCTCTCTCTCTCTCTCTCTCTCTCCCCTTTTTACCTTTAACGCCAATTTAGTTTGAAGAAATATTGGTGCTCAATTTTCACATAAAAAGCGCCGGTTATTATTCCTTTAAACATCAATGGTGGCATAAACAGTAATAACTGACTAATCTAGATTTTTACTTTTGTAGAGTAATATTTCAGGTTTCAAAACTCTGTACTCTTTTCTTGAAAGCTGTTAGAAGCGTACTCGGTTCTCAAGGTTGGGATGTTCTTGTTCCGGGAGCTGCTAGCGGAACGTTGATTCAGGTATTGCCAATGTCTTTTGACCAACTAAATCATCGGATCAAATCTAAACAAATCACTAGATTCAGAACATTATCTCAAAACTTACATTGAACAGGGTTGAAAGCTTTTGTTCTTTGTTACAATTTTTTATTCCTCCTTACGTTAGGCACGAGTCTGTAGTTAATATTTTCTTTGGTGAACACATTCAAAATTACTTGATCCAAAATTGTGATATCAGGTTGATAGGATTGTCCCCGGGTCAATTCCCTCATCGGTTGAAGGATCGATCGTTCTTCTTGTCAATAGAGCAGATGGAGATGAGGAGGTCAAATTCTTCTAGTGTACCGTACATTCTCATTTTATACTATAGTTTTATTCCGACAACGATTATCTTGCAGGTATCGGCAGTAGGAAATAACATTGCAGGGGTTGTTCTTTTGCAAGAGCTACCTCACCTATCTCATCTCGGCGTCAGGGCGCGACAGGTAATTCTTTGTTTTTCTTTCCCTTGTACCCGAGTTGATTTACAACTTTATGTTATTTTACAGGAGAAGGTTGTCTTTGTAACCTGTGAAGACGATGATAGAATTTCTGATATGAAAAAGAATATAGGGAAATATATAAGGTCATTTTCTTGAATACTACAGAATTGTTTTGTACTTTAATTGTTATAGTTTGAAATTTGACGATAAAATAAAATGAGTGAAGGGTAGAGGCAACCTCAAGTGGTGTGGATATAAACGAGATTTCCTCTGATAAAAGTGAGAGAAATGTGGAGGTGAAGTCTCTTTCAACCGTAGCTCCCGCAAAACCTACCTGGTCTCCTGCAAAACTCCCTAATTCCACCCAGGTTTGTCGCCACCTTAAGTTCTTGGCCGTGTCATAGATTTTTCTTTTTTTATCGAGTTGTTGATGGCTGTGTTATAAACCAGGATCCACCTGAAGTTCTTCCGTTGACCAATGCGGAGGTTCAGACTTCGGGTGCAAAGGCTGCTTCTTGTGGTCACTTAGCTTCTTTGGCACTTTCTTCAAATAAAGGTAATACATGTGCGTTTGTATGTTTTTTTTTTCTTTCTTAAAATACAAAGTTTGCTTCTTTTCGTTTGATTTCTGTAAGAACACTGCTACGTCTCAATCATCGATTTGTAATGAAGAGACGTTTCCTGGGTTGCAGTTTACAGTGACCAAGGAGTGCCAGCATCATTTCAGGTTCCGGAAGGAGCAGTATTACCATTTGGCTCCATGGAATTAGCATTGGAGCAGAGCAACTTGGCGGAGGTGTTCAAGTCCACCCTGGCAAGGGTGGAATCTGCAAAACTCGAAGGTGGTGAACTCGACAAGCTATGCGTGCAACTCCAGGAACTTGTATCCTCGTTGCATCCCCCAAAAGAAATCATTGACAGCATAGAGAACACGTTTCCCGGGCACGACTTACTAATCGTTCGTTCAAGCGCTAATGTTGAGGACTTGGCCGGACTATCTGCCGCTGGACTCTATGACTCAATTCCGAATGTTAGTACATCAAATCCAGACGTGCTTTCAAAGGCTATAAGCCGAGTTTGGGCTTCGCTCTACACTCGGAGAGCAGTTTTGAGCCGCCGAGCCGCTGGCGTTCCTCAGGCCGAAGCTTCCATGGCGGTGTTGGTTCAGATGATGTTGTCACCAGACTTATCCTTCGTGTTACACACAAAGAGCCCAACCGAGCAAGATCATAATCTCGTCGAAGCCGAGATCGCTTCCGGTCTCGGTGAAACTCTGGCTTCAGGTAAAACTGTTGGCGTGAAGCCTCCAGAGAAATACAAATCATCCGTATTCGTCTCAATAGTAAAACATATTTTTATTATATCTTTTAAATTAATTTTATGATTTAATGTGGGCTGTCTGTTGCATTGATATTGAAAGACCATTATATGAATCGTACAAAACAATATACAGATACAGATAACCCGTATCCTTTTAAAATGAGTACGGAATATCCATATCCGTATATTAAGTTTTCAGAGTCATGGTATCTTGGTTTAACCAGCTCTAGCTACAGGCACCAGAGGCACAGCGTGGCGCCTATCCTCCGGGAAGTTCGACGGTTCAGTGAAGACGCTTTCTTTCGCTAACTTCAGCGAGGAGATGCTCGTCCGTGCCGCGGGCCCCGCTGACGGAGAAGTTGCCCATTTGACCGTTGACTACAGCAAGAAGCCGTTGACGGTTGACCCGACGTTCCGTCGCCAGCTGGGTCAGCGCCTGGGTGCGGTGGGTTTTTTTCTGGAGCAGAAGTTTGGGTGCCCGCAGGACGTTGAAGGGTGCCTCGTCGGAAAAGACATCTTTGTGGTTCAGACGCGCCCACAACCGCTGTAGTGAGGCGGTAATTGCGGAATCTGAATAATTTTGAGGATGGAAGAAGACAGAATAAGGCATTTAGTCATGTTTGTAGGTTTAGAGAATAAGGCATACAATTAGTCATGTTTGTATTTAGCTTTTAAGAATTATGATTGAATAATACGAGCAACATTAAAACGCTTATAGCCTCTGCTGATAAAAGATGCTAATCCAATTAAATAATAATAATTATGAGCTTCACCCAAAAACAGTCTCTTCACCCTCAAGCAAGGCAACAAGTACCGCCTCCGCTTCACTTTCACCGTCTTTAACAACATCGTTTCCGGCCTCAAATACGCCAACTCAGTCTCGAAGTCCGGCATCAGAGGTACGTAACATCATTCTGTTGCAAGCAAATAATCAACAAGATCATGAATTCTGGTATATGGATGCAGTGGACAATTCTGGTGTAATCGGATCTTTGAATTTCAAAGACAATGGTGGGAACTTTCAACCCTCGAGCGGAGGCGTACACTTACGAGACCAAACGACAGAACACCCCGACCATCATCTTCGCGAGGGGCTCGTATTGCGTAAGAACCAAGGTTGAAGGTGGGTTGTTGTCCAATCCAAACGAAACTATGTAGTAATGCTTTTGTTTTTGATAGATGAAAAAGTGGAACGTTTGATCTGTAGCTTGAGTTTTGTCAACTCAATGAAACGGTACAAGTTTGTCTCTTTATTTATTGTGTACTAGTGGAAAGCACCGCGCGGAAGGCGAGAAAATATCTCTCTTTATTTTTCTAATTCTATAAATTGTGTAGTAATCGAAATAACTACATCTAAATAAATCTCAACAATAGTTGATTTATTCAAACAATGCTGTCGTCCAATGCATTATTAAATTGTTCACAAAATAACTAAACTAATAATGTAAGAACTGAAAAGTTTGTCCAAATTTAATTAAGTTATTGAACCAATTGTATATTAATACTAAAACATATTACGTACAGGTGAATGATAAAAATAAAATAAAAATTAACAAATTTCGAGAATATAAATTTTTTTTTTGGAGTTACCTCTTTTATTATAATAAATACCAATATTATATAGGTTGGGTACCTAATGGATTTTTTTTTTTCATCTATGTATACAAAATTTTGCAAAATATGATACGTGACAATTTAAAAAAATCTACAAATTATAGACAACAATATTGCAGGCTGTATATTAACTAATATAAAATTCAAAAGTTCACTAATTTAAAATAAAAAGAATATTTAAAATATCTAGATAAATAGATTCAAAATATATTTTTATTTAACTAAATGATTTTTTTTTTACATATTTTAAATTTTAAAAATTATTTAGTTTTTTATAATTGACGCTCGAAGGACCAAATGCACACTATAATCGTAAAGATGTCATCTCTACTAGTACTACTTTGGAGTAGAGTCGTCATATCCGCATATCCATCATAAACATAAACAAGAGTAGAATTATTTTCGCTTTTGAAACAAATAGACTAAATTAGCACATCCATTGTGAAGAAGAAATAATAGCCAATTACTCATTTGATTTCAGTCACATAATAAAGATTTGATTTCACGATGAATAGGAATACATGACGTGACCTTAAGCATGTATAACTGAAGAACATATAAAAGACTTGCTTTCGGATTTGGTGCGACAATATTGTGTTGCTCTTATGTCATTTTATCATATTTATTCATAGAAAAAAAAAAAAACACACAAAATTAAAAATTGAATCTTTATTGATTTCTTTAGGGTCATCGTGCAATACCTCTAATGGAGAGTGTCAAAAGGTAAATTATTTGCGTATTTCATATTTCAAACATCTTTGTTAATAAAATAGTAAAAATATTACGAAAAGGCTTAGAACTATTCCTAAAAGGAATCAAAATCCTAAACGTATTCAAAATTAATAAAATATTAAATATTAAAGGTTATACAGTTTACTATTATCATATTTATAAAAACTAAAATAAAAATGAGATATTACATGGGATAGTTAAATTGAAATGTTTGATTAGCTAAATAGCCAACTTTTCTTTTTTCTTTGCAAAATAGCCAAATGGTTATTTAATAACATATTTTATACCTATAATACCCTTTTAACATATTAACGTGTATTAACGTCGTTAATTTGTTTAAAAATAAATTAATAATTTTTTTTTTTGAAAAAAAAAAAATTGTTAAAATTTTAATCACGATTATTTATTTTTAGACAAATTAACTTCGTTAATATGTTTATTGAAGAGTATTAACGGAGTTAATTTGTTTAAAAATAAAAAATCGTGATTAAAATTTTAACAAAAAATTATTTTTTTTCAATTTTTTTTTCAAAAACAAAAAATTATTTTTAAACAAATTAACTTTGTTAATACGTTTATTAACGTGAATTAACGTGTATTAACGAAGTTAATTTGTTTAAAAATAAAAAATCGTGATTAAAATTTTAACAAAAAAATTAATTTAAAAAAATATTTTAAAACAAATTAACCACATTAATACAAGGGTAATCCGGTCTTTCGTGATTTATTAACGTGGTTAATTGGCTATTTGACAATATTAATTAAAACATTGGCTATTTGGCTAATTAAAGTTTGAACTTTGACTATTTGGCTATTTGCCCCAATAAAAATTTAGGGTCCGTTTGTTTACATTAAGATTAAGACGTCTGAATCTGAATGCACATCTGAATAATAAGATGTGACATCTGAATCTGAATGACACATAATTAAGTGTGTTTGTTTTTAAGATCTGAATGCAGATCTGAATACATTTTTCTTGTAAAAATTAAATTTTACTATACACCTTTATATATACGGTTATTCTTAATACTGTTAATTTAAATTTACATTTAGAATAATTTATTAATAATATCCAATTATTTTATTTTTCATAAAAATTCCATTGAATATATTTTAGGATAACATATAAATATAATAAATTTTTAAAACTTTATTTGAAAATATGTACGCTATAAAAAATCATATCATCTATTAAATTATTTATGGTAATTGATTATATGTAAATTTTATTATAATGATTATTTAATTTATTATGTTAATAAATTTAGAAATATGTAAATTTAAACGTAAATATATATATATATATACACATATATTATAACTTTTAATATATATAAACTAATTTATATATTATAACTTTTAATTACGAATTCTTAATAATTTTCTTACTTAATATACTTTTTAAACGTAAAATATTTTTATTATATTAATAAATTTGGAAACATGTAAATTTAAACGTAAATACATATATATCCATAAAAAAACATAAATATATATATAAGATAATTGATATATTAGATAACTTTTAATTACAAATTCCTAATTATTTTTTATTTTAATATTTTTTAATATATTTTATATATATTTTCGAAACTTTTTTTTTAAAGCGTCAAAACTATATCTTCCCACCTATCATTGGATTCATCTCGTCGTATGCTTTCCAACGGTATATCATATGAGTCAATCCGATGCTCGGTTTAAGAGTTATGGAGTTTTAAAGTTTCAAATAGGAGAGAGAAAAATAAAATTGGAGAGAGAATATGATTAGAATGAGATAACCTGATATACCAAATTTGAGCTCTTAATGGATAAGACTTTGGTGTAGATCCGACCGAATAAGTGGCTATTCAGATCCATTAAGATGTTCAACAAGAAAAAAACAAATGCACTTAATGACTCTAAATCTGACCCATTAAGATTAAGAGGTTCATTAAGTGCAAACAAATACAGTCTTAGTGTGAAGGATCTTCCCAAGATAAGAAACATTAAGAAAATAAATAGTCTTTTAATGCGTTTTAACTTTGGATGCTTTGGGTCTAACCTTACCTTTATGACAATAACACTGCACCAACAAATCACATAACATAGAAATCGAAAAAGAAAAACCCACAAAATGCCCAAAAACCACTTTAGGTTTAAGGGAATTGCCCATAGTTTCAAACAATTCATTTATACCCATTTTAAAAATATTTGGGACCATATTAACCTTGATTTTAATTATATTTATTTATTTTCGTATTTAATTATTTATTATATATTTTATTTTCGAAATTAAATTAATTATCCTAAAATTTTGGTTGAAAACTTCCCCTATTAATTTGGTTATCATTTAATTTTGTTACTTTGACCCAAAAATTAAATATCTCTTTTTCTATCTTGCTTTCTCACGTCTATTCTCTCTCTCTCTCTCATCACTCTCTCGCTCCTCTTCCAAAGACTCAAACCCTCATATCTTCCTCTCTGCAAATCCGATTAACGCGTAGTTGCTACCGTTGGAAAGCTCTCGAGAAGACGAAGCGATTGATAGGTGCAAGATGACCGGAAGTTACAGATTTTAGTCGGAATAATCGCGGTAAACTCGGTTACAAGATTGTAGATTTATTTAGAAGGAGATTGATTTTGGAAAAACTAATACCGGATTCGTGTTCGGGAGGCTTGCTAGTGCTTGGAGGTGTTTCTCGCCGTCGCCGCCATCAACCACCACCGCCGGTAGCCGGAGTTCATCTTTATTTACAGTCTTATATTCCAAAGTTGTTCATATATTTACAATTTTATAACTACAACTTTCTTATTCTTTCGTAAATATATTTACAATTTTTAAAGTTATTCATATATTTATAGTCTTATAACTACATCTTTCTTATAATTTCCTAACTATTTTTACGATTTAATTTCGTATACATTTCTACACTTTAATGCACGTAATATTGTGGTTGAATTTCTGTAAATATAACTACAATTTCGTAATAAATATAGTTATATAAAAATAGTAAATATAGTTACCTAAAAATAAAAAATCGTAAATATAATTACATAAAAATTATATTTAGTAACTATTTTTATGATTTAGTTCTGTAATTCTATAATTTAATGCATGTAATATTGTGGTTGAGTTTCTGTAAATATAATTACAGTTTCGTAATAAAAATAGTAATATAAAATAATAAATATAGTTACCTAAAAATACAAATCATAAATATAATTACATAAAAATACAGAATTGTAAATATAGTTACATAAATATAGTTACCTACAAAAAAATAGGCTGAAATAATAGGATTTATTTTTAATTGATTTAAAAAAAAGTTATCAACATATAAAAGACGTTATTAAATAGGGAAAATATTAATTCTAATATTAACTAAAAATGGCGTATTAAATATTGATTTGAATTTTTTTTCTTAAAAAAATATTACGGAACAAAAACGAAAAATTGAAATAAAATGTTAACTAATTAATAGGAAAAAAATTCAGATTTAATTGTCAACATGATTTGTAAAATATTATCCAAAATATTACTAATTAATAGGGGAGATTTTTTTCTCTTTGCTACATTTAAGGATTTTTTTTAAAAATTTAATTAAAAAAATAAAACAAATTACAATAATAAAACGTGATTTTTTGTCAAAAATTAGACGGGCAATTTAGTCCATATTTTAATTTAAAGGTAATTATGTTTACCATATTTAGAAATGGGCATTTTTTTGAAACCTTGAGCCATAAATGGGCATTTGGCTCATTCATCCAATCGAAAACCACCTCATTAGAGCTGTACCGGCGACGTCGCGACCCGTCGCGGCTTGATCGCCGGAGATCGCTATTCCTGGCGTCGCGATGCGTCGCGACCCATCACGTCACGATGGGTCGCGATGGCTGTGAGTGTCAGAGAGAGAGATTGTGAGACGGAGAGAGGGGGAAGTCGTCGCGATTTTGCCAACCGTCACGAACCGCCGGAGAACGTCGCGATGCGTCGCGAGATGCTGGAGGTCGTCGCCATTTGCAGCTCTACACGTAATGTCAACACTCAACACCATGGATAGATAATATTTAAAAATACACGAAAAAATAAAAAATATCATGAATAATAATAATAATAATAATAATAATAAAAATCAAAATTGTCATTACCTTCTTATTCAAAGCAATATACAGTAAAAAATTATACACTCCTCACTAAAAATTAATTATAGAAAGCAACGCGACATCAAATAATTTGGATACTTTTTTTCATCACGTCAAATTAATTATCGAAGAACATTTTTCGATGTGTTGCCTTATTTAGACCTCATGCCTACACACATTTTAGAAAAGGAGTTCTAATAATGTATAATAAAAAAAAAACATGTCTTTCTGATATAGGAGTTTAAAATATGGATTTTCACTTACTAACTTAAAAACTATTAAATAATTTTCTTAATGTGTTATTACTAAGACAACAATATGTTTATATGATCACAACTATTTTCACTGGAGAGAGAACATAAGCGCCACAGAAATCCGATCGAATTGCGAAAAAATTATAATGAACCAGAATGCAACCCCGACTAACACAATTACTCACCGAAAATCTCTAGAGCATGAAACCTAGCTGAAGAGTGAATGGAGGCGCAACGGAATGAGAACCGACTTCAAGGAAAAAAAAACACAGTGAGTAAAATGAAATGCAAACACGACTATAATTACTCACCGAAAAATATCGAGAAAAGAAACCTCGCAAGAGACTGATAGGCCAAGGAGACTGAACAGGCCTTGCCGGACCGCGAATGGATGAATACATACTCAATGGAGCATTTACCGTATTGTATGTAAACGGAGTTTGTAAAATCAATCTATCTATATATATATATATTGAATGACAATAGACAGACACATTAAATAGATGAAACTTAAAAAAAAATAGAAATAAAGAATAATTGTGTTCTCATTGTGCCAAATCGTCAAAAAATCTATTATATATATGATCAATCTTGAGAAACTGCCATGATGATCAAATGAGATAATTAATAAGATCATCAATCATAACCGATAGGCCATACTGCTTATTTTTGCTATTCTACAGATGTCCCTTCTCAATACAAATTAAATACATTAGGGAAAATAATAATGAGAACATAAGAAGAAAATAGAGTTACAGAAAAAGAAAAAGAGAAAATAATATCCTAGAATAGGAAGGAAGAAAGGTCATCCAATTAGTTTCAAGAAAAAAAAAATCATAACAAAAAAAATATTTAGTGTTACATACTTACATGTCACTATTCCGATTTTAAAATCTAGAACCACAAAGTACCTATATTTTTCCTTCCGATCAAAGGTATGGTCACGATTTGCTGAGTTGTTTTTTCAATCCCTTCACCTAAATGACAAAAGAAAGTAGATATATAAATGATTAGTGAACTTTTGATCAAGTTTATGTCTAACAATTTCTTAAAAATACATGATATCTAAAAAACTGTAAGGAAACGCAAGAAAAAAATATAAATTAATTTAATCGTGGAAAAACATAATCTATACACTAAATTAAAAATATTCATTATCACAACAACTATAGATTTTTATGATAGATTTTTCTTTTATATATATAGATTTACTCTTGTTGTAATTACAGATTTTCTTTCCTCTTTGCATCAATTATATTACTCATATAGAAAACAATTACTTGTTGTATCAAACATTTGTTCTATTAGCGTGGTCGGGAAATGAGGGCATTTCAACGAAGCAATGGAGTTCACTGATACAATCCCGTTTGAGCAGAAAGGCGTTCTCGATGGTTCCATGTGGCGTCGACATTGATAATCCTGCACAAAATTGAACTCATAATTACAGTTTCAGAATTATACAATTATAGATTTGTAATTTCAGTTTCGTACCCGATTTGAAGTACGTAATTACATTTTCTATGTTATTTTCATAGCTTGCCCGAAATTTGGGTTTCATTTATTTGGAGTCGAGGAATTGAAGGTCGGTGAGAAATCGGAGCGTGGTGAGCGAAAAGTATGGTGCTCGATTCTCTAGAGATAATGTTCTTTAGATTGTATGTTTAGTTACATGAGTTTTACTCTGGTAAGCTACTTGTAGAGTGTATGTTTTAGCTTTTACTCTGTATATTCAAGCTACTTTTCTTCATGAAAGAATGTTTTAGACTGTATATTACATGAGTTTATAAGCTACTTGTATGTTTTAGATATTACTCGGTATATTCAAGCTTCTTCTCTTTCATGAATTTAAACTGCTAATCTACTTGTAGATAGAGTGAATGTTTAAGGTTGTAGTCCGGCATGAAGAAGTTATCAGAGCTACTAGGACCCGTAATTACGTAATTTACATTTGCGTAACTAGAATTACAGAAAATTAACTAAACTTGTGTATAACTAGAACTGACAAACTAGTTACGCGTTTCGCCCCATTTCTACACGACCGAACCATACGATCTGGAAATAAAATGTTTATTGTTTTTAACCATTATTATATATGTTCATTTTCAGAATCAAACTGAGAATTATTGGTCTCTGTGGATGGTAAAAATCACCAACAAACAGTCACGAGGATACTTCCTCGAGTTTAAAGAGAGGAGTTCGGGTTTAATCCCCTTTGTTAGCTAAGAACGACAAAAAGGATGATGAAGACGACTAAGAACTTTTTTTACCGATGAACTTGGGAATCACAGCTTGTAAATACATCTTATTGCTATCTCCCTCTAACTCACTCCATATTTCCTCACGATATGATGCCGCACCCCGCCGCCTCCGGCGAGGTTGCCTACGTACCCGGTATACCGGGATCAGGTCATCACGTAGTTCAAAATGAGTGGCGTTTCTCTTCTTCTCTCTTCTCTCTTCTCTCTTCTCTCCTTCTGGTTTCTCTTTTGGCTCTCTCCATGGGATTTTTCAGCCCCTAGTTCTCCAGTCCCCTTTCAATGGGATTCTCTCTTAGTATTTATAGGCAAGTTTCCCCTAGCTCATCTCACCCTTGATCTTCACATGGTCTTTTGCCCAAGCCCATCTCACCGTTGATCTTCATGTGGTCCTCCATGTAGTCCGTCATGTGGTCCTTCTGTGTCATATTCTCTGATTCCTCTGTCAAAAGTATGCATAACATCCTGAGACCACTTCTGGGGTCTAATGTACGTACGGATTCCTTCGTCCTCCTTAATGTGGATGGTTGTACACTCTGACACGTCTTCGCTGGCGTTCTTTCTCGCTTTCTCGGTGTATACCCCCGTCGCGCTTTCGGTCAACTTCCTCGAGTAACTTCCTCACTGGTTAACCTCCTCGAGTAACTTCGTCGCGGGTCGGACTTCCTCGAGCGAGTTCCTTCGTTGACCAATAGTCAACGAATTTCCCTTCCTCCATTTCACGTCGTTTCAGGATAAAACGACACGAATAGTGTTAAGGAGGAATTTAACAAAATCCGACCTTAACAGTCTCTTAATTAGTAAGAAACAGATTATGTAACAATTTTTTTTCAATTTTTTTTTTTTGACGAATTGGCTTGGTTTATTCAAGGATGGATATTGGATTAATCCTATTTAATAGGAAGATGGTTTATTCAAGATATCCTATTAATTAGGTTATTCGAATAAGCACTCTTTAAGATTTTTTTCCATTAATTAATTATTCTGTTTGGTTATATTTAAGGAGCATATTTTTACAAATAAATCAAAAAAATACTTTAGATCAATATAATTAATATTTAAATATCAAATAAAATAGTGAAAAAAAAGAAAGAATAAAGGGTTTATTAGTCCACAATTCAATTAATTAGTAGTTTTGATTACTGTAAATAAGTATGAACATTTGTTAAAAAAGTTTGATCTAAATAGGCATTTGACTCATAAAAAAAGAATAAACCTCTATTTAAAAAATAAATAAAATATACTGCTATTTCACCTATCTTTCCAGTAAATGGCTAAAGTGATATAACAGCATATTTATTTTATTTTTACTATAAATATCTTGTACAGGCTTTAAAGTTGAAAACCATGGAAATTGAATGCAAAAGTAATTATGTACAATATATGAGCCAATTAATGCTCTTATTTTCGTTTGCTTCTGTGGAGATGATTCAGTTTTTCGATGAATACAGATTTGAAGGAGTGATTGGGTTTGTTTCTTTAATAACTAATAAGGATGTTGATAGTGTCTTAATAACAAGTACTAATTGCACTAAAACTTGCTAGCAGGGCCGGCCAAACTTTTATAGGGGTCATGGGCGAATTATTAAATGAATTTTTTAGAGCCTGCAATATAATATTGCATGAAGTATTGTCTTACAGTATTGCAGGAGCTACATGTATCAATAGACTACTTTAAAAGAGGCATTGTGTAACCCCCCATAGGTTGGGCCGGCCCTGGTATATAGTCCCGGATAAAATTTGTTGTGAGCACATAAATTTGTTGGTATCTAATGTCTGGATTTGCTAGGTTATACGCCTGGTTTGTAAACAAGTCATGAACTTCATTATGAAGATCATCATCCATCTCTGAAAAACAAGCATTTTTCACAAATAATAATGAGTAAACATAAAATAAAAAAAGGAAGAAAAAAAATCGACAAGAAACGCAACAAAGTATCAAAAATAGGAAAGTATGAAGAGAGATACCATTTTGTTGCCGAATCGACAGGCTATTTTTTTCTCGGTAGGCTCTGAGGGTTTATGAGGTTGAAGAATGTGGGTTGTGAGGTTGAAGAATGTGCTTAAATAAGGGTACTAAGAGAGGCAAAATTGTCATTTCCTAAATTTGACCCCTCGTGGAGATCGTTCATTTCTATCATCGCTTCATAGCTAATGTAATTATGCGCTATCAATCTATGGGCTAGTAACGTGTAAATTACATTATTATCCTTAACACTTAGTTTTTTTGTTGTTGTTTTTGTTTTGTTTTTCATTCTTAGAGAGTTCTTATTTACTTGGTGCAGTTTGAGGAAAAACATAATTAATATCAACGTCCGATAGTCTGATAGTCATATACGATAGATATACCACCCGAAATTATTTTTAGATCAGTTAATAGTGGTGATTTAAAGGGAAAAAATTAAAGTTTTAAGCTCATATATTTTATTTTACTTTAGGATCATATTAAATAATGTTTTTTTTAAAAGAAATACAAAACGAATTAAAGAATGGGTCTCGTGCTTTTACACTTCTTTTAATTCCAATCAACCAGTCCAAAACCCTTATGTGTCAGGAAGCAGGAATAATGAACTTTGAGCCCTATTACTTAATAGCCTGTCATTATAATAAACGAAATGACTTTCTTCTTCTTCTAGATATAACAGTCATCGAAACTTCTTTCGGTAGCGTCAGACTTAAAAAAAAAAAACAATACCGGCCATCTGCGATTTTAGGACCCCTCTTAATCGGGCCATAGGCCGTCGCTTAATACTGAGATACATAAATGATTTAATTTACCACAAAATTACTTAATAGAAGTAAACTTAAGCACATCAAGTTACCAAACAAATTACACAGAAATTACAAAATAGCTAGAGAACATATAAAGAGAAAAAAAACTAAAAAGTACGTAAAAACACATGAAAACAATACAAACATAAAATATCAAAAAACACAAAATAGACGAAACAAACTAGTATTAGAAACTACTTAACAACATACTCACGAACACTTTGACTCTCGTTACGCTCGCTCGGTCCTCATCCTCAGGGATCTTGTGGTGCTGGTGGTGGGTGTGGTATGTTGTCCCAAGTGGCATTGCAAAGCCCCGTAGAAAGCCCTTGCCTTCTTCCTGTTAGTTGGCTTATAGCGAATAACTCTGTCGCCAAACTAGCGACAATTGGTTGCGCTTCGGCGAGAAGATTATTCGTCACAACGATTTCGTGGTTTATTTCAGCCACATGAGTATCGGCAACAACATCTAGAACACCGGCATCGAGCCGGTATTGATTCCTCTTTGGTATATGGCAAGGTCGGCCCAACCTTTATGGGGGCCTTGGGCGGATCATTCAATGATTTTTTTTAGAGCCTACAATACAATATTGCAGGAGCTTTTGTCTTACAGTATTGCAGGAGCTACACGTATTAATAGACTACTCTAAAAGAGGCCTTGGGAAACCGCCCGCCCAACTCGCCCATAGGTTGGGCCGGCCCTGGTATATGGTCCCGGATAAACTTTGTTGTGTGCACATAAGCTTGTTGGTATCTACTGTCTGGATTTGCTAGGTTATACGCCTGGTTTGTAAACAAGTCATGAAGTCCATTATGAAGATCATCATCCATCTCTGAAAACAAGCATTTTTCACAAATAATAATGAGTAAACATAAAATAAAAAAAGGAAGAAAAAAAATCGACAAGAAACGCAACAAAGTATAAAAAAAAAAGGAAAGTATGAAGAGAGATACCGTTTTGTGTTGCCAAATCGACAAGCTATTTTTTGCTCGGTAGGCTCTGAGGGTTGTGAGGTTGAAGAATGTGGGTTGTGATGTTGAAGAATGTGCTTAAATAAGGGTACTAAGAGAGGCAAAATTGTCATTTCCTCAATTTGACCCCTCGTGGAAATCGTTCATTTCTGTCATCGCTTTATAGCTAATGTAATTATGCGATATCAATCTATGGGCTGGGAACGTGTAAATTACATTATTATCCTTAACGCTTAGTTTTTGTTTTTTGTTTTTTGTTTTTTGTTTTTGTTTTTCATTCTTTGAGAGTTCTTATTTACTTGGTGTCGTTTGTAGAAAAACATAATTAATATCAACGTCCGATAGTCTGATAGTCATATACGATAGATATACCACCCGACATTATTTTTAGATTAGTTAATAGAGGTGATTTGAAGGGAAAAAATTCAAGTTTTAAGCTCATATATTTTATTTTACTTTAGGATCATATTAAATAATGTTCTAGAGAAAAAAAAATACAAAACAAATTAAAGAATGGGTCTCGTACTTTTACACTTCTTTTAAGTCCAATCAACCACTCCAAAACCCTTATGTGTCAGGAAGCAGAAATAATGAACTGTGGGCCCTATTACTTAATAGCCTGCCATTATAATAAACCAAAAGACTTTCTTTTTCTTCTAGATAAAACAGTCATCGAAGCTTCTTTCAGTAGTGTCGGACTTTTAAAAAACAAATTCCGGCCATCGGCGATTTTGGGGCCCCTCTGAATCGGGCCCTAGGCCGTCGCTTAATATTGAGATACATAAATGATTTAATTTACCACAAAATCACTTAATAGAAGTAAACTTAAACACATCAAGTTACCCCACAAATTACACAGTTTCAGAAATTACAAAATAGCTAGAGAGCATATAAAGAGAAAAAAAAACTACAAAGTACGTAAAAACACATGAAAACAATACAAACATAAAATATCAAAAAACACAAAATAGACGAGACAAACTAGTATTAAGAAACTACTTAACAACATACTCACGAACACTTTGACTCTCGTTACGCTCGCTCGGTCCTCCACCTCAGGGATCTTGTGGTGGTGGTGGTGGTTGTGGTATGTTGTCCCAAGTGGCATTGCCAAGCCCCGTAGAAAGCCCTTGCCTTCTTCCCGTTAGTTGGCCTATGGCGAATAACTCTGCCGCCAAACTAGCGACAACTATTTGCGCTTCGGCGAGAAGATTATTCGCCATAACGATTTCCTGGTTTATTTCAGCCACATGAGTATCGGCAACAACATCTTGAACACCGGCATTGTGCCGGTATTGATTCTGCATTAGTATATGGCAGGGTCGGTCCAACCTTTATGGGGGCCTTGGGAGAATCATTAAATGAATTTTTTTTAGCCTACAATACAATATTGCAGGAGCTATTGTCTTACAGTATTGCAGGAGCTACACATATTAATAGACTACTCTAAAAGAGGCCTTGGGCAACCGCCCAACTCGTCCATAGGTTGAGCCGGCCCTGGTTGCTAGTGATACGACGCAACACTTTTATGGGACCCTTTCAAACCCATATACGTAATTAAGATAATAGTGGCAGAAGTATTAAGTCGTAGGTAACTACATCGGTAAGTTTCTCAAGCTTTATTATAGTGCAAAAAATTAAAATTCGTACGTTTGTTCAGTTTTTATTCAATTTATTGAAAAAGTATTTATAAATGAAGGATTTAATATATATTAAAAAATAAATAAAAGAAAAGCTTAAGTAAAATTGTTTAGAGATGATGCATGCACCTTCACCAGCGTGCTTAACTTTTTTTTTCTTTCCAATGAACTAAGTTAAATTTGATTTTTTTTTTCCATTACGAATGGAGTTTGAGTACTTGCAAGAAACATTCAAATTTTCCTCGATTATCTGTAAAAGACAGTGTAAAAATAATAAAAAATTGGGTACTTTTCAAACAAAATTTCATTTTTCAACCATTTTCGATAAAAGTATGTTTAATACAAAAGAAAAATTATTATTCGCGAGACATGCTCTAGTCGGGGAATGAGTTCCGCAGTAACTGTTAGCCACGAAAAGGTTGCCGAGGCCGTGATAAGGAGCAGTTTTCAGGGGATGGCATACGTCACCTCATTTCATTTTTTTCCATCAAATTATGAATGTCAAGATAATTTTTTTAAAAATAAATTGTGTACATGTATATAATTTATTTATTTTCATTTTTTAATTTACGTGAACAATGTTATAAATTGTAATATTGTAATGACAGTCACATAAATCACGGCGCAGTTACGGCATGAAAGTCCTACCCCACCAGCGCTTACATTGAAGGGACTGTTTTGAATGGAAGGAATCAATATTAAATGCATTAATTACAAATAGGGATATTTACAAATTACAACAAAAATACCACAAAGTGTGGCTTTGTACGCAGCATATATTTTTTTTTTTGGCAAAAATTTCAAGAATTGAAAACAAATTGCTACCGAAAGAAATTTACAGCTTACGACAGAACTATTTTTAATTTTTTTAGAAATTTTACCATGAGTAAAATAAAATAAAATTTAGAGCATGACTTCAAAAAAAAAAAAAAACTATTCAGTGATAAAATAAAATATTAAATATACCACGTATAAAAAAATATTTTATCATACAATTTTTTTTACAGTACAAGTCATTAACATCATATTTTTTTTGCAACTTGCAAATACACTTTACAACTCTAAATGGCACATCACTACGTATATATATGTCATATGTGAGCCTCTCTTGGTCTTGGAACCGGCGGGTGTCATCGTCTCCGCCATCCTCTCGACCATGGTCTATTGGCTGTAGTAGCTCCGGTTGCCGAAATATGAGCGTTAAAGCGAGGTCGATAAGATAGCTCGAGAGAGGCCCACATATGACATGTAAACATAAGTAGTGATGTGACACGTTTAAAATGACAAAAGTTCGTCATTTTTTGTTAGTCAAGGATGGAAGCCCGAAATCTCGCTAAGCGAACACGAATCCCAAATAGGTTGGCACCCAAGTAACGCAAAGTAAGAATCGGGGCTCGGAATAATATAAATGAAAATATCAAAGATTACAAACAAAATTGAAGATAACTATCTAAACATAAAGTTCTCTCTCAAACAAATGTCATCGTTTACAAAAGACGAAGTAAAATCCTGGTGTGAAGGCCACCAATGATAACCAGAGTTTTGAGAACCAAAAGTTGCTAATACACCGGCTACTCTATTTCCCTCTCGAAAGGATATGAGATACTTTGAAATTAATGATTTCCACATAGCGTATGCATTTGGACTAGCGAGTCCGCAACTTCCATGTAACAAAACTCAATTTCTTCTCAAAAAGTTGGACGACGTATGTAGAATCGCACTCGAGGCTCAAATTATCCCAATGAAATTCCATAGCCTTTCCACCGCAAATACTGCAGTCATCACTTCAACTTCATACGCAAAAGTTGACTCAATATGGAAATAGACCGAGCCATGAGGAAATCCACGAGAGGTTCTAAAAATGCCTCCAACTCTCGCCACTTCCGGAGTTCACATAGAAGAACCGTTTGTGTTACATTTCAACCATGTTGTAAGAGGGAAACTACATACAACCAGAATAATTTTTGGAGCTTCTATGGGCTGAATGTCTATGCCAAAAATCTTCAAAACTCTGAGATCCTCCAAAGTGCTTTCTGTCCCCAACTTGAAGAAATGAGTTTCCTTGATAAGGCGCCAGACATGTCTCAAAAAAATGTGAATGTTAGGAATCTCGTCATCAAATACATATGCATTTCTGGTGCGTCAAATTAGCCAAATTTTTGAATTTTTGAAACAATAGCACCAAATTAGCCAAATTTTTGAAACAATAGCACCAAATTAGCCAAATTTTCGAAACAAAACCTGAGGGTTCAAATTAACAGAAGCGGCGTCGGAGAGCAACAAGGCTAGCGACCCTCCTCTATTAATAGATTTAAGAAAAATACCAGAAATAACGGCCAAACAAAGTGCGCCATTTAACGTTGTAAGAACGTATTTGCAATAAAAGTATTAACATTAGTGACTTTTATCCTAAGAAATTGACGTTAATTATTTATCTATTAAAAACTGACGAGATTGAAAACTTTCGCCGTAATTTTTTTTTAAATGATGGTCAAAGTTTTAGGGTCTTGATTAATCTAAAAATAAATGTAAACCCCAAAAGCCTAATTAAGAATTAAGTTAAGAAAAAATTAAATAAATAAATTTTCTCTTTAATTAGTAAAAAATAATTAAAAGTTATAGCTTTGAACTTTGAGGAGAGAGCCACTTGACTTACTTTTCTTCTCATTTTCTGGGGAACCAAACACTCCATAACTGTAGCTCGCCGACATTGTCTCTCTCCTTCATCAACCCTGAGAATTCGCGGCAAACTCGTAAGTCAACTTCACTCGTGAATTCACACTATTAATAATCACTGTGAGCTTTCCTCTGTATGATAATCTCTAGATTCTGATCATCCAAAAATATATTTCTACTGTTCTTCCCATTTGGCTTCGACATCACGGAACTCGCGCCTTTTTGGGATCTCTCATGCAAAATTCATAATATAAATTGAGTTGTTTGAAAGCTTTGCCCTATCAATGGAGTTCAGTGAGTTGATGATGATGATAAGAAATATACAGCCATTGCTGAGGAAACCTGAGAGATAATACTTAATGAAAGAAATTCATGTATCTACACTCTGAAATTATGCAGAAAGCATTAGCGGAGTCGGATTTCTTGTTGTAGCTCGCGGGTTAGTGTCGGTTTTTTGCATGGAGCTCCAACTTCGGTTTCGGAATCTCGGGCGGTTTAAAGGGCGGAGATGGATTTTTGTGGTGATGCTAGTGGCTGTAACGCATCTATCGTTTCAGTCGTTTTTGCTTCCGTACGGAAAGGCTATTCGTTCTCTGCTTCCCGGGGACGACGCCTCGAAAGAAGGTGTTCAACACGGAGTCTGGTCCGTTCATTCTGCTTCCAAGTCTTCGATGATTCGCAATCCTCTCACTGTTAATGCTTCAGATTTGATTGACGGGTTAACGAGTGAAGATTCAGAAGTAGGTGTTGAAGAAGAATTGGTAATCGAAGAACTGGATCAAAGTGAACGAGTTGAGGAAGTTGCTCTTACACTGGACGAAAATGGCAGTCATAATGCTTCGCTCGACGTACGGGATGTTTTTGATGATAAAAGCGCTCTCGTTGCAAATGGCGGCGATATGGATGAGATTTTGACCCTCACGAGCGTAAACGGCATGAAGGAGTTTGCTTTGAACGATTTTTCAAAGCCAAATGTTACAATTTTGGAGGACAGTGTTCTTGCGGATACTATTAGAATGGTTTCAGATAAAATCGATAGTAGAAATCAAGAGAATCCTATACAGATCTCTCAAGTTGCATCTGCTTCTATCAATGTCACTACCTCGTTGTCCAGTAAAAACTCTTCTTCGGCTTCAGCTGCAACCATTCCTGTAGTGAAGAAGATGGCGTGTAATATGCCACCAAAGTCGGTGACGACATTTGAAGAGATGAATAACATATTAGTGAGGAATCGTGCTAAATCACGCTCCATGGTACAAGCATAACCAGTATTGTTGATTACAAAGTTTCCCCAATGCCTTATTGCCTTAAACCTAACGAAGCCTTTACGTTTTTATCACAGAGACCGCGATGGTCCTCTAAGCGTGACCAAGAAATTCTAGCTGCAAAGGCGCAGATTGAAAATGCGCCCCTTGTGACCAACGATCAAGAACTTTATGCTCCTCTGTTCCGAAATATTTCAATGTTTAAGAAGTAAGTCAGAAATCGAGTCTCGGTGCAATAAGTCGAGCTATTTTTGTTTGGTGTTTTATGCTCCAACATCAACAGTTAATCAGATTTCATCTTTCAGGAGTTACGAGCTCATGGAGAAAACGCTCAAAGTCTACGTTTACAAGGAAGGGGAAAAACCAATCTTTCATCAGCCGGTGATGAAGGGGTTATACGCTTCGGAGGGATGGTTTATGAAGTTGATGGAGGGAAACCGGCGTTTTTCTGTCAAGGACCCACGAAGGGCTCACCTTTTCTACATGCCATTCAGTTCCCGAACGCTGCAGCACATGCTCTATGTGCGCAACTCCCACAACCGCACAAATCTGCGTCGGTATTTGAAGGACTACTCTGAGAAAATAGCAGCAACTTATTCTTATTGGAACAGAACCGGTGGAGCAGATCATTTTCTCGTCGCCTGCCATGACTGGGTAATTCTCTTTTCGGGTCTCTTTTTTTGCTAGAATGTTCATTGAAACACAGTAAATTTCATGCACCGTGGTTTTGATTCATTTTGAAATTCTTATTTTAGGCTATATAATATATTATGTCTTTGAAACCCGTAGAGGAAGTGTGAATATATTTTAATTGTAGAATAATTTCTTTGTTTTACCCCGAGAAAAAAAAATAACTAAAAATATCTAGTTATAATTATGCCCTTGTATGTGAGTTTAATGTGAGGAATCTATACACTTATATTCAGGCTCCGTACGAAACAAGGCACCACATGGAACATTGCCCGAAAGCCCTATGCAACGCCGATGTAACTGTTGGATTTAAAGTGGGACGGGACGTCTCTCTTCCAGAAACGTACGTGCGGTCCGCCAGGAACCCTCTAAGAGACCTTGGAGGGAAGCCGCCGTCCGAAAGGAACATCACCGCCTTCTACGCCGGAAATATCCATGGCTACTTACGCCCGATCCTGCTTCACCACTGGAAGGACAAAGACCCCAACATGAAGATCCTCGGCCCGATGCCGCCTGGCTTAGCGAGAAAGGTCATCTACATCCAGTTCATGAAGAGCAGCAAGTACTGCATATGCCCAAAAGGGTTCGAGGTGAACAGCCCGAGGGTCGTTGAGGCCATCTTTTACGAATGCGTCCCCGTCATCATCTCCGACAATTTTGTGCCGCCCTTTTTTGAGGTCTTGAATTGGGAGGCGTTTTCGGTTGTTCTCGCAGAGAAGGATATTCCGAAATTGAAGGACATTTTGGACTCGATCCCGAGAGAGAAGTACCTGGCGATGCAATTGGCGGTTAGGAAGGCCCAGAAGCACTTTCTGTGGCATGCTAAGCCATTGAAGTATGATCTCTTCCATATGACCCTTCATTCCATTTGGTACAACAGGGTTTTTCAGATAAAAGCCAGATGAGGTAAGCTTTGGTAAAATCGAATCAACGGAACAAACTCGACCCTGGTTCGTTTGATCTGAAATTGTAATCGTATTTAGTTTTGTTCCATCATGAAATTGGTGTAAATATTTTGTTTGTAAATATCCGATGCTTACTGATCAAGATTATCAAAAGCATGTTCAAAAGGGACCCCAGATGAATAATAATACCAAGCTTTGTGCAAAGCAGCATGCCTGTTAAACCGGTCCAGCGACCGGAAATTGACTTCTGCGACCAGAAGCCACGGTTTTTGCGAATTATCGGCTGAATTTCACGCCTCAATAGGCTCTTTTATTCTTCTTCTAACAAATCATTTAAATTCGTTTTCAAGCTTTAACTTTTCATAATAGTGAAAAATATTGGCGGCAATATAATTTGCGGTCATAGATTTCCCGGCTATGGAATTATGCGGAAATGGCCGGGTCTAATGCCGGGTAGAACTTACAAGGTTGAATTTGTTTCACTTATTTGGGTTTTGGATCAAGATTTAAGTCCATAAGTCATAATTTATGTGTGGATGCCATTATCATTGATTCTGATTAACGGGTTAATTTCCTAGCAAATTGTTAATGGGTTAATTAACTAAATATGATCTTCACAAATCTCTTAGGCATCAAGGGCTATTGATTATTTTTATTTTTTATTTTATTTAAGCACAAACGCTATATGGAAATTGGAATCTAATAGATGGAAGTATAATTTATATTGGAAACTTCATAAAATATCCTTCAATACACCACAAATTTTAAAATTATCCTCAAAATTTTCATAATTCTCAAAACATCATTTTTAAATTTCATGTACTAAAATACCTCTAGACATATCGTGTCCTGAAAAACGGACATATTGCGTCCTGAAAAATGGACAATATTAGAGGTATTTTGGTAACATGAAATTTGAAATGAATGTTTTGAGAATTATAAAAACTTAGAAGATAATTTTAGAATTTGCGGTGTATTGAAGGATATTTCATGAAATTTTTCTTTATAGGATTGAAAAGTTTGTATTTTGTTTTAATTTTGTCCCATGATGGTTCCGCTTTAATTATATCTTATAACTGAAATTTTAAATTCGAGAATCTAAACATCCCAATTCCTAGTGTAAGAATATAATATAAGGACCGAATTGTCCAAGTTCCTTGTTTTCAATCTTAATATTTAGCAATTTGTCATATGCATATTTGACATATTTGTCATATGCAGTGGTGTTCGTTGTATGCTAAGCTTGTATGTATTAAACCTAGTATTTTGTATTGTTATATTTGATTCGGCATTCGTCCCACATTTTGTTGTGGCCCGACTATGAATAAAAGGGAATCGAGCCTCGATTCCCGATTCGACTTCTAATTTCCAAAAAAGATAAAGGGGGGATCGGGGTCGAAACATGTTTTCGTCATCTCAATTTTTCTTACTACGACAAAGATTAGATTCCCGGTTTACGGTCCTGTTTCACCTCTATATTTTTTTTCTTATAATTGTATATATTTATGAATTTAACTTACTATTTTTTTATTTCTTGTTTAGTAACTAATTGTGAAGCATTGATTAAATTATTTTATCAGTTTATTTAATGTTCATTAATAAAAATATTGATTTTTTTCTTTCTAAATTTACCACTTATATATATAAATTTAATGCACAGCTATACGTGAATTCCACGCCACTGACGTCTGAGAGCGACCGACCCCCAAAATTGGAATTATTACACCATAATATAAGCCATATTCTCGTCCTGCATCTTATAGTTTTATTTCTTTGTTGAAATATCTAATTTCAAACACACACACATATATGTATATATATATATATTTTTAAATAAAAGATGGAAGCTCTTCATCCCGTGAAATGATTAAATCTTAATTAAATTTGCACACCAAAAAACGCAAAAAAAAAAGGGCTCACAATAATATCAACAAATATATTTAATTTTATGTATTGAAAATGAAAAACTAAAAAACTAGCTTAATTGAAAATTCTCTCTCAACCAAATGCATGGACGGAACTAGAAACTATGACTTATGGACTTAAATCTTGATCCAAAACCCAAATAAGTGAGAGTCATTGTAAGTGTAACTTAGCCGACATTGTTTTCTAATTCTCTAATGCATGGACGGAACTAGAAATTAAGATCGGGAGTGGCGCCGTGGCGGTATATAAATAATATTTTTTTTTAATAGTTTTATTATATAATGATTAAAAAATAGATTATGAACGGTCTAATTAAATCATATAGTATTTTTTTTGTGTTTTATTAACCTATTTATAAGGTTCTCTTTATATTTACTTTTGTTAATTTGATCTTGTTACATGGCACGATAATATTATACCATATTATTATAGAAATCCAGTATTTATTGTACCAAATATTTGTAATTTATATACAATCTTCATCAGATTGAGCATTAATAATATTGAGTTAAATTTTTCATAAAACAATTTAGATATTAGTTATTCTACTAAATATTTTTGCAGTGATTGTGCTAAATATTCATTCCAAAGCATTATTATTATTATAGTAGATAATGTGCTACACGTAGCTTAGTTTTCATCAGGGAATAACTTTGTTACACATACACTCACAATAATATAACCTATTAAATTATTATTATTATCTAACTCTAAATACTGGGATGGGATCATGGGAGTGGGGTGACAACTGCCACCCCCAGTTGCACACAGTTCCGTCCCTGTCCAAATGTAATGCCATGAGTTTTAGCGGGGTCGGTCGCCCCCACTTGATTCGAGTCGGTACGTTTGGCTTTAATGGCAATGCATGTTCTTCAAATCCACTCATGCCTCATGTTTGATTCCTCCTATAATTGATTTTTTTTTACTATACCCTCAATATGTATTATATTTATATGATCAATACTTTTATATATAAAGAATGTGAACTATCAATTAATAAATTAAAAGATGTAATTTTTTTTATATTCAATTTTTTTAAGAACTTAAAATCATAAAGTTGTTGTGACGATAATGACATTGTTATGAACAAATTTATATCAAGAAAATTTATAGGAAACAATTATAGTGTGGAATATATAACTAATTTCATTATCTCGTTATCTTAAAATGACGATTTATTTTTTTCGCCCTCCATTATGAACTTTCCTGGCTTAGCCCCTGATAACAATAGTAAAATAATTTAACGATAACAAATATAAATAACAAAATGAAAGTAGGTTATCCTATGATATAGAGCGAGTTGGTAATATGTTCAAATGTATATTATAACACTGTTAACATAATTGTGTATAAGTAAAAGTATTTTAATAATTAATACACAATTTTTTTGTTACATTTCGCGAGATCTTCAATCTTATTATGACAATAACCACAAAGTTATTGTGATACATTAACTATTGCACAAACAAACTACTCAATAAATATTAAGGCACACTTCAAAAGCACCTTTTTTTTTTTTTTTTTTAAAATAGAGATCTTTTATCAAACGCGTATTGAAAATACTTTGAAGACATACTTGTCAAATTATAATTTTTATATGAAAAAAACCGTGTATTCGTGAACTTGCCTTGGCTATTTTATGAATATTTGGCACCTACATCTGATAAAATCAAATCACACAAAGCGATTGAATTGAATAAGTCTTGTTTATAACAATGATCAAATGCACATTGCGAAACTTAACAAATTCTACAATCAAGTATATTTCTAAAAATTCAGCTTCCACAACCGATCCCGGTTGACTGCGGCTATACTACATCCACTCCATTCCATTTCGCATTTCTTCAATATCAACACGACACCTACTCGAAGCTTTTAGAGTGGTCTTTATTCTTCCCTGCATGGACGGGCGGTTTCACTTGTTAATCGGCTTCGGTATCTGCTCAAAAAGTGCCCAACTATATTGGAATATTCTTTTTAAAATTAAAGGGTTCATTTTATAAAAAAATATTTAACTTCGAATTTCGAAGAATTAAAAAGTAAAATTTTATACTTATAAAATAAAATAAAATAATTTTTCGAGTAAGAAATCCCGTTTTTAGTTGGTGGTAAAGCGACCCTTTTTGTGAGGGACCCACATGGGAAAAAGCGTATGGATAGCGATCCTCCATTGCTCCATGCCATCACTCCTTCATAAGCTTTCCTCATCCCATTCAATCTTGTCTTCACTCGCTCGCTACACTTTCCAATTCCACCTTCTCGTTTTCAATCCTTTTGTCTCGGAAATGGGGTCCTGGGATTTCGTCCCCTCTCTCCTTTTCCCGCTATGAAATTCGAAAGCTCTCTTCTTTTTCGCTTCTGGGGTTTCGCAGATCGACTCTCGAGCATTCCACACTGTATGCTCTTATTCCTTCGCCACTTCATAAGAGAGATCTGCTTCGAAAAATTGATTGATGGAACATGCGTATATGAGCAATGAAATATCGGAAATCGCTTCAACTGTAAGTACCCTTTGATCGTTTACACTATATCCAGCTCGATCTGACTTCTTGATTCGCTTAGATCGAAAGCTTTTGAGTGTGTATTTCTTCTTGATTTACTTTTACCGCTCTCGAGATTGGATCGAATCGGGTTTCGGATAGTATTCCTCACAAACTATGGTCCGGGTTTCGAGTTTCCCTTAAGGGAGTGGATTTTTCTTTATTGGCAATCTACCATCCTTGTAGTAGGTTGAGGTATTGAACCAACTTAAAAAGTATTCATACTTTTACCGAACTTGAGATCGGACGGAATCGGGTTTCGGATAATAATCCTTGCAGTTCAATAATTCTGAAATCGATCCTCGCTTGTATCAGGTCTACAGAAATGTAATAAAATACACAAGTATAATCGGATATGGCGCAACAGGTAGAGGTGCCGAGCTAAGTAAAATGATATCCTCGTGTGTGTCCATTTGTTGTTACCCTTCTTGAGATTGGATCGAGTCGGTTTC
Organism: Parietaria judaica; assembly: GCA_954871525.1. Lineage (NCBI taxonomy): Eukaryota > Viridiplantae > Streptophyta > Magnoliopsida > Rosales > Urticaceae > Parietaria > Parietaria judaica. Next base: position 11,457,313 of record OX940865.1, on the reverse strand, counting down.
GGGTAATGACCTTTACAAACTGTGGTCCGACTTGCCGGGTAATTGTAATGCGAGCATGTATGGGTGTGTGATCGGTTTTTTAATCGGCAATCTACAACACTTGGAGTATGTTGTGGTACTGAACCAAGCAACAGATATCCTTGTGCTCATTCACTTTTACCGATCTTGAGATAGGATATAATCGGGTTTTGCATAACAATCCTCGCAGTTAAGTAATTCTGAACTCGATCCTTGCATGTGTCAGGTCTATGGAAATGTAATAAAATACACAAGTATAATTGAATACGGCGCATCAGTTGAGGAATTCTTCAACTGTCTATTGACTCTGGCCGGCTATATAGGCCAACAAGTCATTCTATTCATCGGTGAGCTCTTTTACTTTCAGCTCATCTGAATTGATCTTGTAACTTCTTTTTGCAACCGGTCTTGTGATTCAATTGAGGTACACGGAAGCTAATGGTTTCGTATGGGGTGGCTTATCTTACTGCAGAGGATCTTGTACTCAGAGATCTCAATCAAAGCCTGGAGAATACAACAGTTGATTCTCCCGAGCAAGAGCCGAGATCATGTCAGTCGTCATCCAAATGTTTTTTTGACTGTACGTGGCTCAGAGCCTGCGAAAGGATATTTCAAGAGCCCAATGAAGAATTGGCAATAGATGCAAGATCTGTGAATATAGAAAACTTTCCTCTTTATGCGGGTCCCATAATTTTGCAAGGGTAATTCGCATTTTCTTACTAGCTTTCCGTTGATGCTAAATCATGACGATATCTTTGTTCAGGACCCGTAGTTTGAAAGATTTAAACAAAGCCTGCTTAACCATGCATTATTGTTATCAAGTACTAATATTATACACGGTACCAGTACATGCCGTACTGTTCTTAGCTTGTACAGCTTTTTCAGAATTCAGCCATGGTTTTCTTGGGTTGCAGGTTAATGATCCCGCTATGTGGGTTTCGGTTTGCTTGGAGGGTAGCTATGTCCTTTTACAGATGTTATTTTTCTTATATTAGAAGCGCTCAAGTTTGCTTTTGCAGGTAAAACTAAAATAGTCTATAGTATTTGAAGAGCTTGGCTTAACCTTTTTCGTCTTTTTATTCGTGTTTCTTTTTAGGCGAACCTTTCCTTTCACGGAGTGGTTTCATTATAGTGAAAATGGTTTTGACCCTCTGCTTATGTTAATCTTTTGTGTTCAGCATCATATCTAGAGTACGAAAGACATTACGTGGCTCGTCTGATGACATTGGATGGTTACAAAGAACTCCAGGAATGCCTCCCGTGCAGGATGGGACCTCACGATTCTTAGAATTGCTTGATGAGATAAGGTAGCATATATTCATTTTCTTTTCTAGGTGAAATTCTCTCGAACTATTTGATCTCATGAAATACGACGTTTCTTAAACTACCGTGTGATTTCAATTGTTAGTTTATGTATTTAGTGGTTAAAATAGTGTTGAAAAAATCTATTTTTCTGCAGACAAGGAATAATTGCTGTCATATATCTTTGCTAATTGCTGGGATACAACGGTAATATAGTTCCAGTTAAAACGGGAATTTGTTCATGATGTAGGCACGGAGAGCACTCGCTTCCAAATTCATATGTTTATCTACTAATCCCTGGTACGAAAATACACTCTCTTAATCATTCAAATTTATTTCGCTTTTATTTATTGTCTGTATCGCATTATTAATTGGTCCGTGGGATGTAAATTTTAATTTTGTAGGCCTCTTTAGCAATCACGGTCCGTTATATTTTGTTAGAACAAAAAGATTCTTTTCGAAGATGGGTCTTGCTTGCCATATTGCAAAAATACATAGCGAGGTATTGATTGTTTTTCTTCCAACAGTTTCCTTCTATGCACCTCTAAATATTTCTATGACTATTTAATCTTGCTTTTACGTTTAAGAACCGAGACTGAAACTTATCACAAATCGCTTAAATATAATTCCGGCAACAACGACACCAAGATGATAATCCCCTTACCTCTTTATTGAAAATAATCCGAATACAATATAAACGACTGATCCTTCGAGAGAGCGGTTAGAATCTCTTTTCGATAGCTAAACAGAAGAATAGTTCAAACAAAAGCATAACTGTGTGTGATTATGTCAGTAAATGGCCGGGCCCTAACCCAGTTACAAAAATTGGGAAAGGACCTAACTGCCCTTAATGACTTAATTAAAGAAGAACAAAACTAATCGTCCTTGCGCTTGTGTGTGATTAATGGGCGCCTATCAGGCATCAGTGGAGCACAATGCCTGGGAACTCAAACAGTACATCGAAGAGCTTTATTGGGGAGCCGGAAAGCCGGTGATGCTTTTAGGGCACAGCAAAGGCGGCGTCGATGCGGCGGCTGCATTATCGATTTATTGGAACGATTTGAAAGGCAAAGTAGCCGGTTTAGCTCTGGTTCAGAGCCCATATGGCGGCACTCCCATTGCTTCTGATACACTCCGCGAAGGCCAGATTGCTGACAAGGAAACGAGGAGGATTATGGAGCTTTTGATATGCAAATTTATTAAGGTAATATTTCTGGTTCCAAGAATACTTGCTGCATAAGTACTTTATTTTAGGACGACATAATCATGTCTCTTTATCACCGGTTATGTACCCGTAGTTACAATTTATCTGGCTTCAAAGCTCCCAATAATGTGCGAATTGGGTACGTCATATATCCATTGTAAACAAACAACGGAACTATCATGCCCCAAAATACTACTTTATGCATTCTCATGCCACCGATATCCTTTAAAAAAAATTAACAAATTATGCGATTTCGAGAATCAGTCTGGCAAAAAGAATTGTAAAAGTTCTAGAGCTTCAGTTCAGGTTTTGGGTTTTAGGGACAATTTGGTAAAAAAATTCCTAAAAGAATGAACTCGTTTTTTTAATGCATTAGAAAACACAGTAAGATATGAGAAAACTATATACGACTTACGAGGGAGGCATCTAAATTTCCCGGATAAATATGCGGTTTATTTAGGGTTTCTTGGGTAGATCTCAATCAAGAACCGATTTCTCCCAATTCTATCGTTATGTTATCATCACGTTCTTATCCCCAAACTGCCCTGGGCATGGTTGTTTTCCGAATTCCAATTGTGATAGGAATAGAATGAACATGTATTTGCCTTTTTATCGTAGCAACTTATAAGATGTGTCGGAAAATTTTGGAGTTTATTTTATGATTCTAGGCAAGTATGATCAATAAGCAATTACTCTCAATTCTATCTTGTCATAATCGCATCTAGAAAAAATTTATAGGGTGATATACGGGCGCTGGAAGATCTGACGTATGAGAAAAGACGAGAGTTCATCATGAAGAACAAGCTCCCGGAAGAAGTCCCGGTCATCTCACTGCACTCCGAAGCCAGCATTGCCCCGGGAGTCCTGGCCACGATGACCCAAATAGCCCACGCCGAGCTGCCATGGCTACCGCCCCTGCCATTAGAGGCCGAGGAGTCCGAGACCGGCAGCAGGCAGGTGGCGGTGGTGATGCCGGTTTCCGCCGCAATGGCTCTGTGCGCGCTCCACCTGCAGCTCCGCTACGGGGAGAAGAGTGACGGCTTGGTCACCTGCCGGGACGCGGAGGTTCCCGGATCGGTGGTGGTCAGACCTGACCACAAGTTTGACCACGCCTGGATGGTCTACTCCACCTCGAAGAAGAATCCGGCCGAACCTGACGCTTGCGAGATGTGCGAGGCTCTCTTAACTCAGCTTGTGGAGATTGGGAACATGAAGCGGAACATAGAAAAGGCATAATTTTTTTAATTTTTTGGTCGTCAGAAGCAAATTTTTTATGTTCTTGACTTGTTATGTATTTGATTATAATATAGTGACTCGAATTGCATGGAACAAAAATTCAATGATAGGGTGTTGTATCAGTATAATCAACCCACACAAATGAAGGAAAAATATTTATATTTGCGCGAATATTTGAAGATGCGTTTGCTATTCTCGTTATGTATTTTCTTGTTGGCGGAAATGCCTCATCCGTAATTGAAAAAAAAAAAAAAAAACTAGAACTATAATGTCAAATTATGAACTAATATTGGTTTTAAACCTAAGTTAAAACTAGGGATATCTATCGCAAAACTACTTACACTCCAAAAAGTTAACGTAAGTAATTGAGTTTTTCCATTAACTCTCTTGACGTAAATTTTCACGCTACGACGTGTGATTGGTCTACGTTTTCGCTCTTTTCGACTAAGTTTAGCCCTTTTGATCAAATGACGACATAACATATACATATATATATATATAATGCTTTAGTTTTGTGTTCTAAAACATGTTTTGGCTTAGCTACTATATAAGAACAATTTTAGCTATTCACTTTTTGAAGTTATTGTACTTCATACACGGTCAAAAAGGAAAAGAAAAAAAAAGTGGACAAATCATGTTACCACGTAAAACTTCACCTCACAATAGAGTTAAATGAAAAAAAAAAAAAAAAACTAATTTATTTTAGTAAAAAGTTTACATTGTTGAAAATTTGATAACAATGTATAGGAAATAGTTAGGTTTCCATTTGCATCTCATCTATTCCTTCTAAAGCTTCCATTGCAGCATTTTTAGACGATGGTCTCAATAATTTATAGGAGAGATCGGTAGTGATTCCATTACGATAACAATGTATTATCAAATTATTAATATTTTATGTCATATCGAATCATCCAGATCAGTGGCAGAGTTACATATGCACCATTGAGTGCATGTGCATACGCTTACTTCAAACAAAAAAATAATATTAAGGATTTGATTCAACTCTTCTCATTCATTCTCCATTCTTGACTTGATAAAACTATTCTACTATCATTCGGAAAGTAATATTATCTATTTATATGTCTAATAGGCGTTCTAATATAGTCGTTTATGATTTTTGTTTGTTTACGTATCTGGAAAAAATCAATTGAAATATACTATGTGCTTCGTCTGAAATGAAAGCCTGACTACGTCACTGATCCAGATCAAGAGTCTCTAACAACCAAGGTTCGAATTTTTCACGATTATCTTCGATAATCCTCGATTATCCGTCTTGCCGGTAGTTATCGGTAAGAAGGCCATGCCATAACTTTTCCATGATTTTTGTCAAAAATCGGCAAACATCTTGAAAAATAATAAAAATATGGTACTTTTCAATACATTTTGCATTTTTCGATGATTTTATTTTGAGTATATACATATGTGCAAGTGAGACTATAATTTATTTATCTGTGTTTGAGTATGAAATTATTTTATTTTTGGCATTTTAATATTTTATCAATATTATAAACTCAGTAAATATAAGCTAAAAATATATTTTATAAGTTTTCCGTCGAAAAGTATCAGAAAGTGTCGGTAATCCTTCGATAATCATCGAAAAGTGTCGGTAATCGACAAGCTACAGTATTATAAATTTTCCGTCGGTTAATCAGTAAGATATCGAAAAATTCGTCGAAAACGACAAGTGATTTATTGGCGAATTCGATAAGTTGAACTTTGCTAACAACACCTAAGGAATTTCTTAAATTTGGTGTATAGAATGAACTTTTCACCTTTACCACCACCGCTTTTATAATTTTATGTTGGATCTTATGAATTCAATAATGATGATTAGTTTCATATCCATTTATAGAAGAGTTAAGAATATTAAGTTTTTTTTTTCTTTTCCATGGAAGAGTTTGAGATTGTAACGTTGGGTAGTCAAACGTGTATAGTTACAATAGAATATACTTAATTTTTTTTTTTTTTGATAATTGGTGGAACGTACAAATGTCCACATCCAGATTATCACAAATAAAATTTACAAGATTATTGTGTACATCTATTTGTCAATTGATTTTAAAGTTAAACTCAATGATATATAATACCAGTTGGGGTGGTAATTCGGGTTTCGTGTCGTGTTCGTGCTGGGTCTTAGTCGTTTTTTGCTTATTTTATGTAGACCCAGACCCGCCCCATTTATATACCGTGTTAGAAGATGAGACCCAGACCCGTCCCATTTAAATACCGTGTTTATCGTATCTACCCGTTTAACCCATTTAACATATTCATGTATATTAAAATGATAAATTAATTCAATTTAAACTTATTTAACTTATTTATTGAATTATATTATCTAAGATTTTACAATTAACTAACATTTTTTATGTTCATCAATTGTACGATGTAATAAATAAGTAAAAAACATAAACGTTATACATAATAAGTATTAAAATACTTAATAATATATATAAAATGTAACTTTTTGCACCTTAATCGTGTCTAATTGGGTGCCATCGTGTTATCTTGTTCGTGTCGTGTTTACCTGTTATTTAATAGTTTTAATCGTGTTCGACACGGTTGGACCCATATCCATTTATAATAGACCCAGACCCGTTTAAATCGTATCGTAACCGTTTCGTGTTTCGTGTCCTGCCCCAAATTGCCACCCCTAAATATCAGAATCCTTAAGAGCATCTCCAACCTTCACACTAAATTTGGTGTTGAAATTACACCATTATAGTGTCAATTTAGCACTAATTTTTTTTAATCTCCAACCACAACACTAAAGCTAACACTAAAAGGTATATTCTCTATTATAATATTAATAAATCAAAGATTCTTTTATTATTTAATAATTCCTTGTCATTCAATTAACAAATTAATTATTATGTATTCATTAATTAATTTTATTCTTAATCTTATGATTATCATTAATTAATTATAATATAATTACAAAAATAAATAAATTGAAAAACTAATTCAAATTCAAATAAATATTACATTACTTATAAAAAAATTACATTATAATAGCTAAAACACACACAAGATAAATTACATCGTACTTATAATGCTCTTAATTACCAAATTCACTCCACAAGTGTTCAATTAGTGCATTTCGGAGATCAAAATGTACTTTATCTTTGATTTGTCTATGTTTTAATTGAACTTTATTATCTATTTCTTATAATCAATATCTGTAGTAATTTTGATGTCTTATACAAATTAATATTCTATATTAATTAAATTAAAAATAATTAAGAGTTAATTTAATATAATCTCATTGTAAATAAAAATATACATTACGTATAAAAAATAGTCATTTTTAGGTAATAATACAAATTATATTTAATTTAGTATCATTAATCACACTATTTTAATATAATATCATTTTTAAACTAAATAAAAAAATTGATAAAAAATTAATAAAAAGTTTTCCCGTCGTGAATAGTGGCACACTATATATAGTGTGACACTGTTGAAAAAAAATTGAATTACGCCATTATGCCGTTGTTTTTGCAGTTCGGTTGGAGGAGAAAAAGTAACTCCTTGCCACTATAATATCGTAATGACGCTACGTTGGAGAAGCCCTAAGTTCAATAAGCACCGGTTCAAAAAAAAAAGGGATCCGACCCAAAATAAGTTCAAGAAGAAATAAATAATAAAAATTAGGGGTGAAATCGCTACCGATAATCGGTAAATTAGCTTTCTTTGGTATTGGTATTGGTATTGAATAATCGAGATATTTTTTTTGTATTGGTATTGGTATCGGTTCTAATATTTCTTGGTTTTTTATCAAACCGATACCGAGACCGAACCGAGAAAAAAGAAAAGAAAACCGATAAATAAACCTAGACATAAATCGGGAATAATCCGGGGCAAAAGCCAAAAATAATACAAACTACCATGTCCGAACCTCGGACTCCGAAGTATAAAAATTCATGTCTAATTAATACATAAAAATATCAAAACATAAATAAACCATGTCATTTCTTTTTTCATCAAACAAACTACCATGTTCGAACTTCGGACTCCGAAGTATAAAAGTTCATGTCTAATACATAAAAATATCAAACACAATTAAACCATGTCATTTCTTTTTTCATCAAACAAGCTACCATGTCCGAACTTCGGACTCCGAAATGAGGGAGGGTGGGAGAGTGAGGTATCACAGAAAGTGCCCTAATTTGCTTAGAAAAATGAATGTAGTACACTCTAAAACGACCTGTAGTTCACAACCAAAACCGATACTGATATTCGAGAAATTTGGCTATCGGTATCGGTATCGGAAACCGATAACCGATAGGTATCGGTTATCGGTTTTAAGCTAAATTTATGAGTTTTTTTTATAAACCGATCCGGAATCGATACTGAAACCGAGACGATACCGAGAAACGGTTACAGAATTTTCACCCCTAATAAAAATATGAGGAGGCATGTTAAGTCATGGTTTATTCCCCTAAAATTCAATTAGTTTAAGGTTGAAAGTTACAACTTCGTAGAGTGAGAATTAATACATCACGTACCGCAATAATAGCATGAAACTAGAAAATATGTAATGCATGCGGGTGAGGCGGTGTAGAGAGCCAACGAAGCTCGGTGAGGGCGAAGGAGGAAGACCACTTCGAAGAAAACGATGATTTAGGAAATTAGTGAAGTGACACATAGCCAAACATAACGACATTTTCACAATTAATTAAATTGATTGGATAAAAATAAAAAATTTCATAAACAAGCAGTATAGTCAAAGTTAAAAACTTTAATTACGAAAAAAAATTAAAATTATACAAAAAAATCAAAATATTCGATATTTATGTCGCTAAATTTATTTTAAAATCTGCGATTATATATTACTATAGCAACTGTCAAAATTTTGTACTCGGTTCCCCGTTTTGTTCCAGTTCTGGTCCCGGTACCGAACCGTTTTTGGCAAAAAATCAGTTTTTTCTTTTTAGTATAACCTAAAAATGGACGTCCCGGTTCCGGTTTGAAAAACCAAAACCAAAACCAATTCAAAATATGAAATTCTCGGTTTTCTTGTCCCGGTTCCGGTTTTATGTCGTTTTGTTATAAGTTTGTCGTTTTTTGGCATGTCATTTCTTTTAAGTCGTTTACTATCATGTTCTTAATCTATTATTTTATTTTTTCAGCCCATTATTTTAACATGTCATTTAGTTTTCAATCATTATACGGTATTTTATTAAACACGTCATTTCTTATATTTCGTTTTGTTATAAAAAATAATTTGTTTGTACTCGGTATTTACTATTTAGCATTTTAGACTCGGTTTTTTGCACTGAGATTTGAATTTGGTATTGTGAAGTTCACGACGTGAACTCGGATCTTGCATTTGTTTATTTTGTATTTTGCTTTTGTATTCGGATTTGGTATTTTACGTTTTGGATTTACTCGGATTTGGTATTTTACATTTTGGATTTACTCGGATTTGGTAATTTCATGTTTCTATCTTGGATTTTGTCCCGGATTTGTCCCGGTTTTTGTCCCGAATTTTGGTCCTAAAAAAATTGGGATATTAATCAGTGTCCTAGTCCCGGTCACGGTCTCGGTCCCGGTTCTGATTTAAATAAAAAACAAGGACTTTTCAAAACCAAAACCAAAACCGGGACAGAAAACTGTGTCCCGGTTTTTCCGGGACAGGGACAAAAAATAATCAAATTCCCGGTTTCCGGTTCTGGTTTCAGCCTTAAGTGGAAGACGACGAAAAGGGCTCACTCATGAAACACAGATCTCTTTAGTGATTCTCTTGCCTCGCTATCTTCATTATCAATATTATTATCACATTCCAAAAGTGTATTTTCATTTTCTAAAGAAAAGTTTGACCACAAATAAAGTTGAGCCAACGAAATTTCCAAACGTGGGGTTTCGTAGCAACACGTGTGTCGACCAAGCCCAGCAAAAGGTTTCAATTTTCCTCTTCTCTGAAAAATGAAATGTTATATTATATAATAAGAAAATCTGTATTTTCTATTGTATTGAACTGAACTATTTATTGTATTATGATTTGCAATGAATTGAAGAGTCTCTTCTATACTATATATAACATAAGCCGCAAAAGTCTTCGAGTGGGTCCCAACTCCGGTGCAACTCACCAACCCACTACACCGTCGCACTTATTCGTTGTGAGCGCGTCTCTCGTACTCTCTCCACTGCGGCATGTCCATAACAATTATAACCTATCAATATAATATCTTATTTTAATTGTAACTCTATATTATATTTTTTTTAAGTTATATATATAATTTTTATACACATACAACAACATAATATCGTATTACTAGTCTAATTTTTTTACTTATTAATATCTTGATAAATAAGTTATTTTGAATTTATATAATAATTTTTTTTTATCGAAATACTTAAAATTATTTTTCAAATTTCTGTTGATATTTCCCTCAGAAAACGGCATGTCCGTGAAATTTATGCGACATGCCTTTTTTCCGACTTTGCCGTCAATATTTCTATCCCGTGAAATGGAACGACAATGACATTTAAAACCTACTCTTTGTGGGCCTCCCTGTGTTTCAAACTTTACTGAAACCCATTGCAGATTGATTCGTCGCTGTTTGATGTGACTAAAGGCCCAAAACGCTGACCAATTTGTTGGTCGGCAAAATCTTCTTGTGCAAATTGGGAGACACATGTTTTTATTTTATTTTAAATAATTGTGACACAAGTCTCAAATTCATAATTCTTAGTTTCTTACTTTGATCTAAACAAGTGATAATTCCACACTTAGAGAGTGAAGTAGGTTCAAGGCTAATGGGGTAAAGTATATTTTGACCACTAATATATAAGGTAACTTTGATTAAATTTTACGACTTCTGTAAAAAATTCCCAAAATCATTTACGTTGTGTCGCTTATTCACAAATTTCTTGCTAAAGGAAAAAGTACCTAAACTCTAAAAATATATTAAGTTCATGGGTTTTTTGTCCCACTCTTAAACCTTGTATCTGCACTATTCATTCTTTCTGTTTTCAATACAACTCTTTTATATTCTTAAGTGATCATAAAATGAGTCCACAAACTAGATTATGGATCATATCAGGAAATTAGATGGTGAAATGCCACTAACTCGCTGAACAAATATTTTTTTTTTTTCAGCAAAAAAGCGAAAGAGTGTTACTTTTAAAAGAAGGATTACATAATTATTTAGTATTTTTAATTTTTGTGGTTGTATATATATTTAAATTTTTTAAATAGTCAAAGTTCTCAAATGTATTTTGTTTTTCTTCTCTCTATTTTTTTTTAACTTATTGCTCAAGTCTCGGTAATATAAAAAAAAAGATTAAAACAAAAAACTATTAGAAAATATTCAAAGCTACAACGTGTCCGAGATTTGACTATACATTTTAAAATCTAAAATTCTGCTAAATCTATTGAGAAAGTAGATGAATTTCTTTAAAGAACTAAAATAACGAACATCGAGAACAATGAAGAAGACTAATTTTTTATATCACTAAATAAATTTCAATATCAAATATTTATGCTACTATTAACCGACGCCAAACATAAATCCAAGAGTAGGGTGCACAACTAAACAAAATTTAGAAAAATATTTATCTCAACTATTTTATTTTTATTTTTGAAGATTTACTTCTTCATTCTAATTTCTTAAATGTTAATTTTCTTTTGTTATTGTCTAGTCTTTATTCGTGAGTTATTATATGTTGTGGGTTTTATTTATTCATTAGTTATATTTTATTAATTTGTTCTCTGGCTCTCTTCAATTCTCAATAATTCATTGAGAATAATGAATCCAATGGGCCCCGGAATCAATGTGGTTGGTGTCCGTGGCCCATCAAACCATTCTTGACCCAATTCCAACTTTCATCAAGCAAATAATTAGAAATCTTTTCTAAGGGTTTATTTAATTATACCATGATTTTAGTTGTGACCAAAAAGCTATTATTTGCCCGTATATGCCAATAATGTATTTCAATTATTCATAATCATCGATACAATTTTTGATTTTGAGTTCCTCAAACTATAACCGACAAAAAATAAAAATGAAAAAGAGACCATATAATGTAATGAGTGTAAGCTTTTTAAGAACTTTCTCGTCGACTTATTTGGAATTTGGAACTACATTATAAAATCAACTTTTGGAAATCATTTTAATTTGGAAAAATAGTGGAAGAGTCAAGAAATATCAGTTTGTCGATCTATTGTCGTCAACTATAGATAGACAAGGATGAAAATGAAACAAATATGTATTATTGCAAAAAAAAAAAAGATAAATAAAATAAAGTCACACGCTTTAATTTCCTCCACAAAATAGACAAAATGCACTTTTTTCTACCACATTTCTTATCGTGAATTTCATCCAAATTTGCTTGCATGCATGAATGGGAATATTTGGCCCCATTTTACAATCTGTATCTCGCGTCATTAATCAACCTAAAAATCATGATTGTTCTTGGAAAATAATTTGGAAAAAGGAAGCTAAAAAGCTTCCTATATTAATGTCACTAATTATGTGTATATATATATATATATATCTTCGTGAAGAAGCCGAACAAAAATACCTCTCAACTACGAGGGTAAAATGGGAAAACCGTAAAGTTCCATTCTCCATTTTTCTAAAATTTATTAGCCTTATATGAAACAAACCTGATGATACATTTTTTTTCTTTCTTTCTATGTTGCAGGGTTACGTATGATTAGGAATTTAGGATTATACTAAACTTAGGAAAACGTTAACAGGCCATTACTTAAATCCAATAAGCCATAAGCCCAATTAATTATGAAGTTAATGAAAGAGCCTATATATTATAGAGCAAGTAAATCCTCATAATTCAGCCCGGCTTAGTAAAAAATAATTTAATTCGAATTCTAATCTAAATTTTAGAGAGGCTCCACTTAAGCTATAAATAAGGGTTAATTGCGGCAAAAATACCCAATCTTTTCAAATTTTCGTTGATCAGTACCCATCTTCAAAAAACTTAGGCAAAAATACCCAACGTTAGTATTTTGTCGCTGGCGTTTCAGTTTTGCCCAATCTGTCAACTAGCCGTTACACCCAGCCCACGTGGCCGTTAACTTCGTGCTGACTTTTTGCCACGTGTGCATGCCACGTCAGCACCCATTTTAACTTAAAAAATCATAAATAAAAAATTAAACTCACGTTTAAGTTTAAACGTGGTTTAATTTTTTCTGATTTTTTTTAGTTAAAGTGGGTGCTGACATGGCATGCACACGTGGCAAAAATGGATCCCAGTCAGCACGAAGTTAACAACCACGTGGGCTGGGTGTAATGGCTAGTTGACGGATTGGGCAAAACTGAAACGCCAGCGACAAAATACTAACATTGGGTATTTTTGCCTAGATTTTTTGAAGTTGATTACCGATCAACGAAAATTTGAAAAGGTTGAGTATTTTTACCGCAATTAACCCTATAAATAATAGCGTTATTGCTCCAGTCGAGCTCCGAATTCCAAAACCCGCACTATTTTAGTCCAGATTTATCCTTTTAAACAATGATAATCCATATTTATCCCATTATTTTTAGTAATGTTTTGTTTTGATCTTTTAAATTAGAATGTTTGCAAAAATATATAAGTTATTACAAAAATAAATAAAAAATTAAGAACTGCCTTCTGAAATTATTTATGTCATGCACTTCAAATGTTTCATTTATGTTTATTATTTTGAATCGTTTATCAGACAACGACATTTTAAAATACAATGAAAATCGCACAATTCAAGAAAATTAAAAAATAAAAGAATGGCCATCATAAATTACTATATTATTACGAAAAAAATTAATATTGCAATTTGGAAGGAAAAAAAATTGAAAAGACTTTAAGAAGACAATAAAAACGAAACAAAAAAACCACGTTAAAAACACTATACGACAAATAAAGTTACACACTGTGTATATATATAGGAATACATATTTTGATGCATTTTTGTTACTTAATGAATATTTTGTTTTTTGATGTAATTTTTAAATGATATATATATATATATATATATATATGTATATTAATAGATGTGTATTTGTATTTTACATTTATTTAAGGAATAATATATATTTATTACGACAACTCTTTCAAGTTCTCTACTTAAAAATTTAGAAACAAATGTAAGAGGATAAATAAGAGATAAAAAGAATATATACATAATATTTTTATTTGGTATTTATATATAAAAATAAAAATAAACTGTTAGTAAGTTACTTTAATAAAAAAATAGAGTGAAAAACATAACATCTTTTTCAAAATCACTCTGGAAATTATTGGTTCATTTTATGCAAGACAGAGACCATTCACCATTCTATCCATTGTTGAAATTTCTTCTTATAACTTTGTCGTAATTCTGAATTTATTCTTTCAAACAGTAGCATCATTATTAGAAGACGAAAAAATTGACTTTAATTTAATTAACTAGAAGAGAAAGAATTTGGAAGAATAGTAAGTTCGAGAAAGCTACGTAGTAACAATATATCCATTCAAGTAAAACATAGACTATCAAAAATCCATCCAAATAAATGATAAAGGTATAGTAAATAAAACGGTTAATAGCGGCAATAATGCACAACCTTTGGTCAAGAGGGATTTTAGGTCCCCAACCTTTTAAAGTGTGGGCAAAAATACACAACCTTTGTTAAATGTAAAAGTCGTTGGTCCTTCCGTTAGGGATGTTAATTCTGCTGATGTGGCATTGTTAAACTGCCAAATGGACTGCCAACTTGTAATATTAATTGTATAATTTAATTAATAAGAACAAATTAAAAATTATTTTAGTTATGATTCAAAAAAATTAATACTTTAAATTAAATAAATAAGTTTTACTCCCCCTAAAAATCTAACAGGATCTTCATTTGAACATGAGTAAATTTTTTGAAAAACGACGGATTATTAAACACGATAAAATTGCAAAGATTACATAACGACGGTTTATTAGAAATGACTAGAATTTTGAAAAAAGACCGATTATTGAAAACAATTGTAATTTAAAAAAATAACATAGTAAAGATGTGAATAATATTGAAGCACGAGTTCAAAAATAAGAACTACGCGTTAAATAAGTATTGCTCGTTAATTTAAAGTTTTAATTTATTTTTTGAATCATAATTAAAATATTTAAATTTATTCTTATTAATTAGGTTATGTAATTAATATTACAAATTGGCAATCCATTTGGCAGTTTAACGATGTCACGTCAGCAGAAGTTAACATCCCTAACGGACGGACCAACGGATTTTACATTCAACAAACGTTGTGTATTTTTGCCGACACTTTGAAAGGTTGGGGACCTAAAACTCCTCTTGACCAAAGGTTGTGCATTATTGCCGCAATTAACCCTAAATAAAACATTGATTAATATTGTTGAAAATATTGCGTGTGTGTATATATATATATATATATATTGTATAGGCTCGACCAGTGGCGGAGCCAGGATTTTAATTTAGGTGGTGCCTTATAAATCAATCATACAATTAACAACAATCAATAATAACATTATAACCTCTCTCTATATATAAAGAAATAGAAATATCCAACCGACTGGTATTCAATACAAAATTAATTTATCTGTATTTTTATGTATAACATTTTTAATAATATAATAGGCGAGTATAAAAATGTATCTATATCTATATATTTTAATAATTGAAAAGAAATAATAATAAAAGAAAAAAAAACAAAAAATATGACTACCCAATACTAGAACTCAGGTCCTCTTTCTTAAAAAGAGAGACTTGAGAAAAACACTTTGCAGTTGGGCTGAATGCTCTTTGACTTCTTAATATGGGCTCATGTAATATTATAATGATATATATTTATTTTTGCTTAAACACTATTATTTTAATATTTTTCACGTTTTCAGGTGGTGCCCGGGCGTATACTAGGCCCTACATAGATAAGTCACTGGGCTCGACGGCTCTCGTTAAAATCAACTCGGCAAAATGACAGAGATGAATTATAAATCCGCTGTAAAATAAACAACACATAAGAT
The DNA here is from genome assembly GCA_954871525.1 of Parietaria judaica. Lineage (NCBI taxonomy): Eukaryota > Viridiplantae > Streptophyta > Magnoliopsida > Rosales > Urticaceae > Parietaria > Parietaria judaica. The sequence goes on along the minus strand of OX940865.1, from coordinate 11,441,594 downwards.
TTTTTTTAATAAATATTTTTACCCTTATTCTATTTTTGGCTATGTCCTCAATTGTGTATATAATCAAAACTCTAAAATGCAAAATAACGTATATCCAAGTTAACATCAAAAAATTTCTATTTCAAAAATAAAACTTAAATTATTAATAACACATGCGGTCGAATTTTTCTATTTCTAAGTGGAGGGCGGAGCCGAATTCTCGATCCATTTGCCAAAATATATCTCATTGCGATAAAAAGCTGAATCACTATCGATTACTAAAATATTTTAATGTCTATTATTTAAATAAATTTAAATTTTAGAACCCTTTATTAATTATATCCTTGTCAACATATATAAAAGAAAATTGTCAAACTTATGTCAAAGGTTAAAAGAACAATGCTAATGTCGTGTCCTCCTCCTTTAGGAGCCGCAAATCTTGAAGAAATTAAAATCACGGTCGACATGAAAATTCCCTAATGGAAGAAGTGGGGTCCATTTCACATCAAAATCTAGTGGCTATTATAATTAACTAATTAATTATCCAAGCAAATATAATTATTATTTTTCAATATTCAGAAGAAATTATTCGTGTAGCGAATCTAATAAGCGTTGAAAGTCAATTGACGCCACGGTGTTTAATTAATTAAAATAAAAAAATAATTATGAGAGTACAGCGAAGTGCACGTGCAGTGACCACCCAATGCCGACAGTCGTTGTTAACTGGTCGTTTCCATTCCATATTTATTTTTATTTTTATTAATATTTAATTGTGTGGTGTGTCGTCACAGCCCAGCTAGCTCTGACCTCTCACCGGCCTCACTATTCCCATTCCGCCGCCACCGGCGGCGACGACGCACGTGACCATCCACGTGACACTCTTTTATATTTTATTTGTACAGTACACTTTTATTTAGTGTGTTTTCATTGGTTGGATTTTGTATACGTGAGTGTGAGTTTTTATTTACAAATCGGTGTAGATTTTTTTTTCTTTTTCATTTTTACATAAGGATTAATTCAAGTGCAAAGTTTATAATTTTATATTTTCGGTCAATTGAACTCTGCAAATATTTTAGTTGGAAATAATTTTAGAAAAAAATACAAGACGTGGGCTATGTATAGTTTTTGAATTTTTATATTATTTATTTTAGGGCTGACTAACAGAATTTTAATTTGCTTTTTCGTAAAGATTTGCAAAAGTAGATTATGCAAATATCACGGTAATACTACTTTGAAATGCACTTGAAAATAGAATAGTAATGTACGATGTTTTGGAAATATAATTTGCAAAATCTTATATTGGGTAGTCAATTTCGGAGAATAGATAGCACATCAACGCATACGATCGTTCGTTGTAGGAATACACGAAGCAAGTTTGCTAAGAGACAATTAGTAAAGTTACAAAAGAGTAATATAATGAGTATTCAATATTAAATGAACACCAGTAAATTGCGAAATCTACACTATCGATTACAAAAATTAATTTACAATTTGTTAATTTTTTTTGTTTGCGTATAAGTGCTTTCAATACGTAACACACCTAAATTCCCGGCAATACGTTATCATATTATATACGAAAAAAACACATCACCAGCCAAATTTCCCTTGCTTGCTTATAAATTTAAGCTGTAAAAGTTAACTATGCCTAGTCGATACATGTATAATTTAAGAAGAAAAATTAATCCAAACCATAAAAATTCATATCTCTAGGAGATAAAATCGGTGATAAATAAAACTTTTTAACATAAAAAATAAAACAGAATCAATTTGGCAAACGGTATCGGTTTTAACCGCATTAGAATTTTAATTTTCGTATGGCCCTAATTTACCTTTTGTGCCACGACATGCTCTAGTCTTAGCTTCAAAATAATAGTAAAGTTTTATTTTATTAATCAGTTAAAATTTTCACTCATAATTTTTTTAATGTTTCAGTTTGCTTTATTTTTACCACATTAATTAATTAGTTTTTCTGAAATTTTTATTTAAATCCCGCCCATGACTATAAAGCACTCAAATGCAAGGTTCTAAATGTTGATGTCGACGCAATTTCACTCCCTCCATTTTACAGGCATGCCTACAGAAATACTGATGGGAAAATTAGAAGAAAAAAAAGGCATGCCGTAAATGCCGCATAAATTTCACGGGCATGCCACATGCCAACGGAAAAGTTTAAAAATAATTTTAAATATTTTGATAATTTTTTTATATAAATTCAAATTATAATAAATAACTAAAAAACCACACTAATAATAAGACATTGTATTGATAAGTTATATTTTTATTTATATAAAAATAAAAATTATTCTCATGACTTAAGAAAATATAAATAAAATTAAAAAAATAAAACATCATATTGATAGGTTATACTTGTTAATGGAGATGCCGCATGCCGAAGCGATGCCGGTTACCGCAACTATCAAAAAACATCCATGCCAAAGGCACGCTGAAGACATGCCGGAAAATTTAAAACTATGCTAAAAAAAGTAGAATAAAAAAAATGCCTTATTCATTAGAGGAAAGACGTCCAGGCATTCTCTAGATAAAGTGCATGCCCTTTACATAATTATATACTTTGACCGAAATAAATAAGAAAGTTAAATTAAAGAGGAAATTATTATGCCGTTTGTCGTTTGTGATTATCATGAATACTCATGATTAGTTATCATGTTATATCCACTTTCTTACTTTATGAGTATCATTAGCCTTTAAAACGTGTCATAGTGTCATCTTAATATATGAAAATTGTTTGCGAGGCTTATAAAAATAGAAGCGTTATATTCTTTGGACCCACAAATTAGCTATCGCCTTTGGGATCAAAGGATTAAATTAGACAGCAGCAACAACTCAGTCAAAAAAGCTTTTTAATGTTATAAATTCACTAACTTTGCACCTTGAATTTAAGTGGTAAGAAAATTTGGTGAGTGGTGTGTTTTTATGGAAAAGATGATGGAGAGAAGTAAGATGTGAGTGAGATAAATGTAAGTGTAGAAATGTGAGAGGTGAATTTTATTCATCCACTTAGGGGGGTATTTATAGGAAATTTGGAGCATACAATTATTGACTAATATAGTGTGAAAATAAATGAGCATTTCACATTATACATAACACTCCCCCTTGGAATGCTCATTACAAGAATTACGTGTTCATGCTGCCTCATTAAAAACCTTACTAGGAAAAACCCAGTGGGATAAAAACCATAGTAAGGAAAAAAGAGTGCAGTCACGTAAAGCTCCCCCTCATGCTGACATGGGTGATAAATTCTGTAGTCTTCGCATCCCGATGTCATGAACATGTTTTCTGAAAGTTGAAGTAGGAAGCGCCTTTGTGAAGAGATCCGCCGAGTTTTCGCTGGAACGAACATACTGGATACTGATGACATTGTTCTTTTCCAGTTCTTGAGTAAACGAGAAAAACTTTGGAGGAATATGTTTTGTTCTGTCGCTTTTGATAAATCCTTCCTTCATCTGAGCAACACACGCAGCATTATCTTCGTAAAGTATGATGGGATCATCATTTGTTAGAAGACCACTTGTGGTTCTGATATGCTGTGTCACGGATCTAAGCCACACGCACTCACGGCTAGCTTCATGTAGTGCGATGATCTCAGCATGGTTTGATGATGTCGCTACGAGTGTCTGTTTCTGGGAGCGCCAAGAAATTGCAGTCCCTCCGCAGGTAAACACATATCCCGTTTGGGATCTCCCTTTATGTGGATCTGACAAGTAACCTGCATCTGCATAGCCAATCAAAACTGGTTTTGTATTGTTAGGGTAAAATAATCCCAAATCAATTGTTCCTTGGAGATAACGAAACACATGTTTAATCCCATTCCAGTGTCTTTTAGTAGGAGCCGAACTGAATCTTGCTAATAAATTAACAGCAAAAGCTATATCTGGTCGAGTACAATTAGCAAGGTACATAAGAGCTCCAATTGCACTGAAATATGGTACTTCTGGACCAAGAATCTCTTCGGATTCCTCACATGGACGATATGGATCCTTTCCTACATCAAGGGACCTTACGACCATTGGGGTACTCAATGGATTTGATTTATCCATATTGAATCTCTTTAAGATTCTTCTCGTGTAATTTGATTGATGCACAAGTATCCCCCTTTGAAAGTGCTCAATTTGCAAACCGAGACAATACTTTGTTTTCCCAAGGTCTTTCATCTCGAATTCTTTCTTTAAGTAAGAGATTACTTCCTGAATCTCTTCATTGGTCCCAATGATATTTAAATCATCAACATAGACAGCGATAATCACACAACCAGATGTTGTTTTCTTGATAAAAACGCAAGGGCAAAGCGGGTCGTTAATATATCCTTTTTGTAATAAATATTCACTTAGTCGGTTGTACCACATGCGTCCGGATTGCTTTAACCCATATAGAGACCTTTGCAATTTGATTGAATATCTTTCTCTGGGTTTTGAACTTGATGCTTCAGGCATTTTGAATCCTTCAGGGATTCTCATGTAAATATCAGTATCAAGCGATCCGTATAAATAAGCGGTAACAACATCCATGAGGTGCATATTTAGTTTCTCATGAACAGCTAGACTGATCAAGTATCTGAATGTAATTCCATCCATGACAGGAGAATATGTTTCCTCAAAGTCAATTCCGGGCCTTTGAGAAAAACCTTGTGCAACAAGTCGAGCCTTGTATCTCACAATCTCATTTTTCTCATTTCTCTTTCGTACAAATACCCATTTGAATCCAACAGGTCTCACATCTTCAGGTGTGAGCACTATAGGCCCAAAAACATTGCGTTTGTTAAGTGATTCTAATTCAACATCAATAGCCCTTTTCCATTCAGCCCAATCGCGTCTATTTTTACATTCGGTAACAGACCGTGGTTCAGGATCCCCATTATTTTCGTCCATAACATCGCATGCCAAATTGTAACAGAGTGCATCATCGATGTCCATATCTCGGTTCCACATTATACCTGTACTGGCATAATTAATCGAGATTTCTAGATTTTCCTCGTCGCGTATTTCTTCAGGAATACGTTCCTCTATATTGGGGTCATCTTGTTTCTCTGCTCCTTTTCTTTTTCGAGGATTTTTATCTTTGGAACCGAGTGGTCTCCCACGCTTCAGGCGTGTTGTGATTTCATGGGTGACTTTATTTTCAATTTGCCCTTTTGGAATCTCTATTTGGGCAGGAGCGTTCTCAGCTGGTATATGAGATTTAGTCACTCTCTTTGTGTCTGTAAATGCATCAGGAAGTTGATTTGCTATATCTTGCAAATGCAAAATTCTTTGAACTTTTCCTTCACAATCTTTTGTGTAAGGATCAAGATGCAATAATGTTGGTACAGACCATGTAATTTCTCTTTCCAGCTGTTTTCTTTCTCCCCCTAATGCTGGGAAATTTTCTTCATCAAAGTGGCAATCAGCAAAACGAGCTGTGCAAATATTCCCAGTTTGAGGTTCAAGGTATTTAACAATAGATGGGCTTTCAAAGCCTACATAAATACCAAGACTTCTTTGTGGCCCCATCTTTGTTCTTTGGGGTGGTGCAATAGGCACATAAACAGCACAACCAAAAATCCTTAGATGGGATATATTTGGTTCTTGGCCGAATACAAGTTGCACTGGGGAGTATTTATGATATGCACTTGGTCTGATGCGAATTAATGCCGCAGCATGTAATATTGCATGACCCCATACCGAAGTAGGAAGCATTGTTCTCATTATCAATGGTCTAGCAATAAGCTGGAGGCGCTTGATCAATGATTCAGCCAGACCATTTTGTGTGTGAACATGAGCAACAGGATGCTCGACATCAATCCCAACTGACATACAATAATCATCGAATGCCTGGGATGTGAATTCACCGGCATTATCAAGTCTGATTTTCTTGATCGGATGATCGGGAAATTGAGCTCGCAATTTTATTATCTGAGCGAGTAATTTAGCAAATGCCATATTGCGAGTTGATAATAAACACACATGTGACCATTTGCTAGAGGCATCTATCAATACCATGAAGTATCGAAATGGTCCACACGGTGGGTGAATTGGCCCACATATATCACCTTGAATACGCTCAAGGAACATAGGTGATTCTGTTTCAACTTTTCCCGGTGAAGGTCTTATGATTAATTTTCCAAGAGAACAAGCTTTACAATGGAATATTTTTCCTTGAGGGATCTTCTGGTCCTTCAATGGATGTCCATGTGTATTTTCAATAATTCTCCGCATCATGGTTGAACCAGGATGACCTAGGAGGTCATGCCATATGGTAAATATTGGAGGTTTGGCAACTACCATATTTGATTCAATTGCACTTATATACGTAAAATGCAATCCTGTGTGGAGCATTGGTAATTTTTCAAGTACGTATTTCTTCCCCGATTTATGCATTATAATAAACATATATTTCATGGCATTCTCAGTTGCAGACTGAGTATCAAATTCATGAGAATATATATCCTTGAAACTCAACAGGTTTCTTTTAGATCTTGGGGAGAATAAGGCATTGTTTATGGTAAACATGGTGCCATTTGGTAATGTAAAATTCGCTTTACCAACTCCTTCAATCAGATCTACAGGACCTGATATTGTATCCACACTGGCTTGTGTTGATTTTATGTTTGAGAAAAACTTTTTATCCTTCAATATTGTGTGTGTCGTTCCACAGTCGAGTATACAAAATTCTCCAGCTTCACGATTAGCTTTGTCCATTTGAAAAACTTTAACTAAAAACAAAACACAAATTTTGATAAGAAAGGTAATTAATTAAACATGAGCATTAGTCTATTACACACCTTAAAAATCATGACATATTCTAAAAAGAAAAGACAAACAAACATCGGACCATTGGGCTTCATTCCCAAAAGGAATTACATAATTCATATTAGTTTCCACTAGTCGCTTGTTCAGCAAAATCGCCAACTGTGTCAATGAAATCACCATTGAAGTCGGATGCTTCGAGATGAGTGGATTCGTTATTGTCAATAAAGTTGACTTCTTTCTCTTTCTCTTTCCCCTTCATGGACTCTTGGTAGAGTTTGCATAAGTGTGGTAGGGCTCGGCAAACTCTTGACCAATGCCCTTTAGTGCCACATTTGAAACAAGTGGTTTCAAAGCCTTTTGGGGAGATCATCTCTTTTCCCTTTTTAGAAGGGTCATCGTGGCTCCTCCCGTGTTGCTGTTTTTTATGATAGTAGTTAGCGGACTTATAAGAGGGATTATAACCACCTCGTCCACGTCCGTAACTACGACCACGACCTCGACCTCGCCCACGACCTCGGCCTCGCTCTCGACCCTGAAAATAGTTCTTGGGCTCAGGCTCGTCAGAGTTGATAGCGTTTGCTTCAGGAAGCGCTTTTGAGCCGGTCGGGCGAGATTGATGATTTTTCATCAGCAACTCATTATTCTTTTCTGCGATAAGGAGACAAGCAATTAGTTCAGAATACTTTTGAAAACCCCGTACACGATATTGTTGCTGTAGGGTTACATTTGATGCGTGGAAAGTAGAAAAAGTCTTTTCCAGCATTTCAGCGTCAGTTACCGTTACCCCACAAAATTTTAAGTGGGTCACGATTCTGAACATTGCAGAATTATAGTCTCCGACTTTCTTGTAGTCTTGGAACCTTAAAGCGGTCCATTCATCGCGAAAAATGGGGAGCATTACATCCCTTTGGTGATCGTATCTTTCTTTGAGATTTTTCCACAGCTCACTTGGATCTTTCACAGTGAGATATTCATTTTTTAGGCTTTCGTCAAGGTGTCGACGAAGGAAGATTAAAGATCTCGCCTTGTCCGTCCTTGACGATTCGTTTACCTCCTTGAGTGTCTCAAGAAGATTCATTGATTCCAAGTGCATCTCAATATCCACTGTCCAAGGCATGTAATTATTGCCAGTGATATCAAGAGGGCTGAATTCAAGCTTCACAAGATTTGACATAGTGGTAACTAACATGAAAATAAAATAATTCATTAGATTTAATTCAAAATATAAAAGTCTACAAATATTGTAAATAATAAAGCAAGATACATGAATACAACCATCTTAAAGGAAAAATAAAATTCCTCCGGTGTAATATGAAAAATGAAAATACTAACATTAAATACAAGGATCATTATGGCTATAAAAACTAACATTAGTCTAGTCATTTTTCGGCTAAAACTTGGAGAGAAAATATGAGGTAGAATAAGAGATGTGAATTTTGTATGGTTTGATAAACTTGTATTTATAGTGTAAAAACTAGCCGTTTATAGCCGTTATATAGCCGTTGGAAATACACAAACATAATGTAATTAAATGCTATAATTAGGTTAGTGATGATATGTCATAAAATGAGATGTAAAAATAGTCAAACATTATGCATATATAATATTAATCATAAGCATATTGAAAATGAAGTAGTTAAAACTAATCTCAATAATATCATTTTACTATAAGGTGGCAGAGCCTCCTGTATATAATAATTTGATATTACTTGAAGATAATTTTTTTTTTTTAGATGTAAATCACATCATTTTATTATAAGGTGGCATAGCCTTCCATTGTATAATAATATGATGTTATACATAAGAAAGTTAAATATTATAAATCATATTACCATAAGGTGGCAAAGCCTCCTGTGTATGGTAAGATGATGTTATTCATAAGAATAATTAATTATCATAGATCCCATCACATTACTATAAGGTGGCAGAGCCTCCTGTATATAGTAATATGATGTTGTACAACGATAATAATAATTATAAAATTTTCAGTCCACAGTTTAATATACCGTGTTCTGAGCTTACCGTAGAGTGATCGTGCTGATAACGTGTTATAAATTCACTAACTTTGCACCTTGAATTTAAGTGGTAAGAAAATTTGGTGAGTGGTGTGTTTTTATGGAAAAGATGATGGAGAGAAGTAAGATGTGAGTGAGATAAATGTAAGTGTAGAAATGTGAGAGGTGAATTTTATTCATCCACTTAGGGGGGTATTTATAGGAAATTTGGAGCATACAATTATTGACTAATATAGTGTGAAAATAAATGAGCATTTCACATTATACATAACATTTAAGTCTTTTTCTTGAAAAATATATTGACGTGTACGTTCAATTAGTCCTTTAATTAAACAAAAGTAATTAGAAGAAGGTTTAATTGGTGAATTTATGATGATGCAATTTGGCAACGCTATTAGATTGTCATAATTTATAAGGACGTAATGAACAGTTTTGCATTATCTGTTACAATAAAATATATATTACGTTTGTGTTTGATTAAATAAGAAAGCGACAACTAATAACCTACCTACGTGTTGAAATAATCTCCACATGCATACCATTTATTTGCAAAAGAAAATACTTTATATTTTTAGTTTATATACATTAAAATTTGATCGTAATTTTTTTAACACATTTAATATTCATAGTAAAATATATATCATAGATTTAATGTTAGTTTTAATATATATAGTATCAGAATTAAATGTTTTACAAATAATAATATCTAAATCTAAAAGTTGGCTTTATTAACTTAACGTTATTATTAATTGTTTCAGGTCTAGAATTTAGATTTTTTTTTATAAATATTGTCAGAATTAAATGTTTTAATTTATTATTATATTTATTAATCACTATACACAATATTAATAAATCTAGTTGCAATATTAAAAGTAAGATATCATTCTTAGTAAATTGTGGCTAGTGTACTCAATGTTTGATTTTGTGCGGATTATGTACCTAATGTTTATTTTTGGCGGCTAATATACTTAATATTTGATCCGTTAGATATTTTCGTGTTTTCCGTCACTTGACCGTTAGAGAGTGATTCCTCTTTTATGTGCACTTTTCGTATTTTTGACATAACTCACTCATTTTTTGTCAAAATTTTATGCACGACCTATGGTCGGAAAGATAAGAGATAAATCTACAACTTTTTTGTTGTAGGTTTTGTAAAAAAAAAAATTAAAATACAAAATTTTAACTACAACGTAAAATTGGACATTAGTTTAATGCAAAATATTTGTTTCAAGCAAATTTTAATATACTTAATGACATTTTATGATGAAACGTAAAACTATAAAGTTGTAGATAAATATTTTATCTTTTTAACGAGTATATATTTATAATTTTTGGACAAAAAATGGGTGAGTTATGCCAAAAATATGAAAGATTATTTCACATAATATCTTTCATATTTTTGGCATAACTCACTCATTTTTTGTCCAAAAATTATAAATAAATACTTGTTATAAAGATAAAATATTTATCTACAACTTTTTAGTTTTACGTTTTGTCATAAAATGTCATTAAGTATATTAAAATTTGTTCGAAACAAATCTTTTGCATTAAACTAATGTTCAGTTTTACTTTGTATTTAAAATTTCGTATTTTTATATACCTTTTTTTACAAAACGTAAAACACCAAAGTTGTAGATATATCTCTTATCTTTCCAACAATATATTGTGCATAAAATTTGGACAAAAAAATGAGTGAGCTATGTAAACAATACAAAAAGTGTACGTATAGAGGAGGAATCACTCTCTAATGGTCAAGTGACGGAAAACACGAAAATATCTAACAGATCAAACATTGAGTACATTAGCCGCTGAAAATAAATATTAGGTATATAATCCGCACAAAATCAAACATTGAGTACATTAGCCGCAGTTTACCCTTCTTTAAAATAGAAGAGCTATAATATATTGTAAACTATAATATTAATTCCACGAGAAATATTGTTCATATACAGAAGAAAGAACAATATTACATTTTCTAGAGGCTCATACCCAACAATTATGAGAATCAAGGTTCAACTTACCGAATTTGTCGATAAATTGCTTGCCGTTATTGACGGATTAATCGATAACTTACCGGATTATCAACAGAAAACTAATAATATTGTAGCTTACCGATTACTGATACTTTTCGATGATTATCGACACTTATCGAGGATTATATCGATGAAAAATCATTAAAATATTATTTTAAGAATATATTTACTAAGTTTATAATGTTGATAAAACATTAAAAATGCCAAAAAAATAAAATCATTTCATACTCAAACATAGGTATATAATTTATAGTCTCACTCGCACATATATAAATGTTCGAATACAATCATCGAAAAGTGCAAAATTTCTTGAATAATACCATATTTTTGTTATTTTTCAAGATGTTTGCCGATTTTCGGCAAAAATCATGAAAAAGTACTGACATGGCCGTCTTGCCGATTACTACCGGCAAGACGGATAATCGAAGATTATCGAAGATAATCGTGAAAAAGTTGAATCTTGATGAGAATACAAAATTTAATAATTAATCTTTTTTTTTCCTCATTCTACTTTTCAAGTCTTGTATCAATTTATTTATTGTGGAGAGGAAGATGATAAATATTGGTGAAATGCAATATAATTCATCTTATGAATCATTTTTTGGTTTGTGAATAAAAACTGATTAAAGTCTTAATTATCATTTTTCGATGGAAATTATTCAATTAATGGAAATAAAAACATAAATAAATATGTAGAAAAGAAAGAGTTTATTCACCAACTCGAAATTGATTCACCGTACAATAATAATAAAAAACAATAGTGACAACAACAAAAAAAACTTTAAGATATCCGATTGTGCTAATACAAAAATTACAAAATTTAATGATCACCTTACAAAAGAGGTCATTATATCTATATTTAGATATGTGTGTATATAGGTGTATATATATATATATATATTATATGTGTGTGTATCAGTGTTATGTCTATGAAAGCTCAATATATTAAGTTGGGTGTCCAAATTTCTAGGAAAATATGGCCAATAAGATAGCCATTATAAATTTTCGATGGGATGGAATGAATTATTGGTACTTATATGTCAATAAATTAGAACACGTTTATTTTTTTAATATCTTGTGGCCTCTATGAAGTTATATTTGTTATGTAGAAGCAAATATTAATTTTGAGAATTTTCAAAAAAATAATAATATTAATTTTGAGAAAGAAAGCAAACCAAACAATAGTAGATATTTACGCACATGCTTCATGTTGTAAAGAAAAAACGAAAAGGACAAAACAAAAATTTAAATTAAATTTATGATTGAGCTCTTTAGGTTAAAGGATAGCCGAGCATTATATTCAACAAAAAAACCTATGATTCATATTTAAATTAGATAGATATTTTTCTGTCTCCTTGAAACAAGGAGATTCACAAATAGATTCTTCAATGAATCAATGTCTCCTTGATACTATAGAAATGTAAGATTTTGTTGTGTTTAATTAATATAAAGATATCATAAGCGAATAACCACAAAATCAAAAAAGTATATGTAACGTAAGAGAAAGCGTAGTTAGGATTTATTGGAAACTCTTACGAGGTGCCCGCTCTCATCAAACAATCAAAATAGTTCAAGAAGATGAACACAATATAATTTGAAATGAGAAGCGTAAAGGCTACCATTGATGTTAGAACATCGACATTATCGTTAAATTGTTGAACTTTGATTCTCGCAAGATCTCCTTGCACTAGTTATAACGTCTTGTTTCTATTCAAAATTGTGAAATACAAATTGGCTTCACTAAAGGTGTGCATTGTACAAAATCCCTTCACCCAGGAGCCGAGTCCTAATAGTATCCATGTATAGCATACACAAATCGTCGGTTCTTAACCTCTCTCCACCGAATAGTAATCACGAGTAATCATCTGGCCTTGTTCCGACATACGCGAATCACTGTGATTAATGCATATAAATTATTAATTAGTAGGAATGAATCGTGATGATACGAACATTCCATACAACAATGATATATATATATATTAAGGGTAATAGCGACATAAGTGGGCCAATGTTTTCGAATTTCCTTAGGCATGATGCCAATGACCAAAAACGACGGCAAAAGTTCCCAATGTGCACTAATCACTCTAATCACGAAATTCCATCCAACTAATTGGATGATTGTTAGTCAAATGATGATGTGGCAGTGTTGACTGACACGCGAACATCTACGTGGCACGCCATGTCATTTTTAATTTTTAATTTGTTTCCACATCATTATTTAATTAGTCGTGATATTGTTAATAAATATACATAAATTTATTTCATATTTATTTTATTTTATTAAATTATCATAAGATGTAAGTATTTAAAACTCTTAAGTATGATAATATTTACAATTTTAGTAGTATTTTAAGCAACTACCCGAAAATAAACTTATAAGTAGGATAATATTTACAACTTTAGTAGTATTTTCAACAACTAACCGAAAATAAACTTATAAGTAGGATACTATTTACAACTTTAGTAGTATTTTCAACCACTACCCGAAAAATGACGGATAATAATCGAAAAGATATCTCACATATTAATGGATATGTTTCTTATTTAAATTGTTATATTCATTACATTTTGACAACAAATACCTTTGATGTAATAATTTAGTGCTTTGTTTATCTGGGTTTGGTCATGGTTCCAAAATACAAATACAAAATATTTTGATTACTTATTTGGATGACACGTGGGACAGCTTAGGAAAGAGAGAAAGAGAGAGAGAGAGAGGGAGGGAGAGAGAGAGAGAGAGAGTGTACACGTGGCAACGTGGGAGAGGGCGAGAAAATAAGTAGTCCCCGTAAAAAAAAATAAAAATCAAATAAAAAAGACGTGGCAATTTTTTTTTTTATTATAATAAAGACGACATGGCGTGCCACGTAGATGTCCGAGTGTCAGTCAACACTGCCACATCATCATTTGACTAACAATCATCCAATTAGTTGGATGGAATTTTGTGATTAGAGTGATTAGTGCACATTAGGGACTTTTGCCGTCGTTTTTGGTCATTGGCATCATGCCTAAGGAAATTCAAAAATATTGGCCACTTATGCCGCTAATTACCCATATATTAAACATGAATATAACTTGTGCCTTGTTGTATATAACACTTCAAACGCCAATATTCGTGATAAGTTTATCGAAAAAGAATTATATATAAACGTGAGGAAAAAAACATTATGAGCAAATTATATCATTAAAGGTCCAAAGTTTATAAGCAAATATAACTAAGTGGAAAAAGTACTAATCTAAAAAAGATTATTCTAGCTATCAACCTTAATGCTGTCATTACGGTTTAAATAATTAGATATCATAAGCTATGATGCAAATAAATATACAAAATTATTGTTGTTAAAGTTTAAAATAATTAGATATCATAAGTTATGATGCAAACAAATATACAAAAAATAATCATGCTGTGTTTCTTTCTTTCCTTCTTTTAGTTGTGATCATCGCTGTTTATGAATGACGAATAAATTCTGGCAGATCGAGCATATAATAATAAGAATAAAAGTACTACTTAATTTTGGTATCATTTCTGGTATAGGAATATATATTATTATTACTATTACTTATAATAATCACCAAGAAATCAGTCATATCATATTAATAATATAAACGCATACCTAGGTTGCAAAGAAATAGAATCATGTGCAACAATAAAATATCTATGGAATCCTTATATTTGTCGTGTAATGTGGTTTATAAAATGATCGTGTGTGTACTGTGTACCATGATTCTATCAATGAATATTTAGTAGAGAAATTGTACACTAATGATTTTTATATTGGTAAATGGTAAATGTATAAGTTTTGTTTGGTATATTTCAAGTCTTAGAAGAAGTGAATTTAATTATTTAAAATTGTATATTTTGTGCGAATGCGTGGTCAACCTCGACCAAAAGATGATTTTTTTTTAAAAATAATTTAATAATAGACTCACTACCTATTTTACTTTTTAAGCTATATGGTACACAAGCTTGTTGACTTTATGTCTAATTTAGAGTGAAGAACAAGAATCTTTATATGTAGTTATAGTAAACAAATAAATTTATTCTCCGAGGAAGCATATATATAAAAAAATAGGGATAATAGCGGCATAAGTCCTCAACCTTTACTCAACTGGGGCGGCATAGCCCCAACCTCATTTAATAGCGGTATAAGTTCCAAAAGATGATTTCCGTCCATATTTGACTAACGGAAGTAGTCAACGTTTGCGTGGTCAGCTTCTCGGCCGTCCGCGCGGGATCAGCCAGGGCCCATCCGGGCCCTACGCGTGGCTTTCCCGAGCCTCGCCTCTCGCAAGTGGGCGAGGGGACGCCCACAAGTGGGGCTGGCCGATGATCCAGGCCCTACACGTGGCCGATCGAAGCCAGCCCCTCGCAAGTGGGGCTAGAGGGGGCTCAGGTGGGCCCCGCGAGGTGAGGCAGCCTCTGGGCTCGCCACGTGGCGTGATCCTGGAGGCTGTTGCCTCTGTGGGTCCCACCGAAGGGCCTCCGACTTCTTTTTCGCTCCCGGGCCCATCCCGTGTCCGTTTTTTATAAATTTTATGTCGTTTTTGGATGTTTTCATATTTTTACGAACACCGGGACACTTTGTTTTTCGAAAACGGGCGTCCGGAGGGAATTTTGGGTTTTGAAATTGATTTAATTAATTCATAATCTTAATTAAAACTAATTAATTAAAGGAAATTAATACGATAATTCCCGTTTCTTTAATTCGTTTACGAAAATCAATTTCGTTTTTACCCGTAACAATCAGTTTTATTAATTATCAATTTGTATTAAGCGTCTTATACTAATGAGATATTTTACGCTAGTTATATCCTCTCTAATAAAGCTCGTTTTGATATTTCCTATCTAAGAGGTCACTTTAGTACATATTAAATTCACGTTAATCATCAACAAGTAAAAAAAAACCAATTTATTTCAGTGAAAATTGATTGAAAAATAAATAAAAACTAGTAGTGAAAAAACAAGAAGAGTCCTAAAAAGAAGAAGGAGAAAGAGTACTAGATTAATATTATGGGATATTTGCCACATAAATATATATATTTTTAAATAACAAGAGTCTTTTCTTTAATATTTTATATAAGACGGGTACAAAAAAATCGATATTTAACTTATATTTTTTTTTTGTACTTATAACGCAAATAATCTTATTTTTAATTTGGTATTTGGTACTGTTAAGTGTCTGTGTATACAAGGAAAGTGGAAAACACAGATAAGTAAATGCTGCCAAATGCTTAATTTGGGATTCCCAATTAATTACTTAAATAAGAAGGGTCAACTTCCTAATTAAAGGGTCACGTGTACTGATTACTATGATTCACCAAAACCCTAATTTTATATCTATTGCTCTCTAGTTTGTGAGACCTCTTTTTGAGTAGTTTAATAAATGGCCGGTTATCTCTACTAATTAACTATTATGTTTATGCCGCTTCATTAGTAATCCATAGTTTATTTCCACACAGGAAGATCTACATTCTAGAAGTGATAAGGGTATTGTTAAACAAATTAAATTAAGGGTTAATTGCGGCAAAAATACCCAACCTTTGTAAATATTCTCCGATAGGTACCCAACCTCAATAAACGTAGGCAAAAGTACCCAACGTCACACTTTTGTCGCCGACCAACTAACGCCGTTAGACACTGCCTACGTGGCCGTTACGCTGTCTCATGTGGAATGCCACGTGGCCAAAGGTTGGGTATTTTCGCCGCCACATGATCAAAGGTTGGGTACTTTCGCCGCCACGTGGCATTAAAAAAACAATTTTTTTTATAATTTTTTCTTTCCCGTTAGCCAATATGTTTTTATTTTTTTTATGTACATCAAACGTGATCAAATAATTTTATAAACAATGTACTTATAAAAAAAATGTTAAAGAAAAACCAAAAAAATGTTACTTTTCTTTTTTCACTTTAAAACAAAAAATAATAAGCTTAAACATAATTTTTACCAATCACCAAACTTTCAGTTTAAATTAAGCTTGAACTGTATTTGATACAATTATTTGTTTTAATCATGCCTTAGTTTCAAATATGTTATATGTCTGCAAAAATCATATCATGCCTTAATATTAATATTAAAATGCTCGTGTTATTATATACAATAATGTTTTAGTTTCAAAATTTTAATATAATCTATTAAAAAATTATAAATTATCCCTATAAGAAAAAATATTTTTTATAAAAATATTTTATAAAATTATTTTTTTTAGATTTAACATATGTAAAAAAATAAAAATATGAGTCACGGGAAATATTTTTTTTTAAATAAATTAAAACTAATAAATTTAAGGAGTTATTTGATTATTTAAAAAATAACATAATTTTTTATAAGTACATATTTTATGAAATTATTTGATCATGTTCGATATACGTAAAAGAATAAAAACATACTGGCTAATGAGAAAGAAAAAATTAAAAAAATTATTTTTTAAATGCCATGTGGCGGCAAAAGTACCTAACCTTTGGCCACGTGGCGGCAAAAGTACCCAACTTTTGGCCATGGGCCATTCCACACGAGACACCCTAACGGCCACGTAGGCAGTGTCTAACGGCGTTAGTTGGTCGGCGACAAAAGTGTGACGTTGGGTACTTTTGCCTACGTTTATTGAGGTTGGGTACCTATCGGAGAATATTTACAAAAGTTGGGTATTTTTGCCGCAATTAACCCTTAAATTAAATACTTAAATTCAAAATTGATACTTGTACGTGGTTTATACAAGATGCAAATTTGACGACGGCTAAACTTGAATATGTGTTGTAACATATAAAAGAGAGAATGAAATTTGACTTTCACAGAAGTGATAGAGAGAAAATGAATAATAACGAGATTATCAAGATTATTAACGAGGCCAACACGTACAAACTCGAGTGATTTTTTATTTCGTTTTACTTTTGTTATATATATATATTTATAATGGTTTATATTTATTTGTATACAATGCCGAGAAAAGCATGTGTCATTTAATAATAAATTGCGGACGGATTGTATATATTATATATTAGTTACTTTTAACTACTGCATTTTTTTATATATTTTCTGTTACAAAATATAGAGGAGAGGGTATATGATGAGAATTGAGCACAAATATCGAAGAGAAAGATTAAAAAAAAAAACTAATTTTTTAAGGATTTGTTTTTTAATTTTTTAATTCATTTTTTTTAGAGTTCGCCGCAGTGAATATACTGCACAATGATTGTGTAGTATAATCAATCATTTATTTAGGGTCTGGACCAGAATCGTACCGTGACCGGCTTATATGTTGATCCATTTTTTGGCATCTACAACTGTAATGTAAATGATTAATACTATAAATAAAATTAATCATTATATGCAATTTGTTAGTAACCAAGTGAAAACGAATTAAAATAAGTATTTGGGGGGTAATAAAGCACGATTAAAGCGACAACATTTATGTAGAGATTCATTTCCCAGAGCTCACTTCCACGGCTTAGACCGTCAAGATCACGAAGTACTATCATATTGAGACTACTCTCTTCTACAAATAAACATTCTACAAATAAACAACCGTTAGGACTTTTAAAAGCATATTTTTAACAATATTAAAAACTTATGTCACAAAAAAAAATATCTTATCACCAGATTTTGATAAACTTTACAATTACACGGCAAATATCCCTACTATTGAAATAAAAAGGGAATTAGCCAATTTACTGCATGATTGCATTAAAAATGAAAGTGCAAACCAAAAAAGAGCTCATAAATAATAACGAAATTGTGAAAAAAATCCATTGAACTAATGTTTTCTTATAGATATAAGTTTGTAAACTCACTTTTTCCTCAACAGTCATTAACATCATATTTTTTTATAAAAAAAATGCGCCCTAAGGTGTTAAATGCTGCCATGCTAGACGCACCACATCATTATTTATGTTTACGTGTCATATTTAGGCCTCTCCCGGCCGTTCAACCAATGAGTGTCGTCGTCGGTGCAGTCTATTGTCTGTAGTAGGTCCCATCGTTGAAATACTCCAGAATAAACGCAATAGCATGCGGTGGAGGACGGTCGAGAGGAGCTCACATTGAGATTAAAGTATAAGTAGAGATGTACACGTCTAACATAACAAAAAAGTGACAATTAACAATGAAAGAGTATGTTTGCAACAAAATATAACCTAGTGACTTTTGTCGCAATAAATAGAATCAATGACTTTCGTCGAAAAAACTAGAGTCAATAATGTTCGCAGTAAATTTTCCCAAATAATAATGCTTACTCTCTATCAATCAACACACTTGTGGTGGGAGGTTTTTAAGTAATAGTTATTTGATCTTAATTGTGAATCAAATCAATATCATCTCAATCTATGACTATGTATAAATTTCCCACAAATAATATATATATATATATATATATACACTTATATAATGATGAATTATGATAATAGTAACAATGGTTATGCAAAAATATGGCTAAAATGTTAGCAAGAAGACAAAGGTGGTAATAAAAGAAGGGGGTCCTCAATTTGCTTTGTCATTCACATCCTCCAGCTATGAACTATGCGTAGTATGTGTGATGGGGCCATCAAAGTTTGACTTTAAATTTCTATCAAATTATTCTTCACATGTGTGATAAATTAAAGCCATTTAATGAATTCTCCCATGAGAATTTTTTTGTATTTGTTTCTCCATTCTGGTGTGTAATAAAGTGATTAAATATTTCGTATACAATGAAAACTTATTATACAGAATAGTTAACTTTTTTTTTTTCTTTCTAATTCTCAATGATTTTGAGTTTTAAGGCCAGAAGGGACAAAAGGTAATTACACAGCCTTAAATATAAGCTTGATTGTCATGGCGGAGAGATCAAAAGTAATGAGCTTGATAATAGCATAATAATAATAATAGAGAAAATTTAATTTCTACAGGGGTAATTCTATTTTACGCTGTGAAAGTTACTTAAAATTGTAAGGATATATTCTAGAAAACGCTAAACTAATATATCATTCAAACCAAAATAATTTATATTTCTCTTCTCAAACTCTCCTTAAACCTTAAATTTTTGTTTCACGAAGGAATCGCGGCACGATATCCCAATTTCATCCAATTATATGTGAAATCATAAAATAATTAATAATGTAGCCCAATTTCTACACAATTTCAACATTAGCACACATAGCAAAAGTAAGTGTAACCTTCACATTAAAAAAAACGTCTGAAGCATAGATATTACCCTTCTTTGGACTGAATCCTCTCACAGATGCACAAAGAGAAGAAGATTTTTTTTTTTTTTTTTATCAAAATCAAATTTAATTACAACGAAGCAAACATTAACACAATACACAAGCAAGACAATCTTAACACTAAAAAAAGTCGTATAATGAACTCATATATTAGTCATCTATCTTGCAATATTGCATCTTTGTGTCCATTATGTTTTCGTATCTAGTGTTGGACATGTGTCCTTAAACAATATATTTATCCATTTGTAAAAGATTATGACAAGTCGTTGAATAAAGATGATACTTATTATGTTAATCTTATTATAGTTTCTGGTAGAGTAAAATAGAATGTTTGATTCCTTAGTTCATAAAGGATGCAATTATGCTATTATCCTCTCACAGGTCCATGGTCCCCTTAGTTCATAAAGGATGCAATTATGCAATTATCCTCTCACAGGTCCATGGTCCCCAGGATAGCTCCGTAACGGATGATACGTACGTGATTAAAATACATTCTGGATAATTTTTAATCATTTGGCTCGACTTATAAAACTGACATGTCTGTGTCAGACGTCAGATAGTTTTATCGTCAGGGTGGCAAAAGTACCATATTTTGGTACACTGAATTAACTGATAAAAAAAAAGTTAGAATTTAGATTTTTCTATCAGTACCATGTTGTTGTAAATTAAATTCTAAGAAACTTTTCTTTTTGAACCAAGTCATTCTGACTTACGGTTTGTGATTTATGGATTTTCAAAGTTTATGACTCGGTTCGATAAACTATGAAACTAAATCACATGTCACGAATTTAAATGATGGTGTGGCACCATGAAATTTAATGTGTGATATTGAAATCATGGTTTATTAATATAATTTAATTATTTGGATTTAATTATTAATATCTAATTAATAATTAATTAATAATTAAAAGATTTATATTAATAAATAAAAATATATATTTATATATTCATATATGTATAAATTCGAATTAGGGTTTGGTAAATACAAACCCTAGCTAATTCGAATAGTGATAATTGGATATTCCATATTTGGGTCATAAGTACCTAATGTTTTGGTATTTTGACAAAACCCTAAAATCAATTTAATCCATCAGATCGGTTATGATTTAATATCAATTGTTGGATTTGGATTGAGATAATTGATTTGAACCCTAAATTTAATTCGAAATTGAAGCTTGGTGACCAAGTTTAGGTATTTCGAATTTGCTTAATTAATTGTGTGTGTTGGATCGGTTTTGAGATTTAATCTTTACCGTCAGATTATAAATGAATTAATATTATATATATATGATAATATAATTCGAATATAAATGTGGATAAGAGTTCAAATTAGGGTTTTGTAAAACCCTAGGGCATTTGACTTTATCCCTAATTGATTTGATCCATTGGATTGGTTTAAGATTTATTTTTAACCATTGGATCTAGATAATCATAAACAAATTCGAATTTTAATATGTATATATATACATATAATTCGAATATGATTAATATGATGATAAGATTAAATATTTTGATCTTATCATGTATTATTATTTAATTAAATCCCTGATTAATTATATCCATTGGATTTAGATGTGATTGAATCTGGACCATTGGATTGAAATAATTAATTAAATTTAATTAATGAAATTCAATAATGGGAGGGAAAATCTCCAAATCGGTTACAGCTTGAGCCTATAAATAGGAGGCTCATTCTACACATTTTTCACACCTTCCCAGAGAAAAAACTCGATATTTCTTTCTCTTTAGGGTCTGCGAGTTTTCTGCTTCTGATCTCTCTTCTGGTTTGGCTTAGGACATATTTTTCTCCGCTAGCTTTAAAAGAACCGTCAGTTAAATTTCGCGACGGAGTCCTTCCGGTGAAGCCCACGCTTCGGTACGAGGAGTCCAGGAGAATATCCCGGAAGATTACGAGAGTTTCCCTTAGCACCGGCGGAGCCCTGCCCAAGTTCAGAACGCGCAGCCGGAATCGTCTTTGAGGTACGGCCGGCCTTATGCATTGATTCAATAAATGCAATCATTTACTGCTTTCTATTTATTTCCTATTCGACTAGATTATTAATAATGATTATGAAATATTAAATTTGAAATATTTATCGGGTCTTAACGAAATGCTCATTACCCGATATCCGTGTCGTCGGTACGGTAACAAGTTTTCCGCTTTAAAATAATTTTTCAAATGTTACCGGGACGCCTCGGAGGCTATTATCGTGGTAAGAAAGTCGGAACTGATACCCCGATTTCCAACATCTAGTTATGTTATAACAAAAAAGTCAACGACATGTATCCATGAATATTACACCTTTATTACAAAGATTCGCTTATCCTCAGTCAATGGAACGATTGAGCTAACATTCTCTAGGATTGCGTAGAACAATCACAAGCAAGCCCATAATCGAGGAATAATTGCTTGTGATTGATATCTGATCGGAGAAGATTAAAGCCAAGATTTATGGAATACTAAATATGAAAATAATGGTCATTGTCTCCTCATGAACCCATAGATAAGGTTCAATTTCACTACTACCTGTATTACAAAAGAAAAAAAATTCGGGAGAAGGAAAACGGTGTTTCATGATGAGGGAAGTGAAAAAGAACATGACGTTTAGCTTATTGGTGCAAGGGATCTTGTGATCATTAGGTGTTCAAGTGTCGGATGACAAATCTAATGGTGTAACATCGATGGGCCTTTATGATGTGGGTCCATGTGTATTGCAGTTTGTAATCATCTCTTATAATTTCTAGGTTGATCAATTAGTGGGTGCCTCGCAGAAGTATGCTATCTATAAGGGATAGTCTGGACTCCATTAAGAAAAACTATTGGTGTCATTACTTTTTCCACAATTGCCTTACTCCTGTTACATTTTATGCACATCACATATATATCTCGCTAAAGAACAAAAACATGACTTAACCATTTATAAAAAAAATATAAAAAAAAAGCATGGAAGAGATTTAGTGTGAAAGCCGTTAAGGGAAAAATTGTGACGACTCAAATTTTTCGAAGTCATCACTTAGAAGTAAAACTCTTTAAAACTCAAGTTTTAAACTTTTTGAAAATTCTTTGCCTTTTTTTCTCGAATAACTTAGTAAATAAGTAAATCAAATAATATAACTATACATCAGAAATTTCTTTTTAAAAAAACAAAATAAAAAAAAAACATGTACAAAATAAGGTCTTACAGAAAAGGTCTTCACAGTGATTACTTATTCACTCAATCCCTCGCACATTTTTCCCTGTCACCGTCCAATCTACCATGCAATAATATCATATGTTTATTACCAAAGTACGGACAAAAATATTTTGTGTGAGCTAAAATCTCAGTGAGATACTTCTACTTTCTCATAAAAATAATATAATAAAGCATAATAATGATACAAGCCAAATTATCCTTTATTTTAGGATCTATTACTAATAATGTTCTAGGTGATCATCATCTTGTGTACATTACTAATAATGTTGCTCCTCAAGTGGGCTCTAGCCCCTTCAAAATTCTTTATTTTCATGTATTTTTTCATTAATTTTTTTAAAATTTTACACTTTAGCCCCCCTTTTTTTGTGAATTTTACAGTTCAGTCCCCCTTAAACACAAATCCTATTTCTGCATATGGCCATCGATGTTGTTGGATCAACGGGGTGTACATGTCCCGAAGTCCGAGGCCAATAACTCTGGCCGTTCATAAATACAACAGGATTAATTTTGTTATCAATGCGCTCATCTCGGGAAAAAATCAACATAACTTTGGCAATTTAGCTAAACTTCAAGATTAATCATGTCCTCGATCCGCTTATCTCGGGGAAAAATCTAAAGTTTATGAACCTCCTTGTGAGGTGTGGTACGCCACTTCATTATTTTCTATGTTTCTCTTGTCATAGTGTCATGAGCCTATGAACTAATAATAATCCATATCTTATTCTTTTAGCTAAAGGAGCACAACATCTCTCGATAATCATTCTTGATCTTCAGATAATCAACATCAATCTTGCACATTCATCTATTATTAAATCATCATAACATATGTAAAACAATCATTTCAAATAATATAACAAGAGCACATTCAATAATATTTAGCACACAATTCAACAAATAAAACAATCAAACATATCAAATAAACACTTCTATTTTCAAACAAATTTGTTCTCTAGCAAGGTTGGACTCACATGAATCGCTACGATCGTTTTTTTTGCGACTCCGACGAAGACACCTCTACGAGCGACGTTCCTAGATAGAAATTATCTAACTATGGATTATAAACTAATCACTAGCTAAACTATTCCTAAACGCGGCTTAAAGGCTAAACGAATATTTGGGTTTCAAAAGCGACTTTTAAGGTATTTTCTCCATCTAATAAAATCGGTACGAAACTGAAAGAAAGAAAAAACGTCTTTTACAAAATGCCATTCTTTTTCAAAAAAACAACAACTTCCGTGTGTTTGAAATTTTCAGAAAACATCTCCAACTATGAGCTATTCTAAATTTTTAATTCAACAAAAAAACTAAAACAAAATTTCGGGCTAGATCCCAACATCTTTTTGAATTTGGTACAACATGAAACTTGCTTGAAACTGAATTCTGTACAAATCATATCTCTATTTATAAATCTACTTCAGGTTCTACAAATTTAAAAAAAAAAAATTGATATATGTTATGTAGAATTTTTCGGTATCTCCAAAAAGGTAAAATTTGGTTTAGACCTCCAACAATTCCGAAAATATATTTGTAGCTTCTATGAACCTAATCGAACCAATGGTTAAAATTTCAGGCAAAACCTCTTCGTAGTTTAGGAGATAAAAAATCGAGATAATTAGATTAGAAATTCACTACAAAAATTAACAACCTAATAAGAATGATAAACTAGACTATATCTTAATGATGGGATTTGAAGACCTTTTGATTGATTGAGTAATGAACATAAATAGTTTTTCTAACTTTTTTCCGCTACAGAGATTTCTAGATATTTGGGAAAATTCTAGGTAAAAAATAGAGAATGAGAGAGTAAGATAAAACTCTAACCTAATTGAGTTTAAATATAACTCTAATTAAATAATATTTTTACAGCTAATTAAATAGCATAAAATATATTTTTTAATTAAAATATCAAATATATATCCTATTATTTTATGCAATAATCCTAAATTAGTTAGGAATAAAAATAGAATAAATACTTAATATTTATTCTATTTGAGGACTCTAAAATTACGAGATCTCACAAAAATGCACCTCTACAATCACAGAGTAAAGATTGATATTCCCCTTATACAATTGATTTTATGTAGGCTCGACTGTTCTCATTAAAACTATTTCGGATGGGGGGTGATAAAGAAAATAAAATGTGTAAATGTAAAGGACACAAATATATTATTTGAAAGGGGTTCACCCTTTAATTGTGTATGACACGCCCTCAAAAGTGTATTGATTTCGGTGTACATGCTAATAAGAGAGTACAAACTTTATAAAAATATGAGAATATAAATCGTTAAGCATTCGCACACATATTTTTTGATGTCGTAAGCTACAACATTGGCCTTGTATTTAAGATAGGAAACCTCTTATAGGTGTGTGGTAGTGAGAGGATTTTTTAAGGCAAAACAAGTCACAGAAACGAGAGAGAGCTTCGGCGATGAAGATGAGCCATTGGACAATTTAAGTTTTTCACTTAGGTATTTAGGCTTACAATTTTCAAATTTAACGCATTTAACAAAAAGAAAAAAATTAGCATACAATTTAGCGTTCTCTCGTATAACTGATGGGTTTTGAATTTTTGGAATGTTCATTTATATGAATATATATAGTAATAATAAATTAATAATAATCATAATTTCAGTGGATATATAAAAATTGTCCCTTGAAATTATAAGGATATCGAATGTAAAAATTTACACAAACAATAAAGGAAATATTGTAAGAGAATGCCCAGTGAAGGAAATTCTTTAGGATCCCTCAACAAAATCTAGCAAGATTTTTTAGCAAATTCTTTCGAGTTAGTTGATAAACATTCATGAGCATTATGATTTATGCCTATGAAACCATTTCTTTTATTCAATTTTATTACGGAAAATAGCTTGCCGCTTACAAACAGACGACAATTGGCAGCATTTGGAACAATAGTTACTCAGTGAACCGGTGACTAATAAGTAATCGATACAAACATCATGATAAAAACTTATTCCATCAAATTTACGTGATTAAGATAAGGTAAAAAAAATATAATATTTATCCTATATTGTTTTTGTTTTTTTTTGAATGGCCTATATTGCTGGTAGTACAATCTAATTATTTAAGCATAAAATTGAGAACAAATTTATTAGTGTATAGGCATATATATCTCACCGTTTTTAACTTCTTATACATCACATCCAACTACCATTCAGAGCGTAGCCACTTGAAGTCCTAATAAAAATTATATATTAATAACAACACAATTTTATTGACGCTATATTAAGAGCCTCTAATCAAGGGGGTCAATAGCAATGATGTTCGACCAACCTTCACATTAATTTTTTAATTTCCCTACAAACGTATTTATAGTAAGCCTAAATAGACACGAGTTATTTATTATAACCCTAGTTATCAATAATTTAAGACGCCCGGACTTATCACTTTGTGAAAACACAATAAAGTATCACAAATTCAAAAAGAAAAAAAATCACATATAAAGTTTTTAATATATATTATTTTTATTTTATTCCTATACTGTTAAAATTATGTCACTACAAGTATTCATTTATATATATATGAATTTTTTACAGGTGACATGTATTAAAAATTTATCCCGACATCGAATACTTAAATAAACCGATCGAAAAATAAATGATAAAATAGTGAATATCAAAAACTTTGATTGTGAATTTTTTCTATCTCTTAAGAATTAAAATATTGAGTAATTGCACTATTAACCCTGAAATAGTGAAAAAGAAATATATATATATATATATATATAATTTAGAAAGGACCCTTGAAATATTTAGTGGTTGGAGAGTATATGTCAATGGAATAAGCTCTCCCAACAGAAAGACATAAGAAAAGTAACAAGAATCTAAATTAATTAACATGGTAACAAGAATCCTCGACAACAACTTGTTTATTATTGACTTTCATTTATCTATAATTTACAAGTTAAATAACTAGATTTTATAATTTTCCATTTTGTGAAAACAAAACAAAAGATCTTCCAAGTATATTATATGTATCGCTATCAGATATGAGCCAAGCTTTGAAATAGATACACATGTCCAAGGTGGTCATTATTAATTGATCACAAAATGATGCATAGCTTTTGGCTCGACAGTGATTGTACTCGAAATTAAATACTTTGGCATTTTTCTTGATAAGTTGCTAAATTGGTAACTTCTTTTTTTCTTGATTAATAATTAATAGGATTATTTGCGGCAAAAGTACTCTAATGATAAGTGAATTTAATGGCATTTTTTCACTCTCTTTTTCTCACAGAGATACCTAATATTTAAAAAAATAAATGCGGGACACGGAAATTCTCTCGCCTGTTGCCCGTCCCACTTGAAAATCTCTACTTACTTATACATAATTTACAGGTATTTTGCCCGAAATGTACCACTAGGTTGCCTTAAATATAATTAATTAAATTTCAAGTTTTAATCACGTAGTAAAAAAAATGTTAAATTCATATAAATATAGTGTACACGTGTCTTTTGACTCTTGAAAATTGAGCCACCAGTTTCCTCACTTCTCAGAGATTAGGCTCTACAATATAACATGGGACAGCCCTCATTAAATGCATACGTAATGTTATAAAAATCACAGTAGATTCTAGATTGAATTAAATTACAGTATCAAGGTTCAATAAAGAAATACCCTCAAATTAATTATAGAAAAAAACGACCCTTTATGTAACTTTCAATACCAATTTCAAAAGAGAGAGAAACAAACTGCAAAATTTTGATCAATTACAAAAAAAAAAAAAAAAAAAACTACTTGCTTTGATTCCCATCAGCAAACTTGAGAAACAAGAAACGTATCTGTAAATAGTAGCCCTAAAAGAAGAAAAGAAGGACTGACGGCAAAAATATCAATGTTGCCATAATAGATTAGGCTCAAAGGATACAGAATCCTCTTCTCTACGACCATCGTAATCTTCCAAGAGTCCGAAGAAGTGATCCCATTGCTGCGAGAAGAAATAGTCAACCTCCGAGTCAACGAACACGTACTCGCTCCCCGACTCCGGCGAGTCGTAGCTCGTCCCCAGCCGCGGCAGCTCCACTATCTCCCCGAGCTCCTCCACCGACGTCGTTGTGGACGCGTTGGACGAGCACGCCGCATCGCACGAGGCCGAGGAGATGGACGACGACGTCGATGAGGAAGAGGACGGCGCGGTTGCTGATTCCAGGTCCATGGAGGCGGCCTTGGCAGCCGCGGCCTGGACGTCGCGGGGCGAGGCGGAGAGCGGGCGCGGGAGCGAGGCTGCGAGGGCCGGGAAGTTGAGGATGGCCGAGGCGCCCTTGATGCTGAGCGCGGCGGCGTCGTGCGCGCGCGCCGCCATCTCCGGGGTGGAGAAGGTGCCGAGCCAGATCCGGTTCTTCTTCCGGGGCTCCCGGATCTCCGACACCCACTTCCCCCAGGTGCGCATTCGCACGCCGCGGTATACCGCGTGCTTCGTCCCCGCCCCGCTCTCCGATCTCGCCCGCTTCCCGGGCCGGCTCTCGCCCGCCTCGCCCACTCTCTTCAACGGCGTCATTTTGCTGGACGCCGACGTGGACGGCGTCGTTTTGCTCTCCATTTCGTTAACGACTCGGACGTAAAGGAGAGAGAGAGAGAGAGAGAGAGAGAGAGAACTGATAGTGTGTTGCTGTAACTTGTAATGTGAAGACTGGAGGGTAGAGAGAGAGAGATGTATACTATAAATATAATACACAGATATATTATATAGGCATAGGGATATACACTTATATATATATATATATATATATATATATATATATATATATATATATATAGGGCAAAGTCTGTGCACACAGTATGTGAATATGAGTATGACCCACCCAACCCCCCACACGACTAGGGAAGCTACCCCAAATCCAAGGCCCTGCCCTTTGTTCTCTAAAGCCCGGTTTTAGAGTCCGTTCTCTGAAAACCGCCCGCATGTTGAATTTCGTAGGTACATCGAAGAGTGTACGGTACGGATATGCTAATGAAGTTTTTTTATATAACATTTAAAGAGCTGATGGTGTCGATTTAATTTTACGAGTATACCATATATGATATTTTGAGAACACGTGCGCGATTTCAACCCGGATGCCCACAAAAATTCAGGTTAGCCGTGAGTATTCCGGGATATTTAATCATTGTTTTAAAGTAAACATTGCCCGTATTTTTGTAGAAATTAAAATTGATTAATGAATTGAGTTTACCTCTGGTTGGGTAATTAAGAGGTCCTTTAGCCGAGAAAACAGGGACACACTGTATGAAAGTGATGAGTCGATTTGAATATGGAGTTTTGTACCGAGACTAATGTGTATAAGATCGATTTAAGGGCTGGTCAGCATTTAATTGTAATTAAATTACAATATGACTCCAAAAATGATTGGCTTTGTTTAGTGTCATCTTTAATCCACGTTGCTAAATTAAAATCGAATAAGGTAATTCTAAGTGGTTTCTTTGGGTGTGTGTTTGTCTGGATGCCATTGATTAAATGACGCGTATAGAGAGAGAGAGAGGGGTTTGATTTGAAGGGAAAAAGAGTGTGGGGCTTACAAGGTGTACGGATTCAGCGTGAGATGAGTGTTGCAAGCCTCACTCTCGTAGGGTTCGACTCGAACGAGCTTAGCTGCCCATAATCATGTAAATATGGTCAACTCCAAACTTTGACCATTCTCCCAAACAACAACAAAAATAATACAAGATTTAGAAGAGGAATTTACATAATAAAATTACTATGCAACCTCGATTTTTCACACACTCCCAAAAAAAAAGGGTCAGTAAACCTTCGGTTAGCGGTTTTCCGTAATATCTTATCAGTAACTTAAGTTATCGCTAATTTTTTTTCTTCAAAAAACCTATCACTAAACCCATAAATATAACACCGATTTATCTCGCTAATATTCAAAGATTGTATAACTAGAAAGAAAGAATAAGAAAAAAAAAAGATGAAAATCAAATTTGAAAGCCTAATAGCCATTGGTTGGACACCGGTGGTGGGACGGGCAATAAGTATGCACCTATTCCCATCCATCCGTACACTCACCTTGACGCTTCTATTCAATTCAATGTATTCTTTTATTATTACCCACCATTTATCTTTTTATTTGAATTTCCATAACTAAAACACACACTCACGGTCACGGAAACAGAGAGTGCGAGTGTAGTGCAGATAAACACACACATGAATGAATAAATGAATGGATAAATGATGCTATACATGCAACATCCGCACGTACGGCTGCCAAGTTAAGAGCGTCGTTTCCGCACATAGAAGACCACCAACACACCTCCTCTCTCTCTCTGATTGCTCGCTTGCTTTCATCATTACTGTATTTCCTCTTATTGCTACTGTGTTTGCCAGCTTTGCCACTTACCAAGAGCTCTTCCTTTCCGAGCTTGTAAATTACAGGAGCTCTTTCTTATTTCGTTTGCTTCATCGCCAAAAACCCGGAGCAGGTAAATCCGGAGATGAGAGGTTTTGGGGTTTACCTTTCGGTTAAATTTAGAGTTTTGGGCTGCCCGGGCTGGGTTCAAATAAAGTGAAGATACAACTAAAAATATGAAAAACGGCACACACAAAAAAGTGCCCCAGAAACAAATTGTTTATAAGGCCATATTAGCCATATTTTTCTAGACCGTGTTTTGTTATAAAAAAAGATATAATAATGTTTTAAAGAAAATCAAAAATTTGATTCCCGATAGTGTATCACTAACTTTTGACAAGGGTCCTTTAAATGAACAAGACTTAGTCATTTTGTATTACTAATTAAGATTATTGTCTTTGTAAAGATGTGATTGTCTATTTTTTTGTATTAAGAAATTCTTACCAATACTGCGAGTGATAATCGGAAACTATAAATTGATTTGGCTCGATTTTGAACGGATCTGAATCTAATCGTGTCATATCAGGCACAAATTAAGTATGATAAAACATGAGAGTTAAATGTTGTGGAA
Organism: Parietaria judaica; assembly: GCA_954871525.1. Lineage (NCBI taxonomy): Eukaryota > Viridiplantae > Streptophyta > Magnoliopsida > Rosales > Urticaceae > Parietaria > Parietaria judaica. Next base: position 11,410,496 of record OX940865.1, on the reverse strand, counting down.
GAGAAAATGCTTCTTATCACAAGACATGTCTACTGTACTATTCAGTTTGTGTTATCATTGATTGGTATGACCAAAATAAGAGCTTGTAAGTTGGAGAGAAACAGTGCCCTTATTAATTTGGGTAAAAAAAAATAGGCACTCCGTATAAAGAATTAAAAGATAGCAAATAAAAGTTCTATTAATTAGGGCGATTGATTACATAGATTGTAAGCTCATTGCTGACATCATGAGCCTTTACTATTTGGTCCCCATCTTGAGAAAAAACTTCAAATTTAATTAGCTTAATCAATTGTCCAATCAAAAGGATAACATATAAATAATACACTACCCAATCAAAGACATATTATACTACATTTTATATATAAAATATAAATATAGAGAATTATTTGTCAATGCATTTGATGATCAACTAACTAGAAAACAAAAGCTTGAATGAAATGGCCACTTTTCTTTAAAAATAAAATGGCCACTTTGAAAAAGAAGAGACAAAAAATAATATTGTTAGATACTACTTTGATATTATTGGTTGAGTCCAATAATCAGACAAATTATGCCTTTTTACAACCATAGCTGGGCTTAGGCTAGGCCACCATTTGGACTGTATAGGCTGACTTCATTTGCAATCCCGTTATTTACTTAATCATAGCTTTATTGTTTTAAGTATTTTCGAAAATATCAGTATCTTGGTTGATATACGATATACGTACGTGGATATTTGCAGCATAAGTACCATTTAAAAAAAAATAATGATAGGTTTTAATTCTTTTTATAAGCCGGATAAAGTTCCAATATTTTGAAAGTTAATGTCGTTTAACTTTCATCCACTCTCCCCATGTGGTGTCAAGTTGACCGGTATCTGGCATACCACATGACCATGCGACAATTTAATTTTAAAAAAAAATAATTCCTCAAGTTTTTCTAAAATCAATAATAAATAGTTATTAATTATTTTTAATACTTTTGATACCGGGAAATTCATATAATAAAAATTTAAGAACTGAAACCGGAAATTTGTATACGATAGTATTTTGAAACATACCTCAAAATTTGGGTTTTCCTTTTTACAAAGATTAAAATACCCTCGTAATTTTGGATTTCGAGTAAAAACTACTGGGTACTTTAGGATTTTATGTATTTAATCTAGGTATTTTGGATTTTGGCTATTATAATCCAAACAATTTTGGATTGTATGTGGGAAAAAAAAATTGGTTCTAGCTTATCCCCAAAATACCATGGTATTCAAATTTTCTGTTCTTACAATTTCATTAAATGGACCCATTCTGATTCTCGGGTATTGAAATTATTCTAAAATAATTAGCAATTTATTTATAAATACTTTAAAAATATATTTTTAAATTGAAATTAAAATTTTGAAAAAAAAATAAAATTTCACGTGGCAGTAAAATGGCATAGCAATGTCATGTGGCGGTCAACTAATGCCTCATGATGTTGACTAGCACAAGGTGGATGAAAGTTAAACAACGTTACAGCATTAGAGTATTAGTATTTTGTGCGACTTAAAATATCAAGAAGGTATCGTTATTTTTAGTAAGAGAATAGATACTTGTGTCACGCTTATCTCATGCAAAAGAATTGTAAGCCTTTTTGGATAATAATAATAATAAAAGTACCTAAGTCATACTCAACTAAGCCGGTGGATACGCAAATATGTTTTTAGTAGAAAAAAATACACAAATTTAGTAAAACAATGGGTGCGTTTGGCACAGCTTATTTAGCCTTGTTTTTGTTTATAAAATAAACTTAATCGCTATTCAGGTGTTTGGCAAAATTGTTTTTCCAAAAAACACAAAATCGATTTTGAATTTTTGTACATGAATTGTAAAAGCTAGGATTCCTAGCTTTTGGTTTTTTCTAAAAACAAAAATACGGTTTTAGTCTATTTTAGTCTTTTTAGCCTAATTTTTTTTTACTAAGCGCTAAAACAGTTTTTGTTACCAACAACATTTGTTTTATAAACAATTTACCAAACACCTGCCGATTTTTCTCAAAAACAGTTTATTTTTTAAACTAAAACTAAAAACATTTTTTTGTAAAAATTAAGCTGTGCCAAACGGGCCCAATAGCTATGGCTAATTTATTCCAATTTCTGTAAAATAACGTTAAAATAGGACACGGATAATTAAAATAAATAAATAAATTAAGTAAAACTATGTGGAATTAAAATAACAGCAGTCCCTCCTTAACGCTTTTTAATAGAAACTGGGCGGCTTATATTAACGGTCTATTTAATTAAAATTGGACACAACTATTAGTTTTTACTAAGTTTGGGTACTTTTCTCACAATAAAAAGAACTTAACTACAAGTGCACCAGTTGATTATAACATATGATATATTCCCGCTTGCTTAATATTCTTCACTTACATGCACGGTCAAAAAAACAATGTAAGACTTAACTCTAGAGTGTCGAATATATGTAAGCATATTAAGAGTTAAGACATCCAATTTTTAGCTATTATAGATTGTTTTCTCGTCTAGTATTAGAGGTGGTAGGAGTTTATATATAGTAGGATATACGAGACATTTTAGGTGGTTCGACACCTTAAAATATTTATAATAATAAATAATAAAAAAAACTCTAAAACTTAAAATTTAAAATTGAGTAGGTGAGTATTACAAAAATCGCATCATCCCGTGAAAGATAAAGGCACCACTTTGTCCTTGTAATTAAGGTTACAGTCATACGGAGATAAAGTATCCACTTGTACAATTATGTTACACCAGCGGATTTTGAGTAGAAACAACTTAATAAACGAAACTCAATGTCTCTACCTTTTTTAATCAAATTATATTTGTTTAGAGTTTAGACATCTAAAACGATCATTTTTATTTTTTATTTTTGGCAATTTATTTTTGTTCAAAATAAATTTGGATTTCCTAGTATTTATTTAGAATATTCAATAGCTATATATTATTTGTTTCGATTTTAGCTGATTCCGATTCTAATGTTGTAATATTATGCAGATATGTTAATTAGTTTATGAAAATGTTGAAATTCAAATAAAATAAAAAAAGTATGCAAATGAGTACTACAAATTTAGACTGGAGCGAAAATCTATTTTCTTATTTTTTTTTTCTTCTCCTATATAATGGTAAAAATAAAATAAAGTAAAGAGTTTAATCCATATCGCGAAGGTACACATATCAAGAACGTGTATAAGCTTTTTCAAAGGCTATAGGAATCTCTCAATTAAAACAACAAAATAAAAGTCATTTTTACAAGCTAGTACGAAATTATTTTCAGATAGTACATACAGGGTAATTTAATGGGACCAAGTGTATTTTTACTTCTTTTTTTTCAATTCATATTTGTAGAAGAAAAAAAACAGACACACTTTTTTTTTTCTAGTACATTTCATGAAAATGGCACAAAATTGATTTAATTATCCATTGGGGCCCAAGGGAATCATTGTCAAAAAGAGTCATACCAAGCTCGGTCAATAATATATACTTATATTTTAAATAAGCTCACCTTCTTATGTATTTATATGTCAACATTTTATTTTCCTTATCAGTGATATTCACCCATTTTTTCACTCTAAAAATGTTCAAAGAAAAAAAAAAGTTATAGCCATTGTTTCCTTCTCATATTAGGCTTGGTTGCATTTTGCCCCTTTATATTGCTTTTGTTGCATTTGTTTCCTCATATTTTAACATCGTGCCAAAAAAAAATCACATCTAAATAATAAAGTCAATTATAGCATAAGTAGACAATATTATAGTTTTTTCTGCTGTATAAATCTATTTTCTTTTACGGTTGAAGTTCTCAATGTTTACTATTTTTATTTTTCTAAAATTTCTATTCATTATTTTCAACCGATTTAGTAGAATTTTAGATGTAGTGTCGAAATCTTGAATACATGTCACTTTTAAAAAAAAAAAAAAAAAAAAATCTATTTTCAAGTGTTGAAGAGACTTTCATTAAGAAAGGATTAAAGTAATGAATATTGAGAACTTTAATCGTATAAAAAATATTTCTACTATTATTAAAAGGTCAAAATATTAGGTAGTCACCCTCACACATTTATTAACTTTTTACTAGTTATAATTTTGTCATCGTCGCAATTCGCAACTAACAAATTTTATAATATTTGAATATAGAAGAGGCCTACTGTAATAAATCAAAAGTAAAGAGAAGAAAAGGCAATAAAACAGAAGTAAGAGGGCAAAGTGCTACAAAAGGCCAAACCTAAGGGGAACATCGCCCAATTACTAAAAGATAGTACTAAGTTGAAATGTACAAATATTAATGAGCTGTTGTTATTAACAGGCTTTTATTGGACTTAATTACATAATTTGTTTCCAGTTTCTGCAAATCGATATATGTATCTGTATCTTTTGGTCCTCAAGGGATGGACACCAATTAATATTTTTAGCTGCACAGCTTTTGGATTATTTATTGTTATGCTTTCTTCTCAATTATATTTATTTTGAGCTCCAAAATTTATCAATTTGGTCACCAAGATTTAAAATACTCTTGTCGATGAAAAATCGATAGATTGATCACAGATAGTAACAAGTTTATCATGTGTTTTCATTGGCAATATGGACGTATTTTTCTTTTTAAAGAATAATTATAATTTATATTATTACTGTTATGCTCTTAATATAAGTTGTTTCAATTTTTTGTCATCGAGAACAACTTGTTTTGAGAGAGAAGATTACGTATAACATAGATAAAACTGATACATGTAAGAATTTTATGTGGTTCGGCCCGTTAATAAAATGTCTACTCCACGAAGATTTGCACCAGTAATAGTAGAACCTCAAATATTGCAAAGAGATATTTGCAGTCTCTCAGGGTATGCGTCTCGGAGAATTACAATAGAGAATTACACTCTCTTATTCCTAATTTAGTAAAAAAAAAAAAAAAAACTCCCGATAGTGTTTACTATATTTTTGTTAGGGTTATTATAGGCAAAAGTAGCTAAGTAGTTTGAAAATGTTGCCGCATAGAGCCAAGTTAAAAAAAATGTGGCAATAGTACTCAAGTTCCATTATTTGAAAGAAAAAAAAATTCATCCATGTTGAGTTCTGTAAATTTCTTTGCCATATATCATTTTTTAAGATTTATCATTGCCCTTTCAAAGCTAAATACCGACGTCGGAGTTAGTACAACGCCGAATTCGAATAAATTTTTTATACTTTCGTATTTTTAGCATCGAACAAATTTTTAGATACTTGACAGCCTTTATAATAAAAAGTAAAATCCACAAAGTTGTATATTCATTTCTCAATTTTCCAACGGTAGGTTTTTCTATAAAATTCCGATAAAAAAATGAGTAAATTATGTCAGAAATACGAATTAATGGAATTAATGTCACATGGACAACATTCTAAAAAAATACAATAAGTAAAACTTGAATACTTCTGGCATAATTTTTTAAATTGATTTTATGCCACTCCATTTCTAAACTATTTAGATACTTTTTTCATAATAACCTTTTTTTTATTATAACCATTGGTGGCAAGTGGCAACTGGCAAAGCAGCTACATATTCACTTTTATAATTCCATGAACCTTGTCATTGAATATTTGGCGAAAACATATATAAGAAGAAAATGGTTGATGACGATAATCTTCCAAGTGCCGACCTCCTTTTAACGAATACTCGACAACTTTAAGAAGAGAAACCCTAATTTTTTTAACCTTTGGCGCGTTGACCACAAACAAATTGTAAATATATAGAAAACAAATAGTACTAGTTATTATAATTTCTATTATTATTATTATTAAGGAAATCTAAATATATAGATTATAGACAACAAATAGTACTAGTAATACACTGCAAAATTTGCAAGGATATAATATATATATATATAAATATGGATTTGAGTCATTCTCAATTGAATGGGAATACTGGTACAAGCTCATTACTGTCTACCAGCAATGATGTGTTGTATATTGACGATTTTTTTTTAATAATTATACTAGCAAATACAATGTCAATTTAATAGAAGAGAATAAAAGAAAAAGAGAGTAAAATTAACAATATGGTGACATTTTCAGTGTTCAAGGATATTTTAGTACACTGGGTACTTACTTGACTGGTTGTGAAGAAATAAATAATGCGCTATTTTGTATCCTGTATATGATGTACTTTTCATTTAATATATATATATATATATATATATATATCCTCTATATTCTAAAACAGCCAAAGTACCCTTATACGTGCAATTTGACAAAGCTATCATCCATTTTCCTATTAATTTCAGAAACTATTAAAATCTAAACCTAAATCTGTTTAATTGGCTACTTGTAATATTTTGGATTTTCGGAAACAGTTTTTTTTTTTTTAATGAAGCGAAAGTGTATATTCAATATCGAAATTTTCTAAAATTTCAATTAAAGGAGCAATTTTGGTTTTTAAAATTAAAATGATGTAAGGCTGTGGAAAAAAAAATAGTACATTTTTTTAAGATGTTTTTTATTTTAAAACTAAAATTGAGGGTATGTTAAACAAAATGCCCTTATAATATAAAAATATAGTATCGCCATGAATGAGAGCACTGCTTCTTCTATCTTATAAATGAAGAAATGTAAGATTTAATACGATTTCCTTCCCTTTTGGATGACAATATACTATTCACAAAAGTAATATTTAATATTTATTGGTGGTTTAATAAGCAGAAAATTAATTGTGTAATTAATAATTATAGGGAATAAAGGCTGCTGCAAAATGACATAATAAATAAATAGCTGCCATTTGGAGAACTATCTTTATCCTCAATAGCATAAGAATTTATCCTTCACTTTAAACTCTCAGAATCATTTATAATTGTATTCACATCAATGAGTCAATTAATAAAAACAGATTTTGACGTTCATCTCGTACCCTACAAATAAATAGTTCTTTTAGTGACAACGTCTTTTTCACCGCGAGTTATACCCTAATGCACCGTTGAAATCCAAAACCTTTCCGCGACGCGTTTTTGCACAGAACGGTACCTTTGCTAGTTGGATGGGAAAAGTCATTTTCCCGAATCAGTAGTGGAATGCGTCGTGAAAATTTGTTTCCGGCGCATTTGATATGCTGGAGAAAGTCATATTGTGCCTTGCAAAATCCATTTTAGGATGTCAAAGAAGAGACTTTCAATGGAGCCAAAAAAAATTCAAGACAAAAGACCATTGAGCTTCACCAGGACGATTTGCCAAAGTAGTTGGTTAAAATAAATCTCAATCTATTGAAATATGCACCAAAACAAAAGTTATTATTTTAGGTGGCACATTTAGTGAAAGAGCTATTTTTACCGGGCAAGGCTAAGGAGGATTGAGATTCCTTCCGGGCAAGCGGATAATCGGTCGAGAACCCTTTTTCTTTTGGCAACTGGCAACATGAAGGAAAAAATCAGTTACTAAATTTCTTTTTTATATAAATAAAAAAATTGACAGGAAATTTCAAAAATTAATTTTTTGTATAAAATTTCAAAAATATAAAATTGTTATTAAAAGATAAGTATTTCTTAATATATATTATTACTATTATACGAGAATCTCATCCAGTCCGATTAGCTTTTAATATTTTACGAAAATCAAATCTGTATACCCGTCGACACTCACAATACTTGTAAACTTGAACGAGTAGGCGATTATTGATTATTCGGACTTAGTTGGCCGAACAAGTATCAATTATGAAGTAAACCTCAAAGGAAAAAAAAATATTAAAAATATAATAGGAAATTCAAATAACGACAATGTACCATTTTTGCATCACTTTTCTTATGTATATATAATTGTTTGGACCTTATTGGAAGCTTGATTATTGTAACCCATCTCTTCACATCAAAGAAGTATGAAAACCCTAAGGTGTGAGTAATGAAGAAATGAATGCAGATGGTGATTGATATTCTGAGTAGTTGATGAGAATTCAGGACCCAATACTTTCATCTCTTTAATACTGTGGAGCCAACTCATATTCATAACTTATTATTTTATAAAAATATATCTTCATTTTATTTCATTTCTGATCATTAAATGCTTAAATGAAAATTTGTAAAATCTCATCCACATGCAATTCAAGAGTCACCCATACTCAAAACTTTAATGGCTTCGATTATCTCAAGAAATGGCATTTTTCTTTTAAATAATCATATTTTTCTTTCTCCCAAAAAAGTTTACTAATAAAATAAATAATAATAATAATGGTAATACATAGAATCAATTATACCACATGTACATGTATTTATAAGTGGTAGTACCACTTTATAAATACATGTACTTATTATTTATGTATTTGCCTGCTACCTAGGTTTTTGCAACCATGCATGTTGAGCATGGAAGCATACTATGTAGTATATACTAACATACCTAAATATTCCACCCCATTTCATCCATAATATAGGGTTTTATAAATTTCTTCATGAAAATATCTGACATTAAATATGTTATATTACAAGCTAAAAAAAAAAAGCTGAAAAATCCATTTCTTCTAGAGCCACATGCATATTATATTAATAAATAAGTGGTGTTCCTGCTGACCAAACACGTTTTTTTAGTAGACACCAATTATGAGATTTTGTGTCGTAACTAAAGACGAAATATCGGATTTCGAACATGAATTTTTTCGTTCCAGTAAAATTCAAATACGGAACTTTTTGAATCCGAATAAATATGGATTCATAAATCCGGGTACCAAAATTTACCAATTTCTTTTTTATATTGACAAGCTAGCCATATTTCATAGTAAGAAAAAATTAGTAGAACCAAAGTTTTTTTATATTCCCGAAAACACAAGCTCAACGTTTTTTTATTTCTCGTTTTTACTAAATATGAATAATTATTCCTCAAATTGTATTTTACCTCATTTTGAACAAAAATACTTTTTTTTTCTCTCTACCTGAGTTGAGAAACTGCTATTTTAAATAATTTTTGGACAAAATTAGACAATTTTATGAGTAAAGTTTGATAGTTTATGGTATTTAAAGAAAATAATTAAAATAACAAAATAAAATAGTATGTAAAATTTGGCAATATTAAAAAATTAGTCGGGCAATATTGTCTTAACTTTGACATTTTTTGAGGTATGGGTTGACAATTTTTGGTACAAAGTTTGACAATTTTATGAGTAGAGTCTGACAGTTTCTCAACTCGTGCAGAGAAAATAGTATTTTTATCCAAAATAAGATCAAATACAGTTTGAGGCATAATTATTCAGATTTAATAAAAACGAGTACAGAAAACACTGAACTTGTGTTTGACGGAATATTCAAGATTCTTTTCTTCTAAAGGAATATTTAATCACGTTTTTTTTTCTCAAACTTTTAAAGAAGCTGAAGTATAACGGGCATAGACTTAAATGGGCTGGGCCCATAAAATTGATGAAAAAGACTTGTAATATGTCCATAAAGTTCATGGGCTTTGAAAAATGTTTTTATAGTGGCCCATTTACGTCATCAATTTTCAAAAAATAATATAAAGCCTTAGCAGCTGTTACAATTTATTTATTTAATCACAGCTAGATGACTAAATATTTTCTTATATATTTCAATCAACTAAATGTCTTTGTTATTTGGTTTGAGAAACTTTATCAAATAACACTTTTTTTAATTAAATGATAGAATAACACTTAAGTTTCTATAACTGATAAACTAACATTAAAAATAAGTTTTGGACCAAAATACTCATAATTTTATCTTCTTGTCTCTTCCTTCTATCTCTCTTATTTTCTTATCATTTTCTCCCATTCATCAATTCTTTTCTTTAATTTCACTATTCTTAACTACCCCAAATTAATAACATGGTAAAGTTGATTATATTCTTTTAAGTAAATATAAGACTAGAGTAAATATATATATATATATATATATTGTATTAAGTCGGATACAATTTTAGCCAAATTCCGGCTAACTTTCACCCAATATGATAGAATAATATTTATCATTTTGTTAACAATGAGCTTAATGCTATATAGTGTGCCAAATGGATAGTCCATTATGGACCAAAAGGACAAGAATTGTATGGAAATTTTTGGCCCATGTTTAGCTAAACTTGTGGACTTTAGGAAACCCATTTTAAATGTAAAGTTGATACACATTGCAATTTATAACTTCTTTTTTCATTATTATTATGTTCGTGATGTCATGTTTCATTTGATTTATCATCATTATTACTATTTTGTGATGGTGTATAGATTATAAACTTATGCCGTTGAGGAAGTATAGTCCTTAGATAGTCCTTGCTGTTACGGGGATGTTCTATTAATCTATTTACTACTTTAGCAAAAGATTTTAAATATTCCATGTTCTAAATGATAATATTTTTGGTATTTAAAATTTATATTTTTTACTTAAAAAAATATGCCGGCCGATTCACATATCTTTTGAATATTTTTTGTTCCAAAATTTATTTTTTAATGAAGGAGAATTAAACATGTCGATAAAATACCATCTTCTTATTTTTCTCACTACTCATCCTTATGAGCAATAGGGTTCAACTTACCGAACTTTCCGTTATCGACGGATTAATCGATAACTTACCGGATTATCGACGGAATACTTACCGGATTAATCGATAACATTAAAGTATATTGTCTCTTGCTTAGACTTATAAACCCCAAAGAAGTTACTATAGCTTCTATTGAAAGGAGAGAACTGAATCTCGATATTTTAATAATTGATAAAAATTTATCTCTTACAGAATTGCTTAAACAAGGAATATTACTTATCGAACCCATTAGTCTGTCTATAAAAAAAACAAGCATACCAATTACCGATACTCTTTGATGATTATCGATACTTATCGAGGATTATCGATGAAAAATCACTAAAATATTTTTAAGAATATATTTACTAAGTTTATAATGTTGATAAAACATTAAAAATGCCAAAAATAAAATTATTTTATACTCAAACATAGGTAAATAAAATATAGTCTAACTCTCACATATGTAAATACTCGAATAAAATCATCAAAAAATACAAAATTTCTTAAAAAGTTCCATATTTTTGTTATTTTTCGAGATATTTGCCAATTTTCGGCAAAAAATCATAAAAATATACTGGCATGGCCATCTTGCCGATAACTACCGACAAGACGGATAATCGACGATTATCGAAGATAATCGTGGAAGTGTTGAACTTTCAGCATAACTTCATAGAAATTATAATCAGTATGTTGATGCTATAGAATATAGATTATAAGTGTGTTGGTCTTGCGAGTTCGAAAAAATACCAAAAAGGATATTGAGTGCGAAAATGTCTTTAACATATTAGGTATTTGCAATTTAATACCTATTCTCAAATTTTATGACTAACTTTATCGTTATACATTTGCATGTTAAATGCCAGCGTGGCCGTAGACGTGTAGTTACACGTCACTTGTAAGTCCCGATTTGTATCATACGCTTAATTATTTATCTAACCGGAAGAGAGATTAAAATTTATGTAAATAATAGAAGCACTTGCGGAAAAATAAATAAGTTTAAGAGCATTGAACAAAAGTAAACTGCCTATTATTTATCATCTTTATTTTCTTGTTAACCAAGAAAATGAAGAAGACATACATGAAAGAGCTTTTTTTAGACAAAACAATGTCTTTCAATGCAACTCAAGACTTCTTTACTGTTTTTGTGTTTTTGTTGTATTAAACGTGTGTAATCGATCGAAGTTAAAATGTTGACAGAAAGCCATCGATGCGGACTACTCAGATAGACAAGTTTCACTTAATTGAATTATAAAATTTTGACTATCCCATAAGTATTTGATACTATGCCAATTAGTCATATTAGCCAGTACAAAAATAATCATATTAACCATTATGATCACATTTATCATCGATAAAATAGACAATGTTTAGCTATTTTGTAGCTAATTAAATATAATGTAATATCTCGAGGTAAAACAATTTAGAATTATGGGGTATATCTATAAAGGTTATTTTATTAAGGGAATTATTTTGCTAATCAACTCTTTATTAATTAAATCAATTTTTACCCGAAAAGCCCTCTGGGAGGTTTTTTTTTTTTTATGAAACGAGATGCTCAAAAACGCATAAAATATCAAATAATTAAACACCCTCGGGAGTAAAAAAAAACAGCCTCGGGACAAGCGATAAAACACTCTCGATAGCTCTTAAACCCCTCGTTATCGAATCATGATAGCTCTTAAACCCTTGCCCTCATTAAACTACGTGATGACCTGATCCCAGTAAAATGGATACGTAGGCAGCCTCGTTATAAGTGACGAGGTGCGACATCATATATCATCACCATGCTCACCCTGACGTCGATGACTCTGCGTTCGATCGCCGACCTACCCTATGGAGGTTCCGGTTATGCACGGTCGTCTACCCCTATCCCTGATCAGGCCCGAACGCCCATGCGTAGGACCCCGTGATCTTGCGGTAACGGGTCACGAACCTGATTCCGAACCTATAATAGTGGTGGGTCTGATCTACAAAATTCCAAAAGTCCAAGCCTCAAACCCAATGAAAAGTCAACAACAACAAGGAGCCCGATCAAGACTTAGAAGTTGTTAGTTAAATCTCTCAATGGCCTAAAATAGTAAGAAAAAGCAACAAAAAGTCTCTTTTGGTTGTCATTTACTTTTTCTTGTATTTCTTTTTCTTTTAAAGAAACTTATATGCTTTAAAATCTTTTTTTTTTTGTCAGGCTTTTATGGTTGCTGAACTAGCAACATTGAATATCAATCTCAATTTTTCGTGTTACACAGAATAATTTATAGGATATTTAGATTAAACCCTAATGCCCTAATTAAGACAAAACTAACCAAACTAAAAAATAAAAAACAAAGTGACGCAAAAAATTATAATGGCCGGCTCTCGATGTAAGAAGTAAGTTCCCTTATTGCTTGCAAATCATTTTTATTATTATAATCAATAAAAATCTTTAGTGCTACAACCATTTATCTATCGTTCGCTCTTCGCTACAAACAGGACAAAAGTCAATCTCATGCATGCAAACTAAAAAATTACGAGTAAACGGAACATATGCGAAATAACTAAATAATTTTTTTTAAGTATAAAATATCCACACTATTTCCATGTTTCACGCTGACTTGAATTCAAGTTGATCAGTTTGATTACTCCAGGTCGGAATTTTATAACAATTTCAGTAAATTAGACTCTCTAACTCATCAACCAAGGATAAACAAAAATGTATAAATAAGTAAGTTATCATAGTTAAAGGCTTAGCATAATAATATGCCCATGAACTATGAAGTCCAAATTAGAAAAAAGAACAAGGAAAATAAAATCAATCTATAACTCAAATTGAAAATGAATATGCAATGAATTTATACTAATGGGTCCCTCCCTAGAATAGTAATAAATGCATATAAAAAGAAGAAAACCCACCAATATCTATCCGAAAAAGCTTTTATGTTGGTTGGTGAGATAAGACACAACTAATACCCAAATTATCTGTGTATCTACACTATCTTAATTAATTTTTAATTTTGCGTGATTCCTTTCCAACTTAATTCCATTCTCCTAGAACAAGAAAATTAAAAAACAATACACACATATATTTGTTTATATATTATATACACACGATTAAAGTAGGAAAATTACGGCAAAAATACCTAACATTTAGTCAAAATGCCTCTCGGGTACCCAACCTTTAAAACTGACGGCAAAAATACCCAACCTGCGTTGACCGTGACTTTGGCAAGAAAACGTTAATTTTCCCTTAAAATTCGTCATGTGGCCGTTAGCGGGAAAAATACCCAACCTTTTTTTTTTTTGAAAAAAATAATTTTTAATTTTTTTAATTTATGTTTTCCTTTTTCTTTTATTGATTAGTGATAATTACTTGAATTCCAAATACATGGAATAACACAAAAGTTAGTCAAAACATCTATTGATTTCTTAATGTGCTTGTATAAGCTACATTTGGTAATAAAAATCTTATTATTATGAGAAATTTTAAACATAAGGTTACGGGTATTTTAAGTAATTGAAAAGAGTTTTGACAAATTTCTGGATTTCCGGTTTCCGGATCCGGATACGGGTAGTGATTTTTGGATACCCGGAAAACTGGATATGGATACGGGTAGTTAAAAAAAAAAAAGGATAACCACTCCGGTTACAGCCCCAATTACCCTTTTCATCGGTAACTGACCGTTTTATATCGAATTAATACAGTCAATTATTGTCTCTGTATTGAAAAAAAATGGCTTAAGAATATATGCCGGTAAAAAAATATTACCAATAATCAATAGGCTTGATTAGTCAAAATTTCCTAAAAGACCTCCCTTAGGATCCCATTAAAATGCATACCCTTAAATACCCCTGCTAAAAATATGAATAGTGTCGAAGGAAGCTATTAAACACACTGAAAACCCACTTATGGTCATTCTCCATAATAAAAAAAAAAACCCTTATTGAAGGCTGATCCAACACCGCAAACCGCTTCCTCATCGGAGGCCGAACGCGCCCTCACAGGCGGCGTTTATGACGGACGCGCTACTTCATGCGCGCGTCTCTTCTTACGTCACCAGGCTGATGTAAGTCCTTCTAACGGCGCATGAGGAGAGCAAGAGACGCGTGGTGGCTCGTGTGGGGCCGCCCGAGGTGCTCCCGGGCCACTTTAAGGGTTCCGGGAGCGTTCCGAGACCATTTCTTGCAAACTTTTTGACTTTTGATAATATTTTTTTACTGGCATATATTCTTAAGCCATTTTTTTCCAATACAGTGACAATAATTGACAGTAATAATTCGATCTAAAATGGTCAATTACCAATGAAAATGGTAATTAGGGCTGTAACCGAAGCGGTTATCCGGTTTTTTGAACTAGCCGTATCCGGATTCGGTTTTTCGGGTATCCAAAAATCACTACCCGTATCCAGATTCGAAAATCCGGATACCCAGAAATCCATATACCTATTTTCAAAACCTTGTTCAATTACTTAAAATACCCGTAACATTATGTTTAAAATTTCTAATAATAATAATATTTTTATCACCAAATGTAGCTTATACAAGCACATTAATAAATCAATAAATGTTTTGACTAATTTTTGTGTTATTCCATGTATTTGGAATTCAAGTAATTATCACTAATCAAGTAAAGAAAAAATAAATAAATTTTAAAAAATTATTTTTTTAGAAGGTTGGTATTTTTTCCGCTAACGACCACATTAGGGATGTTAACGGAAAAATTAACGTTTTCATGCCAAAGTCACGGTCAACGCAGGTTGGGTATTTTTGCCGCCAATTTTAAAAGTTGGGTACCCAAGAGGCAGTTTGATTAAAGATTGGGTATTTTTACCGTAATTTTCCCATTAAAGTATTGACACAAATATTTCATTGTCTTATGCTTAATTGCCCCCGGAATTCAAAATATTGCATCATTACCCCTGAACTCATGCTTTTTGTGCGTTATTCTTAAAAATATTGCATCGTTATTCTTAAAAATATTTTAGTGATTTTTCATCGATAATCCTCGATAAGTGTCGATAATCCGTGAATAATCATCGAAAAGTATCGGTAATCGGTAAGCTACAGTATTATTAGTTTTCCGTCGATAATCCGATAAGTTATCGATTAATTCGTCGATAACGACAAACGATTTATCGGCAAGTTCGGTAAGTTGAACCTTGGTTAGACGTATATTCTATTTGTTTATTTTTACCCGTATAAATACCAAATGTTTTATTTTCTGTTAACTTTTGAGTTCTGGTCACCAAACTAAGGCAGACATCAAGTTTATGCGACGTACTCGGTTTTCTTGACGATGTCGTGACGTAATTGATGGTGTCAGCGACGAATTCAGTGTTCTAAACAGTGTCGGCGATGTACTCGGCGGTGTTGACAACGTAATTTGTGTTCTCGACTGTATCAGCGACGCAATTGGCGTTCTCGATGGTGTTGGTGACAGTGACGTACTCAGTGGTGTTGGCGACACACTTGTCGTTCTCCACCGTGTCGGCGATGTATACTCACGGCCGAGTGCGTGGCCAACACCGCATATTATGTCACTGATACAGTCGAGATCATCGAGTGCGTTGCCTATACCGTGGATTACTTCGCAAAAAAATAACATTTACTATTTATTTAGTACTGGGGGCTCAAAGTTATAAAAATAAAACAGAACATTGAGTCTTTATACCGGTAAAAATAATGATTAGGAATACCTTCAATAAAATGCAAACACAAAGTCTTTATGCCTCAAATATCTCTTTATTTTATACCCTATTAAAAACACTAATTATTTATCATTTATGTGTAATTTGACAAAATCAAACTTGTTTGAACTAGAAATTAATCTACTACATACGTCTATAAGAGGTCACAGGTTCAAATTCATGGGAAGTTCTTACACTAACTATATTTAGGGGCAAGTATATTACTTCCCATAAGATTTGAACCCGTGACGTTTCGAAGAGGTGAGTAGTGGTATTATCAGTAGACCAAGTAAGCTTATTTGTCAAAAATAAAATATATATTAAAATTATGAATATTAATATCTTCGAAGTTCCAACTAACTAAACCAACCAACTTCCTCAATCTATTCGAATCGAATCCCAACATAAAAAAAATAAATAAAAAATCAAAATCAAAATCAAAATTGTATATCTTTTGTTTCCATCGTCACTCTCCACTATAAAACATTATCCTTCTTCCTTAGAACTCAAGCAACATTACATATACATATATATACACACAAATATATAGATATACTTTTTTCCTTCAAAACCCCACCAATTCGAACCTTTAAACTTTGCATCTCTTCCTTTCTTCATTGCGATTTTTTTTTTGGTAAAGCAGAGAGCTCTGCACAAAAATGGCGGATATACTGAGAGACAGAGTGTTCGGAAGCTCTCGGAGCAACCAACTCCGACAAGCCCCGACCGCCATGCCGATCCACCGCTCGGTCGAAGCGCTCTCGTCTCCCTTCGCCGTCGGCTCGGACCTCTTGGACTCGGAGCTCCGGGAGACCGCCTACGAGATCCTCGTCGGCGCGTGCCGGAGCTCCGGCGGGAAGCCGCTCACCTTCATCCCGCAGTCGGAGAGGGCCGTGCGGCCGGCTCCGCTCCAGCGGTCGCTGACGGCGACGGCGGCGGGCCGCGTGAAGAAGGCGCTGGGCCTGAAGTCGGCGTCGGGGTCGCGGCTGGGGACCGGCGGCGAGGCGAAGCGGTCGGCGGCGGCGGTGTGGGAGATGATTAGGGTTCAGATGAGGGTTCCGGAGCAGACTGATTCGAGGATTCGGAGGGCGCTCTTGAGAATCGTTGCTGGTCAGGTTTGTGCTTCGAGTCTCAGTTGAATGAATTTGAATTGAAGTCAGTGAAATGGGATTGAATTGTTTGGTGATCTTGATCATGGATTCTCAGTTGAATGAATCTGAATTGAACTGGATGAAATTGGACTGAATTGGACTTGAATTTTGTTTGGTATCTCTTGATCATGTATAAACTGCGGAAAAGGTTTGCTCTTGAGAGTTGAATTTGTTCGGTTTCGCGTTTGTTGAGTCGGATTCATGCTTAGTTGAATGACGGGATTGAAGTGAACCTGAATTTTGTTTGGTAACTCTACTCTGCTCATGTATAAATTGTAGAAAGTATGTTTTTTGGCTTTCGAAAATTGAATTTGTTCGGTTTCGTGTTTGTTGAGAGTCAGGTTTATGCTTTAATTCTCAGTTGAATGGATTTGAATTGAACTTGATAAAATTGGACTTAAATCATGTATAAATTGTAGAAAGTGTATGTTTTTTTGCTTTCGAAAATTGAATTTGTTCGGTTTCGTGTTTGTTGAGAGTCGGGTTTATTCTTTAATTCTCAGTTGAATGAATTTGAATTGAACTTGATAATATTGGACTTTAATCATGTATAAATTGTGGAAAAGGTGTGTTTTGTTGCTTTTGAAAATTGTGGAGAAGGTCAAGCTTAACGTGGCGTTTTCTTCCTTGGCTTTATCAGCTCGGAAGACGGATGGAGACTGTAGTTCTTCCTCTAGAGATGCTACTTCATTTCAAGTCTTCGGACTTCTCTGATCAGTGGGAATATGAAGCTTGTCAGAGAAGAAATCTGAAGGTTCTAGAAGCAGGATTGCTTCTGCATCCTTACTTGCCGTTGGATAAATATGACGGCGCCTCTAAACAACTGCAGATGATTATCAAGAGAGGCTTAGAAAAACCCATCGAAAAGAACCACGAGACGATGTTGTCCCTCCACAATTTGGTCATCTCTCTCTCGTCAAGATCTTTTGATGGTTCCAATGACTCGTGCCACTGGGCCGACGGGTATCCCTTCAACCTGAAGCTGTACCAGATGCTTTTAGAGTCTTGTTTCGACGTCAATGAACAGACGATAGTGATCGAAGAGGTCGATGAAGTTTTAGAACTCGTCAAGAAGACGTGGCTAATCCTAGGGATTAACGACATGGTGCATAACATCTGCTTTTTGTGGGTTTTGTTTCACCGTTGCGTTACAACCGGCCAAGTGGAAAATGACCTGTTATTTGCGTCGAGTAATCTGTTGTGTGAGGTTGAAAAAGATGCCAAGACTTCGACGGATCCCGTTTACGTTAAGATTTTAACTTCAACATTGAGGTCAATACTTGGCTGGGCAGAGAAGAGGCTCCGCTCTTACCGAGATATTTTCCACAGTGGCAATATTGAATTGATGCAACACATTTTCTGTCTGGGGGTGTTATCTGCAAAGATATTGTCAGCGGATATTTCTCACGATCACAAGATAAAAAGTGAATTCGATGTGGCTCGTGACAAGGTTGATACATACATACGAGCTTCACTACGCAATGCATTTTCCCAGGCAAGTCTTCTTTGAGTAGTTTGGCATTAACGCCCCCGGAGGCTTTGAACATATATCAGATTGCCCCCGATGATTGATTTTTGGCAACAGTTGCCCATGCACTTAAAAAAGTAGTAGGTTGCCTATTACCCGTTCAAAGAAAAAAAAATCAATGATATGTCTCGAAACTGTGATTTACTTGAGGGATTCATTTTAAAATCTTGTATTTCTTTTACTAATGACAAAAATACAGTCAAGGAAACCACATTTTCTACACATAGTAGTGACTTGTTGATAAAGTACGAGGAGTATTGCTGCCACAAATATAGTATCACGGGGAAAACTTTACTTTCTTGAAAAGTTCAGGGGCTTTTACCGCCAATTACTCTTCCACTTTCTCTAACTAAATTCAATTGGGTAATATCAGGTTGTTTTGATGCTATAATTTTTACGGTAATTGACACTTTTCGTTTGATCTCTTTCACCAGAAACTAGAAAAGGCTAAGAACCAGAAAAACAATGATCCTTTCCTCTACACCGTTGCCCAGGATGTAACGGAATTGGCAATAAGCGAGAAGACTATATACAGCCCCGTGCTGAAGAGATGGCACCCTCTTGCTGCCGGAGTAGCCGTGGCTACCCTTCATTCTTGCTTCGACAACGAGCTCAAGAAATACGTGGCGGGAATCAGCGAGCTGACACCTGGCGCTATTCAAGTGCTGAGAGCGGCCGACAGTTTGGAGAGAGATCTTGTGCGAATTGCCGTTGAAGATGCGGTTGACAGTGATGATGGTGGGAAATCCATTATACGGGAGATGCCTCCTTACGAAGCCGAAACAGTAATAGCTAGTCTGGTCAAGGCCTGGATCAAAACCAGAGTGGACAGATTGAGGGAAAGGATTGACCGGACTCTTCAACAAGAGGTTTAATCCTGCGAACTTTTTTCCGGTTTCTGGTTGATATTAAGCTGATTGAATTGGTACTAATCCAAAACGATTTTGTCAAGTGATAGGATCAAAGCGATATAGTCTCAACAAACATTGAATTTGATTCATAATAGCAAGTAGGGATGGACAAAAAGAAAATTCTAACCCAAATCTGAAACATATAATTATAATAGAAGTGTATTTTTGAGATTTCAATAAAGTTTGACAAATGCGGCTAAAACTGGTACCGGTTTTGCTAACCAGTACCGGTTGCAGTTTTCATTAAAAAGCAGCCCACCGATTACCCGATTTTACCGCAAAGACGACATGTATTCTCTTGGTTTAATATATACAGAATGTGTATTTTACTCCGCCCCACCCCACCCCTCCGCTCCAACCAACGCACATGAATTTAAGGATAATATATCTATATATATATATTTACCGTTTAAAAAATACATGTGCCTTGGTGGGGACTGGTGCGTAGTGTTTTTTCTTAGTACATTATTTATGTTTTTATTGTAATGTTGTTGAAACCGAATTACTACGAATTTAAAGCCAAAATCCAGTAATTGGTCAAATTGAGATTTAACATCAATAGTGTGGCTTCATCGACAAAGTGATTCTCAGTACTAATAGTTATGAAAACCGAAGACTCAGTTATTCACCCCTAATAGCAATTGATTATCCCATATAAGTGATAATTCAATCTCACTCTATAATCTCATAATAATATTAGTTCTTTTTTTCATTGTCATTTTAGTAGCTGACATTTTGTTACATAATATCGACCATGTAACCGTTTTTTAGGCATGGAGTCCTCAGGCAAATAAAGAGCATTTTGCACCTTCCGCCATCGAAGTTCTACGCCTCGTTGATGGTACTTTGGAGGCATTCTTTATGTTGCCGGTACCAATGTATTCTGTCACGGTTCTCGAGTTGAAGAGCGCCCTCGACCAATGTCTCCAACGCTATATCTCTAAGGTCAAGTCTGACTGTGGTAAGCTAATTGCATCGAACTTACTAGTTTAAATTTAGTAGTAATCTATAGCTATAGTTGAGTTTTTGGCTCTTTTAGCCCCTCGAATAACAGGGGGTAGTACATAAGTGGCCCTTCGCTGTTGATGAATGTTGAAAATGAAGGGAAGAAACAAAATTATTATTGGGTAATTTGGTGAAGTTTTTATTCAATATTTTTCTAGAGTTATAAAGTAATAATATAGTGCTAATATAACCCTAAAATCACATTAACATGTAATTTAATTATTATTTTTGTCAGTTTGATTCATGAAATTGACCATAACTTCTCCTTTTGTGTTCTAGGGTCTCGAGGTACATATGTTCCCACTCTGCCTTCTTTGACCCGATGTTCAACGGTATCGAAGTTCAATGGTGTATTTAAGAAGAAGGACAAGTCACATCTTACACGAAGGAAATCCCAGGTTGGAAATTCGGATCGGGATAATAACACCTTCGGGATACCCCAGTTTTTTGTTCGCATCAACACATTGCAGCTTATTCGTGCAGAGTTGGGGGTTTTCAGAAATAGGATAGTTGCTCATCTCGAGAACTCGGAGGCCGGTTTTGTGGATGATAATGCAAATAAATCATGCAAAATGTTTGAGCATTCAGAATCGGCTTGCGTTGACGGTATTCAACAACTTTGTCAAGCAATAGCGTACAAGATTGTCTTTCACGAATTAAGCCATGTCTTCTGGGACGGTTTGTACGTTGGTGATGTTTCTTCTTCCAGGATTGAGCCTTACCTTCAAGAATTGGAGCGGTATTTGGAGATAATTTCATCAACGGTGCATGACAGAGTCAGAACTCGAGCCATCACTGACGTAATGAAAGCTTCCTTCGATGGTTTCTTGTTAATTTTACTCGCCGGCGGTCCATCTCGGGCTTTCACTAAGCAAGATTTGAACGCAGTAGAAGAGGATTTCAGGTCTCTGATGGATCTTTTCTGGTCCAATGGAGATGGTTTGCCATCTGATCTGATCGCAAGGCTTTCAATGTCAGTAAGGAACGTTCTTCCCTTGTATCGTACCGATACCGAAAGCTTAATTCAGCAATTAAAAACTGCTCTCTCTGAGGGCTTTAGCTCGTCTGCGAAATCCCGGCTTCCATTGCCTCCAACTTCGGGGCAGTGGAACCCTGCCGAGCCAAACACTATCCTCCGAGTTTTGTGTTACCGGAACGATGACATGGCGGCTAAGTTTCTTAAGAAGACTTACAACTTGCCTACGAAACTTTGAAGTGGTTTGTGGAAACACCATTCGCCGGTTTGACGATATATTTCTCCGTAAAGACTAACATGATCTGACATATTTATCGAAAAAGAATCTACACCGTTGGGGCTCACCGTCTTTGCTAATTATTGGGCTGCAGTCTTTGCGTCAGAAACGCCTTCGGTTATTTTTAAGTAGTCGGAGATTCGGAGGTATCAACTTAATAAACTAATTCCGTTTGTAGCCCTTTACTTTCTTAATTATGAAAGTAAATCCAATTATTGATCTTCACTGTATATCTTAGGCTGACAAAACCCTTGATAGATAAAGATTTGGTTCTATTTGCCTTGATTTTTTTAAATTTTTTTTTATAGTTTAAAAGGTTTGGAGGTTTTGTGTGAGCCAGCAATTTGTTAAGTGATTTGTAGATAACTCTTTCGAATGCAATACATGTTTATAATGTATTATTTATTTCTGATATATTAATGGTATAACAATATTCATTTTTCTAGCTTCTTTTTATTTATTTACTTGTTTGAACTTTGAAGCATTTTACATCACTAACTTTGAGAAAATGCCAGATTAGCGAGAGCTTTCCTATAAATGAGATCGGATAAGCGACTTACCTCCTCCACTTTCTTACGCTTTCGGCATTGCAAGGCGTGATCTCGGAGGTACGATGTGCCTTGAGTTTTTGGATCGGCCGGCTTTATTTCTCCGCAAGTTCGACATTTTCCGAATCTTTCCTCCTTTCCTGTAGTAGGATTAAGAATATAAAGTGGGAAAAAGTCATTTCGCCATACCGGAGATGTTAGGTTCTTCCTCTTCCTCGGTTTTGGCGGTGGCGGGTTTGCCGGCGGCGGAATAGGAGGCCGACTAGAACCACGAGGCCGACCACGAGCTCGGACCGGCGGCGGCGGTGGAAGAATTTCGTCCTCCTCTTCGACGTCGTCCTCATCGTCGTCGTCGTCGTCCCCGCCTTCAAGACCTTCGTAATTCGGATCGTCGTCTCTTCCGTCGTTCATGTTCATCGATCCCGAAACTTCTCGGTTTTGGGCATCGTACGCCTCTTGCTCGCTCGACCATTCCGGAATATTTCCTGTAGCATTTTGAAGCAAGTTAGTAAAACCACCAAATTGTTGACCATAAATTACCGGAACCATGGCATGAGGTTGAATTTGTGGCGATGGTAGACTAGAGGAACCCGGAGCATTTTGTTGGTAAACACCGCCATAATATGTATGTTGTATTTGTTGTTGTTGTACTGGCGGAGTTGAATGCGAGATACTATTAACCGACCCGGTTTCGGAACCGGCCCGTCCTTTTCCTCGGCGATCATTTCGGCCTCGAGAACGGTGTATTAATATAACTATAAGATAAGAAAACTATAGCTTGAAATCGGATTTTTTGAGAGCTTGGGCGAGTTGAGAGAGTAAGAGAAGAAGAGAGTGAGTTGTGTGAAAAAAATGAGGGAGAAGTGTGATTTTTATAGGGAAATTTTGGAGAGAATCGAGTAAGTGGTGTATTAATCACCAACGGATATATTTGCAGGGTCCTTTCTGCAAAATCAGAAAGTTTTTTGGGATATGCGAAGAGAGCCGTTGCCCAACGGTCGACTCATCTGGGCCGTCCACGCGCTTCATCCAACGGCTGGAAATAAAGAGCCGTTACACGATTTTTTTTTTTAAAATTGTCGGAGCCGGATTAATCCGGCTCCGTGTTTTGTCGGAGGCGGAGCTCCGACTCCGTAAAAAAAAATAAAAAATGGAGGGTCCGATGGATCCGACCCTCCATATTCGCAGGATTATTTTAGGGTAATGTGGTACATTTAGTCTTTATGAGTAAAAACTGTAAAATGAACACTTTTTCTAATTTATCGTCACCGAGGTATTCGGCTAATTTTACTACCCTTAATTATTAATATTTCAAAAATATTATTCGACTTCAAATTTTGAATACATTAGTCAACTATATTAAATACAAAAAAAAAAGGAATAAATTAAGCTACGAAATAGTTAACAAATTTCAAATTCCATAAATCTAAACTTCTCTATCTCTTCTTTCTCTCTTTTCGTGTCATTTTGAACTCTCTACTATGGTTTCGCAGAAGCATTGGGTTCTCATAATTCGCAATCATGTTCCACCAAGAAAGAGAGAGAACGAGGAGAGAGTTCAATAAGTCAACTAATAAATTAGACATTTAATATCAAAAAGATTACATAATTAATAACAATTTTTTAAAAAATAAAAAGGTTTTAATTAAAAGAAAATTCATATGGAATGAATTGTTTGTTGAAAATGCCACATTTCATAAATTATCGCTATTCCAAAAAAAATTAAAAGTTGGTTAAAATGCAACTCCATCGTTTGAAATTGAATATTACGTACTATTTCTCAAAAATAATTATATTTTTCCTAGAATCATGACATATTTTATTGACACTTTAAAATAAGGCATATACACTCAATTATCCCTTCAACTGAATTTGAATAGATATCTTCATCTGTCTGTTGTATATCTATGAATTATAATCATCAAATGGTTGTCTGACAAGCTTCTTCTTTTCCCTCATTGTTTTGCAATTTTTTAGCAACTGAATTTAAGCAAAAATGATGATATTTTTCTTTCTTTTTGATGTGAAGGTATTCTTTTTTTTAGTATAAACATTGGAGAGACACACTGCAGATAATAATTTAATGAAGATATCATTTTATTAGTATATAGATCGAAGATACAATGTATACCTTTTTTTTTGCCATTGATTTAAGGTTTGACTCGGGGCTTAGATTTGGGGTTTGATTTAAAGTTTAGGGTTTGTTAAGGCATTTTTCTATCCCTTCCTATATAGATTTAAGGCATAAATTACAGTCTGTCATACTACAGGCTTGGCTCTTCTCTGTATTGTATTCAAGGGCGGGGGCGAACACATTTTTAAAATGAGAAACCGTATTAAAATAACACTATTTTCATCTCTAAACCCAGATTACTTGGTAAAGATTTTGGATCAAATAATGCATGATTATTTGGGTGAAAACTGAGGAAGATGATTATGGGGTTATATCTGGGTGAAAACTGAGGAAGATGAAGACGACAAGACTAGTCTCTACTTTCTTTAAGATCTCTGGGTATCGCGTGGTTTGTTTTTTGTTCAGATTCCTTTATACAACGACACATATAATATGTATTTATGTATATAAGTGATTGTGGTGTTACGCGGTGGGTGGAGATATTCTAATGGTGTTGCGTGCGTCCGTGCGCGATTGTGGTTTTACGTATTTGGAGATGTGTGTGTATGATGTGATGTGATGTACGATATTCTAATGGTGTTGCGCGCGTGATATACCACTTTTTACCTTATAAATTACAATTATAACATATTATTATTATGATCGATAAACTTGTTTGAAAAGCTTAACGGTAAATTTGTTACCCATCAACATACCCGTAAATTGAAAGTTACGGTTTTCCATACGTAAAATTGGGCTTTATCTATGTTTTAGTATTACAAGAGAGGTGGTTAGATATTTTAAAATATTTATATCAAGACTAAGTCCAAAACAATTTACAATAAATTTTTAGGGAAAATTACGGCAAAAATACATAATCTTTGGTCAAAAGTCAAAAAGTTTGCAAGAATATTTGATAATATTTGAACTACCCGTATCCGGATCTGGTTTTCCGGGTATCCAAAAATTACTACCCGTATCCGGATATGGAAATCTGGATATCTAGAAATACGGATATTGGGAAATGCGGATACTCCGAAATCTGGATACTCGGAAATCAAGATAACCAGAAATCCAGATACCTATTCTCAAAACCCTTTTCAATAACTTAAAATACCCGTAACATTATGTTTAAAATTTCTCATAATAATAAGATTTTTATTACCAAATGTAGCTTATACAAGCACATTAAGAAATCAATAGATGTTTTGACTAACTTTTGTGTTATTCCATGTTTTTGGAATTCAAGTAATTATCACTAATCAATAAAAGAAAAATAAAAAGAAAAACATAAATTAAAAAAATTAAAAATTATTTTTTTCAAAAAAAAGGTTGGGTATTTTTGCCGCTAACGGCCACATGACGAATTTTAACGGAAAAATTAACGTTTTCATACCAAAGTCACGGTCAACGCAGGTTGGGTAATTTTTATGCGAGTTTTAAAGGTTGGGTACCTGTGAGGCAGTTTGACCAAAGGTTGAGTATTTTTGCCGTAATATTCAACCAAGTTTGTTCAGTGGTCGTAACGTAATGGGTTAGTGGGGAAAAAGCGGGCCGGGATTCAAAATAATTAGGCGAAGTGTTTGTTCCAAATTTTTATTAGTACAAAATCATAAAATAAGCTTAAAATTAAATTAAAGGAAATTGTACGAAATACCCATTTTGTGTCAAATTTTTTAAAAAACCCAAAAATTAATTAAGGTATATCGGATATTTTAAAAGGTTTTTTAAGTTATTTTATAAACATTTCTTAACAAACGGCTCTTAGTTTTGCAAAAAAAAAAATAATTCTTATTATGTTTTGACATTTTAAAATAAAAAACCTCGCCACAACTTTGAGAAATCATAAAAGTTTATTTTGGAAGAATTATTACAAAGTAGTTTTGGCCACATCCCCGAATTATTTTGAAGCATGAAAGTTACTCTACATTGAAATTCGCACAAGAAAGAATTTACTACGAAAAAATCAATTATCTTCAATAAATAATTAAAGGATCGTTCCTAATTTGATGGGTTGAAATTTTTGGAGAAAATGATAAACTTTAGGTGTTTTCTATTTAGAAATTTTTTTATATAAGTTTTAAAAGAGATGAAGGTTACGCAGAGAAGAGAAAAAGTTAATAATATGGTGAAACCCTAGTTCATAAGGTTTAATTGATCTTTTTCATTATATTTTGGAGATTTTAAATTTAATATAAAATATTTTTAAAGCCCAACACTTGTTCTTCCTCATCAGTAATCTTGATGATAGGACTTTCTTCACAGGTAAGATCTTTGTGTATTAAGACTCATTAACCATTGAAACATGAAACACGTTATTAAGTGCGTTTTTGCGGCTACGATTTTTATAAAACTTGGCGTGAGAGAAATTCATGTTATTTTGAAAAAATATTTAGCTAATTATAAGTACAGGCTAAGGCTCATGTACAAAGGATCGCAATTTTCACAATCAATACATACGCGAAGGCTTCGACATTTAGGCCCATCACAAAAATCACCAACTCATTTTCTTAAGCACTCATCTCTTTCAACGTGATCTAGCTTTAACAAAAAGACTCGAGCTCTGAGGTAAAATAAACTCGGATTTACACCCAATCGCAACTCCGTGAGTGTGGAGGTGAATTTTCCACCTCAACACCAGAACCGATTAGTCCGTCAACCGAGAGAGAGATGTCCATATTAGTAGAAATTTAATGAAAAAATGACGAAAGTTGACCGATGCTAACATTTATAGACTGAGAATATATGCCGGAAACAAAAAGATTGGAAACATAATGATAATGTTTGAATAAGAATGGGAACATATGCCGCCATTTACCCACAAAAATTTAGTTAAATTGAAAGAGGTTGACTGAGGTTAACATTTTAAGACTTTGGGAATATGTGTCGGAAAAAAAATGGGAACATAACTACGATGTTTGAATAAGAATAGGAACAAATGCCAGTATATACCCTATAAATTACAATTATAGCATATTATTATTATTATCATTGGTAACCTTTTCCGAAAAACTCATCAGTAAACTTATCACTCATCAGCGTACCCGTAAATATAAAGTTGCGGTTGTCCACAAGTAACGTTGGGCTTTAACTATGCTTTAATGTTACACAGAGAGTTGGTTAGAAATTTTAAAATATTTATATCAAGACCAACTCCAAAACAATTTACAAGCTCCTAAATAAATCATTTGATTTATTATTTTGATAATTTATGAGATTAGGATTGTGTATAATCAAGTGAAACTAATTTTCGGCGGAGTAAGATTAGAACCATAATATGTTTAAGAACGACCTCGATTAACCTAATTCATGAAAGCAATAATGAAATGCTACTAAAAAAAAATACATTTAAGAAAGGATGATCAAAATCTTTTGGCATCAATTAGCATCTCATCTCCCTAACAAATTACCCTCTTAACCCTCAAAACGCTCGTTTATATGTGAAAGTGTATCTAAACTCCAGAGCTGACTCGTTTTTCAGTGCCACGGGTTCTTCTTTGCTGCTCCGACTCTCTTTGTGGTCGATTTCTGCCGCGAAAAAGACTCGATGTCAGTTGCAAATATATGAAAATCAAGCGAATAATGGTCGGGAACGACGTCGTACCAATTTGGATTTCTTTGTCTTTCCGCGAATCCTGTTCTTCTGAGGCTTTAGTTTGTATAGTCTAACCATCCAATGGTGAGTAGTGAAGACCTATGATTCAAAACCGAGAGGGAGCAAAAAAAAAACATTAATACGATATGAATCGGGGTCATGAAGAGGGACCGACAGGGGTTGGGAATGAATTATGTTTTTCCAATTCCCGTTACAACGGCACCCGTCATGAGATCACATTCTCGGGTCGTATCCGCGGAAAATATCACTAGAGTTTAATTATTAAAAAATCATGTTTTGTAAACTTGTAATATAGAAAATCAGATTTTGAATTCATGTCAAAAATAAAAAGGGGAGGGTCGGATTTACCTCCTCAAAGTGGGTAAGTTTGAAATGTTTCTTCCCGATTTCGGTCCTCCTCACTCGATCAAAGCCTTTACCGTCTGTCTCGACAAAGCTGCATTCATTCACATTAAAATCTACTGCTAAGCAGAAGACACGGTTTTGATATACCAATGCAGAGGGGAGGCATACCGGTAATAAGACAGCTTGTACATGAGGCTGTTAAGCATGGTTGGAGTCGCCTCTGAATCGATCCGGTACTGCCCATCCCGCTTTAGACAGAAAGATGAGGTCAAAAAGAGTCAATTTTCTCAACTTGATGTTGCCAAATCCTATAGATCATTCTTTTTTTTTTTAATCTAAAAAGGGTGGAACTGGATCAGGTTGGTTCGGATTTGACCAGTTTTTATCCTTTCAGCTTTTGGTCAATTAATCAATTAAAAAAAGCCGAGATACGGTTTTTATATTTTGGTTAACCTTTTAATTCAGTTATCATTGAGTTATTTTTTTCAGAGTTAGGTCAATTAACAAATTAGAAATCCGGTTAAATCGATCTAAAATCTGATTCAAAAATTGCTGAACTGAGTAATAATGCATTGCTTATAAAATACCATAATCTTGATTGAAATAACTGAAATAGTAAGTTAATAACATGATAAAATATATATATTTAATTTTAATATATATATATAATCAGTTATTATTATCCAATTTTTCCTTAAACCAGAACTAATAACCGATCCGACTATAAAGGCGGTTAAGAGAAACCATTTTTCGGCAAGCCGAATCTGGCGAAATTCATTTACTTTGATTAAAATGTGATCATTTTTTTCCAGTTATTAGTTAAACTTTTTCTTTCACATACCAGGTAATCAGGTTCCTTAATGTGAGGGAAGACACCCCCACCAATCCGAACCATCCACAGGAACTTATTGATGTCATCGCTAGGGTAGCCGACGAGACCTGATCGGGAATGACACGTGTCAATCAAGATAAAGGTTCTAGGTCTTGAGTAAGCTGGAAGAAGAGAAGCATACCTCCAAAAACGACAAGAACATATTTCACATCCAAGGAATTGAAGATTTCCCAAGCAGCCTTTTCAGGAGAAGACATGGCCGTCCCCACGGTTGCGATATGAGTGTTATTCCACGTGTTATTGTCGACAATGACTGTACGGTTTGCCATTGCAGTAGTTTGGTAGCCATAGTCCCACCACGATGCAACCTGAGAGAAGTTCTTAGTTAGGCTAGCTTCACAAGAGGCTGTTACCCTTTGTTTAAAAATGGCGTATCTTACGTGATCACTAAGTTTTTGGCAAAAATATTTCTTTAAGATGCAAAAGACGCCTTTTGCGTGTAATTTTTATTTATGTATTTAAACCACGTGAAAAAAAAAATCCAAGTCCAAATATTAACCCAATAAGAGTAAGATCATCATCTCAAGTACAGCTGTTTACTTGTATAAGAACCTGAAATCCAAAAATTTTACAATTAAGACTACTGAACACGAAATCCTCAAATTTTATAAGCCGACTGTAATGAAATTTATACAAAAATAAAAAAATAAAAAAACCTGTTTAGTTAGAGAAAGAGTTCGGCTGGATAGGAGTTTCTTACCTTATCATCCACCTCAGTGTTGTGGCTAAGCCATGCATAAGCCTCTCTGAAATCATCGAAAACATGGAGACCGTCATTGGAATGAGATGTTAGAACAATGGAAGGGGCTGAATAAGCTTCTGCTGCTGCCCAGACACAGTGAATCTGCAACGATGATTTGAATCAAACTCGGAAAAAAAATCAACAAACAGTGATATTTACAAGGCACGGAATTTATACAACTTGTGACCAAGCAAGTAACATACCACATAGAAGGCACCAAGCAAAACAAGCAAGAAAAGTGATAGTACAGATGCCTCCAAAGGTAAAACCAGGAGCTTCTTCCCTTTCTTTGACTTAGTGGATGGCTTTTCTACGACTGTTGGTTCCTTTTCTTTCTTCCTATTCTTCTTTGAAGGTCGCTCCCTCAATGTATCCTCAGTTTTATCGGTCTTTGAACCATCATTCGCTGGTATGACTTTGTCAGCAACCGTTACTCCTGCCTTGAAAGCCAAAAACAACATGAATCTTTCTCCACAAGTAAAGACAATAATTAAGCTAATACAATTCGTGCAACAACTGTTTTTATTCAATGAGTCGGTAGTCACTCATGTCTTGACCCAATCTCAAATTTCTCAAATTTTATATCTTTGTTTAAACAATGGTTTGATACATAGTCCACTCGTCTCGTGAACCCACCTCAAATTTGATGTGCAGTGTTGTTCAAATGATGGTTTTGATACATCTTATTCACTGTCTCGTGGACCCATCTCAAATTTAATATCTTCTTGTTTAGTTGATGTTTTGATACCAGGTCATCACGCATCTCGTGACAACATCTCCGATATAATGTGTCTTTTTGTTTAGCTGATGTTTTTTTAAGAAACAACGATTAAAATTGATAAAAGATAACTTTACAACGCAAGGACAGAGAATGGTTTTAAGATCAGACAGTCCGTAAACCGGCCCATATAGACCCAACACTACCATAAATAAGATAGAAATTGTATAGCTGATGTTTATTTTATGCTGTTTATATAAATTATAAGTGTTTCTTTGAGACTCATGCAGTAGTTATATACACTTACATCAGATTCTGAAGGTGTGACGGATATTCCAGGTAACTGAAACTTGATTGACCTTGTGAAAACTTCAAAAGCTTCAGAGAGAGCAATTCCGGACAGGATACAAGCTGCCGGAGCAAGTACCAGCATGAGGCGCACCTATGCCACACAGACAAAATGAATAGCCAATCATAAAAAAGGGAACGAGGAAAAAAAATAGAAATAAAAATAGTGAAAATGAATGCTTGAAAGTCAAATTTAGTTTATACCATGACTCCAGAAAAATAAACCGATGTTACAATATAAAGGATCACAAAGGAGCTTGCATCTGATAGCGGTGAAAAGCATGCCTGGTGACAGCATATGGAACTGTCAGGGCATAACATATATGCTTAAAGTAATAGATCTTCTTCTTCTCTTTTTTATTTTTGGAAAGGCCGTTATTGAAATCGGAACTTACGATGATCCCAGCAGGAACCAAAAATGCCAGGACATTAATGTCCATAAAGTAAGAAGGCCAAGTCGGCGGCTGATGCTCACTAACACTAGCGATAATCGGAATGTACTTGCTTGCATATGTTCTGCAAACAGTGAAGGAAAATATTAGAAAACAAAGCAAATCTAGAAAAGAGTTCAGTATCGAAATACTATTTTTTATAAGTAAAACCTGAGCAGTTGAATCTATATTGAAGATTAAAAGATGAAAAAAAAAAACATTAAGATGAGACATAATTTAAAGGACATACAAAGATACAAAAAGGGATAAAAAAACAGAGTCTAAACTCTTACGGATCGAGAAGACTAAGACTTCTTCCACTCCATCCCTTCGTTGGGCTTGAAGCTACAAGAGCTATCAGTACTGCTATAACAGCACAGCAGACGATCCTGAAAACGAACAATAGAGAAGGTAAGAAACTAAACGGTCAAACATTTACTTTATCGTTAATATATTTATGCCAAGAAGCTAGAGAATAGGGCTTACAAGCCAAGAGATAGAATGAGCGTGACTGCTACTTTGAACATTTTTGCAGGCAGAACCCCTTTGATGTAATAAACGAGAGCCACAACATGGATAATGATGAACACCTGCAGAAGAGATCCATCAACAATTTTACATGTTTAACTGAGGTTATTATAATTGATACATAACATCTATTTATGGAATAATATTTCATAATCCTTTCTACAACTTCCTTTTCTTCTTTTGAAAACAAACCAGCCTTTCTACTTCTTCCTTGATTCTTAAGACGCCGTTCCAAGGTCGAATATAAAGCACTAACAATGAAAAGATTGTATGTGGTGGCTTGTAACAAATAATAAAAGATATCACATTTAAGGAAAAGTTTCAGGCTTTCAGCAACAAACTAGATACACCCGTTTTCGGATAGACAGAAGTTATACTGCACTATAATATATACACAAAACTAACCAAGAAGGATGCAAAATGTTCAGATGTGATGACTGCATTGAATCCAACAACAGGCACCAATGAAGCTAGCAATGTTCCCAAGACAATCTGCACATCGATTTATTTTACTCAATGACAATCATAGATTTAAATCACAGAAGCGCAAAAAGAAATAATATTGGAAATCCTTTACAAAATTCATATGTAACTGTGGAACTTGAATCAATCAGATTATCCCATTCCAATCCCTTTTTATCGTTCAAATTGTGTTTTAAAAAAAAAAAAAGTAATAAAAAAAAAAAAAAAAAAAAACAGCAACAACAACTTAGGCTGATATACACTTCCTTATATTTAAGAATTCATTCCAAGCCATGGTTGCAACGTTTGAGGAAAATGCCTAAACATCCAAAAATAAAAGAAATCCAAAAGGCTAAGTTCTTGCAACCATACAAATGTTTTTATAAAGATCCATTTTGAGCATTATGAATTTACAGATACTTACAAGAGGGCAATAAGCAATGTACAACCGGGAAGAGTAGCGACCAGTTACAATGCACAGAAGGGCATGCATGGGAATAAGATTAATAATAAAGGTGTAGCCTCCCCAAGAGCAAACCTAAGAGATGGAGCAAAATGAATCAGTAGATGAACATGATGGTATAAAGCTGAGGAAGTAATAAAACTGGAAAACGACATATACCATGTAAAAGTAGGCAATGGCATTCAATGTGGCATAAAAGAGTGATCCCGTATTCAATGTCTGCAAGTAGAGGAATCAGAAAAGCAAAAAGTAATCATCAGTCGACATAAGACGAGTGTATAAGTACATACACTGGTCATACTGTTAACTCTTTCGCCAAATATTCTTTCGAACTGCGCACATATTAAGGTGAAAACAGCAATATAAAACACCTATTGTTCCTCAGTCTATCCCTCAGGAAAATACATGGAACTACATATATATATATATATATATATATGTATATATATATTACTTGCCATTACCAACCTTTATATAAAGATAGAATGTGAAAATTAAAGCAAATATGGCCACAGCTTCATTGTCATAGCTTCCAGCAACAGAACGAGATATGTAGGACGGAACCTGCCAAAAAAGGGAAATTCTAATTTCCGTGTACTTCGACTTTTGGTTGTTATCGACCACTATTAATAGCACCATATTAGCATAAGTTCTCAAAACGTGTGTAGCATATTACACCAGAATGCCAGCTTGATATCATGAAGGAGAGAGCCAAAGACTACTCGAATTTGGTCTGAGTCTTTAATCACCTGATTACTAATTCAACACACAAACTAGGAGATGCAAATTTATACTTACATGTGTAATACGTTATAGGAATATACTAAACACTACCATATTACTCAATTTGCTATCCCCATGACTAAGGTTAAGCCCAGGAGGGTTTATGCTAGACAGGCTAATGGTAATAAGGTAGCTAACGTTCACTAGGGTTATGTTAAAAGAGGGAAGATTAGTATTTTGGGAGAGAAAAGAGTTAGCTCGAAGAAGAGGGTCATCACTAGAGGTGAGCTCGTGTGAAACATTTCTCAAGTATTTTCTTCAGCTCTTTAGGAGAGACTGATCGGCCTCTCGAAAAACTGACCCCCTTCTGCTACTTTTTTCCGATTATACCCAAATGCAAATTCCAATTCAATTCCAGGGAGCTAATTTAATTTAGAGCAAAAGCAGTTTATCTGGAAAAAGTTTGATATTGCATGTCCCTATATGGAAGATAAAAATCATAAAATGGAATTTAAAAATTAAAAACCATTAGAGTAATAAATACCCGCAACATAATTTACCATGGCCAGAAGTACAGCCGCAGTCAATCCAGCCCCAGTACCCTTAACTTCCTAAAAAAAAAAAGGTATGAACTATGTCAGTAAGTCATGATCACTCAAACAACAAAAATAAAGCAAATAAGAACGCGAGACGAACCTTTGTCAGAAGGTAAGTTGCCCATGAAGCAAAGGCAGAGAATATCGGGGCAGTGAATACACAAACAGTTTCAACAGAGAGAGGAATATTTAAGGAATTCAATAGCCTGCAAACAAAAATTAATAGCTTAGCATGCATTGATCTAGAGAGCCTACAGAAGAACTTCTTATTCATATTTCGTGTTGCTTTTTTCTACTTCACTCACGGTTTCTTTTATAAGTCCGATACGGTAAGATTACAATCTCAAACAAATATCCCAACTTAAAACGGGGAAATATACTCACCACCAAATGGATCCTGCTGTCAAAGTCAATCCTGGATAAACCGTTCCGCCAATCACACGCCCAAGAGGATACCTTAAATGGAGATGATTTTTTCTGCGATTATTAACTTTGCACTACCAACTAAGAGAGAAAAATGGAAAAGTCTACAAGAACCCGTGGAAAACTTACCAGGTCCGATCATCAAACCAGTTCCAAAAATCATAAATTCCACTTTTCGTCAAAAACTGAAACCAATTAACAACAAGTTTATTTCTTCCCGTGTCGTTCCGATTTCCGATCATAAAAACTTGAAAACAAAACAGGAGCAATGAAAATCCTAAATGTCGATTCGATGTGTTAACATACGGAAATAACATGGAAAGAAAAGAGAAAGAAATCAAACCTGAGTGACTCTGTAATTGAAATACGGATCAAACTCATGGATTACACTCTCATACTTTATGACCTGCACGAATCAATCATGAACTTCAACAATGAGAAACAACATTCCACAAAGTCAAGCTCAAAATCGCTGATGTGAGCTTCATATCTCGCTTACAAGACTCAAACAATCAAATAGTAAACGATAAACATTTGAACTTTCCAGTTTCCAAAAAGTGATCAAACAATCTTAACACCAAAACTCAAGTTAACTGCATCAATGCTCGCTCGAGTACATGCAATCGGCTCATTTTGATCCCACAATCGTGGAATCCAAAAGAAGGAGCGAGCTTCGGAAGACTCTAGCGACCAGATCTAAAGCGAAACGAAGGCGAGCTGAGGATGGATCAGAGAGATTACAGAGAAGAGGCGGATCGAGAACGCGAGGACGCCGATCAATATGAGAATGAACAAAGAGAAGACATTTCCGAAAGCGTTCCTCAAGGTCTCGCCGCTTGCGGTCTCCGAAGCCGCCATCGACGGCCTGAATTCAAGCTCTGAGCTCTTCCTCTGCCTCTAGAGAGAGAAGGTTCTGAAGAGAGAGAGAGAGTGTGTGTGTGGGGGTTTTGCGAGAAGACGAGCAGAGGAGACTTTGTAAGCGAAAGAGCTAAATTTGAGAAAACTAGCCAACAAATTTACTGAAAAGACGATATTGGGTCTCATACCAAATACGACAATGACACTATTAACCTCGATGCCACGTGGCAAATTGCTAGAGGCTGAAGTGAACTCAATTCTCGTTGCCATTGGTTAAGTGTACTGTTTACTAAGCTGCTCTCGTGGCTAGAGCTGCGACTCGCGATCCAAAACACGCCGTCGCGTGTTTTGGAGAATCGCGACGAGTCGCGATTGGTGGGTGTGAATCGCGATTGGTCGCGACTCAGGGCTCGCATCGCGATTGGAGAAAGGTGATCCGCGTGAAGAAATCAACGGCCCAGGGCTTGCCACGTCGGCGATCCGTGTGGGGGAGGAGGGTGTGTTTGTTTGTGGCATAAATAACACACTTTTTACCCAAAATTTATTACCCAATTGGTTTTATGTCCCTAAGGAGGGTTTTACAAAAGAGGTTTTAGTGTGGCATCTTGTAATATTTACACTGAATATTTACAGCTCTCTTCCACATTGTTGTAATATTCACAATGAATAATACAGCTCTTTTTTTTAAATATCTCGTCTTATCGTATATATTTATTTGTTGATTAAATTTGTTCAAATTATTAATATGCTACAAATTAATATTTATTAACATACGTTACAAATTAAAAACTAACATATAAATCAAACTTATTAATATGTTACAAAATAATAATTATAACTTATTTAAATATTAAT
This sequence comes from Parietaria judaica, assembly GCA_954871525.1. Classification (NCBI taxonomy): domain Eukaryota; kingdom Viridiplantae; phylum Streptophyta; class Magnoliopsida; order Rosales; family Urticaceae; genus Parietaria; species Parietaria judaica. Next base: position 11,373,883 of record OX940865.1, on the reverse strand, counting down.
TTTGAAATAAATTAATTACAAATAATAATTATAAATAATAAACATATTTAAATATAGTTTTGAAATTATTGATAAAGTTTGATAATTAAATTCGGGTAAAAAGTAACAAAGTTAAACATTGGAAACAACTAGGTACATATGCCGCAAACAAGACACCAGTTTTCTCACGGGTTCGTGATTTCTCACGACGCCGTTTTTGGCGATTTTTGCATTTTGGACCGCGACGAGTCGCGACGTCGTGGTCCGCACCTCTACTCGTGGCATACTATTGATAGGATAGGGGTAATTGTGGAATTGAGAATGGGATCATTGGAGAAGTGAAAATTAAGGAACTAACCCCAAGTAACTAAGTGTTAAAATTTGAAAAAATGACCCTCTTGCTCATTCTTTAGATTTTTTTTAACCTTGAAGTATTTACACTTAGGTAAAATACTCATTGTGAAACACAACGCAACATAAATCTCAATCTCTCCTCGTAACGGTAATAAATAAAGGTCATAATTGTTTAAGCACATCCACAAGCACAAGCAGTTTTAGCTTGAGAAAAACATTTGTAACGCGGTGATTAATATATTATGGGACTTGTAGGTCGCTATAAATAAGAGTTAGATACAAACAAAGTCTTCTCTAGATCAAATTAAAAGCATACATCGTCAGATCAAAAACCTGATCAACTACAAAATTAGTGACCGAACTAAAAAAAATGATCAACATGAGTAATATTGCCATTTTTATTTTGAACATTTAATCCAACTAAGATTTTTTTTTTCTCTATTTCTCTTTTTTTATATATACTACGCATTATGTAGCAAAGGTATTATAGACTTTTCACACGGATTATTTGTCCTATGGTTATTTTCGCTTATAACGCTTGCAGTCATCATTAGTGCGTTTTTGTAGCACAAATGAGAGAAGCGAGATTGAAGTTGTAACTAGAAACTCCGATTGCGAGATTGATAGTGGATCTAGATTTACAGGCGACAAGTGGACGTACCTCCTACACTGAGAGCGAACCACTATAAATTCTGGTGTCAATTTTCAATTTCGTTTATTGCTTTATCATTTTCTGACTCGGGAATTTGAGCGAAATTCCTAACATCTTCCATTTCGACCAAGCTCCCCTATTGGATAGCCTCATGACCTATGTCGTCTAAGCCTTTGGGAGATTTAAAGGAAGTTTAGTAATTAAGAAGACAAAATAATAATGCAAGAGAAAAAGAAAAACTAAAGAAAGAAAGATTTGTGGTTCTCGATTTGTTATAAATGCTCTGGGGAAATCATGGATTGTAACAAAAAATTTGACACATTGTTCTAAAAACATAGATGTTTGTTTTTGTTTTGAATGGTGGAGATGTGGTTTTGAAATTTTTAGGCATGTCCGACGAGTGAAGACATGAATGTTACATTTTCAGAAAATTTGAAAGAGTTCGTATCAAAATTTATGTCCTTGTTGTTTTAATCCGAGATGTATGTTTGATCTTTATGATGTAAGTCTTTAGTTTAATCTACAAAATAATTTGTTTGTATCCTACTCTTATTTATAGAGGCCTACAAGTCTCATAATACATTTACTCATCGCATTACAAAGTTTGTCTCAAGGTAAAATCACCTTCTGTGTGTGGATGTGTTTGAACTCTTATCGTCTTTATTTGTTACAGTTATTGGGAGAGATTGAGATTTAACTTGCTACTAATAACAATTATTTAAGTTAAGAGTGATCACTCATTTCTATTTAACAATTGAACACAAATTGTTTACCTAATATATTTGTTTTTATGATCGTATAAACGCGTAAGAATTATACGTATTAATGTTATGTTCTATCGTTACGCAAAAGAAAAAGAGTATATCTTTCCATTTTTCATTAAGTTTCTCGACATAATTTCATGCTTAAATTTTTATTAAATGCCTCATTAATAATATCTATATCATATTATATTCTTCAAGAACCTTTTTCATTTGAATTTTTTTTAATGGAGTAGCACTGTTGGTAAAGATTACGATGCACTCTCGCAATATTATATATATTCAGTGTAAGAACATGTAATTCTATTGGCCTAGTTCTCAATATGTGCAAATGGCATGCATTTGCGTCCCATTAGGATTGAACCCAGGACCTCTTTGAGAGATAAGTATGGAGTTACCATTATGCCAAACAAACTTAGTTATTAACAATTAGTATTTAAATCAGATTCATCAAGTAATTTTTTCTAAAAATAAATGTTCAACTCTCTAAACTTTAATCAGTTATATATAATCCCCTCAATTAGTTGTTTTAGCTTATGTTTGTATTAATCAAAAACCTTTTATTACAAAATTGTTTCATTGTTTTCTATATATAATTCTAAAAAATTGTATCTTGAAATTGTTCTTTTTTTTATCACATGATATTATTTTATTTTTTTTAAGATTTAAAATTAAGAATTGTTTACAATTTTATTTTAATATATCTATTTTTAAATATAGATTTTTATTTTATTATAAAATAAGTAAAAAAATTTATTAAGTTATATGTAAAAAATACATTGAGACTCTTGTTTGAACAAACAAGCTTATCACCAAACAAAAACTAATTGGAGAACCTACTTTGCAAATAAATAAATAAATTGATTTAGCTTCAACACATTGCTACAACAATGACGTAGAGGATACCGATCACATTTTTTATCTATCACAACTTTGCGAGGCTGATTGACTACCTCAACTATATTTTGAAAGCCAATTAAATTAACTGAGAATGGATACTTCGTTGCTGCTCTCAGATGCCGCTCCGTTAATCTCAGTTCTCATATCTTCGCTCTCTAGAACACTGCGGTCATATCAATAATTTAGCTCATTTGGCATACTAAGTATGCTTGTGTGTTTTTAAGATGTGATCCCCGACACTAACAACTTGTTGAGACAAGTTTGATGATGTATTAAAGAAGTTGATTTCTTCAAGCTAGGAACGTCAAATATTTTAGAAGATTTACAAGTTTTGAAGTTTTTTTTTCTTCGAAAATCATTTTGGAAAAGTTCCAAATATCGTTTCAATTATATAGCACTCTCTTCCATTGTTTGGCCAAAATACAACAGCGATGGTTCCTCAAATGGTACTCCGGGTGTTGCTGGTGCAGGAGGTACTTTCAGAACCTATTGTGGATTTCCTCGTGGTTTATTTGCGTTATACATCGACTCTGCTTATGCTTTTCAAGCTGAATTGATGGCCGCTATGTTTGCTATTGAGAAAGCGAAAGGAATTTCATCTAGAAAATATTTGACTTGAATCCAACTCTACATATGTGGCTCAAACTCTTTAGAAGAAATCTCATTTGGTCCATTGGATGTGCGAGCTTAGTGGGCGAAATGTGTGTTATCTTGAGCTTATCAACTTTTGAGTCACATACTTTTACATAGATGGTAATTGATTCGTTGACGACCTTGCTATATTTAGTGCTCAAACTTTGATCGTCATTGGTGGCCTTCACACCCACCGAAGTTTATTTCGTCTTTCGTTAGCGATGATATTTGTATGACAACGAACCTTAGATGTTGCTAGTTTTATTCACTTTTCGATGTGTTTCGTTAAGGATAGATCTTATATCATGTTAGTTCTCGTTTCTTTTTTTTTCTTTTTTTTTTTTTGTAAACTCTGATAATTTTCATTTATCGCCCCGTTTCTTACTTTGAGATTTGAGATTACATTGCAAGATTTTGGGCCTCCATCTTTTACTTAAAAAAAAACTAAATGGCATAAAAAATGAACATTGTTTTCTTCTTCTTAATTTTTATGATTAAAAGCGGTAGAAGTACTAAATATTTGGCCAACTGTACTAACATATTGCTAACATTATTTTTATCAACAAAAATATAAATAATAATTGTACCGCAATATTTTAATATTTTAACCGATAAAAATAAACAATTGGAATATGTCACTACACTAAACCAATATTTATACTTTTCCGTATATTTACCGACAAATAAATTGTAATTATAAAGAATACGCTGTGGTTAAATATTTAGTATTTTAACCGATAAAAATAAACAATTGAAATATGAGATTATTCTCACTCAAATATTCAATATTTTTACAGATAAAAATACATATTAAGAATGCGTGCTATCTGGATTCTTGACCAATTATTGCGTATTCTTGCCGATAAAAAATAAATATTAACTATTAAAGTTTAATAACGACAAAAATACTTAAACTTTGGTCAATGTGCCCGCTGTGTACTTAAACTTAAAAAGTGACAGTAAAAGTACCCACACATTGTTGACAATGACAATTGCACGAAATTGGTAAGTCTTCTGTTAACGGCCTCCATGTGGCCGTTACCCGTTAGGCTTTTGCCATGTGGCAAGCCACGTGGCACTTAACGGTAAAAATACCCATTTTTTTATAAAAAAATTCATTTACGTGATTAATGATAATTAATTGAATTCCAAATACATGAAATAACATAAAAGTTAGTTAAAATATCAATTGATTTCTTGATGTGCTTGTATAAGTTAAATTTGCTGATAAAAAAATAATATTTTTGATGCAGAAAAATGGATCAAACACTGTAGCGGCCAAAAGTTGGATATTGGGCATGGCTCATCGCTGTTTGTTGATTTTCCTGAGCTAGATGCTTGACTCACTGTTCTTGAAGGATATGGCAGATCGGACCCTCTGCTTATCGTTGGCCCGGAACCGGGTCCTCCGACCCGTTACCGCAAAGTCCTAAGGCTCGGGATATAGGTCGGCAACCGCAGAGAACCGGAACCTCCGTAGGGCAGGTCGACGATCGTGGGTGGAGCATTCGATGACTGGGAGAGCCGGGGGAGATAATGGTATGATGCCGCGCCTCGTTGAGTGTGGTGAGGCTGCCTACGTACCCACTTACAGGCAAGTGAGAGAGCCATTCCTAGCTGGTGTGGACGAGCCTGGGGTTAATGGTCGTGGAGGCTTGGATTCCTCCAGCGTCTGGAGTCGGCGATTCCTCCGACGCTTTCGCTCTAGCTGGTGGGAGTAGGACGGCGCTCGGACCTTCCTCTAAGGAGTCAAAGGTTCCTCCAGCGCTTCCGTTCAAGCTGGTGGGAGTAGGACGATGCTCGGACCATCCTCTAGGGAGTCGGCATTTCCTCCGGTAGACCGGGGATTTCTCCAGCGCTTCCGCTCTAGCTAGCTCCTCTGGCAGATCGGACCATCAACTTACCGTTGGACCAGGACCAGGTCCCCCGACCCGTTACCGCAAAGTCATAAGACTCTGGATATAGGTCGGTGACCACTGAGAACTGGAGCCTCCGTAGAGCAGGTCGGCGATCAGGCGCTTCCGCTCTTGATGACGCCTCCGTTCCGACCTTAGTCGGGTATTCCTGTCGGAATATATATATAGAGGCGAGAAAATGGTGTTTATCGCTATATAGAACATTTGAATCGGAGTTACCGTTTGTATGAAATCAAGCTCCTATTTATAGGAGGGGCCATGGACCTCAAGAGAAATAAAAATAACTTTTTTAGTCCTTCCTGCGCCCTGACAGGGCGCGTAGAAGCTGTTTAGGGCGCGTTAGGGCGATCCGGGATCCGCCAGGGCGCGCGGACGGCCTGTTTTGTTGCTCGACCTTTATCCTATTAACGAAAATTGCTTTCTCGCTTTTTGGGCTATTTGTTTTTGAGACATGGGCCTCCGGGGCGTTTTTGGGACGAAATTGATTTTCTTAAAACATCCATAACAAATATTATTATGAGTTTTATAGTTATCTTACCACTTGAATTAACATAGCATACACAAATGACGATCATGATATCGATTATCAATTCTCTTATTAATTTGCTTGGAGAAGCTAATTTGTTGACTAAACTTAATCATGAATAAAACAATTGCATAGCTAATTGAGGGTGACAATCAAATTTTAGCCAAAAACCTAATCATATTATTTTTGTTACCTTTGAGTCTTTGATAATCTAAATATATATTATATAATATATATATATATATATATATATGAAAATCTTAGCGCATATGTTTTCAAGTTATGACCATTACTTTTATTTGTATGTCTTTTCTTGGGCGGAACATAGTTCCAAGTCTTATTTGTTATCGAGGATACTTTTAGAGACGGTAATTAATCGAGTTAATGTCTTCATATTACTTCAAATTCTAAGTGTGAACCGAATTAGCATCTTCACCACTACGCTTTTCATCGGAAATTGAGCTTTTTAGATACAACTAATTCAGGCAATCAATGCCTCCGCATTAAAAAAAAGTGGCATGAGGATATGGGCCAGTAAAAAAATATCATCAATAGTCAATACTCATTAACTATAGAGATATGTGAGAGTTTTCTTATATATAATTACTAGTTTTGAGCTTTAATGAATCATAATGAATAGTGCATGGAAAAATGTAAGATAAGATCATGATTTCCACATGACAACATGGACATACACATATTTATATTATACATATATGATATTGTAGGGTTTTTACGGCATAGGGAGAAAATTAAAAAAATTAAAATTAAACTTAAAATATGTAAATTAATAAAATAATTGATAATTGATATCATGATCGACTTTTGTGTAATAATACGTGTTATGCGTATTTTTAGATTATATAAAATATGAGTCATATATCGTAAAGTGAAAGCCCACGAGCGAAGTAAAAACCCATAAGCCCACTTTAGCGAGACTCAGACCCATAAAAGTCCAAAAGGGAAGGCCTAAGACCGAAATTCACACCCGAGAAGACAAATTGGACAACCTGACAAGGCTACAATAGTCTTAGGAGGCTCACCGACTAAGGAGCAAGATGAGGAAGACCTGTCGGCAAACATCCGGTAACCTGTTGGTTGCAAAACGTGTATGCAAATTTTACGCAAGTGCACGTGTCGACAAGTAATACATTGTGCAAGGCACAAAGATCGATCCCACGGAGACTAAATCAATTTTCGTATTTCTTGCGAGTTATATAAAAAGAACATATTATGAGAAATTGTTGTAAAATCAAAATTAATTCAAATTGTAAGCTAAGACGGTATTCAAACTGTTAACTAAAGCTAAACGGAACAGGTGAGACAAAGTAATTTGAGAATCGATAAGAGAAACGGTTGGGCTATGAATTACTTCGGGTTTTCCGAACTACCGAATGAGACAGGAATGCTACTGCATTTTCTTAGTGATTCTAGGAAACGACAATAACATTGGTTCTTCCGAACTTTTGCTTAAAAATCGATTGTAAACTAATCATTCAAATTCCTATGATAAGACTATTTTACCGGTTAAAATTAAGTTTCAATTCCCTATCTACATGGAGATTAATATATTCCTATACTCATCTCAATCTTAAGAATGATTTCACAAGCTTAAACATGTATCAAGGTTGCATTTCCAATTCAATTCATATTTTCCAATAGAGATTAAATCTAAAATTCTATTAAGTTGACACAAGAAATAGAATTATGATAAAATTAACACTCAACCATGCAAGAACTAAGAAAACACAAATCCCATCATATTCAATAATTCTTCAAACCCTTAGTTCATCATTTACCAAACTCTAGGAATTTAGCTCATGTTTGAACAACACAAATTAGAAGAGAATAGTGGTGCAAGATACAACATCAAACCGAAAATATGTTGAACAAAATAAACCCGGGTTGATGTGTTTATATGGTTTGCTTGTCCTCTTCTTGATGATCCTCTTGTTGCCTCATTTCTTCTTGTTTTCCTTCACTCCAAGCTGGCCGATTACTTCCTTGTTGGCTGATGATGATGCACTCTCAAAACTAGGGCTGTCTCGAAAACCCGGAATCCGGTTAAAAATCCGTATCCGAATCTGTATCCGATCTTAAAATCCGAATCCGAATCCGTATCCGAAAACCGGATTCGGATATCCGGATCCGGATTTAAAACCGGATTCGGATACGGGTTTTAATTTTATAAAATCCGGATATCCGTATCCGGTTTTAAACCCGGTTTCTATTAATATTTTAATTTTAATAATATGTTTTAAACCCGGTTTCTATTAATTTTATATGTATTGTGTGACAATATGTATTAGATTTGTTCGGTTTTTTAGACAATGGGAGAATATGTAGACTTGTACGGGTTTTTTTGTCGTTAAAATTAACTTTTTTTTTTTAAATAAATAAAAACCGGATCCGGATATTCGGATAATATCCGGATCCGGGTTTTGAAAACAGATATTCCGATTTCCGGATATCCGGAAATCCGGATATCCGGATATCCGGTTTTTCGGATTCGGATCCGGATATCTATTTTCGGATATCCGGTTTTTCGGATCCGGATTCGGATAGTTCCGAAAAACCGGATATCCGCTCCGGTTACACCCCTACTCAAAACATCTCTCTTTGCTTATCATCCAACGGTCAAGATCCTTTCCCAAAGTGTGGCTGCCTATGTTTAAGTGATGAGCTTCCCTAATTAGGGCATTCTTTCTTTATTTGGTCATGAAATCTCTTGGGATTTGAACCCAATTAATTTAAGCCCACTTAATCACCTATAATAAAGTGAGACAAATATTATACATTAAATTTGTTTCTTTTTCTCAAAATTGGCCCAAATATGTGTGTCTTTTCAATATTATCCACTCAAAGCTCAAACACACATAATTATCAAGATTTAGGCAAAACTCATCAATTTCCATCTCGATCCTAAGCTCGGGTTTAATTATTTGATTCATAAAAACTGACATAATTATCAAGATTTAAGCAAAACTCATCAATTTCCATCTCGATCCTAAGCTCGGGTTTAATTATTTGATTCATAAAAACTGCATAATAACTCTATTTTCATAGAGTTATCATAACCCCGCAAAGACTTTAGCGAGGAAACGACCACCCTGAGAGTTCACTGTTACTTTCATTGACAAAGCCCTTGTCGGTGGTAAACCCCTGTGCCCGCGGAGAATCTCTTGACGAAGAGTTACACTTCGCCGATGACATCAGAGGACCATCATTACTTACAATTACAACTTACAAGTGACGAAACAATAAAGCTTACGAAGATCCCCATAACATCCTCAAGACTCAATTGGCAAGCTCGTGCATGACCCATAGACGCTACAAACACCGTGAAGCGGCCGACGACACACATGTCGACCAACAAGTCGCGGTCAATTAAAGGAATCAATATAGTTTAGACAATCACATTAAGAAATCAATTGATATTTTCTAACTTTTGTGTTGTTTCATATATTTGAAATTTGAGTAATTGTCACTTGTCAAGTAAAGGAAAAAAACATTAAAAATTTAAAAAGTTAGGGTATTTTTGCCGTTAAGTGCCACGTGGCGTGCCACATGGCAAAGGCCTAACGGCACGTGGAGGTTGTTAACGGAAGAGTTGATAAATTTCGTGCAATTGTCACGGACAATGCAATTTGAGTACTTTTATCGTCACTTTTTGAGTTTAGGTATGCGGCAGGAACGTTGTCAAAAAATTGATATCTTTGCCCTTATTTATCCTTAAAGATAAGACGTAGTTAAACATTTAATACTTATGCCGCCATTAACCGAATCTATTCATCTATAAGTTTAAACGCAATTCCTAATCTTTCACTTCCAATTTCTCCCCTTTCTCTCTCTCTCGAAGACGACGCCGACGCTTACTCTCTCTGTCTCTCTCGACTGTCGCCGCCTCTCCGCCGACGACCCCATCACCATCTCCGGCAGCCTCTCGCCGACTATCGCCTTTCCCCTCTGCTGTTAGCAAGGTTTTTCTGATTCCAGGGTTTCTCATATTCTCTTCCATTCTCTGATTCTAGGGTTTCTCGATTTCTGATTTCTTTTGTTTCTTCGCAGCTCGATTCGGCCGCTAATGGCGAGCCTGAAGGAGCTTCTTCCTCCGGCCAAGGCCACAACCGCCACGCACTACGACCACTCCAACGATCCCTGGTTCAAGCAGCGCTTCAGCTCCGCCGAGGCGGTCGAGGAGTCCGCCGCCAAGCTCAAGCCCAACCCCGTCCCGCCTTACCAGAACCGCGCCGGTTTCATCCCCCGCAAGCCCGAGGACTTCGGTGATGGCGGCGCCTTCCCGGAGATCCATGTCGCTCAGTACCCCCTCGGCATGGGCCGGGACCGCTCCCGCAAGCCCGGCTCGAATATATTGCCGGTCTCGGTCGACGCTCGGGGCAACATCGCTTACGACGCGATTGTGAAGCAGAACGAGAATTCAAAGAAGATCGTCTACTCGCAGCACCGGGACATTGTCCCGAAGATCCTTCGTGATGAAGAGGATGATGCCTCGGCGGACGAGGCCGAGGACGATCTGCAGAAGGAGATCGACGAGACGACGCAGGAGACGAAGGCGGCGCTGGAGAAGATCGTGAACGTGCGTCTTAGCGCCGCTCAGCCGAAGAACGTGCCGAAGCAGTCGTCGGACTCGCAGTTCATCAAGTACAAGTCTTCGCAGCAGTCAGCGGCCTTCAACTCCGGTGCGAAGGAGAGGATCATCCGAATGGTGGAGATGCCGGTGGACCCGCTCGAGCCCCCAAAGTTCAAGCACAAGAGGGTTCCCAAGGCTTCCGGGTCACCGCCGGTGCCGGTGATGCATTCCCCTCCCCGTCCCGTGACCGTGAAGGACCAGCAAGACTGGAAGATCCCTCCTTGCATCTCCAACTGGAAGAATCCCAAGGGATACACCATCCCGCTCGACAAGCGTCTCGCCGCCGATGGGCGAGGCTTGCAAGACGTTCAGATCAATGATAACTTCGCCAAGCTCTCGGAAGCTCTCTACGTGGCGGAGCAGAAGGCGAGAGAGGCTGTGTCGATGAGGTCCAAAGTCCAAAAAGAGATGCTCATGAAGGAGAAGGAGCGGAAAGAGCAGGAGCTCCGGGCTCTGGCTCAGAAAGCCCGGTCAGAACGAACCGGTGTGCCACCCCCGCCGCCTCCCGGCCCGATTGACGCCGGTGATTATGAGCGCATGCGGGAACGCGAACGGGAGCGAGACGTGGACGATCACCAACCCCACCAACCAAAGGAGACTCGGGAGGAGAAGGAAGATCGGATTAAGCGGGAGAAAATCCGCGAAGAGCGCCGCCGAGAGCGGGAACGGGAGCGGCGGCTCGAGGCGAAGGACGCAGCGATGGGGAAGAAGAGCAAGATCACCCGGGACAGGGACCGTGACGTCAGCGAGAAGGTCGCCCTCGGGATGGCCTCCGCCGGGGCCGGACGAGGCGAGGTCATGTACGACCAGAGGCTCTTCAATCAAGACAAAGGAATGGAATCCGGTTTCTCGACCGACGATCAATACAACATCTACGACAAGGGCTTATTCACGGCTCAGCCGACTCTGTCGACCCTTTACCGGCCTAAAAAGGACACCGACGCAGAGATGTACGGCGGCGAGGAGCAGCTAGAGAAGATCAGGAATACCGATCGCTTCAAGCCCGACCGTGCATTTACCGGCGCAGCCGAGAAAGCAGCACCGAGAGAGCGGCCGGTGGAGTTCGAGAAGGACACGGAGGAGGACGACCTGTTCGGTCTGGACCGGTTCTTCACGGAGGTGAAGACGGGCAAGAAGGCCATAGACAAGGTCGGCACGGGAGGGACGATGAGGGCCACAGCCGGCTCAATGATGCGAGACGGCTCCGAAGGAGGCTCGAGTCGGTCCCGAATCGGATTCGAGAGGGGTCGTTGAAGCTTCTAATTCCGAAAGTAAGTTGAGATACTGAAAATGTTGGGCTGCCATGAGTGTTACGTGTTTCTTTTTCTGCAGAATTTTATTTGAAGTTTCTGCTTTACTTTAGCAATAATAGATTTTACCTTTTTCAAATGAAACTTCCGAGTTCTCCGAACTGGTGCGGTTCAATCAAACTTGAAAGGAATTTACCATCTTTTTTGTAGTGTAAGTTTGATAACTTCATATTTTTTAAGCATTTCGTAGTATTAGTTTTAGCGCAAAGTTATTAAGTTCAAATTCGTTGAATTCTGCTCTCGCCTGAGATGGAATATCAGATTTCAGTTATTTTGTTAAGAAACTCAATTATCTTAATCCCTACTTTAGTGTGTGTTCGATGTGTTTTTCTTCCAAGGAAGTGCTCGACCATTTATTATTTTATTGTCATATGGGCTTGGTTTTTTTTCAATTCGAAGGTGGATCTAGCGGGCTTCACTTCCATCGCTAGTTGCTGCAAATTCACAAACTTCCAAGGCGAACTAACAAATGGCATGTTGCGGCGAAGATCGAAATCGTAACTACTTTATGATGCATATGAAATATGGAATGCTCGTAACAAGCTCATCTATAATCTTGGAATCTAAATGGGTTGATAGATAGTATCAACTATTGTATTGCTTTTTGGCTTTTCTCCTTTTGTAATGAGTTTTCGATGTACTCTCGCGGACCTTTCAAAAGATTGGGCTAATACTCTGTAAGGAGTAGTCCTCGTTTTTTTTTATCTTTCTTATGGTAGAGTTTTGGTTTATATAACTGAACCGATTTTTGGATTGGTTGATTGTAAACCAATCTGTAACCTTGCATTGTAATTTACTTTTATCTATATTAGGCTTTATAAGCAATGTTTCTTTTTTAAAAATATATATATATATATATATATATATCCAAAATTTCTATTTTTCTAATATTTAAGCAATAAAATCAATTTTTAACTGTATTTATTATTTAAAAATTGACTAAATAAACAAAAAAATTCTAAGCTGCCAAGTTTATGTGGTAAAATTGTATCAGTCGAAATGGCAGAATTGTTGTACAAACCGAATTTGAACCATTTGCTAGGTCGATTACAAATTTTTAAACGTGATGTCATAAATGTGTAAGCGACATCTGTAAGTTCGCAAGCTGAATTAAAGTAAGCGTAAAAATGTAACTAATCATGCAATTTCAATCAATATATTTATTAACTACTCGGTTTGACCCGTTTCTCGAAAGAAGATTTGATGAGATTCCTATCTATCAAAATTTTAACTTCGGATTCCAGTATCCGAATAAGAATAACCATTGAGTCCTCTTTCGGAAGAAAAAAATATACATATAAAAAGACCCGCCAATATTAGATAATTGGTGAATTTAAATCTTCTATCTCTCATCTGTCTATTTTATTCATTTAGTTGTTCACTAGCACAACTCTGATCTCGAAATCGGTTCGGGGCAAGTCTTCGGAACTTTCATGACATACGTGTGAGGCTTAAGAAAGGCGAAATGAGGATTTGAACTTCGCAAAGCTTTTACATTCTGTTTCTGTATATTCCATTTTCGGTTTAAAATTCGGAGCGAGGTTATTTTTTTTCATCCTTACTTCTCATTGCAGCAATCAGCCTCCAAAATGTAGAACAAGTGCACCAACCGAAAAATAAATAATCAAAATTAAGAAATAGAAAAAGAACAAATCATTATTGTGAAAGAAAACACACCAAAATTAATGAGATGGTCAAGAACAGGAATTTTGGAAACTTATTATTACGGATTGTCCGATAGCCTCTAAATGGATATATCGTCATTATTTGAACCGACCAGTCTCCCTGTTGGCGCAGCGGACCAAAAACACCTGAAACCGAGATACAAGTCACCGGAGAAACCGACATCAGTCAATCTCGAACTATTGGTAACGGTTTCATTTTTTGAAGACGATAGTTAGAAATTGAGTAATCGTTGAGCATGCCTCTTGAACTTGTGTTGTCATAGTCTCCGACTTAATCTTTTGTTACGGTTTCCTCGCAGTCAAACTTTCCTCCTTGTACTTGTAAAATTGAACTAATTTCTTCCCCACTTGTTAAGAATGTGGCAGTTTTCATCAAATTTTGAGGGCTATTTGCAGCATAAGTACTCAAACTAGTTTGGAATTGCGCGGCATATTCCCAAGCTTTCAATTGCACCGGAATTGATACCCAAACACCGGAAAATTGTGGTTTCAATTGGTTCGATCTCATGTACTTCATTACTCATTATCCTGTGTTCGGGGTACTAAATTCATTCCCCGCAGTTCAAAGCTTTGGTCCTTTGGAATAGGCCACACAATTTTAAGCAAGCTTGGGCACTTTATGCCGCAATCATCCAAATCTTTGTTCCATGTCCAATTCAATACTCGTATTTCATGTCATCGTGTATTGTAAGTGGCTTTAAATTAGACAAAATAAAATTCGATTTTATAAGAATCAGGGAGGAAATTGCAACAAGTTGAAGGGGGGAAATGGTAAAAAAAAAATAACAGGTAAACAGCTGCAAATAGAGGGAAAGCTGTGACAACATGACAAGTTCAGGGGACATGACTGCAAATTACTCGAAGAAATTTTATACCTGAATTGAAGCCTATGTAATTTGAGGCCATCGAACCAGCATCACAAGAAATTAATGCATTTCATTCTAACCAAATATATAAGAATCAATCTGCTGGATATTTGGGAAAATTTGTCTCAGCGTAGTACTGTAGTCGGGAGACTTTGCCTGAAACGTGAAGATACACAAATCGGTAAGAGTAGGAAAAGGGAATTAGCGGAAAAATAAAGGCATATTGTATAATGCTAGCAACTAAACCATGACTTTTCATTTTCAATCCTGAATACCAATGATGGCCACTGTAAAAGCGGATTATGAAAAGGAAGGGAACTTTGGATTTCGTGTGATAAACAGACGAAAATAATACACAAATAAACAGATAACAAAGAATGAGCCATTAATGATGTTTAGCGAAGAGCATTGATATCATAAAGAATTTAAGCCGTTCAATTGGAAAGTGAGCATACGCATGGATTGTTTTCGAGGTAGATAGTGATAAGCTTGTCTCTTGAACCAGTAACAGCTTCAGCAATGCTCTCAAGTGATTCTACTTGGTTATCATTCAGCCAAAGGTCTTCTAATCTGCCAAAATAAACAAAATAAACAAAATAAACAAAATAGAACGCTAGTTAGTCGGAACATAACAAGGTGACATAGCGATTGAAGGGACTTCACAGAAGATATATAAAAATACTAACTGCGTAAGGTCCTGAATGTCGTCCACGGAAGATAGCTTGTTCGATGACACATCTAATACCCGTAGGTTCACCAAGGAAGATAGGCCTTCCATTTTCGAAATCCCATTATGGCTCAAGTATAATTCTTCCAGAGCAAGACATCCCTAAGAAAAGGCATATAGAGAGGAAGAGTTCCTTTAGTAAAAGTGCAGCTGAAAGACACTTGATAGACCCTAGTATAGTTACTTACAGTCGTCGGAGAGGCAAGATGGCCACTTTAGTTTTGCATGGTTAGTCCTTTTATGTCCTGTCCGTTATTTATATTTTCAGGGGTGTTTCGAGCAATTATGTCATTATGGTACTTGGGCATTTACTAGCTTATGTCATTAGGGTTTCGGTCCACCCTGTAGGCGCCCACACCATGACCATCAGGGGTTTTATACTTTGTTTTCTCTTCTTGCTTAGGATCTTTTGGGAGATCATTCAACCTTGCTCTCAATGGAAAGGTAGAATTGTTTATTGTTTCTTTGCATCGTAATACAAAAAGGAGGATCGCCGCATTGGTGAATTCCGATTGACTGAATTTTGTAATGGAAACCGTGTTTGAATCCTATCAACACACTTCAAGGCTCAAGCAATAAACACAACATCCATAAAGCATACCTCAAATCCAACCATCGAAGTTAAGCGATTACTTTGCAAGCTAATCTTCTTGATACATTTCAAACCACATAAATTCACCACTTTGATACGATTCCTTCCCAGCCACAACTCTCGTAATTGTGTAAAGTTTTGCAAATTTTCCATCACCTGAACCAGCAACACGGACACGAGTTGAAGGCGTACAAAAACTATTACAAAATCTAACAAACAAAACCGTCATGTATTGAAAACTCAAAGAGCTTACCCTCAATCTATTTGATCCAAGTTCAAGAATCTGCAGTTCATGAAGGTGGTCGATCTCTTCAATCTTCGGAACCTCATTCTTTGACAAATAGAGCTCCTTAACGGTGTTGCTTACGTTGGCCAGTCCATTCGAAGAAGTAATCTCGTTGAACGATATATCAAAAACCAGAAGCCGCTTGAATATCGTAACATCGGGCACTTTTGTGAGCTTGTTATCTCTGAACACTAACTCCTGAAAAATACAACTCAACCGGATCACCATCGAGTTTGACAGAAGGTCTTCACATCAACGAGAGTCTCACAAAGCTTCGAAAGCCATAACCGGGTTTAGCAGAAACCATTAAGCTTTCTCTTCACACAAATAACGCTAATATAGATACAATATAATGCAATTATATATACCTATATCATCTCGATCAAGCACCAAACCTAGAATCGAAATCCTAAAACAGCGCAATGAAAGCCAATAGAAAAATGAATCCCTAATCGTCATCCACAAACCAGAGAGAATTCGGTACCTCGAGGTTCGACAGGGATTGCCAGCTGGAGAGCGGCTCGACGGCGTCGTCGCCGAGGAGGTTCTGGCGGAAAGAGAGCTTCTTGAGGTTGGAAAGTGTCCCAATCCGAGGGTCCAAGCTCGTGAGGCGGTTCGCGGTGATATCCAGCTCGGTCAGACTCGGCGGGAGCTCGACCGAATCGAGATCGTGGAGCTGGAAACTGGAGAGGTCGAGGACCGTGGATGACTGGTCGTCCTCAGGCGGAGACGGCGGTGGTCCGGCAGATTGGTCCGCCATGGGAGGAGAAGATTCGAGCTTCGACAAACCGCTGCGTGTTTGGCTTTTTTTTGGTTGGAGTGCAAGAACAAGCTCCTTTAACTATTGAAAAGTAATTTATAAGAATTTGAGGTATTACCGGCATATATTCTCGTTCTTTTGTAAAATCCGACTTATGGTTTTTTTTTCATCTGCCATAAGTCACACAAATTCAATCTTTTTTTTAATATATATATATATATATATGAGGATCTTTGGATTTCACTCCTACCCCCATGGTGACTCGAACTCAAGACCTCTAATGTCTTAAGTGATGTACTTGTTACCACTAAACCAAACACATCTTGTCAGTCACACAAATTCAACCACGGTCACGTTTCGTCCTTCTCCGTTCATTTTTTCCACATGTCACACTGACGTTTAGACACATGTCTTAAAATAGTTAAAAGTTAAAATAGTTCCGACCAAAAGTTAAGAATCCTAGCTGTAACGACTTGTACACAAAAGTTTAAAATAATTTAAAAAAAAAATACTTTTACCAAATACATGAGCAATGATTTAGTTTATTCTAAAATAAAATGACGACTTTTTGTTCTGAATCAAACGCAGCATTATTTGTTTTCTTTGCCTGCTGTGTTATTATTTAAAATGCTGAGTGCTATAAAATTGATCTTCTTATTCCACACATGACTTTATGTGCATTGCATGCTACTCGGATGGAAGTTAGCAGGAGTGAGAAGATCTGATTTTTGCTGCAGATTCTACCATGACGCTCTCAAACATTTTATAATTTTTCAAAATGTTATTCGACATCGGAATCAAGGATTTGGCTGATGATCGTTTTGAAGGGTCGAAGTTTGAGCGCTCTATATTCTGAGAGATTTTCTTGAAAAATGATTCTGCTAATGTTAGAGTGAGAGGGAATGCGATGGAGAAGGAGAAAGGGAGAGAAAGAATGGTTCAACAAGAGAGAAAGAAATATGAGAGAAAAAATTGATATTTTTACCGCTAAATAATTAATATTATCTAAAAGGAGCATAAGTCCTTAACCTTAAGTTAAATGTTACGGCATAGCCCTAAATCCATTTGATAGCGGTAAAGTATCAAAAGATGGGTTTCGTCCATGTTAAACTGACGATTGTTAATTAAACGTCATCGCAGTCAAACATCCATGTTGCATCGCCAAATTGAAAAAATAAAAACTGCCATGTGGTGGGACCCACGAATAAAATTTAATTTTTAAAAACTAAAATCAATAATAAATTTTAAAATTTTAAAAATATATGAAAATGCCATGTGGACATCATGTGATGTGACAATGGGACGTGGATGTTGGAGTACCATGTGAGACACTTGATTAACAACCGTCAATTTAATATGGACGAAACTCATCTTTTGATACTTTTACTGCTATTAAATTGATTTGGGATTATGCCTCCCCAGTTGATCTAAGGTTAGAGATTTATGTCGTGATTAACCCTATCTAAAAAATGGTAATTTTGCCAAAACTACTAATTGCTTTAAATAGCCAGATTGAAACATGAATTTAGCAAAATAGCCAAAGTTTGGTTAATTTTGTAAACTAGCCAATTAACCACCTAAACCAAAATAAAATTACTACATTACCCTTCATTATTAATGATATAAATTAATAAAATTCCAGTTAAGAAACGTAAAAAGATCAAATTAATTATTTATTAATTAAATATATACATATTAATTAATGTTGCTATTAATAAGGTAACAAACCAACCACTCCAAATATTTACTCGATTAAAATTTATGATTTCATTCCAAATTCAAAACCACACCATTCTTCGTTTGACCATAAACTTTTATAAAAATATTTTTAATTAGATGTACGGAAATAATATGGATAATTGATACTGTTACTATGCACCCACTAAGCACGCAAAATGATTTTCCAAAATTAAAATTCAAAATTGTTTATTTGGTTGATTGGCATTTGTAAGCTCACAAATCATGCCTAACTCTTAAAAAAAAAATTGTATTAACGGTTTATCAACGTGCTTTAACAAGAATTAACAACGTAGACAAATATGTATGTTGCATTAATGTGAATTAACAACGACGAATCAACAATTAATTTAAATTACTCTGCACATTGTAGACTAATTTAACATTAAAACGATTCTTAATAACTAAAATGTATAACCATATGTCATGCTAATATTCGTATATAATCATAAAATCAACAAAAATTAAAGTTTAATTCAATATATACTGATAGAAATGAAAATTAACAGTATATTCATAAACTAAAAATTAACCAAAATACATGATACAAATTGGGAAAACATTTTAAAGAAGTGTAGTTCTCTCATGAGCCTTCCTTTTCCCTGTCTTTGTCGGGAAGAGTTGTTCCTCGTCAACTCTGCCACCTTCGACTATATTTCGAAGAAGTTCAAGGAGGATAATGTCGTCGATGGTTGTGAGCATCAATAAGCTAAAATAAAAACGAATTAACAAACTTTAGTATGAATCTGCAACGAACAGAACTAAAATTATTCTTGAAAATAAAAAAATAAACATAACCAATAAACTAAAATAACAACAAATTAATTATTAATATTAATCAAAACAAATTAATCAACGACAATCAACATAAATTTATATGTTTTTCACAATTAACAGAGAGACTCATAAACACACAAATAAACACATGCAAAGTACTAGATTCATGAAAAAACAGAAGTAAAAAAACACATTCAAAAATCAATTTCAGCAAAGAAAATAAACACATGCAAAGAGAATAGATTTTCAAAAATAAGAAACAGATTCAAGAACACGAAAATGAACATGCAATAGATTCTTAAATACACGAAAATAAACCCGTGAAATGATTCTTAAATACATGAAAATAAACACATAAAAAATTGGTAAAATCATAAGCAATCGATTTTCAAACCAACCAAAAAAGCAATTATTAACCAAAAAACCCATAAGAAAATCGCGTATTTTACCAATCAAATCATGAGCCACTTGCTGAATAATAAAAAATCTTACCCGTTAATGGCCGATGATGAGTCGCCGTTGAATAGTGAGGAAACTCAAAGAAGAGTGAGGAAGAGTCTGCGTTTGATAAGAGAGAAAATTGTGGTCAATGTTTCTAATTAAAATTTGAATATAATCATAAAAATAGGGTGTAATCGTTAATTTAGGTGGTTGGTTTGGTTGTTACCATATTAATAGCAATCACAATTAATATCAATATTTTAAATCAATGAAAAAATTCTTGCTGAATAAATTAACACCTAAATTATGTTACGTATTTTTTTATTTTATTTTTTATTTTATTAAAACATAAGGGCAATAATGTAATTAAAGTTTTGCTTAAGTGGTGAATTGGCTAGTACAAAATTAATCAAAGTTTGACTATTTTGCTAATCTTATGTTTAAAATCGGCTATTTCCCTATAGTACCCTTTTATTTTTATTATTAATAGCGATATAAGTACCAAAAAATTGGTACTTTTAATTAAATTTTTTGAATCAAAAGTATTCGTGAATTTCATAAAAAATGTATTTATTTACTTATTTGTTTGCACTTGATAAATTTTTGTATGTTACGTGTAAAATCAAATGATTACAAGATACAATATAAGTACGTCAAGAAACACGAACAACCAACTGTTGACGTGGTTCTCCACCTCAATCAGTCAAGTGTGACTTGTGAGTGTATGATATTTTTGAATGAAACAATTTGATGGAATTCGATCTCTCACGTTGCAAGCTCACGACTCACTCACGATATATATATAAGTATATAAGCGATATAAATGAGACGAGGAGTTTTTTATAGAGGTTCGTCCCAAGGCGGTAGTTGACTACGTCCTCTGTTAGTTTATTGCGACAATGAACATAGACGGATAGCTACAGGCAGCCAAATCACGTCTGAGTGTAAGAAGAAATAGAGGAGGAAAGAGAGAACACAACAAGATCTCAAAATGACAAGAATGCCGGGTAGAAATTCTTCAGTATATTCTCTCGAGGTTGTAAGTGTGCGTATATATTGATCTGAGCTTGAGTTTGGCATTTATAGACTTCAATTCTTCCCGTTGAACTTCCAGGAATCGAGGGGTCTCCGCTCCGTGCTGACCGGGTTGAATGGACGATCTGGCTACACGTGTCCCACGACTTCGTTCTAGTCGTCGCGTTTGAATTATGCCCGTTGAAGGCTTGACTCCGTGCTCCTGGTCTTCCGCCTGGGTTTGAAATGGGATGCCGGGTAGAGAATATGACGGCTCTACCCTCGTCTTTCTGGGCTGCTACTGAGTGGATTTGGGCTTTAGAACTCATTGGGCCGAGTAGCCTATGTCCATTGATTCTTGGTCTGACTGAGAATCTCTTTGGGCTTCTTCGATTGGGCTTTTACGAATACCAGTTTACTTCTTTAAAGCCTTTTATCATGGTTTGTAAATTTAATTAATTCACAACTTTAGCACTATATGTCACATTAAATAAATGACGAATTTGTACATCAACAGTTAGCCCCCTACTATAAAAAATACGAAGTAAATTTTATAGTATTTACTCGATGAAATCATGTAAAATTCGTGCCGGATAGGATTAATTAAATTTGTGACTTTTGCCGCAAATCTGCATAATCCGGGCAGGATTTTGGATAATTTCGAGATTAGATGGACGGATAGGGTCTTGGAGCTGTAACCGTCGCTTCGAATTTTGGGCGGGAACAGTTACAACACGTGTCTCATTTTGCGGAGTTCGAAGGTAATAAACTCTTCACATTCTCCTGACACAGCTGTCGTGCTGACGTGTCGCCGGATAGCTCGCTGATCTCAACCGTAGGATGAGGTTTGTTGCGTTTTTTTGAGGAAACCCTAACCGTAGGATCAGCGACAATTTTCGAGTATAAATACTCGAGTGATTCGCATTAAATGGGCACGTCTCTTTAGCTTCAGCCCGTCGCACGTCTATCGAAGGTAACCTATTTCTCTCTCCTCTATATATACTCTGTTTGGCATTCGAATACCATTTTCAAATTTTAGAGAGAGAAAAACTTTGAACTTTTAGAGAGAGAAGCTCTGCATTCGCCATTGCCGAAGGTGTCATCCGATTTTTCTTCGTGTTTTTAGAGATCCAGGTTCTTCATTCTTCATCTGTTCTTTTGCTCTTCCGTCGCGAGTGTTTTGAATAGTCCTTTCTGGTTTTTTAGAGGGTTTCGAATTCTATTTCTAGGTGGTTTTCTGGGTTTCGTGCTCGTCTATATTATCTTCGGTTTTTTCTAGGATATTTTTAGATAGAATGGGTCCTAAGAAGACGGTCTCGAAATGGCAAACGGAGTTTCTGACTACAGATTCTCCTAAGTCAATTTTGAAACCTAAGGATCTGGTTAGGATCCGGGTAGAGTACAACATTCCTTTGTCGATAGAGCTTAGGTTACCGGGTCCAGATGAACATGCCGACGAGCAGAACTCGGACGGCTGGGTCTGTGTATACCAGAGGTTTTTTGAGTCCGGGGGGCTTAGATTTCCTATTCCCGAGCTCGTCCTAAAGTACCTTAGTTATCTAGGGGTTTCTATCGGGCAACTTAGCCCGAATTCTATTCGGATCTTGATGGCCCTGCTTGTCCGGTCCCATGAATGTTTGTATTCACTTACAATCTGGGACTTGTTGACGGGCTTGGTCTTCAAGGCCAACGGTCAGGCCAAGGGTAGGTTTTTCCTATCCGTCAAGGAAGGGGAGATCATAACCGGTCTTCCCAAGAAGGAGAGTGCTTGGACCCATAAGTATTTCTTCTTCATGGCCGGTCAGGAAACGCTCGGTTCTTGGCCGGGCTATAGGAATGAATGGGTCCACGAGATAGGTAAGGTTCTGGGTTAGGTTTTCTATCTATTCGGCTGTTTTTATGTGTTTGCTAATTTCTTTTTGTTTTCATCTTGTGCAGTCGAGGACCCTGAGAAGCCTAAATCTCGTCCGATTACGGAGGAGTGGAAGGCTTTGAGGAGGAAGCTGTTCCCTAACGGTCCGGAGCTGTGGTCGAACTTCACAAAAGAGAGGTTCGAAGCTACCGGGCTTTGGGTTGAGCCTGACGAGGAGGAATTTCCGGGTAAGACTCTTAAATCCGTCTTTTTAGCTTTGTTTTGTATTTGTCTATCTTATTTTTTCTAAGTATGGATTTTTAACGTGTAGAGGATATGGACGCTCTTCGCCCGAAGGGTCAAAGTCTTCGTCAGAAGCGGAGGCAGGAGGGTCAAACCGGAGGTTCGGCCTCTGCTGGAGCTGCTCGTCAGGAGACGAGCAGACGGGTTGAGGAGAGGGGGCCCGGCGCATCTGCGCCGGCCAAGGCTGCTCGTCAGGAGACGAGTAGGAGGAATGAGGAGACTCCTGCTCGGG
The DNA here is from genome assembly GCA_954871525.1 of Parietaria judaica. Classification (NCBI taxonomy): domain Eukaryota; kingdom Viridiplantae; phylum Streptophyta; class Magnoliopsida; order Rosales; family Urticaceae; genus Parietaria; species Parietaria judaica. The sequence goes on along the minus strand of OX940865.1, from coordinate 11,350,929 downwards.
AGCCTCTTGCTGAGGTCGCCTCTGGGGAGACCAAGAAGAAGGATGTCGTCGAACTTTCCGACGACGGGGAGAGCACCCCGGAGGTCACGCCTTTGGCGAGGCCTTCGGAGAGGGAGGTTGCCCCTTCTTCTGCCCCTGCTCGTCCTTCCAAGGGCGTGACTCGTCCTTCTCAGGACGGAGCTGCCCCGAGGACGGGCTCAGAGGTGGCCGCGAAGAGGCCGCACGAAGGAGGGGACTCTGGGGTCCGGAAGAAGGCGAAGGGGGATCCGGCCCCGAAGGAGGTGGTGAGGAGGGACTCAGTCCCGAAGGGAGGCGCGAGGGCCTCGGAGAAGGGTAAGGAGGTTGCTCGGGGGAGCGAACGCCCGAAGGAGGCCTCCCGAGGTGAGGCGAGGGAGACGGGGTTGGTTCCCCCGGTGGCTGAAGGGCAGGCTCGGGAGAAGATGGTCTCCCGGAAGGCGGGGTGCACTTGGATGGGGGACAAGGGTCTCCACAAGGCACCCAAGGTGGCGGCCGGTCTTCTCCGGCAGATTACTAATGGTGGGGTCGGCAGGGTCCCCAGGAGCATCGTGGAGAAGAGGCCGTACAGGGATATGGCTGCGGCTACAACTCTGGTAAGTTTTGCCGGTTTTAGGTTTGGATTGAGACTGCGCCCATTGTTTAGGATGGGCTGCCTACGTACCCCAAACTTGGGGATCAAGTCATTACGTAGTTCAGGGGAGACCGGGTAGGTCGGGTTAGGCGTAGTATTTCCTTAAGTGCATGGCATTCCAGCTGCGGAGGACTCTTGTTCCGTCCGGAGTGACTAGCCGGTATACTCCAGGTTTTACTACTTCGGTGACGATGTAAGGTCCTTCCCAGTTAGCCCCGAGCTTGCCCGCGTTCAGCTCGGCGGTGTTCTGGAAAACTTTTCTGAGGACCAACTCTCCCACTATGAATTTTCGACGTTTGACCTTTGAATTATAGTACCTAGCTATTGAGTTTTGATAGTTGGCAATTCTTATCAAAGCTTGTTCTCGTCTTTCGTCGATGTAGTCGAGCTGGTCTTCCCTCATTTCGTCGTTGAGTTCTGCGTCCAAAGGGGCGAATTCCCTTCGAAGGCTGGGTGCCTCTATCTCTGCTGGTATTACGGCCTCAGTGCCGTGTACCATTGAGAAAGGGGTTTCCCCTGTGGCCCTACGCGGGGTAGTTCTATAGGACCAAAGGACTCCTATGAGCTCGTCTGCCCATCGTCCCTTTTTGGTGTCTAGGCGTCTTTTGATCCCGTCCACTATTACCCGGTTAGCTACTTCGGCTTGACCATTGCCTTGAGGATATCTCGGAGTGGACGTGTTCAAGGATATTTTCCAATTTATGCAGAAGTTTTGGAATCTCGTTGAAATGAACTGTGGTCCGTTATCAGCTATTATCTCTTTTGGGAGGCCGAATCTACTGATGATGTTTTTCCATAGGAAATTTTCTACATCAACATCTTTAATGTTTGCGTACGATTCTGCCTCCACCCATTTTGAGAAGTAGTCGGTCACGACGAGTAGAAACCTTTTCCCGGCCGGGGCCAGGGGGAACGGTCCTACTATGTCCATGGACCATTTCATGAACGGGTACGGGACTGAGACTGATGAGAGTTCTTCTGCTGGTCTATGTATGGACGGGGAGTGTCTTTGGCATTTGTCGCACCTTTTGGCGTAGTTTTCGCTGTCCGCCAACATGGTGGCCCAGAAAAAGCCTTGCCTTTTTGCTTTGTTTGCTAAAGATCTTCCTCCCGAATGGTTGCCGCATTCTCCAGAATGGATTTCGTGAAGTACTATTTGAGCTTCGGTCTTTCCTAGGCACCTTAGGTAGGGTCCGGTATAGCTACGTTTGTACAATTTTTCCCCGGTCATGCAAAATCTAGCGCTTTGGATCCTTAGTTTCCTAGCTTTTTGCTTGTCTCGAGGTTTGGCTCCGGTTAGAATGTAGTTAATGATTGGGGTCCTCCAATCATCATCTTCCATTTGGATATTGCAAACTTCGCGGGTTACGCTGGGTTCGTCTATCGTTTCGACCGGAATTATCCTTTTGACCTCGGGGTCCGAAGTCGAAGCTAATCCGGCCAGTGCGTCTGCCGACGCGTTTTCACTCCTCGGTATTTGGACTATTTCGACGTGCTCGAATTGTTGAATTAAGCCTTTTACTACCGAGAGGTATTTTTCCATCCTGTCATCCCGGGTGGCATATTCGCCACTGATCTGACTGGTAACTAGCTTTGAGTCGGAGTGGGCCCTTACTTTCCGGGCTCCCACGGCTTTTGCTAGTTTGAGGCCGGCGATGAGGGCCTCGTACTCGGTCTCGTTGTTTGTCGCGTGGAATTTCAATCGAAATGATTGTTCCAACACTTCTCCCGTGGGGGATATCAAACGAATTCCGATCCCGGATCCGCCTTGGTTTGACGCGCCGTCGACCTCGAGTTTCCATTCTCCGTCCTCGTGGCCCTCTTTTGAACCGTCGGCTGGTAATTCGATGAGAAAGTCAGCCAATACTTGTGATTTCGCACAGGTTCGGATCTTGTATTCTATGTCGAATTCGCTCAATTCGACGGCCCATTTCGTGAGCCTTCCCGATTGATTCGGGCTGTGGAGGATGATTCTCAAAGGTTGGGTCGTCATTACCATGATGGTATGGGACTGAAAGTAAGGCCGAAGCTTCCTCGCTGTGGTTATCATTGCCAGCGCGAGTTTTTCTATTGCCGGGTATCTGGTTTCAGCGTCTTCCAAAGATTTGCTGATGTAGAAGATCGGCTTCTGCTCTCCGCGGTCCTCTCTCACGATTACTCCACTCACCGCCGATGGTGAGACAGCCAGGTATAAAAACAATGGCTCTCCCAGGATTGGTCTGGCGAGTATTGGTGGGGTGGAGAGGTACCTTTTCAGCTTTTGGAAGGCCTCTTCGCACTCTTCGGTCCATTCGAACTTTTTATTACCTTTCAAAAGTTTGTAGAAGGGTAAACATTTGTCCGTGGCTCTTGATATGAACCGGTTAAGAGCGGCGATTCTCCCAGTCAGCCTTTGCGTCTCTCGAACAGTCCTTGGGGAGGGCATGTTCTGGAGGGCATTTATCTGGTCGGGATTGGCTTCTATACCTCGCTGTGTGACTAGATAACCTAGGAATTTTCCTGAAGTTACCCCGAAGGTGCATTTCGTCGGGTTGAGCTTCATTTGATACTTTCGTAATATGTTGAAGCAGTCTTCTAGGTGGGTCACGTGATCCGTTGCTTGGGAGGACTTTACCAGCATATCATCGATGTAGACTTCCATAGTTTTACCGAGTTGTTCGGCGAACATTTGGTTGACCAATCTTTGATATGTGGCTCCGGCGTTTTTTAGTCCGAAGGGCATAACTTTGTAACAGTATATTCCTCTATCGGTTATGAATGCCGTTTTTTCCTGGTCCTCGGGGTGCATTAGGATCTGATTGTATCCCGAGAATGCGTCCATGAATGACAGTAGTTCGTGCCCACATGTTGCTTCGACCAGACGGTCGATATGGGGCATCGGGAAACTGTCTTTTGGACAAGCTTTGTTCAGGTCGGTAAAGTCGATGCAGACTCTAGCCTTCCCGTTTTTCTTCTTCACGACCACTGTATTTGCTAACCAGTCCGGGTATTTTACTTCCCTGATGGATCCGGTTTGCAGCAGTTTTGTGACTTCTTCGTTTACGGCTTGGGCCCTGTCCGGGCCTAGCTTTCGCCTTTTTTGCTTCACCGGCTTGTAGCTCGGGTCTACATTTAAGCGATGGGTTGTGATGCTTGGGTCTATGCCGGGCATATCCTTGTGAGACCAAGCAAAACAATCCCGATTTTTGGTCAGGAATTTGAGGAGATTTTTTCTGACGTTATTGTCTAGTCCTTTCCCGATTCCTACCCGGTGGTCCGGGTTGTCGGGGTCGATCTGGACTTGGACCGTCATTTCCAGGTTAGGTCCGTCCGTATCGGTGGTCCTTTCCTGTCCGTCATCCTCTTTTTCTCCTACCGCCATTAATTGCTATGCGGTAGTTCGCTCTTGTCCGGCCTTGGCGGCCTGGATGTTCCGGAACGCGCTCATGTAGCAAATTCTGGATTGCTTTTGATTTCCCTTGATTTCAACGATTTTTCCCGCCCTATTCGGGAAGCGTATTAGTTGATGGTAGGTTGACGGTACGGCCTTCATCATGTGCAGCCAAGGTCTTCCTAATATCATGTTGTAAACTGACGGGCAGTCCAACACTAAGAAGTTTTTGGTCTTTTCGACCCCTGCTGCTGCGATGGACAGTCGCACCGTGCCAATGGCATTGATGGTTCCTCCATCGAAGCCGGTTAGCGGGATGGCTTCTCTGTTGATCTCTGTTTCTTCTACTCCCAGTTTTAGCAATGGCTCCAGGAAGATCACGTCGACTGAGCTCCCGTTATCGATTAGGATCCTGTCCATCGTATACGAGGCAACTAGGAGTGTGACGACCAACGCATCGTCGTGCGGACCAATCAGTGTGGCCGCTTCACTGTCTTTAAAGGAGATCTCGAAGTCTGGCTCTTGCCTCGGTACGATTACCGGTCCGGCTTTGAGCCTCCTCTGGTGGGCCTTGATGGAGTTTACCGAGTTACCATGCAGTTGGGAACCTCCCACAATAGTGTAGATTCGACCGATGGGCTCGGGGATGTCGCTGAGCTGCTCTCCGGAATTCTCCGTTTCTTCGTACGTTTGCTCGTCTGATTCCTCGAGCATGTGTACCCGTCCTCTTTTGCTAGGCTGTATGCTTTCGCGCGGCGTTCTGTGTTGCTCTTCTCTTTTCTGGCCGGTTTGTTGTTGATTTTGGGGAGGGCTTTGCTCGATCGGTTGCCCACCTTTCAGCTCATTGCCGAAGTTTATTTCCCCCAACTCTCCATTGATGTACTTTTCCGCTAGGCGAGCGCGGAGCACCATACAATTCTTCGTATGATGTCCGAATACCTTGTGGAAGTTACACCATGCTTTCGGGTCGTGCTTCGGGAAACCTTCGTGGCTGTATGGTGGGAAGTCTCTCGAGCTGACCAGGACTTCTCCAGGGGCTTCTTCTGCCTCGATCTGTTCTTCGAACCCCGCGGTTTCTGAATTTACGTTGAAAACGTACGGGCTTCGCGGGTTCGGTCCGTTGTTGGCCCTCGGATTCTGGGTTTGGAATGGGTGTTTCTGGACTGGAGGGGGATTCCTTTGTCCCCTGAACGGGATGCCGTGATTTCCGGCCCTGGGCGGCGGCTGCTGCCCGGGTGGTCCGGTATTCCGCTGGTGGACGGGTAGAGACCCATGTCTCCTTCGCATGGCTTCGAGTTCTTCGTCATGCCTGATCCAGTTGGATGATCTGTGGATTACGTCTTCGATGGAGTCGTAACGATTCACGACGATGTCCGTTTTGAACTTCGAGTCGTACCATAATCCGGCCGTGAGAGCGGCTATGGCGGTTTCGTCACTGATCCCGTTTATTTTGACCATGGTCTTTTTGAACCTGGTCATGAAAGCTCTGAGGGGCTCTCCTCTCTCTTGCTGTAAAGCATAGAGGTTCGCCGCCGTGATCTCAGTTTCCATAAACATGGAAAAGTGTTTGAGAAAAAGGGTCGTTAGCTGTCCGAAGTTATCTATAGAACGCGGTTCAAGTTTGGAGAACCATTCCATCGCCGGGCCGACCAAATTCTCAGAAAAGTATTGGCAGCGCCCGGCGTCCAATTCGTGCGCTTCCAGATGGGCTCGCCCCATCGCAATCCTGAAGGACCTCAAATGTACTTTGGGATCGGTTGTCCCGTCGTACTTAGGCACATATACTCGTCCGCCTTCCCTGAGTATGACGTTAGTTATGACGGGCTTAAAGGGTGTCCTTTCTGCCTCCTCCACTAGACGTTCTATCTCGGGGGCAGCGGTAGTGGCGCTGTGTACGCGGGAGCGCACGTGAATGAGCTTCTCATTCATTTCGGCCATTGAGCGTTTGAGCTCCTCCAATTCTGTGCGTTGGGGAGCTTGTTCGGGACGCACAGCATGGAGGGGTTCCTGTCCGTACACCGGGCTGGGATACCTCGGGTACGTGACCGGGTGGCCGTTGAGGGCCTGGCTGATGTTACGGCTTTGCTCGTACCCCGATTGTCGGTTTTGGGGTCCCGGGCGTTGGTGACTGCTCGAAGCAACATTCCCCGCATTAGACGGGTAGAAGCCCGTCAAGGGGGTAAAAAGAGGCGTTCCTGTTTCAGGAGGTGGGGGAGGCGTCGCGGGTCTGGGGCCGCTGGGTAGTCGGGGCTGGTTTTGCCTTGGCGCTTGCGGATTGTCCACGTCGGCAAAGTTGAAGTGGACAGCGTCGAGCCCGGTCCGGCCTTGACTCCCAGAGCTTTGTCCCGGATTAGTCCGGTTAGCGTTTTGGCGACGCTCATTTCGGGCTTGGTTGGCTTCCAGAGATTCGAGTCGCTGGCGCAACTCTCGGTTCTCTGCAGCGCTAGCCTCTAGCTGAGACTGTAGGTTGCTTGATTCCGTGTTTGGATCTGGGTTGTTCACCTCAGATCCGTTCACGATTGCGACTTCGTTGTTGCTCATGTTCGCGGAGTGCTTTGAGCTTTTAGGAGTTAGCGAGATCAATTTCCCACAGACGGCGCCAAACTGTTGACGTGGTTTCCCACCTCAATCAGTCAAGTGTGACTTGTGAGTGTATGATATTTTTGAATGAAACAATTTGATGGAATTCGATCTCTCACGTTGCAAGCTCACGACTCACTCACGATATATATATAAGTATATAAGCGATATAAATGAGACGAGGAGTTTTTTATAGAGGTTCGTCCCAAGGCGGTAGTTGACTACGTCCTCTGTTAGTTTATTGCGACAATGAACATAGACGGATAGCTACAGGCAGCCAAATCACGTCTGAGTGTAAGAAGAAATAGAGGAGGAAAGAGAGAACACAACAAGATCTCAAAATGACAAGAATGCCGGGTAGAAATTCTTCAGTATATTCTCTCGAGGTTGTAAGTGTGCGTATATATTGATCTAAGCTTGAGTTTGGCATTTATAGACTTCAATTCTTCCCGTTGAACTTCCAGGAATCGAGGGGTCTCCGCTCCGTGCTGACCGGGTTGAATGGACGATCTGGCTACACGTGTCCCACGACTTCGTTCTAGTCGTCGCGTTTGAATTATGCCCGTTGAAGGCTTGACTCCGTGCTCCTGGTCTTCCGCCTGGGTTTGAAATGGGATGCCGGGTAGAGAATATGACGGCTCTACCCTCGTCTTTCTGGGCTGCTACTGAGTGGATTTGGGCTTTAGAACTCATTGGGCCGAGTAGCCTATGTCCATTGATTCTTGGTCTGACTGAGAATCTCTTTGGGCTTCTTCGATTGGGCTTTTACGAATACCAGTTTACTTCTTTAAAGCCTTTTATCATGGTTTGTAAATTTAATTAATTCACAACTTTAGCACTATATGTCACATTAAATAAATGACGAATTTGTACATCAACACCAACCACTTCAATTTATCGATTAATAGTATTAGAGAGTAAAAAAGCTTTATTTTAAAAAAAATCATTACCTCAAAGGTAGGGGTGAAAATTTAGTAACCGTTTCTCGGTATCGATCCCGGATCGGTTATGAAAAAATCCGATAAATTTAGTTTAAACCAAGAACCGATACTTATCGGTTATCGGTTTACGATACCAATACCGAGAACTAATACTAGAGCCGTATTTCTCAAATTTCGGTATCGGTTCCGGTGTATACAACTATTTTTTATTATATAAAGCCATACTAAAGTCATACCGAAAACAGTGTATACAATTATTTTTTATCATATATATGTGTGTGTCAATTGTAACGTTGTGTATATATAATAAGTCTGCTTTTTATGTTTCTTTAAACGCAAATCTCTTTAAATTATTTATTCCAGAATAATGACCCGAAATTACCGTTTGAAATTTCGTTCCTTCCACTCGTACCGGCGGTAGAAGTAAAAAGGACAAGAAAAATGACAAAGCGAAATCAAAATTAAAGCAATATATCTGACATGATTTTATTATGTTGGATGGTTTTATGTATTAGAAGTGTATTTTATATTTCAGACATGGTATTTTGTATTATTTTTGGATTTTGATGAGGATTTTTCCCGGTTTATGTCTCGGTTTATTTCTCGATTTTCTTTTCTTTTTTCTCGGTCTCAGTTTGATAAAAAACCAAGAAATTTTAGAACCGATACTAATACAAATACCAAAAAAAAATATCTCGAATATTCAGTACCGAGACCAAAAAAAACTAATTTACCGATTAATAGTAGGGGTTTTCAGCCCTACTCAAAGGCTTAACAAACAAATAAATCTCCTTCAAAAAAAATAAAAAAAATAAATCATCAACTCACAAAGGAGCATAGTCACGTGACGTCCGAATTCAAACGGACTGCAGGCACGTGCCGCCTGATTTGAACCTAGATAGAAAGCCCCCAAAACTCAAAATTGCTTCACTCTCTCTCTCTTCTCTCTCCAAATCGGAGCTCCACAGCCATGGAGGCCATACTCGTCGACTGTGTCCACCACAGTCTCCGCGATTTCATGTACCGCAACGCCATCTTCCTCTGCGAGCGTCTCTGCGCCGACTTCTCCTCCGAGGTACCCACCCTCCTCTTCCTTTTCTTTCCTTCGGATGAGAAATCCCCAGAAACTGGTTTCTCGCTCCCTGAAATACACCTTCGAAGACCCTACCTGAACATAGCGATTGATTATCAAGATCGATGTTTCCTTCTGTTCACAAAGCTTTTAGATGATTTTTTTCGCATTTCCAGGTTTCAATTTTGGATTCAGCTTACCAATTTGCTCAATTCGTAGCACTCCTAGTTGTTTTAAATCTCTCCGAAGGATTTGTTCTATATACAAAACATATTATATATATATATGTATGTATGTATCTCTTATTCAACCATGGGTAATCTCTGAAGAATGATCTTGTCTATGGCAGACGAATTTGCAATTGTTAGCCAACTGTTACTTACGCAACAATCAAGCTTACTGCGCCTACCATATTTTGAAGGGTTTGTTGCACATCTCTCTTCATTCAACTAGCTAAAATTTGCTTCTTTTATTTGGATTTTGTACATTTTTATCCCTTTAATTTCTTGTTTTCCTTGCTATTATCATGTGTAGGAGCACAAATGGCTCAATCCCGCTACTTGTTCGCGGTATCGTGCTTCAGGCTGGATTTCCTAAGTGAAGCTGAAGCAGCACTTAGTCCACCAACTGAACCCAGTGCAGAGGTAGGAGATAGGCTTTTATTTGGGCATTTTTAGAAAAAAATTCGACACCGACTACTGCTATCTACTACTTTTTATATTACTTCACCAGGGCTTGAATTTTTCTATGTAGTAGACTATTTCACTACTTACTGTTTAGCTTTTCTTGTAGTAGACTATTTCACTACTTACTGTTTAGCTTTTCCTTGCATAGTCGAGCATTTTCTGACGGCCTTGTTTATGTTAAACTAAGGTTTTTAATGTCTTACACACAAACCGAAGTGTTCCCTTAGCACTTAAGTGTTAGCCTGTGACAATACATTCATAATTGATTAGATATTGCATACAATTCATTACACAGAAGACATAACTCACAATTCCACGAAAAATGAATCAATTTACGAATTATGTCTTAAAATCGTGAAATTCATCAACTATTTTAGAGTTCTTATGTGATGAGGGAAACATGCATAGGGTTTTAGGGTTCTTCTTTTTCTTCTAAATTTTGAATTTTTTTTAAAAGGCCATAAAAGCATTTAAAAATAACCCGAAACAGTTTTGAAAATTAAGCAAACAAGGCCAAATCGTGTGTAACACAGAGGTTTAAGCCTCAGGTGCTTAAACATCTGAGGCGTATGCCTCACTGACGCCTCAAGAAAGTGAGATGCAACCATAACTTTCCTTTTACTTTTCAAGCATTACTGAAACCACGTTTTAGTTTTTAAAACAATTCAGTTTAAGTGTGTTTCTCTAGTGGATGCTGACTTACTCTTGTTTTTTTTCCGCTGCGTATTTAGGTTCCAAATGGTGCAGCTGGTCATTATCTTCTCGGGCTTATTTACAGGTTTCTCATCTGCGACTCTTGACTGCTTTTAAAGTCAAAAGGACTTTAGAAACATGTTATTTACAGGATGGTTTTCTGCTTTTGAGCTCCGATCCCAGACATATGTTATTCTTTTAGGAAGCATAGTTGCTACAATTATTGAATTTATTGCCCATACTGTATACGAATATGTGACGTTTATAGGCGAATTCTTAATATTTTTTTCTCTTGCCTTTGATTTCGGTATTAGGTACACTGACAGAAGGCAAAATGCAATCCCTCACTTCAAAGAGGCTTTGTCTCAAGATCCGTTAATGTGGGCTGCATATGAGGAACTTTGTGTGTTAGGTCTGTAAAGAAAACCTGTATGTTTTCGATATCCTAATAATTCCACATGCTGCATAAGAAAATGTGGCCATATTTGATTTACCCTAAATCAGATTTGGCCCTCCTTTTCTGTATTGCATAACAAAAGTAGTTTATGAGTTAGTTGATTTTCCTTAGTTTAGATATCCCTGAATATTCTCAATGCATTGTCCTTTTCTTATTACCGACTTTTTTTTCCTTGTCTGTCCACATAGGATTATTCTAGCCCAGTAATTTGGTTCATATTTATTCGCTGTTCAGGTGCTGCTGATGAAGCGTCCGTAGTTTTTGGTGACAGTGCTGCTCGTAGCATACAGAAGCACTATCTTCATTTGTCAAATGAGGATCGCAACTTTGTTTCAGCCAGGAGCTTCAGCTCGAACGATGACAGTTCCAGGCATTCAAAACACATGCAGGGCAATAACATAAGAGAAATCCCTGGGAATCATCATAGCAATAGTCTTGCTTCATCTAGTGCTTCTACTCATTCACTGGCTGGAAGCTCGTCTAACTCTTTCTTTTACAACACTCCATCCCCAGTGGCGACCCAGGTATGTTCAAATTTTGCATATGCAATCTTGATTTTTGATATAATAATAATAAAATTCAAGGAATGTTTTGTAAAAAGTAATTATAGATTGTTATTTATTGCAATTGTAGCTAATTAGATAGATTTAGAGTTAATTATTGTCATCATTATTTTTACCTCCTGGAGATTAGGGTATAAGATTAAATGTACTCTTAATTATTGGTTAATGATTTAAGAAAATAATTATCATAAAAGCCTACCTTTTTTTTTATATATATAAAGAAAATTCACAACCACTGAGGGGGTTGGGAGGTTGGAAGTCGAGAGAGACAGTGAATGCCTAGTGTTTGTTTTGGCACCTATGCAGATTTTTGCGATAACATTAATCAATATACAGTAACACTAATCGATAGCTAAAAACAATAATTAACTCAAAACCTATCTTATAATTATTATTTACAAAATATTCCCCAACTTTCTATGCTTTTTTAGTTTCTCTTCATTTTGCGTAGCGTTTTCAATTATTTTACTATCTATGAAGAGGGTACTAACAATAAATTTATAGATTTGCTTGATGTCATTGTTTATTTTGGTTTGCAGTTGTCAGCCGCCGCACCACCGCCGCTCTTTAGAAATATGCCACCAAATCCCCCAAACTTGAGCACAGTTGCTGCAGACGGCTCCCCTAAGTCAACTGCGAACGCCACAATTCAAGCCCCTCGAAGAAAGGTTGTCGACGAGGGAAAACTACGAAAAGTAAGGAGGGTTTAACTCATTATATAATTTTTGTCAATCTATTTGGAAGTTGAAATTATAACATTTAATATTGTTTTCATGCTCACTTTTATCTAACATAATCATTTATAAGAGCCATTTTTGGTCCTCTCCAAATTTATTATACGGGTTATTACTCTTTTTTTATTTCTTTCTTTTTTTAATCTTCTGATTTAGTTTTACCTTTTTATTTATATAAGAAACATAGATTATATAGAGAAAGATAAATTTACAATGCAAGGTCAGAGAATGGTTTTTGATCAACCAGTCTGTAAACCGGCCCGACTATATAGACCAAACTCTACCATAGGAAAAAGATAGAAAAGCGAACACTTCCCGTTACCCTTGATCCACTGTCAAGTCATTACCCTTGATCCACTGTCATGTCATTATGCTTGTTATTATGTATTTTTTATTATTATTATTGATAATTCTGCCCATAATTCTGTCTTGAACTTGGTTGTACATCTCAGGATGTTAGCTCATATAATCAATCAGTTTGGTATAAACAGTTGTCTGTTTCTTGGCAATTGATTCTTTATAATGTTTTTTACTAAAGCGGTATTAGCCTGCCTTTTTGTGCCTTATTTTTGTCACATTAGTATACATCATACGACTCCGCATATCCGCTACTTTTTTTTTATTATTCAGATGAGATTTTATTTCATATTTATTTGACTTAAAAGTTAAAACAGTACCTTAGCAAACTTGAATGATTTTGGCGTCATGATTAATAGCTATTATTCTGAATAACCTGCATTTTTGTTGCTAGATATCAAGCAGGTTATTCATTGATTCTGGAACTCGTAGGAGTACAAGACTTTCTGGGGATGCAGGGGTCACTAATGCAACTTCTACAATGGTAGCTGGAAATGGAATCGCCACCTCATCAAAATATCTCGGAGGATCCAAGCTGAACACCATGGCATTACGTTCTATGAATAGTCGCAAGGGACAACCATGGGCCAATGAAAATATCGATGAAGGTGATATATGCTGTGTCATATATTCATTTATAGGAGTTCTAACTTGTGAATAATGGCAATATTATATTTACAACTTTGACCCTTGCAATTCCTTCGATTGGCCTACTTCACCTCCATTTAAGTACATTTGCCGTTTTAAAAAAACAGAAAAATGTTAGTGAGAACAAAATATTGCATTATTAGTTTTTAGTTTTTATTTTAAAAAATCATAATATCCGTCGAAATGGTTTTATTACCCACATGAATAGGCTGATTTCTTCTTTTGGTTATTGTTTATGGCTAATAACTGGTTTTGTTTGACATTTATAATTACTGGTGTAAAATTTGGCCGTTCATAGCTGCATTGTTGTGAGCTTTTCCATTGCTTTTATTTGTCTTTATGGTTTTTTTGTTCAATCGGCTTTCAAGTAATGATGTTTCAATGTTGATTCTGTTTAGGGATGCGCAGTGAGACTATCGATGAATCTCGGATAAGCATACCTTCATCAGTCCCGGGTCAAACTCCTTCAGTTGACAATAGGACTCAAGAGAATGAAAGTGCAGCCATGCCAGGTGGCGTCGTGTTGAGTAGTTCAAAAATAATTTCTGGAGCATCGGAGATATTGAGCCTTTTCGCAAATCTTGGGGAGGGCTACAGACTTTCTTGCCTCTACAGGTGTCAGGTATAAATCCAATTTTTTTTATTGATTTTTTCTTTCTCGATTATCGATTTTTATTCATTATTGAGTTATACCTTCTTTTACAGGATGCTCTTGATGTGTACCTAAAATTACCAGAAAAGCACTATAATACAGGCTGGGTTCTTTCCCAGGTATTTCTCGTGTCAATTTTCACCTGGAAGCCAATTTCTCTTCACTTTGAGCTATACTTAACCTATCCCAAAAAATTTTGTATTTTAAATTAACACAAGTTTAAATTAATAAACAGAAACAAAACACTCCGGCGAAATAGATTTGATCTGTTACATTTAAAATACCCAAATTTGTTATATTTCATATTATATCACCGAGTCCTACGTCAAACTTTCTTTTTAAATTTTTGCCGACCTTAAGGGATCTGTTTGTTCATAGTTTCTCTGGGCGATTGCGACACCGCTTACATATTGACTTCCATGTGGATAACGGGCATAATTAATTTCAACGCAGGTTGGGAAAGCATATTTTGAGTTGGTAGATTATTTAGAAGCTCAACAGGCCTTTAGTCTCTCCCTTTCGCTATCGCCTTACAGTTTGGAGGGCATGGATATTTATTCTACGGTTCTTTATGTAAGTGTCTTAATTTATTTTCCATTCATGAAGTAGAATGGGCAGTTAGCTGTACATACGTAATATCTAGGATTAATTAGAGTATTTTAATAATGTCATTTGAATTATTTAATCATGTTCAGAGATTGGTCATTTATGTTTTGGGGCTTATTTTGATCGGGCCTGGTCCGGCACATTTGGCTGTAATCTTTTGGTCTATATAAACCTTAAGCCAATAAAAAAATGCATTTAATAATCATTTACATCAACTAAATCTCTATCAAAAGAGGCAAGATTGGGTTTGGTAAAGAATGGCGGATCCCCTGATTTGAAAACGATTTTGGGTTCGTAACATTGGGCTTTTTAATCCCAATCAAGAAAAAATTTATATAAGTTAGGAATTTAAATGACCAATTGTAATATCTCATCTTCTTTGTTCGTGGCACTTGTGTTGTAGCATTTGAAGGAAGATATGAAGTTAAGCTATTTGGCTCAACAATTGATATCGACTGACCGCCTAGCGCCTCAATCTTGGTACTTGTTCAGCGATTATTCGTGAATCAATGCTTTTTTAATTTTGTTTATTAGTATAAATTAGACCCAAAGAGTAAGGTGGATCAGATATTCAAAATCAGCAATTAGATAAGTGTAATAACCCTAGTATAATGGAAGTAGTTAGCTTTTTTAGTTTTTAGATACTTTTTAAGTATTTATATTCTGAACTTTTCCATTGAATAAACAATAAAGTTATTCAGCTCTACTATGCGGTGTTCATCTTTTTACGTTTATATAATTCCACTGTTTAATTTTACTGGTTTTACTTGACAGGTGTGCCATGGGGAATTGTTATAGTTTGCAGAAAGACCACGAAACTGCTCTGAAAAACTTTCAGCGAGCGGTCCAACTTAATCCAAAATTCGCATATGCGCATACCCTTTGTGGTCACGAGTATGAAACATCTTTCTCGATCATTTCTCGTTTTATGATGTCATATTACTATATTAGCATAACTCGTAATACTCTGGGAGTCGTATATTAACTTTAATATCTTTGTTTTGTATCTCTCTACGTAGATATGTATCGCTCGAGGATTTTGAAAATGGAATCAAGAGCTACCAGAGTGCGCTCTCTGTCGATGCAAGACATTACAATTCCTGGTATGGGCTCGGGATGATCTATCTTCGCCAAGAGAAGTTTGATTTCTCGGAGCATCACTTCCGTATGGCTTTCCAAATAAATCCTCGTTCTTCCGTTATCATGTCTTACCTCGGAACAGCGTTACACACGATAAAGGTTTTTGAATTTAATACCCTGGTTACTTGTATAACAAGTTTCAAGGACTAATTTATCGCTAAGCTTTTGAGAATGTTGACAGAGAAGTCAGGAGGCTTTGATGATGATGGAGAAGGCGATCAGGGCGGATAAGAAGAACCCTCTTCCGATGTATCAGAAGGCGAATATTCTCATGAATTTGGAGCATTTTGATGAAGCTTTGGAAGTCTTGGAAGAGCTTAAAGAATATGCGCCTCGTGAAAGCAGCGTATACGCATTGATGGGAAGAATCTATAAACGACAAAACATGCCTGAAAAGGCGATGCTTCATTACGGTCTTGCTTTGGATATGAAACCCTCTGCAACTGATGTGGCTACGATAAAGGTGATTAGTTGACTATTTTCTTAGCATCACGCGATTCCAATAATGTCTTGAATATTGGTAAAGCAGTTTCACCCCGATCTCGGGGCTTTTTTTAGTAATCATTCTTTGGCTTACTTTTACATATTTTTATGGTGTTCGTTTCTCCTATTGAACAGGCTGCTATCGAAAAGCTTCTCGTGCCAGATGAACTAGAGGACAGCTTGTAGAAAGACAATGGCGCTTACCGAATCATCAAGAGCATTTGTTGATAATCCGGCTAAAGGCGCACTAAGTTTGGCTTGTGCTTTCGGCGATGACAAAGTTCCGACAATTGAGCACGGCGAATTCTTCGAGCAGCGGGATTCCGAGAGATTCCCAAGAGAGATATCGAAGCTGCGGCATTTTTTGAAATCGATTTTGAGGGATTCAAAAGATCATGACGTTGACTATTGTTTATAATGTTGACCTCTTTAATTTGAAATGCTTTATTTTAGTACCACCGCAATTTATTTATTTATTTATCGATTTTGTGTATATGAATGGAAATTATGATCGAATGTTTAGAACCTAGTAGTGTTTCTTTTCTATGCATTCTACGATGATTTGAAATAAGCTTGATGAGCCGTTCTATAGGGGGACCGACGAAATAGTCCAAATATGACGGTTTCAGCCCTTTGCTGTTTAAACCGGGTGGTGACTTTGCTTCGCAAGCATTCGTTTAACTTCTGAATTTATCGCTCTATAACGGGTTGTCACGTCTTGATACGAAGCTAGGTGCCATCTCTTTTCGTCGTTGGGTCTGAGGCTTGCCGTCGAGATGAAAATACATTTTTAACATCTTCATTCTGCAATTGCACACGTGAAGTATTATCTGGCTCTCTAGTCTTTCACAAAGGGGAAACTGTTTATCTGATACGCTAATTTAAGTGCTTTTTTCTTTTTTTTCATTGAAGAGTACGTAAGTGATCTTTATTGCGTTAAAAATTGAGACAAAAATGACTCACTCTTCTTGTAGATTATAACTCACTGACACTGAGCTGTCTATATTTCAGGTTATATATATATATATACACATATATCTATCACCTTGCATAATTCACAACTACTAAAATTATACATGGCATTTTTTTAGATAAGGGCAGCTAGTTAGTTAATCAATCAGAAACGGCCAAATGAAAAAAAGAAAAGAAAAAGAAATGGTCGTTATATAGAGAGGTATAATAAGAACAATTACAAAGGGTGACACCTACTATTACGTGTTGTGTTCGTGTCATGTTTTAACTGTTTTTGAATAAGTATAGACTTGACCCGTCTTCTCTTTAAATCGTGTTAAGAGATGAGATATTTTTTTATTATTATTTAACGAATGTGTTAATCATGTTTACCAGTGTTGCTAATGTGTTAATCATGTTTACCAGTGTCATATCTTAATTGTTTTTGGATAATAATAGACTTGACCCGTCTTCTCTTTTAATCGTGTTAAAAGATGAGACCTATTCCTTTATTATTTAACGAATGTGTTAATCATGTTTACCAGTGTCACTCATTTAACTAAATTCCAGTGTTTTTAAACAAAAGTAATTCACTTTTCTATATTCACTCATTGAATTGAATAAGGTAATTAATAAAGTAAAAGACACAAAATACACGTGTAATGAGTATAAGAATACTCAATAACATAAATATAATGCGTAAAATGAAATTTGTGGCCTTTAGTCGTGTAAGTGTCTAATGGAGTCCCGTCATGTTAATATCGTGTTCACCTATTATTCAATCGTGCTCGACAAGATTGAACCCAAAGTCCACACGGATTAGAGCCCACCATCAGAATAATTCATCAACAATTTCTAGATAGTAACGTTGTTATTAATACATGACGGTGACAATATATACATACATGATACATTGACAGACAGAACTCGATGCTCAATTATATACGTACATTAATGTAGATTAGTCTAAACTTATAGAAATACAAGATTTGAACAAAGACAATGACATATATATATATATATGTATATATATAACAGGGAAACCCTAATTAATTAAGTAGATGTCTTTTTGCCGGACCACCAATAATTTAGGAGGGCAAATAATATCTAACCTATTTAATCATCTCTTTGATTGATTTACAATATAATAATAATAATAAATGAACCATGCTAAGGTGTGTTTATTTTCATTCAATTGACGTCTTAATCTTAATCATTCTAAAAGTGGCAAAGGCCTATCTTTAAGGGTGAAATAAAAGTCGCAAAAACCGATTCATGAACCAAAATTTATGTCATCAAATCAAGTAACGGAATATTTTGTGTAATTTGCAAAACGATTATATTCGATTGAAAATTAATATCGCATTTTGTTAATGAGATGCATGGTTTTTAGTGTGTGTTCTTTATTTTGCACTTAAGACCGAAAATTAAACGTGTTAAAGAATATTATATTATCAACTAGTATTGATAAATATTGGTTTTTTAATATTTGTATTCTCTTAGATACTTTAATCATTGTTGTAGTTTTAATTTAGTAGAAAAATATGTTTTTATAAGAATATGATGAAGCATACGCGGTTTAATTGAAACTGCACTTGTACTCTACCTCATTTTTAATTTGATGAATTATCTGCAGTTATCGGTCAATTCGATTTCATATAAACCGAATGCGGTATCGGTCCAAAATTTTAATGCAATTACACCAAAATAGACAGATTACACTCTCAACTTTCATTAATTAATGCTAATTTTATAAACATGACATGTACTATTAATGTTTTCTTTTTCTTTTTCTCCGCGGCTAGCTTGAGAGTTGAGAGTTTCAAATCCATGGTAGTAGAAATTCAATATATATATATATATATATTATACCATGGCCGCTATGTGCAATCAACTTGTATTGGCAATAATTTGTATAATGTACAATTTTCTTCGAGTCACTGTCTCAGTGGTTCAAGGTAGGAACACGTAATTAATTATACATTAAAAATATTATTTTTTCCAAGCAATGAGGAATGTTGAATCATCGAACTTGCCGTGTGATTCAAGGTTTGCTATTGCTTTGCTTGGCCACCACCGCAATTGCAAGAGGAGTTCTTGAGCAAGAGAAGAACTAGTTTGAATACTCAAGAGGCTCAAACTAAAACTAAAACCCTAGCAATAGTTTGATTTTAAATTGAGCTATTGCTTATTAGATATATGATTTTGTAAATACTTTAAACCAGAGGCTCCTTTTTAAATTTTTGAAAAACGTTCAAAATTTATTGATTTTTTTTCTATATTTTATCTTTGAATTAACAAGCAATTTTCATTTTTTTTACCACGTCTGAGCTCTACTGTTTGCCAAATTTAATTTTTGTTTCTTTCGATCTCTATAGTTCTGTTGTGATTATTATGCTCATGCGAAGTTCAAAAATATTTTTGTGGTTTTGAGATGTCCCGGCGAAGCCCACGCATCGGTACTATATATCAATCCGGCGAGAATATTCCGCAAGATGGGGGCCGACTTCCTCATCCCGACGTCAAAGCTCTACCAATCTTATTAGATCTAGAAAGCTGCCATTGTTAGGAACAATTCATGCCCGAGTTATTAAACGCAAAATTTATTACTTTGTTTATTTGTTACTCGTGTTAATTCAATTAGGTATTCAAATAACGGCATAAAAAATACTTTAAAGTTATCTATTGTTTTAGAAATATTCTCAAAACTTAAAAGTAGTTGCACAAATACTAAGAATATTAAAAACTAAAAATCTGTCAGTTCCTTTTTTACGTCGTCCAGACGTTAAATGACACGCGAGGTGCGCTGATAATGCGATGTCATTATCCCATTTCAGCCAATTTTTCACGTTGTGCCAACGAGTACACCCCTTTTCAACCAATTTCTACGTTTTGAATCACTGCAAAATATTGTTTAGTAAAAGATGTTGTGAAAGAAAAGACGTTGGCGGTGCACGTTGGCAAACCGTGAAATTTTGGTTGAAATGAGATAATGATGTGGAATCATTAGCGGGCCACACACATAATTTAATCTCTGGGTAGTGACGGCGAGAGAAGAACCAGAAAATTTTCAATTGTTAACACTATGTATTTTTGTCAGTACTTTTAAGTTTTGAGAATATGCTTGTAATTTTGGATGACTAAAGGTAATAATGCCGCTAGTTTTTCAATTGATAATATGATTGGGAACCAAAACCAAGATCGAGCATTTCCTTGACAAAGTAATCGGAAAAATAATATGGGACAGTTTTCCAAATTTCTTATATAGGGCAACTATAAGAAATTAAATATCCACCCATCGGCCATCACTATATAATATACCAAACAAACTCGAGGGTTATCCTGGGTTGACGAAAAGTTTTCCCTAATTTGCAAGTAAATGTTTACCAAATGAGAAACCATCTTGAAGTTTCATTGCTTCTCGATAAAGACATTTGAGAGTCCAACAAATGAGAACCGCACTAGAGTCCAATTTTAAGGATATACCGACGATACGGGTATATTGATGGGCAATTGGAAAGATTTTAAAAATAGCTAACTAATTGTATCAATAAACTTCTCTAGTATATAGATAACAAAATATGCATTTTGACGGAACTTTCGTAAGATAATAATTCAAAATATTTATGCTTCACTTTAAATTTTAAATTTAAATTTTTAAAACATAAAGTAAACAAAATAAGAAATAAAGTAAAAAAATATCCAACAACCAATTTTTGGCGTCAGGCTTTCGGTCGCTGCCGAAAACCAAAAAATGGACGGAATTTTTGCCGGTTTTTCCAAGCTTTTAAACCATGCTCAAGACTACATCCTCGAGTTGTTTTTATTGAAAAAGAGACTTATAACACTTTAGTTAACGGTATTAGGAAGAGGAAAAAACTTTAATTAAAGCGAAGTGGTATTGCATATTTATTCATTTATTTATATATTAATATGTTAGTGCTAACTGCTAAACATATATTGCTCAGATCGCCGATGTAGACAAATATATATATATATATATATATATATATATATATATATATATATATATATATGCTTGCTTCAATAATGGTAGGATATTTAGCAAACCAATCAATATAATACTATAATATGGAAGCGAATTATTGGAGATTAATATACAATATTTGACACTACTAAAACAAGCCTTCGGTCCCATAAAACACTATCTTTCTTTATTTAGGAAATCTAAATGGCGAACTTTATTGCTTTAAGCCTTCGACCAATCACAAGAAGACATAACATTTAGGAGATGGTCTTAGGATTAGTACTAATCGGTCAAGAATTTGGCTATATTAATTAATCTAATAATTAATAGTACTAACATGTGATACATCATTACACTATCTAATCATGCACATAATAACGTTAGAAATTATTGCCCCTCTATAAGAGGACAGTATTTAAGATTGTTAGTAATGTTTAAAATTAGTAACACTTCTTTAATACTTATGACACAAAATTATTGACTTGCATTATATCTTGGTACTTCCTTTAGAGTATATATATATATATATATATATATATATATATATATATATATATATATGTATATATATATCCCACCTTTATTTTTGTTTATTGGTTAATATCGGTACAAGTATTTAATTAATATTTAAATTTGTATAGTGACATAAACTTAATTATTTTTTACTGTTGAAGTTCTTTATATTCTTTGTTTATCGTAAAAAAAAAACAACAACAAGTAAGTCAAGAGAGAATAAAAATAGAAGATATTAAGAACTTTGGAAGTGTTTTTTTTTTAATTTTTTTATAATAATATTAGGTATTTACGTTGCTACTAACTATTATTCTATTTGTTTTTAGTTTCAATTTCGTTAAAAAGGTTAAAAAGAGTAATCTTGCCGCGCTAAGGTATCAATATAAATGTTTAACCCCTTAATTGGACACGTTATAATAGTAATTTTTTTAAGGGATAATGGCGGCAAAAGTGGCCAAAGTTAGGCCAAGTGTGCAAATAAGTGGCTAAACCGATTTAATATCGGCATAAGTAGCCAAAGTTTACCAAACCGTGGACAGTACAAATTCCATCCATTTCATGTCAACGCCGTTAGCCACGTCAGTGCTAAAATCGTTATTTTTTCAATTGGTTTGAGATTTTAGGTCAATATATGAAAACATGATATGAACATCAAGAAGACTAATACTAAAATCAACATTAAAAATAATATATGAATATCAAGAACACTATATGAACTTCAAAAATGTTACATGAACAATAAAAACAATATATCAACATCAATAGCACAAAAAACTTCTCTAATAAATATAAAAATATTGCCATAAGCAAAAATACCCATTTAGTCACAAGTTTTTTTTTTTTTTTTTAATTACTCATTGTGTGTATTAAAATGAACTAAAATATGTATGTTTTAATACGTTTGTACAAAATAAAAATTTCGTTAATAACGTCGGCCTAACATTGTTAGTTAGAGTCGAGGCTAAAATCGAGACTTTGTAATATTATTTTATTGAGATATATTTAATTGTTAGAGACCCGGAATTTTGTTTAAGGAAATACCCATTTAGCCACAATATATTTTTAAAAATATTACTCATTATGTGTATTAAAATGTACCAAAATGGGTAGTGTTTTAAAAACTTTGTAAAAAAGTGATAATCTCGTTAATAATTTTGGCCTCATTGTTAGTTAGAGCCGGGACTAACGGCGTTGACATGAAATGGATGGAATTTTTACTATCCACGGTTTGGTAAACTTTGGCTACTTATGCCGATATTAAATCGGTTTGGCCACTTATTTGCACACTTGGCCTAACTTTGGCCACTTTTGCCGCTATTATCCCTTTTTTTAATAGACACCTTATTAATTGTATTTTTTTTTAATTTTTCTTTAAATCTTACTCGTTCACTTATAAACCCAAATCTTTTTTTGATAAATATACTCAAATTTTACTTAAGGAGGTTTTTGTTTTTGGGGTTCATTCGAATTGTAAAGTAATATTTAAGTAAAATTTTTCAAAAATAAATAAATTTGAATCCACATCGCCTTAATTAAGTACAAATTGAGCATATTTGCCCACATTAGCCCTATAAATTATATAATATAACCTCGCTTTTGAAATTAGTTTCACGGGAACCTTCATACAAACCTTATAAAATCATTTAACAAAGGCAATCAACACTTCATTATAGTAAAAAAGAATGAAGACGTTCAAACTGATAGAAGCAACGAAGTTTTATTAAAAAAAAAATAATCAACATTTCAAATGTTATTTATACAATATTCTACCATCATAAGAGTAATTTTATAAGCTTTATTTCATTTAAATTTACATATTAGATTTCGTGAATTGCATTATTAATACATTTGTCGTCTCTTTCATTGCAAAAAGGATAAAAAAAAAGGAACGCGATATTTTACATGAATAATTAATTTTAAAGAACAATAAAAAAAATCAAAGAAGGTCAACAATAACAAAAATTTTTATTACAAAGAATATTATACAAATCCAACTCGCATTATAACCAATCTAAACTGCCCTAAGTGAATATCAAAATTTTATACTTGAAAAGGTAAAATCTCATGTATGTTTGAGTCAAATTCAAGGAACCGTCGCGGAGAAAATCAGGAATTAATTTTAAAAATTTATCGACGGGCAATCGTTGTCACACGCTATGTCCCTATCTAAAAGATTCACCATTGGACAACGAGGCTTCTTGTTAACTTTCTACACTATAATAATACTGATAAACGATTTTTTTAATTTCTTTTTACCGATCAACTCTGGTAGGTGGGATACTTGCCGGAAACCGCAAAATTCTAAACATTGATGGATTGAGCTGTATGTTATCAATTCATACGGCAAGAAAATGCTAGCTAGGACTCCTAAATGTGTCCATTATTAGCCTTTCATATTTGCATGGCTAAGAGAATGTGTTGCATGAAATCATCCTTATAATTATAATGAGGACAGCCAATCAATCACTTGACAGGTGGTATAAGGTCCTTGTAGCTTTTAATTTTCATCACCATTTCCACTACAATTTTATTTTGTTTACAGATCACGCCCCTATGTGGCTTTAGTTTTGTGTTCTGAACCCTAAAGTTTCATCCCAATTACACCTCTTTTTCTTTCCTTTCCTTTCCTTTGATTTTTTTTTCTTTTTCCAAGAAAGAATGAGGATATGATCAACATATATAGGCAATTAGTGGGAAAGAAAACCGTGGATCGATTGCCTCCACAATCTTGAAGAAAAAGCAACTTCTAGAAGAAACTATACTAAAAGTAGAGACAAAAATAATTCTTTTTTTTTTAGTTGAAAAAAGGAGTAATAATGATCCATTCTTCTTTTTGTTGTGAATTATGAAAAAATATTGGGTAATTTAGTATCATCAATTTTCCGTAATTATTAATTTATCTTGAACTTTTTCTTTTGTATTAGATTGCTTCCTATACTAGTTACCATTCTAAATATTATATTACTCAATTTTCTTTTTAATCATTTTTGTATGAATTTGTAACTAAGTATCGATTCGAACTTTATTTTTAATTTTTTATATCAATTAACTTCTCCAAAATTTAATGTGTATCAAATTTTATGTCTGCTTTATCAGGAAGTTTCAAAGAAAAAATTATTGTTTCAATAATATGATAGAAGTGATGAGCTTTGAGACCTCGTGAACTATATATATTGGAAATTCGTAAAATACAAAATGGAGAGAGAGGGAACATAAGTTGGTTAGAATATAAGATTAAAATCTCAGATTATTTTAAAAGAAAATTAAGAAAAATCTTAATATATTTTGATGAAATTAATTAACCATATAGAAGAGGTGAGGTATTGATCATATAAACTCCAATTTCGTAAAGGAATGATACTCACGATATGATGAGTTAACCGGGCAAATTATTTAATAGTGACCATTAAAGCTGCACAAAAACGTCGTGAGTCTGGTTCGCGATGGCTCGCGACGGGGAAGAAGACGTCGCGACGGATCGCGATTTCGCTATGAAAATCGCGATGCATCGCGATGGGGAAGGAAAATCGCGATGAGGCCGTCTCTCTCTTCCTCTGTCTCTCTCTCTTTCTCTCCGTCTCACACACTCTCTCTCTCTGCTCTCTCTCTCTCTCTCGCGCGCTCAACGTCACGACTGATCGCGACCAGCAACACCGCGACACATCGCGACGCCAGAAACTGAGATTTCCGGCGACCAGGTCGCGACGGGTCACACATCTAGTGACCATAAGTATAAGGATGTGAAGTAATTAATAAGTAAATAAAATAACAATAATAATAATAAAAGGAAATTTAGAAAGTAATTTAATAATAAAAAATATTCACAAAAACAAAGTGATAGGTAGTCATAAATTTATAGGCGCGATATTAATCCTAAAAACATAGCATTTACCCAATCAATTTCACCCATTATTGCATGAAAGAGAATTTGCGTGCAAATTGATGATGATCTCTACTCAATTTGGTTTCTAACTTTTATCCAACTCTACGCATGCGTCAAACACATGGCCAACTTCTCATTATTGATTATACTAGCCTAATAAAGATCACATACACAATAATATTGTAACATTTTAATTATGTGATATTTTTTAATGATTATTTTTAGGGGTGAAAATTTTGTAATCATTTTTCGGTTTTGTCCCAATTTCGGTTCCTGTCCCGGAACGTTTTTAAAAAAATAAGAGAAATTTAGTTTGAAACTGGGAACCAAAATTTCCCGGTTCACGGTTTATGGAACCGAGAACCGGAACCGGTACCAGAAGCCACATTTCCAGGTTTTTGGTACCGGTTCCGGTTCCAGACTACATGTAGTTTTAGATGTTTTCATATTATGTCGTTTTTAAATATTTTGTATGGTTATTCTAGTTTTTGGGTTTTATGTCGTTTTTTATGACTTAAACTACATGTAGTTTTCGTTATTAGGGTTTATTATTTCCCATTTTCCATTCTCGGCCCTTTCAATATCTCTTTCTCACTCTTTCATCCATCGCGACATCATCTTCTTCTCTTGGCCGAGAACCCTCCACCGTCGATTACATGTCTTCGTCTCCAAACTAAAAGATTTCACTCCCAAGCACAATCAATTCTCGTGTTAAGTTTCTGTTTCGGCCATTGATTTTTGTCTCGTGTTAAGTACCGATTTTTTTCACGAATATTTTCTTACTTTTTCCCGGTTCCGGTTCCGGTTTCCAAAACAAAAAGGAAATTTACAACCGGAACCGAGAACCGGTACCGAAAATAAAAATCCCAAAATCTATATATATATAAAAGCAAGATCACAAGTGGATGACATGTCAAGATGAGAGAACAAGGATTCTCAATTCCTATTTTTTCAGATTTTATATTTTTTTATTTAAATCAATTTATATATTTAAAGTCACATTTAATTGTTTCATTTATTTGAGATGTTTTTATATTCCCTGTGTGAATAAGTATGCATAAAAAAATATAAATTAACCATGCACACCAACAATTGATTATACTATTAAAATTAATACGAGTATATATAATTGTTCAAGATTTTTTAGTAGAGGTTATTTTTTTCATTTGAACAACATAACTTATTATAAAAATAAAAAATCACATGAATATCATGCGATATATATGATCATGTAATCTAAAATTGTATGTAATCTATATATTCTATAAAAAAGAAAGGTTTTTTTTTGAAGACGAGATGGCAACATATAATCAAAAGAATCGAGGATCTCTATTTTCTAACAATTTTGTTATTTTTTCAATCGAAATCAATCCATCCGTACACAATTTATATATATGTATATATATATTAAAGCATGATGACAAAAAAATTTCTCAAGATAATTTTATTATATAGACATGCTAAATATTAATTTCTTAAAATTTTGAATTTTGAATTAAAAAAAATTTAGATTGATACCATTTATGCTATGCTATAGGCATTAGTGTCTCATTGATTGAATTCATGTTTTTACGTTTTACACGTACAAGACCATTTAATTACACAATTTTAACGCTTAGTGTATGCAATTCATTTAACTACATGACCATTAGTTTCTCATTGATATTTTATCAAAAGACATATTCATTTAACCGACCACTAAGTAATTGATTAATAAGAAATAGCACTACACTAACAACCTATTTATTAAATATGCCAATAAATTTTAAAAAAGACCCTTCTGATTCTAAATCAAAGAATTAAAACTCTTCATTTCTTCATTTCACGACTATATAAAGCAATACTCTAAGCTACCATTTACCTCAGATTGTTGTTCATGTTTTTAATCCTGTATTTTTAAGTCTTTTTAATTAAATTTTATGTTTGTTTTTTCTGCAGAATTTTTATCTCTTGGTGAAGTCATCATGTCTTCGGCTGCCTTAACGGATTCATCGAATGAAAACTTGAAGGTATCATATCTTTCTTTTTAGCTTTCACTGAATAGGTGATTTTTAATTTAAAAATAGTTTTGTGTCTATTCTTTTGCATACATATTTAATTTGGTTTATCATATCTATATAGATTTATACTCTATGAACGTGAAATCCTTCATTTATGAATTCTTGCACAAGAAGAAGAAGAAGAATCAGGTGTCACTTCTAGATGCAGAAATTATTCGAGTGAAAATGATCAAACCGCTATGTTCACATATTTTTTCTTCTTCTAAATTAAATTTCTATGATAGTCACTTTGTTTGCTATGTTTAAATAGTTAAGTTTAGTTTCATGCTTCAAATTGTCATCTACGTCCGGATAAAGTCATTTTTTATATTAAGTATGTATATTAATTGTTATTTTGATGCAAAATTGCAAAGAGGGTGTACATACAATACAATCTCTAAAAGTGTCTAATAGCGTATATAAACAATAATGGACGCGTTTTTCAGAGTTTACTTGTTATTTTGATAAAGAACTACAAACAAGTGACATCTCAAAAATTACAATACAATTATTCATGTCAAATAATTATGTTTCCATACATCTCATTCTTTTCAAGTAATTTTTATTTTTTTTGGTTGTTCGTGTTGAAGAATTTTTTCAACGCAGTTACAAAATTATGATTTTAATGTCTCCTCTTATCACTCAAATTCAATGCCCTTTGCTTCTATGACTCTTCCTATCACTTTATTGAATGATTGTTTTATTCCTCATTAATGGCACGATTAGACATGTTTTTGTATTTAATTCACTGCTAATTTATTTTTTACTACTATTTTTCTTATGCTATCCGTCAACTTCGTACACCAACACTTCTCCTCCTCAAATAAAATTTAGTGCTATCATTTTTTATGTTGTTTGCTTATGTTTTATGAGAAGGCAATGGAATGGAAGAGTCCTTTTAACATTAAGATAAATGTCAAAAAAGATAAAAGAGATTTTCAATTTAGATTTTGAAGAGAATATAAAATGGAAAAGAAAGGATGATGAAAACTTTTTAGTTGTTGTTTCTAATTACTGTGAAGTTTATACTTCAATTGTTCGAGTCAAAGTATATTTTGACCCGAATGTCGTTCCAGTGATAATTTAGAAGTATAATGACTAAATCATTAATATAGTTTTGTTTTCGTAGTAAACTTATACGAATACGGTAAAATATATGCATAAGATTGATAATTGATATTACACATAAAAAATATATGTAAAAGATATCATTGGTATGCAAATTGAATATGATAAATTTTTGGATATATATATATATATATTTTTCCATAGCCTAAAAGTATAGAATAATTAAAAAACAAGGAAAGTTGTCATGTTTTTTTTTTGTTTTTTGCTTAATGAGCGCAATTTTTAATTACTTTACAATAACTAACGTGTCACTTAACTCAATGAATACCACAGTATTGAAGAGATACTTTCAAATTGTAGAATATGGGAGTATCGACGTTGTAGCGGGAAAGAATCTCTTACAAAATAGTTTAAACTATGCGTTTTTGGTCTAAAGGATTTTTCTTACTTTGTATAGTTTTTTTTAATGTAGCTACTTCTAAAATCTATATATTACTATTTTTATTGATGATTTGATGACGATGAAATGACAAAGAAAAAAAAGAATTTGAAAATTACATGTACTATTTTTTAGCAACTACCGGCAAGTATATAATATATATAGTATATATAATATATATTATTATGTTATTACTATTAGTCAGCACAATATAATTATTAAATCAGGGTATTTCACTTTCATAATTATTAATTTTGAAGCGAGTCTTCTACCTGTATACATTGTCAATTGTCAATTATTTTTACGACGATGATATTATTAATTTATGTATATAATATATACAGTATATATAATATATATAATTATGTTATTACTATTAGTCAGCACCATTTTTTTTTATTATTATTTTCTTTACAACATAGAATCTAAATTTGTCCATAACATTTAACATTTATTAATTTTATTTCTCACCTTACCAACTATTATTAATATGAATATATGCTCTTATATTATTGTTGAACATTGTTTTGCATAGAATATTGGCTTACGCTTCTATTCTTATATGCATGATCGCATCTAAAGTCATTAATGAGATTATATATGTTGATTAATATATATTCTTTGTGCACTTGCTTAATTCAATGTTGATTAATTTCGAACAACTTTAATTTCTATTATTATGCTACAAATATTACAAATTCATTTAAATTTTTGTTGAAATTTATAAATAATACTTCGTCACCGCGCGAAGCGCGGTGCCGTCCACTAGTTTTAAAATAGATACCAAAAGTAATTAATTTCTCGGTTCCTGATTCCGCTTTCACCCCTAATTATTTCTATGACGTTACATGAATTTTGACTAACAAGTGTGTTGGAAGAAAACCAAACGGCATTATAACGTTAGAAACTTGAAAATTAAAAAAAGAGATTAATCACGTATATCTTTTCGTAATTGCATAGATGTACCATGTATTTTACAATAAATGACAATAATTAATCGATTCA
Organism: Parietaria judaica; assembly: GCA_954871525.1. Lineage (NCBI taxonomy): Eukaryota > Viridiplantae > Streptophyta > Magnoliopsida > Rosales > Urticaceae > Parietaria > Parietaria judaica. The sequence goes on along the minus strand of OX940865.1, from coordinate 11,321,412 downwards.
TAAGAATATAAAGTGAATATATAGGGTATATATATAGCAGTGGCACTTCATTCTATGAGAATCTTTTTACCCCTTTACTTGGATTGCCAATATGGCAATAACCTTAGTGTCTAAGGTTTTGACCAATTATTTTCCTTTTTTTTCTTCTGAGAAAAGGGTTTGGTTATAATTTTACTTGGATGACTTATCAACGTTCCAATTCTTTAGCTCCATCATTTGTGTATTTATATCAAGTATCAACCCACGTTCCTTCACAGTTTCACTTTTAGCAGTATTTAATATTATAAATTTAATTGGTCACAAATGTAACATAAGTATATAATATATAAAAGAAAATTTTATATTAGTTTTATTGATCACAAATGTGTATCAATAAAACTAATATAAAATTTATATTATATTTGTATCATACAAATATATTTATTGATTTAATTGATCAATATATGATCAATAAAATTTTATTAAAATGCGGAATTACAACAGCTTCCACAGAGGCTGAAGCCCGCCGCGATTTTTTGAGCTAGTAGAGCTTGATTCTGGAGCGACGTTATCTTACTTCCAACCCTACCTAGCAGCTCCCTTTACTTTTTTGTATTTTTCATAATCTAAATCCCTCTTTCGGATGAAAAAAAAAAAACTCTCAGAAAACATGAAAATGGAGAAAAAAAGGTAATCAGAATTTTACTATTTTATCCTCAAACGTTGAAGTTATTACAAAATTAGTAGCTTTTTTATTACACTTTTATTTTATAACCCTTGAACTTTTTGTTTTTTACACAAGACATGCACTTTTATTTTATATATTTTATTTGAAATTTTTTAACACTAATCTTTAGACGTTGTATGTAAATTATTTTTAATAGGTTACATACACACATTAATCAAAGTTTCAACTCTTAGATTCAATTCCCGTTAATATAATACCAACTTTATCATATATATATATATATATATATATATATATATATATATTATAGAAGTACTGACAAAGAATATCATGTATGTATTATAGACAAAATAAATTTATAGGTTATATAGCAACCGATGTAAATATAATACTGGAAACCTTCAAATATATATTTATATGTCATTAAAAAAATTACAGGAAAAATTATTTCCCCCCCCCCTTACTAAGAAATCTTAGTTCCGCCATCACAAATGTAATATAACGGTTATTTACTATTTTTTAATCAAATCTAGTAAATATTAGTTTAACAAAATTTCATTATATATTAATATTTGTATGAGCATGAAACATATTTATAGTCTAATTAAAGTCGTTAATTTATATAAGCTCCCTAACAATATGTTCTGTCATTTATTGTATTTGAGTTGTATTTATTTGTGTAGTCTTGAGTGTTGGGAATTAGGGCATAGATCATAGTACATTAGTTAGATGGAGAGAAGAGGACACGTCTATTGTTGTGAGCGATTAAAGATGCAACTAGGCCTCAGGGAGAGACACGTGTCGAGAGTAGGTGTTTCTATTCATTTCTGTCAACCTTGTCATCAGGCTGGATTTTGGGCTCCCAATTTTCACTTCACATACATAACATAGGTATGTTAATGTATATTGTATGATCAATGATCCACAAACAATTTTCACGGCATTAATTGATAGTATTTATAGATTAAATTGATCATTATTCTTGAACTTAATTGCTCTATTCAAATTAATTATATATATATGCACAGAATAGTCTTTATAAATGAATATTTTTTTATTATATTATTAAGACTAGGGGTGAAATTGGATAGGATAAGATAGGATATGGGCAAGTTGACCAATCGTATCCACATATGTAGATATAAAATAATTGTATCCACTAACCATTTTATTTTTCATTTATCCACCTGAAATGCGGTTAGCGGTTGGCGGTTGGCGGACCGAATTGGTTAATTTAAAGCGGATAGCGGATATTATCCAATTAATTTTATTAGTGAAAAACAAATACATCATACATAAAAATATAGCAGGAATAATGAAACATAAACTTTAAAAAATGTCATAAATAATATTTTATAAATAATCAAATTAAACTATTAACACACTCTAATATTTCTATGACATAAAAGACCAAAAAAACATATACAACATTTTTCTGTCACAAAGAATTAACAAAAAAATTAAATAAGTGAATAACCTACATAGGTTTTTTTTTTTTTTTTTTTGACGAACTATAACCTACATAGGTTTAATATAAGGGAACAGGGACAAGGGATGCATATAATAAACGACACTAAGCATTGACCAATAACATCCAACGACATTTAAGCACTAACAAAATAAAATAAAGGATATATAATTATTAATATATATTTATTTTTAATTTTTTAAACTGGTTGCGGTTAAAGCGGATATCCAATTCAAACTAAAAAATATAACCATTAACCAATTCAATTCTAAAAAGCAGTTGCGGATATCCATAACCATATTAAGCGGCTGATTAAAAATGAATAAATATGCGGATAATTCGTAGCGGAGCGAATAGGATATAGTTGCGATCAGCGGATGGCGGATAATTATTTCAGCCCTAATTAAGACTATTAGTATTTATCAATAGAATATTAATCTAATAACGTTTTTTAAATTTTTTGATTGAATAAAAATATAATATCATATATGTTGATCACTCATCGGTGACACATGATACATGTGTGTCACAGTCACTTAAAGATAAGAAGCCTATCGGGTGAGGACATTCAGTCACCATCCGGGGACGATAAAGATAAACCAACGGCTATATAAGCAAGCTCTTAACAGCAAGCAGAGTCCAGACCATAACAACAAAGAGAGAGAATCAAGAAAGAGAGTTCTTGAGAGACATAACTTCTCCGGTGAGTCAGACGGTGGATACGTCGACAAAGGTGACGACGGAGTACGGAGAAGGAAGGCTCGGGAACGACAGACAAAGGCGCACACTCTGAGGATCTGTCGGAGCTTCTTCGCGGCGTCAAAGGGGTTCGTTCGCACCAGGGTATCGTTCACCAACATTCTCTGGGTCTGGGTCATCTCCGATCATCGTGAAGGGTGCTGCACAACGGAGATCACTCCGTCATCGGGCAGCTTACGGTGGGGGTCATCGGAGATTGCTGTGGAATAAGCTGTAAGTTTGAATTCAACGAGAAGATCATCTTGGCAGAATATTGAGTCTTTTGTAACCGGTTGTGTAATTCAAACATCATCGATCAATAAAGTGTTAGTCTTTGCCGTCCAATTCTATCGTGTTGTTCCGCATTACTGTTCGTTGTTCGTGTTCATCGATATTGATTATCGGGTTGCTGGATGAAATCCCTAACAATATCATTATTTTAATTAAGCTCTACTACATTTTACGTTATTAGTGCTTAATTTTACGTCTAGAAAGGAAGAAGAAATAGTTTATATTTATATATTAATATTATGAGTGAGTAAAAAGAAATGGAAATGATCAGATTTCTGTTGATCATTTATTGAAATATTTTTGAGATGTTACTTAATTCGTACAGTTGTCAGAGTAGCTTGTCAGTAACTATATATACTGATAGTATGTACAAGAGGCAACATGCACTACTATCATATATCATAATCATGAAAGTGTAAAAAGACTATTATATATCTTGTGTGTATGTGTGAATGAATATTATTACATTGTTTTAACATTTAATTACGATGTTAAAAAAAACTGAGGTTGAAAAGTTGGGGTAAAGAAAGGCACGAAATTTCAACGAGCAATAATGGTGTAAAAGAAGCTTTTCATTAGGTGGTCTCTCTCGATGATTAATTAATTTGGCCACCACTAGCTATGCCTTTTTGGGTCCAACAACTTTGAAAATTCTCCTATTTCGACTCACAAGTCAAAATTGAGCTATTTTGAAATGCAATTAATTGTTTTATAAATAGTTATTATTAGCTAGTGGCAATGAAAAGAATATTATATTATAAAAACTATTGATTTGTTTAGTATAATAAATTATTAATGAAAATTTATAAAACTATTATTTAATCAAATTTATTAGTACAATAGAACCTCGTTAAATTAATACTCAATACATTAATAACTTCGATAAAACAATATTTTTGTATTGTCCCAACTAGAATTAACATGACTAAATTTTACCTCGATAAAACAATATTTTTGTATTGTCCCAACTAGAATTAACATGACTAAAATTTTACCTCGATAAATTTATAACCTCGATAATATAATAAAATACTTCCAACAATATTAATTTATAAAAAAATTACTGCATATCATGTATTAATTTTAAAAAGTTATATTGTATATACAAGTTAGCAAAGTCTTTGGTGATCAAATACTATATATATATATATATATATATATATATATATATATATATATATATATATATATATATATATATATATATATATATATATATATATACCTAGGTCTTAATCTCATTTAAGGAGCTATGAAACTATTTTGGGTAAACTGCGGCTAATGTACCCAATGTTTGATTTTCTGCGGATTATGTACCCAATGTTTATTTTTGGCGGCTAGTGTACCCAATGTTTGATCCGTTACATATTTTTGGGTTTTCCGTCAGTTGACCGTTAGAGAGTTATCATCCTCTATATGTACCATTTTCATAATTTTTACATAACTCACTCATTTGTTTTCCAAATTTTATGCACAACTTATGGTTCGAAAGATAAGAGATAGATATACAACTTTTATGTTTTAAGTTTTGTAAAATAAGTTTTAAAAAAATACAAAATTTCAACTACAACGTAAAACTGGACATTAGTTTAATGCAAAATATTTGTTTCGAGCAAATTTTAATATACTTAATGACTTTTTATGATGAAACTTAAAAGCAAAAAATTGTAGATAAATGTTTTATCTTTTCAAGAGGTGTTTATTTATAAATTTTGAAAAAAAAAATGAGTGAGTTATGCCAAAAATATGAAAGATGTGATGTGAAATAATATTTCATATTTTTGCCATAACTCACTCGTTTTTTTATCCAAAATCTATAAATAAACACTTGTTGGAAAGATAAAACATTTATCTACAACTTTTTGCTTTTACGTTTCATCATAAAAAGTCATTAAGTATATTAAAATTTGCTCGAAACAAATATTTTGCATTAAACTAATGTTCAGTTTTACGTTGTACTTGAAATTTCGTATTTTTTTTAAACTGATTTTACAAAACTTAAAACACTAAAGTTGTAGATCTATCTCTTATCTTTCCAACCATAAGTTGTGCATAAAATTTGGAAAACAAATGAGTGAGTTATGTAAAAATTAGGAAAATGGTACATATAGAGGATGATAACTCTCTAACGGTCAACTGACGGAAAACCCAAAAATATGTAACGGATCAAACATTGGGTACACTAACCGCCAAAAATAAACATTGGGTACATAATCCGCAGAAAATCAAACATTAGATACATTAACCGCAGTTCACCCAACTATTTTAGGCCCATATTATGATTGGCGTTCCATGCCCTACATGCTCCTTTTCTAAACTTAACATCGAAACTTGCTCATATTCGTTATATATCCAAAGAACGTTGTATATGTAAGGTACATAGAAGATGAACTTGGACAATGGACATTATGTAAATTCTAAATGTGTTAAACACTGATACATAGGGGTGAACATAATGCTTAAAAATCGATTTTTTATTCTTTAACTTTAAAATTTTAACAAAGTGGATCCGGGACAAATAACCGGACCCGGTTTGAAATCTGGATCCGGATATTATATTCGGTTCTTAAAAATAAAATTAAAAAATTGGATTTTTAGATAACCGGAATTCAAAATACGGTTCAAGATTATTATTTTGCAAAATTCATATTCCAGTTCTGGATTTCAAAGATCCGGTTTGACTCTTAAATAAATGTAAATCGAATGGTAGATTATTTAAGAATTTCAGTAATATACCGATGGATGGTAGATTATTTAAGAATTTCAAAAAACTCATGATGAGTTGAATTATTTTATAACTTGCCAATAGTTTAACTAATAAAAAAATCAAACTCACTTTCTACCCCTAAAATTCATGAAAAACTCGTGATACACTCACAAATCACAATTGTATAAAAATATATATTAAAATTCAGAGAATGTTGAAAAATAATCATAATTATTTTGAGTGAAACTGAGCAAGATCCATACTTCCCTTTGAAAAATATTGTAATTTTTTCTTCAATTAAAATATATTATTTAAGTTGTCAAAGTGTTTTTTTAAGTTACTAACCCTCACAAAAATGTTTGTTTTTAGACAATACACTTTCAAGTTTCACCAATAGTGGTATAAATATTATATATTCAAATATTATTAGTATATCATATTATTTTGTTGGATATATAAAATATTTATAACTACTTGTTGGATAACATATATAACCATGTATCTTTAGTAAAAAATAAATTAATATGAACTTGAATATTTTATAAAATTTGTCAAAAGATTATTATTGTTTACTAATTTATGTATTTTATCATCATTAAGCCATTAGCTAGTGTTTTGATGCCAATTGCTTAAAGCCTCTAAATTCACTTTTCCAATAATTTTTTAGGAGTTATTTTAAGTGAGTGAGTAATTATAAATGGGCAAATAGTAAATTATGACAAAAAATATGACTTATAATTGGCAAACGTATAAGTTCTTTCATTAACTTTTTTAACGTGAAATTTCGCTTGACGAGGTATGATTTGTTACATTTTCTGCCATTGAGTTTAAAAAACTTCAAAGGATTGACGAGGAATACTAAGTTCTCACATAGTAATTAAATTGTGTTCACCGATACTAAAATAAAATTGATCAATTTTTTCGTCACGTGCTCAAAAGAGACAAAAACTAAGTCGAAAGAAACGAAAACATGAACAAGTCATACGTCGTCAAACTTCAAACAGTACTAAGTTAATAGATAAATTTTCTACATATGTAAGAAAAATTAATTATTGAAAATTTTGCTATTAAATATAAGATCGGGGATATAAGTAAAAATTTTCTTAACACGTTGTGCAAATACCCCTTAACTATAAGTACGTGATTAATTGATTTTATACTAAATGCCATCACCTCTTCTTTTCCACCACATATAGAATGGATAAGTTAGAAATGTTCACCCCATTTTCTATCACGCTTTTGAATAAATTTCCTACATGTAGCAATATGAAAATTTCACAAGCACAAAAGTACGGTTACATTAAGCTCTAAAATTATTTTTCCATTTAAATATCTGCATAGCCATTTTGGAAGAAAATATTATTAAGTATAAAACTATAATGCTATATGCTTATATATATATATATATCAACACCATTACTCTTTTCTTTTCAAAACAAGAATATTATGCAACCTTATCATAAAAAATACACCATATTTACTTCGATGCTATCATCAAAACGGTTTTCACCTAATTGACTTCATTGATTTGAAGTCAAAAGCCTTATAGCATAAGAAACCAATTGCTTGCTTGTAAGTGAAAATTAATCATTATAAATAATGTAGGGCTCTATTCACAAATCACAAACCCTAGCTTAATATCTTGCATTACAAAAGTGAAGTTTTAATTACAACTAATCTCACCGTGACACGTAGAAAAGTGATTCTTCCTTTTTGATCCACGAGCCAACGACTGCCAAGTTAGCCAGCTCGCCACTGTTTGCTCAAGCCCGGTCTAGTGAACCTTTTCTCGTGGACCCGAGAGAGAGAGAGAGAGAGAGAGAGAGAGAGAGAGAGAGGCATAATCATCTTAATCCTTGATTAATAAAGTATTATTTTCTCTCCCTTTATATACCTTGCTTCTCCTCTCTCCCATTCTCACCATAGAAAACCCTAGTCTCTCTCTCTCTGACACATACTCTCTCTCTCTCTCTCTTAACATCTAATCATCAGTCAAACAGTCTCTCTCTCTCTCTAGATCATATAGAAGGAAGGAGCAATGGAGATAGAGCAAAGCACATCGGCGGTGGCGAAGAAGCTGTGGGGCATAGTGCGCATACTGTGCATGATGATGAGGAAGCGCGTGTCCAAGAGCAAGCTCATGATGGAGCTCCACCTCCTCCTCGAGCGCGGCAAGCTCGCCGGGAAGGCCATGGCCGAGACCGCCTTCGCCCTCCACCACTCCACCGGCGCCCTCAGCTGCCGCTCCAACGACGCCCTCTCCTTCGTCGCCCCCCGCGAGTACGAGTTCAGCTGCAGCAACAGCCCCGCCAATTACAACCCCTTCCACAAGCGCAGCCGGAACCGCGCCTCCGCCGCCCGCCACTACGACGACGTCTCCAACACCGTCACCGCCGTGCAGCGCATGCTCGAGATGTACTACCTCAATAGTACTAACCACCCCGACGCGCCTCCCCCGGACATGTACTCGCCCATGGTGGCGCTCCCGGGGTTCGGGCGGAGCCCCATGCCCGGGGTGAGGCAGCTGCGGATAACGGACTCACCGTTCCCGATCAAGGACGAGGGGCTCGGGGACAGCCAGGTGGACGTGAAGGCGGACGATTTCATCCAGAAGTTCTACCGGAACGTCCGTGCGGAGAGGAAGAACTCCATATCTTACGTCGACCAATCTCCGTACCGTGCCGTGTACGGCTGATATAGCTTGATGATCCTTTAATGGCGATGATAACTTGACGACTGTCTGTACTCTTCCTCTGAATATGGATCGTTTGATCCATGGTTTTTCGTGAATTTTTCTTCTTTTGCGGGTATACAGAGAGAGGTATACGATGTTGAAGATGATGATCGTTTGTTTATATACGTATACAGACATGATCAAATATATTTGTGTATATTCACATGGCCATGTAAATTATAGTCCTATAAACAAATATGGAACTTTTTTTGTTGTTTATCAACGTGGTTTAATTTAACGTGAAATTAATAAAGTAAGCTGTTTTTGAACCTATACATATATATAGAGTGATTTTCAAATAATATATATATGTATATATTATATACACATTCTTTAACTTTCCCTCAATTTTAATTTTTTGTAAATTGAAGAGTAAGTTGTATATAATATATATGCATGTCGTTTAGATATTAATGTTGGTGAAAATATTAAAGAAACTAACTCTTCTTTTGATGAGATGGAATAAATTAAAGGGTGCCAAAAGCTGAATAATTGGGAGGACGAATTGACCAAGCTCCATAATGTTAATGTGAAATAGTTATATATGAGTTAATTAATTAATTGGTTATGTTTTGTGCTTGTGGGGTTTTTAAATGAATTGGGCATCAAGGTTGGTGAGTTTAGAGGATTGGATTTATTAGGTTTGAGGGCTTTGTCTGTGAAGTGGTCTCCTCTTTGACAGTGATCGATCCATTACACAACACACAAGTGGTTCTTGTTTTTCCACTCCCAAACATCATAACACCCAACTGCACCTATTCCAAAACCAACACCCTTTTCTTATATTTTCACATTTATTTATATATATATATATATATATATATATATATATATATATATATATATATATGAAGCTTCTTGAACGTTGAAAGAACTCGATCTCCAGAGGAAGGTTCCGCTTAATTTAAGGTAAAAAATAAAAATTAAATTTACGGTTTTCATAATGAATAGAATTTGCGAGTCTAAGAGCTAGCGTAAATATTAGATATTTCGAATTAGAATGTTTATTATCACTTACATGACGGAGCTTATGCATTAACATCTAATTGCAATTGCGGGCGAAATAATTAACTGATGGGCGAGTCGCGTCTGAGATCCGATCCACACAACTCCCGAAGATATATATATATATATATATATATATATATATATGTTAGATTATGTCCAAAGGCAGAAGCACCTTAAAAACCGATCGATTCCGATAAAAAATGTCATTATAAGGCCGAAGGTCGGGCCGGTCATCTTTAGAAGCCTTTTTGTAGAAAAATAACGTGAAGCTATATTTATTATTTTGATGTTTAGTTCTGTTAAATTAACAATAATTTGATTGAAAAATTACATAAGACAAAAAGTGTACAAGCCATTAACTAAATGAAAAAAAAAGTACAAAGATCAAAATCGTTACGTCGTCATTATTGTCAAGAAAATACGGATATTTTTTTCACCTAAAAATCTTGCAGATATGGGAGTCCGGATTAACTTTTACCATAAAATCCGGATCCAAGTAAATCTAAATCATTACATATGTAAAATTATTAAAAAAAAAAGAAGAATAATAAAATTTAGAAGAAGTCAAATATTCTAACATAGATTTTTATAAGATAAGAATTTTCATAGTTACAGATTTATCTTCTTTTTTTTTTAAAGGAAATTATATTTCAATAACACTAAATAAGAACATTACAATAAAAGAGGACCTATCCAAAACGGAACAGGCTCGAAACAGTTATCTAGAACCATAATTTGAAAGCTCCAAATTTATTTGAATTTCCTCAAAATAAAATGAGAATTCAAGTTTTATATTATATTTACACCGATAAAGATGTATCATATATATGTATTGGCTGCTAAAATATTATTGAATACCGTCACGGAAATTTCGTCTCATCTCAACCAGAATTTATTGTACTATCATCCTTTATTAATTACACACTGCTGGAAAATTCCGTTAGGCTTCTACAAATACCTGTACGTACTACTGGAAAATTCCTATAAGCTTACACAAGCTGACTCAATTGTACCATATATACACATCTATATATATATATACACATACGATTCTTTATCAAACAGCCTAAGAATGTAAACCTGCCATCTGGTCAGAATGAAAACGACACATAAGATAGTGAGAAAAATAAATAAAATTCCCCTGGGTTACTATTTTTAGACATTACTTAGTTGGCATATATAATTGTCACTTGACACGTATGAAAATAATACACACCAAAATGTGTGAGAGGTATAATACTATGGTGCAACTGTGCAAGGTTTTAAATACCGTTTGTCGATATCGTTTCACACTTTTCATTTTACGGATATATTGCTTGTCGATGTGTATCTCATAGATAAGTCGATGGATATGTTGATGGATATATCATTTCGCATATCCTCGAAAAAAAAAAAATTCGATGGGCATGCCGATGGATATTCGAGAAATTTAATACCTTGCTATGGTGTGTGTGTATATATATATATATATATATATATATATATATATATGAAGTAAGTCATCTCATGGTTTTAAATATCAAGATATGTCGTCTATATATTGACAACGTGCCCATAAAACAAACAAAGCGATACGATATTTGTAGAAAATTGATATATATTAATTTTTTCTTATTTATCCGTTGTCGTGCCCGTCGGCAAGCAATATATCTGTAAAATTGATCGTGCCCGTCGGCAAGCAATATATCTGTAAAATGGATTGTGCCCGTAAGCAAGCAATATATCCGAAATGACATCGATATTGACATTTAGAACCATGCTTCGCACGTATGTTCGTACTTCGTACTCTATGTTCGTATTTATGTTCGTACTATATGACTTTATAATGATGCCTAGCTTATTTTATATTATGTCGACATTATGTTATGAGTTATGACTTTTATGTTATATTTTTGTGTATATGTTATGATTTATGAGTGTGTTTCAAGCTATAACTATGTGTCATATTTATTAAATAGATAATTTATAAATGTATATAGAAATATGATAATTTGAAATACTAAAAATATTTTCCAGAATATCCGTCGATATTTCGATCGGCAACCGATATATAAGTGAAATGTATGCGGTATTATCAGCAAGCGATATATCAATTTCTTCTCATTTATCATCGGCATGCTCGTCGACAAGCGATATATGTGTAAATTGAAAAGTGCGAATAAACGACATCGATATCGGCATTCACGCCCATAGGTCTATCTATAATGCTTTAAACTGTTCATCTTGTACATTGTACAAGGTATTTCACTGTTCTGCGAACAGATGATGCCATACTCCATCATTTATATTTTTCTTATATATATGCTTATATAATATAATTGGAATCTCGTTGTTTTAGAATATCTACTTAATTTCTATGTCTCATGTTAACAGGGCTACGTGAAAAACGCACATATATGATAGCATATAAATTATGCGCTTAAAATCTCGTTTGAATTAATAATTTCGGTTAAATTATATTTTTGTTTAATTCTAACTGTGAAAAATATCAGTAAATTAATATTAAATAAATTAATAACCTCGATAATAAAAAAAAATTATTTACCCTCTCACATAATTTACTTATGAAAATTCTACTTAATATAATAATATTGGTAGCACATAGAATAATTTATTTTTTTCCAGCTTATACAAAAAATTCTAAAAAATTATTTGGATAAAAAATTAGTTTTCAAGATAAAAAAGTTTAAGGAAGCAATATATCATTATCATATATAGGAAGGTCAACGTTCAAAATTAAATTTCTCGCCGTTCATGTTTAAAGCTGTTTCGTATATATATATATACACACACACACACACATATATATATATATATTATGTATATATGTGTGTATTAATAACAAGCTAGACCCCAGTTGTGTTGTGGCCCTTAACTATTAGCTCATTACTTGCGGATCGTGAGCTAAACTTTTTTACTATTAATGAAAAGAAAAGAATATACAGTTTATGAATTATTAAATTATGCTTAGTGCGGGCGCAGGTAGGCCGGCCCGGTATGCCAACCAAAAAGGGCGGACGGACGGTATTAGTAAATTAAAACCTCATTTGGTCATCTCGATTTTCAGAGCAGATGAGTTTCGGCAGCTTATTTGATTGTATCCACGGATCGGAGAATCTAGAGTCATGCCCAAGCGAGTGAGCCGCGCACCCTGAAAATCTCAGGATAACCCGTCACCGTCCGGTCTGATGTGGTCAATATTAACTTTTATAGTTATTTTTTTAGTTAATGTAAAGTTGTAACCATCACAACTCTAAATATGCACGAAGCTATGATCTATATTTCAACTCAAATGTAAATCTACTATATTTATTAATATAGTAAATTTATATTTAGTATGTTAGTCCCGTACTGAGATCGGATAAAAATGTAATTTAATTAAATTTATTAATATACCGAGTATTTATATATATATATTTAGTTATTGAAAATCGCTCAAGAACTCAAAGTCATTAAAAAAATCAAAAAAAAAAAAAAAGTTACTGCCCACTGAACTCACACCTATACATAGTGCAGCATAATCTATATAAATAAATGCTCAATATTTTATTTTTTCACAAAATCACAAGCTAATTATGAAATTGATAATATATATAATTCATTTACTTATTATCTCGTTGGCTAGCTAGATCCCGAAAGGTTAAAATGAAAGTGAGAAAAGGACTCAAATTGATAATAGAGTGGGTGAGAGATTGTGATGCGTTTGTAGTCCATGATTGAAGAAGAGTCTCTCTCATGCACTTAAGAGTTAAGACTCTCTCTCATAGACATACTGATAATAACGCTTACATCTTCATACTTATCTTCCAGAAAATTATCTTATATATCGCGCTACATCAAAACTAGCGTCGTCCTGTCTCGCCCCGTGAATGCAGGTTGGCTAGCCCGCGCCTATAATTTGTTCGGGCAGTCACGGTGCATAATGTAAAAGGGTGAACGGGTTTATTTGTCAAAATATAATATATCAAAAAAAGAGTAAAAATAATATTTTTTTTGTTTAAAAAAGACAAATAAATAAAATAAAAAAGCTTACACACTGGACAACCCATGTCCATCGTAAATGCTTAAAGACTGCAATTAAAAAGCGGGACGGACAAAGCGGCGCATGGCTTGCCCGTCCGAAGAGAAGAACACTCGTCAAAACACATTTTAACTACATTATAATTTTTTTACCATCAATTTTTGTGTGTTTATGAAAATTGCTCGGCCTTGGAATTGGTATGAGCAAATGCCTCTACTACATATTATTGAATTTGATTAAAGACCATTTGATTGAATTCCCAAGTCATATATGACTTGGGAATTTTTTTATTTTTTTATTTCTGAAGAAGTCATATAAGGTGTGTCACATGATTTTTCAACGATAAGCATTTAAATCTTCAGTCCCTCGCTATTAGCCTATGGTTGCAAAATGTTTTTGCAATACATTCTCTCACTTATTTGTGTGTGCGCGATCGAGACTATTCTAGAATCTTCATTACGCATGAGAAACTCAAACTCCAAAATCATTAATAGAGACCATTTACAAAATATCATAAACTTAATAAATAAAATCTCTATAAAATGATATTAATGGGACCATAATATTTTATTACGATGTATTATTAATTAGATATAAAGTAAATATAAAGTAATTATGTATAAATTTGGGAGCTTAATTCGCCGACTTTGTTCGCAACCATAAATTAGGTATTGAGGGGGTTACATATCAAAAATTTAACTTGATAGGTTTATATTTAACTTAAAAAAAAAATTAAGGGGGGTGGTTAAACTAAAATTTTAAATGAATTCTCTTTAAAAAAAAATTAAATGAATTTACACTAAAAATAATAAAATAAGGTTCTAGTGTACACACAGAAAATTTAGAGAGGGTGGTTCCAACCCCACCACTCTTCCTGTAAGTGGATCCGCCAAGTGCTTGCTCGCCTATAATCAGGGCCGGACTTAACTTTTCACAATGTCCTATGTGATTGTTTAAGCTCCTAATTTGATATCAAGTCCGTGTTGTATTTGCTATTTGCCGAATTTTGCATAAATATGATGAATACCTAATTAAAATGATTTGATTTTATCTTTTTCATACCATACACGACAATATTGAAAAGAAATTCCATTAGTCCTTATGACTCAGTCCTTGATCATATAACTTAATGGAGCAAAAGATTTATTTTCTCTTTTGTAAAGCATACAAGAATAATGACAAAACAATCCATGTATATATGCACTTCCCTTAAAAGCTCATATTATAAAATAGGGGTGAAACCCGAACTGGGAACCGGTAAATTAGTTTTTTTCGTCCATATTCCTTTTTTTTAACGGTTACAGTTTTGGTAACGATTCGTGGGCTCTAAATTTTGCGGTTCAGGTAAGGTAACAGTTCCGATTCTAAATTTTCTGGTTCAAGTTTCACTTACGGTTCCAATTTTAAAACTTTCCGGCTCCGAGTCTCAATTTTAATGAACATCTTTAATACACATAAATATGAAGATTTAGCAGGTTCATTAAAAATCACACTACCATAAATGGATAAGATTTAAGAAAGATGTATAACACAATCATGAGACTCATAGACATCTCTTATAATATTATTGGCTAAGAGATGTTGGTATGTTTGGAAATGGGGCCTTATTATTGGGGGAAAGCATAAAGACCAACTTGTCTACTAGCAAAACTAGCTCTAGAAAGCTCATGGAATTGTAGAGCGACATAAAAAGGTTCATAGTCCTTTGAAGAAAAGTAGATTGGTGGTTGCTTTGATGTTATTGTTAGGTGGAAAATAGGGGAAAAGGGCGTGTTAATTTGTCCAATGAACTTTGAGATTTTGGAGAATATTACTCCAATTGGAGCTCAATTATTGCAAGAATCCAAGACTTTCAATCGAAACAAGTACTACCATTTTGTTACTGGTTAATCTATAAGGGTTGGGTCTCAAAAAAAATGTTTGCATATGATAGAGGAAATGTTTGAATGCATTGTCAAATTGAGTGCAAATGATGTTCTTTTTCATTGTTTAAAGGAAAGTGATCGGCAATCCATGTAACTATGTATCATATGAATGGTAAGACCAAATCAGGTAATTCGGCGTTCTACTTTGATTTAGTATATATACTTTTATTATACATAGGGATATGTACGCGAGAAGTATCCAATCTTCTGCCAAGTACACCAACATATTTTCAATCTTGTGTTTATAGATGTAAGAAATACTCAAAAGTCACGAGGTCCAATTCTGTCCATGTCAAGTTAACGTTTGTTAAGACAAAGAAATACGTCTATCTTCAATTTAAATAGTGATCAAATAGTTAAATATTTCAGAGTTTAATCATAAATGTATCGTATTTCTCATGTAACATACATTAACGGGACATGGATACAAATGGACATCAACGCTGTTTTGGCTTTTGAGCACTATTGCCAATATAAAAATGATTGGGAATACGTCGATGCATTTAGTATAAGACAAGATATTTGGGAATGAAAAACATCGAGAAAATGAGCGCCTTTGATCACTTAATAATGTTCAAAACTTTTATTAGAATTGAGCAACACTTTTAGTTTGCATGGACAGCCAAAAGTCCTGTAGGTTTATGTTTGTGTTCTTGCTGGATGTACATACCCATACTCTAATCTTCATTGTTGTTGATGGTCTACACACGATCAAGACTTTACTCGGATAAAACATTTTTAATTTCAATTACGTTAATAAATAATTTATATCGTTTTTATTTTTATTTTTTATCTCCGCCTCATAATTTATTAACTCAAACCTATAACCGGGATTTTGACAGCACCCCGAGACAAAAATTTCACCCCTAGTTGACGCCCGGTTTTCTTCTTTAGAATTCAGCAGCATCGCAACCGGGCCATAGAAAGCTAAAATTTTGATTTCCACAACTTATTAGTAATAATAATTAACAGGCCTGAAACTTATCAGTCCTCACCAAATAAATTAATTGGGCCTACTAAAAGCCCATTAGCTAAATGGGCCGTGGAGGCATAGCCCTTATCGTGTGCCTCCACCGTAGCAGAACACTTTCTTCATTTTCGCTCGTGCTCTGTCTGGCCATGTCTTAACGCGAGCGAGCAACTAACGACTCCTTTGAGATTGTACTCTTCAATGGCGGAAGAACCATCATTCTCATGATCGCAGCGTAATGCATTCCACTCGTAACCAGTTTCTCTGATCCCGCCGAATCCACCGTGCTTCGGATCGAATTGCGCTGTAATCTTTGCTCTCAGAAGCCTTGTTTTTCGATTACCTGATCATCATTTTGTTTCCTGAATCGGATTGATTCCTGGATCTGGAGCGAGCTCTGTTTCCATGGCTTCATGGCTGAAAGCTGCAGAAGGTACGAAAAAACTAGCTTCGGTTTTCGTTTTTTTTTTATATATTTATGCGTGAAAATTGGGCTCGTTTTCGTGTAGTTTTTGTTGCGTAAAGTCGATTGATAGATGTTTTGTTCTGGAATTCTGCAATTCGTGCTTTCCAATGGCTATTCCGTGGTGTGGCATTAGATTCGTTTGAATAGGGTTGTGGCGTTTTGTGCCATTATCATGATGAACTCAATGCCTGTCTGAGGCACTAGTTTCATAGATGGTCGGTTTCGCGAGGTTATTTTGATCAAAGACTCTGTAAAGTTAGAGATTTAGTGAGGTGAATAATCCCGATTTTGGAGGTTGCGATAAAAATGGGTCTCGATATTGCGAAAGCCAAACCAGATTTTGGAGTTCCTATGGGGTGGCATTGTCTTCCTACAGGATCATGGTGACTTTTTGAGATTGCTGGGTTAGTGAGGCGTGGTTGGTGTTGATCAGCTGGTTTCCGTGGTTAGAGATCTAGTCGGTGCTTTTTTTCGCATTTTGGAGTTCCTATGGGGTGGCATTGTCTTAATTCCTACAGGATCATGGTTGAGATTGCTGGGTTAGTGAGGCGTGGTTTGTGTTGATCAACGGGTTTCCGTGGTTAGAGATCTAGTCAGTGCTTTTTTTCCGCATTTTGGAGTTCCTACGGGGTGGCATTGTCTTAATTCCTACAGGATCGTGGTGACTTTTTGAGATTGCTGGGTCAGTGAGGCGTGATTGGTGTTGATCAGCTTGTTTCCATGGCTAGAGATCTAGTTGGTGCTTTTGTTCGCATTTTGGAGTTCCTGTGTATTCAAGTTGAGTTATGGCGTCTCTTGCTGTTGTCGTGAACACTGGCGTTTCTGAGATGGGAATTAAAGCGATAATTGGCCTGGGAATTCTAGGTAGAAACTTTCTCCGTTCTTTGACCCACATTGGAGATTGCAGAGAAGTGCTGGTCTGATTTTTCTTTTGAGTGAGCACTTTGATCAGCAAAGTGAAAATAGAAGCCCTGCTCAGCAGTCTTAAAGAGACATAAATGGAGTTCTGGAGACCCACATCTGTCTCAACCAATGATTAACACATACAATAATTCTCACAACTTAGCTGTGAATTCACTCAAGCTAATAGTGCTGACTTGTTACATACCTAACATTAAGGAGTGATCAGGAATATTAAAGTAGGTTATTTAGACTATTTAATTATGTCCTGTTACTTGGTTATTTAATTATGTCATTTAAATGACTTGATTATGCTTTAAGATTTGATTTATTATGTTTAATATGTTAAGCTGGTTGGACAGGGTCCAATCTGACCTATTAGGTTAAAATATTTTGGTCTTATTAAGAGACCTTAAGCCAATAATCATTCACTTATTTTTATCTCTCTCATAATAGGAGAGATTAATTTCGGCTAACACTCTTGTAACGAGAACTTTGGGTTGTGACACTGACACCGAGTCTTTAATTGAAGTAACACGTAAATAACCAAAATTTTCTTTCCAATAACCAATTAGTTAAGCCCCAAGATTCATTTTTATAACAACTCGTAATTACCATCAGGATCCTCTTCGAGAGGATTGTGATATGAACTATCCTTTTGTGTAGAATCACGCCTAACGATCGGCTGAAATTTTTCATCTATAAGTAGCGGCTGGGGAAGTCACTGATATCTTTCTTGCATATAAATATAAATTCCTCAACTATGGGAAATGAAAAATGACAAGTTTTGGAATTCAATTTTATGGTATCTGTCGTTTCTATCCTCGAAGAAGATTATGACAGAATCACAATCAATATGAGCCCATCAAATACTAGGCTATGACGATGTATAATCTCGTGCAAATCATTTACACTTAAAAGAAACTTCTAAAAGGAGGGGTTTCATAGGCTTACAATTACAAATCTTCAAGCATTCCTTACTCACTATCGTCAGTCTCATTGGGCGCCATTTAATTTACCTCACAATACTTCTATTCGTATTATGCTAAGAATGTATAACTTTTTGATGTCATTTTTTTCTTGGTTTAAGGTCTGTTTGAAGTTGTTGATAGAAAGGCAAAGTTGGTTGTCAGTGAGTTGGGTGAAGAGCAATCTGATTCTCAGCCTTCAGGTATTTCTTGTTAAATTTCCATTTCCTCTAACATAGTTTGCTTAAAATTTTCGTCATCCACTTATTAATTGACCAAAAGTATACCTAGAGACCAATGTTAATTACACTCACAATTAAGTGTTAATTGTCCTTGCAATTGCGTTAATATGCTTCCAATCCGAGCATCAAAAGTTTGACTTGACAGTGAACAACTTTCTGGCTAATAATTAAAATATAAAGTACGAGAAATATGAGGCAAGCTGAAACTTTTTAAATTGACGAGAATTGGGATAATTTTCTAGTAGGAAATCTATTCAGTTGAGAAATTGTTTTTGGGAAGGAAAATTGCATCACAGAAAGTAGCTCTAAAAGGGTTGTTAGCTGTCAGTTTCAAATCAAAATTTACTCATTTTATTTTTCATGCAATTTGTCTCTCACTTTCTTTTGACTTTAAATCTCTTGATGAAGTGGTATCCAATGGGCAAGGATCTGAAGCAAAGAGAGCAAAGCCAAAGAAAAAGGTATTTTCCATTTAGTTAGTCTATAACCACTATTAGTAAAAAAACAGATTCTTCACGTATGTGAACAAATTATATGGATATATACTTTGCTACATAAGCATTCGTTCTAAGACAAGTTGGCTTGTTGTCTCACTGAAGTTTTGATTTCAGGCTCTAAAGCGACAATCCAAAGATGGGATCTCGAAAGCAAGTGATGTTGCACGTGAGCAAACTGGCAATCTTGCTCCACAAGAAATAAATGTAACACTTGATAAGGATAAGGGTGCTCCATTGATTAAGAAAGATGGCGGCGAATCTGGAGCGCATGTGATCCAAAAAACCAATGAGGAAGTAGATAATTCAGGCAATGATTCATTGGTATCAGGGATCGCTATAACAAATTCCTCAGTGAATGACAGCACGGAAAATGAAACTGATCATGGGAAAGTTCAAGTACCTGATACCGAGGAGATCACAGTCACATCTACTTTGAAGGGCAACCTCCCCATTGAGACCACCAGAGAAGCAAGTGAAGAAAATTCCTCAAATTTGCTCTCGAAAGAAACTGAGATAGTAAATGAAAATCATGCAGCAGTGGTTGAACGAGAGGTTCAACGTGGAGATTTAGATGCTCCTCCAGAGATTGGCCAAGTGGCATCCGAGTCTCAGAAAATTGATGTTGAAAACAACAGTGAAATTCCGTTGAAAGTCATTAATGACAAGATTGAAGCGTCCGTCAATCAAACCAAGCAAGACGAACAAAAACCGGACACGTCTCAGAAAGAAGAGGACCAACTTGATGAGGTTAAGTGTTTGATATTGGGAAAAAACCACAGAAACCTCATTTTTGTAATTTTTTCAGTCCTTTCTTTTCTGGGTTATTGTTCTACAGGTTCCAATTCTATGATTTTTTTCGTGCAGGCTCAAGGACTTCTTAAAACTGCGATTTCCACAGGCCATTCCAAAGAGGCAAGGTTGGCTAGGGTAAGCTCTAATGGTATCCAAAATTATAGTTGAAACTTGAAACATAGAAATTAATTTCTTAAATTTATTTAGTTTGTTGTTTCCTAATTAATTATTGTTATGTTTATGCTTAGTTAGTCTTATGTGTGTGGACCTGTCTAATATTAAGCCCTTAGTAGTCGATTAGTGTCATTTGAAGCTTTTGTGATTAATGAAAATATCTGTAATTAATTTTCAAGTTACAACATTATTATTGCCCTACACATTGAGTTGCCTCCTAAAGCTACAATTATTTGGAACGATCAATGAAAATGCAAAATGAATAAATTTTATGCTCATATTCCATGCAACTAGAACATTTTTTGCACCGTCTCTGTGATCCCCTTATTTGTTAAAAAAAAAAAAAACAAACTTTTTCATGTTTTTTTATTGTTCTTTCATCTCGTTTAGGTGTGCGCAAATCTTTCATCCAGACTTCAAGAATACAAAGCTGAAAATGCACAATTAGAGGAACTTCTAGTTGCAGAGGTATATTCCTCATTCGGCCCATGTTAAGTTTTATGTACCCAAGTTTTTGTTGAGAATGAGTATATATATATATTAAGCGTGTTCATAATTATTAGAAGCTATTTCATAGATTAGAGGTATTAAGCGTGCTCTTAGAACAAATTTGGTCGCGTAGAACTGTACTTATCAAAGGAAATTTTCTTATGGAATAATTTATGGAAGTTATCCCGAAACCCACTGTTTCTTTCCTCTTCTTGAACAGAGAGAGCTTAGTAAATCATACGAGTCACACATAAAGCAGCTTCAGAACCAAGTGTCGGAATCAAAAGGCGAGGTAACAAGAGTAGAGACAGGTATGGTTGAGGCCTTAGCAGCGAAAAATTCTGAAATTGAGGGACTTGTTAACTCCATGGAAGCACTCAAGAAGCAAGCTGCTCTATCTGAAGGAAGTCTGGCTTCACTGCAGGTCGAATACACTTGTATAGATTTTTCCTTCTCATTTTCGGTGTCGATTTCTTGTTTTACAATCAATAGTCTATATTGCAACTGAACTCAGATTTTATCAGCCTGAAGTTTTTATACAGACTAATCATGTTTATCCAGGCTAATATGGAGTCTATCATGAGAAATAGGGAGCTTGCAGAAACAAGAATGATGCAGGCAAGTGTTTTCTTTTTTTCTTTATTTTTCTCGCAAATTATACTACTTTTTCTTGTTTTGGTTATATCGTGAGTTTCTTAAGATTATTTAGCTACTATTTCTTATTAAGGCCTAGATTATTTGAAATTTGTTTAGTTAGTATTTCTCAGTTGTTTTTTGTTATATTTTATACGTGATAGAATATTATGTAATACATGTTTATTTGTGTAATATTAGGCTCCATGATTAGTAGTCCATAGTTTATGTTTAAGTATTCGTATAGCGGAATTTAATAATAAAGGGTGAGTATCGTTTCTGTGAGTATCTTCAGGCTCTGCGGGAGGAGCTGGCTTGTGCAGAACGGAGGGCGGAAGAGGAGCGCTCAGCCCATAATGCCACTAAAATGGTTTATACCAATTATAATCTCTATTTTTTTGAAAAATGTTTTCCAATTTTTTTCTTGACTAAATTCATTTCTATTGGCTTGAACAGGCTTCAATGGAGAGAGAAGTGGAATTGGAACATAGAGCCATAGAGTCATCCACAGCCCTCGCCAGGATTCAGGTAATGTAAGGATTCTATATGGAAGCGACTAATTGTCCTGATGAGTTCAAGCCGTGATGCCTTTGTGATATAAACACAAGTCAACGAAAATTCACCAGGACGATGAATTTCTTACTACTTTTATTGATGAAATCAACAATACAAAACGAGTGGTTGTTCCTTCGAGAACAAGACCAAAGCTCTTTAAAAAGACATAAGCAATATGCGAAAATAAACGTGCCATCGCCAACTAGGGATTGACGCCTATAAGGTGATTAATAACCCCAAATCACCACTTATTGGTAAATTACCTTAAAAGCCCTCAGTGTCATAAAATAACAAAAAATACTTAATTGGACATAAATAATATTAAATTGCCTTACCCCTTCGATAAGTGATCAAAGGAAGTCGTACATTTTGCCACTAAGAAAATTAAGAAATATTACGCAGAGAATCGCCGATGAGAGAACAGCAAAAGCAGCAGATCTTGAGCAGAAGTTGGCACTGCTTGAGGTAGTGAGAAATTATCCCATGTTTCCGCAGCATCATATCATGCTCATTTTTCTGTTTAATGTTCCAGAACTTATTGATAATAGCATTATATGCAATCAGGTTGAATGTGCAAATTTGAATCAAGAGCTTCAAGATATGGAATCTCGTGTTCGCCGTGGACAGAAGAAGTCCCCAGAAGAGGCAAATCAAGCTATTCAGGTTCTCTTAAATGTTATTCTATGTAAATCAAACTATTGGCCATTGCCTATCAATATCTTTTCAGCCATTTTTTTTCCCCTCCGTTGGTGTTCTTTTTATGCTATGGTAGTTTTTTGGATTAGAATCGGACATCTCAATGATGTACGCAAAGTTTGGTGTATGAGCTGACTGTCTTTTAGTAGGGTTTTAGGGTTCATTAATATCACTTACTGGTTACAAACTTTTTAGATTCAGGCATGGCAAGATGAAGTTGAACGTGCTCGTCAAGGTCAGAGAGATGCTGAGGGCAAGCTTTCATCTCTGGATGTAAGCCGTTCTTATCTTTGTAACCAAAAACTATGACCGGTTTAATAACGTTTATTTTATTATCTGTTGAATTTTTACCTAAGTTTTTATAAATGCTTTTGGTAAATTTGTTCTTGTTCCTGATTTATTTAATTGATATAAAAAATTAAAAATTGAGCTTTTGGTTGACAAGAAATTTACATAGTGCAATTATCGTTTTTGGGTTTACATTATCGCCTCTCACTCTCATATATTTCTCTCTGCTCACTCTCTCCTTACACTTCTCGTTTCCCTCTTGTCTAGCATTTTCTTCTAGTGTACCGTGAACAGTTTTTTGGCTCTAAAAAACTAGATTAAAAAATACTAGTTATTGAAAGCTGATTTTTTTAGGATCTGAAACACAAAAATACTTCCAAAATTTATTATAAAACTTAAAATAAAATGATATATACGGAACATAGCCAATATTCCTGTAGCCGTTCTTGGAAATGCTGTGGTTTATCTATGGTGTCCTGTGATCATTTTGTGTTTAATTATATTAGGCTGAGGTACAAAAGATGAGAGTCGAATTGGCTGCCATGAAGAGGGACGCCGAGCATTACTCACGTCAGGTATTTATAGTAATGTCATCAATATTTTGATGAGATGCGCCAAAAATGACCGATTTTCAGTGAACTAGTGTATATCTCCGTACCTGTTTTATCAGTTCACCAAGTTTAGCTTTTATGCTATATAATAATTAAACTCATATTCTGCATATATTATCTTCGGAATATTTAATACATACCTGTATGAATTGTCAATTTTACAGGAGCATGTGGAACTCGAGAAACGATACCGTGAACTAACTGATTTATTGGTAATTCTAATTCAGTGTACGTATTCTGTATGCTATTAATATTCAAAGGATTTATGATTGACTAGTCAATATTTATTATACTATATTCAGTACTACAAGCAAACACAATTAGAAACCATGGCCAGTGAAAAAGCAGCTGCCGAGTTTCAATTGGAGAAGGAGTTGAAACGTCTCCATGAAGCACAGGTTCGGTTTCAGGTTTCTAATCTACTTGGCTAGCATTTACTTCGTTTGTGATACATGCCTTTAAATATTAGGAATATGTTATAGTTTAATTAGTCGTCATTTAATTATTGACGTTTAAACCAAATGTAAGTCGTTTAGTTCTTTAGTCACTTAGCTATACTCATGTATTAGAGTTATTAATGAGAGGTTAAGCTAATGAAGAAGAGACCAGTAACCATTCACAAAGGTAGTGTTTGGTTCGGGTCTCAGAGACCAGTTCTTGGTTTATTGGTTACGCAGATCATGTTTTGTTATCAATGTTGGCTACTTTTCGTGTCATTGGTTGTGGGTCGTATCACATAGCTCACTTATGTTTTTATCATAGTCTAAAGTGTTGAAATACGACTTAGATTATTTGAATTTAGCTATTATTTTGTATACTTAGCTAAAATCTTATGTAATATAGGTTTATTTAATCTAATATGAAGTCCCATAAATTATTAGTCCTTCACTTATGTTTAATTATCAATGGTGTGAATTGAAAGAAAAAAAAAATCAAATTACTATTCCCAAAATTAATATTATTTCCTGATCAATATCTGCGGTGCTACAAACAGGCAGAGGCAGAAAGAAGCCGAGTTTCACGGAGACCGTCATCGTCTTGGGAAGAAGATACAGAAATGAAGACACTTGAGTATGTTGTTTCTTTGGCATTACAAATATTTCCATTCTTTTATAAACCGGATGCACGTTTTCTCTTTAAAAAAAAATCGGTTTCTGATGATCTGGTGCTTGGTGTTGCAGGGAACTTCCCTTGCATCACCGTCATATGGAGGGGGCGAGAGTTCAGGTATCAGTTTTCCAAGATCCTCTAAACATCACTAGATATAACTTCAGTTATCTAGTTCTGGAGTCCAAATTTCCCTTCCATCTATTATAAAAAATCACAAGGAAAAAAATTGCGAAAAAATTAAAATATGATTTTCTGCAGTTACAAAAGGCGGCAAAAATTTTGGACTCTGGAGCAGTTAGGGCCACTAGATTCCTCTGGCAGTATCCGAAAGCACGAGTCCTCTTGTTATTTTATCTGGTAAAATGCAGTTTTATGAGCACACAAACTAACAAGTACTGTTGCATGAGGAACTGTAGAATTATAGAAAATTAGATAAATATATTTATATATATAATTAAGTTATATATAGCCAATTTGTTTGGGGTGAAACCTGGATCGGTAACTGGGCTTCCAGTCTTTGCCAGCCTGGTTATGATTTTTTTGGAGCCTCTCTCCATAATCGGCCCGGTTTCAGCTTAGAAACATTTCTTTTTTTAACCGGGCTGGCCCAGTGTTTGAAATATTCTTAAAAACTAGTTACTTATAATCTAAATATAACTTTAATTAAATTTAAATAATTCATAATTCAGGCCTAAAATAGAACCAAAAAAGCTTAATCTATAATAAACTATTTTTTTCAAAAACTAATACTGGCCAACCTGCTTTTTGAAAGCCTTGGCCCTGTTCCGGTTCCCTTTTCTTCCTTCCACCTTCCAACCGTAATCGGGCTTTTTATTTAGATCCCTGCAACAGGTATCGTGTCTAGTGAAGTTTTTTATTTAGATAGTTTGCTATATTATGGGGATTAGTTCCCAATTTTTATCTTGGTTAATTTAGAGGATTTAGTTTGCTATATTCTATTTCCTATTTTTTGAATAAAAACAGCAGAAAATAATTCCTTAATCCTCTGCAGGTATTTGTACACCTCTTCTTGATGTATCTATTGCACCGACTACAGGTACACTGAGGTTTATATATATATATATATATATATATATATATATATATATATATATATAGTTATTAGCTTGAATAAAAAATTAGTCTCTATTATATAATACATGCGTTATTATATAATACATTATATATGCAGGAGCAAGCCGATGAGTTACTTGTGAGAGAAGTAAAGTTTATGGGACTTTCGAAGCCATGATTTGGTAAGCTGTAAAATAGATTTTTCACAAGCAATCATGCAATTACAAGCTCTGTTTCAATGAAAAAGAAGCGGTTGCCGATCGGAGATTTTCCGTTTCCTTGCTCCGGAAATTGTCTAGCCTTTGCCAGGAAAGTTTCCATTCTCACACACACTAAATTCTTGCTATGCATTTTTGGTTTAAAAGGATAAATATATATATATATATATATATATATATATATACACACAATATGTAAAATTTAATCACGTCGAGTTTCATGGTAAATAAAATATGAGTTGTTACATACTTACGTAAGTATACGCTGTTACAAGTTAGTGGGCCTTTTATATATCGCGATTTCCTTGAAGCCGCAGAATTATTGAACACTTATATATAGGGATATTGCCGGCATAACTATTCTAACTTTGTTAATCAAGAAATTTTAATTAATTGAGACGGCATAACTTTAAAGTGAAAAATAGCAACAAAAATACCTAAAGTCAATAAAATATAGGTGATGCACATATTCTTCCTTGTTTTTCAACGGTGTTCAAATGACACGTGACATCAAGTTGACCAAAATATGTGTAACCCCATTTTTTTCTAACATCCATCGTACCATATGACATTTGATCAACATCCGTCAAAAAAAGTCTATAGAAATATATATTTTCTCAATTTTGTCGATTTTAAATATTTTTGTCTCTATTTTTTACATGGATGTGTGCTTTTCTTAATTAAATAAAATTTAAGTACTTATATGCCAATAATAACCCTTGTATCTATAATCGTTACAAAAATCTCACTCTTCATATTTGCATTAGGTAATGCCGTTGAAACTTTTACTCGTTTAGGGAACTTTACTTATTGTTATGGGTATTTTGCCTAGCCCAAAAATAAGGCCCAAAATAATAAAAAGCCCAAAAAGTATGGACGCGTTTGAAATGGACGCCCTTAAAATGGGCTCTTTAGAAATGGACCCGCTAGAAATGAGCACCCTTGATATGGGCTCCCTAGAAATGAGCGTTTTAAAAACGAGCGTGTTTACTTTTTCACAACAATTACTTAATTGTTCAGGAGCCCTGATAAAGTTATTTCTAATTGCTTAGAGGCTCCTGGACACTTCTATAAATATAAGTTTCAAACTCAGAAAAAAAACTCATTCGAACTCGGAACTATACACATTTCACTTAAACTCTCTCTAGAGCGATAAACGCTCTCAAAGCTCACTTTGAACTACGTGATGACCTGATCCCAATAATAGGGTATGTAGGCAGCCTCGCGACAAATGATGAGGTCCGGCATCAAATATTATAAAACTCCTTAATTTATATGCTATTAAGCGTATCAACTAAGGCAGAATATCATGTTTTAAGCCCGATCTGACTGCTAAAACGGTCCAAAATTGAGACTTGGCCGCTTTACTGTTGATCTATTTTTTCGGCATTAACACTTATCTTATGTACAATATATTTTAATTTGGGTCATTCGCGGCAAAAATATTGAAGTTGTTTAAAATTGGTAGCATAGAGATAACATAAAAAGTTATGGTAAAGTCCCTAATTTCATCTTTTTTGGCAGATCAATTGGTAGCATAAAATTGGTGGCCCTTATTCAATTTTCCATTATTTTTTTTTTTTTTTTGCTATTTTCGTCAATGATTATGTCATCGAAGAAATGTTGGTTTCTGAATGAATAATTGTGGCAAAAGTATTTAAATTTTGATTAATCGAAATGCACGAGTTTAAAGTGAAATATATAATGACAAAAGTATCAAAAAAAAAGACGTGGTACTTTTTTTGTTTTTTGTTTTTTGTCAAAAAAATGAGGTGGTACTACTTGGTAGTACGTTCTTGTCTTATTTTTTATGTTGGTAATTTTTTTAAGATAGGAATATTTAATCAGATACACAATATTAGCTCATCCAATTATCTCTCATCTATGCTCATCTGAATTCGACGAAAATTTTATTCGGAAAAATGTGTTGCTTCTGATTATTTTTATTTTGAGTTATTTTGTCGTTGTTTTTCATTTTAAATCTCTATTATTCAATTGATTAAAATTTGAATACTTACGCTGCAATTACTTCATTTGCAAAAGGAAGCACAGTCCAATTACACAAATTAAATTAGTGCATGGCTGCATGCAAATTAAAGTAAACGAAGTCAGGCACGCGCCGCAAAAGATGTGAAGGACACCACAGTAATACATTTATTTACGTACGTTAAAAACTCAGCACAGAGAAGGGAAATAGTGAATCACATTATTTGATTTGATCGTTCACTGTCGTCACGTACAGAGTTGGAAGAATTCAACACCATCACATCACACCTTTTTTTCTCACATAAAATCATTTCTTGTCTTACACTCAAAATAACAAGAGTAGAAGACCACGTTTTATTTTTGTATAGAGTCTAGTCTAGGGTTAAATTTCATAAATCTCAAATAAGTACATTTAATTTTATAAGTTATTATAGTTTATAATATATATTTTATAGTATACTACTATCCGGGAATGGAATAAATCTTCATTTATGACTTTAGAATTTATTTTCGTATGCGTTGCCTCGGTTTTTGTTTAGACTTTAAAGTATAATCAGAAAAATACATTTTCAGTACATTGAGCTAGCATCAAACACTTTAAGAGTTTTACGGGATTCGGCCTGTGATTCGGCCTATTAACGAAGTGTCTAGTCCCTAAGATATTCACTATAATTTTCTGCAAACGTTACAAGAGGGATTGTACATATGAGACGTTCTCAAAAGTTCCATGTGAGAGATGAAAAAAAAATACAAGAACGGAATTCGAGTCGCTAAATGAAGAAAATTTTAAAATCCTAAAAACGGCTAAGCTCGGCCTCGGGCTGCAGATGTAAGGGAGTCAATTATTGGTAGATTCCCGACTCGGTCGAAGAAGTGTCTAGTCGTTATGATTCCTCATAAAGCCTGACTTATCTCAAAATGTACATTCTCTATTATTTTCTCTCTCACCCGAAACACCGCGTCTGGCCGAGGAGCTTCGTTGAATGAAAAAAAAAAAAGATCACGAAGCATGGGAGCCACGCGGCTTCCTACCTTTGCTGTACAGGACGGAGAATTATGTCCGAGAGCCGAGATGGCTCGGGTGAAGATGCAAAGGCGTGTAGGGTTCCGAAAAGGCTCCTCGATCGAGGGTCTCAGCTCAAAACTTATAAATCCTGAAAGTGGGCCCGACAATAGTTTATAAAAATATTACAATGGTTTTAACTTTTAAGAACTTAAAATATATTATCAATTACACTTAAAGAGTACGTGCATAGCTGTGTTTTGATATGATGAAGTAAATCTTAGCAAGAAATGTAAACAATTTTTTCCTTACTAATTCTAAAGTTCGTTATCACCGTACGTACGTACATTAGTTTATAAGTCACGCTTATCTCACGTGCTACGTCCCAGTCTGCCACGTCACCTGGCTTTTTCAAAATCTCACTCCACTAACACTTGGTCATTCTTACAACTCTGAGCGGGAATAATCAGAGAGCTTCTCTGCCATGGAAGCCATTGTTGATGACGCCGAGCTCGCCGTGGCTCTGCCTCGCGAGGTGGAGGAGCTTCTCGCCATGATCTGCGCCGAGCAGAGGAAGCCGCCCGTCGACGCCGACGTGCGCCGCCGGCTCGCGGCGCGCGGCGAGCAAGGCGCGCTCGAAATCCTCCGCAAGATCGACACCACGGTCACCATCACCTCCACTCTCAACGGCTACATCATCCGCCTGCTCGAGCGCTACCGCTCCCCGGCGTGCACGCCGGAGAAGGCTCCCCGCTTCGCCGGCTCGCCGTCTCCGGTTCGGAGCCCTATGTTGCGGACCGTCCGCATATACTCGAATCGAACAGGTACCCAAAAATCGTGCTTTGTTTCCTGAAATTTCTGCCGATTTTGATGTTGATCGACTGTGAAGCAGAGAGCGAGGCTGAGCCTGTTGCCGAGGCTAGGCTTGTTCCTTGCCCGCTCTTCAGAGAGGCTCCGGGAGAGATCGGAAGAGCCGAGTTGGAGGCGTTGGGAGGATTGGAATTCAGAAAACAGTTTCTGATTCTGAATTATGTTGGCGGGTATAGTCAAGTTTCTTCGTTTAGATCAACCATTTTGCGCAAATGTGATCGTTCATAGGAACTTCTCTTCTTGGATAGGAAGAAGCTTCATACAGTTACAACGGTTTACGAGATCAATTGGCTGAAAGATCTGTCGATGATAGAGTTCGAAGCGCGAGTTTGGGAACGATTTGGTGTGAAATTCGTCGACAAGGAAGACCGAAGAATGGTGAATGCTCTCAAAAACACTTAACAAATTGTGAGTTTTTTATCTTCATTTTTTTGATAGATGATTCCTCTGCATTTGGTGTTCTGCAGTATTATGACTGGGATTCTGGAAAAACTCACCTTTACGATTGTCATGTATCTTCTGAAGGGCATTATAGATTCAAGGTTTGTTTTCCCTTCCCTTCTAATTGTAGTTATTCTTATATAATCATTGATCAAGTACATATATATCTACAGTTATACCATTTATAGGAGAGTTTCTCTTTTGAGTATATCTATATATGATATTGCATTTATATGGTTGGACCAAAATTAGGACAGACAGTCAAAGAAATATGTACAATAAAATAAAGCTCATTCAGTATCAGTTAAAAATCAATCTTTTTTATTTTTATTTTTTCTCTTATGCATTAAATAAGCTCGTCTTAAAGGCTCAGTCTTTGACATAAATATTTTAAGCTTGGGAGATACATCCCATTTGAAACTTCAGCGAGGATCGTTTTGCGACCCAATTTCAGAAGTTATCCTTGTTTGAAGCTTTAACATATTTTTAGTTTCCTTCCTTTATTTTTATTTTTTGCATTTGATAGAAACGTTTTTTACTTAAGATTTTTAGTTTTGTTGCTTGCTATTCTCTCTGGACTTGATTTTCCTTATTTCGTTTGCAATTACTTCGAATTCTTATTCAGGGCCCCTTCCTAAGCAAACCCAAAACCCACTTACAAAAGGTTTTGGGTGATGACAATGTTTTGAGAGTTAAATTTGCAGAGGAGTTGGCGACTACTAAACCAGGTTTTGGCTCACATGATCGTAACTATTCGGGATATAGAGAACTAGCTGTAGAAAAAGGGATTTTAGTAGGTTTACGCCGGTATCACTACTTTGGTGAGCTTCCTTTCCTCAACTATTATAGAAGATAATCTAAATTATTTATTCATTTCTTCTTATGGTAGTTTAGGATTAACTTCTTTCTTACTTATTATCCTACTTTTGAAGTTCTTTTGACAAATTTAAATACTTCTGCTTGCCAGTGGCTGCTTTGACTCTGGCGTTTTCCTTGTTGGTTTTGACTCAACCTGATTTCCCAAACATTGTATTTATGAGCCGCTTATTCGATGCATATGTTAAAAATTCGTTGGCGAATTCATTTTCTAATTAAGTTTTCCACCTTATAATCATCTTATAACTAGGAAGCTGACAATGATGCTTAGTTCGCTTGACACTTTTACGACTTCTCTCCTGAACAGCCAAAATGTTGCAACCTAATAAGTGCCGGACGCAAAGAAAAACCTACTTACCCTAAATAACTTGATAACTGTGACTAATGCTGTAAAAAAGAACATGTTTAAACATAATAAAATAATTTATAGCAGATTTGAATGACAAGACATAATTTAATAAAATGACATAAGTAAATAGCCTAATTAAACAACCAAGCTTGCTTGGCCTAGTGGTAACTCCACTACTCCTCTATCCAAGGGGTCATGGGTTCAAACCCTCATGGGACTCAAATGAGTGCCCCCTTTACATATTGTAAACTTGGCCTTTAGTGCCATATCTAAGTCATGCGAGAGTGCATTGTAAAAAAAACCTAATCAAACTGTTGACTTTGGGTACTCCTATGTCAGTACTTT
This sequence comes from Parietaria judaica, assembly GCA_954871525.1. Taxonomy (NCBI): domain Eukaryota; kingdom Viridiplantae; phylum Streptophyta; class Magnoliopsida; order Rosales; family Urticaceae; genus Parietaria; species Parietaria judaica. Next base: position 11,289,300 of record OX940865.1, on the reverse strand, counting down.
TTTTTATTGTTGATAACCTCAAAAATATTAACAACCTTTCTGATATGATTTGGTCAGTTTTCAAAGATGGCGGGAATAGAGATAAGAAAAAAAATCCAACTTCGTCTCCTGTGAAGTGTTTTTTCATTCGTCTCCACTCAGATTCATTCATCGATAAAAATGCATCGAAGCCCTATATATTAGCTGGTTGTAAAACAACCACAGAAGCCCGACTTTTATTCATGCATGGACACACTGTGTCGAGTATCGAGAACTATATGGCCAGGTATATTATGATTTTAAGAGTCCATTTTGTTGATAGTTCGATCAAACTAATGCTCTAATGTGAATTATGTTTGTAATATTCTGATATAATGAGGTAGTATAATTACCTGTGTATTTTGGGAATTAATATATTGGTAGTTAGTCTGAGGATTAGGTTTTCTAATTAGTCAGTTATAGCCCTGATTCTGGTATCTACAGTACAATTTCAAATCACCACAAAATATTCTCTCTTTTTTTTTTTTCAGTGTTAGCCCTGATTCTTGTATCTACTGTTAATACAATTCAAATTACCACAAATATCTCTCTTTTTTTTTTTCTTTTTTTTTTCATCTCATTCCTGACTCTGCCTTAATGCCGGCTACAAACTCATTTCCATAATTTATCTTTTTAAATTCAGGTTTTCACTGATTTTGTCCAAGACATACACTCTAGAAGTTGACCTGAACAGAGTGAATTTTGAGATAGTCGAAGATATATATTGCACGGCATAATCTATTTGCCTTTGTCACTATTAAAGTGTTTGCTAAACTATGATGTAGCTTAAGATTTTTTTTATAAGCAGGACGAAAGTGGTAACCCCATCTTCAGAGATGGAAAACCGCTTATTCACACTGATGGAACAGGTGATATTTCAGAAGATTTGGCTTTGTTGTGTCCCAGAAATATACATGAAGGCGTTTGCAACGACGATAAAGACATTGAGGTCTTCCATTTTAAAGCTCTAGATTAGAAACCCAATTTTTTAGCTTGTTCTTTTTCTTGTTTTGTATACTATATAGTTAAAAATGCCTCGGAAGTAACTGGTTATAAATTACATCAATAGTTTTAGAGAACACACATCCTTTTGTATCCTTGTAACTTTTAAGAGTGTACTATAGGATTAATGTGTGGGAGTGGATACCTTCGAAACATCGAAGTGTTTGGAATATATTCTGATCATTATTTGGGAATGCCTAACTTGTTCAATTTTAGGTTATTAGTAACCTTGATGAGCATGAGAATAATGTGGCAGAAGTTGGCCAACTTGGCATCAAAATGCAAGAACCAGTATGTAGGAAATGGTCTTCTTGTTTCATTAAGTACCAATGATTTAAGTTCTTACTTTGTTCATTTATATCTAGTGGTCATTTAACTTCTGTTACTTTTTCTAGCCTATGTTGATGCAGTGTCGTCTGTTTCACAAGGGCTATACGGTCAAAGGAACCTTGCTTGTGAACAAGAAGGTATCTTTTTCTTCATTTTTTTCCCTCTTAAGGATAGTTTAGTCAGAAATGGCATAGCCTTAATGAACACTATGCTGCTCTTGTGGTATTATATTATGTTATGATGCCTTTTGCTGAGCTTAATATCTCAGCATCCCTTCGTTATTTTTATTTTATTTTTGTATAATTTTAGTTGTACTCATCTCTCGCATGGTAAATGATATTGTATTACAGAAGCTGTAATTTCACCATTGCTATAAGAAAATGGTCAATACGATGATACTTATGTCTCTTTCCCTGTCCAAACTTCACCGGATGATGCCTTCGAAGTTTTAATTTTCAAGTTTTCATTTGGTAGCTTGGCAGCAAAACAGTCAGGGTTCGTGATTCGATGGTTAAAGTTGTTCCGGATCCAACTCTTGTTAATTTTCCCTCAGAGAGCTCTTTGGAAATAGTTGGGACAAGGTACATCCAACATCAAGTTTTTTTTTCTTTATGTAAAATGCATCGATTTAGAGGCCGACGTGGATGTCGGTTTTGGAAGTATGGTGTGGTACTAATCCCACATCTATTTAGCATGTTTTTAGTTGATGGTTTATAAACCAAACTCTCCCTTCTCTACAACTTGTTTTAACTTTTGGTATGAGCTCAATATATGATTTCATATCATTCTTATTACAGTAATTGACAATAATGCCCCTTGAACTTTGCATATATGTGCACATTTTCCCCTTAACTTTATTGGCAACAATATGTTCTACCTCTAAATAGTCCGCATTAAAAATGTTGAGAAATTTTGACAACAACTCATGACTTATTAAAAAGTGTTTTTCCCTATTAATTATGGAAGAAGATCAAAATACTGGATTATGAGACTATTTTCCTTGCACTGTCCTCTCTTTGTCTGTGCATTTTAATCTCCTTTTGTTTATTCATAAGATCTTTGTTTCTTTGAAAAAATTGTGAGACTATTTTGAAGCAATCAAGTAGTCTAGCTATTCAAGAACTTTGAAGATGAAAGACTCACATGAATGAAGAACATAAATTAAATTGATGAAAACCTCATCAAGCATGTCATGTAAGATAATCTTTGATGATAAAAAGGGAACATGTATGGTGGAGTCACTTTTTTTTATCATGTGGATAATCTTTTATGGTGTCACCCAGCAATCCACCTAAGCGGACAAACTTGTCCCGAAACTTAATCCTGCTTCTAAGTCATGGAGGTGTCCCTAATAAATTCTTTCTAGATTTGCTTGATGAATCTTTGAGAGAGACCAATGGGGCATTCAGCAATCCTAACACTGCACTAAAAGGTTCGCTCTTTCCAAAAACATTACGTATTACCAATTGCAAAGATCTGATCAATTCCGTTGACGTTTTTTATATATTGCAGTTTCCATGAACAAGCCAGACAAGGATTCCACTGTTGCAAGAATGATCCTGTGTGGTATTCCTCTTGCAGAACCATATCTGAAACATCGTCTCACTATGATCCTGAAGGAGCAAAAGTCAACCCTAAAAGACGGGAAGATCTTCGTTCCTGAATCTTATTATCTAATGGGGACAGCTGATCCCACAGGAATACTTGAAAGCGATGAAGTTTGCATTGTGCTGTATGTGCAATTTTGTTCCCTATCTTTCGTTTGCATGAACCTTTCCTAGTTCAACATATTTGAGCTTATTATTTATTTCTTTGGTTGAAAAGTTTCTTCTATTTGTATCTTTTTGTAGAAAAGGACTATAGTTAATTTAATTCTATTAAGGTTTAACATTTTAATTTAGTTTCCCACCTTGTTTCCTCTTTTTAAAGATGTTCTACAATACTATTCTATAATAATCTCATTAGCATGAGATTTTCTATAATATTCTCATTAATTTTTTAAAACAGTTGTAATCTTTCTATACATATTCTTATGTACAGCTCGAGTACACATGCAATTATAGAATTCCTTCTATTCTTACACTTTCTGATGATTTGGCCAGCAATAATGGACAGGTGTCAGGGAAAGTGTTAGTGTACCGAAATCCCGGGGTACACTTTGGCGATGTTCACGTTATGAAGGCCAGATACGTTAAGGAACTCGAGGATGTGGTCGGGAATGCGAAGAACTCGATTTTTTTCTCAATTAGAGGTTCACGAAATGTCGGTGATGAAATCGGCGGCGGAGATTTTGATGGAGACCTGTATTGGGTCTCCAGAAACCCCGCGGTTTGGCACTCAACTTATAATCTCAATGTCATGCTTTACATGCCTAAACTATTGGTTTCTGTTTTATTTTCATGGCTTTACATGCCTAAACTATTGAGTGAAACCTCAATGTCGTGCAGATATTTTTAATAGTATTTAGGCTTTAAACATCAAGATATCATTTCTTTGTTTCACCGTATATTTGTATTTGTAAGTCTGTTCTTGGTATGGAGTATTGACTTATCATAACTTATTTTCAGCTATTACAACACTTCAAGCCAAGTGAACCTTGGATTCCGAGCCCATCAACACGCAAAGCCAAGGCCGAAAGTAAAAATCCTAGTGAGCTTTCGGGTGAACAACTGGAAGATGAGCTCTTCAATCTGTTCTTGAGAACTAGGTTTCAGCCAAGGTGTGTTTATTCATTAGATTACTCAAAGAAATTTTGGGCTCTGCCCTTTCAGGAATCAATAGTAAAAAATGCTTAAACTGTTCTCTATTTTTTATTTTTTAATTTTCTCAGTTATGCAATGAGCGAGGCAGCGGATGGCTGGCTAGCACTGATGGATCGGTATTTGACGCTACGAGATGATCAGACTGATGAGAAAAATAATGTGAAAGGCAATTTGTGTAAGCTGATTGACATATATTATGATGCCTTAGACGCCCCCAAGAAAGGATTGAAGGTTAGTTTTCTTCTTCAGTTCCTTCATATATAATAATAAAAAAATAAAAATAAAAACCTTTAGTTTTGGATTGTGGATACTAGAAATGGAAATTATTGGTTGCTATTAGACCGGCATCATTACCTATCCTCGTAGGAGAGGCAAGTCCGGCTTTTAGACTTGCATAGTTTAGCCCTTATTCAGCTGGGAGATAAATTAATGGTATTTTGGTCAACTGCTTGTTATGCCATAAGGGTTTTCAAGTGGCTTAAAGGTGCGCCTTGCATTGGCCACGGATCAGTTACGTTCTGTTTGGTTTAGCTTTCTCTTTGTGTCATTAGGAGAGTGTTCAACCTCCCTCTTGAAGGAATGAATGGTCGAATTATGATATTTTATTTGTTAATCATGATACATACATAATAAAGAGAGAAATTAAACTCAGTCTTTTTATATATATATATATGAAATTGAACTCAGTCACCTTGGTGAATTGTGTTTGATTTCAATCCAGCATAGCTATTCGGTTCTTTTTCCTTAAATCATAGGTCTTATGTTATATTGCATTTGCTCTACGAGATCAATTCTTTTATATGCATGTTTCCTAAATATACAACTCTACCTTCTCATGTTTTCTTTTGAAAATAAAAAAAATTCCATAAAAAAGATGTTTCAATCATCACCTTCCAGGTTGAAGTTCCGAGAGACTTGAAGCCGAAAAGCTTTCCGCACTATATGGAAAAGAAAAACAGTTTCACGTCTACGTCGATACTGGGAGAAATCTACAACAAGGTGACTGAATACCAAGCAGAAGATCATTCAAGCAAAGGTTATTAGAATTTCATGAACAAATATTTCATCTTTAAGTTCACCCAAATACATATAAGTAAAAAGTACCACTGTATCCTCCAAAGGTTGAACCCTTTTAAACCCTCTATTTTTTATTTTTTATCTCCCAGATGTGTGGATGCTACCAGTTTTGGAGGCTTTAGTCCCTGATAGTGAGCTGCAGAAAAAATGGAGCTCTCGCTACGAAGACTACAGAAAGGAGATGACGGTCTCAATGAAAAACCAAGACCGCGATCTGAGAAACGATGCTGCCAATGAAGTCAAAAGAAAGTACAAGAGGGTAATCCGGTCTTCATCGCTCTTAATTCAGAATTAAATGAAATATTTAATTAAGTGGTCATATGAGTAACTGAGAATGATATAACTTGTGGTGATGTGACAGTTTCTCGCCTCAACTTTTTAGAAGTTTTCTGATAGGACCCGAATCGATAACTAAACCGGAGACTCGTCTAGATAATGGATCTCTTGAAAGTTTTTTGATAAAAACGATACTTTTATTTTTAGAACAAGGCGAAAATTATCTTAGATGTTCTGATAGGAAATATCAATTAAACAGAACATGTTGATTGAAATTCTAATGGATGCACCTACTTAGAGGATTAGAAAGTTTAGAAACCCTAGCCCATAAATATAAAATTCCAAGACACCCCTACTTAATCAAATTACCTTAACATATTATTAATACAATAAAATGTGCAACATCTTCCCATTGAACTCATCTTTCGCGGTAATATTAAGCAATTTGCTTCATACATTGCTTAAAGTTTGATAGAATTCGTTAATTCTTAACAATTAGGGGGAAAATTGCGGCAATTTACTAGTCAATAAGTGGGACTACTACAGAAAAGTTGAAAAGAGGAAGTTGCTTAACACAAGTTCATGGATAATTACTTTTTTCATTTTCCCGGACTACTAACTATTTCTATTTACTTTTCTTGTTTTCACCTTAGCTGCTTTATGGTACCGAGGAATTTGAAGATAGTACACGGAACATCGAGGAGATATACGACGACGCACTTGCCATATATCATGTGTGTTACGAGTATGCCATAGCTCAACGAAGCCCCAGCCTGTGTAGCTTCGCTTGGGGCGTGGCTGGTTCGGCGCTTTGTAAGTGTCTCATCTCCAAACAAGTAGGGGAACGAGCTATTCTCTGCCTTCCATCGGCTTTACGGGACGCGCTTTAATCTATTTTTTTTCGGGGTCTTGTCCTACCACCATAAGCAGATAATAAGCATCATATTCTTCATGTACATATTTATGTAGAGTCAGTCATATATTATTATGTAATGCTGTAATAAGATCTGATGTGTGTATATATGTATATATCTCCTCTAATTATCCACATTTTGTTCTATAGTGTGTTGTAATGATTAACGGTGTCCTTGATTTATTATAGATACAGTATAACCTCTATAAATTAATACTCGATAAATTAAGAGTCGCGATTAAATAAAATTTTTGTCCGGTCCCGACTCGGGCCTAACTAGCTAAATTAATAATTCGCTAAATTTATAAGATAATAATTTTCTTAAAAAAAATATATGTCCCAAGTGATATATAAATTAAGGATTTATTAGGAAAATACTCAGGTTATGTCAAACTATTTAAAAGAATACTCAAGGTTTGATATAATTCATATCATACTCATTTTAAACATATTTTTCCTAAACTACCCCTACTCACCCTATCTCACTATCGCTCTGCAATTTGGTTCCTCTGCAATCGATTTCCTCGCTCACTCTTCCATGGCTTCCCTCTCATCGCCGACAAGCTCTCTCGACTCCTCAATCGCCGACGATCTTATCTCGAACCCTAATTGATGAGTTCTCATCGCCAATCTCGAATCCTCTGTTGAAGCGCGAATCATATCCCTAACTCTCTGCAATCGCTTCCAGAGAAGAGCAAGTGGAGGCCAGAGAGACTTTTAGGGCTTCCTTTCAGATTCGGACATCGTACTTGCCGAGCCTCGAGCCTCTGGAATTCGAGGTCTCCAATCTCTACTTCTTCTCTTTTTCTTTTTAGTTTGGTGTAGTTGTGTTTGTATGAAGTAGCTCATAATATATATATATGTATGAGAATGAATCGTGACATTTTTATGTCTTTTTTACGGTTTCAGATTCGGACGCCATAGTTTCGGAGCTTCGAGGCACTGCAGAGGAGGAATTTGAGGTCTGCAATCTATAATCATTTGTTTTTTATTGTTGGGATTGAAGAAGCTCTTGGCGTTTTTTGAGTTAATAGATATACATACATATACATATATGTGTAAGTATATGATTGTGTGTATATACACAGTTCGGATACGATTTTGAGCTATCTTTGGTGGTTTTTATATTCTTCTCAGAAGCTCCTAGGAATTTGACAAGTATGAATCGTGATATATATTTTCTTACCGTTGCAGATCCGGGTGCCGTAGATTCAGAGCTTCGAGGCAGCGGAGAGGAGGAATTTGAGAACTTTTATCTATAATCCTTTTGCTTTGCTGGTTCGTGTGTTTGTTTGGTGGTTCAAGCTCGGATTTGCGTTTTTTTTTTTGTTCTTGATGAAACTAAGGAAGAACAGAGATATATGTGTATATGCATATAAACTTATACATGTATATAGTATGTGTATACATGTATGAACTCAAATTAATGGAGGATTGAATTGTTGTGTGGATATTTTGTTTATTAGAAAATTCATGCTTCGAATTGTTGATCAGATACGAGACACGACATGGTTACGACATGATGTAAGTCCAGTTACGTGTAATTACTGCTATATAATTTTCGATCGAGACTCATTCAATATAATTATATATAACATAAGTGTAATTATATATAACTAGAATTACAAAATTGTAAGTGTGATTACAAAAGTGTGACTCCGGTTACAAAAGTGTAACTCTAGTTATAAAAGTGTAACTAAGTGTAACTCTATTTACGCTGTGTAACTCTTATTTCAAATATATTTATAAGTGTAATTACAAATGTGAAATTACAGTTATGTGACTAAAATTATATAAATAATTGTAGTTACGTAATTTGTAAATAAAAGTTACGTTAACGTAATTGTAGTTACATTAATTAAACTGCCATTACGTTTATGAAACTACACTTGCATAGTACAATTACAAAAGTGTAACTGTAGTTATAAAAGTATAATTATAGTTACATTATTTTAGAAAGAACTTCATAAAAGTGAATTTCATAATTATAGTAACATTAATATGATAGAGTTGGAATGAATAAAAAATACGTTAATGTAACTAAAGTTACATTAGTGTAACTGTACTTACCCAAATGTAACTTTATTTACATAAGTGTAACACTAGTTACCCAAGTGTAACTGTAGTAATCCAAATGTAACTTTAGTTACAAAAGTGTAACTGTAGTTACCCAAAAGTAACTTTAGTTACATAAGAGTAACTCCAGTTACATAAGCGTAACTGTAGTTACCCAAATGTAATTTTAGTAACTTTAGTTACATAAGTGTAACTGTTGTTACCCAAGTGTTACTGTAGTTACCCAAATGTAATTTTAGTAACTTTAGTTACATAAGTGTAACTGAATTTACCCAAGTTTAACTGTACTTACTCAAATTTAACTTTAGTTACATAAGTGTAACTCTTGTTACGCAAGTGTAACTGCAGTTACCCAAGTGTAAATGTAGTTACCCAAGTGTATCTTTAGTTACATAAGTGTAACTGCAGTTACCCAAGTGTAACTGTAGTTACCTAAATGTAACTTCGGTTACATAATTGTAGCTCCAGTTACAAAAGTGTAAATTCGGTTACAAAAATTGTTTTAGTACTTCCAAATTAATTCCAATAAAGAAAAATCACTAAGTGTAACTCCAGTTTCATAAGTGTAACTAGTGTAACTTCAGTTACAAAAGTGTAACTCTAGTTACATAAGTACATAAGTGTAACTCCAGTTACAAAAGTGTAACTCCAGTTACATAACTGTAACTTCAGTTACATAAGTGTAATTTCAGTTACAAAAGGAGTTACTAATTGTAACTCCTGTTACAAAAGTGTAACTATAGTTACATAAGTGTAACTTCGGTAGTATAACTCCAGTTACAAAAGTGTAACTCTAGTTACAAAATGGTAACTCCATTTACAAAAGTGTAACTTCAATTACAAAAATTGTTTTAATACTTCCAAGTTAATTTCAATAAAGAAAAACCACTAAATTATTATTTTAAGAAATATATTGAAATTTGATTCCATAATAAATACATTTTTAATATCGTTTTGTTTTATCGCTAAAAGAGCAAAAACACACCGTTTCTCTGATTTACAAACTTGGACCATTTCTTATGTAGAATATCTTAATATATAACATAAGTGTAATTATATATGACTAGAATTACGATATTGTAACTCCAGTTACATAAGTGTAACTTCAGTTACATAAGTGTAACTAGTGTAACTCCAGTTACAAAAGTGTAATTTCAGTTACAAAGGGAGTTACATAACTTCTGTTACAAAAATGTAACTATAGTTATATAAGTGTAACTTCGGTAGTGTAACTCCAGTTACAAAAGTGTGACTCCAGTTACAAAAGTGTAACTCGATTTACACAAGTGTAACTCGATTTACACAAGTGTAACTCCAGTTACACAAGTGTAACTCCAGTTACACAAGTGTAACTCCGGTTACATAAGTGTAACTTCGGTTACAAAAATTGTTTTAATACTTCGAACTTAATTCTAATAAAGAAAAAACACTAAATTATTATTTTAAGAAATATATTGAAATTTGATTCCATAATAAATACACTTTTAATATCGTTTTGTTTTATCGCTAAAAGAGCGAAAACACATTGTTTCTCTGACTTACAAACTTGCACCATTTCTTATGTAGAATCTCTTAATATGTAACATAAATGTAGTTATATACGACTAGAATTACGATATTGTAGCTCCAGTTACAAAAGTGTAACTCCAGTTACATAAGTGTAACTTCGGTTACACAATTGTAACTCGAGTTACAAAAGTGTAACTCCAGTTTGAAAAGTGTAACTTTGGTTACAAAAATTTAATTCCAGTTACAACCGTGTAACTCCATTTACATAAGTGTAACTTCAGTTACAAAAGTGTAACTTCGCTTACAAAAGTGTAACTTCACTTATACTGTGTAACTCTTATTCATATTTATAATAACAAGTGTAATTACATAAGTAAAATTACGGTTATGTAACTACAATTTATAAAGGTAATTGTAGTTACGAAAATTTAACTATAATTACAAAAGTGTAATGTGTGTACATAAGTGTAACTTAATTACATACAACAGTTACGTTGTGTAACTTTTATTACGTACATAATTATAATGTTACGTACATAACTAGAAGAGCATATAATGCTCTAATCCTCATCCAAAGCATTTGAATATTTATACAACTCATTGGTATTTACATTATAAGTTCCTATTGCAAAACACAGACTCAAAACGCTTGTGAAGCGGAGCCGAGAATCCGATTTGCCTTTTCCGGTCTTCCGTCTTCGGTAAGAGTATGGTGAATGTTGGGAAGAATGCCTCTACTGGCACTGTTCACCACTCCCAGAAGCTTTCTCAGCTCCTTGTCGTTACGCACAACGCCTCCGAACGATCCGGGTCTTGTTGTTGTCCTTCGTTGTGTTCTCAGCAAGCTCCAAAACCTAGTACAAACGAGTCAAATTCGAGCAATGATTACTCAAGAGCGGGTTTTCCGTCTTTCATATAAAACGAGTCTCTAATAACCATAGAAAGAGCACTACCCAGAATTATAATCCATTTCAATTTCCATTTCATACTCTGAATCTCTCTCTCTGCAATTACACGTTAAACTTATGTAATAGACCATTTAAACGAGGAGAAAAATCCATATAATGTAGTACACTTATGTATTACACTTATTTAATACCCCCACACCCTCAAGTGTAATTGTAGTTTCTACAGTTGTAAATTTATGTAAGCCACGTTCCTCGAGATGTCTTCAATGGCGTCGCTCCTCATCGCCATCACTATCTCCTCCTTGCAGCTCTCCTTCTCCTCCTCCAGCAGAATTTGGAATATCTCACACTCCATGTTGTTCGAAACCTTCTTCTCCGAGTACCCTCTGAACAATCCAAACCCAAATTACACAAAACAAACAACCGGAGAAAATCCACTCAAAATAGATCAGTTACCCATTCTTCAATCGATCGTAGAGCACGGAATTCTCCGTCTGGAGCACGGCCACGAGATCGAATCCTCGAGATAGTCCACGATGTTGCCTCCCTCCTCCATCAGATCCTCGAGCTCGTCGCAGACCTAAAACCGAATTCGATTTGATGAATTGTACCAGAGAGAGAGAGAATGTGCGCAAAAAAGTTAGGGTTTGGAGACAAACGAGGTCTTCGTTGATGACGTAACAGTCGAGCTCGTCATCCCAGCCGTCGTGGAGGTTCTTCTCCTTGACCAGGTCGCGGATGTTGACGTGGCGGGGGTCGGCGTTCTCCGCCAGGGCCGTGGCCGTGGTGGTCTTGCCCGTCCCCGGAGTTCCGGTGATGAGGATGTTGGGCTTGGTTCTCGCGGTGCGTCCTTCCGCCATTGTTGTTGGCTTTGCGAAGCTTCTCTGGTCTGGTGTCTGAGTCTAGGGTTTCGAGAAGAAGAGTCGAACGTGAAGGAGACGATGAAGACGAGGGTATATTTGTAAGGCCAAATGAGTACATTTTTAATTTTATCAAACTTTTGAGTATTTTTTAAAATAGTTTAGCTCTAATTGAGTATTTTGCTAATAAGCCCATAAATTAATAAGTCAATATGAAAAATTATATAAATAATTATAAAATCACAATAAGAAAAATATAACACAAGTAACTATCAAATTACATTAGATAAAAAAAATAATATTACATCACTAATCATGTAGTCTTCTTATCACATTAGATAAAAAGATAATATTACATTACTAATCATGTAGTCTTCTTAAAATATGATTTATGGTAGTGTTTGGATTCCATTTCCAAAATGATTTTGCATTTTGAGAATAAAGTTATACAATAAAGCAACTAAAAACATGATTGATTAATTTTTTGATAAAATATTTTCTCAAAATGCCTTTTTATTTTTTTTATTTTTACACACAAAATGAAAACACCTCTTGAAGTGTTTTCATTTTCTTTCTTGTTGTTAGAGCTATATTTATTAAATTGTGTTTAATTATACTTTGTATGCTACATTTGTTTATTCGGTTAATGTTATGGCTAATTTTGGGCATGATGCATGATTTGGTAGTTTATGATTATATTAATTATTTTTAATTAGCTTGTACGATGAATTTGGTTAAAGAAAAATTATTTTTATTATACTAAATTTCTTCGTTTTGTTTCTCATGCATACTTGCAGTAAAAATATCACAATTCTAACACGTGAAAGAATCCGATAAATACACGATAATTATATTAAGATAATTATATTAAGAAATAAATATATTATTTTTTAGTAATAGTTGCATATATTTTCATATATATTACACTACTATTAGTTGAATTTTGTCTCTATATCTATTATTTTTATTAATTTATATCATAGTTATAGATAGTTGCATAGATTTTATCAATATAATTGTTAATATTACTTTGATTATAAATTTATTATTTCTTATGTTAAACTAATGGCAATTAATTTCTTTTAAAAATCAATTTCTAACAAAAAACTAACAAAACACTGTTTTCATTTTTCTTTTCAAAAAACAATGTAATAAAACAGTAACCAATCGCATTTTCAAAATATTTTTATATATCTATCTTAAAAAATAAAAATGCAAATGTAAAATGAAAATACAAAAAACTTCCAAACACTACCATATAGCGTTAATTATCACAACTTTACGAAGCTATTGTTATTCCTCTTTAGTGTCAATGGGCTTTTTAATATTTATGACATTGGTACTTTAATAAAAAAAAATCATAATAGTCTCTCTTAGCATTCTTAATATTGATACTTGATATAATAAATTGAAATAATTTTTTGTTCCTAAAGATGTTTACATCATTATATCTGATTAATAAATTTTTTCTTTATTAATGTATAAATTAATAAATTATTAATTTATATGTTAATTAATAATACGATAAGATAATATTTTTTGTCGGTCCCAATAGTATTAAGTTATAGAAGTTCTACTCTAATTAACGTAATTGTAGTTTTTGAGAAAATTAAGAATTTACTGTATCTCTATTTGACAAAAACTTGAGACTGAAACTGTGTTTAAATAAAGAACTAGTAAATGTTGAAACATTGTCGTTTTATGTAATTACAACATGTATTTATCGAATAGTATATAATGATTTAATGCGTATTAGTCACCAAAGTTTGCTTTCTTCAACAATAAAATGATTAAAGTTGATTTTCTCCGGATTGACGATGGAAGTTTACGAGCTAAAAAGTAAAAACTAAAGTTGTTGACTGCTCGTGATTACTATTTGTTGAAGAAGATTGAAGCTGGAGAATTGGTTGAAGATTAATATTCAAACCTCATTGACTTCGGCTCTATATAACCCGTGGACGCAATGAGATGTTTTCAACTCGGACTATGGGTGATAATGTGGGGCCAAACGTGACACGGTTACGACACGATATAAATGAGTTCGGGTCGATCCTAAATGGATCTGGGTTCAACCGACACGACACGAGTACAACAATAAGATGAGACACAATTAGATACGATTAATGAATAAAAAGTTTCATTTTATGCATTTTATGTATATTATTAAATGTTTTTGTTGTGGGTGATTTTCTCCAAATCAATTTTGGCTAAAAAACGCCCATCGGAGGCCCATATCTCAAGAGAGAGAAGCCCAAAAAATGCAGATACAAATTTTATTATTCAAATAATAACTAAGCGATGAAGCGCGCCGCCCCCGCTCCGTGACGGGATGTCAATACACATTTTCGAGCCTATTAAGGTTATTCTGCGGCGCGAACCCCGCGCCGCCGCGGTGCGAAACATGCAGTGCCGCAGCGCGACCCGGCGCCGCCGCGGCGTGAACCCTGCAGCGCCGCGGCGCGGAGGACTAAAGCGACAATATTAAACTGCTCTCAGGCCCTCGGTCTCTCCTATAAATAGAAGCTCGATTCATTCAAACGGTAACTCCGATTCAAACGCTCTAGATACCGATAAACACCGTTTTCTCTCTTCTATATTTATATTCTGGCAGGTTTACCCGACTAAGGTCGGAACGGAGGTGTCAGCTAGAGCGGAAGCGCCTGATCGACGACCTGCCCTACGGAGGCTCCGGTTCTCAGTGGTCGCCGACCTATATCCCGAGTCCTAGGACTTTGCGGTAACGGGTTGGAGAACCCGGTTCCAGTCCGACGGTAAGCGGAGGGTCTGATCTGCCGGAGGAGCTCGCTAGAGCAGAACCGCTGGAGAAATTCCCGGTCTACCAGAGGAATCGCTAACTCCCAAAGGAATGTCCGAGCGCCGACCGACTCCCGTCTCCACCAGCTAGAGCGAAAGCACTAGAGGAATCTCCGGCTCACCGGAGGTATCGCCGACTCCCAGAGAGAAAGCACAGGAGGCATCCGCAGCTCTCCCACAATCAGCTTCAGGCTCGCCCAGGCCAGCCCAAGAACGACTCAATCAACGTCTATTTTGAACTACGAGATGACCTGATCCCACTTGCCAGCAAGTGGGTACGTAGGCAGCCTCACCACACTCAACGAGGCGCGGCATCACATCATCATCACCCCCAGCTCTCTCAGATCCTTCAAGAACAGTGAGTCAAGCATCTAGCCCAGGAAAGTCAACAAACGGCGATGAGCCCGACCCAATATCCAGCTTTGGGCTGCTACAGTGTTTGATCCATTTTTCGGTATCAACAGTTTTAATACTTGTTATATAAGAAATTTATGTTTTTTGTTTTATTAATTACGATGTTTAATTGATGAATGTAGAAAATTGTTAATTGATTTTAAAATCTTAGATGATATTATTAAATAAATTAAACTAAATGAGTTTAAAGTGAATTAAATATCATATATAAATACTTGAATAGGTTAAATAAGTCACATGGGTAGACACGATAAGCCAGTTAGTATACGGAGCCGATCTGAGTCTCAACTTCTAACACGATTATTCAAATGGAGTGGGTCTAAGTCTATATAGAATAAGTAAAA
The DNA here is from genome assembly GCA_954871525.1 of Parietaria judaica. NCBI lineage: Eukaryota > Viridiplantae > Streptophyta > Magnoliopsida > Rosales > Urticaceae > Parietaria > Parietaria judaica. Next base: position 11,273,997 of record OX940865.1, on the reverse strand, counting down.
AACAAAGTAACTAATACATGACACACGTTGATGCTCGATTTGCTTATTTACAAAATGGTTTACGGAAGAAAAAAAAATCTTGGCAAAAGCCCAATGAGTCTAGCAAATTGTGTAAATATTATTAACTTTTCTAGCCCAAAATTAGTTGGGTGTTATGCAGATCCAATTTAGCCAGAAGGAGTCAACTATTCTCGCCACTTTTCGGAAACAGTCCAAGTTTTTCGCCTCATCGACTCACTTTCAATTAAAATATGGAAGAATATGTCACATGGGTGCGTATATGTGGTCTCAAGCTTTGATTTGATATATATATATATATATATATATATATATATATATATATATATATATATATATATATATATATATATATATATATAAAATGTGCAAACTCGACACCGGGCAAGAAGTTATGACCTTTTAAAGACAGCTTATCGAACATGGTCGTCTGGTCGACAACAACATCAAATACACCAATAAAAGCGTGTTTAAGCACCTTAAAGAACGAAATTATGAAACGGCAATTAAATACACAGATGAATGGCCTAAAAGATAATTTACTTTCATAATTTAATTTATTTCATTAAGTAATTTATTATTTAGAATATTATATTAAGTATTACTTAAATAAATTGGGTGAATTGTGACGCTTGGTGGCCAAGCATAAAATTTGAATTCACCTTTTTATATATTAAATTAATTATATATATTAAATAATTAAGATATTAGGTTTTGTTAGTTATTGTCTCTTTCTGTTTCCTTGTAAACTGTGATATTTTTTGTTTATCTTATCCAGAGCCCCGTTTCTTACTTTGTGTTATTTGGTGTCAATCTAGTTGGGATTCGAGATCACATTGCGAGATGTCGTGCCTCCTCTTTTACTTAAAAAAATAATTAGATAATTAATTATTTAGGTAATTTATTTTTTCAATAGGGTCATAATTTTTTATTTTTTTTAAAGAGATTTCAGTAAAAAAAAGTCAAAGCAAGAATTACACGAAAAGACTACCAACCCATACGGGGGAATGGCGCAAAATTTGAGGAAAAGGTCTTGGCCGATATAGCATGAGCAAATTACAGTTTCTCGGAACATAGGAAAAAGAGATATCAGAAAAGTTGCAACAAAGACTTTGAATATCTTCTGTAGTATTACCAAGATTGTTAGATTACAAAGGTTTTTTAATCGCATCAACAACCGTTTTCGCGTCAGATTCGATGATGAGTTTATCAAAGCCACGAGCTTTCACTGCCAAAAACCCAGAATTGATAGTTAGAGCCTCGCCGACAGCCACTGAAGGGTAGCCGCGCATGGTATCACCAAAGATGCCTAATACATGGCCCTCAGAATTTCTGAAAATCCCCCCAAATCCAGCCATTTTCCCGTGAAAGGTAACGTCAATGTTTAACTTAATGGTTGAAGACGGAGGAGGTAACAATTGATGTTTCGAGCTATCATGGTCTTGATTATGAATCATCTCGCCATGAGTTCTGTGAGATACTTAAACTCGGAAAGCATAGTTACAAACACATTTCACCAAAGAAACAATGGGCAAAATTTTGGGCATCTTCGCTCGAGAGCGATACTCCTACGACCAAGATTTACACGGGTTGAGAGCATCTCAAAAAAAGCTCGCCACACGATTTTTTTTATTTTGTTTGGCACACGAATATTCCAAAGCTTCTTCCAGCATCCCCTATAATTGGAGTTATCAACTTGGTTCATGCCGCATTCCCCGTCAAAGGCCACCTTGTAGGTCAATCGAACCGAAAAGACACCCTTTGGGTCAAAGTGCCAAATACACCGATCTTGTTTTGGATAAAAATTCAAAGGAATGTCTTCAATAATTTCCACGTCGAGCTCAAGAAAGTAGCATCGGAGCAATTCCGAATCCCATTTTCCGTCATTAAGGATAAAATCACTGACACGAGAATCTCTATCCAAAGGGCGTATTGCTGAAAGAGGTTTGAACTCAAACTGTCTTGGAATCCAATGATCATGAATGGGATGAATAGCGTAACCGTTCTCAACCTTCAACCTTGCACCTTTCTTAATTAAGTCTCTTCCCCATAAAAGACTTCGCCAAATAGACGAGCAACTTTTTGTTACTGAAGCTTCTTAAATATTCTCGTTATGAAAGTATTTTCCCTTAAGAATACGCCCGACAACAAACATATGATTTTGAAGAAGACGCCAATCTCGTTTAGCAAGCAATGCTTGGTTAAAGCATTTGGAGTCTCTAAAACCCAGCCCTCCTCGATCTTTCCAGTTGCAAAGTCTTTGCCAATTTATCTAATGGATTTTTTTTTTATTCCATCACTACCCCACCGAAATTGACAAATTATTTTCTAAATTTCATCACACAAGGAAAAAGGAATACGAAACATACTCATCGCATAGGCCGGAATAGATTGAGTCACCGTCTTCACAAGGATCTCCTTCCCTCCCGCCGAGAAGAGAGAAGCCCACCAACTTTGTAGTTTCCAAACTTTGTCTCGAATCACCTTGAATGAACCCCTTTTATTTTGGCCCACCATTGACGGGAGCCCAAAGTAGTAGTCATGGGCTTGGATCTGGCCGATATCTAAGACGCTCCGCAAGGTTTCTTTTAAATCATTTGGAACGCTGAGGGCTAAAAAGGAAATAGCGAATTTTCCTATGTTTATAACATGTCCCGAAACAAATCTATATATATATAAAAGCAAAATCTACCCACAATAAATTCATTGTCTAAAAAGCTTGGAAATGGAAAATACTCTTATTCTAAAATTTCACTATTTTATATATTTTTTTTACTCTCTTCATTGATTATTACACTTTGTCCATCAGTTTTAAATTATTTCATTATTATTACAATGGGTCCAAATTGTTACATTAAATTTGCACATTAAACGTTAAACATGACAAATGATTTCCAGATACTATTTTGGCAGATTTTATCGTTTCAATTTTTTATTTTCTTTATCGATTCGATTGGTTAATGACTAAATTTCCATTTTATTAAATTTTGTATTTTTTTAAAATAAAAATCAGACCATGGTTATTGTTACATTTGTAAATTAAATATTGATTGTTTCTTAATCATCACTAAATAACGTACCAGATCAAAATGAAGAGGCGTGAAAGACCTTTCAAATCGTAATACTTATTCCATAATGTTGTGGGTGAATTTACGTTTACGCAGTCATGTAGCATCTGTTAATCTTCCTTCAGTGTATGTATATATAGCACCATGTGTTCTATATTTCTTACAGAGGAAACCCCTATTGGTTTGGTTTTTTCTTCATCCAATTTGAAGTCAAGCACGCGAACTCACCAATCCTCTTCTTCTCTGACTGAATCCGGCCTGTCTCGACTCTCAATGCCGTTATTAATGGAGAAAGGCATTTAATCAGCTCCAACCACTGTTGTCGTAAGTGAAGTTTGTGTCGATATATATTTGCTTTTAGCTCATGAGAAATTATTTTTTGCTTTTGTCAACACTACCATGGGTTTATATACCTAATGACATTCTCTTTTTTAGGCTTTGTTGAAATTATAGTTTTTGTTGTAGGTCACAAGCGCAGTATTGTTGTAAGTTCGTAACAACTGTGACAAAACTGAACAACTACGGTCGGTAGTAGCAAGCATTTTTCCAATGTGATGAATATATTATAGCGTTACATTTAAGATTTTTGTAAGTAAAATCTCACGGGTGTAAAATCTTCATCAGGCTCGCCATCTTCTTCTGAGAATTAATTTCGATATGTAGCTCTTATATATGTTTAAACTAATGTTATGTTTTAAATTCATATCGTATTATGTGATTTCCATCATGCCGTGAATTCCTCGGGGTCTCAAGTTAATTATATGATATCCAATATAGATCATTTAAAAATAAGAAACTCAAAGATAATCGCAGGCGGCAATTGATACGACAAGTGACTTGGAAGTTGATAAAGATTAATAGTAATGATAATAATGTTGTGTTTATTGTTATTATCTTTTACATAGAGATTTAAATTTCATCGTAAGTTTATATATATATATATAGGGTATTAAATGGTTAGATGCCTATAGTGTCTAAAGTTTTTAGTTTAATAAATAATTTAGTAAACTTGCTTGATTCTTTAATGATATTTTTATTTGTTTATTTTCCATACGATTTTCTTAGCCTGAAATAGTGTATTATCTTTTGTTATTGACTTAATAAGATTTTAATAACCTTAGATATGGTTCTTACTTCTTGACTGTTTATTATGAATTGTTTTTCTGCATTAACTCACAAAATGAATGACGGCCTCTCAAAAGCATAAGATACAAGTTACGGAAGCCTTGAGATAAGAGCTTTTAAGCTATTGGACATGTTATTCATGAATGATATAGTTTTTTTTTTCTTCTTCTTTTGATGCTATATACGATTATTTGGGTGTTGTTAATTTCTTTGTATAAAAATATGAAGTAGAACGAAATAATAATAAAAAGGAAACAAAGCAATCTTCATATATTTTGGTAGTGAAATGTTTGTGATTTTGTTAAATTACCTCTTGATAAATTACCTCTTGATCTTCTTTCTTCTACTAAGAAAATAAAATAGGGGAGAAGCCAAAAACATATTTTAGGGAAAGAAAATATTGTAGTGTTTTTTTTTGCAAGATATTTTGATAATGATATAGGAAAAAAATTCAAAATGTATTGTTAGAGATATATTATATAAGTATACATGTGTGTTTTATTATTATTATTATTATTATTATTTTACGATAAAAATAATGAGATCAAGTAAAAAAATAATTAATACACAGTACAACTTACATGATAACTTGATAAATATTTTAATCCTCAATTATTAATATATTTTATCATCACCGCGCCTAGTTCGTAGAGAAACAAAATATAGGGGTTGTTTGTAGTTGTACAATTTAGTTTACTCTCAGACGTATATGTATAAATTTGCGTCTTCGTAGGGTATATATAAATAAAAAAAATTAATATTTGTGAAAAGCCCTATACACGAAAACCCTATTACTCTTCACGTATCTGACTCTCCGTCCTCCTCCTCCTCCTCCCCCTCTCAGCGCCGTCTCCGGTGAGCTTCTTCTCTGCTTTCGATGGAGCTTCTCAAGCTTCGCACGGAGACTCTAATGGCAGCCACTCCTTTTTCCCTGTTGCAGATGGAAGAGATCGAGGAGACCAAGACATTCAAACAGCTGGGGATATGCGACTCCTTAGCAGAGGCCTGCGACAAGGTGGGCTGGAAAACCACCACCAAGATTCAGACCGAAGCCATTCCTCACGCCCTCCAAGGTTCGATCTATCTTCAATGTCACCATTGTTTGCCCAATTCTTTGTTCAAAGCAATGATGCTCACTGAAACAAGTTATGGTACCTGATTCTGCCTATTATTTTGATACTGGAGTTGGGACTGGAATCGGGCTTTTTTTATCTGCCGGACCCGGGTTTTCTGGTTTGGTTCTTTTCCGAGTAAATGTGCCTGATTATGCCTATTATTTCATTGGTGGCGGGAATTAGTGGTGAAACCCGTCCGGGAACCGAATTTCTTTTTGTCGTGCCCGGTTCCGGTTTTTATGGTTTGGTTGTTTTACTAAGTTATTGGGCCTGATTCTTCCTATTGTTTTGCTATATATGTCATTGTTTTGGCTGGAATTAGGGGTGAAACCGGGACCGGGGTCTGGAATTATCTTGGTCCCGGTTTTCTTGTCTTGCTGTTTTGCTGCCAAACTATTTTTCCTGCTTCCACCTATTATTTTGATGAATACGTCCTCGTTTCGGCTGGAATACTAGCTTTATATGAAAATCAGTGAATTTCGTGAATCATGATGGAGTAGCTTCTGTTATGTTCATTTTTATGTTAGTTTTTATTGTTAATTTGTTATGTTGTTATATATTCCTGTCTTCAATACTTATGTTATTTGATACTTATGTCAGTCCAAGCCATAGTGAATTATGATACATGAATCATGACGATAATTTAGTTTGATTGGGATTATGGTGTATCTTTTATCATTTACTTATTTGATATATATGTCAGTTTATGTAAAATTGTAATGTTTCTCGATGCAATTAGTTTTTTAATAAGTTGATCAATGCCTTTTATATTCACAGCTTCTTCGAGGAAATTTTAAAATGTTTATATAACAGGTAAAGACGTTATAGCACTTGCACAGACGGGTTCTGGTAAAACCGGGGCTTTTGCTCTGCCCATATTAGAAGCCCTTTTGAAAGCTCCACAAGCATTCTTTGCTTGCGTGTTGTCTCCGACAAGGTTAGATTTTGCGCTATGTTTTTCCGGCTTATTCTTCTGTTTCATTATTCTTCAAACATTTTGCTCTTACTTCAGGGAGCTTGCGATACAGATTGCAGGACAATTTGAAGCTTTGGGATCTGGGATAGAAGTTAAATGTGCTGTGGTGAGTCTTCTAAATCAATTATTTTTTGCTACATAAGTGATATCTTTATGTCATTAAATACCTCAAAATAAATAATATTAAAGCTTTGGTTAAGCCTATCTAAGGTGCTGGCCATTAGGTTTGGCCGGGAAATCTGAGTATTGGAAAATTCCTATTGAGTATCCTTGTGATTTCAAGAAATGTACTCTGAAAATTAGTAGACCTGCAATGAAATGTTTTTCACTGAAGTTATATGCTAGATTTTTATATTTACATTATCGCTAAATTTTGCTCTATTGTCGAATATCAGTTTCTAATCATTTATGTAATCTTTTGTAGCTAGTTGGAGGAGTAGACATGGTGCAACAGTCGATATTTCTTTCGAAGCGGCCACACATAATTGTAAGCTATGAGGATCAATTATTTTAAATTTTAATAATCCGTGAAGAATTATATTTATTATTGGAAGTTGTAAACTGATAAATTGATACTTATTACATAGTAGTATTATTTAATTTTTTTAGAACATCTCCTAGGTTCTGCTCTGTGGTTGCTTTTAGCTATCAATTGTGGAGTGGTGCTACATTATTTATCAGATAAATTTTATCTAACAAGATTCGAGCGATCAGTATAGCTCGCTAGGATTCAATTATATTCCTTCCATAAATTACTAATAGAATCTTGCTTAAATCTCCCCTATAATTATGCAGGTTGCAACACCTGGACGGTTAATGGATCACTTAACCAACACAAAGGGGTTTTCTCTTCGCACACTGAAGTATCTGGTATGAATTTGTCGATAAGTCTTCAGTTATGTTACCCAACTATTCTAGTCCCTTAAAAAAACATTTTTACTTCTGCACGGGCCACGGGGGTCATCTTTCTCTGTGAATTGTTAGAAAAATCATTATCTGCTGAGACTTCTAAACTGCCATATACCTCATTCTGGTCCTCTTTTTCCTTTTTCACCTGATGTATTAGTTTGATTTATTGAGCAGGTTTTAGATGAAGCAGATAGATTACTTAATGAGGAATTTCAGAAGTCAATCGATGAAATTTTGAGTGTTATCCCTCGTGATCGAAGAACCTATTTATTTTCTGCTACCATGACGAAAAAGGTAATGCCGTAATGGTTTATGTAAATTTAATCTTCATCTTTTTTAATTTATTTTTTCATTTAGATATTCAGTACTATAGCTTCAGTGATGGTTAATGTTGTGAACATCAATTTCTTGTCGTAATGCATAAATAAATATATTTCACCTACCTAAGAACTTCACAATTGATGCTTGGTGGTCCATGTGATTCCGGAATGTAGTGAAGGAATCATATGATTCTGCTGTTTTAGGTCTTGTCTAAATACGTAAGTTTTGATTTAGTTATGATTCTTGTGTTTCAGGTTGAGAAGCTCCAAAGGGCTTGTCTGCGGAATCCCGTAAAGGTGAAAAATTATTCTTCACTCACTGAACTATATGCCTAAAATTTCACTTGACTCGCAACACTTCGGTACTTACCTCTCAGTTTATTTTCAGATTGAAGTGGCTTCCAAGTATTCCACCGTGGACACACTAAATCAGCAATATTGTTTAATTGGTGATAAATATAAGGTGATATTTTCATTAATAATAATAATCATGAAGATAGCAATAATTAATCGGGAAATTACAAACCAAATAATATATCAAGAAACTAAGCCTATATTTCAACACATTCACAGGAGTGCTATCTTGTTCATATTCTTTCCACGCGGCCCTCATCGACATCAATGGTGTTTACTCGGACGTGCGATGCTACGCGTTTCCTAGCTTTGGTTCTTTCAAATCTCGGTTTCAAGGCTATCCCAATTAGTGGTCAAATGAAACAGGTATGCATTATTCAACATTATACTTGTGATGTTAGGCGTAACCCTTGTATTTATGTTCCCGTTCACTCCTCTTTCTCCATAACTTTGAATCTCTGAAACCTCTAAAATAATTGATCTTGACAGGCAGATCGGCTCGGTGCTTTAAATTTATTCAAGTCAGGGAAGTATAACATACTCGTGTGCACTGACGTGGCAAGTAGGGGACTCGATATCCCAGCCGTAGATATGGTTATTAACTACAATATCCCAACAAACTCCAAGGTCAATTTCTTTAAATTACTGCGATCTTTATATACATTATACTCAACTAATACTATTCTATAACTTAACCTTAAAAAAAAAAACAATTAATTTAGAGTAACTATAAGTCGTCTTCCGTGAACTCTCCTCGTCTCAGCTTGGGCTGCTGAACTTTGTTTTCTGTTAGTTTGCCCCTGAACTTATAAGGTTCTTGCTAAATAAATATGTATGTTTTTTGTTAAATTTTAGGAAATAATGTTATAACCCGACCCAAGTGGGTGATAGTTTATTAAATAAGTTATTAACCTTTTTTATTCTTTGCTTGATTAGGTGTTTGACTCTAATTGTTATAGATATCAATTGTTGGTCTTTAGGGTTAAAATTGTTAGATATATAAAGCAGAGGGTAATCGATTATAGTTTATAAGTTCAAATAGATTAGTTGATAATTACACATTATTTTATTGCAAAAAGAACTCGCTTCTCAAAGCTGAGCAGAATCTAGAGTTTGATCTCCCATGTAAAGAACTTCACAATTGCTTAAGTCTGTATTATCTTCTTGCGCCCCGCAGGATTACATACATCGAGTGGGTAGAACTGCTCGGGCCGGTCGATCTGGCGTTGCCATCTCACTCGTGAATCAATACGAAGTGGAGTATTATATACAGATCGAGAAGCTCATCGGTAGGGACTCATCTAGTCTTGAGGGCAAAAAAAGATATAATGTTCCCCACTTACCCTTTCCCCTAACTGTTTCAGGCAAAAAGCTACCGGAGTACACAGCGGAAAAACAGGAGGTTTTGGCAATTCTAGAGCGCGTAGAAGCTTCCAACAGACTAGCCACTGCGGTAATCTATTTTGTTTACCCGCTTCTCGATTTTAACATCCCTTTGCTATCATCCATGCATCGATATTGCCGTTATTCTGTGTTAACGTTTCAATATTTGATGTGCTTAGAAAATTAAGGACGGGCCACGCAAGAAAAGGAGGAACAACGACGACTATTTAGAAGAAAATGTCGAGAAATATCTCGGCCACAAGGACAAGAAGTTCTCAAAGAAGTCGAGAAGGCAATGAGTAACATTGTCGCTTTAGAAGATAATTCAACCTCAAGTACGTCGTTTCTTTTCATTTTGTGAGTTTAAGCAAAGAGAATCAAACATTAAAACCTTATTTATACAATTCCATATATTTATACGAGTCCATATATTTGTTTCTCTTTGATAAGCATTTTCTTTGTTTTCTTTTAGTGTCGGTTTTAGTTTAGGCGACCCGGACCGGTTTGTGGGATATTGTAATTTTCTTCTATCAACACAGTTTTGTCTCTTAATAACTTCTACTTATCTTGTAAGATTTTATATGGGCATTTTTGCACCTACAAATAATAACATATATTATATAATTAATGAGCTTTTGAGTAAAATAATATTATGATTATTTAATTATACTAAGAATAATATAATAATATTTCAGTACCAGTTTAATAAACTCTTAAGTATTAGTTTAAAAGTATCTAATGTAGTTATATAATAGATTAGTACTATTTACACAACTTTAGTTAATATTTAACTTTATTTTTCTCAGTTCTTAATATAAATTTAATATTTTTAATGTTTTGTAGCTATTTTTTTTATTTCCATTTACAGTTACGATAGAGAGCTTTGTTTAGAGATACAGTTTTGTTATGAATTTGATCTTTATTACGATTCAACTAACACTTCAGCGTACTGCATGTTTATTGCTATTTATTTATAGTTTAATATCTATATATATTCTTTATTTGTAGATAATTGCTGTATACTTAGTCATAATTTCTATATATAACTCAATTGTACAATCAAGACCAATGTAGACACAAAGTAAGTAAATGTATCCATTCATACCAATTTAATTAGAGTCAAAATTAACGTGTGAATCTAAAGATATTCGTCAAAATTATATTTTCTTTTGAACGTGACTAATAATAATTCATAGGAAACAAAAGCATGTGAATGAATGTTTCTTCATTTTATTTTCCACTTTTTCCCTTTATTTATTTAAACATGCGAACCATACGAGAGTAAAAGTCCTTGATCGACTTTTAATAGTCCTTTATATAATATTCGATTTATAATGGACATTTTATGGTTGAATATCCTTTGGACAAAATGCTTTTCTCATATACTTTATGATTTGGTTTGGGTCAAATCAATATCGTCAATAGTTCAACAAAGGCAAGGCACTATTATTGTGAATGAAATATTGAAAGGTGATGATCATACTTTTGTCCGGAATTTAGGGTCTATGATTACAATTCAATACAGCAAATCAGCAATTAAAAATGGACTATGGACTTCTTATTCAACTCGTGTTGGCTTTACTCGGTGCTTTCACAAATCTCGAAGATAAAAAACAACGTAAAATAAAACGGATATATATAGATATATTTTTTCTTATATGGTTAATTGTATAGTCTTTCTCTTAAATTGCCATGATATTTTTGAAGGGTCATTTATAGAGAATGTTGTCTCAATTTTTCGTTCGGAAACGACTCGTTTTGACTGTGAAGAAAAAATGTAACTTGAACGGAATAAAGTAATAGCTTAAAGTATACACACGAGAGTTTACGAGATTCAACCTGTTAACGAGATGCCTACTCCACGAAGGAGAGATAAAATCTTTTTTTCCTTGAAGGAGGCATCGTCTTTTGACTTTCAAGCACTTAGGCGCCTTTAGTAGCCGAGGGAGAGCGCAGGTCAAGGCGTGACGAGCAAGCCTACTCGCGATTCTTCACCGCAGGATAGTGGCTGGGGAAGAGAGAGCCTAACCTGCGGGTCCAACAGAGATAAAATTACAAAATTAAGAATCATATAAAGAAAAAGAGAAAAAGAAAAAAACTACAAATAAAGAACGGCATAAGGAAAAAATGTGAAGCATGTGGACTACTGATGGGAAAGATAGCTAAAATTTACGAGATCAAAATTTTACTAATTATAATATATGATACAAGTTTTAGCATTTATATAAGGGAAACTTGCAAAAATAGCCTAAAAAAACACCATAATTGAAGTTTTGAACCATATTGAGAAAATAAGTGTTTCTAAACTTTCCCCAATTTTATGACGAATTTACCCTTAATTAATTAACACCCACATTAATTAACCCAATTAATTTGCCATTTCCTTCTCTATCCTCTCCTCCTTCCCGTGTCTTCCCTTCCCATCCCACACCCACACAGAACTCGACCCACTCGACCAAGGCAAGCAACAAAGAACTCGACCCACACAGAACTCGAACCAACACAAAACTCAAGCAACACCTCGGACCCAAACATCTTCCGACCACCGAACCACGTGCCTCCGTCGCGAGTCCGCCATCAGTCTCCCTTCTCCTTTCGCTCATTTTTGTTTGATTTTGCGTGAGGTTCGTTCGTTTTCTCTTTGATTCTTTTGATTGATTTAGCTTGGTTTGATTTTTGGTTGGTTTGCTTTTATTCTAGGGTTTATTTTTCTTCATTAAGTTAGGCTATGGAATCCTTGTTAGTTTTGGTATTTTTCTTCATTAAGTTGCATGAAGTTTAGGTTTTTTTTCCTGGAAGTCTTTGTTAGGAGCTTTGTTACAGTTTTTGGCGTGGGCTTGGGAGGTTAAGGGGATCAATGTTGACGAATTGGGACAGTTTCTTCCGATTTCGGGGACAATAATTAGCATTTTGGGGACAATTTTCGGTAATTTCGGGACAGTTCTGGGTAATTCGCTTGAAGGTTGGATGAGTAATATTCATGGGACAGTGTCTTATGATCCTTGGGGACAGTAATTAGCATTTTGGGGACAATTTTTGGTAATTTCGGGACAGTTCTGGGCAATTCGCTTGAAGGTTGTATGAGTAATATTCATGGGACAATTTCTTATGACCCTTGGGGACAGTAATTAGCATTTTGGTGACAGTTTTTGGTAATTTAGGGACAGTTTTGGGCAATTCGCTTGAAGGTTGTATGAGTAATATTCATGGGACAGTTTCTTATGATCCTTGGGGACAGTAATTTAAAATTTGAGGACAGTTTTTGGTAATTTAGGGACAGATTTGTGGCAGTTTTCTTGGAGGTTGTATGATTAACATTCTCCTCTCTTGTTTCAGATTTTCGTTTGGAGTTTCTTATCAACATTGTCATATTCTCATCGGCATAACGTCAAAACCAATGTGTATGATTTGATCCTTATTTATGTCCTTTTATTTATGATTGTTCTTGCTTTTTCTTAATTCATTTTATACTTTCGTGTGAAACAGATTTGGATGTATATCTCGAACATGATGGCGAGTGGGTTCTTGAAAATGAGAAGTGGAACTACACCAATGCGAAGAATAGTTTTTTCTTAGCGCCGATGGACATTAGTCACACCCAATTGATGGATCAGTTGTATGAAAAAGTTGGTGTGGATGAGCGGGTGTATGATCTCAGAATCGAGATAAAACTGTTGCAGCACGGATGTCGACCTGTTGAGTTGGATGTTGATTGTCAAATACTTGACATTGTCCGTCGTGGAAAGAACATACTCTACGTAACTCCGGTATTGAAAAAGCTAATTGTAATGCCATCTTCAGAGCGGTATGAAGAAAATGTTACTCACGAAGTTCATCTAGCAGACCACAATGATGACATCGTGGACATTGATGTCCAACTAGTCCTTGATTTTCCATCATCTGGAAGACAGCGAAGTCCCGTGCTCGAGTTCCCATCATCTTCACAGCCTCGATGTCCCGTCCCTGAGTTCCCGTCCGCTACAAATCCCCAAAGTACATGCTCGAGTTCCCATCCTTTTCACAGCCCCGAAGACCCGTGCACAAGTTTCCATCTTCTTCCGATCCCCGAAGTCATGTGCCGGAGAATTTCCCGAAAGCGACGCAAGATGTGGATGATAGTTTATGGGTTGACCCGCGGTTCTATGCGGAGGATTTACATTCACATCTCGACTCGTCGTGTAAAGGTACACTGTTTGAGTTTTCAGAGGGAAAAATATATAAAAATTTGAAAGAGTTGCAGACTAAACTTTCTATTCACGCGATTGAAAAAAACTTTCAGTTTAGAGTGTCCGAGTCTAACCCGGAAGTATGGCATGTGAGGTGCAAGGACAATACATGCACGTGGAAATTGAATTCGCGGGTAGTTATTAAAACCGCACCATTGTATAAGATAACTTGGTTTGTCCACGAGCATACTTGCTCCCTTGATCGTTGTCAGCTAGAGCATAAGCAAGTAGCTCCCCGAGTTGTTGGGCAGATTTATAAGGATAAGTTTTCCACTACGGGCTCACCGTTCACGCCAAAGGCTTTACAAGAAGATTTGAAAAAGCATTATGGTGTTGAGCTAACATATGAAAAGGCCTGGATATGCAAAGAAAAATCCATGGCATGCGCAATGGGCACACCCGAGGATTCGTACTCGAAGTTACCGCGCTACTTGCATGTGATGAAGGAAAAGAATTTGGGATCGGTAACTGATTTTGTGATAGAAGGAGGTCGTTTCAAATATGCCTTTGCTGCCGTTGGAGTTTGTTTACAAGGATTTAAAACGTGTCGGCCATTGATATGTGTTGATGGAACCTACATAAAGAGCAAGTACGGTGGGCAATTGTTAACGGCAGTCGCACTTGATGGTGAAACAAAATTGTTTCCTATCCCGTATGGAGTTGTGGATATTGAAGACCATGACTCTTGGATTTATTTTCTGACGAAGTTAAAGGAAGCCATCGGGCCCGTTGAAGATCTAGTCATTATTTCCGATAGGCACGATAGTATAATTTTTGCGGTGAATACCGTTTTCTCTCATGCTCATCACGGTTTTTGTTGGGTCCACCTCAAAAGGAACATCATCCATATTTTTAAAAGTGAAGCTCCGAACAAATTGGTGTTTAATGCCGCGTACGCTTTTCGGACGAGCGACTTTGAATACTACTGGAACTTGTTGAGGAACCATTTCCCAGATGTAGCAGTATATATGGAAGAAATTGGCTTTCCATATTGGACACGTATTCATTTCGGCGGTCACAGGTACGACGCCATGACGAGTAATTATGCGAAAAGTTCTAACTCTGTTCTTAAGATTGCTAGGACATTTCCGATAACAAATATGTTTGAATACCTTCGGTTTACTCTCCAACATTGGTTTTATGAAAAGCGAACCCTAGGTCAAAATAACCTTTCAACTCTTGTACCCAAGTTCGAGAAAGAGTTGAAAGACACACTTGATGCAGCGCGGTCGTTAACAATTCATAATCTCGATATGCTTCAATTCGAAGTCATTACACCGTCGGGCAGTTTTGTTGTAGACCTAAGGACAAAAGAGTGTGAATGCGTTTCTCGGACATTCACAACAAAACATACGTGTCCAAATTTCTCCAGCTTGCATGCGCAAATTCAGGATCTCCGGTTACAGCCCATTTCATCTGGACTAGTTTAGGATCGCAACTTGGGTCCTTTTTCCATCGTTGCATCTTCTCCATAAGCGAGCTCGTCCAATGGGGACACATGCAAGTGATATGTTGTTTATATCCTTTGAAATACACACTTCGACGACGACGACGAAACAAACACATCACTGCATCAATGTGCTGCAAAAAGACAAAGTATAACCAATAATTAAAGATAAACTGTCCAAACCAAATTGTCCCTGGTTTAGACAATAATTGTCCCTCGTTTTACAGAAATATTGTCCTACATCAACTGAAAAAACAAGTATTGCAAAGTTCAGAAAATACCGTAGTATTAATCCATGTACGTGGCGTTAGTAGTTCATTAAACCAGCTTCCAGACGCCTCTCCGTGTATGCACATCCACTTTTCGGGCGTCCCTTGTTTAATCCACCTTTTCAATGCGGTGAGATGACTCTTGGAAGGCGGTACGACGACTTGGAACACGTACGGTTCCGATCTTCTTTTCAGTGTCTCAGTGTCCGGGTTGGTAAAGTCTTCCATGTTTGGTGCCTTCCTTTTCCTCTTCGTCGGTGGTGTCTCCATCAAGGGCGAGTCGTCCGCAATCTCGATTGGAACTACTATTTGCACTGGTATCGGAACAAGGGAAGAGACAACTATTTCTTGAGAAGGCTGGTTCGTATCTTGGTGCTCCATCTCATGAAGCAATGCATCCAACATTATGTTTTCACTCGGAGATCCCTGAGATGGCTGAGATTGCGGAGATGGCTGAGATTGCGTCAAGATAACCCCTTTCCGAGCGCTAACAAGTTTTGGGATCTTTATTGCAACGACTTTCTTGGGGCTTCGTGCATTTTTGCTTGTCCCGGGACTACCAACGGCTTTCTTGGGGCTTCGGGTTTCTTTGCTTGTTCTGGGACTACCAACTGATTTCTTGGGGGTCGTGCTTCTTGTCGAGTACTGTTTTCGTGGGCTTGGGTCCGGAGATGGGTCGGATTTCTTGGGACTCGGGGATATGCTTTCTTTAGGGCTCGGTTTTGATCTCTTCGGGCTGCGCCCGGTGGCTAGGTCGGTTTGTGTCGGATCGGGTTTTAGGGGTGGAATATGTGTTTCGGTAGGTATGTGTTTCTTGGGGATCAGTGTTTCTTTGAGATGGGGATTATACTCCACAAAGTCACGAACAATCTTGAAAATTATGCTTGTTTTCTTGGTCTGCAAAATAAAAAAGTACAATAAATTCAGCTATTGGTAAACTTATACATAATAATAGTACAGTTATAAATATAACGTACCAATTCAAGGATATTTGCCTCTTACACTTCGTGTTTCCTTAAAAATTCGTCAAATTTTGCAGCTTTGGCATCTTGTTTTTTCTTAATGTCATCAAGCATCTTGATTATGCTTGAGGACTCTTCTGAGCTACGAGGGGGCAGCGTTACCTCAGTTTCCAGTCTATCTCTAGACCGTGTTTGCATTCGCGGTGGAGTGGGGGTAGATGACGAAACGCCATTTGAAGGTGACTTGTTCTCCTCTTCACGCCCTGCTACAATGAAAAGGAGCACCTCCACCTTCATACATTAAAAACAAAAAAACACACTAACTTAGCTATAAAAAATTCTCGAAATTGTCCTCGAAATAACTAAAAAAATTACGAAAACTTACATTGTCATCGTCGAGCGCATTACCCACTGCAATCGAAGACATTTGTTTCATGGTAGAACCAAGGGTTTCCAGATACGGAACCACTTTGCACGCCTAGGCTTGAAGCATCGGGGCGTATCCGGCCAACTCGTATTTGGGGTATTTGCCAGCGCCTTTGGATTTTACTTTGCCTTTCTTAATTTCCCGGCAAAAGGACTTGGCGGATGCATTCCAAACCAACTCGCCCCATGGTTTGGATAAAAAGTAATCCACGTCATCCACATCTTCCAAGTACTCGTTCTGGACAAACTTATCCGGTGGCGTCCCCAGAAGCATCCCCCTCAACGAAACAACAAAGGCCTAGCTTGTATATATCTTCGGGGTCAGTGCACTCCATCAACGTCTTCTCCAAATCGCTATACGTTATTTTTTTTTATCGTTGGGGAAACAAGAAGCCAATAAAATTTTCTGTGAATTCGGCCGTTTTTTCTTCGCTTCGTCGTTGAATTTTAAGCCGGTGATGGCAGCAAGCTCACGACGGCCAAATTTACATATAACCTTGTTGAATTTGAAGAGAAGTTCATCAGAACTGGGAGACGCAATTCTTCGACAAAGAACTTGATGGACCAGTGCACCCGAAAATTTTGGACGGGGCTCTATAAAGAATTGGCCGAACGGAGTCGCAAGCACCCTATCCAACAAACTATGTTCTCGGAAAGACTTGATGATGTTGTCTAAACGAGTACTTCCGCGGTACCACACTCGTTGTCGCTGTGAATGTCGCTCGGTTTCACCAACTACGCAATCTATCTGCGAATCATAATGCAAATAAAACATGATAAATAATCGATAAAACTGCCCTAAAAATACATAAGTTCCACTACAAAACTGCCCTAAAAAACAGGTTTTTCCCCTGTAAAACAGACCCTAATTAAGACATTTTATCAAACTGATGGAATGCACGAGTTCCACTACAAATGATTCACAACTTCAAGCCCTTCCTAAACCCTAAATACCGATTCCTAAACACAGCATCAACCCACGAGACCCTAAATGCAACTTCCATACTAATTCTAAATGCAAATCAAACCCTAAATCATACTTTGAAAGCCCTAACATTGTAAATCAAACTTCTGATACAGAGAAATGGAAGTCGGAAACCAGCCCCCAAAGCATGGAGGAGTGACAACAGTAGAAAATCAGAGAGAAAGAGAGATGACCTTGGTTGAAAGGTGAGTCCAGGCGAGTCAAGGTTGCGAGGCGAGTCCAAGCGACGACCTTGCCGGAGGCAACCTTCAGGCGCGGCGAGGCGAGTCCGGGCGCTCCGAGTCCAGCCGAGGCGATGAGAGTGAGGGTCTGATTTTGAGAGGTTTGGGCTGAGTCAACCCGAGGGAGAAAGAAGAGCGGGAGGAGAGGTTTGGGCTGAGTCCACGCGAGGGAGAAAGAAGAGCGGGAGGAGAGGTTTGGGCTGAGTCCACGCGAGGAGAGGTCGGGGGGAGAGGTCGGGAGGAGAGGTCGGGGGGATTAGGGCAAAAAAATGGTAAAAGTCCCAAATTCATTATTTGGGTTAAATGAAGTGGTGTTAATTAATTACGGGTAAATTTGTCTAAAATTGGGCAAAGTTTAGAAGCACTTATTTTTTCAATATGGTTCAAAATTTCAATTATGATGTTATTTTAGGCTATTTTTGCAAGTTTCCCTTATATAATGTTACGGGTATTTTTGCACGATTGATTTCTTGTTTAATTAACAAAAGCGAGAATTATTCATGATAATTCTTCTTTTATTAATTATGGTGAATTTCGCCTAAAATATTGACCGGAGGTCCGTTTTCGAAAAACGAAGGTTCCCGATGATCCCAAAAATATCAAAACACCCAAAAACGACATAATGTTTGCGAAAATCGGCCTCGGGGACCACCCGAGGCCTCCGAGGGCCCTCCGGGACCCCCGGGTGGGCCCCATCGCCCTTCTGCAAGGCCCACAAGGGTCAAAGCTGACCCAGCCACGTGTCAGCACGCCACTGGGCGCGAGGGAAACGCCTCAGCCAACCACAGCGTGACACGTGGACGCTGAGTCAGCAAAACTTGGAGCCAAAGTTTGCTGAGTCCGCCGCCTTCCGGCCGCGCGTGAGGGCGCGTCGTTGCTCCGATTGCCGAGATGTTTGCGGCAATGGATTGGCCACATCCCGGGGAGTTAGAAAAACATATAATTTTTCCCCGGGGGCCTCCCGGATGAAGAGATAAATTCAAAACAAGATCCGGGTTTTTTCCTATAAATAGGAGCTCGGATCTCCTCAAAACACAACAGAATTTTCACTCGACCAAGCACTTGGGAAACGCCTCAAACACTCCCAAAACTCTCTCGAGATTTCCAAAAACCGATATTCACTCAAATACCCCGCTAATGTTGAGCGTCGGAGGTGAATCGGGGGGCAAAACCCCCGTTTCTCCCTGACCGCGGTATTATTTTGTCAGGTCCCGGAAGAGAAAAATCCAACGGAAGCGGAAGCTCTGGCGAAATTCCTACTCGGTTCTTGGCCCGCCTGATAGGACCAGTTCTACGCGGTGTCCAGTCTATCCCCCCAGTCCATTGCGCGGCTGAGGGTATAGCCTGGGGACACGAGTCTGGGCCCACAATTCAAGACGAGGGGCCCGACTTAGGGGAATTTTGCCCAGATCCACAAGACGACGTTAAAGCCCGGCCCAACACGAGCAATTGAGCCGCTAATGGATTGAAGCATTTTTTTCTGCATCAACATATAATATGAAATTTATAATTTAAAATTTTGTGAAAATAGTGGAAGAGTTACATAAGACAAAACTATAAATTAAAGACGTGACATATAACTATCATAGAAAATAAAAAAAATTGAATAGTTACTTAAACATAAAAAAGTAAATAGCAATATAAGTACTAAATATTTTATTTTTTATAGTGTCATAAAATTTAGGTATCTTCGCCGTCACTAACAAAAAAAATATATAGTTGGAAAAGTAAAAAATATTCTTTAAAGAAAAACGAACCGACAAGACAAAAAAAAAAAAAGAGTTGAAAGGATAATTATTTTTCTGTCTCTTTGATTGAATTACATGTGTATATACTAAAAAAATCCACGAGTTATCACCATCCAGCAATATAAGAATATTCTGAAAACAATCCTATAATAATAATGATCGTGGATAAATGTAAAAATAAAATATTCGTGGGAGTCATAACTCATAATGTTCAAACTTCTTTAATGACAAACAACAATTTGCAAAATAATTAATATTATTTAATTACAGCGGCTTTGCCACATTCCACTCTCATATTCATATATATTATACACACAATCATATTATTATTATTATTATTACACATGCATTGCAATTGCATAGCTACTTTGTGAGAGAGAGAATATAGCGAGTCTCCTTCCACTTTTGGTGTTTGTTTCCCGAGAAAATGGAGAGCACCCTGAAGGACATGAGAGGCGGAGCTTCCGTTC
The DNA here is from genome assembly GCA_954871525.1 of Parietaria judaica. Lineage (NCBI taxonomy): Eukaryota > Viridiplantae > Streptophyta > Magnoliopsida > Rosales > Urticaceae > Parietaria > Parietaria judaica. The sequence continues at coordinate 11,253,975 of OX940865.1, read as the reverse complement.
TCGACATGGACCCCAAATCCACCGTCGGCGGCGGAGTCGAGGACGTCTACGGCGAGGATCGCGCCACCGAGGACCAGCTCGTCACTCCTTGGACTTTCTCAGTCGCCAGGTACTGATGATCTTCGTCTCGATCTCTGTTTTGGCTTCACAAGTTTAATCTATTAATTATGGAGAAGAAACCACGGCAAGAGGAAGCTAAACACTACTGATTTTTTGAAATTGTTCATATGCTATTTCAAGCTTCTTTTTCTTTCTTGATATATGTAAGTGTGTATATACATATACATACATATATATGTATGAATTCTGGGTTTGTGATTGTGGTGTAGTGGGTATACTTTGCTGAGAGATCCCCAGCACAACAAAGGGCTTGCTTTCACTCAGTCTGAGAGAGACTCCCATTATCTGCGTGGCCTTCTTCCCCCGTTTGTGGCCTCGCAAGAGCTTCAGGTTTGTAACGAGTTGATTTCCGCTCTTTCCGGTATTTCGATACTGAAAACGAATTACCGAAACAGGAGAAGAAGTTGATGCACAACATCAGACAGTATGAAGTTCCTCTCCAGAAGTACATGGCCATGATGGATCTTCAGGTGGATGCTTGTTCTGCCCCGATTTCTTTGATCGACAAGCTATATGGGAATGTATCACGGATTTTGACTATGGAAGTTTTTATCTCACGATTTTTCTAGGAGAGGAATCAACGGCTGTTCTACAAACTTTTGGTTGATAACGTTGAGGAGTTGCTCCCGGTTGTTTACACCCCTACTGTCGGGGAGGCCTGCCAGAAATACGGCAGCATTTTCCGGCGCCCGCAGGGTCTCTACATCAGCTTAAACGAGAAGTGTGTTTATATATATATATATTTTTTTTTTTATTTTTTATTTTTTTGTAGTCGATCAACGTGATTTGAAGATGATTTTTGACCAAAAAATTACGTTTGTAGAGGAAAAATCCTGGAGGTGTTGAAAAACTGGCCGGAGAGAAGAATACAAGTCATTGTTGTGACTGACGGAGAGCGTATTTTGGGACTCGGAGACCTTGGTTGTCAGGTAATTTGTAGTGCTCTAATCTTTTACGACTGCCATTGATAACGGTAATGATTGATACAAGCGAAATCTTCTACTCAATAATTAGGCCGAAGAAACAGCTTTATTTAAATTAGTGTATTAAGATTATTGATTGTTATCAGGGAATGGGGATTCCGGTGGGGAAATTGGCCTTGTACACAGCACTTGGAGGTCTTCGTCCATCTGCCGTAAGCATTTTTACTACAAATGTTCCGTTTCCCGGCTATTTTTTTCAAGCTTGTCTTTCCTTGTTTAGCAAGAAATATATTAAAGTAACCCGCGTGTAATTCCCAGAAATTTTTAGATGCAAAAGTTGTATTTAATATTACGGGTTCAATATTTCCTTTTGTAGTGCTTGCCTGTAACGATCGACGTGGGAACAAACAACGAGGAGTTGTTGAAGAATGAGTTCTATATTGGTCTTAGACAGAAGAGAGCCACTGGACAGGTTCCGTTAAATAAGCGTTAATTTGATTTACCAATTCTAGTTTGTGAAATATACATTTAGAAATCTGCCACTTTATTCTCAGGAATATGCTGAACTTCTGCACGAGTTCATGAGCGCTGTGAAGCAGAACTACGGAGAGAAAGTACTCGTACAGGTCGGTTTTTAGTTATCATCGCATCATTGGTTAACATTGTTGACAAAGTATCAAGCCTTCCCAAGCATCGATACTCTCGATTTGTTTTTAATTATTTTTGGTTGAATTTTGCAGTTTGAGGATTTTGCAAACCACAATGCTTTTGAGCTGTTAGCGAAATACGGGACCACTCATCTCGTCTTCAACGATGATATACAGGTGGGCTGTATAGATTAATTCTCTAGGTCTTGCTTGCAGTGAAGTTTTGTTTAATCTTTGTGATATAAGTGTTGACCCTTTATCTTTTTCTACAGGGTACGGCTTCTGTTGTTCTCGCTGGAGTGGTTGCAGCGCTAAAGCTGATTGGTGGTTCCTTGGCTGATCATAAATTCTTGTTTCTCGGTGCTGGTGAAGTAAGCTCCAAATTCCTTTACTTTCCAGTTTCTCTTTCGGCTTTAATGGACTATTAAAATCCATTATACACGGGTCTCATCAAGTTCTGCTTTTTGTTATCTGGGATTTTTTAGATAAAATTTGATTATCTTACGTAAACGGCATTTGGATATTGCAGGCTGGAACGGGGATAGCTGAGCTAATTGCTCTTGAGATGTCAAAACAGGTAAATTATATGTTCCGTATTTTTGCTTCATCTTTGGTTGAAGTTTTGTATCATTATGTCTTAATTTATTTTTTCTTCGTAGACTAAAATTCCGTTGGAGGAGACACGGAAGAGAATCTGGCTCGTTGACTCGAAGGTAATAAAAATCTAAAACAAGTGTAAAAACAAATAATCATGTAGTTGTCAGTCAAAAATCTTTCGGTAAATTATCTTGCAGGGACTGATCGTCAGCTCTCGAAAAGATTCACTTCAGCACTTCAAGCAGCCTTGGGCTCACGAGCATGAACCAGTCAAGGACCTTTTATCTGCTGTGAAGGTATGTTGTTGTACATCCACAATTGAATCCCGAACTGAAAATTTTTCTACAGCCTGTCTCACTGCGCTTGCAAACTGCTGCAGGTAATCAAACCGACGGTCCTGATTGGATCATCCGGCGCTGGGAAAACATTTACCAAAGAAGTCATCGAAGCCGTAACTGCTTGCAATGAGGTATATTCTTCTCCTCATTTTCTCTGTCTCACTCATCGTTGCAACTTTCCCGTCTTAAGCCCTTAAAAAATGAATAAATAGTAGTATATACACTATAACCCAAGTTTATTATTCGCAGAAACCTCTCATACTGGCTCTCTCAAACCCGACTTCACAGTCTGAATGCACAGCCGAAGAAGCTTACACGTGGAGTGAGGTATTGCTAAGCATAGCTTCTTAGAGTCCAGTCAAGAATTTTGGTGCCCGTGGAATTTCAAGAATAACCTGGTTATATATCCTCTTTTTTAATCTCTAGGGTCGTGCAATTTTTGCGAGTGGAAGTCCATTTGACCCAATTGAGTACAACGGAAAAGTCTATTATTCCGGACAGGTTGATCAAATATGTCCCAGCAACAAATCATTTTGCGGAATATTTTTGTTTGAACTTCGATAACAAGTTATGTATATCTTTTTTTCGAATATCAGGCCAACAATGCTTACATTTTCCCCGGACTTGGTCTCGGTCTGATCATCTCGGGAGCTATCCGAGTTCATGATGAAATGCTTCTAGCAGCCTGTAAGCCATCTTTCTTCTTTCCCAATTTGCGTTATTATTATTTCGTTCATAGCAATAAAAGTATTTGGTAATAATCACCTTCGTGTACATGTTTGTTTAAAATTATTTTGGTACCCGTTCCTATCCAAATAACATACTTTCTTTATTTTCATAAACAGCCGAGGCGCTTGCGAAACAGGTTTCGGCGGAGAACTACGAGAAGGGGCTAATTTACCCGCCATTTTCTAACATAAGAAAGATCTCTGCCAATATAGCTGCCAGTGTTGCTACTAAGGCTTATGAACTAGGTAAAAATAAAGAACAAGATAGTAACTTAAATTCCCTCTTCTTCTTTTCCTTCTTATCATGTCTTGTTTTTTCTTAGGTTTGGCTACTCGTCTTCCTCGTCCCGAGAACCTTGTCAAGTATGCTGAGAGCTGTATGTACACCCCAAACTACCGAAGCTACCGGTAATCAACCCCTTCTCGGTTAAGCTTTGCCGTGGGAGCAGTTTTTTTACCTTCATCAATGGCAGTGTGTTGTGTTGTGTGGTTTTGCAATGTTTGACGAGTAATAATTGCCTGAAAGAAATGTGTTTTGTGTATATATATGCATGTATTGTGTACTTTGCTTTGTTTCCAAAGTTTAATAAAGTGCTCCTACTTCTTTTTCTCTCTTCTTTTTTGAATGGATTGATTTGATAATAATCACATTGAGCAACATTTTAATTAAAATATTAAAAAAAACATTTTAGTTTTGGAAAGTGATATTGATATGGTCCTTTCTTCGTAGTGGCCAACATACTTTCTAAGGACTATTTTCAGAAGATTATGTACCGGAAAGTAATAAGATTTATTTTATTAAAAAATCCATAAACAAGGGTCAGCTTTGAGTATTCGGGGGCTCTAGGGGATTTATTTTCATGAGATCGGGCTCTAGGGGATTTATTTTCATGAGATCTTAATTAGTGAATATTGATAGTTTACTTGTACACATAGTTACAGAATCACTTTTGCCATCAAATTCACACACAAGCAATGTGGTACTAAAATATTCAATTCTTAGTGAAGCAGAAAATATTCAAAAATTATATGTTAGTAATTGGGAGAAAAAAATTATATAGAACATTTTAAAAAATATTAAGAATTATAAAATTTATTTTTTAATCACATATTTATGAATAATTAATCAATTATTATAGGAATGTATCTTGTTTTAGATATAAAGAAAAATCATGTCAAATTATCAGCGTTTTATGAAGAAAAAAAATATTTCATTTAGAAAGAGTAAAAAAAAGCAGTTTATACATTTTGTATTGGTGGAAAGAAGTATCGAACTCTCTAATTGCCACTTTTAATTGATATATGAAAAAAAATATAGCATGACTCGAACACAAGAGCTCGTGCGCGAAAAAAGACTAGGCTTCCTCTGCACTAATCGAATATAATATAAGTATGTGTATGTTAAATAATATTTATTAAAATTTTAAGGCTCTTTTAACTAAATTTATTTTACTCGTTTTTACGGGGGCCTACCTATGCCTAGAGCTACACACCACGGCGTCGTGGCGCGTCGCGACGAAGTCGCCGGAATCGCGAGAAAAAACGTCGCGACGCGTCGTGGCGTATGGCGTCGCGGCGAGTCGCGCGCGAGAGAGAGAGAGAGAGAGAGAGAGAGAGAGAGAGAGAGAGTTCTGTGAGACGGAGAGAGAGTTCTGTGAGACGGAGAGAGAGAGAGGGGGGAGGGGGGGGGGAGTCGCGATGAATCGCGATCGGAAGCTCGGAATCGCGAGAGTCACGACGCGCCGGAAACCACCGTGACGAGTCGCGATCCTGGTTGGCGACGGATAATGTGCAGCTCGACCTATGCCTAAGGCCAGCTGTGTCCATAAGATTCTTTGGTTGCCAAAAAGCACAACATATGCAAGTTTATTTCAAGTTCTCAACAACGTCTCACCAAGAGCATTCATTCAATAACGCTGTCAAGCTTTTAGTGATTTCCAGCATAAACAAAAAAGAAAAGTCTTCAATAAAGAGAACACATTTTCCGTGCACAAAAATAAAACAAAATTATGACATCAACTAAATAAAAATGTCCATTTATTATTTGTTAACTTTCAATTGACACTCCTTAATTAAAAAAAAACACTTTAAATTGACGCGCCACGTGGCAATCTACGCTATTCCTAAATTTTGTGATATACTGTATTTTTACCGTCAATTTTTTTTCTCACTTAAATAAGTATACTTTCAGTCGCAATCGCCGACGGCTATAGCACCCATCGAATGCGGTTCCGGATTAGAGAAATTCGTGAATTACCTCCAACCATCTTACTTGTCATGATCTGCTTCCGTTCGAATGGACACTTGACCGAATTAAATATTTTTGCTACTGTTAAGAAATGGAGCATATTTGAGTGTCTTCTTCAACCGTGACTATTTTAATGGAGCACATCTCGTTGGGGTGTACGAGAAAACCAAAAGACCGATTAGAGAGACCGAAAAGTTTTCTACCAAAGTCTCTAAAGACTGAATAATAGGGTCCGAATCCATAAACAAGATCTTCAGTATCTGATTATAAATTTTAAGAACCGATTCGAAAGACTTATTTATATCAAATATCCTATTTACTAATTATTATTTTATTATGAATTATTGCAATAATAAGGTAACTTCTATAATTAAATTGAACCTACAATATAATCTAATTATATTGTTACGATGTACTAAATCCTTTTTTCACGAATAGAGAATGACGCTCTGCTCTTTCGATTTGAGTATTGCGCTGTCACTTTTCGCCAGTCGATGTTAGCAATAAATGTCTTTTTTTTTCATGTATTGTTTAAGATAAAAAATAAAAATTATTAATGACAAAAATAAAGTTTCATAAGATATTTATTTATTATAAATAAAGAGTTCAACCGAGTCCAAAATCGAATGTAAGACTGAATTTTGATCCTAAACAGTATTTTCAGTACAAACCATGCTGGATTTAAGAGTTAAGATCTTTAATTTTTATTTAAAAAAAATCAAATTATAGAAACTAGATCATTTTAAAACTAAAACCGATACAACTACAAATGGAGACCCCTGCCTAAGTATAAAGTGAAGACTAATTATTCTCAAGCTCTTTATTTTTATTGAGATATGTCTAATAAAGATATCTTTTGTCAACCATATCCACTAATGCTCTGCTTATTTGAAATGCAAAATAATGAAGATTTGTTATTCATAAACTCTTGTAGTTTTTAATGGATACAAATATGTTAAAAGTCAAATTTTGTCAAATCATCCCTCAACACTATCAACGTCGTTTTATGTGCAAACGACAAAGAATGGAGTCGAGATCACTTAAAGATTCTAGGCCCATCATAGGATAGAGCGAATAAAGGCCCAACAACGATGAAGCCCATGAGAAGTCAGAATCTACCAAGAAACCAAGACCTCATCGCGACAAGAGAGCGCATCGGATGAAAGCTCATCGAAGAAGAGTCTCATCGGGAAAACCAAATCGAATTAAAAGAAGAAGTCATTCGAGATCGCGAGAAAAGAGGGAAGCTGGCTCATTCTGTTGAGGATTTCGTGGGATATCCAACGCAAAGAAGGAAGGTCTACAACGATCATAGCAAGAAAGAAGGAAACCCTAGCACAATTCATGGGAACAATCTAGAAACCCTACAATCCTATAAATATGCATGTAAACTCAGTGTAAATTCATTCAGTACCATCATATCGTGAGTTTGAGAGAATATTTCTTGAGTTCTTGAGTCTGCTTGTTCATAACATTCTCGATTCCCCAAGAGTTAAGAGTGTGTAATCTTCGATTGTCCAAGCTAATAAACGGAAGAAACCGGGTCCTCTCGGAATCACAATAAATCAAGGATATTCGTGTTCATAATATTTTGTGTTATTTTCGATTATTCTTGTGACTGTAAGGCGTCGCAAAACGCCCTCTACAAAATACAAGTTCATATTTATATTCATATTGTTTTAAGGGTAAACTGCGGCTAATGTACTCAATGTTTGATCTTTTGCGAATTATGTACCCAATGTTTATTTTTATTGGCTAATGTACCCAATGTTTGATCTGTTAGATATTTTCGTGTTTTGCGTTAGTTGACCGTTAGAAAGTTATCCTCCTCTACATGTACACTTTTCGTATTTTTGACATAACTCACTCGTTTTTTGTCCAAACTCTATGCACGACCTATGGTTAGAAAGATAAGAGATAGATCTAAAAGTTTGTTGTTTTAAGTTTTGTAAAATAAGTTTTAGAAAAATACGAAATTTCAAATACAACGTAAAATTAGACGTTAGTTTAATACAAAATATTTGTTTCGAGCAAATTTTAATATATTTAATGACTTTGTATGGTGAAACATAAAAATAAAATTTTTTATATAAATATTTTATATTTCTAGCGGGTGTTTATTTATAAAATTTGGATAAAAAACGAATGAGTTATGCCAAAAATATGAAATATGTGATGTGAAATAATCTTTCATATTTTTGGCATAACTTACTCATCTTTTGTCTAAAATTTATAAATAAACATCCGCTGGAAATATAAAATATTTATCTACAACTTTTTAGTGTTAAGTTTCATTATAAAAACTCATTAAGTATAGTAAAATTTTCTCGAAACAAATATTTTGCATTAAACTTACGTCCAACTTTACGTTGTATTTGAAATTTCGTATTTTTCTAAAACTTATTTTACAAAACTTAAAACCAGAAAGTTGTAGATCTATCTCTTGTCTTTCCAACCATAGGTCATGCATAAAATTTGGACAAAAAATGAGTGAGTTATGTCAAAAATACAAAAAATGTGCATATATAGGAGGATAACTCTCTAACGGTCAACTAACGAAAAACACGAAAATATCTAACAGATCAAACATTGGGTATATTAGCCACCAAAAATAAACATTGGATACATAATCTGCAGACGATCAAACATTGGGTACATTAATCGTAGTTTACCCTTGTTTTAATATACTGGTGGGTTGTTTTTTCATGAATTTTCTTTGCCGTGTTTCAATTGTTCTCTTTTTCTTGAAAGTTGAAACTGAACTTCTTGATAGAAATGGGGGTTGTTGAAAAATCACAGATCTTTATTTTTATTTGGATAATAATAATAGTCCACAACAATTTGAGGTCCTTAGCTTTTTCAAGTGTTAACAAAAATGTACAATATGCGTTGACTGTAAAATTCATTAGTCGTTTTATTTTTATTTGGATAAATTGCAATAATAATAGTCCACAACGATTTGACGTCCTTGGCTTTTTCAAGTGTTAGACAAAAGTGCACACAGTGCGTTGATGGTAAAATTCGTTAGTCATTTTGTTAAGCGACGTTAACTAGAATTGATGTGACAACTTATTATTTTCAAATGAATAGCCAATTAGACAGAATGTAGGTTAAAAAAATAAAAATTCACCACCAATTGTAACTGCTCTCGGTTAACAAATATCATACCAATGTCGTTTGCATTGTGCACTTTTTGCAACACTCTAGAAGACTCTTATTGATTAAAAATTGTGCATAATTATTATTGTAATTTACTTTTTTTTTTTTCGAGAAAGAAAGTGGTTTTTTTTTTTTTTTTTTTTTTACTTATCTAAGAGGAAACGATATAATCATAATTTCCTTTATAAAAGAAGAGGGGTCACTATTAGTGGACCAACTATTAGCCTGTCCATATCATTAACACTTAAGTGGGAATCTCATAAGACAATTTAGTGGTAGGGGCACGCATCTAATCAATCACAATGTAAAAAAAAATGTTTAATTATACAACGTTACCAAAGATGACGTTTCTAGTGTCATAATCAAGGGCGGACCCAAGCACATTTGGGTGTAGCTAATGTCACCCCCGACTTGGCCGGCAATATATTTAAAAAAAATTGTGTTTTAATTTCTAGTTAAATACTTTATTTTGTATTTATTCTATATATGTTCGAAATCTGAATAAATTTGAATGTGGTCCAATGGATGACAGCAATAGTTATCCCTGACCTTGAATCCTGGGTCCGCCCCTGGTCATAATCTTCCTGTTTTTTTGAGGTCAAATTATTATTCATTAAGCGACATAAACCATACGTGTTATCCCATTTGCCCCGTTGAGCCCTAACACTTCTATTTTTTTTATTTTATTTTAAGTACCAAATATACTAATTGACTACTTTGAATTTTCACTTTTGCTAATATTAAGAAAATATATGTTCGCAAAAAAGTAAGATATATATTCGCTTCCACTTAATTTATAGATATTTGCAAATATCCCGAAAAAATTATCATATTTTGTCGTAATTCTCTCAAAGAATTTCACTTAATTTATAGACATATGCAAATATCCCTAAAAAATGTCACATTTTGTTCTTTTTTCTCCCAAAGAAATCACGATCCATTTTGCAAATCTGGTTTCACTCTCAGTGGTGCTTGTGTCTCTTCTTCTGACAGGACTAATTAGGGAAGATTTTGAACCATCTTAACTCAGAAGAATTCTGTAAACATATTATTACATGTCCTGATCATTGTTTAGACCCGAAAACAAGTGCTGATAATACTATTGTCGCATAAAGCGACACTCTTCTATTGGTTGATCCATAGTTATGGCTACTTTCATATAGTAGGAGTGTTTATTGTTAGATTTCACCTTGGAGATTCGCTACCAAATCCCAAATGCTTCAAGCTAAACCGATTAGATTCCGTGTTCTTTGTATACGTTGAGATCGGCATGCGTTTCCCTATAGCGTTGGCTGAGGTATGTTCGGCATAAGATCGGAGGAAACCTAAACCAATGAGATTAAGGGTCATGAATGCATCAGAAATTTTTGAAGCAAAACGACTAATGTTACACAAAGGTTCACGAGTTTTCTTTTAGTTTTTCCTCAGTGTTACTACAACTTTGCTATATACGCTATCACACCGTTCTTAGACGTGAAAATCGACTTACTTCGGAGGGTTATCTTCAGATTGGCATGTTGGTAAACACTGAACTAGGCAATTGTGACTAGGTTCCAAAAAGTACGCTATCTGCGAAAGAAAAAATGGAATAAACGAGTATCATTGAAGCATAAAACTTGGAATTAGACATCTATGTGAAAATATAAGGAAGAGAAAGGAAAGCCTACAGAATATCTTTGTTGACCGTTTCCGATGACTCTGTGTAATGTTGACCTAAGAATACAAGAAAACAAGCATAAAGTAGTTGACGTTTGAACCAAGAATGCTTAATGAAAATATATATGATGAATACTTGAAGATGCAGTTACTCCAACGCTCGAGCATGTCTCCAAGGTTTACGATAAACGCTCTGTTAGAATTTAAGAACAAAGTAGGAAAAACTATCAGCAATCCATATTTAGATAAACGTATAATTGATTGAATTCGTCAAAAGTCACCAACCCTTTTAATGGGGCCACATACTCCCATACTTGAGGTTTGGCCTCCTTATCCTTACAAATCTGCAACATTATGTACAAGGTTTGAATGGCATTTCAAATATTAATGTCTCATTAAATGTCTAAGGTTCTAAAATAAAATTGGTTCAAACTTAGTAGTAGATAAATTTCATATAACGTTGACAAGATGTGCTTGGTCTAGTGGTAACAAGTACATCACTTAAGACATTAGAGGTCTTGAGTTCGAGTCACCATTGGGGTAGGAGTGAAATCCGAAGATCCTCATATATATATATATATATATATATATATATAAATAAATAAGAAAAAAAAAAGTTCATATAACATTATCGAGAAAAAAACCAATGGTTTGATTATACAAGTTTTACCGATAAGATATTACCATCAGATTTTATGGATAGACTGATAACCGACATTTTTTTATACAATAATTATTTAAGTATTATTAAATATAATTTTATTTCATAATTTATATATTTATTTTAATAAAATTAAAGGGATATTTGTGGAAACGTACCAATTCTCTTTCAAAGAGTAGCGATAAATACTCATTTTTATTTTTCTGTTGGACGAAGTTACTAAACTCTTATAATAGCATGCCACATTTACATTTCTATTGTCTATTTTGGTACATGTGGCATGCTACTATTAGAGTATGGCAACTATGTCTGGCCCAAACAAAGGAAAAAAAGAATGGGTACTTATCGTTACTTTTCGAAGAGTTTTGATACTTCTGCCGCCAATAACCCAAAAACATATAGTTTTGACCCAAAACTCAAAATCCTTTAATATTTAACCGAAGAAACTTCCGGTTTCTAAAACATTTGTAGTGGATGAGTACAAAATTGGGAAATAAGGTTTTAAATATTAAAAACCTAAACCCCAATATAGGCCTTAGAAAGTGGGCTGACAGCCCTTTTCGGAATTTGAATGAGGCTAACACCTCTTCAAAAGCATTGAGGCCCAGACCGCCTCTCCGCCGCAAAACGGGAAAATCAAGCCTAAACCTTGTTTCTTTCCCTCAAAACCACAATGTTAATAAGCATGTCAACATCTCAACAAACTGTAAATTTCCAAAACAACATATATGAGACAAACAATGATAAATGTTCTTACTTGGAGACCTAAAACATCATCTGTTGCCAGAAGGGTTATCAAACCATAGTCGGAATGAGCTCCGGCTCCAAATAGGCCCTTTGAAGGATCAGAGATTTCGCCTAAATTCAAAAGGAAAAACATCACTCTCCTTTGAACTCTATCCGATATTTACCAAAATAACACACAAGAAATAATCAAAATCGACCTCCATAGTGCAGCAACCGCAGTGTCGCAATAGGTTCGCCAAGCATCTCTGGCTGATCGAAGAAATTCTCATCCAAACCAAGAGCACGTGCTATGATCCTCGCAACCGCTCTACCCACCTCTCTAAATGCACAAAGAAATAAACTTCGTATACGGGAAAAGAAAGATCAAACAAAATCTGTACACTTCGGGGACGTACTTACAATGCCTCTCTGTGAAATCTCTCCATGGTCTCTCTCCAACCAGGCAATTTATCTAAAAGAGAAGAAACAGATTGGTCAAAAACACCACGAATTATTGTGAGCTATTGGATAGTATCATTGTTTACACTATGCTTTGTAGCTCCAACCTTTGCATATATTGTACATAGGGGTTGCAATGTAGGGCCGGACATGGGTACGATATAAAGTATATGGGTTTGGGTCAACCTTAAATGAATTATCGAACAAGATTAAATAACAGTTGAACACAGCACATCCAAGACATCATGATGTGTCCCACTGAACCGATTAAGGGACAAAATATTCATTCAAAACAGTTAATGTATGTTATTAAGTGTTCTAGTAGTGATTATATGTCAAATACTCTCTATTTTATGAATAACGTTATCAAATTAAGGAATATATAATAATGCGAATTAGTTTTAAATTCTAACATTATATAATTATCATAGGGTTAATGGTACTATTGCTATATATATGTACTTAAGTTGTACTCAACTAGGGCGGCATACACCCATGTTTTTTCTTCAGTGGCCTATATACCCAAGTTATGTTTTAATGCAAATTTTGAGAAGTTCATCCATTTTTAACGGCGTTAAGAGCCACTGACACTTAGATAATTTTGTCGTCCAATGAATTATCTTCGAAGAATATGAGAGAGAAAAATTGGACAACAAAAATACCGAAGTTTTAGTGACCCTTCACGCCGTGAAGAATGGATGAACTTTTAGAAATCCGCATTAAAACAGAACTTGGGTATATGGGCCATTGAATATAAAAACTTGGATCTATGTTGCCCCCAGTTGACTACAACTTGAGTATATATGTCACTATTAAGCCATTATAATAATTGAAATTTGTATCATTTAGACGCGATTAACACTATTATTAAATGAGGCGAGTCTGGATCAATCTATCTAAAACGACTAAGGCACAGCACGGAATCTAGTCTTTGCATTAATGTTGATCAAACCGAGAAGTTCTGACCTTGTTGAGGCCAAACATTGGGTCCATAAAAGGGCTTCTCTGCCTCTGGATCATCCTCAGCAATCTCAACACCCAAGTAATACCCTTCCTTGTAATCTCCTACTTCATAAAACCAAGCAAGTAAAAACTTGTAAGAGCGAATAAACAAAGAGAAACGGCGAAAAATAGAGCGAAATCGAACCGTGGACTTGGTTTTCGGGGTCGAGATGCTCGTCGAGCACAGGGGTGTATCCCCTGTTCTTCTCGTTCCTCAGCAGCTTCATCTTCTCCTCCAACGGCAAATCGAACAGCCTCTTGCTCTGGTCGAACACTCGCTCCATGAATTCCTCGCTGATCCCGTGGTTCACCACGTAGAAAAACCCGCAATCCAAACATGCCTTTTGTAAAATAATGGAATCGTAAGTCTTTCAATCAAGAGAGAGAGAAGCAGAGATCGAAAGGAACCTGCTTGAGCGAAGAGACGGAACGGTCGATGTCGGGATCGGAGAGATCGATGCAGTTCAGCGCCGAGAATTTGACGGTTTGGGCCATTTCGGTGCCCATGCTTTGGTGAGAGAGTGAAGTAGAATCTGGAAAGAGCTTGCGTAGTAGTGAGAGGTGGTTCTTCTTCTTGTTCAGTGTTGTTCTTCAATGGCGGCCATCGATTCGATTGATAGGAATGTGTGTGGATTCTGTTTGAGTTCAACACGTCATTCGAAGCTCCCATATTCCGCGCCATTCACCACCCACTTGGTCACATGATCGAGGTAGTAAACTGCTAGTGGGCCCTATCTCCGGATCGGTTTTTTCGACGGATACGTCATATCCGTTTATTTTACCGAAAAGTGGTTTCTCGAATAACATATATTATGGACAGAATATTTTATAAATATTATAAAAATAATATAAATGGTAAGAAATGTCTATTATGTGTTAAAGGTATAAAAAAATAGAAATTGTCAAATACTCTCACACATATGTATAAAAAATGCTCATGTGTGAGAGTAAAAAATACACATTGAGCATTTTTCTTATTAAAAATAATATAAATACAGAAAAATAGTGACATAAGTATCTTAAAGTATTTAAAAAGTTGACATTAAATTCTCATTTTTTTAATGGCGAAAGTTGTCAAACTCTTATTTTGTGTATTAGGTCATATTTTCGTGTAAAGCCGTGCCATGTGTCATTTTTTAAACCTATTAAATATGCCATTGTTTATCATTGATAGATCAATTTATTTATTTTTTAATTAAAGATGGTATATTTAATATGCTTAAAACGCGACATGTGATGCTGTTCGGGGTGAAAACATGATGGAAGATGCAAAAAAAGAGTTTATCACCTTTCTCCACAAAAAAAGAAAAGAAAAAAAGAATAGGAACTTAATATCAACTTTTCAAAGACTTTAGATATTTATCCTGTCATTTTCTCTATAAATAATAATAACTTAAATATTTATGTGTCAATTATAACTCATGATTTTATAATGTTTTTATTATTTTACCCATTGATTCTATATATTTATGTATAAGATAATAACTTAAGTATTTATGTCGCGAATAAATGATGATAATAACCAAATTTGTTTGGTAACTCCACTACATACCTCTGTAATAGGTCACAGACTCAAATCCCATGAGAAACAAATGTTTGCACCTATTACATATGTAAACTTGGTCAATAGTGTCACATGTTCTTACACTGAATATATTTAGCAATGCGCGAGTGCATTGTAACATTGATTTATAGTTCACTCTATTAAGGAGTTACACTGTCAATGATAAATTAAAAACTTACGCTGCAAAAAATATTAATATGTTGTGGAAGTTAACGTTTTAGTACTAACGATATGTACGGGTGTCAATTCGGGTTTCGTGTCGTGTTCGTGGCGAGTCTCAATCGTTGTTGTTTTTTACTTATTTTATGTAAACTCAGACCCACCCCATTTATTAATCGTTTTAGAAGATGCGACTTGTTGATGTGCAAATTCGTCATTAATTTAATACGACGCATGTAGCATAAAGTTATGAATTAATTTTTGTAACTAAATAAATAAAGGGCTTTAAAGGCTTTAAAGAATAACTATTATTCATAAAGACCCACTTGCGAGGCCCAAAAGCCGATTAGGACATCTGGCCATCACAAGGCCCAACGAACAAGAAGTTATCTGGCCCAAAGCCAAAAGTTATCCGCCGTTATCCAAAGGAGAGGAAGGGTAAAACCGTCATATTTCCTATCCGGCCTCATCAATTAGAATTTGAGCGGAAGACCAGGAGCACAAAGTCAAGTCCTCAACGGATCTATCTGGTCAAGAATCCAAATCGGCACAGAGCGCACAGTCGTGGGGCACGTGTAAGATAACACATCGAGAGCTCTTTTGTCCGGCATTCTTGTCTATTAAGAACTTTCCCTGCATTCTCTTTATTTTTTCTCTTTATTCTCTCTTCTCAAACGCGATTTGTTGCATGTAGCTATCCGTCTATGTTCATCGTAACAATAAACTAACAGAGGATGTAGTCAACTATTGCCTTGGGACGAACCTTTATAAAAAAAATCCCTCGTCTCATTTACTTGCTTATATACTTACACACACACACACACACACACACACACATATATATATATACACACACGTGCAGAGTGATCCAGAATTTGCAACGCGAAGGATCGAATTCCACAAAAGCTACATTAAAAAATATCATACACTTGTGAGTCGTATTGACTGATTGAGGTGGGAAACCACGTCAACAAGACCTAGACCCGACCCATTTAAATACCGTGTTTATCGTGTCTTCCTATTTAAGCCATTTAACACTTTCATGTATTTTAAAATGTTATATTAATTCAATTTATACTCATTTAACTTCATTTATTTAATTATATTATCTAAGATTTTACAATTTACTAATAGTTTTTTATGTTCATCGATCATACGATGTAATAAATAAGTATTAAAATACTTAATAGCGTATATAAACTTGTTTGTTCTTTAATCGTATCTTATTGAGTCTCATCATGTTATCGTGTTCGTACCGTGTTTACCATTATTTAATCGTGTTCGACGCGATTGGACCCATATCCAATTACGGTAGACCCAGACCCGATAAAATTGTGTCGTAACTGTTTCGTGTATCGAGTCCGGCCCCAAATTGCCACCTCTAACGACATTATCCCCTTTTTATGGGTTAATCCCTGTAACTTTTAAAAATGGACCAGTAAGTTCCAACTTTTTTTTCCGGACAAAGTTCCAATTCTTTAGTTTTGTATCCCTATTGGTACATTTATCAAAATTTTCCTCCTCCATCGTTTCTCATGCCAAGTCAAAATTTTAATTTTGTATACCAATTCTTTTTTTTTTTAACCCGGACAAATTTCCAATTCTTTGGTTTTGTCTCTTCGTTTCAACTTCTATGAATATTTACGAACCATGGATTATGCCATTATCGGGGTTTGGAAAAACAATTGTGTTCCCGATTATTTTTTATTGTCCAACTTTCGGATGGAAAATCCACGAAAATGAGGATAAAAATTTATATTGGTGGCACAAGTGACGGTGGAGGCAAAAAATTTTACGGAGGTACCAATAGGGATACAAAACCAAAAAATTAGAACTTTTTCGGAGTAAAAAAAGAATTGAAACTTATTGGTCAATTTTTTTAAAATATTATAACTTTTGCCGGGATTGATTCACAAACTTAATTTGCCAAAAAAAATATTTTTAAATACGAAATACACTAGCCTTACTCGTTCTTCCTCTCTCGGGTACCACCATCGTCTGTGTTGAGGATCTCCATGTCATGAGGAGGCTCCTCCGCGAAACCCCTCGTCACCTTCTCCCCAGAGACTCCATTTCCGTCTCCTGCTTCTTCTCCACATCGCAGCTCCACGACCCGGTCCAGCGCATCACCGCCGCCCTCGCCGAATCCAATGACTGGAAGCCTCTCCTCGAGAGCTCGGGCGTTACGAAGAGCCTCAGCTCCGATGTGGTCCGATCCGTTATCCGAGCCAGCTGCGCGAGCCAGCCCAAGAGGCTCGTCGCCTTCTTCTTCTGGTCCGAACCCATGCTCGGTTGCTCCAAAGACTTGGGTCTGTACTCTTTCCTCGCCGTCTCTCTCTGCAATTCCGAGTCTCTCTATCACGCTCGTTATGTCGTCAAGCAGATGATCGGAATCTGGAAAAACCCGTTTGAGGTTCTGGGCTCTGTCGTGAGGTGTTCGAGGGAAGTCAAATCAGGGACCTCGAGTCCTGTCGTTTATGATTTGTTGATCAAGCAGTACCGGAGATCGGGTTTGGTCGTCGAGGCCTGTGAAGCGTTCTTGGCGCTCACGAGAGTCGCCGAGTTCAAGATTAACCTGACAGTGTGCAATTGGTTGATGAGTGGTTTGTTGAGGGTCAACAACTTGCAGATGTTTTGGAAGCTTTTCGATCGGGTATCGGAGATGGGGATCGAATTCGACGAGTATGCTCATTCCGCCATCATTGATGCTCATTTCAGGGGTGGGAAGGTTGATCTCGCGAAGAGGGTGTTTTTCGAAATGAACCAGAACGGTTTGAGCCCGAATTTGGTAATGTACAACGTGATGATCAACGGTTTTTGTAAGGCGGGGCTTCTTCGAGAAGCGGTTGAGCTGAAGAATTCGATGGGCGAGAAGGGTTTAGTGCCTGATAAGCACACTTACATGGCTCTCCTTAACGGTTATTGCAAAGGGAAGAGATTGGCCGATGTGAAACAGATTTTGTCCGAGATGGCTGATGCAGGGTTGTCGCTAAATTCAATTGTGTACGACGCTTTCGACGTCAAGGATGAAATGGTTGTTGGTAACGTGAAGTTGAATAGGGTCGACTATGGCATGCTTCTCAACGTGCTTTGTAAGGCGGGTAAGATGATGGACAAGGCAAGAGAGATCCTTAACGAGATGATCAAAAGGGGAATCAAGCCTGATTCAAGAATGATCACCTACTTGATCGAGGGGTATTGCCGGGAACGTGACATGGACAGTGCGTTCAAGACGTTTAACGAGATGAAGAAGAAGAATTTGGTGCCATCGACTATAACTTACGGCGTCTTAATTAACGGGTTGTGCGGTGTCGGGAATTTCAAGAGGGCGAATAGCTTGATTGAAGAGATGGTATCGCGTGGGCTGAAACCGAATTGTATCATCTACAGTTCCATGATAGTGGCTCATTTGAAGGAGCGGAACCTAGAAGAAGCGAAGAATGTTCTCGAAAGAATGATAGAACAAGGGATTTCGCCGGATTTGTATATCTACAACTCCTTTATAATGGCTCTCTGCAAGGCCGGTAATTTGGAAGCTGCGAGGGCGTACTTTGATGAAATGTTGGTGAAGGGATTGAAACCGAATGAATACACGTATGGACCTCTCGTGCACGCGTATTGCAAAGTTGGCGATATGCAAATGGCTGACCGGTACTTAGAAGAGATGCGAGGGCGTGGTTTGGTGCCCGACAATGTTATCTACACGGCATTGATCGAGAGGCACGTCAAAGAAGACAACCTCGACCGAGCCTTTTCAACTTTTCAGCACATGCTTTTGTCTGGAAGTTTGCCGGATGTCCATTATTACAGTGTCCTCATCAACGTTTTTGTGAAGAACAGGAAAATGCCAGAAGCTCTACGGGTATACTCGGAACTATGTGAGAAGGGAGTGGTTCCCGATGCTTACATCTACACCTCTCTCGTGACCGGATTTTGCAGACAAGGCGACCCCGATAGAGCGATTCAACTTCTCGAAGAAATGACCGAAAAGGGTGTTTCTCCCAGCATTTCCACGTACTGTGCTATGATCGACGGTCTTTGCAAGGCCGGGGACGTTGAGAAAGCTAAGATCATGTTTGATGGAATTACCGAAAAGGGCTTGACCCTTAACAGTACGACGTACTGCACGATGATCAATGGTTTCTGCAAATCTGGAAACGTGGAAGAAGCATTGAAACTGTTTGATGAAATGCCGCACAAAGGGGTTTTTGCAGATATACACGTATACACCGCCCTTCTCGACGGATTCTGCAAAGACGGCAAGTTGGAAGAAGCGAAGGGGCTATTTCGTGATATGTGTGACAAAGGTTTCGCCTCAACGGTCTCCTTTAACTCTTTGATCGACGGGCTGTGCAAAAGCAACAAACATCAAGAAGCAAATCTTCTTCTGCAACAAATGTCTGAAATGATGATTTCGCCCAACCATGTGACGTACACGATAGTTATAAATCATCATTGCAAGGCCCAAAACATGGACGAGGCGAAGCGACTGTTCTTGGAAATGCAGGGAATGAATATAAAACCGACCGTCGTGACTTTCAGGTCCCTCCTTCGAGGATACATTAAGCAAGGGAGTTTCTTCCAAGTATCTTCTCTCTTTGGGGAGATGGTAGCCAATGGCATCGAACCTGACGAGGTTACTTATCACGTCATGATCGATGCTCACTCCAAGGAAGGTAAGCTAGCGACGGCTTTGAAGCTGAAAGACGAGATGTTGAAGAAGGGTTTTGCCATGAGCATAGCTTCGTACGATGCTCTGATACGAGCCCTTTGTGACGGAGAGGATTTTCACCAAGCATTGACTCTGGTCAACGAGATCGGAGAAGCCGGAATGAGACTCGATGTGGCAACATGTGGGGCTATCGCGTCCGGTTTTAGAAGGGGCGGTGAGGTGGAAGAGGCTGCAAAGGTGTTGGAAAGTGCGGTAAGATTTGGGTGGGTTTCGGAATCAACGACTTCATCGGACTTGATCGAGGGAAACCCGAGTGCTGAAAATTTGGTGGATTCCGATAATCTCATCAAGCAAACACCCTAGTGCTGAAAATTTCTTCGGCTGTGCATTCAGAGTGTGAAGTCGGCTTTGAGAGAGAGGTTTCCCTGCTAGATTATTTACCCAAAGATTATAATTTTTAACTAGCAACTAAATAATTATTTGCTTAAGATTTCGATTGCCTTCGAGTCAACGAGCCAGATTCTCTTCCGAACGGAATTTTAGCCTAAAATAAGACAATTATGATACTAAAACTTGAAGCAAATTTACAGAAGATAATATTTACCTGCTTTGACATCTCAAGAGCAAGTAGCTCAGCTATCCTTCCTTGAGTGATCACATCAAGGTTACAATCAACCCGTTAAACAATTCTAACTTGTGTTTGAAGTTGCTCAATGTGAAGGGACTTAAAGCAGTCGAAGAGCATAACGCCAAGATTATAATCATTTTTTTCGAAGCCGGAAGTCAGTGTTGTCAATACTGTCTTTGGAGTCTTTATTCCTAAAGAGTGTTAAAATGACAAAAATCAGAGTTGTTTTCAGAATCCCCCAACTTACGCGTTATAATCCCCGAATTCGGTGTGAATCTCCCCTGAAGTCGGTGTTATTAGATCTGATGTCGGTGATAAGAACCCCGTCTTCGGTTACGATAGAATTACTGACTTTCGAGTTGATATCATTGACTTCGGGTGGGATAATAAGAACGACTTCGGGTGAAATGACACCGACTTTGTGTGTATAAACTCCGAAGTCGGAGGAGAATATCACTGAGTTCAAAGATGACTTAGACCATGATTCGGGAATGTTAAAAAACTCCGAACTTGGTGATATTAACACCAATTTCGGTGAAATTATTTCTGGAGCAAATCTTCCAAGAAACTAGTGTTAATACTCCCTATTATGTTTTAAATTTATTCACCTTATCGATTACATACAACATTGATTTGTTACGTTCCTTCACTTCTTAGAGTTCTCTGTTTTTCTGTGTATCCGCATTGTAATAAATTGTCATTTCCTTCGCTTCTTAGAGTTTAGGGTTAGCTAGGGGAACAAACCGACACAATATTTTTTTCACCGGAGGTCATTTATGGTTTTCGGGGTCGAACAACAACCCGACAATGTATTTCACCAAGGGATGTTTCTGGTTTCAGGACCCGAGAAAAAGCCGATAGCGTATTTCGCATAAGGAAATTTCTGAATTTGGGACACCATGAGAGGACAAAGTACATCAACGTGAGACTTCATTTCATACGAGACGTTTGAAGGTTGAGACTTGAAGGTCACGAAGATCAACTCGAAGGAAAATCAACCCGTTTTACAATTTTAAATTGTATTTGAAGTTGTTCAATGTGATTATGTGATCACTTGATCTATTATTTGTGAATACCGATATAGAATTAATTTTCATGTTCCTATCACCCTCACTTATTATATAATCGTCATATCAGCTGAACCCATTTTTGACCTTAGGCTCAATTACTTCGTTTGGTGTATGAATCCAAATTGTCACCCCTACAATGACTCGTAATTTATAATAGTACACAGATTTTGATTATCGCGACACCTTATCAAACCGAGCAGCACTTTCATGGTTTTCCACCAATAAACAACAACACGGCTTTCTCTGACTCGTCGAAAATGACGAAATTGAGCATCCATATATTTTTCCCCATCGAACTAATTCTAACAGAGCTTAGAATCTGGGGGTGCCTCTAAAAAGTTGAGCTCATTTGTCTACATAATCTCGTTCACTTGCAACCATAGAGATGGCAAAACAAGATTGCTGACTCTCCAACGCTACTGCGAATGTTGCTCATATATCTGCATGTAAGTCTCGGAAAGTGCAACCATCTGCGGAAGCGTTTCGGAAACATGCAGATCCTGCATCTCGTACCTGTCGAAAATGTTTAGATATTATATACTGCTTTTGATATCTGTAAACCGCAAGTGTCGGTTTCTTACCACTGCATTCTCTACCATAGTTGATGATTATATTTATATTGATAAATTTGACACGTGATCACAAAATGAAAGAAAATAAGAGCACGGTAATACCATAGTTCTTCTGACTTTCTCTGGACGAACACCCTGTAGGAACCCTCACCGGGTTTCCCGTCATGAACGATATTGGCGATTAAATCGTACTTCGAATTTGACTTATCACTTCCCTCAGAAGCCGGCAAAGGAATGTAGTCTCTCAACTCCAGATTTTTCACAGGAAAGTTCACTGCAAGAAAAATGTAAGGTTAGTCGGAAAGAAATATATTTAGTTTACGCAGATTAATCATATCACAAAAAGGTAATATTTGGAATTACAACTTAAAACAGGAAAAAGATCAGAAAACACATTCGAAAAAATAACGACAGAATGAAATTAACATTTTACGTCTTTTTCTTGGAAGCAAAAGGGAAAGAAAAAATGCAACTTCATTGAGCTAAGCACAATATTAGAGCGCCAACTCAGACTCAATATCGCGTCAAGCACCATCCAAGTGTCAGTTTTGCGTCATTTTAAGATTTATTTCCTTAAAACATTTAAAATCATCATTAAAGGAAAATATTTTTCTTATAAAAATCTAAATGCATCATCGAAGAAAAATAGTTTACTCTCTTTTCCAATTTTTATATTTCCCTTCTCGAAACAGATCCATGAATAAAACCAAAAATAAATTGATTAGGCTCACCTAGAGTGGGATTTTTCTCAACAAAGAAGTTGTTTTTGGTGAAACGCCGCATGTGAAGAATTATGTACTTTGGTAATCTCGTGACCCTATATCGCATTCTTGCAACATGCGGACGAACTACTTCAGTCACTGTCTCCCCATCAAATTTCTTCAGAATATTAAACAGAGGAACCTGAAAGAAGAGCAATTTACAGGTTTACCCAAGGAAAAGAGTAAGAAATCTGAGGTGCTCGGTTCTTAACGTGAGCATTTCCATCAAGATCAAATCACGAGAATGGTTGCCCCATTCATAGTTTAATTATGCTTAGTTGTGTCATGCTATTCAATTAGGTTAGTCATGTTTATTTATGTTTAAATATGCATAAGGGTTTGGTATTATTAGCTTTTAGTGTTTGGGCCCGGGCCATTTTATTTGAGGGAGATTATTAAATCAATGAAAAGAGAAGCCAAATATATACTCGTAAGTTTTAGTTGAGGGATTAGACTTAGGAATTAGGCTCGGAGAGGAAACCAACGAGGTTGGATTTTAGGTCATAAAACCAACGAGTTAGGTCATAGAACGAGATTGAACTTCAAACAATGTCCGATGATTTCTAACTTAATAACATTTTCATTTAATACTTTTAGCTTAACTTCTAAGACGCCAAAACATTAGAAACTAAAAATCACATGGCTACAAGATGAACCCGAGAACAGGCTAAATAAGATACCACATTTCAGTGAGAAAGAAGGAAAACTTGAAGAAAACAGTCAGTCACCTCACCTGTGGTATTATATTTTTCTCCATCACATCTTGAAACAAAGGAGGTGGCGGCAAATCCAGTCCGAGCATTAAGAATGGCATTCTACAAGATTCCTTTTCGGCACCTCCGTTTTCGGAAATAGTTTTGTTGGGAGTCTCTTTCACAACCTCGAGCTCTCCCTATAAAGCAGAGAAGTTCATATAAGATAAGCAGGCCACATTAGCAAATGCAAATAGTATGGTTTTGGATAATCTAAGAGTGAAGAGAGGAAAGAACCTGAAAGCAATCATAGATAATGCTGCTATTTTTCTTCGGATTCCTAAGATCATTGTGCAGGGTGTTAAGAAGCCACGATATGAACTCGACAGGGTCGGACTGTGAACCGATTCTGAACCGCTTTTTGCTGGCTTTCATGACTGCCTGTAGAAACTCATGTGGGCTCACCTACAATACAAGAGATTATTGAAAAGTTCATTATCGTCGATTCCATTTCACGCGGCAACAAGTCAATCGGCGTACAAACCTGTCCCTTGAAGTTGCGTGCATGCCAAATCTTACGCGTGAGCTCTCCGAAACGATGAACTAGTGGAGATTTGCAGTGTTGATAATTACGGGGCATGAGAAAGAAATTTCTTAGCGGCGTTACTCGCATCAACGATTGGATAGTGACGTTCACGAAATCAGTTTCCTTGATATTGTTGAGCCCCACCTAAATATTTGCACAATCAGAATGGCATAACCCAAATTCGAAAAGTATTTCAAAAAACATCACTATTCATTAGAGAACGAGGATCGTTACCATTCCCGGAAGGTAATCCGACCCATCAAGCGCCCTCGACCACTGCCTCTTGCTGTCAAGCTGTCCAAGCTGTTCCTCATTGAACCTGCAATGATCAAATATGAGACAATAGAAACGAACAAAGCAAGCAAAGCCCATAATCCGGGTGCGAACAAACCAAACCTCGGGTTCAGAACATGTCGGATGTCATCGAGCGATGGATCGCTAATCTCGTAACTATCAGGAAGACAGTAAACCTTCTCCGTACGGAGATTTATATAAACATGGTGATCCGCCTCCAAACTATGAGTATACGCATGAGACTTCCTCCCTCTTCCTTGGAAATATTTCCCACAAACCAAACACGCATACACGTTTAGATTCGACAGAGACACGGAGCAAAACCTTTCGAAATCAAAATCCAAAACCTGCCAACACGTAATACCAGAATCAGATCGATCGTGTACCTTATTAAACTGAAAAATCACAATCAGTGTATGTACCTGGCGATTAACGGTATCAAGATAGGGACAATCTCTCCTAATCTCAACTTCACGGCGCTTGACGCCTTGATCGTACTTGGAATCTTCATCATCATCCTCAACCTCTTCTTCTTCAATCTCGTTGCCACTGCGGTTTCCATGGTCATCCAAGGGCAATTGCCGAGCAAGTTGTTCACCTTCCTCATCATCTCCGTAATTGAAACCAGGAAGAGAATTTTCGGGTGTCACCTTCCGGCGCTTCAGCTCCGAATCACTGGCATTACCACCGGCAAGTTCTCTCTTCGATCCCATTCCGCGGCCGAAACTTCAATGCCGGTCACAAGTAACTAGCTTTGCTTCTCGTCCCCTGTCGAAACGAAAACAAACCCACTAAGAGCCAGCGGACCTTTATTTGCTGTTGGGTTTATTTTGGGCTTTATTAGGTTAGGGTTTATTCGTGTCTCTGTTTTGCATTTATTCAATAAAATCTTCGGGAATTCATCATCACCTCGGTGAATTACCGTTCTTCTCCATATTCTCTTTATTTGATTTCTGCGATTTATTTCTCCGGGATGCTAGGGGGATAATAACTCGGACTGAAATATAATGAAAAGATAAATCATCAAATTCGCACTTAGCCACAATATGAGCTTATTATGGAATTATTCATGCATGACCTTAGTAACCTAAAATCCCTATTCCGATTATACACCATCTAAATAAGTGATTGGATAGCTTAGAATCATATGGCTCGAGAGGTATGTTCCTCCTATAATCCTATTTCAATTTTTGCATTCTTGTACCTAAATATGTTTTCTTTGCGATTAAAAACTTGTTTTTAATGAGAAGCAGCCTTCTCGTTTTTCTTTCTTCTCATATATGAGTTCCCTTTGGATGGCCGGGCCAGTATGTGGGCCGGATAAGCGCAATGTTTTCCTCTGCTTATTGTAATTTTATAATTTATGGTTGAATTCGAATAAACCTATTGTCCTATTTTGAATTGCCTACTGTTTGAATATGTTAGCCCTTGCATATATCCAGGGACGGAACCAGGAATTAGACTAGGGGGTGACGATGCATTTTTATGACGTACACGAAAAATTGCCCAGAGCATTATCGACAGGATACTTCCATGGTTGTAAACCCGCAGTTCAACTGGCGAATCGACATTTTTTCTTTTAAAGAATGAATATATATTAAGTGTTTTCATAATAGTGAACGAGAATAAAATTAAAATATTAAATTCATTACTCTAAATTAAACAAAAGCATCCAAAATATAAATCTGAGGACTAAGAATAAACCCTAGATTCATTACTTGAATTGAAGAAAATAAACCCTGGTATATGCAACTTCTTATCTACCGTGAAAAAAATAAACCCTAAATTCATTACTTGAATTGAAGAGAACTCTGATGTGAGGATTATAAGAGGGAGGCGACTTCGAGAACGCCGTGACAGTGTTGGTGCAAAGAATAAACGAGGAAGAAGAAGCTATCTCGCCGGACAAGAAGGCCTCCTGGTGGGACTGCTCTACCTTGAACCGATTCGCAGCGATTCGGGATAGTGACAAGAAAATATGGAAGAAGACATCAACTATTCCACTGGTTTATATAAATCTAAAATTGACATACTGCATATACTATGAATTCCTATTGCTTTTCACTCACTGTCATATCATTATATAAACACGTTCCTAGATATTATTTCCACTGTTCATGAATGTATGAACATGAAATTTTAAATCTGTTGATTCCATTTCTAGGTTAGATTCTGATAGAGAGATCGGAAACAACCCCTAATCGAAAATCAAGTATCGGCAGCCCAGGGCCGACCCCACCCTTTTCGAGGCCTTGACGAGTCATTAATATGATGCTTTTTTTGAGATCCTGCAATACAATATTGCAGGATGTATTACGGTATTGCATGAGCTATACGATATAGAAAAACATATACATAGACTACTCTAAAAGGGGCCTTGGGCGACCATCCAACTCGCTCATATGTTGGGCCGGCCCTGCGGCAGCGAAACATAATTATGAAATCACATCAGAAAACACCCACATTCCTGACCTGTCTCTCTCTCGCTCTCTCTCTCTCTCTGTGGCGTATTCCTTCTGGCGAAAGCAACGACCCATTCGTGGCTCTGTTTGGCCTAGCGAAGAATCAGTGTTCTTACTTATAGTGGTCGGAGAAGACGGATCGGAGAAGACGGAGGATGAAGAAAAGAAGGCTGAAATGTTGGGCTTTAGGCTACGGAAACAAAACTTTGGGCCATATTACATTAAATATAATTTCATTTTGGTCCTTCGAGGGTAAAACTTTGGGCTTTAGGATTTTGTTTGTTTTTTTCATTATAAACCCGATATAAAGGTAAACAATTAAAAATTCATTTCATTATTCACGATAAATGTGGTTTTTTCTTTCTAATATCGTAAACTGTGGCTAAAGTATTTAATAGTTGATCGATTACGAGTAATGTGCCCAATTTTTATTTTATTTTTTGCTGGATAATGTACCTAATCTAGATTCCGTTAAATATTTTCGTGATTCCCGTCATTGTGAACCCCGCCACGTCTGTTGTCACCGATGTTGTGTCACCATAAAGTAATACTGCGGCCAATGTACCCAATGTTTTACCGATTGTGATTTATGTGCCTAATGTTTATTTTTGTTAGCTAATGTACCCAAACTCGCTTCCGTTAGATATTTTTGTGATTCTTGTCATGTGACCGTCAACCTAAGCCACATAACGGGAATCACGGAAATATCTAACGAAACCGATTTGGGTAAATTAGCCAGCAAAAAAAAAAACTTGGGCACATTGATCGCAATCGATCAAACATTAGGTACATTAGTCGCAGTTTCTCATTTTTAATATTAAAACAGCATGAAAGATAGAGTAAGATAATAAATAGAAAAGAAATACATTTATAGCTTTCAAATCATTGACATAAGTTGGACGACTTTTACGGCACTCACTTCGTTTAGACATTGGATAACTTTTATATAACCAAGCGAAATCTTATAACCTAAGCGAGATACAATACGTTATGCCTCATTCTCGATATTTCGACTTAGAGCGGAAACACCAAACTTCGTGAATAGTCTCGTGATTCAGGCAAAGAGGTCAAAAGAGTTCGTCAAAGAAATCGACAACTACATCCACTATTTCGGATTTCTCAACCTCGTGACCCAACAATCACAGCGAGGAATATACGACACACATACATGCCCCTCCGTGTGGACATAGTTGAGATCGTGCTCCGCGATTATTGTTTTATCTCACCTAGTTGTGTTGGAGGGAGAAAAATAAATTAGTTGTTTTTTGTTCGACCCGGAGACATCATTGATCTACTTTGTCATGTATGTGAACTACTTTGATCATTTTATTCAAAGAGAAAAGTAATTAAGTTCTAAAAAATACTTAGAAAAATAGAATTTTGGTCGTTGAAAATAAGATCTAATTGTTCATTTATCTCTAAGAAATTTGGTTCTAGTCTTTTCAACACTATTGTTTAGAAGGCATTTAATTGGAACTCTTGCACTTTTACTAGAGGGAGCTTAAGAATATATATTTAATTTTGTATGGAAATTAGTAGTTATGAAGCTTCTCTTCAGTCAAACTAATTATGATCAAAGAGACTATTGATAATTTGATATAGTCATATATAGACAAGTGTACATAGACGATTTTGTAATTAATGTTCTGCTTAATTAATAATCCACTCCTAATATATAAAGTATTTAATATATAAAGAGCTGCACAAACGTGCATCGCGACCGGTCGCGAACATAGTCGCCAAAATCGCGAGATTCACGGTCGCGAGAATCACGGCGGCGATGCATCGCGATGAATTGAGAGAGAGAGAGAGAGAGACTTTTGCCTATATTCGCGATGAATTGTGACTTTTGCCGCAAAATCGCGATTGTTCGCGAAGTGAGAAAATTGGTCGCGACGCATCGTGACTTGATTTGGCGATTGTAATGTGCAGCACCCTTCGAATTTTGTTTGCTGATGCAATTTGTCACTTGAACTTGAATATTAAAAAATTAAATTATAAGTAGTTAGTAAAGCGACGCTGTACGCGAGTAATTTCGTCAGTTTTAGTGATTTTTCTCGAGCATTGTATGACTTTCATCTCAGTAATTCTTTAATAAATAGACTTGTCGATCATCTCGTAATCGTCCATTTAGTATATTGATCTATTCGGTAATTAATTAACAAAAATACATTTTATTAATAACAAGTCATGTGATATGCAATGTGCAGAGGTGTTATTGCTAAAATTTATTTTACGAGCGAGCAACATGCAAAGTTAATTGTATACTATATAGTATATACACTCATATAATAAAAGATATATTAAGAAAGATATATTTATATAATATTCTTTTAGCTTTATCAATAAGTTGAAAATAGAGGTAAAATCAAACCCTTGGTATACATTACTTATTTAAACAGTGGTCTGAGTTTTCAAACATTGTTTTTAAGTGTTTCTTTTAAATAAGTTGAACTTACTGTTCATATTGTGTAAAATCAGTTCTTATGTTTTGGCCGTTTCGTCTCACTTTACATTGTTTAATCAAAAGCTCAACACCTTTTTCTAACATTAATATAATAGATCAGAAGACTATAAAGATCGATTTGATTCGTTAGTATACATAGGACAAGACTAGAACATTTTGATACATATTATGAAATTGTTATTGTACGCATATATATTACTATATTAGAATATGTATGTTGAGTGAAATTCAAACAAACTTTTCTATGATGTTGACTACTGGAAAAATGTATTTACTATCACGAATATATTTCACTTTAATATCCATTTAATAAAATAATTTAATTAATACATACATTAATCATGATATATATCGGCAGACTATGAGTTTACCAATTGATGTATTAGAAGCAACGAATTTGAGAATAAGTTTTTTTTTATTGTTTTTTTTTTTAATTATAGGTATACCGCCCAAATATTCACTTAAATTTTTATTTGCGGTAAAATATACACGTGCTTATAATAAAAGTTTAACTTATGTTTCTATATATTAATTCTTAATTATCCATCGAGATAAAAGTTTATAGGGATAATAGCGGTAAAAGTGGCCAAAGTTAAGTCAAGTGTGCAAATAAGTGGCCAAACCGATTTAATATCGGCATAAGTAGCCAAAATTTACCAAACCGTGGACAGTACAAATTCTATCCATTTCATGTCAACGCCGTTAGCCACGTCATTTCCACAAGTGTTGAGCTTTGGCCACTTATTTGCACACTCAGCCTAACTTTAGCCACTTTTGCCGCTATTATCCCTTATTTTTTACGTTCCAAAGTATTTTTTAGGGTTTATCTAGATATTTTTTGTTATTTTTTTTCTTTTTCTTAAGATTTGACTAAAACTTTTTCCGAAAGAACTGATTCCGTTTTTAAAATTTAGAACGCTGAATATCACTCTCAATTTTGAAAACATTAAAATGTGTTATCGGTTTCACATGTAATTTACGATCATAGGATTTGACATAAAACGTCTATATACTTAATTACTAGGGACCATTAGATTTTTTAAAGGAATAAGTACGAAATACCCATTTAGCCACAAGTTTTTTTTTTTAATTACTCATTGTGTGTATTAAAATGAACTAAAATATGTATGTTTTAATACACGTTTGTACAAAATAAAAATTTCGTTAATAATGTTGGCCTAACATTGTTAGTAAAGTCGAGGCTAAAATCGAGAATTTGTAATATTATTTTATTGAGATAGATTTAATTGTTAGAGACCCGAAATTTTGTTTAAGGAAATACCCATTTAGCCACAATATTTTTTTTAAAAAAATTACTCATTATGTGTATTAAAATGTACCAAAATGGGTAGTATTTTAAAAACTTTGTAAAAAAATGTTAATCTCGTTAATAATTTTGGCCTCATTGTTAGTTAGAGCCGGGACTAAATCGAGACTTAGTAATATTATTTTGTTGAGATTATTAATTTAAATAAAATTTTACAAGACGAAGTAGTCTTTCGGTCTATAATGCCAAGGCTTCGTGGTTAATAGTTTGGCACACCAAGATACCATAGTTTTAAAAAAATAAAAAATTTAACAGTAGCATCAATGATTTGATATGGGTTTTGAGATTAGAGAAAGTGACTAATACCTTCTTATTGTTCTATTTCTTGTTCCTTAAGATGGTTTTCTTTTTATTTTTTCTATTTCGACCCCTAAATCATGATCAAGTAATTTGTACAGGGCCGAGAACCTCAAAAATTTGTTAGTACTGTCTAACCCGTATCCTGGTGAACAAAACAGAGCGTAAGTCTTCCAAGCATGGAGAGGCTAAACTAATCAGTAGTAACCCCTACATTTTGCGCAAAGTTAACAAAAATGATTTTTTTTCGTAAGTTATGTGTGGTGATTTCAAATGACTAAGTCCATAAAAGCATGGTACAATAAAATTTCATAAAATTAATAATATTAATAAAATAAAATAATGGTCCCTAACAATTAAATAAATAGAGGTTTTATGTCAAATCCTATGATCGTAAATTACATGTGAAACCGATAACACATTTTAATGTTTTCAAAATTGAGAGTGATATTCAGCGTTCTAAATTTAAAAAATGGAATCAGTTCTTTCGGAAATCAAGTTTTAGTCAAATCTTAAGAAAAAGAAAAAGAAAAAATATCTAGATAAACCCTAAAAATACTTTGGAACGCAAAAAAATAAGGGATAATAGCGGCAAAAGTGGCTAAAGTTAGGCCGAGTGTGCAAATAAGTGGCCAAAGCTCAACACTTGTGGAAATGACGTGGCTAACGGCGTTGACATGAAATGGATGGAATTTGTACTGTCCACGGTTTGGTAAACTTTGGCTACTTATGCCGATATTAAATTGGTTTGGCCACTTATTTGCACACTTGGCCTAACTTTGGCCACTTTTGCCGCTATTATTCCAAGTTTATAATATACAAAAAGAGTGTTGTAGTAGGTTCTCGTTTTAACTTGGGAAAATGATGGCATAAGAATTTAAAGTTTTTAAAAATTGACAATAAGTTCTCATTCTTTTTTTTACGGCGAAAATTGTCAAACTCTTATTTTGTGTCAATCGTTAGCCAGCGCTAAGTGTCACGTGTAGAACCCCTCTCACATTGTTGGGAAAATGGTGGCATTAGTACCCAAAATCTTTGAAAAGTTGACAATAAGTTCCCATCTTTTTTTATCTACATATATAAGCCGGAATATTTTTTTCTTCTTCATTGGTCTTTATGGTTTTCGTTTATTGGTTGTTCATGAAATAAAAATTAGGTTAAGTCAGTGATGTTCTTAAGAACTTATTGTCAACTTTTCAAAGACTTAAGATGCGGATGCCGCCAATTTTGAAAAAAAGGGAGAGGAGTTCTAAACATGACATGTGGCGCTGCTAAACGGTTCGGACGGAGACATAACGAAAGACAAACAAATAAAAGTTTGACAATTTTTGTTGTCCAAAAAAAAAATAAGAATAAGAACTTATTTTCAAGTTCTATTTTCCATTAGAACTTATTGAAATTTATGTTGAGTATTTATGCTGCTATTTTTCAATACTCTTATTTTCAAGTTTTTATGACGCTATTTTCCATTAGAAATCCCAATACTATTTTTATCCGCTATTTTCCATTAAGTTGCTTAATTTTGTTGACGAAGTTAAAATGAAAATCCATGACTCAACACTTTTTGTACACTGTGTACTTTTGCCGCGACAAAAAAATGGAATCATAAATTTGATTTTTAATAATATATAGATTTTGATCTAAAAGCCTTATTATTTTAAGACATTATAAATTTTTTATTAGCATGGTATATAATTAAATTATTAAAACATCATAATTTTTTAATTAGGTAAACCCTCGATACTGAATAAAATTTGAAATAGACTCATAGTTTTTTGTTTTGTTTTATTCTCGGTTTTAGGTAAAACCATAATGATACTCTCGATGAATCATAAAGTAAATACGATAGGTGTGCGTTTTTGCTGGTATTAAGCGTTTTTGGTGATGCACTGAAAATCATTAAACTCAAACGTTGGTCAAAACCCAAATGAACATAAAAATTTCGGCGATGATATACATTAACGTGTATAATCCACTAAAAAACTAAAACGTGACACAACTCGGATCCTTATGATGATCAACTATATGTATCCATTTATGTCATGCCGATTTCCATGACTCTGAAAATATATGAACGGTACGTACGTGTCAAACTTGGTTTCTTTTCTAGTACTGTACTCTTCCTTTCTTATATATATCAAAACACGACGTGTATATATATATTTGCTCAAGAGAAGGACTATCTAAGTGAGATATTTACAAACCATTACATCTTATAAAGCTTGGAGAATAACACATCTTTTCCGTTATATATTCATACGCGCATATAACCGAGAATATCTAGGGTTCACACACTGAACTTGTTAATTACAAGAATGTCTTCTCTTTGACTATTTTGATTGACGGTTCATTCTCCATTTATATAATTCACCCTTTTTAATAATGCATTGGACTTTGCATGTTGTGATTTATCGTATTTTAATCGGAAAATTCAAAAAGTTTCGAATTGTCTAATTGCTTCAAACGCAAGAAATCTATAATATTGTGCGCTTTTGTGTTGGGAGAACAAAAGGCAGTTAATTATATCATGAATAGGACGCGGTGGACTATATATTTATATAATATTATTTCAGTCTATTAGAACGCGGTGGACTATCCTTGTATATATAGGATTGCCATTAAAAGTTATTTCATTCTTAATAATATCTGGATCTCTTTAATAACAATGAGCCAATATATTAATTAACTTGCATTCAATGTACATACTGCTTTGTCTTTCCACAACTAACACTTTTTATTGCTTGAACTTTTGCACAATATCACTGTACACTTTCCAAGGCTATGTTACAAGCATTCTTAAATCAATATATATATACACTGCTATATCCATGTGTGCATTGCTTAGTTTAGTTAGCAGCTCTAAATGATCAATCAACCTCTTGAGATCATACATTAAGGGTTTCTCTGACATATGCCAAGAAATTAAGATTAATAATACTGTTATTTAATTAGATAATTTAAGATATTTAAATTAAGTTTTTTTGTTTGATTATATCGTTTAAATTATTTAGTTATTTCTCCTAGATTTACATAGTTATATGTCATTTAAATTCTAGTTAGTTGGTTAATTATGTTTAGGGGTTCAATTGAGCCATGTCTTGTTCGGCTCATTAAGTTATACTAATTTCTCTGGTCTTTAAGATCATATGATTATAGAAAATAGCCAATAACCCTGCATCAACTTAATCTCCCGTACCGTATTCACCGACTTTGGGTACGTAACCAGCTCTTTTTAACTTTTCAATGTTAACGTGTCCCATCAAGATAACGGCATTACTAGCTCATTCATAAGTTTGATCTTATTATTTGAAGACCACTTTTTGTTTGAGATTAATAAGTTTTGATATCATTTTAAGTATCATGAGGTCCTACCATAAACCTATTTTTTTATGTGGGGTTAATAATTTTAGCAATTCGTGATTAAAAAAAAAGATAAATTTAAAAGAACAGGAAAAAATGATATCAATACAATAAGCAATATCAATACAAACTAAAAAATAAGCAATATCAAGGAAAAAATGATTATCTCCTTCAAACAACTCACCTGGTTAACAACACTGTTGATATCAAAACCACATTATAGGGTTTAATTTGTAAATGATCAGAAACAAAAAACAAGATAAAAAAAAAAAAAAAAAAAAGATATTTGCTGAAAATACCTATAAGTTAGGTGAAGTAAAGGCATATAAATTCCATTTCTTTTTTACAGCGTATATTTTACGTAGTCGAAAGTGTAAATCCTGACACTAATGGGAGTTTTTGGTTCTAAGATTTACACTTTCGACTATATTATACGCCATGTAGAAAATGTAGGATATGCAGTCATTCCACCTATCATTCAGGTATTTTTACCGCAAAAAAAAAAAAGGACTACAGACAGCAAAGTAAGGGAATAATGGAGATTTCCATAAACCAATCCCATATTATCACTTCCAAAGATGATGATCATCACGAGTTGGGTCATAGTTATAGTCTCCGATAGAAGAATTATAGTTAAAAGGGTCTGATAATGTTGAGGACGACTCATCGGAAGACCCAAACTGCATTGACAACCGAACAAGCTCGCTCTCATTGTAACTAGTACTCGAAGGATAATAGTTATTACCACTTTGATAATAATCACTTGACATACTTTGATGCAAACTCGGCTGATAATTGTAGTTTGGAAAGCTTGGCGGCGCCGTGTAAGGATTACCGGCTGAGGTCGTGTTGCTCGCCGATGCAAAACGGCTCATCGTTTGCGAGTCCTGACAAGTAGAGCTACTGTAGCCAATCATCCCGGCACTAGGGATGTTATTGATCATTGAAGACCCGGCTTGAACTCTCTCGGGGAAGTTGAGCTTGGCTTTGCTTCCTTTGAAGCGCAGAGCGGCCTCGTCGTAAGCCAGCGCTGCAGCCTCGGCGGTGTCGAAGGTGCCGAGCCAAACTCTTGCTGCTTTTTTCGGGTCGCGGATTTCCGCCGCCCATTTCCCCCACGGCCGCTGCCTCACGCCTCTGTAGTGTCTCTTCCTAGGAGTGTCACCTAAATTAAGTGTTCCAAAAGTATTTGATCAATTTTATCGATCTTCCAAATGCAAGATAAGTATGTGTGTGTGTATATATATATATATATATATACATAATTCCATATAGATAGATATTTAAAAATGAGTTTTTTTTTTTTTAATATTTTTGTATGTCTTAAGGACAATAGACATGAATGTTTCAGTGATACATGTTTGAAAGCTCAACCCTATTGACAGTTTATTTGAAAAGATAATATATTCTATTAATTTTATTTTTTTATTTTCATATGTTACAAGGGTCATTTAATTTGTATATATTAAAACATTATTATATCTATATATACCTTGATCGGGTTGAGGAGCCTGAGGTTGTTGATTCGAAGAGGAATTAGGGTTTGCATGAAGTGGCAATGGAATGTGATGCTGATCACTGCCATTAATGACTTGAGCCAAGGCTGAGACCATTGCAGACATGTCCTCTTGAGACCGAGCCGAGTATACCGGGAATATCATATCGCTATCGTCTTCCTCCTCCTCCTCTTCGTCGCGACGACGATCACTGGAGCCAAAAAACGGCCTCTTCGCCATGCGCTTTCCGGCGATGATCAACGTTTAACACGTCCAGATTCGTGGGAGGCAATAGTAGTACGAAGATGATGAGGCGAAGAAGGTGAGATCGATAGGGTTTGCACAGAATGTGTGTTTTATATTCACCTCCATTGTAGTGTGAAAACAAGACATTCGTTGTAGATGCCCTCTTTATTTTCTTATACGCGCATGTAGTTTGTCTCATTATTTTATTTATTTCTTTGCAGCTTTTATAGAGAAAAACATACATTATATGACATGCTGAAAATAATGACGTTACATTAATAAAACAAACATACATGAGCGAAATCTTTGTCTTGATCGATCGATGGGAAGACAAAAGAAAACGCAGAGAGAAGGAAATCACTGGGATTTTTTAAATTTTCATTTAACCTAAGCTAACTTCAGAACATGAAGAATGCAAATAAAAGCTACCACAATCCCAAATTGTGATAATATATTTATTATATATAAGCACAATAAATTAACTCGGGAATTATCGACGTAAAATCATCCGTAATTAGCTACAATTGGGTGATATTTTCGGATACAACGTTCCAAAAATTTATGAACACAAGGCTGTTGACATTCCACCAGCTACTTTATCAGCTCAGTTTAATCTTAATTAAATGTAAAAATGAAAAAGATTACTAAATATTTTTTAATAAAGAGCTTAAGCTAAATATTAACTTGATACTTTATAGTTTAAAATTGAAAAATAGATAAGATTTGGTTAATATTTGTCAAATAGCTAATTAACCATATTAACTATTATAAAAAGAGAAATTACACCAAATAGCCAAATTAAAACATAGGTTTAGCAAAATAGCTAAACTTTGGTTAATTTTGTAAACTAGCCAATTAACCATTTAAGTGAATTTTTAATTTGGCTAGTTTACAAAATTAACCAAAATTTTGTAAATGGTTAATTGGCTAGTTTACAAAATTAACCAAAATTTTGTAAATGGTTAATTGGCTAGTTTACAAAATTAACCAAAATTTGACTATTTTGCTAAACCTATGTTTTAATTTGGCTATTACCGTGAAGAGTCCTATAAAAATTGTCATATTAACCATTATAATTCATATTAACCATTGACAAAATAGCCAATGTTTAGTTATTTTGCAAATAAAAACTTTAAATTTGCTAAAATGCAAAGTAAATATATGAATATGGTGTGTCTATTCATTATAATTTCTGATTTGGGGGGAATAATTAATATAGCTAAGAGCCCCCATTGGTATAAATATTGTTCTAAGTCTGACAAAGCAAGATGCAAAACTTGTAATCTTTATTTCGTTGTTGGCGGCGAAAATACTCAATTACGTCGAATAGTGCACTTTAGTACTTATTTTTATTTATTAACGACAAAAATACTTAACTACGATGAATGTTGCACTCTATAACTATTATCATTATTTGATGATGAAAATACTTAACTACGACAAATGTTATATTTTTAATTTTAACAGCAAAAGTACTCATATTTTATTCATGATACTACGTAATTAAATTGTCAAATTATTTTTTGTTGGCTAAAACTAAGTTTTTATTTAGTGGCAAAAGTACTCGTGATATTATTGCATATGAGCTAATTAATATAAGGGAGAGCCAGGGGCGGATTTAGTGAGGGCCGAGCGGGGACGGTCGCCCCCACTTTATTCAATTCCGTGATTTTTCGTAAATAAATATATACAGTTTTATCAATATATATTAAATGTATCATAACTAAACAAAGTTAATACTCTGGTGTAGTGGTTATTTGAGAACAGTTTTAACTCTCCCTTCTAGAAGACCAATGTTCAATTCTCATCAACTTCATTTTTTTTAATATTTATGAGCTATATTATTACTCATCTCTTAATATAAAGATTCTTTTATGATACATTAGTTATAATCTTTGTATAATTGTATCACTAAATATTTTATCGATTATTAAAAATTTAATCATAAAATATTTTATTTATCATATTATTTTCTAAAAATTTTGGCTTAATTTTTTTCGCCCCCTCTTGATAAAATCTTGGTTCCGCGCCTGGGGAGAGCGACATATAATATTATAACGGCTCATGATAATATGCGTATCTTTGTCTTTATAAATAATAGAGTTCAACATTTGTCGTAGTTAAGTATTTTTGTTGTCAAAAATCAAAATATTAAGAATATGTATATATCAAAGTGCGACTACGTTTGTAGTAACAAAGCATATTCACCATTAGAAACAAATAAATATTAAAATATAATATTAATCGTAATTAAATATTTCTACCGCTGATAACTATCATTTTATCACAAAAGCTGCAGTGCAAGTAGATGGAAGAAGGGTTTGAAAATGGAGATCGTTGATTCGGAAATTAAGGACAAAGTAAGAAGAGAAGTCAAATATATAATAGCTTGAAGCTGAAGAAATAAGTCCGAACACATTGCTTAGGAATCAGTGACACTGGCCACCGCCTTGCTTTATTGCTGTACGGCCAATACAAATACTGGGACTGTTCAAACTAGTCGACTTTTAATCTAAATAGAATGATATATAAGCGGCATAACTAGTTCTTTAAATTTAGAGAATATTTAGGCAAAAGTATTTTAAAATTAACTGATATATATAGGGTTAATGACGGCGTAAATACTCAAAATTTGATAAAAAAAAATAACCCCTTGTATACTCGAAGTTTAAAAGTGGTGGCAAAAATACTCAAAGTCGCATTTGGAGAGTTAACCACTCCATTCTCGTAACGCCGTTAACTTACCCGTTAACTCTGGCCACGTAGACATAACAATTTTTACCACGTGGACGAGCCCACGACAATCTCGTTTACGACAAAACAACGTATTAAACCCTTAATTAATACTATTTAATACAACTAATTAAACACCTAATGATTACACTAAACAAAGGGTAATTTGCGGCAAAAATGGCCAACTTATTGCCATTTAGACAGTTATATAGCCAATGCGATTTAATGTTGGCAATAGTATCCAATGTTTCTTAAGTATGTTTCGAAATAAATTCCATCCAATTAATCTTAACTCTGTTAGTCAACGGCTGATGTGGCACGGTTGACCACCACGCAGACGCCAACGTGGCATGCCACATAATTTTTCTTTTATTTTTTATTTTTTTTTCGTACCCTCTATATCTATACTGCCACGTCGCATGCAGGAAGCCACACAAAATTAATCGCGGGGAGACTAGGTTTCGAACACTCACCCTCTCAAGCTCCCACTTACACACCTATCCACCTGACCATTCTCACTTCTTATAATTTGAAAGGACATATAAATATTTGTAGAGTATGTAGATAAATTGTAACATGTATTGTAACATATAATTAAACATATAAAATGTAAAATGTCAAAATGTATAAAATTGAGTTAAATATAAATTATTCATATTAAAGTAAATAAAGTAATATTATATTTTTAAACAATAAAATAATATTATATTAGATAATTTATATGTAACATTTAATTAGACTTATAGAATGAAACATGTACAAATATAATAAAATTGCATTACATATATATTATCCATGAAAATTGAATGAAATAAAATTGTATTTTTTAAAAATAAAAAAGATTATGTTAAATATATTATTTGTTACGTTTATAAATTAGATAATCTATAAAGTGTATCTAAGTATCATTTTTATAACTATTTATAAAAAAAATCATAAATTGTCCAATACAATCTTATTTTATATTTTAAAATTTTTGTAGTATGGCTAATTTATATGTTACATTTTGTAATTCTATTTTATATGTCTAAATATAATTACATTTTATAAATAATTTAGCATTCTTCTTTTTATTTTTTTTAAAATAAAATTACATTTATATAATCACAGTTAATATGGATAATTTATATCTAATACAATTTTATTACATTTTACATGTTACATTGTGTACGATAATTACATGTCCAGTAAAAAAATTTCAAGAGGGTACGAAAAAAATAAAAAATTAAAGAAAAATTACGTGGCATGCCACGTTGGCGTCTGCGTGGTGGTCAACCGTGCCACATCAGCCGTTGACTAACGGAGTTAAGATTAATTGGATGTAATTTATTTCGAAACAATACTTAAGAAACATTGGATACTATTGCCAACATTAAATCGCATTGGCTATATAACTGTCCAAATGGCAATAAGTTGGCCACTTTTGCCGCAAATTACCACTAAACAAAATAGATTTGTCCACGCGGCCAGAGTTAACAGGTAAGTTAACGACATTACGAGAATGGAGTGGTCAATGTTAGGAATTTTCCCCTAATTCTCAATTCGAAAAACGATAAAAGCGATAAACGAAATTGAAATCGACACCAAAATTATAGTGGTTCGCTCCCAGTGTAGGAGGTACATCCACTTGCTGCCTGTAAATCTCGATCCACTATCAATTTCTTAATCGGAGTTTCTGGTTACACCCTCAATCTTGTCTTTCTCAGTTTGTGCTACAAAACGCACTAATGATGGCTACAAGCCCTATAAGCGAAAAATAAACCTAGGGCAAATAACCTGTGTGAAAAGTCTAAATACCCTCGATCAGCTTGATTGCTTTGCGTCGGTTCTCGGTAGCGCTTCCGTGTAGATTAGGCTTCACAGTCAACTCCCTAAATACAACTTTGAGTATTTTATTATCTATTAGCAAAGTAAGTCTTTAACTTATTATTATTTATTAAGTTAAAGGTTTTTATTAGCAATGTTAGCATTATCATGTACTTAATTATTATCACTATATAAATTCTCTAATGCCATCAAATGTTACATATTTTTTCTCAAACTTAAAAATGGTCTAATACAAAGGTTTTATTTCTCGATCACTTCTTCGCTCTTCCCAATATTGTTAATTAAGATCATTAATATATTATGGTTTATTTCGTTCCGTTGGATTATTTAGAAAGCTAAATCTAAAGATTATAGGATATCTTTCAAGATAAATTACATTTATTTGGATTTTAGAAACTATTTATTCTCAAATAATTGTCTACTAAATTAGGATGGATATCAAAATCACATCTTACAAATTCACTAGATATTTTTAGTTTTGAGATGTCGACGATAATCGGAGAGATAATCGTTTTTTGGGCCTATCGATAACTTATTAACGTTAATTGTTTATCTTTTATCGTCTATCAGCGGATAATAGGTAAATAATCGACCTACTTATCCATCAATTTTTCAGATTCTCCAGTGTCAGCCATATCTCCACGTCAACACCATCTCCCTCCTCCAACGGCCTCTCGGAAGATGATGTCACCGAAACAGGTTCTGTTATAAGTTGTAAGCCCAACTCAAAAAAGATTTTGGATGGATATCGTTTCGCATATCTTCGAAAAAAGATTTTCGATGGACATACGATGGATATTCGGAAAATTTAATACCTTAGTCCAACTAATTCTAAGAAGTTATACTAATTACGATCTACTCCTTCTCTGTATGCACGATTGTATAGATTAGGGCTGAAACCAGAACCGGGAACCGGAAATTTGACTATTTTTTGTCCTTGTCCCGGAAAAACCGGGACACAGTTTTTTGTCGCGGTTTTGGTTTTGGTTCTGAAAAGTCCTTGTTTTTTATTTAAATCAGATTCGGGACAGGGACCAGGACACCAATTAAAATCCCGATTTTTTTATGACCAAAATTCGGGACGAAAACCGGGACAAATCCGGGACAAAATCCAAGATAGAAACATGAAAATTACCAAATCCGAGTAAATACAAAATGTAAAATACCAAATCCGAGTAAATCCAAAACGTAAAATTCCAAATCCGAGTACAAAAGCAAAATACAAAATAAACAAATGCAAGATCCGAGTTTACGTCGTGAACTTAACAATACCAAATTCAAATCTCAGAGCAAAAAACCGAGTCTAAAATGCTAAATAGTAAATACCGAGTACAAACAAATTATTTTTTATAACAAAACAACATATAAGAAATGACGTGTTAAATAAAATATCGTGTAATGGCTGAAAAATAAATGACATGTTAAAATAATGGGCTGAAAAAATAAAATAATAGATTAAGAACATAATAGTAAACGACTTAAAATAAATGACATGCTAAAAAACGACAAACTTATAACAAAACGACATAAAACCGGAACCGGGACAAGAAAACCGGGAATTTCATATTTTGAATTGGTTTTGGTTTTGGTTTTTCAAACCGGAACAGGGACGTCCCTGTTTAGGTTATACTAAAAAGAAAAAACTGATTTTTTGCCAAAAACAGTTCGGTACCGGGACCAGAATAGGGACAAAACCGGGAACCGAGTACAAAATTTTCACCTACTCATATAGACATAGTATGATGTATACATAGTATAATCAAAGAGATAATCAATGAGAGAGAGTAAATTCATTTTCTGATTCTTCCATTTTCGCTTCAGAGTTCACACTCTTGTCTTCCACTTCCAGCACTTCAAGTATGTCCTCTCTTTTTTCCTTCCTTAACATTTTTTGTTTTGATCTCCGAATCGGCAAATTACGATGGAAATCTCGTCCATCTAGGAATGATTTCGTTTTAATTTCATTTTAGGATGAGAAAATAATGCAGAGTTTTGTACCCACCTTCTGTTTGATAAAATGTCCAAGTGAAGACCTGATTGTGTAAAAAGAAGGGCATATTGTTTTATAATTATTTGCTTTGATCTTTATCAATTATATACAATGATGATTGATTGTTTATGTAGTGTTGTTTATATGCATATCCCTGTTTTTAATCACTATACAATGATGATTGTACATATGAATATCATCGTTTTTAATCGTTATTTCCGCTGCTGGTTTAATTTCCGGTATGATTATATGCTTATTGTCTT
This sequence comes from Parietaria judaica, assembly GCA_954871525.1. Lineage (NCBI taxonomy): Eukaryota > Viridiplantae > Streptophyta > Magnoliopsida > Rosales > Urticaceae > Parietaria > Parietaria judaica. The sequence goes on along the minus strand of OX940865.1, from coordinate 11,211,248 downwards.
TGTTGGTAAAAATTCTAACGTGCCCATGTCGATTTTTTTGTCATTATTCAGTCTTCTTCTCCGATAGTCAATAGCTTCAGAATTTCGAATTCATCGAATATGACATGGCTCTTGATCATCACTTCTCTCATCGTCGTCTGGGTTGGTTCTCTCATCAAAATTCGTCACTCACCTCCCAAAGACGCGTTCCTCACAAACAGTGAGTGCTGAATTTCCTTGAAAGGTTCGATCTTGACTCGTTTCTCATTTGAGCTTTATGATTGAATGAATTCAGGTGGGACTGTCTCCAACAGAAACGTTCTTCTCGTCATTGCCCATCCAGATGATGAATCCATGTAACCTTTTCGAATTCTTGATTTTCATTATATTTTATTTCCGATTTTGAATATATTTCATGTGCAGGTTCTTTTCTCCGACAATAACCTACCTTACTTCAAGAGGGTCTAATCTTCACATACTATGCTTGTCTATTGGTAACACAGTTTCTTATTTTCCTTACAAAATTAAGAAAAATCAGTTTTTTCTTAATAGAAAATTGATATTATTTAGTGGTCGTCAGGTGATGCGGATGGTAAGGGAGATATTAGAAAACAAGAGCTTCTTCAAGCTTGTGCAGTTCTCATGGTAGGTTGAAAGATTTTTGTATATGGAGAATCATCTGTTTGTTAATTTACAGAACTATACGGTTTTGCCTCGCCATGTCTTTTTGATGATGATCATATCGGATTTGCAGGTGGCGGTTGAGCAGGTGAAGTGTTTAGACCATTCGGATTTACAGGTAGAAGAATACACAATTTGTTTCTATATATCATTGTGCATATTTAGCTCCATTGACGTGTTTCTATTTGTCAGGATGGTTTTGGAAAAGTTTGGAACCACGCGTTATTAGCACAGATTGTTGGACAAGAAGTTATTGATCGCGATATCGACATGGTAAGATCGCAAGATCGATATGGTTTTTGCTTATTCTCTGTTTCTGACATCGATTTGGCCGCATGTCAGATTATTACTTTCGATAACCATGGTGTCTCTGGCCACTGCAATCATCGTGACGTTCATCACGGAGTACGGTTAGTTTTGTTATGCCTTTGTTTTTTTCTTTCTCTAATTCTCTGAAAAATGCTTCCGTAGCTGCAATTTAAACACACGTTATCGGAATCTGATTACTTTCTTACTTGTAACCGTTTGCATGATTAAGCTTATTGGCGATAATTTGATAGCCCGTAGGTTCTCATGTTTATTATCGTGTTGTTTATCTATACCCGATACAGAAGGCTCGTGCACGAGAAGGATATCGAGACCTGGGAACTCGTGCGTTTTCTCCTATTTGATCTGATTGAACTGTTTAGTTTCATTTCTTTTCATAAGTTGGTGTTAAAACATTTGATGTACGATGAGGCTTTGGTTGCTCATAGGTGAGCATTAGCTTAGCGCGCAAGTATATGGGACCGGTTGACGTATGGCTCTCCCAGTTTAGCGCAATGCAGCCCTCGAAGCGGTGCTTGGTGAGTGAAAATCCCCGCAAGAGCTTCTTGGCGATGGCACAACATTCCAGCCAATGGCTGTGGTACGACTTTTTTATGCTTTTTAGTAGGGGTTAAAGCGGAAATCCAAGTATAGTGCGGTATTTTACAATAGAAGACCGAATACCGTAATTTCAGTAATTTTCAAGGAACTTTTATTCAAATTTTTACTACAAAAATTGCAGTTATTGAATACGAAATACGCCGTATTCAGTAATCGAGTTTTAGCCTCATTTACAGCTTCTTAAAGAATGTAACAAAAAAATTTAATACAAAATCTTTATATACATAACACATGAGTATTGAGCAATATAATTATTTAAGTATAATCTATACTAGTTAATAGTTATATAAGTATATTTTAGGAAGTGAAGAAGGCAATATTAGTATGTAATCGCATACCAATTTGGTTTGTAATTGCTTTTTATTTTCTTCATAAAACCGAACAGCACGTGACATAGATCTTTGATTTTTATCGAAAAACGCTCACTAATTTTGGTATTTGATTTAAATTTTGGCTTTGATGTTATGTGGTAGGTATCGGAAACTTTTTGTCGCGTTTTCAAGCTACACCTATCTCAACACGCTACGCAGGATCAACTAAAAGCATGACCCTCTACTATATTTTTTTGTTTCTTTAGTTTTTATGCTAAGTTTTTGTGTTCGTCATATTGTTTACATGTATCGTGATCCCTATCAAATGGAACCAACAATCATATCATTAAAATGAGAGGATTTTTCTTAAAAGTGGTTCGGATTGGCGCCGCTAAACGTCCGACGCTGCACTACTTAGTATCATGATATTTTATTTTGTTTTTTTGCTTTCAGATGTTCACTGATACAATCAAAATCGTGTTACGAACCTTTCAATGATTATTCACATATGAGACGGGTGATTTAACATTGTACCATGGTGTTTATTGGTCATGTTAAACGACATCTTGAGTAATTGAAGCTTAATGATACATATCGGTATTCATGTTAAACGACATGTTGAGCTTTTAAATACATATCGGTATTGTTTTTAAACAATAATAATAAAAAAGCCCATATTTTAATTAAATCACTTATTTTTCTGTGGTAAATAAACATAATTTGCAATGCTGACTAATTATGGACACACATTCAAAACATAAGTGATATAAAAAAGTTGTGAATTATAATTTTTTTATTCACAATGATATAAAATTTATAAAATAATATTTTTATCCGATTAGACGTCAAAATTTTGTATTTCCGATGTACATCTTTGAAGTGTATTAAACTATATCAACATGATTGAGATTTGGCTACCTCTTTGAGCCATTTCAAAGGCTGTGTTTGTAGAAAACGAGAGCATTTTTCATCATCTAGAACACGATCAAAACTGCAAAATTGATCTTCGTCTTCCGAATAAAATTTATCTTTTAGCAAACCCGAAACCGGACAACTAATCCGAAAAATATTACCATCGGTAAACATGTCGGCATCTGCGTTCTGAGCCTGGCCAAGATTTTGGGTAAGTGTCCAAGTGACGTGACTGGTTAGAAATTGAGTTCATTCCCAAATTGTCTTGATTTTCTTGTTCTCAAGACTGATTGAATGAGAATGTTAGTGTAGTTTGAAACTAGCAAGCAGTGGTTCACTTCAATTTGGCCAAATTCCACCTAAGATTCAAGTGTTAGGTTTCTCGTACGGATAGATTCTTTTTTAGGTATTTTCTGTGAATACCCTCCAACCCGAGACGGAAGTGCACAAATACCCCAAAACTCTCTTTTTTGGGAAAATACCTTTCAAGCCCGATCGTTGGTCCATTATTGCCCCCCGTTTATTGTTTTGTTAACTTTTAACAGGGTTTTTAGGATAAATATTACAAGAAGCTCCGAAATTTATAGTTTTGTCTTTACGTAACTTCTCACTTTGTAAAATGACTATATCAACATTACTGACTTTATATTTTTGTCTTTATGTAGCCCTTCACTTTCAATAGATTTGTTAACACCTTACGCTTATATAATTGAGCTGAATTAATACTCAAAGATACGATAGTTGCGTTTCAATTTGTTGCATCTCATTTATCATGCTAATCTTGAGTTTTAGACATGTGTACGCCTGAGATTATTATTTATTATCTCCGTGCTTTGAAGTTTGAAGATTACTGGTGCGCAATCGAAAGCTTGGGAACATGCCATCCAATTTAAATAACTTTAAGTACTCATATATGCCGTTATTTCTTATTGTTTGTTTCCTATTTTCAGTTTTAGCCAGTATAAGGTGGACAAAATTAAATAGTGGCGTTTCAGGCCATTTGAATATTTTGTTTTGTCATTATTGATGGGTTGAAAAAAAGAATGTCAATTTCAAACACTTTATTATTATTTCAAACTCAATTCCGCGTTTATCAAAAGATTGCTTTGACAAAATGCGTACCTACATAATTATCATACATATGACATGAGATCATATATTCTTCTATTTTCACTATTAAAAACAAAAAATATAAAGTAAAAGCTCTATAAATTAATAATGTTGTGGATGCTAAAAAATTATTATACTATCTGATTATTAATTTATAAAGTATTAGTTATGTAATTATTATAAAAAATAAATATAAAAATCCTTATATGTCAAGAATATTGTAATCATAATACATAGTTTGAAGATGATATTATTGAAATAGAGCTTGTTTCCTGCAACGGTGCAAATGTAGCAACAATCACATTGAATAATTTTTTGTTACATCACGAAAAATACCAGACCAGACCTTCTTAATGTTATGCAAAAGCTTAGAGTTGAAGTTGAAGGACACATAAATTTCAAGAATAAGCAAATAACTTCATAATCATATTTTAAACTCGCAACATGATTAGTTAATTAGTCTAATTTTTTCTATTTAAGCTTAACTTGTTATCCAATGTTATATTTTATTTATAGGGATTTAATAATTATATAAATGTATTATTATTATTATTTTATATTGAATTATTAAATTATATATCAGTTGGGATCTATATCCTAATTCTAAGAAACCTGTTATTTTATGAATTTAGCGAATTATTAATTTAGCTAGTTAGACCCGAGATTAATTTATCGAAGTTCAACTGTATTAAAGAAGCAAGCTTAAGAAGAAGAAGAAAAAAATATGAAAACTATCAAAGATAAAACTTTATAAAAAAATAAAAAAATAAAAAAAGTTCAAGGGGTTGATCATTTTATCGGTGAACGTAGAACACCCAGAAAACTATTTTGAATGGCTGGACGTTATCATTTCCGGTCGTTTAATCGCAGATTGTGAGATAGGAAGAGTTCCATTGACGATCGCATTCTCGACATTATCGATAATGTACTCGGATTTTTTGACATAATTACGACACCGTTGAAAAAATCGATTATGTCACTTATATGATCGAGAACGCCGAGTATGTTGTTGGCACCAACCTAGAGAGAGAAACTCATTAAAAATGTACAAGATGATATTAGAGTGGTGTGGAGCCATTGATAAAACAAAGACAGTGATAAATATTAGGCCACCATATAGAAATATAAAACATGAGGAAAGTATAGTTAACTTAAGTATTAAACCTACTTACATAAGTAATGGTAATAATCTAAAGTGATAATTACAAGAAAAGTATCTAAACTTTGACTAATTGAGGCCGTAAGGGTTCAAAGTGAAAAAAATACTAACAAAATACTCAAAGTCAACAAATGTGAGATGACACATTTTTTGTCCAATTTTTTTTTACTGGTGTGGTCAATTTTTTAGTACCTTAGTACTATCATACTTAAGGTACACATTGATGTTCCCATCCTATCTATCAACTTTTCTCATTTGAATTTTAAAAATAATGGACAAAAAAAAAATGTGCTACCATTTTTTTCATTTTGAATATCAACCGTCTCAGTTAGTCAAAATTTGAATATTTTTTTTATAATTATCCCTAATTTAAATAATATTTAGGCCGCTAATTCTTCAAGAAATATTAAAAAGCCTAACATAGAACAGAAATCATGACACGTAGTAATGATTAAGTAACATGTATAGAATTTGGTTCGTTGAAAATTAGGCGATCAAATGGCTTATTTATTCTTAACTTAAACAAAGCTATGTACTTCTAGTTTAGAATGCGTTGAACTTTGAACACATGCACTTTTACTTGAGGGAGCGTAAGAATGGAAGATGTGTATAGCAAGTTCTGAATCTATTGTCTTCAAGTCATAAAGCTATTGCCAAACTAAATTAAAGAGAGTATTTCTGATATATATTTTTAATAAAACAAGTCGACTTTGAGGTTGCAAACTATGGTTTTCTCTCTTTCCATGTCAACGTCACCTAATAAAATTATTATTCTTTTATGCATATCAGAATGTTTTTTGAGTGAAATTGAAACAAACTGTTTTTGTAGTTTTGAGTATCCATGGATTCAAAAACCGATATCGATTACAAACCGCAATAACAAAATTTATTAATTTATCAATATTATCACGCACAAATATTAATAACAAAATTTTAAGAAAGTTATGAAGAATTTATCCAAATAAAAAATTATGCATTCTTGAATTTTAGTAAACAAGTAACCAAATCTCGATAACTTTCAAGACCACAATATAAATGTATTTTTCATTGGTATTCGTCGGCAAACCTGCGGAAAACTACCCGTAAACAATGTAGGGAGGAGTGAGGGTCAAAAACACCCAAATAAATAAACAAAAAATTGTATTATATATTATGATGTAATATCTTTCAATTTTTTAGTGTAAGTATATACAAAATTTAACTTAAACACCTCACAAGTGTAATTCTTGACAAAAAGAAAATCAAATCTAACCCCACAAATTACAGTGTTGTGTTTATTCCGGTAAAATCGCAAAATCTCACACGTTGGTCAAAACCCAAGTGAAGAACTATGAAAACCCAACTGAAAAGCTAAAAATGTGACAGAACTATGATCCTTATCATCAACTATATATATATATATATATATATAAGTTGTCATGCCGAAATCCATGACTCGGAATATGAACAGTACGTACGTGTCAAACTTGGCTTTCTTTCATTCCTCTAATTATATGAAAACACGAGAATTACATGTTCATGGTCACAAGTACATGACTCAAGATCTAATGTTGGTATTGTGTTTTGAGGTATATTTTTTTTCCCTTTTTTTTGTCGACGTAAAGATCTAATTTTTTAGTATCCGAATAACTTCGAGTACCCGTTACTAAATAAACAGAAAATAATAAAGTTTCTTTGTGAGAAGAGAGCTCATATTTATACTTTTATTCAAAGGGTGTCTTAGATTCTTGTTTTTAATGCGCCAAATAAATGAGATTATAAATTTCTCTTAATGATAAGCAATTTGAGTGTATATATTCTATTAATTATTGATTGTTGTGTAATCAATTTCGACTTTTTTGGTGTTTAATTACACATCTATTCGTGTTTTTAATATTGTTAGCGAGCTAGTGCGACAAGCGGGAAAACTGATTTCCGAAGTCTGTAACTTTGAATATATAATATAATCCATATTGGACATGTTGACTAGTATCGATCTCCATTAATTTATCATACAACCTTTTGAATAATGCGTACTGGACTTGCGAGTTTGACTATCATATTTTAGTGGAAAATTCGATGAGTCGTGTGTTGTGTTGTGTTGTGTTGCTTCAAACGCATGTAATCTTTAATATTTTGTTCTTTGAGTTAGTAGAACAAAAAGCAGTTACATACATCATGATGATGTTATATAAAAATTGGATAAATTCGGCAAAAATACTCATAAGTTATTCAAAATATGACTTGTACTCTCATTCTTTTTTATCGCGGTAAAAATATACAATGTACAAAAAAATGTCTTTCATCGGCACCCAAATTTTTAACAATTATTTTTTAAGTCTTTTCCCCAAGTTATGATCTTTGGACTTTCAAGGTTTGTCGAACTGTGTAATATGTGATTATTGAGTATGTTAGGTTCACGAGCTCACATTTTTATTTACTCAAGCCTTGATCAATTCAATGTATAGCTTATGAAGTAAAATAGTATATAATGATTCCCCGAAATAAAGTAATTTTTTAAATGACCAGATAACAATTAAATATAATTTGATCAAACTTTTCGAGGACCCGGTTCATATTTACACTTAAATAGCTAATTATTCTCGATTAAGACTAAATTAAGGGTGCAACACTATTAACTTAAAAACCTAACGTACCAAAAAATCACAGATTACATAGTTCAACAAACATTGAAAATCCGGAGATTTTAACCTTAGGAAAAAAAAACTTCTAAAACAATGGTATGAAATTTCGGGTATCAACGGAAGAAAATTTTGAACGTTGTATATTTTTGTAGCGATAAGAAAGAATGAGAATATAAGTAAGATTTTAAACAATTTGTGAGTATTTTTGCCCCATTTATTTCTGTTACAATTTACATTTAGTTGGAATAGGCAAATTAATTAATTAAGTATCAAAAGGATAATGCATGTAGAACGGAAAGTAGCGACACATTAGATCTGTTTTTCCTTCTATCACGAAGTATATTTTTAATGTTACTAAATTCTAAATTTCAAGTATTTGCACTTTTAACAATATTAAATATTTTTAATGGTGTATAAATATTCGGTTCATTGTTAAATACTTATATAGGATGTCCTTGGAAGTTATATCAAACTTTATAATAATATCATGATCGTTTTAACAATGAACCGAATACATATACACCGTAAATTCATATGCACATAGATAGCTTTTATCTTTTCGCAATATGCTTGTGCACTTTTGTTTATCGTTATCAACGCCACCATATGCTTTCCAAATCTATGTTCTAACTTCTAATCTTAGTCAAAATTGATATATATATATATATATATATATATAAAAATTTTATGAATTAATTCTTGAAAACAAATATTTTTTAAAATAATATTTTTTTCGTTCCCCCGACTTGAGTTAGTCTAAAACTCATTACTTTTTTTTTATATAAAATAACATATATTTAAAAAATCCTTTTTATTTATTTGTTGCAATTAATAACATAAATAATCTTTATTTTTAAATATTATATGTTTAACTAAGATAATTTCAAAAATCAATCCATATTACTAAAAAAAGATGTCGACATATCAAGAAAAAGTTTATCCGTATTTGTGACATACGGGTATGCCCTTTTTTCCGACTTTTATGTCGATATTTTAGTCGGCATGCGGGATACCCGTTAAAAGGAGAGAGCGAAACGACATCGACATCGACATCGGTATTTAGAACCTTGGTTCAAACAGTTCTCAACTTGGTTTCTCAACTTGGTTAACATTAATAGAACTATTGACACCAAAATCCGATTATAGGGTTTGTATATATGGTCTGAAACAAATACAATATTATATATATATATATATATTATATATATAATATATGCACGGCAAACATAATTATAAGTTTGGTGAAACTGGCAGCTTATTCCGTATTATATTTTTGTGGCGGTGTATTCTCAATGTTGTCAAAAGTAAAAATCTCAAATACTCAATGAGGTGCAAGTACTCCCGAGGCAGTGTATAGATAGTCACACATTCCGTGCGGCTTGTAACTTACCCAAATAGGAATTTTGCTACTTTAGGACCGTTATAGCCGCCGTTCACCGTAGCTTCGTTCGTTGCCGTTCAAGCCATCCGGTCTCTACTTAGGATTTTAAGTTTTGACTACATTATACGCCGCATTTTTTTTTTAGAGGAATGCGTCGCCACTTTCATATATCTTTTGCATATTTTGACGCATATATATATATATATATATAAATAAATAAATAAACAAAAAACAAACCGAAAACAAAGGGAATGATAGAAATTGAAAAAGACATATTCCAACATCAAAGGAGAAATCTAAGAAGGGATTTCTTTAAACCGATCCAGTCCATATATATCACTTCCAGTGATGATGATCATCACGAGTTGGGTCATAATTATAGTCCCCAGTAGAAGAATTATAGTTAAAATTAGGATCTGATAATGTTGAAGATGACTCATCGGAAGACCCAAACTGCATTGACAACCGAACAAGCTCGTTCTCATTGTAACTAGTACTCGCTGGATAATAGTTATAACCACTTTGATAATAATCACTTGACATACTTTGATGCAAACTTAATGGCTGATGGTTGTAGCTAGAAAAGCTTGGCGGTTCCGCGTAAGGACCGGTCGAAGCTAAATGGCTTGTCGTTTGCGATTCTGCTTGACGACGAGTGACGTCGTTGTTGAGGCCGAGTATCCCGGCACTAGAGATATTGTTGCTGTTGTTTATCATTGAAGATCCGGATTGAACTCTCTCGGGGAAGTTGAGCTTGGCTTTGTGTAAAACCCCAATATATATAATATATATATAAATAATAATAATAAAAAAAAAAAAAAAAAATCAGAAGAGGGTATCGAATAAACCCATTTCTCTCTCATCTCCCTCGATCTCTATCTCTCTCCTCTGTCAATTTTTTTTTTTATCTCCCATCAAGAAACTTCAAGACACCATATCTCATTAACGGGAACTCCGTTCGACATGATCTTAGTACCATCGGAAAGCTCTCGAGAAGACGAACCTATTGATAGGCGGATGTTCAGCGGAAACCGTGGCGTTTGGCCGGAATAATCGCCGGAAGGTTCGGTCTTAAAACCTTAGATCTTTTTCATTTCGGTTTGATTTTGAGAAATCTAATACCGGAATCATGTTCACAAAGCTTATTAGTGTCCGTTGGAGGTGCCACCTTGCCGTCGCCGTCGCCGGCCGCCGCCGTCGGCCGCCGCGTCATTTTCCGATCCCGAAATTTATTGAGGGGTTTTGAAGCCCTCGTCGAGGAGATCGAAAGCCCTCGATCGAAATTGTAATCGGACTCCCGGTGAGCTTCAATTCCCTTGCCCTAGTTTCAGAGGTTAAAAGGATTAATTTGAGTGTGTTTTGGGCTTTGATTGATGAAATTGACCTTGCCATTGTCTTTAGAATAGTCGAATTAGACTAGGAGAGGTATTACATTGTCGAATTGATGCCCGTTTTGCTACCTCGTTTTGCGTGCCCGACGGGATTTCGGCCCGGGTTAAATTTCAGCGTATCGGGTTTTCAATTGACAATTTGAATTCCAATCTTAGTGATATTTCGGCTTAGGAATGATATCAGTATTATATTAAAGTTTATTGTCATTCCGTGTTAGTCTCGGAGACCGTGCGAATCGTATTGCCCGTTTCGGACACGGTATCAGAACCTCGAGTTGCGATCATCGGGCTCAAGGCCAAGACGAATCCGCATATTTGACTAGCTAGTCGATTGGTCAAAGTTTCCACGGATTGAGGTAGGGGCTATTACTTTTTCTCGCTTTTAAAATGAATGTAGAAACCAACGATTTAATGAAGATTGAACCGGATAGGTTAAAATTGAAATTAATTAAATGATTTGATAATTAATAAAATTAATGTTATATAGTCGTCGCTTGATAGCGAGGCTGGATACCGGGTATGGTTGCATCGGATTGATGCTTGTTATATTTTATGTTTATGGTTACGTCGGGATGACGTGTGTTGATATGGTTCCCGCTTCGGGCGGATGATGATTATTATGATATGGTACCCGCTTCGGGCGGATGATGTGTATGTTGATATGGTAACCGCTTCGGGCGGATGAGCTGCTGACGAGCAGCTGGCTACTGCGCAGTAGGCCGAACATGGATATGGATATGGATATGATTGGTGACCCAAAAGTCAACATTTCGACCCATGGCGAACTGGCCGTCTTTGGTGGAGATTAGGATCCCGAGTCGAGGGCGAGTTACGGTTAGGGACTTCTAGTCCGCCTGTGCTCGTGCCTTGAGGACTCGATGGGATATAGTGGAGAAAAGGCGCGAGCTGACTCGGCATGGACCACCGAAATGATTTGACTTTTGTGGAGTATATTTAATTATTTATTTTATTATTGTAATGATAAAATGATGAATTATGATTAAATGGTTTATGATGACGTTTAATTTAATTAATTGAAATTTGACTAATTAAGGTTCGGTAAAGAGAATTGGTAATAGATTCCCTACTGAGCGTGTGTTGCTCACCCCTTCCATATACATCGTTTTCTTTCCAGCTTCAGGTGGTGTTCAGTATCAGACTCCGGACGAGGAATAGTTTGATTCAGGAAGTCTACGTGTCATTTTGCTTACCTAAACCTTTAATGTTCGTCGTGGTGAATTTCGTATTTTTAGTTGATCTTTAATTTCGAAAATATAAAGGATTAAATTAAGGATATTTGTGATGGTGGTACTTTATAATTGTCGTTTTATGGTGTTGTATAAACTGTGGTCGTTGATGTTGTATTGTCGTTTTAAGTCCCATGGGCAAAAGTTATGTGTTTGTTGACGTGGATGTTGAATATTCAACGATATCGTTTAAATGATGATGTGTCGTTGATCGGTCCAAGTTTGAAAAGTCGTTGTTTTTGTCTTATTCTACTAACCCCCATCTAGGGGCGTTACAGTTTGGTATCAGAGCCTAGGTTACGAACCTAGGGTACAACACCATAAAGTTCTTTATTGTCTTTATGTGTTTTTGTCGTGTTTTGCTTTGTATCACCATCCATAATCCTGACATTTAATCTTTTTACAGTTGATCAACATGGTTCGGAATTCCCAAAGTACCCTAAATCTGCGTCCCCCGTTAAATCTTGAAGAATCTGCATTGTATTCTATGTTCCACAATACGTGATACAATCTCTTAGTTCTGCAGTTGAAATAATGAAATCTTTTAAGGAGATCCTGTTCCAAAATCCTCTATAGTTTGATGAATTTCCTAATGCTGCTACAATTGAAATGCGATTGGCATTAATGAAGAAAAATTTGAGGTGCTTTATAATTCTGATGTCGTAGTTAGCCCTGAAGCTAGAATGGTAAATTTTGGGTAATGATTTCATGCGCAATGGGTTTGCGAGAACTTTACGCCAAAGCGTTACTCTAATTTCTCAGAATTGATTGTTTCAGCCAAAAACCTCGAGACATGTATTATTCCTTCATCGTTGTGCGCTCATATAGGAAATTGCCAAAAGCTTTAATGATCTATAAGTCTTGTAAGCTTGTCATTGAGTGAAGTAAATTCTCATTTGACGTAATCATTCTCCGTACACTGTTACAAAATACATGGCACCCTTAGAAAAAAAATTGAGCATGTTAATATGACCTCGTAATTTTATCTTGAAGTCTCTCCTTGGAGGAAAGATGAATTTTGAAGGGTCGGGAGTTAATTGTGCCATCGAAGGTGTGAGGCAAAGTGCAATCAACCCGCACATCCCCATAGTACAAGATCTTGAAGATGTGTTTTCCTCGGAGTTTTTAGGATTTCCTCCAGATTGTTGATTGGGTTTGACATTGACCTAGTTCCTGGGAGTTTTCTGATTTCTATGGCTCATTACCGTATGGCTCCAGCAGAATTGGCAGAATTGAGGAAGCAATTAGACGATTTGTTGAGTAAAAGGTTTATCTGGCAGAGTGCATCCTCGTGGGGAGCGCTGGTGTTATTCGCTAAAAAAAAATTGATGGTAGTTTACGCTTTTGTGAGGACTACAGACAACTCAACAAGATAACGATCAAGAATAAATGTCCTTTATCGGGCATTGATGACTTATTCGACCAATTGGAAGGATGCAAATACTTCTCAAAAATAGATTTGCGGTTGGGTTACCACAAGTTGAGGATTCGAGATGCCGACATCCCGAAGACAGCGTTCCGTACACGATATGGTCACTTTGAGTTCACGGTTATGCCTTTTGGTTTAACAAACGCTCCAACAGCGTTTATGGACTTGATGACTAGAATTTTCCGACCATATTTGGATCGATTCGTTGTTGTCTTCATTGACGACATACTTATCTATTCAAGAACCTTAGAAGAACAAGCGGAATATTTGCGATTTATTTTGCAGACTTTGCAGGACCATCATCTCTAAGCGAAAAAAAATGTTAATTCTGGATGACAGAAGTGAAGTTCTTAGACCACGTGATCTCTCAAGAAGGTATTGTCATAGACCGTTAAAGATTGAAGCTATCTTAGACTTGAGGCAACCAAGAATGTGGTAGAAATCCAAAGCTTCCTAGGGCTTGCGGGTTATTACCGAAAGTTGTGGAGAATTTTTCAAAAATTGCCGCGCCCCTAAGCAAGCTCACCAGAAAAGATGTTCAGTTTAGTTGGGATGATAGATGTGAAAGGTCTTTTTCAGAATTGAAACAACGATTGACAAGTGCTCCTGTCCTTGCTGTTCCCAATGTAGATGAAGTGTTTACAGTGTATATGATGCATCTCAAAGTGGACTAAGATGTGTGTTCATGCAACAAGCGAGAGTGGTAGCATATGGGTCTAGGCAACTGAAGCCGCACGAACTAAATTATCCTACCCATGACCTGGGAGCTAGCAGCAGTGATATTTGTACTCAAAATCTGGCGTTGTCATCTTTACGGCTCAAGATTCGAGATATTCACCGATCATCAAAGTCTCAAGTATTTGTTCACGCAAAAAGATTTGAATCTACGACAACGAAGATAGGTGGAGTATATGGGAGATTATGATTTTAGTCTACAGTATCGTCCAAGAAAAGCAAAGGTGGTGGCCGATGCATTGAGTCGGAAGAACCAAGGTTTGGTTGCTTCTCTGACCTTCGAACCATGGAAAAGATCGGTTACCGTTGGTGATTACAATTTAGAATTCCATACCGACGGATTTAAAGCATGTGTGTACAACGTTATAGCCGTTCCATCAATGGTACTTCAAGTCAGACAAAGTCAGTAGAGTGATGAGACATTACAAGAGATATGGAATCGGTTACAAGCTAGAGAACAACTTGAAGGATGGAGTGTGAGTGTCGATGGATTTTTATTGTACAAAAGGAGGCTTGCAGTAGCCGATGATGCTACATTACGAAGTGCCATCCTACAAGAAGCTCATCGTTCCAAGTTTGCTATTCACCCAGGAAGTACGAAAATGCACCAAGATCTGAAGAGGCAATATTATTGGTACGGAATGAAATCCGATGTGGCGATGTTCGTGAAGAGATGTCCAGTTTGCCAAATGGTCAAAGAAGAGCATCAGAAACCTAGCGGGGAGCTTAGGCTACTGAAAATATACCCGAGTGAAAATGGGCTGCATCACTATGGACTTCGTTTTGGGGTTTCCTTGGACTCGAGGTGGACATGATGCAGTGTGGGTGATCGTTGATAGATTGTCAAAATCAGCCCAGTTTTTAACCATTCGGACATGTTACAAGGTTCCGAAACTCTATAAACTATATGTGGAAAAGAGAGTAAAGCTTTATGGAGTCCCTGTTTCAATAGTTTCCGACCGAGACGCTCGTTTCACCTCAAAGTTTTGGAGAGGATTACAAAAATAAATGTGAACTGATTTGAATTTGAGCACAGCTTTTCATCCTCAGACCGATGGCCAATCAGAGCGAGTAATTCAAATCTTTGAAGACATGTTTCGAATGTACGTCTTGGATTTCAGAGGAAAATGGAAAGAGCAACTTCCATTCGTAGAATTTGCATACAATAATAATTTTTAGGCTAGTACCGGTATGGTGAGGCCTTGTACGGTCGACCTTGCCGTTCGCCTATTTGTTGGGCCGAGTATGATGATCGTATTACTCTCGGTCCCTCCAAGCTCAGAGAGACAACTGAAGCGATTAAGCTTATTTGGGAAAGACTCGAGACTGCTAAAAGTCATCAAATGAGTTATGCAGATCAAAGACGAAGGCCATTGGAATTCATGGTTGGCGACAATATTTCTGAAGGTTGCACCCATGCATGGTGTTTTTCGTTTCAGAATAAAAGGGAAGTTGGCTCCGTGATACACCGGTCCATTCGAGATAGTTGAAAGAGTCGGACCACTCGCATACATGCTTGATTTACCTCCGCAATTATCTCATGTTCACAATGTGTTTCATTTGTCGATGTTGAGGAAATATGAACCCGATCTTCAACAAATCATTGAGTGGACAGAGATACCTTTTCAAAAAAAGGCGATGTATGATAAATGCCTGATTCATATTATCGACCGTGAAGTTAAAGTTCTTCGTCGATGAGAGATCCATCTAGTCGAAGTGGTGTGGAACCATCACGACGTAAGAGAGGCAACATGTGAGCTAGAGTCAGAGATGATGGAGAATTACCCGTCTTTGTTCGGGGATGGTTTCGTTTAAATTTCGAGGACGAAATTTTTAAAAGTGTGGAGTATTGTAAAACCCCAATATATATAATATATATATAAATAATAATAATAAAAAAAAATAAAAAAAAATCAGAAGAGGGTATCGAATAAACCCATTTCTCTCTCATCTCCCTCGATCTCTATCTCTCTCCTCTGTCAATTTTTTTTTTTTATCTCCCATCAAGAAACTTCAAGACACCATATCTCATTAACGGGAACTCCGTTCGACATGATCTTAGTACCATCGGAAAGCTCTCGAGAAGACGAACCTATTGATAGGCGGATGTTCAGCGGAAACCGTGGCGTTTGGCCGGAATAATCGCCGGAAGGTTCGGTCTTAAAACCTTAGATCTTTTTCATTTCGGTTTGATTTTGAGAAATCTAATACCGGAATCATGTTCACAAAGCTTATTAGTGTCCGTTGGAGGTGCCACCTTGCCGTCGCCGTCGCCGGCCGCCGCCGTCGGCCGCCGCGTCATTTTCCGATCCCGAAATTTATTGAGGGGTTTTGAAGCCCTCGTCGAGGAGATCGAAAGCCCTCGATCGAAATTGTAATCGGACTCCCGGTGAGCTTCAATTCCCTTGCCCTAGTTTCAGAGGTTAAAAGGATTAATTTGAGTGTGTTTTGGGCTTTGATTGATGAAATTGACCTTGCCATTGTCTTTAGAATAGTCGAATTAGACTAGGAGAGGTATTACATTGTCGAATTGATGCCCGTTTTGCTACCTCGTTTTGCGTGCCCGACGGGATTTCGGCCCGGGTTAAATTTCAGCGTATCGGGTTTTCAATTGACAATTTGAATTCCAATCTTAGTGATATTTCGGCTTAGGAATGATATCAGTATTATATTAAAGTTTATTGTCATTCCGTGTTAGTCTCGGAGACCGTGCGAATCGTATTGCCTGTTTCGGACACGGTATCAGAACCTCGAGTTGCGATCATCGGGCTCAAGGCCAAGACGAATCCGCATATTTGACTAGCTAGTCGATTGGTCAAAGTTTCCACGGATTGAGGTAGGGGCTATTACCTTTTCTCGCTTTTAAAATGAATGTAGAAACCAACGATTTAATGAAGATTGAACCGGATAGGTTAAAATTGAAATTAATTAAATGATTTGATAATTAATAAAATTAATGTTATATAGTCGTCGCTTGATAGCGAGGCTGGATACCGGGTATGGTTGCATCGGATTGATGCTTGTTATATTTTATGTTTATGGTTACGTCGGGATGACGTGTGTTGATATGGTTCCCGCTTCGGGCGGATGATGATTATTATGATATGGTACCCGCTTCGGGCGGATGATGTGTATGTTGATATGGTAACCGCTTCGGGCGGATGAGCTGCTGACGAGCAGCTGGCTACTGCGCAGTAGGCCGAACATGGATATGGATATGGATATGATTGGTGACCCAAAAGTCAACATTTCGACCCATGGCGAACTGGCCGTCTTTGGTGGAGATTAGGATCCCGAGTCGAGGGCGAGTTACGGTTAGGGACTTCTAGTCCGCCTGTGCTCGTGCCTTGAGGACTCGATGGGATATAGTGGAGAAAAGGCGCGAGCTGACTCGGCATGGACCACCGAAATGATTTGACTTTTGTGGAGTATATTTAATTATTTATTTTATTATTGTAATGATAAAATGATGAATTATGATTAAATGGTTTATGATGACGTTTAATTTAATTAATTGAAATTTGACTAATTAAGGTTCGGTAAAGAGAATTGGTAATAGATTCCCTACTGAGCGTGTGTTGCTCACCCCTTCCATATACATCGTTTTCTTTCCAGCTTCAGGTGGTGTTCAGTATCAGACTCCGGACGAGGAATAGTTTGATTCAGGAAGTCTACGTGTCATTTTGCTTACCTAAACCTTTAATGTTCGTCGTGGTGAATTTTGTATTTTTAGTTGATCTTTAATTTCGAAAATATAAAGGATTAAATTAAGGATATTTGTGATGGTGGTACTTTATAATTGTCGTTTTATGGTGTTGTATAAACTGTGGTCGTTGATGTTGTATTGTCGTTTTAAGTCCCATGGGCAAAAGTTATGTGTTTGTTGACGTGGATGTTGAATATTCAACGATATCGTTTAAATGATGATGTGTCGTTGATCGGTCCAAGTTTGAAAAGTCGTTGTTTTTGTCTTATTCTACTAACCCCCATCTAGGGGCGTTACACTTTGCTTCCTTTAAAGCGCAGAGCAGCCTCGTCGTAAGCCAGTGCTGCAGCCTCGGCGGTGTCGAAGGCGCCGAGCCAAACTCTCGCCGCTTTCTTCGGGTCACGGATCTCCGCCGCCCATTTCCCCCACGGCCGCTGCCTCACGCCTCTGTAGTGTCTCCTCCTAGAAGTGTCACCTAAATCAAGTGTTCCGAAGTTGAAGAATTGAAAGGCATTAGTATAAGAAAGAAAGAAAAAATGCGAAATTTGTCATTCCTAGATTTTTTTCGATCTTATCGGTCTTCCAATATGCTCGACAACCCGATTGACAATATTATTGAAATTATATAGGTGTTCAATTAAGTACTTATTTGTACTCTTTTTTTAGTTGAACCTATTGTAATCTCAAAGATTAAACGGTGAAGAGAACGTTTAATCCTGTAATATTAATATGTGACTTAGATTGAGAAGCTTATGATATGAAAAGAGCGAACTAATTTAATTGAATGGTCGATCGTTTAATTAGCATATATATTAACATACATGTAATTATAGTTGTGTATACATCTATATATATATATATATATATATATATATATATATACCTTGATCGGGTTGAGGAGCCTGAGGTTGTTGATTCGAAGAGAAATTAGGGTTTGCATGAAGTGGCAATGGAGTGTACTGATGATGACCGCTGCCATTGATGACTTGAGCCAAGGCTGAGACCATTGCAGACATGTCGTCTTGAGACCGAGCCGAGTAAACCGGGAATGTCATATCGCTATCTTCTTCCTCTGCCTCCTCTTCGTCCTGACTTCGGCGATCGCCGGAACCGAAAGACGGCCTCTTTGCCATGCGCTTTCCGGTGATGATCCACGTTTAACACGTCTGGATCCGTCGGAGGCAATAGTGGTACGAAGATGATGAGGCAAAGAATGTGAGATCGATAGGGTTTGGCACAGAACGTGTGTTTTATATTCACCTCCATTGTAGTGTGAAAACAAGACATTCTCTTCAGCGAAAACAAAGATGCCTCTTTATTTTCTTTATACGCGTATATAGTTTGTCTTATTATTTTATTTATTTTTCGCAGCTTTTATTAAGAAAAGATTACATAGCATGATCAGACTGTTGAATAATAGATATAATATACATTTATAAATATACATTCTCTCTGGAATATCTACCAAGGTACCTAGTGATGTATGATATAGGGTAAAGAAATAAGCAATTAGCTAGGGTTTTCGAATTATTTATTCAGTCTAACTTGATTCTAAAATAATTAAATTAAAGGAACGCGAAAAGATGTAATATATTATTATAAATTAAAATTAAATTGTAACTAAAAAGTAGGAATAAAATAGAAAATAAAAGCCTAATCCGATATTGGTTTCGAATTTAAAAGAGAAAATAGAAAACTACGACGGAAGAAGTCAAATCGTAAGACTTAGAGTTCTTCCCAAAATGTTGTTTCCGCTCGAATTTCCATAAACGTGATTCCAATTTTCCGTAAACCCAAGGTCTTTTATTATTGCTTCGACTAGTTATTTATTTTATTTTAATCTTAGCTATAAGCATGAATATACTAACGAAGCAAGAGGCAAAATGTGTAAGTATTAATTGTATGAATAGTTTTGTTTTTATCACAAATATCGTAGTGCCACTGCCACTAGATAGAAGAGTTCGAGTTTGAAAATAGACATATATATAGTTGATTCCGAAATTAACGACAAAGGTAGAAGAGAAGTCAAATATGACATTGCCGAACCTTTGAAGAACTCATTGCTTGTGGGAATGAGCGGCCACCGTCTTACTTTTTTGCTATATATTAAATCGAATTTATACACCGGTATATATGGAAGTCTTTCTTTCGTTTCTCGACGGTGATGTAAGGCTAAGCTCGTGAGTTTATTATCCTAAGCTCGAATACAAATTGATGTAAACCCCCGTATGGCAATGTAGAGGCATAAAAAAGGGCCGATATAAATAAAACAATAATATTTTTGTCATTAATTATTTCATGTTTGTGTCGGGCCTTAATATTATCTTATTACAATTTCACATATAGCCAGACTCATCATGTTTATTATTCGTGCTTGAAATATGTTTAACTTATTTATTGACCGTGTTATTATTTCGGGCCCTTTCAACATATTTAAGTGATCATATTACTGTTAATAAATAATGAAATAATGTATTTCAAATCTAAGCTCATTTAATTTACTAAAATAATTTAATAATGTAGGATTTTAGAACTAAATTACCAAGATTATATATCCCCCATCAACTAAACATTCATCAATGACAATATTATTCAAAACATGTATTCTTTGATCGTACAATTCGTGTTTATTTAGATCTCATTGTCTTCTACTTTTGACTGGTTATTATATTTTTTAAAATCGTATTCGATATAGGTGGACCAAATGCATTTAAAATTGGATCGAAACACAATATGGCTCTAATTGCCACCCTAAATGTAAACATATAGTGAGTGTTCAAACTAGTCCACTTCTAATCTCATTCTCATCCCATTTGGATAGAATATTACTAAGAGTATTAAAATATACTATGTATATATGTATCACTTCTCTATCGCTTGCATGTCGGGAACAAGTATAAACTAGTTAAGCTAATAACGCGTCAACGAGTTATATATAATAATAATAATAATAATAATAATAATAATAATAATAATTGAAGAACCAATGCCTGTTCTTTTGATGATTGACTATTTTGGGAACTACAGCTGTAACTAGTTCAAGTCCCTTTATCTGTTCTAGTTACAGTCACAGCCGTGACTACAGTTGTGATTGTGCAGAAACTTGCGATCAAAGAAGGTTAAGGAATTATTCGTATATTATTCTGGATTGATTTATTTTCATATCTTATTTAACCTTTTTGGATTCGCACGAAAGTCTCCCTTCGGTTACGTATTGGTTGCATGGATTGTGGAACTACCTCTCAACAAATACGAAATCATAGGAGACGACTAGGGTTGATATAAATATGAAGAATGCGCCTCAGTTCATCTTCAACCCTTCCAGAGAATAACCTTGCGCTCAGTGTTCATCAAGGTTATCAGCTTACACAGTGCGGTGATTTTATCATCGATTATTCCTACATCGGGAGAGGCGTCGACTGCGTTATTGAGAACCAGACTGAAGGAGTCAGTGTTAATGACCAGTATTGTTTACAAGCACCAATTACAAATGACAGTAAAATAGCTTAAAAGAAAAGGGGTCCCCCTGAAGCTATAGCTAATAGAACAACTTGGTCTTGAAACTGGTGACAGAGTCCCGACTTGTGACGGCGTAATAATAATAATAATAATAATAATAATAATAATAATAATAATAATAATAAGGGTTAATTCCGACAAAAGTTCCAATACTTTTAAAAAATGAACTAGTAATTCCAGTTCTTATTTTTGCCCGGCCAAAGTTCCAATTTTTTTTTTATTTTGTATCCCTATTTGTATCTCTGTCAAAATTTTATCCTCCACCGTTACAAATTATTGTCCTCATTTCAGGGAGAAATTAGCCATTAGAATGTTAGACGATCAGAGACACATGTACTTAAGCGGGAGTACAATTGTTTTTTCAATCCCCGAAAACTGCATACTCCATGTTTCAAAACCAAAGAAGTTGAACTTTGTCCGGATAAAAAAAAAAAGAATCGGAATACGAAACCAAAATTTTGACGTGACATGAGTAGGTGGAGGACAAAATTTTTGACGGAGGTACCAATAAAGATACAAAATCAAAGAATTAGAACTGTGTCTGGAAAAAAAAATCTACTGATCTATATTTTGTAAGTATTAAATTTTTTATCGAGATTAACTCTAACAATAATTAATGATAGTAAAAATTCAAGTCAAAACCTATAATGAGAAGTAGGAAGTAGGAACCGTCTGAAATCTGAATCCACGTATTGCCCACGTGAGACGACAAGGGTTGTCCTATAGGTATTTCGTATTTGATTAGTCGTTGGATAATAAAATCACAATCAAAACAATCCCACAAGTTCGACCTTTTGCTCCAATTGAAACCATTCTCTGAATTATTATTTCTTGGGGCGGTTTAGGGTTCTTTATTTTTCTGATTATATTATTTAGTCTATTCATTTCTTTATTTTTTAAATTTATCCGATCAAATAATAAAATTATAACTTAATGATTAACTTATAAAGATTATTGGTAATTATACAAATATCATTATCTACTATTTCTTTATTTTTTAAATTTATCCGATCAAATAATAAAATTATCTTAATTAATGATTAATTTCTAAAGAATATTGATAATTATACAAATATCATAATCTATTATATTAGACAACAAGGTGGCATGCATCCAACCTTCGAAAGTGTGGGCAAAATTCTTCAATATGTACTTTGATCAAGGGCTCCGTTTATTTTCTCGTCAGATCCGTTAACTCTTCGCTGTGTAATTGTTAGTTGCTGACGCGTGGCTTGCCCATATGTGCCCTTGCTCTTTGCTAGGAAATAAAGTTAATTAGATCGGTGGGTCTCGCATCTCACTCTCGAATTGTCGAACAAAAATTGTGATTCCAGGAGTTGAACCCGAGACCTCTCCGAACACACATAGTGCATTTGGCCGTACACTACATTATACATGTGTTTTAATTTTACACCAACAACAACAATTTTATATCTAACAGTATATGAGGCAACTTTTATTATTATTGATTACGTGACTTTTCCGGGCCATGCTCAATTTGACTTATCTGGATCGATGTCAGGTTGACTTTTCCTGGCTGGCGTCGGCTTGACTTTTATGAGGCGACGTTGGGTTGAATTCTCGGAGCGGCATCTAGTTGACTTATTCAGACCGACTTTGGGTTGACTTTTTTCAGGCCGGTGTCGAGTTGATTTTTCCAAACGTTGGCTCATAAAAATCAACCCGGCGGAAATAGTCAAATTAAGCATGGCTTAGGAAAGTCATGTACAAAAATCGGGGGAAAAGAAATCGTCTCAAAAATTGTCAAATATTTTTGATATATAAAATGTTAATGTTGTGAAATTAAAACACAAGTATAATGGTTTTCTATTTTTTTTTCCTTTCACTTCTATTGATAAAAGATGGTACATTTGCGACAATTATATATGACTACTCACGCGTAAACTGAAAAAGCTGTAATAATTGAGCTTACGCAAATAAAGCCTATTTACTGTTTGATAAGGGGCCTCGTTAAGCCCATTAGAAAGCAATTGCAGTCTTCCTTTGCCATTTTTATACCAGTTGTTCAAATGAATTTTCTTTGAAAAATGATCTGTTATTATTTCCTAATTTATTTATTTATTTATTTTATATATATATATATGAGGATTTTTGGATTTCACCCCTATCCTCGTCGTGACTCGAACTCAAGAACTCTAATATCATAAGTGACGTACTTGTTACCACTAGACCAATCACATCTTGTCATTTCCTAATTTATTTCAAATAAGATTTACAATTAAATTAATGGGTTCTTCCTTTTGGCTATTGAAAATGAAAAGTGGCCGTTGAATTGATAATTTGTCGTATCCAAACTTTTTAGTAAAGCTCACACATTGATTAAAAAAGCTATTGACGAAATAAGAAAAAATAAATGTAGACTTGTTCAATTTAATTTAATTTTTTTTTTTGAGGGGGACAGGGATAATAGAGGCAAAAAATATTTCTAACTACATCACTTTTCTTTCCTCGTTTATATATTCCAACAATAATTAAAATTAGAGATAACATACATAAATTAGGGGTGAACAAACGAGTCTTCGATTCAGTTTTCTTACTTATTTACATAGACTACCGTATTTTTGATTTTTTCAATTTTAAAACCGAAAGTCCCGCTATTGAAGTTTAAAACCAATTTTACCAATTACTGATATATCGATTTTAAATTCGGTTTTAACTGCATTTTGACAAAATACAATATAATCATCGAATATTTGAAAAATCAAATTAATACTACATAATCTAAAGTAAAAACAATAACAATTAACAATAAAATAAATGGTCAATTCTCTTAATGCCTTATTCATTCTAAAGCAAACAAAAATAATTGAATGCAATAACAACATAAATGTTCAAAACAAAATAAATAAGCAATGCAAATAATTCAAACTTTTGCAAATAAGCGATCATAGTTGAATAGATCAAAATGACTTAAACCCTGCCATAATATTGTTACGTAAATATGAAGCGCCGAAAGCTTACGCCTTTATGTTTTATCTATATTTAAATATATATATATATATATATAAAGATATATATATATATATATATATATATTTCCGGGTTAATTGGTAGCGGTTTTTTTTTTTTGTGAAAACCGTAACCGCTACCATTTAGCGAAATTCGGTTGCGGTTTAAACCGCATTTTTTGATTCTTTAAAAAATGCCCTCGGTATTAAAAAAATCGGTAAATTAAGTTATTCGGTTATAGATTCGGTTTAGGGTCTTTTTTGTACACCCCTAATTTAAATTAGGTGATATTGGGCCCTACACATATTATAGTCAAGTGACACTTCAATTTCATAAAGTTTTTACTAAAATACAATAAAAATGCAAGGCAAGACTTTTACCATCAAAAATCGTGTTTAAAGACTTAACTTTGACACACACACACAAAAGTTCCAATGAATCTACATTCTGGATAAATTATTATTTATAATAAAAATCAACTTTAACTCAGTATTCAAATAAGTTTTTATTATTATAATTATTTGTTTTTTGCCACAAAGGCAAAGCTCAAGAGTTGTTGGCTTTTTGATAATTAATTCAATAAATGGAAGAGGGCCACTATTTGTATAAGATAAAATATATTTATAGCAATATCCAGGAAGCAACCGAGGACTGCAAATCATAAGCAATGACGAAACCAGCCAAAGCCTCGAAGCTATAAATATCACTTCCATGTCAAACATGGCAGAACTGTAACTGTCTCTTGGCAATGGCAATGGCAGAGGAAGTGGAAGTGGTGCTGCTGGATCTGTGGGCCAGCCCTTTCGGGATGCGCGCCCGGATCGCCTTGGCCGAGAAAGGCGTGCGCTACGACGCCCGAGAGGAGGACTTGGCAAGCAAGAGCCCGCTGCTTCTGGAGTCCAACCCGGTGCACAAGGCCGTCCCGGTTCTGATTCACAGGGGAAAAGCGGTGTGCGAGTCGCTCAACATCGTGGAGTACGTCGACGAGGCGTGGAGCCACGCGGCTCCTTTGCTTCCCAAGGACCCCTACGAGCGGGCTCGTGCCAGGTTCTGGGCGCGCTACATCGACGATCAGGTCCGTACTCTTACCGCGTAGCTCCAACATCAAACAAAGTAACAAACACAGACTTTGACCACACACTTTCTCGTAAATGCGCATAATCGGTTTTTAATAGCCGGTTTTTTATTCTATTTCTATATATGGATTCCGGATCTGGATCAGATTATAAAACCGATTCTGCTTTTGGGTCTGGTTTTATAACTGGATTTTGTATAATTTTTATTTGTCTAATGAACTATGTTTTTGTGTGATTGAGATGTAACCGAAGGTTTAAACTTTAGGTTTAGGGATTCGAACTTTAGACTTTTGTTTCGTTTTTTAATTTCTATACATTTCAAGTTATGTTTTTTTTCAGCTTCAAAATTGAGAATTGATTTTTTGTGAACTTAGTTTTCAGCTATTTTGGGGCTTGTAATCCGAGCCGTGGGATGACATTAATCCAACAGTCCAGAGCCTCTCACTTACACCTTGCAAACGACATGTCGTATTCATATATGCAATCATTAAGTACGTACATTATAATATGTGATGTGCAGGTAAATGTGAGCGGAAAGAAGGTAATTTGGAATGCAGATGGAGAAGACCAAACGACATCAAAGACTGAGCTCATCCACTGCTTGAAGACCATCGAGGCTGAGCTCGGCGGCAAGCCCTACTTCGGCGGCGAGATTTTTGGTTTCGTGGACGTGGCACTGATTCCGATCACCTCCTGGTTTCACTGTTTCGAGACTTGTGCTAATTTCAGCATCGAGTCGGAGTGCCCCGAGCTGACGGAGTGGGCCAAAAGGTGCATGCAGAGAGAGAGCGTCGCGAAATCCCTCCCCGACCCGAAGAAGCTGTACGACTATTTGTTGCGCCTCAAGGAGAAAGCACGGGCAGTAGGATGAGCGCTTTTCCAATTTTATGCATGTATGATTGTGAGACTCGTACGCTATAATTCAAAAATACAAGTTCAAATCAAATGATCATCCCATAAAACATAGTAATTAGGTTGTAATGTGTGTGCGTGTGTGCATAATCCAACGATTTTTAGCTAAACTGTACTCCTTTTTTTCTTGCATTTATATATGAAAGTAATAGTAATATTACGTAGAAAACGACATTAAACTTTAAGAAGTGAGATATAGAACGAAGAAAATTCAATTTTCTACTGGGAAATGTGAGCATTCTTATGATATAAACTGACAGCAAAAACACGGAACGACATCATAATTAGCCGAAACTCAGTTATGAGTGGAACTGCATGTCGTTTGGGTCAGCAATGACTTGAGTATTGGGACTCCAACGACACTCGCTCGGGAACGGAACCTCGCATCCTTTTAATAGAAAACCCACCAAATGTCCAAAAATCACTTAAAGTTTAAGAAAAATGTCCATAGTTTCAAACAATTATTTTATACCCATTAATATACATATTTGGACCATTTTAACCTTACGACTAATTATATTTTCTAATTTTCGTTTTAATTATTAATTATTTATTTTAATTTCGAAATTTATTTACAGCTATTAATACGGTTGACAATTTTCATCACATTTATTACGTTTTCATTTAATAGATATTGAATTATTATTAATTTCAAAATCAAAATTTCAACCATTTTTCTCGTGAAACCAGCTTCTCTTCGAACCCAGTTCTTTCCGACTTCACTGCTCGTCGTGCCGTCGACTCCTCACTGCTCGCCGTCCCCCTCATCCTCACTGATCGCCGTCGACTCCTCACTGGAAATCGCAGTCGCGCCGGCGAGGATGTGAAGGGCGGAGGAATGAGGAAGACGCTCGAGCTCAGATCGTTGTTTGGCCTATGGTACCTCTTCGACAACATGGAGGATTTGTAAGGATAGTTACCATTTGGTTATTATATGTACGTATTTGTAACTATATACGTATTCTTAACTATAATTACGTAATTTTAATTTTGTAATTACAGTTACGTAATTACAATTTTTTTCGTAGTTACAGTTTCATAACTATAAATACTTATACGTAACTTAGTTACTAATTTTAGTTTTGTAATTACAATTACGTAATTATAATTTTTGTCTAATAAAAGTTCCGTAACTACATATACGTATACGTGACTATAGTTACGTAATTGTAGTTTTGTAATTACAATTACGTAATTATAATTTTTTTCATAATTACAATTTCGTAACTATATATATTTATCCGTAATTAGGAGGATACGTAACTATAAATACGAAACTGTATTTAGGAGGCTTTAATTATGATGGATGTACTTTTGAATTTCTAGTGACAAAAATCTTAATTGTAATTTTATCAAAAATAGTGATAGTTTGTTATTAATTTCAATTTCTAGCTTTAATATTTAATTTAATAATTGTTAATTAGTTAAGGTCATGAGAAACGAATTCAAATTTGCGGCAATTAAGGATGATTATAAAAAACTAAAAAATAAAAATATTGCTTAATTGATTTATTCAAATATTCTTACGGTTAAGGATTTTTTATGAATTATTGAATAATTCTATTATGCTACAATTAAGGAATATTAATTATAAATAAGTAAATATTTTTCCTATTTAAATCGATTAATCAAATAAATTAAATGTTCTAAATTATTAATTAAATAATTATTTACATAATTAAAATAAGAAGGGTATAATTGTCCACAAATCAATTAATTGGTAGTTTTAATTACTAAAAATAGATATGGGCATTTTTTAAACCTCGAGTCACAAATGGGCATTTGGCTCATTTACCCTTTTTTTTAGCGAACGACTCTTAAGTACACTCTTTTGGTTTTATTTTTAATAATTCGATTTTATTTTTCAATTTTTAAAACTGAAATTGTTGAAGATTTTATTTTTTACATGGAACCGATTGTACCCTGCAGGCCCTGAACTCGTCGTTTTTAGTCGGGCCCTAGGCTATGTAAAATTTTGGGGCCCTTAAAGTATTTAAAAATTAAATTTTGTTTATATTTAATTAACTAAACAACAATATATCTAATAAAATTGAGGCCCTCGAAAATTCGGGGCCCTAAGTGCCCGCCTTGCTCGCCTATAGCCATGGCCGACCCTGCCTAAAACCAAGCAACTTATTTGGGAATAATATTAGTTTTTTTTTTTTTACTTGGAACTGATTGTACCAACTAGGTTCGACTTTTCCACGATTATCTTCGATAATCCTCGATTATCCGTCTTACTGGTAGCTATCGGTAAGAAGACCCTGTCAGAACTTTTCCATGATTTTTGTCAAAAATCGGCAAACATCTTGAAATATAACAAAAATATGTTACTTTTCAATAAAGTTTGTATTTTTCAATGATTTTGTTTTGAGTATATACATATGTGAGAGTGAGATTATAATTTATTTATCTGTATTTGAGTATAAAATTATTTTATTTTTGTATTTTAATGTTTTATCAATATTACAAACTTAGTAAATATAAGCTAAAAATATATTTTATAAGTTTTCTGTCGAAAAGTGTCGATAATCCGTCGATAATCATCAAAAAAATGTCGGTAATCGGCAAGCTACAATATTATAAGTTTTCCTTCAGTTAATCAGTAAGTTATTGAAAAATCCATCGAAAACGGTAAGCGATTTATCGGCAAATTCGGTAAGTTGAACCTACCAAGTAGGTTATTTGGGACTGAAATTCAGTTGTTGACCTCTTTGAACTCTATGTTAGATAAAATATTATTATATAGAAATTGGGAAAATGGTGGTATAAGTACCTAAAGTTTTTGAAAATTTTCATTAAGTTCCCTTTTGTTTTTTGGGTGGCGAAAGTTGTCAATCTTTTATTTTGTGTCTTCCGTCATGTTTTTGTCTTAAAACCGTTAAGCAACACCTCGTATCACGTTTTTAAACCCATTAAATATACATTAATTATCATTGATAAATTATTTTAAATATTTAATTAAAAATGGTATATATAATGGGTTCAAAAACTTGACAAGTGGCTCGGTTCTGGACCGAAACATGACGGAAGATACAAAATAAGCGTCTAACAACTTTCGTCACCAAAAAAAAAAGAAGGGGGGGGGGGATGGGAACTTAATGTTTCCAATATTTTCGATACTTATGCCATTTTCCCTCTGAAAATTTATCTTCGTGCATGGTACATTTTAGTACAATAATAAAAAAAATACCTTTCTCATTAAAAAGTTAGAGAGCTAAATTCTAATAAAAAAATTACATTGTAGCCTTATATATAATCATAGATTGGGTAATTATTAACCTAAATAAATTATAATAATCCAAGTAAAAACTTAATAGGTATTCGGTACAAATTTGTTTTCGGCATGGGATCTCAAAATGTAAACTAAATTCCTAGGAGTCTGTAGTCCTTTTAGAAATATAGACTTAGAATTTATTATTCGGTTTTTAGGAGCGCGATCGATATAATTATTGAAAAAACTCGACATTTTCAAATTTTGGTATCAGGTTTCTGCCTTATCTTGATTATATTGTACATTTTGAAACCAAGTCCAAAACCCAGTTTTTTTGCCAAACTAGGAATCTGGACCCGGATTTTGGGTATTGGAAAATCAAAACTTTGACACGGTTTAAAAGTTTAAAACCCGGATTTCTAGTTCCGAGTTTAAACATGATTTTAATCAAAACCCGGGTCCGTAATTAATTAAAATAAATAAATAAAACTTACTTTAATTGTAGAAAAATATTAATAATACTAAGTCTTTTACTACAGTTAATGCTTTAAGTTTTAAAAAAAAAAAAAACACTAAAGAAAATTTTAAAAAGAAGAGAAGAAAAATCATATAAAAATTAGATAAAAATATATTTTTTAATTATTTTCAAAAATCGGGTTTTAGTAACCTATGATTTGGGTAAGCGGTTTTTGAACCCTGGAACCCGGATCTCGGGTTATAAACCAGATGCAGTTTTTGGAAAATCAGATTTGATTATTTATCTTGATTTTAAACCGATTGCATTTTTTTAGTTACACCCTAGATATATTCCTTAATGACTCAAGAGTTTTTTTGTAGAGTAAACCCCCAATCATTGAATTGGTCCTTTTGAATTTCTGTAATCTGTAGATATACGTGACCGGGAAAAAGGTGTGGAAGGCCAAAGGAGAAGAGCAAAAGGCACTGAAGACGGACTTCATTGGCTACTGGAAGACCATGGAAGCCGAGCTAGGCAACAAGCCCTACTTCGGCGGCGAGAGCTTCGGGTTCGTCGATGTGGCGCTGATTCCGATCACGTCTTGGGTTTACTCTTTCGAGACATGCGCCGGTTTCAACGTGGAGTCGGAGTGCCCCAAGCTGACGGAGTGGGCCAAGAGGTGCATGCAGAGAGACAGAGAGCGTGGCCAAATCCCTTCCCGACCCTCCAAAGATCTACGCTTTTGTGTTGCATCTCAAGGAGCAGCAGGGGCTATAGAGTCATTTTACTCGGATTGCTCACCGTGCATAGGGTTAGGTTTTGGGAGCTTTCTCTCTGTTTGTTTAATGTTTATCATGTAAGTGTTACGAACGATCATGACACTCACGTCTTTGTTTATGTGATCGAATATAATTTTTCTTAATATGTTGGGTTAATATAAAGTGCCTTGCTTTTAAGTTTTAATATGGTAGACTGGTGACTATATATGCCAAGAATAAATGAAATTGATTACAACGAATACTCATGGATCCTGACGTACGGGAAACCGCGGGAAAATTTACGAGCATGATCTTGTCGGTTTTCATCACTTTAAGAAACAATTTGCAAGACGATTTAAATTACCCTTGAAGACGATTAGGTCGAGCCTATCGTCTTCTTATTCTATAGTTCTATTCTATGAGACCAATATCAAAGGCCCGATCCCGACCTCGTGGGCTGCCGAGCCTCATATAACCGAAATAATTTTCTTTATCTTTTTGGTTAGGCGATTACTGCTTTTAGTTCCGCTTACCGAATATATAAAATTTCAGTACTAAAAGTTGTAAAAAAAAATTTGCCCCAAATTAGTCACAAGAGTTACTGCTCTTTTGATAGTTAACTAGTACTGGACAACAATAATATAATATAGGTTAGTGGATAAAAACCGCTTGTTCAACCGTCACGGTGCCATACGAAACGACACCATTTTTAGAGAGTTTTCCAATGAGCAATATGGGCCGTACGCTTCCGTTAATATCGTACGTGAATGATAATCACTTAAGAGAAAATAGGGACGAAAATGATGGTATCTAGAGTAATTATAAGGAATGCCTCAAGACCCATGCATTTCGTTTGCCTCGGTAAGTTCGATTATTGAGAAAGCCAAGTACAAATTTGGATTCTCATTCTGTACATTAATGGCAAAAAAGAGAAAGTGAATGTTCTTTCAAATTTTAATTTGTATTCTTTTTGGGAAGAAAGACTTCGTACTTGTCCAATGGCTATCCTTGGTTTATTTATGCCATGTAGTATTTCTCTTTATAGGTATACAAGTGGGCATCATAATGGGCTCTAATTACAAGGTATTAATTAAGAAACCCTAATTATGTTGTCTCCCTCGAAATCATATGTTGGGGTGAGCTGGAAAAGGACACAGGATGTTGTGTCTGTAGAGGGGACAGGCTTCCTTTTCTTTTAACGAGTCCAACCCGTTGGGTTCTCGTCTCGGTCTGGAACGAGATAGGCTCGTTTGTCAATACCCTAGATGGGATTCATGCCATTTTGGGCTTTCCTCCAATTCTCAAGGCCTCTCTTCTCTCTCAGCTTTTGTTAAGTCCGGAATCCTTGCTCAGATGGCCCGCTCATTTAAGGGAGTTGATTTCGACCCCAACAATATATGTGTGTATATATATATATATATATATATATATATATATATATATATATATACACTAATGGACGATTAAATAGATTTTATACATCAATCGTGTAAATAAATAAAAACTAGAGAACTATACGAATATTGAGAGCAAGGGCACACTTGGATTCGTCATCAAGAAAGCAACCGAGGAAAGGAAGCCAAATCATAAGCATTGATGTCAAACGACAATTTATAATTAAAACAACCATGTCTTTTTTTTGGAAACTAAAAATACTCTAATTAAAATACTCGGACGTAACCAAAGTTCGAAATACGTGGATATTTCAATCACTAATTCCCATTAAAATATTAAGAAAATTGTACGAAATACCCAGTTTAGTGTCAAAACTTTTAAGAAATGCCCATTTGTGAGAGTAAAAAATACACACAATGGGCATTTTTTTGAAAAATTTGACACAAAATGAGCATTTTGTTCATTTACCCTAAATATTATTATTCGTCACAAATAATGCATGCTTAATAACCATTTTATTTCAAGCTTTAACATAGTAAATAGAAAAATAACATGTCCAGATTTTGTTTGAGATACTTTCCTATCACGAAAATATGGTTACAAAATGTTGATTTTTATTTACTTTTTGGTTGGCTATCACAATAATGGAAGATTGTATATATATACGAAAATATGGTTACAAAATGTTAGATTTTCTTACGAATTCCATATTTACTTACTTTTTTGGTTGGCTATCACAATAATGGAAGATTTTATATATATATATATATATATATATATATATGGAAACTTCAGTTTGTATGTCCGGTAGAGCATGTGTTTTTAAAAAAGTATCCGAATTTGTTAAATTACAGAACTACACCCCCAACACACTTTTTGTCTTTTACATAAACACTTTTAAACACTTTAAAATATACTCCAAAAACTGTTAATGTATACATAAACACTTTTTGTCTTTACATAAACACTTTTAAGGCATAGTTTTGTAATTTAACAAATTCGGCTACTTTTTTAAAAACACATGTTGTCCGGGCATACAAATATATATATATTCTTCGCCATGCCTTTTAAAAAACGACAGCTAATATAATCAAACCAAAAGCGTAGTCAGGTCATGCATTCAACATTTTTGTCACTACCAATGTTGATATGTAACTCAAAACAAAAACCGCCTTTGTTTAAGTGTTGTTTAAGTGACGAACAGAAACCTCAAATCCTCGACAGTTAACTTTCCGAGAGCCTCTGTAGAACCACCAACCGTTCTGCAAAAACGCAAATCTCATCGTGTTATATATGGGCATCATACTGAGAAACATACGGGAACGAGATGAAGGAATCTCACCCTTCAAAAACCAGTTCCTTCTTTTCTTGGAGCTTGAGAATTCTCTCCTCCACCGTATTCTCTATTATAAACCTCGTGATTCTGCACCGAGAATAACAAAATGAGCGACCTTCCTCCTCCTTCAGTCTAACATGAATAATAACAAAAGATAAAAGGAAGAACCTGATTGGTTTATATTGCCCAATCCGGTGGATTCTATCTTGTGCTTGCCGCTCAACCGCAGGGTTCCACCACGGGTCCATCAAGAATACCTGCAAAGTGATGATGAGACCACCATTTACGCATCAATTATTATCCAAGAAAAAGAAATTGTTAAGTCAACTCACATTTGACGCGACAGTAAGATTAAGAGCAACGCCGCCTGCTTTCAAACTCATCAGGAAAATTCTGCAGTCTGGGTCGTTCGTGAACTGGTTGATCGCACAATCCCTCGCATTCATCGACATGCTTCCCACCAGCTGAACACACTTTACACCCGACTGCAAAGCGATACAAACCGTAAAGATTCTTCACCGATGATAGCTAATTAAGTAATCTAGAATTTGACCTTTTGGAGAGAGTAGTTTATGAGATCCAAGAATGAGGTGAACTGGCTGAAGACTATTCCCTTCGCCGAACCATCCCTCTCAACCATGCATAGGATTTCTTCTCTCTGCACAAACACCAACTAATTTATTCTCTATCTTCCCGAAAGGAACTAACCGGATCATGTTAGAGTACACACCAGAGCCTCTATCTTCGTGCTGGTTTGGAATTCATCGAGATTAACCCTGTTTAGAATACTGGACGACCTGAAACCCTTAACATTACTTTTGCTAGCTTCCGCTTTTGATGTCAAATCAACAGTAAGCATTTTTGAGCATGTAGGGCACGACACTTGTCCCAACGAAGAAGCATAATCAAGCAAACATGCCTTACAAAAAACATGTTCACAACTAGTAACCTGAAAAATACAACACATTAAACATCTTACGTTAGCGAGATAAGGGAATATATAACATCTCCACTGGGGAGTGAACCTTAAAGAACTAAGACAACATTTTTATGCTTCAAAAATTCATGGGAATGGTTTCTATTTTAGCAGTCGGCTAGGAACAATGAGCTATAAGAAGTCGGTTTCCTAAATTAGTCCATAACGGGACAAATAGTCTATAGCCAATCAATTATCTTTACTATAATCTTTCGCCCGCTTAAATTGAAATATCATATATACAAGCAACTGTATCACAATTGTTGTCTAATATTGCTATCGTCTATGATACTTAATAGTTAGGGCATTTAGTTGAGTAATCAGTGCCTAGGAGGATTATATCTTTTTTTTTTTTTTGAAGTTAGGATTATATCTTATCAGAGAATCATATCTCTACCGATCTCTCAAAAGATTACAAATACAAAAAATATGAAATAGAGAGAGAAGCTACCACGTGATCTTCTGGATGGTCATGACAGATACCGCATACTAATTCGGCGTCCGCATTATTCACTTGGTTTGCATTTCTCTTACAAGCAGTTGCAGAATATACCACGAGGTATGGATGGTCAACTGCCTGAGAGGACAAGAGAAATAAGTGAACACAAATTTCACTTAGGATCTAGAGAATTCTTAAGTTCAAATCAGGAAGATGCACCAATATGTTGAGATAACATCAAAATCATTATTCACCTGGCGTAGTCGAGTGAGAAGGTCAAATATGTGTGCATAATTGTTGAGCAAAGTTCCTGCTTGAACATAGCTATAACAAGAAAGTTATATTATTCAGGCATTCTCAATACACTTCCGTTGACAAGCGTATAAAAATCGGGAAAAGGAGGAGCTGGCATACGTGTTAAATTGTGCCTGACTGTCATTGTACAAGGCCTCGTAATAATCGTGTTCTCTCACATCCAACGTGTCCCTCCTCAATGAAACCTATGGTAAAAGAGCCGTAAATATTCAAGTCGTTATTGGTAAGAAATAGAAGGAAGAGGCACAGAAAATACAATTCGAGGAGGAAGTGCCAGGTCAGCAGCCCTGCCCTTCTTTGTCCGTCGTAGTAATATGCTCTTTAGGATTTTGTGCTTGAGGAATATCATCGCCCTTATCCCCATGTCCAGCTTTCCGTACTCCTTTATTGGGGTCGCAATGAACTACAAATCCAATGAACCATTAACTTCAAGTCAGCAAACACCTTTTAATTAACGCTTAACTTGCATACTCACTTTATTCCACCAGCAGAAGTGCCTCACGGAGCTATGATGGCAATTCGAACATTCTCCCAAACTACAAGCAAGACATAAACACAGATGACAAGCTAAAGATTAATCAGTTTGGACAGCCAAACTTAAAAAAAATTATGACCGTAATTGCTATAAAATAGAAGAGCGTCTTGGAGCACTCCTTGCAAGATAAAAATTACAAGCAGAAAAATAAAAGGCAAGACTATAGTTATTTTCTTGGAAAATAGCATCAAGAAATCACACTGAATGGTTGTTGGGGGCTAAATATGAGTTGGGTTCTCGAATAATACCTGTGATCAAGTTTTCTGCAGTCACAATCCTTACAAAAGTAGTAGGAATGCGGGACTATTTGCAAATACCGTATCTGCCAATATAAATCAGAAGCACGTAAGAAGGAAGTTGAAGCACACATTAAGCCTTTTGAAAGCAAAACTACTTACCAAAGAGTATAATTCGCCCACACGATTTTGAATGGGAGTACCACTCAGAGCCCATTTGTACGAGGACTCTAAAGCAAGAACAGCTTTCGCTGTGTTAGACTGTCTAGCTTTTATATAATGGGCCTACACAAATAAGTTGTGAGCTTTACAAAATCTATTCACGCATTAAATTTTGATGCCTAGAAAGGTAAATTACCTCGTCCAAAATGATACGCTCCCACTTCACAGCGTGCAGCGGTGAGTTTCTCCTAAGCGAATCTGGTTCAGCTGAATGCTTGCTCGAAAACTGCAAAGATATATCCGCTTCCTTCTTAAAACGGCTCATTGTGTTCTCTCTAGAATTTTTTTTCCTTGTTTGCTTAGACTGCTTCTCTGTTCTACAGGCATCGGGCCCACACATGTACTTCAAATGAGTCTTCATCGCCTTCTCATAGTAGAGTTTTCCACAGTAAGGGCACTTCTGTTTGGGAGGCATCATGTGTTTTCTGAACTCTGTCTCAACGATCGAGTACGTAGTAATCACAAAATCATACTCAGAGAACTTATTAGATAATTTCTCCCTGTTGGAACCGTGATAGACGAGAACTTTAGTGGTTCCTTTTGAAGTGAATCTGTCAATCTCAGACACCCACTGAGTCACAGCAACCATTGGACAGATGACGAGCGTGGCTCTCAATCGCGTCGACGAAGATGAAGAAGCTTCACCCAATTCTCGTTTGGAAAGTACGAGCGCGATGGCTTGAAGAGTCTTACCCATCCCCATTTCATCCGCAAGAATTCCCCCTCTGATCGCTGCACAACTTTCTTGCTTCAAAGCCCAAGCCAGCCACTCCTTCTGGTACCTTAGCAAATCCCCGACCATGATCGACGGTGCTTCCAAAGACTCAATCATCACCTCGTTATTCGTATCCAAATCAAAGTCCTTTGACATGTTTTCATCAAGCCACTTGCTATTCTCTTCTTCCCAAGTCTGCCACAAGAGAACTGGTTTGATTTTCTTTTTTCTTGAAGCCGAGCCTTTAGGCTTCGCCGTTCCCGCTCCGATCGGTTCTTCTTCCATCACATTCACAGTCTCCTTCCTCCTTTTCCTAGACACTTCTTCCTCCTCCTCCTCGCCTACAATACATATAAATATAAACAAAAGTATATCTTGTTCGTAAACGCAGAGAAATCCCTAGTCCGCGACAAGAATTACC
Source organism: Parietaria judaica (assembly GCA_954871525.1). Lineage (NCBI taxonomy): Eukaryota > Viridiplantae > Streptophyta > Magnoliopsida > Rosales > Urticaceae > Parietaria > Parietaria judaica. The sequence goes on along the minus strand of OX940865.1, from coordinate 11,174,160 downwards.
TTGATCAGATTCAGACTCCGATGAATCAATGTAAAGCTGGTCATCGGAAGTATCGCTATGATGAAGTTCTTCATCGTGATCGTCGTCTCCTGGTGAAAGACTCTCGAGTCAAATTGGATAGAGAAGAGAAGAGAAGAGGGGGTTCGTGTACCGTTGGAGGCAGAATCGTTGGGGGCTCGGCGAGAACGGAGCTCCATGTCTAGGGTTTCCTTCCTTCTGCGAGCGAAAAGGAGCGACTCTGACTGTGAGAAGAGTGGGTGCAATCGCAACGGCGCGGCGCGGGAAAATCACTTTTATAGTGCCCGCCCACGTCAGCGACCCCTTTTTTGTCGTTTTCTTCATAAACGACGCGTCGTTTACTTTCGTAAATCAGAATACAGTTTCAGACTAAAGAGTTATCTGAGATTTTGGGAAAAGGTCGTCAAAAGCATAAAACAAATGAAACTGGAAGAACCTAAGGGGCGTTTGGTTATGGTCTCCGAGACCAATTTCTGGTTTTAGTTTCAAACAGTGTCATATTGGTTTCGCAGAACACGTTTGGTTGCCAGTTGTCTCTGTTTCTGAGACCGGTCTCGCAGACCACTGAAATTTTAATGAAGGAAAACAGAAAATGACTTGAAGTTGTTTTCTGTTTTTGATATTCAACTCAATCATACAAAATAAAACAATAATAATGTACTATCTGTCTATAATATTATTATATTATTTATAATAAGATATTAACTATAAAATTAACTTATATGATAAATTATTAAAATCATTTTTATGTATAATTATAAATTTTAATAAGATTACTATCATATTAACAATTATACTTAAAATGTATATATTATTAAATACTAACTTAATTACAATGATATAAACTATTGAAACGGAATATTTACTATTTTATATTACATAATTTAAACATATGTAATAAGAGTCATGAAATACGAATAGTTTTTGTATTATGAAAATATTTTTTAGACATAATATTAATATATATTACTTTCAAATAAAATATATTTTCTTTTTAGTAACATAAATTGTATTTTATTGCATTTTTTTCATTTAAATTCAACTAGAGATTAACAAAAGACTAACCAAACAGTGTTTCAAAAATCAAACTCCCAAACTGGTTTGGTAGACTAAATTCTTAGACTGGTTTCCGAAACCGAATTGCAAAACTGGTTTCGCAAAACAGTTAACCAAACGCCACCTAAGAAATTATTGATTACCTCTAAAATTAAAGGAACCCTTAATTAACATTAGTTTAAACTTTAATGGAGGTGATTTTTTGGGTTTTAAATATTGACAACGAAAAACCAAGCTTGCTTGGCCAAGTGATAACTCCACACTCCTCTATTCAAGAGGTCATGGGTTCAAACCCTCATGGGTCTCAAAGGAGTGCCCCTTTACATTATTGTAAACTTGACCAATAGTGCCACCTGTTCTTACACTGAATATATCTAAGTCATGCGAGAGTGCATTGTAACATTGGCCGATAGCGCCACCCCATTCAAAAAAAAAATATTGACAACAATGAATTTTCACGTCCAGGTGGCTATTCAACTTTTTTAATTAAAAATAATTCAAAAAGAAAAAAGAGAGAAAGTATATATATATAGAAGCAAAAGAAACTCTGGAATTATGTCGGCCAAAAAATATCAATTCAAGTACCATTCTTTTAATAAAAAAACATGTCTGTGATTTTCTTCTAATAGGTTTAGTTTTCTTTTAACGGGTTCTTCCGCTATTTCTGGAATGTTTAAATTGTTTAAAATGTTTCAAAAATTAAAAAATCAAAAAACGATAATGTCAAATGCTTGGTTATCATTTTGTCGATGAAATTTCATATAAAAACAAAAACAAAACCAAAATCCTAATTTGGGACCACGCTTCCTCTCTTTCTCTCACTCTGACATTCTTGCTTCGTGGGAGGTACCACTTCTCCCCATATATTTCTTTGTTTATTCGAAAATCCTTTTTACGGTGGGACTATAATAAACGTTTCCAGGAGGGCCAGAAATTCATGTCCCTCCACTTGTCATCTTCGTCGTGGCAAAAAACCACACGACAATGCCTTTCTTCTGCTGCCAGTGTAAGCATTTGAAATTCAAAGTTTTTGTTTTTGGTCATTTAAACACTTTTAAGGGCTTGAAATGATAGATCTAGGCGTAAAACCACCGCATTGTAAGATTGGTCACAGTGGTTAGCAGCACCGTAGTCGAATTTCGCTAACACCGAATTCGGTAATGTTAACCCCGATGTCTGAGTTTGTAACCTCAATCATTGAGGACATCATTTTTAAATACGGTAGTTTAAAAAAAAAAACTCCGTCTTCGTGTACGACCGTTGTAATTTGAATTCGGATTTAGCATTTTGGACATTATTGTTATTAACTCCGAGGTCGGCAATGCTAACCCGGCTCAGAAATCCTATCATCGAATTCGAGAATATTAATCTCGATCCTTGAGGATCCTATTCCCGAGGATGCTAACATCGAACTCGAGAATGTTGATCCCGAACTCGGTGATAGCTATCTCCAAATTCGAGATCAACATCTTGTAGATCGCCTTCATCTGGAAGGTTGGCAAAACGGGCTGCCCTCGCCCTGAAGCTCGCTTATAGGAAGAACATCTTTGCCTCGGAGCTCGTCGCAAGCCCAACTCTTGACGACTCCATCGAAACTCTCCAAATCCTAAAGATCGCGCTCACCCCCGTCCATGTCTTAGGCGGCTGCTATCTGTTGAAGGCCTCACCCCACGAGGGTTCACTCCTTCATGAGGCACTTATGTCCTCGGATTTCACTAAACCTAAACTACATGATTACCTTTTTCTGAAAAGATACGTGATTACACTTCTGTCCGGCATCATATTTTCTTTTTTGCAGTCCTTCCCCTGTCGCCGATGGTTGCCAGGGACAAAGAAATCTTAGGGAAGCTTGACGCCTCGCCGGAGAAGACGTTGTCATATTCAATAAAATCAATATATTAGTCAACCCTCGTTGACTACATCCTTGATTGCCCACGCGATCATTGGGTCCAACTCTGGGCGCGAACCATAGACCAAGTTCTAAGTTAATTAAATTCCGTTCATTAGCAACTAGTTCTAAGAAAATTATAATTAACCCTACATTTGTTTTTAATTGCAAAAGCAACTTTACAACATTAGCTTACATTTATATAGTACATATATGCTATTATTATATAAAATTCATCAATAAACTTTATAAAATAACTCATCGATGAACCCGTAAATTAAACTGACGATTTTTCTTTGATTACAGCATTTAGAACCTTGATCATGACTATGTCCGCATAGTAAAGATCATTTTATATCGATTCTCGAATAATACCTACGATTTTCGTACCATGTTTTTTTTTTTTTTTTTTTTAAACTCAGGCTTAAAGTAAAATTACACGAATTCTAGATGTAGCAAGTCATACAATACATAGAGAGAGAAGGTCAAAAGGGGAGTCGGTTGTGGGGATGGGCGGCGGGGAGGTGCTGGGCGTTTCTCTCGGCGTGGCAGAGGTGGCGGAGCTTGGTTGGGACGTACCAGATGGAGAGGAGAGGATGCGAGTTGAAGATGGCGTCGATGTCCCACGCCGCCTGCCTCGCCGCGATGCCCACCAGCGGCTGGTAGCACGCGTTGCGCCAGCTGCCCACGTTCTCGCCCCGCTCCTTGTACGCACGCCGCAGCGCATTCGAGGCTGCCTCGTCCAGGCAGTGCAGTGCGTAGCAGTGCACGTAGTGCCGCATCTTCGGCTTGTTTATGTGGCTCGCCCCTGCCTTCTTAGCGTACCGGAACACCTCGTTCGTCACCTGCATGCATGCACGTACAATTTCTCGCCTCTTAGAATATCACGAGCTTCACTTTAACACTTGAGAAATTATATAGAAGACAAAAAAAAATGTCTTAAAGACATTAAAAGGGCCAAATGGGGATTTGAGCCAAGGATTTTCGAGTTTTTTATTTATCTCAATTCGGTCCGGAGTTGGTGAATCGCGATTTCTTACCAGAGGTGGGACATTAAGGCAGGATCAAGACAAAATAATGATTTAATAATATTTAAAAAGTTCGAAAATGTTATTATAAATCTACTTATCATAGAAAAATCATAAACTTAGAATCGGGGAACTTGTCAAGAAATCGTTGTCCAACCTTAAATTAAACCCCGGAGACGAAATTTTCCATCCCTATTTGTCTAATTTGTGTAAAAGGTGAGGGAAAAATCAGGACCGAAAACCAGACCCGATTATAATCCGAGTTAGGAAAAAGCTTTATTTTTTTTTAATCGGGAACCAGGCCAGAAACCATTATTTCCAGTGCATATAATTCCTTCAAATTTCTAATATTTATCATTGCTTTCAATTTGTTAGTGTTGAATCCTGGCTAGTCCACTCCAACTCCAAGCATGGTGCAGGGTGGTGAGTTGTCAAGCTCTGTGCAGATACACATCACTCTGATCAGTGGATCCCACCCTCAAGCCACAGGACTCCACCGGTCAACCAAACGACACGTGACACCATTTCCTTGCAGGTCTGAAACGTCCCTCTCTCATGATCATGGTCATGGTCAATATTGGTCATGCCATTTCCAGGGAACCCAATATTATTATTTTTTTCCTTTCTGGGCTAGCTTCTTAAACCGGGTTCGGGTCGGGGTTTTCGAAAATACGAAGAAGTTTTTAATTGGGATTCGGCCTTACAATAATTTAGTAATGAACTAAATAAATAATAGTGAAGCCCAGCAAATCCCATTTTTGAAAGTCGTGGCCCGATCCCGATTCTCAATCTATGAATCGAGACCGGAGTACGTAACCGAGTACTTAATTTCTTTGACTGAGATGAGTGCTTAAGTAGTTGAACAATTAAACTTATCTATGAATCGAGACCGGAGTACGTAACCGAGTACTTAATTTCTTTGACTGAGATGAGTGCTTAAGTAGTTGAACAATTAAACTTATCTATGAATCGAGACCGGAGTACGTAACCGAGTACTTAATTTCTTTGACTGAGATGAGTGCTTAAGTAGTTGAACAATTAAACTTATATTGGCGGAAGGTTCAAATGCCCGTAAATCTCAGACTGGCCGTACGTCTAATTTACAAGTATACCGCATGCACAACTGGTAGACCACTTGAGTTTCGTAAGATTTTTTAAAAACCATACCGACGGTAGACTACAAAACTAATGTGTAAGTCCTAAATATTTCAGTTACAATAATAGCATTTACGAATATTAGTGAGATATATAATTTTTTTAAAATAAATTTAATTAAAAAATTTATTGAATGTTGAGGTTTATATAAGTTATTATGCGGTTTTAAGGGTTACCGTGCGGTTGTGGCCTCTGGCTTCTTACCTGCTATTTTAAGTAAAACGACAATTGAGTGTGACGGTTTAAACTATATAAAATCTCCGTGGTTAAAATTCCTCTTCAAATTAACTCTCGCTATACTAAAAAAAAATTAATTTTAAGTAAGTGATAAGACTAAAAAAAAAATCTTGATCGGCATTGCATTTTTTTTTATAGAAAAGGCAGGAACAATTACGAGAGCACCCTCAGGGCTCAAAGGAACCAACCAACCACGTTTTGTCTTTTAACAGTTCTCAAATAATTTGCATGTCCCATAAAGTAAGATTCCGTACTAGCTACACTTGCACGTACTGTTTTGTCGTATTATGTCAATGCTGAGAAGTGAGAAGTGAGAGAGAAGCGTTACGTTACCTTGGTGGGACACTTGTCGCCGTGCTCCTTGGCGATGTTCTGCACCTGGATGAGGAAATCACGGCACTGATCGTACAGGTGGAACAGGTAATCCAGCCCGTTCTTTTTCCCACGTGCCACCTCCCCGGGCTCCGTCACGATAAACGGGTGCTCCCGCTGCCGCTCGCTCATCATCACCATCATGTCCGCGCCGTTGCCCGCACCCTCCAGCTCCTCGTCCGCAGCCTCGTTAATCTCCTCCTGCCCGGGAACGTCGCTGCCCGTGCCCGCTTTCCGGTTGGCCCTGCCCTTCGAACCCTGCCGCTGCTTCTTCCTCCTATCCCCCGACTCTCCTCCTCCGCCTTCACCGCTCGCCACTATTTCCTTCTCCGGTTGCTGCACAGCTGGCTCTTCCGAAAGTCCTGCCATAAGATAGTGCTTGTGTTAAATAAAACTTGGGTTATTAAATTTAATATAACGTAAGGGTTAATATGTATTATGAAATAAACATTCACTATTATTTTATTTTATTATTTATTTTCGATCTTTGTCACATCACATCTAAGTCTGCATATCTTTTGTTTTATAGCCTTGAGTTATTTAATAAGAGAATGTGTATGTAGTATGTATTTATTTATTTTAGCATTAGCATACAGTGATTCTATAGGTTGCTAACAGCTAATCTATGACTCGAACAATACTGTATATAATTTACGGAAAAGTTAGGATATATGTATAACTGGTTTGTAACTAAGGAGACATAAATGGTGTCCTTGTCATACAATTATTGAAATATAACCTTGTAATATATATATGTATATATAACTGGTTCTTAATTTAGGAAACAGAAATGGTTTCCCTATACCCCTATGGAGTGCACTGAACAAACCATGAAAAATAGCTAGCTAAACTAAACCTAATCAATGTGTATATAACAGAATGAAGCATCATATATAGGGACTTATGATAGCACTGAGCTCATGATATACAATATTATAGCAGGTATTGTATACATTAAAACAACCTCATATAGGGTGCCATGGTCCCCCTTAAAAATATATTTTGAATTTTTATAAAATAAAACCGTTCAAAATATATATGAATTGGTGATATGAAGGGAAGAAAGTACCTTCGTGAGAGAGGGCGTCGAAGGAGAGGTCGAGGCGGCGGCGGTGGGCGCGGACGGCGGCCTTGATGCCGTAGCGCTCGCCGACGAGGAGGTCCCAGCGGAAGATGTGGGACAGGCTGGTCATCATGTCGTCGAGCTCCTCGTCGCGCATGTTGACCAGCGTCCGCGCCGTGAAGCCCAGCTCCGCTATCTTGGCCGCCGTGTAGTACCGTATCCCGTACGCCTCGAACAGCTCCTCCAGCCCCCCCACCTGCGGCGCCACCGGCGCCGGCGCCACCAGCCCCCGCGGGTCCCACTTGAAGAGGCTCGCCGTGAACGCGTCCGGGTCCATTCTCGCACTTCTCCTTCCTTCTGTACTGATGTATTATTACTGTACTGCTATATATATAACTGTGTGTGTTGCGTTACTAGGGAAGGGAAGGGATAGTCATGTCTTTTTGGTTTCCGAAAGTGCCCTCGTGGTTTGTCGGGTTCGAATTTCTGGCGCTTTTGCTTTGCTTTGCTTTGCTTCTTCTCGTTATTCTGCCCGAGGAAAGGAAGGTGTTATTACTGATGGCGTTTTGACAGTCTAATCCAAGTCCGAGCCAAAGACAAAAACACTGAGAACGAACTTGTCACCACTCACTCACCGCTTGGCCTGCGTTGGGCTCGTACGGCCGTGGGTCCCGCCGGGGGCACGTCAGCTTTGACCTTGGACCCATACATGGATATGAGGAAGATTTTGTGAGTACCAATGGAGTTTGTTTTGTTTTGTTTGTGTGGGAAACGAGAGGAGAGAGAGAGAGAGAGAGAGGAAAAAGATGTTGACAGTTAAAAAGAGAAGGGAATTGTCAAATTGGATGATGGGTTTTCGACACTATTGCATAATGTGGAAATGATGCTATTTCTCATGATCATCATCTTCTTCTTGCTTAATTACGATGGTCAGCTTATAAGGTTGCTCTTTCTCGTTTTCTCATAAAGATAAATATATATATATGTTTTAACATTTTCATAAATTAAGGACTACAATTCTTTTATCCGCACAAGATTTTTTTAATCATATTTTACAGGTTAATCCACGGGTATCATATGAAATTATAATATTTACAACACTTCATTATATTAAAAAAAAAATCACTAAACACCACTAAAATCTCCTCAACTTATAAAACAACAATGATTAGTGTTGTGGATAGTCACATAGTTTCAATAAAAATATAAAATCAGTAGTTTACTCACTTACCTGGTTTAAAAAACTAGTTGTATAATTTAGTTTAGAAAATCAGTCTTAGAAGATAGTCTAAAGAATCACTTTGAGAGTTTAATTTATAAACACTTTTGGTTAAACTTTTGTTAATCTATATCTCAAACAAAATAATGAATGTAATAATTAAATCAAGAATAATTTTTGTTACTGAAACGGCGTATGATTTGAAAGTAATATATATTACAATTATGCTTAAAAATAATTCATATTGATGCAAAGATGTTTCAAAATTTAATTACTATAATAATATGTATATAAATCATGTAAAATAGTAAATAATTCAGTGACATAAGATTATATCATTGTAATTAAATTACTAGTTAATAATATGAATAATTTAAGTACATTAATCAATATGATAGTAATACGTTATAATATATAAAAATTTAATTATATGAGTTAATATTATAGTAATATCTTAATATAAGTAATAAAATACTATAGATTAATAATATATGATTATAATTATATTTTTTAATGTTAAATTAAAGACCAAAATACCAAAGAAATAAATTAAAACTACTTTTTTATTTTTTCCATTCAATTTAAATCTATTTACAAAAACAAAAAAAAACTGATAACCAAATATGCTCTCAAAACCAAAATAATAGTATTTGAAACTAAAACTAACACTAAAGACCGTAATTAAACACCACCTTAGAGCAATCCCAATGGGACTGGAAAACGTTAATTTGCGATACCATACCTATTACACCCAATGCAACGGCAAAAGTTGCACCAAAATGGTGCAACTTTTGTTTTTGCTAGAGTACCGCTACATTATTGATGTGGTAATGTTCACAATGGCAAAATGGTGCTATATTTTTTTATTATTTTTAAACTGCAGCATAATTACTTAATAATGATTTATTAATATATTAATTTTAATATAAGTATTTAATTGTGGCATATGTACTTAATATTTTTATTTTTCTTAATATTTTATAAAAAAATATGGTAGACGACATTATCGAGAAAGCGAAGTGCGTCGCAAAGTACAGTCACCAACACTGTCAATAAGATCGAGTGCGTCACCAACACCGCCAGGTACGTCACCGACACTGTCGAGAACGCTGAGTGCGTGTTTGATACCACCAAGTACATCACTTACACCATCGACAACGCAATGTGTCGCATGTAACATCGAGTACATTACCAATATCATTGAGAACGCCGAGTGCGTTCCCGGTACCAAGTACATCACTGACATCATCGAGAACGCCAAATGCGTCGTAAATATTGTCGAGTATACATCACCGACATTGTAGAGTAGTTATGCCACAGTTATCTCTAAATGAAATATTAAAAAGAATTTCTAATTTACTTATATAATAAAAAAAAAAATAGTGTGAAATTTGGTGTTGTGGTTGGGTTGAAAGAAAAAATTAGTGTTAAAATGTAGGTTATGCCCGAACCAAAAATTGTATCCACCGGGTATTCGGGTATTGACCCGAAACCGTAACCTATATAACGGGCCCAATTGGGCCCGTGTATTGGGCTTTTTAATTGAAAAGCTCATTCGGTTAAAGACAAGGTATTATAAATACATGTTTAACTCATAATTAGTAAGACTAATAAAAACCCTAGACACACAGAACTCGAGTTCTCTCCCCACAGGAACTCGATTTAGGATTTCTCCCCGGGTCTTTATCGGTTCGTCATCCAAGTACCGAGACGGATCTAACCTATCCTTCGAGGTGCTTTTCGGTCATCAAGACGTTCCCGCAGTGACGTGGTGAACAACATAGAGGCACAGCTATTGGCGTGCTACTCCTTGGAGCTCATAGGGGAATCGCCAAAGCAAAAAATTGGAAAAAGTTTGGCTTTTTGGTACTATTGGCATAAGTACCAAAGTTTAGTAACATTCCTAAACCGATATTTTAATGAGCGGATTTATTCTAGATCTCATTAGTTTCGATGATATTCCGTATTTTTTGCCTCGGGACAGAAAAGTCGTTGAAAAACCCAACATAAAATTATACTAAAATAATATAATTTAACATCAAATTTAATGTTATGGTTGGGGATGGTCTTAGTAATATATGCATAGTAAGTAGTAAGTACTAAGTACTATTCCGTATAATATAGTATAGTTTAACATCAAATTTAGTGTTATGGTTGTGTATGATATAGTCTAATGGGCAAAGTAATAATGATGGTGGCTGACTTAGTGAGTCACCATTTTTCAAGAAAGAGAGCAGCAAAGCAAATTAATTGAATAGGACATGTGATGGACATGGGACAGCAAAAAATGAGATAAGAAAAAAAGAAGGGACTGTTCATTACAAAGCATTGAAAGTGAAAGATTTGTTTAATTAATAAAGGAGAAGAGAAAGTACAGAGAGTTACTTTGGAGGGAGTCAGAGAGCAAAGCAAAGGCTGAAGCTGAACTGGCAGCTTGTACTTGCTGATGAGAGAGAGAGAAAGAGCATCCTAGCTTATTGGGCCAGCCCCAACAGCCCAAGCCCACGTGAGCCCACCCTTCGCCGCCACGTGGCACTGGCGCCTGCCCTGGTTCGTTGGGTGTTAATCAAGAATACAGGATATCAAACAAGACAGCATATAATTGATTATTAGAAATAAGGTAATTAGCCACACAAAAATGTGTGTTAATTTTTGTATTAATTAGTAACAAGTAACACTCCCACCTTTTCCTCATTCATCAAATTTGGGTCTTATTTGAGTTCACTTATCGCTTTTTCTTTCTTTCTTTCTAATTTTGTCAAATTTTGATGGTTAGAATCTCTCGAATTAATACTCGTTCGTAATTATTTGAGTTCTATGCAATACTTTAGGAAGTCCTCAAGTTAATAGTGTATTCTAGATATATAATAAGTATTATAGAATTTGGAGATCCACTCATCCAAAAAATTCAGTTTAGAATTTGTCTCTTATCTTTATGTGAGTTCTATGGCGTTTTCTGAGATTTGATTAAGGCTTCCGGGTTAGGGTGACTTAGTAGATTGAGGGAGCGAAACTAAGTGCCGCGTGTGTTAACAAATTAGATAGACACCCTCAGTACGTAGCAGTGGATATCATTCGACTGTATGTTAACAAATTAGATAGACACCCTTAGTACGTAACAGTGGATATCATAGCCGAGGCGAAGGGAAACGTGGTGTTGAAGAATTAAAGACTAAAAGATATGGCTAGAGATTCATCAACGTTGTTGAACAGTAGCGGTGAAGGAGTGACATGCACGACGAAACTCGGAATCCGGAGAGAGCTTCTTCACGAGATATGGTAGCCTCATTGGAAGCTCTACGAGCCAAGTTGGAGCAAACCTTGGTGACACACATGATGAAGTTATCGATGATTTTAAAGGGAGAAGTATGAAGGCATCGACCGTGACTTGGGAGACGTTGTGAAGTTTGCAGGATGAAAACTTAAGGGCGAAGTAGACACTTCTCTTTCTACCATGCATGAACTTCTGATTTTCATTCAAGATCATTTGACGAGTCAACAAGGTTTCGTACGAAATACAATTACCCGTCCAAGCTTAAGATTCATCCAGTCGTCCACGTGAGCATGTTAAATCCATATCATCAAGACCCGAACGAGCCGAGTCGGGGGAAATCAAAGAGAGAAAAATAACATCAGCAGTGATATCTTTTGAGAAAGAACTACTCAAAGAGATCCTTACAGATCGGATGATTCGGAGAAAAGGCGTCTCCAAGATACAAGGAGTGTTTAATCCAGTGGAGAGGGAGCACCCAAGTCCGCAGCGAGTTGAGAGCATGTCGATATGCTGTTGATATTCAAGGGTCAAATCGACCACTTTGAGCAAGAGATAATAAGGATGTCGCGCGAATAAGTGAGGGACGATGTCACCTCCACGATTTCTACTCAAAATGCAACATCACGACGAGGCGATTCTTAGAAAATTTTGGACTTCTCTTAAAAAGGACCACTACATTCAGAAAGAGTAAAAAATGACATAAAATATCTTAGAGCTTCTATAGAACTCAAATCTTATAGATCAACTTTATTAGTAATATTTAGAGGTTGTAAATAAGTATGGCTACTTCATTTGAAATTCTCTAGATTTTTTTTAATTTTTGTTTATCTTTGTGTGTTTGACATTCGAGTAAGGCTCATTTGGTGGCGAGAAACTAACTCCAAAGCGTATTATACATTCTGATGAATGCGAAAACGTGTTCTTTTAAAATTATTTTTCGTAGCCTTGAAGGTTCATGGGAAAAATCAACAGGTTACTGGATCGCTCTTATAAATAATTAAAAACATATATATTGAGTTTAATTAGAGCTTTAAAGAAATAGTAAACTCTAAAGTCAACCAGATTGTACTAGGAAGCGACTTGACCAATTACATGATGACACGTGGAGCTACATTACTACCGTGTTGTGCTGACTGACAACTTAATTTAACCCTCTTGTCTCCCCTTTACTTTGTCGCGTGTGTGTTTACAACACGGTAAAGAAAAAGTAGAAGTAGAGCTTCTGGTAACTTTTCAAAAATAAATAAGGAACCTTTAAATTAAATAGTATAAAACCCAATATTATCATGTTGTAAATCTTTGAAAATAATGAATGAAGAGTTTCTGGAAAAGTATCGACCACAAACTCTTTTCATATCGCAGCAGTCAGTCAGACAAGACTATGTTAGTATTAAAGACTCAGAACTATCATCACACAGAATTACAAATACTGAGTATTTTTGCGTTTGGTTAACTAATTTGAGAAACCAGTTTTGTAAATTGGTTTGGGAAACCAGTCTGAGATTTTAGTCTATCAAACCAGTTTGGGAGTTTGATTTTTGAAACACTGTTTGGTTAGTTTTTTGTTAATATGTGGTTGAATATAAATGAAAAAAATACAATTAAACACAATTTATGCCACTAAAAAGATAGTTTATTTTATTTGAAAGTAATATATATTAATATTATGTCTAAAAAAATTGTCATATAATACAAAAATGATTCATATTTCATTACTCTAATTACATGTTTAAATAATGTAATATAAAGAAGTAAATATTTCGTTCAAGAGTTTATATCATTGTAATTAAGTTAGTATTTAATAATATACATAATTTAAATATATTTGTTAATATGATAGTAATATCATTAAAATTTATTATTATATTATAAAAATGATTTTAAGAATTTATTATATAAGTTAATTTCATAGTTAATAACTTATTATAAATATTACAATAATATTATAGAATGATAGTATATTATTATTATTATTTTATTTTGTACTAGTGAGTTGAAGACCAAAGACAGAAAAACAACTTCAAGTCGTTTTCTGTTTTCCTTCATTAAAATTTCAGTGGTCTGCGAGACCGGTCTCGGAAAACAGAGACAATTGACAACCAAACGTGGTATGCGAAACCAATATGACACTGTTTGAAATCAAAACCATAAATTGGTCTCGGAGACCATAACCAAACGCCCCCTTAATAACTTTCTTATTAAATCCAATTAAATTAATACTTGTATTGTGAGAAACAAAACTATTATATAGCGGGAGAAAATTCAGTTTGCGGGCGTCCTTCATATATATCTTAAAAAAAGACCTTATGCATGTTGAAAATAGTCTAGGGGTGAAACCGAGTACAGTACCTGATTTTTTTAAAAACCTGAATCCGAAAACCGGGTATCCAAAAATTGATGTCAGGATCCGGTACCCAAAATCCGGGTATCTAGTTTTTTATACCCGGATTTACTACCCGGTACCAAGTTTTGGAAACTACCCTTATTTTTTTAAGTATATCATCTCAAAAATATAAATATACATTTATTGTCTTAAATTTAAAATGCATAAAAAAACATAGTCTCGCGCATCAAGCATAAGTACTTCACAAGAACCCTAAGAAAGAAACCCTAAAAAATTATAGAAAAAATAAATAATTAAAATAAACCGAGTATTAAACCAGGTACCCGGCTTTTTAGAGTTTTAATACTCGGTACCTGTATCTGGATTCCAAATTTGGATTTTGGATTCAGATTCGGATTTTAAATCCGGATACGGATTCGGATTTGGATTATTACCCTGTTTTCATGTATTATTTACACCCCTAAAAAAATACCAAATAAATTTCATAAGCATACCCAAACCGGCCCTGTCGATTGAGAGGTTCCAACGAGGTTTAAATTTGAGGCCTCTTAATGAGATAATTTTAAATAACCAAATTGCATATCTATTAATCAAATTTATATAATAAAATTAAAAAACTTAATACAATCTCCTTAAAAAATATCAATTAGTTTTTATCTAATTTAAACCCACTCTTTAGCCAAATAAGCATTCACACACTATTTTGAATTATTTGAATGTAAACACATAAATCACACACTATTTACCTATCAACACATAAACACAAATGAAAAATAACAGTTTATTTGACATGTGGTGGCACAAAAAGGTCAAAAAAATCAACTCATGAATATAACAGTTAAACTGATTCTTCCACCCAAACGCCAAAATCACAAAATAACGTAACTCACTGCAAATAGGATGCACGTTTTGAATATTGCCACGCTACAAACGGTCGTGGCGCTATTTACTACTCCATTTATTTATTATATTACACTTTAGTCTATTTAAAGTTTAATATTTACACAAAGTGTAATATTTATAAAAAAAAAAAAAAAATCAGCATTCAACCCTTGAAATATACACATATCAATCATTTCAAGTGTTTAAATTTATTCTCTGAAACAGTTTAAAACACCAGTAATATTTTAAGATATAACAATAATATTTGCATAGTTTCAAAAAATTAAAATATATTGATCGATCATTTGTGGGAGGAATGTGCTAATTACATACTTTTCATTTGTTTTGTATACTATTTTACTTGTGTTGTAATTTCTTTTATTTATATATATTTATTGTAGTATATATGTATTTATATTTTGAATTGATTTACGAATAATTTATTATTATTAAAGTAGTGTTTAAGTAGTATAAATTAATATAAAGGTGTGAATATAAATAAGAAAAACTTGAATACAAAAGAATATTTCTTTTAGTGTTAAAATTAAGTTCGGTTGGAGATGGGGTAGTGTTTAGCTGTGCCCTTTGCTGTAAAATAAAATAGAAAACAAAGTGATCGGGTGGAGTTGGTCTTAAGAAGTGGAAAAAAGTTGCACTAAAAGTGTTAGGCACGTTAAGAGAAAGAATAGCTAATAACTTCACTCAGTGAAGAGAAAAATAATTCGTATAGAGAAAATATGATTAATAATTGGGGCCCTTCGATTAAGCTTAACGAGGATAATATATTTTGAGCCTAAGGCAACCGCCTCACCTTCCTTAGCATAAGGCCAGTTATAGGCACACCGCACACCGAGTGTAATATCGACAAATTTTTTGAAAAATAATACAAGTATTTTATTATTATTATTAAAATTACAATTAATTTATACAATTTTATCATTTGAAATATAAGTAATTATACTATTATATTAAAAGCTCAAATATATATATATATATAATTATATAAATATATAAATTTAAGATGCTATAGTTGTAATACAATAAAAATATTGAATAATAGAGCTTAATTTCATTGAAATTACATTAATTTATGCATAATATATGTTTAAAGGCCCAAATAGACCCATAAGAACTAAAACCAAACATAAACTCTAGTACCACATTATACTTAAACCACATTTTTTATTTCGGTTGAATGACATGGGATGTCATACGGCATGTGGCATTTGACTTGCAATTTCACATTATGTAGAAACATTACTTTAACTCAATTTATTAGACCAATTATTTGCCTTGATATTGGTATTTCTATCTTCGACATCGAGGTTAATATCTTCGACATCAATGTCGGAGATAGTAACCCAAATGCGAACCCCGATGTCAGACAACATGGGGATTGTAGTCAGATTTATGAACCCCGATTTCGGGGATACTAACACCGTAAAAAATACACAAAAAAAGACAATCACGTAGGTAATTTAATTTAATGGAACTAATAGGTAAAAATAAAAAAGAGATGACTAAAATTAATGGTAAAAATACGATAAAATTGGTTAAACAAGATTGATGCTTAGGAAAAGAATCATTGATCGAATCCGAATGTAAAGTCTGAATTTATCATCTGTAATGCTATCTATCTCTACTTGGTGATGGTAGCTACCTCTTACATGTCAGATTATTTTTCTTCTTAATTTATTATCTTTAGCGTTTCTCTTTTGGTTTTTGTTTTGCTTAAAGTCGCCTCCTCGTGAATATGATATCCGCTTTCTTTTCGCTACAAACGTGTAACGCCCATATATGGGGGTTAGTAGAATAAGACAAAAACGACGACTTTTCAAACTTGGACCGTTCAATGACACATTATCATTCGACCGATATCGTTGAATATTCAATGTCCACGTCAACAAACATATAACTTTTTCCCATGGGACTTAAAACGACAATACAACATCAACGACCACAGTTTATACAACACCATAAAACGACAAATATAAAGTACCACCATCACAAATGTCCTTAATTTAATCCTTTACATTTTCGAAATTAAAGATCAACTAAAAACACGAAATTCACCACGACGAACATTAAAGGTTTAGGTAAGCAAAACGACACGTAGACTTCCTGAATCAAACTATTCCTCGTCCGGAGTCTGATACTGAACACCACCTGAAGCTGGAAAGAAAAAGATGTATATGGAAGGGGTGAGCACCACACGCTCAGTAGGGAATCTACTACCAATTCTCTTTACCGAACCATTATTAGTCAAATTTCAATTAATTTAAATTAAACGTCATCATAAAATCATTTTATTATCATTTTAACCATTTTCAACACTGAAATAAATAAATAAACATTCTCCACAAAAGTCAAATCATTTCGGTGGTCCATGCCGAGTCAGCTCGCGCCTTTTCTCCACTATATCCCATCGAGTCCTCAAGGCACGAGCACAGGTGGACTAGAAGTCCCTAACCGTAACTCGCCCTCGACTCGGGATCCTAATCACCACCAAAGACGGCCAGTTCGCCATGGGTCGAAATGTTGACTTTTGGGTCCAATCATATCCATATCCATGTCCATGTACTGCGCAGTAACCAGCTGCTCGTCAGCAGCTCATCCGCCCGAAGCGGGTACCATATCATAATAATCATCATCCGCCCGAAGCGGGAACCATATCATAATAATCATCATCCGCCCGAAGCGGGTACCATTTCAACATACGTCATACCGACGTCACCATAAACATAAAATATATAATAAGCATCAATCGGATGCAACCATACCTGGTATCCAGCCTCGCTATCAAGCGACGACTAATCACAAGATTAACCTTATCTTTTGATTTAAAAAAAAAAATATATCTCATTAATTATGGTTTTAACCTATCTGGTTCAATCTTCATTAAATCGTTGGTTTCTACGTTCATTTTAAAAGCGAGAAAAGGTAATAGCCCCTACCTCAATCCGTGGAAAATTTGACCGATCGAATAGCTAGTCGAAGATGCGGGTTCGTCTTGGCCTTGACTTCGATGATCAGAGACTTCGGGATCCGATGTACTATTCAGAACGGGTGATTCAGGTAGCACAGTTTTCGAGGTGACCACGGGACGACTATCCGCGCCAACTATAACACCGATACCATCCATAAGTCAAATATTACTAAGATTGGAATTCAAATTGTCAATTGAAAACCCGATACACTGACATTTAACCCGGGCCAAATTCCCGTCGGGCACGCAAAACGAGGCAGTAAAACGGGCATCAATTCGACAATGTGATACCTCTCCTAGCCTAATTCGACTATTCTAAACACAATGGCGAGGTCAATTTCATCAATCAAGGCCCAGAACATACCTAATTGGATCATCTAAAATCATAAACTATGGCAAGGAAATTCGGGCTTACCGAGAGTCCGATGACGATTTCGATCGAGGGCTTTCGATCTCCTCGACGAGGGCTTCAAAACCCCTCAATAAATTTTGAGATCGGAAAAATGATGACGGCGGCCGGCAACGGCGAATGACGGCGGCGACGGCGAGGTGATACCTCCAACGGACTCTAATAGGCTTCGTGAACATGATTCCGGTATTAGATTTCTCAAAATCAAACCGACATGAAAAAGATCTAGAGTTGTAAAATCGCACCTTCCGGTGAATATTCCGGTCAAACGCCGCCACCTCGGGTCGACTTCCGCCCAGCAGCTTGTTCACCTCCTCGAGAGCTTTCCAACGGTACCAAGATCTCGCCGATCGGAGTTCCGGTGATGGAGCTATGAGGCTTTGAGCATTTGAGGAAGGAGAAGAAAATAGAAGATAGAGAGAGAGAGAGTACGGGAGCAGAGGTGAGAGAAAGAAAAAGAAAAGAAAGAGAAGAGGGGGGGAAAGGAGATGGTTCATTTCGAACCATTCTCTGACAACAATTTTTTTTTTATATATATATAATAATATATTATGGGGTTTTACAATACTCCACCCCTCAAAAAAAATTTCGTCCTCGAAATTTAAACGAAACTACTCCCGAACAAAGACGGGTACTTCTCCATCATCTCTGACTCTAACTCCCAGGTTGCCTCTCTTACTTCGTGATGGTTCCACACCACTTCGACTAGAGGAATCTCTCATTGACGAAGAACTTTTACTTCACAGTTGATAATATGAATCGAGCATTACTCATATGTCGCATTTTCTTGAAAAGGTATCTCTGTCCACTCAATGATTTGACGAGGATCGGGTTCATATATTCTCAACATCGACACATGAAACACATTGTGAACGTGAGATAATTGCGGAGGTAAATCGAGCTTGTATGCGAGTGGTTCAACTCTTTCACTACCTCGAATGGGCCGGTGTATCACGGAGCCAACTTTCTTTTTATTCCAAAACGAGAAACACCCGGAGTGGGTGTAGCCTTTAGAAATACATAACCGCCAACCATGAATTCCAATGGCCTTCGTCTTCGTTCCGCATAACTCTTTTGGCGACTTTCAGCAATTTTGAATCTTTCCGAATAAGCTTAATCGCTTCCGTTGTCTCTCTGAGGTAGGAAGGACCGAGAGTAATACGATCTTCACACTCCGCCCAACAAAGAGGTGAACGACAAGGTCGACCATACAAGGCCTCATACGGTGCCATACCGATACTAGCCTGAAAGCTATTGTTGTAAGAAAACTCCACGAATGGTAGTTGCTACCTCCACTTTCTCCCAAAATCCAAGACACACGCCCGAAGCACGTCTTCTAATATCTGAATTACTCGATCTGATTGACCATCAGTCTGCGGGTGAAAAGCTGCGCTCAAACTCAAATCAATTCTTTTTTTTTTCTTCTCCAAAACTTTGAGGTGAAACGAGCGTCTCGGTCCAAAACTATTGAAACAGGGACCCCATGAAGCTTTACTATCTTTTCCACATATAGTTTACAAAGTTTCGGAACTTTGTAATCTGTCCGAATGAGGATAAAGTGGGCTGATTTTGTCAATCTATCAACGATCACCCACACCGCATCGTGTCCGCCCCGAGACCGAGGAAGTCCCGAAACGAAGTCCATTGTGATGCAGTCCCATTTCCACTCAGGTATTTCAAGTGGTCTAAGCTCCCCGCCAGGTCTTTGATGCTCTGCTTTGACCATTTGGCAGACTGGACATCTCTTCACGAACATCGCCACATTCGACTTCATTCCGTACCAATAATATTGCCTCTCCAGATCCTGGTACATCTTCGTACTCCCTGGGTGAATAGCAAACTTGGAACGATGAGCTTCATGTAAAATGGCGCTTCGTAACGTAGTATCATCAGCTACCGCAAGCCTCCCTTTGTACAATAAAAATCCATCGACTCCCACATTCCATCCTTCAAGTTGTTCTCCAGCTTGTAATCGATTCCATACCTCTTGTAACGTTTCATCGCTCCACTGACTTTGTCTAACTTGGAGTACCATTGATGGAACGGCTATGACGTTATATGCACATGCATTATACCCATCGCTATGGAATTCTAAATTGTAATCGCCAATGGTAACCGATCTTTTCCATAATTCCAAGGTCAAAGAAGCAACCAAACCATGATTCTTCAGACTTAATGCATCGGCGACCACTGAATATCTCAAATCTTGAGCCGTAAAGATGACAACGCCAGATTTTGAGTGCAAATATCACTGCTGCTAGCTCCAAGTCGTGGGTAGGATAGTTTTGTTCATGCGGCTTTAATTGCCTAGAACCATATGCCACCATTCTCCCTTGTTGCATGAGCACACAACCTAGTCCACTACGAGATGCATCAGTATACACTATAAACACTTCATCTACATTGGGAACAACAAGGACAGGAGCACTCGTCAATCGTCGTTTCAACTCTGAAAAATACTCTTCACATCTATCATCCCAACTGAACTGAACATCTTTTCTGGTGAGCTTGCTTAGCGGTGCGGCAATTTTTGAAAAATTCTCCACGAACTTCCTGTAATAGCCCGCAAGACCTAGGAAACTTCGAACTTCTGCAACATTTCTTGGTTGCCTCCAGTTCAAGATAGCTTCAATCTTTGACGGGTCTACGACAATACCTTCTTGCGAGATCACGTGGCCTAACAATTTCACTTCCGTCATCCAGAATTCACATTTTTCTTTGTTTGCATAGAGATGATAGTCCCGCAAAGTCTGCCAAACTATTCGCAAATGTTCTTCGTGTTCTTTAGGGTTCTTGAATAGATAAGTATGTCATCAATGAAGACAACAACGAATCGATCCAAGTATGACCGGAAAAAAAAAATCTATTCATTAAGTCCATAAACGCCGCTGGAGCGTTCGTTAAACCAAAAGGCATAACCGTGAACTCAAATTGATCATATCGTGTACGGAACGCTGGTTTCAGGATGTCGGCATCTCGAATTCTCAATTGGTGGTAACATGACCGCAAATCTATCTTTGAGAAGAACTTGAATCCTCGCAATTGATCGAATAGGTCATCTATGTGCGGTAAAATGGTATTTATTTTTAATCATTATCTTGTTGAGTCATTTGTAGCCCACACAAAGGCGTAAACTACCATCTCTTTTCTTAGCGAATAACACCGGCGCTCCCCACGGTGATGGACTTTGCCTGATAAACTCTTTGCTCAACAAGTCGTCTAATTGCTCTCTCAATTCTGCCAATTCTGCTGGAGCCATACGGTAAGGAGTCATAGAGATCGGAGAACTCCCAGGAACTAGGTCAATGTCAAACCCAATCGACAATCTGGAGGAAATCCTAAAATCTCTGCGGAAAACACATCTTCAAGATCTTGTACTATTGGGATGTGCGGGTCGATTGTACTTTGCCTCACACCTTCAATGGCACAATTAACTTCCGACCCTTCAAAATTCATCTCTCCTCCAAGGAGAGACTTCAAGATAAAATTATGAGGCCATATTAACATGCTCATTTTCGTTTCTTCTGAGGGTGCCATGTATTTTGTAGCAGTCTACTATAGCACGGTACTTTTCTAATATATCCAATTCCAATGTTACATCAAACTCGATCATACGGGGAACGATTACGTCAAATGATAATTTACTTCCCTCAATGACAAGCTCACAAGACTTGTAGATCATTAAAGCTTTTGGCAATTTCCTATATGAGCGCACAACGATGAAGGAATAATACATGTCTCGAGGTTTTTGGCTGAAACAATCAGTTCTGAGAAATTAGAGTAACGCTTTGGCGTAAGGTTCTCGCAAACCCATTGCGCATGAAATCATTACCCAAAATTTACCATTCTAGCTTCAGTGCTATCTACGACATCAGAATTATCAAGCACCTCAAAAATTTTCTTCATTAATGTCAATCGCATTTCAATTGTAACAGCATCAGGAAATTCATCAAACTATAGAGGATTTTGGAACAGGTTCTCCTTAAAAGATTTCATTATTTCAACTGCAGAATTAAGAGATTGTATCACGTATTATGGAACATTATACAATGCAGATTCTTCAAGATTTAACGGGGGACGCAGATTTAGGGTACTTTGGGAATTCCGAACCATGTTGATCAACTGTAAAAAGATTAAATGTCAGGATTATGGATGGTGATACAAAATAAAACACGACAAAAACGCAAAATAAAAATTATGGTGTTGTACCCTAGGTGCCGTAACCTAGGCTCTGATACCAAAATGTAACGCCCATATATGGGGGTTAGTAGAATAAGACAAAAATGACGACTTTTCAAACTTGGACCGTTCAATGACACATTATCATTCGACCGATATCGTTGAATATTCAATGTCCACGTCAACAAACATATAACTTTTTCCCATGGGACTTAAAACGACAATACAACATCAACGACCACAGTTTATACAACACCATAAAACGACAAATATAAAGTACCACCATCACAAATGTCCTTAATTTAATCCTTTACATTTTCGAAATTAAAGATCAACTAAAAACACGAAATTCACCACGACGAACATTAAAGGTTTAGGTAAGCAAAACGACACGTAGACTTCCTGAATCAAACTATTCCTCGTCCGGAGTCTGATACTGAACACCACCTGAAGCTGGAAAGAAAAAGATGTATATGGAAGGGGTGAGCACCACACGCTCAGTAGGGAATCTACTACCAATTCTCTTTACCGAACCATTATTAGTCAAATTTCAATTAATTTAAATTAAACGTCATCATAAAATCATTTTATTATCATTTTAACCATTTTCAACACTGAAATAAATAAATAAACATTCTCCACAAAAGTCAAATCATTTCGGTGGTCCATGCCGAGTCAGCTCGCGCCTTTTCTCCACTATATCCCATCGAGTCCTCAAGGCACGAGCACAGGTGGACTAGAAGTCCCTAACCGTAACTCGCCCTCGACTCGGGATCCTAATCACCACCAAAGACGGCCAGTTCGCCATGGGTCGAAATGTTGACTTTTGGGTCCAATCATATCCATATCCATGTCCATGTACTGCGCAGTAGCCAGCTGCTCGTCAGCAGCTCATCCGCCCGAAGCGGGTACCATATCATAATAATCATCATCCGCCCGAAGCGGGAACCATATCATAATAATCATCATCCGCCCGAAGCGGGTACCATTTCAACATACGTCATACCGACGTCACCATAAACATAAAATATATAATAAGCATCAATCGGATGCAACCATACCTGGTATCCAGCCTCGCTATCAAGCGACGACAAATCACAAGATTAACCTTATCTTTTGATTTAAAATAAAAAAAAAATATCTCATTAATTATGGTTTTAACCTATCTGGTTCAATCTTCATTAAATCGTTGGTTTCTACGTTCATTTTAAAAGCGAGAAAAGGTAATAGCCCCTACCTCAATCCGTGGAAAATTTGACCGATCGAATAGCTAGTCGAAGATGCGGGTTCGTCTTGGCCTTGACTTCGATGATCAGAGACTTCGGGATCCGATGTACTATTCAGAACGGGTGATTCAGGTAGCACGGTTTTCGAGGTGACCACGGGACGACTATCCGCGCCAACTATAACACCGATACCATCCATAAGTCAAATATTACTAAGATTGGAATTCAAATTGTCAATTGAAAACCCGATACACTGACATTTAACCCGGGCCAAATTCCCGTCGGGCACGCAAAACGAGGCAGTAAAACGGGCATCAATTCGACAATGTGATACCTCTCCTAGCCTAATTCGACTATTCTAAACACAATGGCGAGGTCAATTTCATCAATCAAGGCCCAGAACATACCTAATTGGATCATCTAAAATCATAAACTATGGCAAGGAAATTCGGGCTTACCGAGAGTCCGATGACGATTTCGATCGAGGGCTTTCGATCTCCTCGACGAGGGCTTCAAAACCCCTCAATAAATTTCGAGATCGGAAAAATGATGACGGCGGCCGGCAACGGCGAATGACGGCGGCGACGGCGAGGTGATACCTCCAACGGACTCTAATAGGCTTCGTGAACATGATTCCGGTATTAGATTTCTCAAAATCAAACCGACATGAAAAAGATCTAGAGTTGTAAAATCGCACCTTCCGGCGAATATTCCGGTCAAACGCCGCCACCTCGGGTCGACTTCCGCCCAGCAGCTTGTTCACCTCCTCGAGAGCTTTCCAACGGTACCAAGATCTCGCCGATCGGAGTTCCGGTGATGGAGCTATGAGGCTTTGAGCATTTGAGGAAGGAGAAGAAAATAGAAGATAGAGAGAGAGAGTACGGGAGCAGAGGTGAGAGAAAGAAAAAGAAAAGAAAGAGAAGAGGGGGGGGGGAAAGGAGATGGTTCATTTCGAACCATTCTCTGACAACAATTTTTTTTAGTGTTAAAAAAAAAAGAATATTTACAAATAATTTATTATTATTAAAGTAGTGTTTAAGTAGTATAAATTAATATAAGGGTGTGAATATAAATAAGAGAAACTTGAATACAAAAGAATATTTCTTTTAGTGTTAAAATTAAGTTCGGTTGGAGATGGGGTAGTGTTTAGCTGTGCCCTTTGCTGTAAAATAAAATAGAAAACAAAGTGATCGGGTGGAGTTGGTCTTAAGAAGTGGAAAAAAGTTGTACTAAAAGTGTTAGGCACGTTAAGAGAAAGAATAGCTAATAACTTCACTCAGTGAAGAGAAAAATAATTCGTATAGAGAAAATATGATTAATAATTGGGGCCCTTCGATTAAGCTTAACGAGGATAATATATTTTGAGCCTAAGGCAACCGCCTCACCTTCCTTAGCATAAGGCCAGTTATAGGCACACCGCTCACCGAGTGTAATATCGACAAATTTTTTGAAAAATAATACAAGTATTTTATTATTATTATTAAAATTACAATTAATTTATACAATTTTATCATTTGAAATATAAGTAATTATACTATTATATTAAAAGCTCAAATATATATATATATAATTATATAAATATATAAATTTAAGATACTATAGTTGTAATACAATAAAAATATTGAATAATAGAGCTTAATTTCATTGAAATTACATTAATTTATGCATAATATATGTTTAAAGGCCCAAATAGACCCATAAGAACTAAAACCAAACATAAACTCTAGTACCACATTATACTTAAACCACATTTTTTATTTCGATTGAATGACATGGGATGTCATACGGCATGTGGCATTTGACTTGCAATTTCACATTATGTAGAAACATTACTTTAACTCAATTTATTAGACCAATTATTTGCCTTGATATTGGTATTTCTATCTTCGACATCGAGGTTAATATCTTCGACATCAATGTCGGAGATAGTAACCCAAATGCGAACCCCGATGTCAGACAACATGGGGATTGTAGTCAGATTTATGAACCCCGATTTCGGGGATACTAACACCGTAAAATACACAAAAAAAGACAATCACGTAGGTAATTTAATTTAATGGAACTAATAGGTAAAAATAAAAAAGAGATGACTAAAATTAGTGGTAAATATACGATAAAATTGGTTAAACAAGATTGATGCTTAGGAAAAGAATCATTGATCGAATCCGAATGTAAAGTCTGAGTTTATCATCTGTAATGCTATCTATCTCTACTTGGTGATGGTAGCTACCTCTTACATGTCAGATTATTTTTCTTCTTAATTTATTATCTTTAGCGTTTCTCTTTTGGTTTTTGTTTTGCTTAAAGTCGCCTCCTCGTGAATATGATATCCGCTTTCTTTTCGCTACAAACGTTTGCTTAGTGAAAACACATTTTACGTGTGATCAGTGTCATTTTACAAAAGCCCACACGCCCATTTGCACCATTTACACTACAAAACCCTAAGAATTGCATAAAAATCTATGAAAACACCTAGACTCAGAATTTGTAATCAAATTTATTTATAACTAATATTTTTTGTAAAATTTTCATTAATTAGTAAACTCGTCAATTTTGCAATATACTTGCAAAATCAAATTCTATCAATTAGTAAACTCGTCGATTTTGCAGTATACTTGAAAGTTGATAAATCAAATCGGCACAAATTGTGACTGTTTTTTAAAATTTCACGAGAAACCCATCGTAAATTGGATCCGGGATTTCGAGTTAGGAGTGTCTAAATTTACTTCCTATTCAATATTTTTCTTAGTAGAGGACAAGAATGTAAATTCCCACTAGACAGCAAAGAAGAGACTAGAGAGAGAGTACGTTGAATTGAAGAAGAAGATAAGAGAAGAAGAAATAAGAAAAGGCAAAGGAACGGAGGAGCTTTGAGCTCGCCTGTGTGTGAGCTTGTGAAAGCCACGCTTCCTTCCATCCAATCCACGTATAACATAATCAAGCCTTCTTCGTCTTCTTATCCCATCACTCCCGCGCGCACAGACCATGGCCGCCTCACCACACGCTGCAGCCATTACCGCCAGCAAGCTGGCTGCGTCCCCGCGCAATGCCGCCACCCTGCAACGGCCCGCGCAACGCCTCGCGGCCCCGAAGTCGTCGTTCTTCGCGCCGTCTCTCGCCTTGGCTCGGCCCCCGCCGGCCACCGCGCCCAAGTTCTCCATGCGCGTGGCCGCCAAGCAGGCCTACATTTGCCAAGATTGCGGGTGTGTTTAGTGTTGTGTCTGTCTTGTTTTGGCGAGTTGTTTGTTTTGATACGGTGGTGATCATGGCATTGGCAGGTACATATACAATGAGAGAACCCCCTTTGAGAAGTTACCCGACAGCTTCTTTTGCAAAGGTATTTACTCTCATTCACTATCCATATCATTGCTTTTTTGCCATAGGAATTGGCCTGCACCAAGTATAAATACCCGAAACTCGAAATTACCTCACGGTTACTCGGATTCGGATTGAATCCGTTTCGGTTTCCCGCTTCCGGGTTCCTGACTCTTAAGATTCGGTTTTTGGAACCGATTTTTTCGAAGCTTGATAATATATAGTTTTATTATAAAATTATAGTTAGCAACTAAGTATTTGTAAAATTATATATTATGTCATATACAGGAAATCGTATTTTATTCGTATTGATAAGTTATAATTTATGCACGACTAACTTAATTTCCTCGAAAAATAAAACAATTATCGTGAAGAATTGTGTAATGATCAAATACTTACACCGGTTTTATCGCCTTTTAAAATTGTTCTAGATTTTGACGAATCAATTGTTGTTGTATATTGTGCATTGTTATTGAAATTTCTTATTGGATTTTATATTAGTTAGATCTTTTTATACTTAATTCTTACAAAATTTTGCTTTAATAAATTGAAAGAAGAAGAAAAAAAATCCGGATCCGAAGTGAAAATTGCCTCTCATAATTAGAAACTGAATTTTTGGGTTCTGTAAATTTTGATGGATAGTGTGTCTCAACTCAAGATGCTACACTTTTTTCACTCACCCATTTTAAATTGAATCTACGTATTTTTGGTTCGGTGACTTGATATACATACGTCTATCTTAAAATCAATTAACAATTAGAGACTAGTTGTTTGCTTATAAACTTTATTAAGCTTTTTTTTTTAAAGAGCTAATAGAGGCATAAATACCTTAAGTTGTTCAAAATGGGAGGTATGTTCCCTAATTTTCCCAGAATTTTCGTTCACCCCGTAACGGGGAAATGGTAATGGAACAAACCTAAAACCCAATTATGCAACCTTTGCAGCGGCGGATGTAGGCACTTCGTGGGTGAGGTTGGAACCACCCCTCACATTTTAAAATACACTAATATGACCCTAATTCTTGAAAACTTATTCAAATAAGCCCCTCTAAAGTCAAAGCACAAACACCACAAAGCCTAAGCAGTTGAAAACTTGAAACTATGCAAATTTAATGACAAAAAATCTGAACCCCGTGGCTTGGAATCCTGGTTCCGCCAGTGAACCTTTGGGTATTATTCCGCGCAATTAAAAACTTAGGAATATGTCTTTGATAATTATGCCGTTGTTATCTCTTTTAGAAAGAAGTATTATCTTATGGCATTATTTTCTTTGGTGGCGCAGTTTGTGGTGCACCCAAGCGGAGATTTAAGACATACAACAAGCCTTCAGTGTCAAAGGACGCCAACAACCTCGACGTCCGAAAATCACGGAAAGCACAGCTCCAAAGAGACGAAGCAATCGGGTAAAACACATCAGGCTGTTTTTTTTTTTTTCATTACTCACTCAATTCTCGAAGATAATTTGTTCTCCGTAAACTCACCTTTGATTCTAACGCGACTTGTCTGGCGGCGGAAATTTAGGAAGGCGTTGCCTGTTGGCATTGCTGTAGGAGTTGCAGTGCTTGCTGGACTATACTTTTACCTCAACAGCGCCTTTTAGGTGTCGGAACAGCGACTGAGTGTCCATTTTTTGTACTAGAAAATTTGATCTCCGAAACACTTTAAATGATTCTATTAAACTCAGGTTGTTTCACTTCACTTGTGTCTTCTTCCTTGTTTTCAACATTGGAATGAATAATCCTCCTTCAGTTGGACCTTTTTCGAATGTATTTTCTGGAGTTCTGGAACTGTATTTTTAAGTGTATGAAGAACAAGTTAAGTTCATCGGTGTTCTCGACCGCTAATCACGACCTAATCCCCACGAGCATGTATATATTTTCTTCGACTTTTAAAAACTTCGGTTTAGTTCATTATCTTTGAGAGTCATCAATAATCATTTGGCTTTAAATTGCTATACCCTGCACCCAAAACCGATTCGACAGAACCAAAATACAAGAAATGTACGTAACAGATTGAAACTAGAACGTCAAGTAAAAGATTTGAGAAAACCCGGCCGAATCTTTTCTTAGTTCCTTCTCGTTGTAGCCGCCCTTATTCGTGACAAATGGTAGCAATTACAGACGCTTCTATGATCAAAAAATCATATGAACAACCAAGACAATCGGTTTTTACAGTATGTATCTTGCACTTCAAGTAATCTCAGACAACGCCTTGGCTCGCGACACTTGCATCAGTTTACAAAGAAAGAATTCTAACATAATGATTAAACCGGCGTTAGTAAGCAAACAGACTTAACTTCCGTTACAAGAAAGCCGATTATAACGGACTTTTAACTAATCGAAATCACAAACTCACAAGAAAACACTCCAATGGTGCTTATCAATTTGCACTAGATGACTACAATTATCGTTATGAGCATGTGGGAATTTAGAAACACTACAGAGAAACCGAATTTAACGCAAAAGCGAAATCTACCTCTAATTTGATATTATAGATTAGGTTTTTATTTTTTATAAACACGGTAAATATGCTAAAAATTAGTCAGTCACAAGCGGTAACCGGCAGTCGCTTTTTTATGTGATGATATGTAATCTTGAATCTCTTGATCTGATGATATGTATTGTAATCCAAATCCAGAAGTTCAAAGTCAGGTACATGAAAATATTGTTCACGTATAATACCACTGCAAATACGGTCGTCGGACTCGGACAAAGCATCTAAAAAATCAGACTGCTTTAGAACAATTAAAAGCGATAACCAGCATTTAAAATGATTAAAAAAAACGTACTGAATTTCCGGTAATGCAGCATTGCAAGCATGTTAATAGTTTCTCTAACAGCTACAAACTTTCATTAACTTCATTACGTATAAAGGACATCAATAATCATTTTGCATTTATTTGTTTTTGCTGGAGCATTACAACATATTAACAAATAAAAAATGACAATCTACAGTTTAGATTCATACTATGATTCTTGCAATACAAACGAGCCCTCGATCCTCTTCTCCATGGACTGGTTAACAGGGAAATTAAGAGAGAATATGTCGTTCGTACTCGAGGAGGGCACGGGCTTGAATTCGTAAGGGCCTTCCTTTGGTCCCCAAACCTGCGAAACATGAAAATTCAACTGCCTTATTATAACTGAGCAAAGTGGCTTAAGGCTTGAATTAGGTATTTGTTCATAAGCTTACTTGGTTTCCATCATCATCGTAGCCCCGATCCCATACGTGTATTTCGTTATTTCTCAAAACTGAGAGTTCTGATGTGGAATAGACTGCCCCATTCTGTCATTATCAAAGAAAAACCAGAGACTAGAATGAACAACAGTCCGAGGACATAATAAAACTTTTAGTGGATATATCACATATAGAAACCCATTTCACATAAAATTAAATTTGAAGTTGAATATAGTTAGCATTTAGCAAGATGCATTTTAGGGGTCCCAACCGGCAGCCAAGATTTTTTAATCTTTTTTCCCAGTTACGATTTTGATAAGTGTTTTTTCACCGGAAAAAAAGTATAAAAATAACCGTAAGGACACCGGTTTTTCAAATCTAAACTCAAACTTAAAAACAATAAACTAAATATACCCTAAAAACTTATATTTTACACCCCTAGTTTAACCCCAATTTTTTTCAAAAAAAGTAATTAAATTGATCGGGAATCGTGTCCGTTAAAATACTGGGTACCGGATTTTTAATAACTGAAATGACTGGTTTTAAACAGAGACTGGGAAGCCCAAACGAGTATAAAATTATCACCCCTACATGCATAAACACAAACTCGTGATTTCCCCATATCAACTACACATATCATATGAACTAAAGTCACATATCAACGAGGTAGTTCAAAATGACCAGGAAATGAGATAGTGGGTTGACGGAAATTACCCAAGAACTAGGATAACCCCCGGGAGGCGTTGATCCTTCATATAAGCAGCGTTTCCCGCGATCACACCGTTTAAGATGTATTGTTGTTAAGTGTTCTGCAATGTCCTGCACCCACATCTAAGTGTTATACTTCTACGATAACTGAAACTACGGCAACATGAAATAAACTGACGACAACAATCGAGCTAACTGTATCTTTTATAGGATCGGGTTCGGATAGATCCAGGGACTTAGATCGGGCTAACTGTTATGGTCCCACATTCTGGATCTTGTCACGGGATCTAGAACCAATGAAACCCTTTTATAGTGTCCACTCGAGACTCTAGAGAGAAACCAAGCTAACTTCACTAAACTATTTACTTAATAAAAATCAGCTTTCGTCTCCCGTTGCTCAGAGCTTTTTAACTAAGTTAGACATTACACTTAATAGACCGAGCCTGGCTGACATAACTTAACAGTAATTACACTCTAGATTAATAAACATCGTGACATTGGCATAAATGACAAGCCTGTACAAACAATCTCATGGCTAATGATTCATGTACTGAAGCTGCAAAATTCAAGTCACATTTTTGTCTACATGATCTACTTTCAGTCCCCAAAATTATATGAAAAACTAACTGCGTTTTACTTTGCACTGGTTTTGTTCAATGTTTCAGAGCCCGGAAACCGATAACCCTTCAATGTTCTAATTTTACAGGTATACTGACGGGGTGTCTAATGTCTATAGGGTTTTAAAAACCGATTATAGGTGCCAGTCACCGGTGAAAATCTCTTCAACTCTGGTCTTGTTATTATTACAACATAGAACTCACTTACTCACCAATTCGACAAAAAACAGACAGTCTTCCTAGTAAAGTACAAGGGAATCACATAAACCGTCTTGGAATATAAGATCGTGACTGCACAGAACGAACGGATACTTACACCAATAACTTCTTCAGGCAGAGGACGCTGGTCCTTTCGATCACAGAAGTTCTTGTACTCCTCCGCATCCCGAATGGCATACGTGCTTACCTGCAAATTGAAAATGGCTTCACGTATTGGTGTTTTTTCCCCCTTAATCCTTAGTATTCACAGGTTGAGTCATAAAGGTATTATCTGAAGGCCGGTTAATCCAATATGCCATGGAAATAAATAGCAGGCAATAAAAAATTCCGAAAATATGGTCACCTCAACATTGCATTTCAACTCTTTAGGGCAAGGCTTCACCATATAAAATCTCTGCAAGCAGAAACCAACTAGAGCTTTTAACAAATGCAATGGACAAGAACAATGACGTTCGTTTCAACCGAAATAACTAAAACATAGAACCGAATCCGCATATTTACCTGCCTAAACGGCTTCTGGGGGCTTCTCCAGAATGCCTACCAAGTACCGAGAAGAACAAAAACACCGAAGCCTCAAGTGAATTAAACAAACGAACTATCCGAAAACGAAATTGAAAACGGGATAAACGGACAAATCGGCCGTTACCTGTTCGGAATACAAAACTTTAGAGCCATCCACCATTTCAGCAGCAGGGCATGTGAGCATTCTGCAGAGTTCAAACCAAACAATGAGCCTAAGAAGTTCAACTTCAAACAATGGTGATTCACAACAGACTACTAGTTCGTTTCTTGAATTGAAATGGCGAAATCAATCAGAGCAAAGCCTGGTTCTTGAACCTGAAATTGAAGTAGTGGTCGGGGTCGCGGGAGGCTTGGGCCTTGGAGAACTTGTCGCCGGAGAGAGAGCGCGACACGAGGCGCGCGTGGTCCCAGCGCGTGGTGGACTTGGTGAGGCGCTTGAGCAAGAAGGCGCCTCCGATCAGCACCAGCGTCTTCACCACCACTCCTCGCGCCACGCCGCCCCAGCCGCCGCCGCCGCCCTCCGACGAGGAGCACGCCTCCTCCTCCGACGCGCCGATCGCCATAACTTAACCGAATCGACTCGCAGAGTGACCTTGGAATGGAGCTCCACACACACCAGACCAGAGCTCGAATAAAGAATAAAGATTTTCTTTGAGATAATTTGTGTGAGAGTCAGGTGCCCAATGAAATCATGGTCGTTTTCCAAACTCTACCTTTGTATTCATGTCGTTTTTTAATAGCTACTCGCTTGATTCATGATTACATAAGTATTAGTCTATGGGTGCAACAAATAATACCTGGAAAACCGGGTAGTAATCAGAATCCGAATCCGAATTCGGGTTCCGAATTAGAACCAAGTACGGGTACTCGGTATTAAATTTCTGAAAATTGGGTACCCGGATTAGTTTAATTATTTATTAATAATTAAATCTAAATAATTATATTATATTATTAATTATTGATCTCAATATCACAATTTTTTTTTGAATGGAAATATCACACATTAAATGTCATGGTGCAACACCATCAATTTATTTATTGACATGTTATTTACCAAAAAAGGCTAGAAACGATAAATTCCAAATCACAAATCGTTCGTCGAAATGACACGGTTCCAAAAGAAAAGTTCCGTAGAATTAAATTTCCAACAACTTTACATTTGATGGAAAATCCAAAATCCATTTTCTTTTGTCAGTTAAACTCTTGGTACCAAACTTTGGTACTTTTGCCACGTCAAAATTAGATCTTCCAAAATCTTACACAGGCTTCAGTTTTATGAATCCTGAAAAATGATAAAACATATCGAATTTTTAAACCACGTACGTATCATCCGTTACGGAGCTATCTTGGGGACCATGGATCCTTATCACTTAAGCTCCAACGAACCGCTAGTAGATCATCAAACCTCGGTATTATTCGACTATAAACCAAAGGGTGCACTCTTTAGTGATGGAAATATATATTATGTCCTTTACAGCAAAGTGTTCATTGATACAATCAAATTCGGGTTATTGATGATTCACACATGAGCAGTTAGATTTTATTGTTTTGCCTCTCACTGCATTTTCATCATTGACTCAGTCGGCAATATTATGATTATGGTTACGATTCATAAGCTGCGCACGGGGACATCTCACTTCTCACCCCCGACAATCAAGGAAAACATCTTGACTAGGGTAATACACTCAGGGCCTCCTGAAAGATATGAGTATAAGAAATATGTGGCCACAGACAAGTTAAAATAGTTTTTAACTTGGTTGTTCAATATTCTTATCCCAACCAGGATAAAGGAACTCGACTCAATAGATGTGCCAAACCATGGTTTGTGTCCAATTCTGAGTAGTAATGATGTTGAAGGAATAAGTCATTTAATGAAGCTAATATATATGTAAATCACATGATTTATCATCATTAGCTTATAACAAGGATCAACGCATTTTAGTAGATTGGGGGAAGCGATGTCTAACTAGAGACTATTCACTTATTGTAGACTTTGAATCCACGGCTAACACTGCAAAATCCTATGGAGTCACACGATGACAAATTCGCAACGAAAAAGGGTTTTGGGTTCATCAAGCTTTTCGGGCTGACCAAATTTTAACATAGTTACCACAAGTTTGTGGGCAATATTATGAGTGACCCAATAATGTATCCAATCCTGGTACATTCGTGCAAGTGGAGATTGTAGGAAATGCCTGAATCGAGAGTTGGGTTTATCGGGCTTTTCGGGTTTTAACCCAACTACATTATTTGGTAACGGGCCTACTCAGGCTGATAAATTAACTATGACGTTATTAATTAATTGCATAATTAATTAATAATGACCTAATGGATTTAAATCCATTAACTGGGCCAAAAAAAAACCCATTAGGTCATTTTAACATTGTGGGCTATAAATACGTGATTTAAGCTCATTAATGAAATAACCCTAAGCCAAATACAAATATACCTATACACTAAGCTCCCAATGTCTCTGTCGGTTGTCGCCTATACACTGAGGAGAACCTATCTGTCCGACGAATTGTTTTCGGGTCATCAGACGTTCCTGAAACGACGTGGTGGACAATATAGAGGCATGGCAATTGACGTGCTAAGATCTGCATCACGGGAAACATTCAGCCACACGGAAAATTAGGAACTTTTCAGCAATTTCGGTAAACAAAATTGAGAAAAAGTCATAGAAAAACCCAACAATACATACATTCAATGCGGTAAAATTATTAAATTTTAATTAAATTGATGTGTATTTAAATATAAAAATTAGCGATATAAGCACTAACTTTCTCACTATTAATAAGGTTGTCGATAAAATTGTAGTTGTATAACTATAAAAAAAAAATTTAGCCATAAAACACTAACTTTATCAGTCTAGGGCTGTAACTAAAACCCGGAGCCAGGATAAAAATCCGCATCTGCATCCGTATCAAATTTTAAAATTCGAATCCGGAATCCGGATTCCACACCGGATTCGGATACGGGTTTTGTTATTCTAAAATCCGAATATCCGGTATTCGATTTTTAACCCGGTTTATTTTAATTTTTAAAATTTAATTTATTTTTTAGTATAAATAAAATATATATATATATATATATATGTATATATCTATGTTAAGTGTTGAAATGGCAGTCATTAGATTTATAAATGTGTGTATGTATGTAAATGTTTAGTATTAAATTGGCAGTTATTCGAAGTTAAAGAACCTCACTTTAAGGTCTTTTTATATGAATTATTGAATTGTCATATATTATTTTTTAGAAATCGTAAGAAATGCTCATTTTGTGTGAAAGGTTTAAGAAAAATACTCATGTGTGAGAGTAAAAAATACATACAGTTGGCATTTTTCTTATACATTTGACACAAAATTGGCATTTCGTTGATGTTGATGATGATGCACGGGGTGAAGTAAAGATGTCGCGGAATGAAGATGGCGAGAATGTTTTTTTCATGCATTTTTATTTTTAAAACCGGATTCGGATAACAAAATCGGGTTTCAAAAATAGGTATCCGGATTTCCAAATTTGAATACGGATAATAATTTTTGGATATCCGGAAAACCGGATCCGAATAATTCAAAAAACTGGATGTCCGCTTCGATTACAACCCTATTTATCACTATTACTCTATTAGTATAAAAAATGATTTCGATCTTCAGATTTATCGGTGCGGTAAAGATCATTGCGTTAATATTTTTTTTGGTCATAAATAAAATAGAAATTAGAAAATTTGAAAGTAAAAATAAAATGAAAGCTGATGTGGGCGGGAGAAATGCTGAAATAATTAATTAGTTTTTTGAAATCTCTCACTTCGTCGTCTTCTTCTTCACTCTCTCTCTTCCTTCCAAATTTCTCAGTTCCAAACACCAGACCTCCATTCTTCTTCTTCTTCATGCTAAGACCCACCAACCTCCATACCTCAACCATACCACCACCGTTCGCCGCCTACGAGCGCCCACCTCCGATAAGGTTTTTTTTTTTTTTTTTGGTGTTGTTGTTCTTGTTTCTGGTTTACACCTCCAAAATACAGGGCTTTGTTTAATTTGCTAATGAATTTCGATCTGAATTTAAGCCCAAGTTTTGGTGTTGTTCAGTTTCTGTTGAGTACTCCTTGGAACTGGAAGCTCATCGTTGCCTGTTCGTGGATTTGGATCAATCAATTGAGCGCGGTAAGCTGATCTGAATTTATAAATAGTGTAAGAGTTGTCTCGTTTTCAAAGCTGAATGGCATGCCTTAACGGGTATGACCCAGCGAACTCTTTTATGTTACAGGGTCATTTGAACTGTATCTCTATGAATTTGTGTACATTTTTAGCAAAAATCTTTGATGTTTAACATTTGTATCAACTGCTTTCTCAGCCCAGAAATTGCATGCTTTGATGTGTTATATGAGCCCAGAGAAATTTTCCATCATTTGGTGTTACAGGGTCAAGTGAATTGCATCTCACTCAACTATTTGTGTGATTTATTAGGAAATTGTTGAAGGAACTTACCAAGTTCGGAGGGATGGGCGTCGAGGATTACCATGTTATCGAGCTCGTGGGTGAAGGCTCGTTCGGGAAAGTATACAAGGGGAGAAGGAAGTACTCTGGCCAGGTAATATATATATCTATGTATATATATATTATTGATCTGCTGTCTCTAACATTTTGATTGTACAGACTGTTGCGATGAAGTTCATTATGAAACACGGGAAAAGTGACAAAGATATTCTCAATCTAAGACAGGAAATTGAGGTAGGATTCTCATTTCTCGGTATCTCCATTGATGTTTTTGGATTATGTGACATTATTCCAATTTTTTTCGTAGATTCTTAGAAAGCTGAAGCATGAAAATATCATCGCGATGCTTGATTCCTTTGAAAGTCAGCAGGAGTTTTGCGTCGTCACTGAATTCGCGCAGGTTTGTGTTACAATCCCTTTA
This sequence comes from Parietaria judaica, assembly GCA_954871525.1. Classification (NCBI taxonomy): domain Eukaryota; kingdom Viridiplantae; phylum Streptophyta; class Magnoliopsida; order Rosales; family Urticaceae; genus Parietaria; species Parietaria judaica. The sequence continues at coordinate 11,137,350 of OX940865.1, read as the reverse complement.
TTAGTTCATGGGAAAACAGAGATTATGAATGTTTGAAATACTTGGTATAATAGAAGTGGGCTTATGCATGGCATGAACCTTGGTACACAGGGCGAACTATTTGAGATTCTTGAAGATGATAAATGCCTTCCTGAGGATCAAGTTCAAGCAATTGCAAAGCAGTTGGTAATATTTTCTTAAGGAACAAATATCAGTATTAATCTCGAGTTTTGGCTTTGATTTATGTTTTTTATTTATTTCTTATTCTTCATTCTTACTCGAATCATCTTGAGTTTTGCAGGTGAGAGCGCTGCATTACTTGCATTCAAATCGTATAATCCATCGTGACATGAAGCCGCAGAATATCCTCATTGGTGCGGGGTCGATTATTAAGGTTATTATTGAGTTTCTATGCGTATTTTTTTCTTCTCTTTTATTGTTTTCACACTTTGCAGTCCTTATTTTTGGCTCACAAAGAAACTCCCATACTCAGATTATTAAATGATTTCCGTTCATATTGAGTAGGGGCATTGGTTTTTCCAGTTGAATTTATAGTTTTCTTATTGACTACAGCTTTGTGATTTTGGATTTGCTCGTGCAATGTCCACGAATACCGTTGTGTTGCGATCCATTAAAGGTTAGCTTTTTCCAATAAATTACACTATTTGTTTGTTTTATAAATTGTTTATGAATACCGGAAAATCTTAATGAACTATCATCGATATCTTTAGGCACTCCTCTTTATATGGCCCCAGAGCTGGTAAGGGAGCAACCATATAACCACACTGCAGATTTGTGGTCTCTTGGAGTCATACTGTATGTAACCCCACTGTTCAAATACATTTTGGATAAAGTTCTCCAACTTTGATATTCTGGATTTCTAATTTCACTTGACACCTGTTATCTGAAGTCATGTTTTACATATTATACGCAGCGAGCTTCGTATTAATACCTATTTGTGTGCTTCGGAAACACGTATTTTATGATCGGATCTATAGTTAAAAGTAACCAGCAGTATTTATAGATTTTATAGGCTTACTTATTCCTTATTGTGTGGGCATCGAGAGTCTATTAGTCTCTTCTTATCTAAGAAATAATATGATTTTATAAAATTACATGTAAGCATTACTTTTAACATTGAAATTCAAAGTGCTATACAGTATACAGGTTATGTTGACTTCAGCCCATACCATTTTGCTCTAACAATACACAGTAACCTAAACATTTTATCACTGAATAAGACCTTATGCATGTATCTAAAAGAAAAACGAAAACAAAATAATTATTCGATTATTTATCTAGCTTATGTCTCTAAATTATTGTTGCCTCTTCTCTACCTTTTCTTTTTTCTTTATTTTCATTGAAACTAGTGACAAACTAAAGCCTCGAACGCTTTTCTAAACCTTGATAACAGGTATGAATTATTTGTTGGCCAGCCTCCATTTTACACAAATTCTGTATATGCGCTTATCCGCCATATTGTCAAGGTAAAGTAGGATACTCATAATATGAGGTTTGGTAACTTGAACTTCGAGATAATATCTAACTTTACATGATCTGCTTTCTGCAGGATCCCGTCAAATATCCCGAAAACATGAGTTTGAATTTCAAAAGCTTTTTAAAGGGATTGCTCAATAAGGTTGTCATTTGTCATACGATCAAACGTTATTGTTTTCCCTCAGAAAAATAGTATTGATTTTAAATTATTTTGGACTTTCAACTCTTTGTTTCTCACTTGTTCATTTGTACCAGGTACCCCAAAATCGATTGGCGTGGCCTGCACTTCTTGAACACCCTTTTGTTAAAGAAAATTTTGATTTTCACGAGGAGGTACATATCTTTCATCTACATTTTATTTCAAAAACTTAAGTGTCAACAAAAAAAAGTTATATATTGGTTACAATACTATTTTACCAATATTTTTTTAGTCTATGTCTCATCGTACATATTCCGATTGATATCTGAGCGCAAAAGTCAAAATACACAACTTATAGATCAATAAGTAGAAGCTATGGCGCATTGTGATGTTTTTTGTGATTGCATCACCAATACTGGTACACAGAATTTCCCATAACACATGTAGCTAACGCAATTATGGTTCCTATTGAACCGTCTTACAGAGCATAAACTCGTTCGCTGCCAGAGAGACTGACGTAGCAAGGAATGATGAAAGGAACACAGTTCATTCTGCAGGTTTGACTGCTCCCTGTACTGGCTCTGAAAGCTCTTTATATTCAATCCTTTATTTCTTTTACTAGCCATTGACTGTCGTTTATAGAAAAGTGTTAGTTCAGGTTTATTAATTAGAGTTACTTGTCCTAAATTCTGTGAGAAAGTGTCCGTAAATCCAAAGCCACAGGTCCTGCTACTAGTCAGTATCAAAATAATGTCTTTCACAAAGTTGAAAAGTTGATAGGAATATTCTCACCCAATTTCAAATCATATCTTAGGTAAAACCATTCCGCAAGTGCCTTCAGAGAAGAGTAATGGGCAGTCTATTCAGAATGAAGTTCAGTGTAATGTTCCTAAGCCCACTTCAGGAGCTTCTTCACCCCACGAGTTCCCCGGATTTACAGGAATGAATGGTGCCAAAGAGCCAGGTAGAAATAGGCACGATTTGCTCAATTTGGGTTGCTTAATTATAGTCATGACTTATACAGGCACTGACAAAATTTAAAGCCGATTCTCGAAATGGAGCTTTGGTGATTTCACAAAACCTCGATCTCCCTTTTCTTGAGAGAGATTAAAATTGGTTATTGGCTACTCTTTTCATTAGCTTAACCTCTCTTTGATAGACTAAGGGCTTGACTGAGTCCAACCTAATAAAACCTTAAAACGCAATTAAATAATCTAAATGATACACATTATATAGCCGAATTACATAAATGTATGGTACAGGCACCAATTATTTTTCAAGATATGAAGTGAGAGTGAGTCTTTTTCTTTCAGGCTCCCTAAAATTGGATAATCTGGAGAGTACTTCATGCACAGTCAAAGGGGCACACATAATCTGTCAAGATAATGAAGCCTTAGTCGAAGTTTTATCACCGCTGAAAAGATGGCTGAAAGGGTCTCCGAGTCCCTGCGGGTATATCGTTAATTCATTTTCTACTGAATCATTACTCATGTAATTATGTAAAGCTTTGTCTTAATTTGCTTGCTTTAAATCTACAGAGATCAAGATATTGTTAATTCAAACCAGTCACTGACTGTACTTTCAAACTTAATCTCGGCTGGTGCGGTAAATGCCAATGGGCTGTTTGATGAAATATTGAATCAACTTCTTGCTTTCGTTGCAACTGTTATCGGATTGAAATCATCCAAAGTTGATGACTTAAAAGCAAAGGTGTGTATGTGAGAATTTTAGAATTTAGTACCAGTATTCGCTGTTTGTATCTGAAGACCTGTTATCTATCTGATCTGAAGATGAATGCGCATACACACCGCAAGTGGAATTTATTAATTATCATCCAATCATTAAAAATGTATTTGTAGATCTTAATAAGGTAAATTTAATTCTGATATGCACTCTTTTCCCATTTGTTTTTCCTCACAATCACGTATATTAGCTTATTTCAGATAATGTCATACATTTTTAGGATGTTAAATACCTTTCGAAACAGGGCACTTAAAATGTCTAAGACTCTTGAACAGCTTCAGAAAGATCATTAGTGCTGAAGCAAGTCAAAATAATTTCAGGGTTTTGCTGTCATCAAAGTTCTGTTGGACAACAAGGGAAGTGGCATTACCGCCTCATATTTCAGGCATTGGGTCAATTTAGCAGAAACATTTTCGCAGGTTTTACTCTTTTAATGACATCTACAGCGTGTAATAGCTGCAGTATTATGATTTACATCTTGTTATCTCATGTCGTACAATATTTGTAGGTCGTTGGTTCCGCTGAAGGTGTCGTTGGAAGAGTCTTATACGAATCAATGGCTTGCATAGCCGTCATGTTGTCTTCAGTTTCTCAAGGCTTGAAGGATTATTACTCTTCACGTTTGGGCCATAGAGATATTTCTGTTCCTTTTGAAACATTCAAAAAGATTTTGGATCATGCTAAAACATCTGGTGTAGTTGACCGTATGTGCATATGTTTAGCTATTACGGGCTCGAGTCCCGCTTCAGGCTCTTCTGAGATTCCACGAGCTGCTGGAGAAGCATGTCGAGCTATTTGGTCACTGATAGATGCGTCGGAGACTCTACAAATGAAAGGAAATGATTTATTGCATGATACAGAATCCATAACATTTGTTGATTCAGTGACAAAAGCATTCCTCAGATCGAAGGCAGTCCAGATTGCTATATTTTATTGCCTTCATCACCGTCTTGAGTCCTCGTTATGTTCTGGCATTCAGGTTTGACACTCGCTCTTCTGGACCAAAATTTATTTGGAAGAATATTTTGATAACTAATAAACTCGATTAAATTATAATTTTGTCTGTCTCGATTCGATAGAATGTCATAAAATAAATACTCAATAACTAAGAAACCTCTATAATATAAAAAAATTCATGGTCTCTACTAGATTATAGATGTTATAATATATTCTGAACACAAAAATTTGGCCACTGGGAATTCATCAGAAAGGTGAATCCTCTCTTTACTGCAATAATCAAAACGAAAATAATAAACGACCTTTCGTGAGCGCAGTCAAGAAGCTCTGTGTTATGCAAAGGGAGAAAAAAAAAACATAAAGAGCATAAAAGACTCTGAGGACTAGGTGTTGGCGCCTATATAGTGATGTTCAACCCTAAAGACAAAATAAATTGAAGGACTAAGATACCCTTAATGATTTAATTGACCGAAAAGCCCCTAAAGATATAGTAAAATAAACAGACTTAATAAAAGGACTCAAACTATCGTTTTACTCTTCTTCCAGCGGTACGTAAGCACGGGTCTATCTTTTTCCCAATTAGGCTCTATATTAGCTAGTTAAATCTCTCTTGTGGTGTTTCAATCCTTCTCATTTTCTCTAATTTCAGTTTCACTTATAATGTTCTAAAAATCTTACGTTTCAGATTTTGTTAAAGTGCTGTCTCAGTAATATAACTGTTGCGGGTGTCTTATGTGGACTGCCAAACTCCTTACCAGTAACCACCATCGTCAGCGGTGGAGGAGACGGAACCATACTCTCAGAGATTTTCACCATATTGTCCTTTTGCATTTCCTCTTTCAACGAAGACACTCAAACAACCGAAACAAAGGGCCAATCCGTCAATCCTGCCGTTACGCACTGTTGCCTTGTCATCGCAACAGTTGCACAGTCGTTGAAAGCAACCGGAAGAAATTCTTCACTGTTTATGCTCACCACTTCCCAAAAGAAGCAGGCTTCTCGGCTTATGAGCCTTGCCCATTATTTTTCTTCTGATGGAAGAACGACAATGCCCTTCCATCCTCATAGCACGTCGGCCATGTTAGCTCTTGCTTCAATCTTGTTACTTGAAAGTGGTTCATCCGTTGGATCATCTGTCTGTGAGATTGCACTGCCTCTGATTCCTCGAACTTCCACACTATGCGAATGCCTCAAGAACTCATCGCAGCCTGAGAATGAGACTGCAAATGGCACCGGTTCATATTGGCATGGGCGTAACGATGCATTAGTTGGTTGTTTAGAAGCCAGGCTGAGATTCGGAGGACCACTTGCTGTTCAACAGCTTTGTGCGAGTGGCGTACCTCTGATTCTAATCGACCTGTTAGCTAAAAATTATATGATGGAGAAGACCATTGTAGGCCAAGTTGGGTTATTATCCCCTGTAGGAGTTGTTTGGGCAGTTTCGTCAATAAGCCAATGTCTCTCTGGGGGAGTTGCTCCGTTTCGTCTGGTCATGCTGAATGCTGAATATGTTAAGCTAATGTGTGGGTTGATAGGTGACGTTCATCTCAAGCGAGTGAAGTCCTTTGTGGGTCCCGGTGGAGGTAGAGATGGCATCAGAGACACGGTTCATGCAGTGATTGATCTACTAGCGTTTCCTTTTGTAGCTGTACAGAATGCTCCCATGGCTTTGCAGTCAGCTACTGCTTCTGTGAGCAGTGGCTTCATTCTCAATATGGGCTCGCCAGGTGGAATGGTGGGCGTGGAAGACAAGGACATGGTGAAATTGATCGAGGAAGATCTGGGGAAGTATATCAAGATTCTTTTGGAGGTGGGATCATGTATTGATTAGAATTTTGTTTATTGATGCTGTTCGTTTCCTTAATTTTAGTTATTGGCAGCAATGTCCTAATAGTTTTAAAAGGTAGCACTTCGTCCCTTAGGAGCTAAATAATGACGATTTTTCTAACTTGTAGCCAACACATGACTTGTCTTTAATCTTGTTTGGTAATCAATTTCAAAAATACCTCCAGGTAATTCATATTTTGAGCACAAGTTAAACACTTTTCATCATTTTTTAATGCGTAATGGGGAACGTGCTACTGGACAATGTTGGTAAATAAAATTCGCAAGCTGTTAAGTAAGATTCAGGGGAATTACAACCAATTATGTTTTGTATATTTTATGGTTATATGTTTTGTGATGGGATTAAAATGGATTGTTCAGGTGGGAGTGGCAAGTGTGATTATACAATGTTTGGAAGTTATGGAGTCGAAATACTTGGGAAGGCCCGTGGCGTTCGTGGCCAAAATGATAGGCTATCGACCACTAGCAATTCAGCTCGTGAGTAAAGGCTTGTTGGAAGCCAACAGATGGAGAAGATTACTTGATTCTTCAACTCCCAGAGAAGTTATTTTAGATGCTCTCATGATCATCTCAGATCTAGCACGAATGGATAAGGTTAGCTGTGAGAGGATTATTTCTAATTAAATAAAACTTTCTATCTCTGTCAAGAGGCATTTTGGTTATTGAAGTTAAGTAGTTTGTAAGTTTGGGTTGTGTTCTGAAAGAAAGGACTGCTATGTTTTGTTGTTTTTATGTAATAAAATTATCGGGAATTCGTTTCTTCGGTGAATTCTTGTTTTTTTTTTTCTACTTCGTTTCCTTTCAAAAAGGCTCCACACTAAAGTTGACTTCCTTGGCGTTCAGGGCTTCTATGAATACATCAACAGAGCTTCGATCTTGGAATATCTAAAGAATTTTCTTGTTCATGAAGATCCCAATCTACGTGCAAAAACGTGCAGTGCCCTAGGAAACATGTCTCGCCACAGCTCCTACTTTTATAGCTCACTGGTAATGGGACAAAATTTTCGACATGTGATAAAACAACATCACTTCACAGAATTTCTTATTTGGTGCCTCGACTGTGGTGTTTCAGGCAAGATTGAATATCGCCGGCCTCTTGATCGATCGATGCTCCGATGGCGACAAACGCACAAGAAAGTTCGCATGCTTTGCCGTACGTTCTGATGATATTCAAGGTTAAGTTTTTTATGCATATAGCTTGTGGCATCTTCATGTTTTGATTGTGAATGCAGATTGGAAACGCTGCCTACCATAATGACGTGTTGTATAAAGAGCTGAGAAGATCCATTCCACAGCTTGCGGATTTGTTGGTTTCAGCAGAAGAAGACAAGACTAAGTCAAATGCTGCCGGGGCTTTGAGCAACCTTGTTCGCAACTCCGACGAACTTTGCGAAGATATCGTATCCAGCGGAGCCCTTCAGGTTTGTGAACATGCTTAGTCAATACAGTTGTTTATATCTACAAGAATTCCATAAAAGGTTTATTTGGAAAAATATCCGAAAAGCGGGTAAGTAGTGTATAACTTGGCCGTTGGTTTTAAAATTTTGCTCAAATACCCTAGAACTTTTTGTATGGTTCGCATTTACCCCTTCTCGATTTGGTTCCACTAAATTTTAACAAACCAACATTGTGCATATATTAAACTTCAAGTGTTTATTTTGGCCCTACTGGTAAAATTTGCTACAATTTTTCCATTTGATAGAGTGGTAAACTGCAAATATTATGGATTGAATCGTATTAATTTTATTTATTTATGCTGTACTGATTATCTATAATTTATATAGACATTGTGCGGCAAATGTCAAAAGGCGAAAAAGTAACAAAAATACCTCTAAAGATTGTCAAATTACGCAGATTTTTGTAAAATTAACAGAATTAAACAGAGGGGTAAACAATCGCCCAAAAAATGATTGAAATTGGAGGAATTTGAGCAAAAAATGATTGAAATTAGAGGGCTTTGAATTGATTTGAACGTGTCAATAAAGTATCCGGGGATTGAGCACATTGGTGGAATTTGTTGTTGGCGGCTTACACGTGTGAATAGCTTGTTCTGGTATTCAGTTGTGTTTTTGGTAACGGGTCCTGTCATATGTGAAAAACATCCTCATAAAATGCATATCTATGCTCTGCTTTATCGGAGAATAAGCTGTCTATTTTATAAATTATGTGCAGGCTCTGCTGAAGCTGGTGGTCGACTACTCATCGCTGGCCTTGAATCCGTGCAAGAAAGACGCCCTGAATGAGTCACCGCTTAAGATAGCCCTGTTTTCATTGGCAAAGATGTGTGCGCATCCACCGTGCAGGCACTTTCTCCGTTCATCGGAGCTCTTCCCGGCCATCGGGAGGCTCTGCCAATCCCCGGAGAAGGAAATTTCTAAATACGCAACTGCCATTATCGCCAAAGTCGGGGACGCCTGAAAGCAGTTTACTCAGTTTCGAGGAAAGTTAAATTTGGGCATTTTGAGTATGTGCATAAAAGGCTGTTAAAGTGTAAAGTTTATGCTATTATGTGCTTTGTTTAATATCTTCTGTTGTACTCGCATTTCACTTGGAATCATTTCCAAACATATATATTTACTGTACAAAAATATAGCAAATTTTTGTTGTGATTTTTGCCCCAAAGAGTCCTCTAATGAAACTGCATAAGTCCCACAATCTTGGTGGGATCTAATCATTTTAGACTAAATTTACAACACCAAATACTATCTACTTGTATTTTTTTAATAAATAGATACAAAGGGAATAAATAATTTATATTATTTGGTGGCATCAAAGCAAAGGTATGTCTCGTCGAGTCCCAAGGAACATAGGACAACTCGACGATCTGCGAGGGGCTTTGACGATTGAGAACCGTGACGGACTTTGTACCATGTCCCCTAGTTGTGCTCGAACGCATAAAAATCTCGTCTTTTTGGAAGATTACTCGGAAATTTAAGGCTTCTGAAAAAATCGCGTCTTTTTGAGGAGTCACGCTTGGCGAGTAAGTCTTATGAACAAAAGAAGCTTTCGCCTTGTGATCATCATCTTCAACTGTCTTAATTAGGTCAATGATCACAAAAATACTTAAAATTTGATCAAAGAACCACTCGTGTATCTAAAGTTTAAAAGTGGTGGTAAAAATATTCAAAATCGTATTTGATTAGTTGACCACCTCATTCTTGTAACGCCGTTAAATTACCCGCTAACTCTGGCCACGTGGATAAATCTGTTATGTTAAGTTTAATCATTAAGGGTTTAATTAGTTGTATTTAATAATACAAATTAGGGGATTCGTTGTTTTTTCGTAAACGAGGCTGATGTGGGCTCGTCCACGTGGAAAAAATTATTATGTCAGCAACTCACGTTTGTCCACATGGAAAGAGTTAGGCCCAGTTTGACATCGCTGTGCTGTTTTCAGAATTGTTTTTAAAAAGTACTATCAGATGAAGTGTTGTCAGAGAAAGTAATTTACTGTTTGGTTAATCAAAATGAAAAATAATTAGTTTTTAAAAATCTGTTTATTGTTTGGTAAGCAGTTTTACTTAATTAGCTTTTAAATGTAAGAAAAAAAATATTGAGGTAGACATAAATAATATAAACTAAATTTCAATATTAATATAAAATATATATGTAATTTAAATAATATAATTATTCAATAAATAAAATAAAAAAACCGTTCTTAGTTTGTTGTGCCTTTTGTGCTTCTATTTGACAATAATTATGGTGAAAGTACTACTTTTTTTACATCCACGTTTTCTTTGTCCACGGTAAAAAAAAATAGTAATTTTACCAACTAAAAAGAATTAATACTTAACTGCAATAATAATATGTATATTCTTTTTTATGTACTTTACCTTCCAAAACTAACTGGTACTTTAACTATAATTATTTATTAATGTGAACGTAAAAATAGTACTTTTACCACCAAAAAGAGTTGGTATTTTGAACTGCAATAGTAAAATATTTTTAGTACTTTTACCACCCTATAAGAATTGGTCATTCAACCGAAATCATTAAAAAACAGACGTAATAAATTGGTATTTCTTACCATACAAAAAGAATGGTACTTTAATCACAATAATTTAAAAATATGAACATAAAAATTGATACTTTTACCACTTAAAAAGAATTAAAATCTTAACCCCAATAATAATATATGTTTTCGGTACTTTTACAATTCTAAATTAAATATTTATAAAGATAAAGAAGAGGAAAAGCAAAAGTAGATTTTAGCAAAAGCATGTATTACCTGCTTTTGAATTTTTCCTATGAAAAAGCTAAACTTTGTATTGAAGTGCTTCTATGGTAACTTACCAAACACAATGATTAGCTTAAAATTATAAGAAAAGTAAAAGCACCTATAATATCCGTTTTAAAATTACAATTAAACACCTTTCATGATTCAAATTACCTTTATTAGTTATTAGCGCAAATATTAACGTATCTTTATGTTGTACTTTGCATGAATGCTAACTATATTTAGATATCTATATTTTAAAGTTAAAGTTAAACGCCTTCGCCTATTCGAATTACTGTTATTAGTTAACGTTCGTGCTAACTTAATTAGCGCGCGAATATTAACATATATTTTATTTACAAGTTACACAACTTAAAATTTTACTTTGCATGTATCACAACATTATCTAGCAATACCAAACGGGGCCTTAAAGAGTAAGTTAACGGCGTTACGAGAATGGAGTGGTCAACTCCCCAAATGTGACTTTGGATATTTTTGCCACCACTTTTAAACTCTGGGTAGACGAGAGATTATTTGACCAAACTTTAAGTATTTTTTACCGTCATTAACCCTATTTAATTATGCTTAATTAGCCCTTTTACAAATATTTTGTAGACCCTCCCGTGACAATTAGTACGTGTCTTGATGTAGGGCGTTATATGACTATTAAAGGAAACACAACTATCAAGAAAAAACTAATTTTTTCTTTCATTCATAAAACTACCCACAACAATCCATGAGGCTAACTTATAGTGCATGAAGAAAGCCTCGATGGACTTAGAAATGCCACATACTAATTACCCTAGGAAATCAAAATTAGGGAATACTAATTAGTAAATAACCTTGAAACTAATATCTTAGGGTCCATTTGTTTACATTAAGATTAAAACGTCTGAATCTAAATGCACATTTGAATAATAATATGTGACATCTAAATCTGAATAATAATATCTTAAGTGTATTTGTTTTTTAACATTTGAATGAAGATCTGAATGTAGTTTTATTTTTTTAATTGAATTTAAGTATACTATATTAAATAAAACTAATTATATTTATTCTAAATTGGGACAATATATATCATAAAATAATTATTCAAGCTAATTTAATAAATATTATGAAATACAATATTTATATAGTAATAACTTTTAAATTAATTAAATTTTAATGTTTTCATAACATCAAATAATATTATACATACATTTTAATTAAATTTAAGTCTATTTCATTATAATTAATTTAAATTAATTTTATGAATATATTAATTCAATAATTTGATTAAAAAAAATCAATAAATGTATTTGTATAAATGTTATTACGAATTAATTAATTTTATAATTTAATTAATTATTATTTCAATTTATTAGTTTTATAATTTATTTTAATTATAATTTGAATGATTTTATAAAAATATGTTTGTTATTTATATTTTATATTAATTTATTTGGTTTTTGTTTTATTTCATTAATAATTCGTACATTAAAAAAACTTCAAAATTATATCTTTCCACCATTCATTGGATTCATCTCGTCGCAAGCTTTCCAACGGAATATTATTTAGTAAATCCGATGTTCGTAACTCCAACGGTTAAAGAGTTATGGAGTTTTGAAGTTTTGAGGTGAAAAGAGAAAAATAAAAAAGAGAGAGAACATGAGTGGAGATATAAACGTGAGAACCAAAATTGTAGCTCTTAATGGTTAAGACTTATGCTAGGTCTGACCGATTAAGTGCTTATTCAAATCCATTAAGATCAAATGCACTTAATGACTCTAAATCATATCCATGAAGATCCATATGCTCATTAAGAGCAAACAAACACACCCTTAGTAAATACCAACTAATAATGACTTAGGAAATATAAAATATTACTAGGAAATATAAGATATTAAATTGCCGTTAATTGACAATGCGGTTTTCAGGGTTTCCGTGACTGGTCGTGTGTGGTCTCCAATAATTGCTCCGCATCATTCTCCCATAGTCAAAAAATTTGTTCTCGAATTTAGGCCGCCCCCGGTGATATGACTCCACCTTTATCGTTGCCATCACCATGCTTGTGTCGGGGCCATGGTCGTCGACTTATTAGGTAGTGCATCCGAAAACAATATGGAAAATACAACGAGTGTCTCCATCTCGTTGCCAATCAATGCACATGGTACCACGATCGCTTAAAATTTGCATGACTTTGTCGGTGCGCCCACTTTGGTGGAATTGCTCTAAAACAAAGCAACATCGATCATCTCCATTGGTTCCAAACATGGCTCAAAAACAACATAAAACACAATCACGTTGCTTTCTTCGTTCTTCTGGTCATCTTCCGCTATGTCGTACACAATTTTTTTATATACAACCTCAGTGTACATGTCGTCGTCGTGCACGGGATCGTTGTAGACAGCATCGGCGTACTCTGCCTCATCGTATATGGGCTCATGTAGACGATTTTGTCATACACAGACTCGTCGTACACGGGCTCATTATAGACGACTTCTTCATACACTGGTTTGTCGTACACAGCTACGTCGTACTACGCCTCGTCATAGACAGGCTCTTCGTACTTTAGCTCATCAAAAGAGATATCTTCGGACTCTGCCTCGTTGTTTGTGGCTTCAACACAAAACACCGCGGGGATATTGGAATCCTCAAAAGGAGCCGGCAACATTACCGGTCATTGTTGAAGAAGCGAATCGACTCAATGAGTTAGGGCCTCCACTTGTTGACGGAGACCGACGACTTCTTCACATCTATAAACATCATCTAGATTAGCATCACAATTGGGAATTTCTCCACGTTGGCCATGATACGGCATGTTGACGGCGGTGGCGATCGGAAAGGGTCTGATACCGAATGATATAGGGCGTTATGGAACGATTCAAGGAAACACCACTATCAAGCAGAAGCTTATTTTTTTCTTTCATTCATAAATCACCGATTACAATCCAAAAGACTACCACTTATAGTGCATGAAGAAAGCCTTGATAAACTTAGAAAATACCACATACGAATTATCCTAGGAAATCAAAATATAAGAAATACTAAATAGTAAATAAATTTTGAATTGTAAATACCAATAAATAATGACCTAGGAGTAGGAAGTATAAGATATTAAATAGCGGTTAATTGATAATGCGGTTTTCGGAATTTTCGGGATTGATCGTGGGTGATCTCCAATAATTGCTCCGCATCATGTCTTTACCGGCTACCCCTAAACCGGCACTAACACCAGAATATGCATTTTAAAATAGCCAGCTGAGTTCGATCGACTCGGGTCGGGTCGGGTCGGGTCATGTGAGGAAGCTTCTCTGTCCTCGGGCAACAAGCTAGTGTGGTAGAGTGTCATTTTTGTGAGTTGCAAGAAAGAGCAGACGAAAGCGAGAGTTGAACCTCGATCGCTACCAGAAATCTCCAATAAATTAATACACATTCAGACAGCAATACCAGCTTGATTCCTTCAAAACCAAGCACACAACCAACCAGACAGACACGCTTCAAATTCCCTTAATTCCTTTCTCCAATCCCGAAATCCTTTCGTGCCCACTTCAAGAAAATGGGTTTCCTCACATGGGTTTTCTTCCTCGGCCTTCTTCTCTGCGCTTCGGAGATTGGAGCTCTCGGACGACGACGCACCAACCGTCCCACCGAGCGAATTTCAGGTTCCGTTTCGATTCAAAGTTCCCCAGTTCTTTTCTTTACTCAATTCGGCTTATTCATGGCCTTTGAGCTTTCTGGATCTGCTGTGCTCGTAGTTGAATTCGAAGGTTCCGTTTTGATGATCGTCCTTGTCTGTGAATTGTCTCCTGACATTGACTTCGATCGCCATGCTTTTGTTAGTGTAGATTAGATCTTATCAGGAACTTTGATTATAGTACTAGCTCTGTGAAGTCTCTTGAATCTTGGACCAGTTTTAAGCTTGTGTCTTCACTTAGCTTAGGTAGCGCCGGTGATGTATTGGAAGACAATCCCGTCGGGCGGTTGAAGGTTTTCGTGTACGAGCTTCCAAGCAAGTACAACAAGAAGATTCTGCAGAAGGACCCCAGATGTCTCACTCACATGTTCGCGGCCGAGATTTTCATGCACCGGTTTCTCCTCTCCAGCCCTGTCAGAACCCTAAATCCCGAAGAAGCCGACTGGTTTTACACCCCCGTGTACACCACTTGCGATCTGACTCCCAACGGCCTTCCGTTGCCTTTTAAATCACCGAGAATGATGAGAAGCGCCGTGCAACTCATCTCGTCGAACTGGCCGTACTGGAACAGGACGGAAGGTGCTGATCACTTTTTCGTAGTGCCTCATGACTTTGGCCCTTGCTTCCATTATCAAGTATGTGGCCTTTTTATATCTTTGTTTAATTATTTGCCTAATCATGAGTTTTATATCCGCGTTTAAATGTTATGATCGGTTCCATTTTTGCCAATAATGCCTAATCATGCCTGTTATAATCGGTTTTTAAGTATCTCGCGTAGGAAGGGTACTGCACACATTTAGCTTAAGAACTTTAGTCCTTGCTGTCTTTTCGTATATAATTATGTTGTTGTTATTAGAATTATTTATTTATGGATGTAGGTTTTGGTGGAAATAATTGACCATGAGGGGTCAAGCCATTTAGGCGCTTTAGGGGGACTTCCATGTTTTTTCTGTATTGACCCCAAGAGACATAGGAGAGATTTGGCCGCGCTCTCGAAGGAGTGTGCCGTTTATTATTACTGATCATTGCCATAAAGTATCCGGGGGATTCGTCATTTTTGTGAATTCCCGTTGACCTACACTTTTGGATTGTTTATTCTTGTGTTTTGATACCGGGCCTATCATCCTCTCATTGGTGTTTAGTATTGAGGTGGAACCGATGATGCTTATTATTGTAACGAAGCTCACAAAACTCAAAACGGGCATCAATGCAAAGTAATAGGATAATCCGACTCAAAATAAGTGAGTAAAAAAAGCCAACATCTTGAGGTGGTATATTGGGTTTGAGATGAAACCTCGTAATACTTACCATAATTGGTTCTGTTCTGTTTTAAAATGTGATTTTATTAATGCTGTCCACTTTTGCGATACGTCACAGGAGGAGAAGGCGATAGAGAGAGGAATTCTTCCCTTACTTCAACGCGCCACATTGGTTCAGACTTTTGGGCAAAGGAATCATGTTTGCTTGAAAGACGGTTCGATCACAATTCCTCCTTATGCCCCACCTCAGAAAATGCAAACCCACTTGATTCCTGAAAAGACTCCGCGGTCCATTTTCGTTTACTTCCGAGGCTTATTCTATGATGTCGGTAATGACCCAGAAGGAGGTTACTATGCAAGGTAACCCTTATCGAATGGTTTTTAAATATCTTGTTCATTTTTTGTACCAAACAATATATAACAACTTACTATAAATTTTTTGAAAAAAACAGAGGTGCTCGTGCAGCTGTGTGGGAAAACTTTAAGAACAATCCACTCTTCGACATCTCCACCGAGCACCCAACCACGTACTACGAGGACATGCAACGCGCGGTCTTTTGTCTGTGCCCGCTCGGGTGGGCTCCATGGAGCCCGAGATTGGTCGAAGCCGTGATCTTCGGTTGCATCCCAGTCATCATCGCGGACGACATCGTTCTACCCTTTGCCGATGCGATTCCCTGGGAAGAAATCGGGGTTTTCGTGGACGAGAAGGACGTGCCCAACTTGGACACGATTCTAACCTCAATTCCTCTGGATTTGATCCTAAGGAAACAGAGACTGCTCGCGAACCCGTCGATGAAGCAAGCGATGTTGTTCCCACAGCCTGCTCAGCCCGGTGATGCGTTCCATCAAGTTCTCAACGGGCTGGCTAGGAAATTGCCGCACAGTCCGAGTGTTTACTTGAAACCTGGCGAGAGGCGCCTCAACTGGACCGCGGGGCCCGTCGGCGATCTTAAACCTTGGTAGATACTTTAGGGCTTCCCCTGAAATCTGATTGGCCTTGGAGTTTGGGAAAGTTTACTTGGTTGTTTTGTAATATAATATCAGGTGGTCATTGAAGTGTATATCTTGATTCTTTCAATAACAATTAGTTATATATATCTTCTTTTTAAGTCTCTTCTGTTTTCGTGATGTTAGTTTTTTCTTGAAGCAATGTTGTTGGTAGAATTATTGTTCTAGAGAGACCTCTCAAAAATACATCGTATTTGAAGAAATACAGTGAAATGGGTTACTGTATAGAGCAAGTATAGTTTCAATCTTAGAAAGTGTAAAGTTTGCTATAAGAAAACTTGATTATGAGAATAACAATAAGTAAAAGGCTAAATGTAACTTTATTTTAAATAACATTAATAAAACAAAAACGTGAAATGGGAATGCGTCTTCATAACCAAGTCGGAAATTTACATGGCATTAAAAGTTCAAAGCGACACACCAAACGAATGTGCACAGATGAAAGGAATAACAACTTCAACAAAATGCAAGGGTATATTTGAAAAGAATTTAAGCATCCAAGTTGAAAGTGTGCTTTTATCCAACATGTAGTGCGAATAAAGCTCTAAAACTACGAAATGAACTTATTACTTGCATTGGGAGATAGGTCCCAGAAAAATACCGAGCCACAAAAAACATTTCTGCACATTTTTTCGTTCATTCCCGGTGCTCGATATTCATTTCCATCGGATCGGAGAAATCGGATTTACCCATCTTATCCACCTAGCCAAGTTCCTCGGCCCGATTCACAATGCAAGTCCTGCAAATGCTAAAATGGGAGTAGAGAATAGGTTTTCAGCATGGTGAGCTTCATTCCTTGGAAATTAAAAGAAACTGGTTTTGCCGAATTTACCTCTAATCGGATATTAGAAGCTTATTTGGCGTCTCTCTGCAAAAAACTTGCCGGTGATTGCCTGGTCGGGTAGCAAAGCAAGCCAAACTCCGGTATCGGCGCCTTCCTCGGCTGGAATGTTACCAGCGTAACCGGTCATTGCAGTCTTAACCCAACCCGGGCAGTAGCAATTAATGTAAATTTTCTGGCCGTCAGGCCTATCGGATAGTAACCGAGCCATCAGCCTCGTGTAAGCATTCACTGCAAGCTTTGATATGGAATAATCCGTGAAGGTCTGAGGCCATCCCCCGGATTCCCAACTGCCGTCTTCCACTTGTCGTAGAAAAGATGAAATGGTTTCGTCAATCAGTGTCTCGGTAAGAGAATCTTCGTCACCTAGCTGCTGTCTCAAGTTTGTATCTCCGAGTTTCTGTGAGTCGAAAAATAGAAATTGGCGGCAATCTCGTTCAATTTACTTATTGGTGCACTTTGCCCGCTTTACTTTGTTTTGTAGCATTTTAGTCTCTAAACTTATATTTGGGTATGATTGCCATCCTTCTTCTTCATGTTGTAAAATTCAAGGAAAAAAGCAATGTTACAATTTTGCATATTGACTAAGTCACGCGAGTAACGGTTTATCAATTTTGTAATAAATGTATGTTACGACCACGTAGCAAGTCTTATTACGGGTCTAGGACGGATTGATCCCTTCAGAGAAACAACGCCAAATTACGACCTAATTTATTTTTTATTTGCTCGAATGAACTAATTTATTGAATATTTCTCCGACACCTTCCTGATTAATATGGGGTTTCTTAAAGGAATTAAGCCTTATAACTTTATGGCGGGTAATCGAGCCTCTAAAAATTAAAATGATATAATTAAACAAGCAAGACATAATTCAATAAAAGATGTACCATAGATAAAACATGCCTAACGTTAGGATGTAAGAAAGCATTCTGCATCAAAATGAGAGTTCAAGGAGAAAATGCACCAAAATATGTTTTGAGGGTTAGAAAAGTGCACTACCGAGAAAAATTGAAGAGGGATTTCCCGCAATTATTTTTTCTCGAAAACTGACACTCTTTATCAAAGGATATATGTATTGAGCATGTCGTTTCGTACAATATATAGGTATAATATATGTAAAGGGGACACAAGCAAGCGGAGAAAGACATAAGAAAAGAGAACTTTGAGTTGATACTCACATTTCGCCGGCCGTTTAGTCTGCCTAATCTCGAGCTCACGTTGACGATGCGTGCACCAACCGCAGAAGGTTTCATCAACGGTATCATGGCTTGAATCATATTTTTAGCTCCAATATAATTGGTTGCCACAACCATCTGGGCTTGTTGGACAGAATTCTCATTTCCAGCATTGAAATTAACACCCGCATTATTAACCTGAAATAAAAAATAAAAAAATCACGGTCTCGTTACTGGGAGACGAATTTTTGTTACTGCACAAAATGCTCGTCATTTCCTGCTCAGCTCAAAAGGCAAAGAATGACGTCTTCTTACGTAGGAACTTTAATAGAAAACAAATGCTTAAGTTGCAAATTTGTGGGAAAGCGACACCATTTTTCTCAACTAAGCATCCATCACGGACCCTTTCCCGATGTAATCTTTAATTTTCTTGTCCTTGGTATATTCGAAGGACCCTATGTTAATGAGAATGGGAGCCAAGCTTTTAAGATAAACTAGTCTTAGTTGATTAGTGAAGTTTCCTTCTAGTTTTTAGAGTACACATCCCATATCTATGGGAAAGAGCCGGTTTTCTCTGTTCTAGTCCCTTGACAGGAATTACAACTTTGGAGTTTCGGACCATAACACCATCCCAGTTAGAAATCATTAACTTTTTTCAGGTTGTGGATTTTCTTTTTTTTTTTTCTTTTTATAACCAATAGATAATAATGTATATGACGCCTACCCGAATGATTAAACGACCAAAACGCAGCGAGATAATTCTACCGACAGGAAATCACGTGAACGTGAATCCCCGTCAACTTTATTGCAAATAACAGACGAAAACCAAGTTTGATCCTTCGAGAGCACGGACGTTGCTCTTCCGTGAGTCTTGACGGCAAAAACCGATGCAAATCCAAAATCGCCAACCACAGCATAAGTAGCACCGTTTCTAACTAACGGCCGAATACGTAATTCAGATCAATTGAAAGCACATAAAGAAGCACCGTTGGGAGAGCCTAACCAGAACATCCAAACCGCCATAGGTTTGTTGAAGCCAGTCAGCGAATTCCTTCATGGATGCCGGGTCTAAGACATTGAGTTGATGGAATACGACGTTGAGACCGCCTTCTTGCAAGACCTTGGCAGCTTCGAGCCCGACGTTGCTGTCTCTGGACGTCAGCACGACCGTCAATCCGTTAGCCGCTAATTGCCTCGAAATCTCAAACCCAATTCCCCTATTGCCCCCAGTCACCACTGCAATGGTCTCTGCACACCACCACCTACGACAGTCAACCAAATTCTTCCATAAATTCACCACAAAATCACATCAAAAACACTACCATTGATTACGATTACGACCATTATAATGTGAAAGAGAGAGAACCTCTGGTGATCGGAGTAGGGAATGGTGCGGAGAAGAGAGATCTCTTGGCGCCTCTGTTCTCGCCGCTCCTTGGCCTTCTCGTTCGCGGTTTTGCCCATGCTTTCCAAGGATCAGAGCTCGCTGGCTATGGCAGTTTAGAGCGAGAGATCCGAGATTGATTGAATGGTGAAAGGAAGAAGGAAATGCTCGCCTGGTCGCAAGCCTACTCCGATGAAGCCGCGCATATTTTTTCATAATTGCCCCTTCAAACACGCCTCTTATCTCAATTTCATCCCCACTTTTTACCTTCCACTCAAAAATACCCTTCCTTTTTTAAGTAACGTAAGCTCTAAAAAAAGACTTCAAACCAGGAACCGGGCTTCTTTGGCCCGTCGCAAACCGGGAACCAGCACAGACTCAGTTCTCTGTTTTTTAAAAAAGGGCCGGATCAAAGAATAGGTCGGGACCAGGCCGAGGCCAAAAATAAATAAATAAATAAATTATATATAGTCCCCGACAGACATAGCATGGAATCATGGATGATTCCAATTTTCCAACCTAGTATTACTCTAACCTTATCTATTAAACCATACCAATTTTTATTTATTTTTTGTGTATCCTATGATATGACATGGCTTCAGAATCAGACACACTTGCGTTTTCCGATGATCTAGTGTTACTCTCAACTCTTACTAATGACAAAACATAGACATGAAAATGGCAGTGATGAGTTAAATGAATTGAATAGTGACTACATTCACTAGTATTAAATTATCCATGGGATCTTATTACATTACTTTCTGAGACAAAAAGGACAACGAAATGACGTAATAAATACTACTCCTCATGGTACAAGTAGAGACCAAGACCGAATCTGGCGCAGGCTCTGCAGAAAGCTATCTCCTCCGCAGCAGCAACGGGGTCGTCCGACTTCTGCGCATCGCTTGACGATATTGTTCCCGATGACTCGCGGTGTGCCTGCAAAACAGAAACAAAGCCACACTTTTCACGATTCTGGAGTTCAAATGGCTGTCAAAATATCGCAGCACAAGTACTACGGCCACCGGTCAAACTTCACAGAATAATAAGTTCACGAGTCTCTTAGTAGGTGTGGATTTTGTGTTTTGTGTGACTGTTTGCGGTTTTTTATTTTGGAGTTACGGATTATATTTGAGGGGCGGACTCAGGATTCGAGTCCCAAAGGGGACTAAATAATGCGAGGGGCTCGGTCTCATATCATCTCTTGCGTCCGGAGGGGAATCGTATCCATGACGTGTTTCACCTCTCACTCTCCAAACCACATAAAGGGCCTCTTCTGACTATAGCCGCGGCGCTCCCGGCGGTGTTTGATGGCCGCACCATTCCCACACGCCCGGTGAAGCTTGTCCATGCTCGGAATCGGCTCGGGGAGCATTAAGTCGTGGTCCAGTGGCACGAGGGGGATCCTGAGAGTTCTACATGGGAAAATACGGCTACGTTGGTGGACGCCTTCCCAGAATTAGAGCTTGATCACAAGCTCTTGGCCGAGGAGGGGAGTAATTACAGGGATCCACGATACTGGAAAACATAACATACGCCGAACTCGGCTAACGCTGCAAGCATAAGTGTTTAGGAGCGCACTTTGGGAGTTCGGAACTTATATTTTAAGAATTTTATACTATACGACTTTTATTAAGTCATTTAAGTCTAGTTTGATTTCCGTAATTTTAGCGAGTTTCCCGTTTCGTAATTGACACTCCTTTTTTAAGGTATCATTTTCGAATGAATGAGAATTATCTTCACCCAAATAATCTTAATCCTAAACCCGGATAAGGTTTTCGGTGAAGTCTGCCATCTTTTGTTATTTTTGCCACTTTTGCTCGTGGGTGTCGTGTGATTGACGGTGAGAGAGTAATTCCGGCAAAAGAAAATTGCGGCTCCGTACAACTTGCGTTCACAATCCCGGGCTTGTAACAGGATGGTGGTTAATTAAAGATTCAAAACCGTTTATTTATTGTTCTTTTCATACAAACTATTTCCGTTTACGATCATGTAGGGTTAGTACACTCAGTAAGATCTTCAAAGTTCAATTTATAGTTCAGTGAGAGATAAGCAAGAACAAACCTCTCCATCGGATCCAATAATGGTGACGCGGTACACGACAGTGACGCTCCCGTTATCCGAAATTATGACGTCGCGCACCTCTCCGCACCACCCTGTCGAATAAGATTCCAAACTTGTATTATATTTCAAGGAACTAAACAAGTCGAAAAAGATCAAAGTTCTATGGAAAAACATATGAAATATATAAAATGGTCAACGCCAAACAGAACAATCGCTTGCAGACATTTTGTGGGGTTTCAAGAGTATTCTTGACGAGCCAGTAATATTTGCAAGTCTCATTGATTCTGCATTTTCAATCTTCATTCGGTGTAGGAGTGAAGAGCCGGGTCTTTGGTTCGGTTTTCATAACCTTAGTACTTAAAATCTGCATTTTCAGTAGTTCTAATGTTTTTAAAACCGAAAAACCGTCCTACTGAGGTTTGAAACCATTACTACCAATGACCGAATTTTCGGTTCCAAATGCGAATTTAGCCGCATTCTGATAAAGGCAAAATCATATCCTAATAACCGCGCATAGTAATAAATAGCATACCGACAATCAATTATACATATCTTTAAACCAAAAGCGCACATGTCTCTGAACCGCAAAATCGGTTATCGGTAACGTTTTTTAAAATGAAACCCAAACTTATCAAACATCATTAGCGGTTTTACCCGCATTTACCGGTTTTTCGTAGTAGTGAACAAGCCGGTAAATTAATATTTTCGATTTCAAATTCGGTTTACACCGAATCCGACTTTTTTCTAAAACCATCACAATTCAAACAAAGAAGGCAGAGTAAGAGCGACGAACCAGGAGCGTAGAAGCTCAACATCCTGTTGGCATGGTACCTTCACACACACAAACACCACACAATTCACACAGCCGAAACAGAGACAAACAGAGAGAGAGAGAGAGAGAGTTGCGAAGAAGATGACCAGGGAATCGACGGCGTGGTCTTGATGATGTTGTCGGGAATTCTCTTGTTGAGATCTCTCAGGATCTCGGCGAGCGGCCGCGTCAGGCACGACGAGTTCACCGCCGAGAACGACTTGTCCAGCGGCACCACGTAGTTGGAGTTGGGCAGCCCGCCTTTCTTCGCAGCGTCGCCGGGGCCGCCGCGGCCGACAGCGCGCACGGACAGAGCGGAGGAGGCCGGAGTCCGCCGTGGAAACGGGGCGTCGTTGGCGAGGAAGGAGGCGCGAAGGCCCTGCACTTGCAGCTGCAAAGCCATGGTTGAAAATGGAGATCCTAACTAAGCTCTACCAACCAAAACCGAAGCTACAAGCAACACTATGTATGTATGTATGGCACAAATATATATATATATATATATATATATATATAATGAAAGTAAACGGTGGTGTAAGTAAGTTGCTTGGAGGGTGGGTAGGTAGGTGGACATGGAAATGGACCCACTTCTCTCCCACATGCTATTTATGTGTTTTTATATATTTCATTCATTCCAACAACTACGTGTATATTTCTTTCTTTTAGATATTCCGGTAAAAATACCTCAATTTTGACCGATTAGAGCGGTATGCTCTACAATAAATAAAAAATAAGGGTAAAAGTATCCCAGTATCCAATATCAAGAAATATAAGGCATCTATTTTTTTGTCCAATTTTTTTACGGACGATGGTGTGCTATGCTATCAAATCATACGTATGTAATTATGTGTTTATCTAGCTACTTAACATTTTCATTCAAATTTAAAAAGTATTAGAGAAAATTATGTTGTCTTATATTTATTGATTTTATATTTTTTTTATTCGTTATTTTTTCTATTTTAGACCCCTGGCGCTTGAATTGAGTAAAAATTGATATTTTTATCGCAATTATCCCTTTCTTCAATAATAAAAAACAGTATGAATTATCTCTTTTTCATCCATCATTCATTATAATTTTTATTAGAGAAAATTGAGTAATTATCCCTTCTAGTCAAAAGTATTTTATTTTTTGTACCCCATAAGTCAATATTTGGATTTCTATATTATAAGAAGATTTTATTTTTCTATTCCATTATTTTTCCACGCACACACTGCTGATTCTTCTTCCTTTCTAAAAAAAATATTTTACAAGAAACTAGATTAATGTATAACAAACTTACAAATCTATGTTTTAAAATAAATATTTCAACGAATCTCCCATGTTCATGTGGTTCCCGACGAGCATAAATTGTAAGGATTAGTTCCGGAGCAATCTTTAATACCGGGTTTATGTTAGATAATCAAGAATACAAAATATAATTTTTGTGGTGTTAGAGCTCAACAGATGATGAGTGCGAGATTACTTAATGTTGGAAGTAAGGTGGAAGTGAGGCGGCTTTGCGCCGCGTCCTCAAAATATAGAAAATAAATTACCGAGCGCATCCTCTTATATGCGCAAAAGCGGCTCCAACGAGCTCGGAGCCTCGGACAAAACTTCCACCGAACAGGTATCACACTGTTGAGTTCTTGTAATTGTACGAGCAGTTATTGTAAATTCTCTGTCGCGTGCATGATCTTACTAATATTTTTGGTCAAGCAGCATTGTAACTTTTCTCCAAGCTGAAAGTTACTAAATATTTATTTCCTTAATTGCACGTGAAATAAAAAATAAAAATCATAAGCACTGAAAATTAGAAAACTTAAAACTACAAGGATTGATATTCGTATGCAATGAGCCATTGATCTATCAGATACTACTTACATAAGATATGAAATTTTACAAATTGATCAACAAAATAAATAAAAATAAAATCCCATGCATTGTTACCACCCCTTACAAGCTACACGGAGTCATTCATGGCGGTCGGACTCGAGCTGCTTTCGTTCTTCCTGTATGAACTTGAAAATCCGAGCAGCAGATTCCGTGGCAGATCGACGATTATGCGGGACAACTTTCACCAGGCGGATAGTAGCTCCTTCTTGGGCTGCCGGAGCTAAAGGGAAAAGGGCAAGGCCGTCTTCCTCGTTAATGTTGTGCGTGATTCCAGATCCTCTTCCTCGTTGCAAATTGCTGCCTTTAGACGACGTCCGGGTTTTTTTTGCTAGAGGAATTGGCTGATTCTTTTGAGTTGACGTGGGTTCCGAGAGTTGACTCGCTTGGTCAATCGTCGAAGCTGACATGGCTGGATTACACATAGGCATGCCATGAGGAAAACTGGAAAAACGGGCAATTTCTTGAGGGTGCATAGCCGGAACCCGATAGGGAGAATTCACGTAATTCCCACAAGGTCCATATCCTCCATATCCTCCATAAACTGGCACAGGCAAAGGTCCAGCATATGGCTTGTAGACGAGACCTTCCGTAGGGGACATAACGGGAATTACCCATTGAGGGGTTGTTTTATTATCATTTCCGGTAAATAACATCTGTGGAGGCCCCATGAATGGACCGTAATTTAAAGGCTGGAAATCGTTCTTCATGGCAGAAAGCGTTTTCTCAATCGTTGTTTCTGTGGAACTCCCCTTTTCGTGAATAGGGTTCTCGGAGTTGTTTTTGGAACTGGCGACAATAGGGATTGGTTCCGAAATAGATTCTGGTGGGCTCGACACTGGAGACCTCTTCAAACTAGATTTTTCCAGGAAAGAACTATCTTCAAGGAAGATTTGAGGTGACCCGGCAATCAGTTTTTGGACCTGTTGGAAAATAAGATCATTTCTCGTGTTAGTGAACAATTGATTAAGGATTTGTTATGTTTACTTGATTGAACGATATCGAATTGTACCTTTATCAATCGATGCAAGTCGAAAATTTGTACCGCAAATAATCTTTGCTGACTGTAGAGAGTAAAACGAGTCGAATCAATGAAAAGCTCACTTTAATCAATCTTTAGCAAAGGCATAGGCCATAGCTAACCACAAAAATCAACAGGATATAAACCACAACAAGCATATTTTTATACAGCTTTTAAAGAAAGCTTTGATATTTGACACAAAAAATATTACCTCGTTCTAGTTAATTCTGTATAGATAAAAGTTCACTGGTCAGTTATAAGTAGGCTTAAATATTATGTAGCTTTCATTGAACCACAACTAAAATCACGTAATCGCAATAAAGGACCGAGATACCGTGCTCAAACAAGTTAGGCAGTTGACCAAATACAAGCACCAAATTCTAACATTCAAAACTGAGGGACTATTTTCCCGTGACAACAACCCCCACCCAGCAATGCTCTCCAAGATCACCCGCCAAAACGACACTCCCCCGTCACTGAGAAAACAAAGCACCACCAGACCGAGACAGGAATAAAGCCCGAATCGCGATAATGAGCTGATTTGCTGCCTCAGGGTTCGCCTTGATCTTTCCCTGCCTTTCACCTCCCTCCACATTAGCACTCATTTATGGTCTAGTACTTATATCCCCGGCGAATACAACAATCTAAATAATATGTTTAGCGAAAAGCCTAAAACAGCAAGATTATTCTTATCAATATACGAGATAAATAAATTTCATCCTTTCGTTGTCTTACTTATCAGGCAAATTATATCCCTGCCATTCATCTCCCTCCATATTAGCAGTCATGGACAGTCAATACAATTGTCCAAAAACTTTCTTTAGTAACATACAAGACACATAAATAAATATATACCATTTTACAATAAGAAATTTTCCATATTTATGCTATGCAATAAAATATATCATGACACAAAAATGGTTCATGAAGAGAGATTAATGCACAACTAACACATAAAAATAGGAAGCTAAAGTTAAATAGAAGGGGGAAAATAAGCTTACTGGACGATCGCTTTCCTTGCTTTCCAGAAATTTCTTCGACCGATGATTCCAACGACTTCATCGGGAGAGATATCAAAACTCGAATCGGAGTCGGATGTACCGGGGACATCATCCTCGTCCTCCACACTTTCAAGCTCTAAATCAACGCAAAGGTCACTTCTTGGCTTTTCTCTTGTAGACTCGCTGAGCTTCTCGTCTCTAGGCTTCTGATGCAAGCACGCCTCTTCATCAGATGACCGGTCTAAATCTGACAAGTCCTCACGGCACTCTTCCATCGAATATGATTGATCTGCGCGGGATTTTGAATACTCGTTGCTTCCATCTCCCGCTCCTCGTCCAAAATCGGTGTTGGTTGTATTATGTTCCGACCGCACGGAGCTTAAAGAAGAGACTGTTTCTCTATCATTACTGGCTTGGATTCTACCCTGGTTCTTGCTTGCCCTAGCGGGAACAACCACGGGGATGGTGATGAACTCGTCTTCATCACTGGCCCCGCGTCTCTGCTCACAGGGGGACACTGGAACAGTCCAACTGGTCGCTTCGGGTTGCCGAGAGTGGCGCCTCTCGGACCACGTCGTAGTTGTCGATTCCGATTGCTGAGGAGGAACCAATACACTGTCAACACTACTACTTCGCTACGAAGCAAATGACAATGCCTAATTCATCGACCCATTTCTAGAGTGGACTGGAATCTCTGACCTCAAATAACATTGCAGAGCCTGACGAAGCTCGGTTAGGCTGGTTCTGGGAAGAGCGAGGAACGACGCCATAAGCGAGCCTCTGAGCAGGAACACCGAGCTGCTCATACAAGGCCATCTTGTTCCTCGGAGGAGCTCTGGGACCTCCTCTCTCCGCCGCGTCCTTCACATGGAGCCTGGGGAACATGGGTCCCGCCGAATTCTCCTCCTCTCTCCCTCTCTTCATCCCACGCTCTCTCTCTCTCTCGCAAACCCTAGCCCGAAGCTGAAGAAATGGTGGAAAGGCCAAAGAAACTGGAGATGTTTGTATGGAGAGAAGAGAATCGAAGCAACGAAGGAGCGAATAGATTCGGAAGAGAGAGAGAGAGAGATTGGGTTTGCAATTTGTATGTATCGGGGTGTGTGTTCTCCGTGCTCTGAAAAGTGTAGGAGATGTGGGACCCACTTCGGATAGAGGTTGACAAATCATCTGTGCATTATTTTTCGTCCAATCATAGCGGAGTTTAGTATAATGTAAAATAGAACATAGAATTTTTGCATTTCTAGTCCAACATTCATCTCCTTGTGCTTCTTAAGACATGGAATTTTGCCGGGTAATGGTTATAATTTCGAGTTATTAGCGGTAAAAGTATTTATATATTATAATTAAATGTGGCGATGACAACTTTAATCAACCCAATTTATTCCATTATCGATTTACTAAAAAAAAATAGAATTTTATTTATGAGCAAGTTTGTGAAAAAAGGAAGAACATTGGAAAGTAAGTGGCACTTCTTCTAGTATTAGGGATTTTGAAAAAATCTTGAAAGAGAAGAAGTTGCTAATTATTGTTTTTGCAAAATCATCGCCAAGCCAATTTTGAGTTTTTTCTTGATATTTTTTCTTGAAAATAGTGCAATTTCAGTTATGTTAGCCACTAATATTATTCATCAAACTTAAATAGTTTTGCCATTATTAATAAATTGGGTAATTGAGGCAAAAATACCCAATATTTGGCCATATTCTCCGACAGGTCCCAACCTCCATAAATGTTGGTGAAAGTATCTACCGTCGCACTTTGTTGCCGACCAACTAACACCGTTAAACACTTGCCTACCTGGCTGTTAGGCCTTCTCATGTGATGTGTCACGTGGTACAAGCAGCCATGTGACCAAATGTTAAGTACTTTTGCCGTCACGTGACATTTTTATAATTTTTTTTCTTTTCCTTTGGCCCACATTTTTATAATTATATATATATATATATACTTGGAAAAAAATTGGTCAAAAATTATATTTTGTGCTCCGCCTTAAATGAAAGTTTGGCAACGTTATTGGTCAAACAAAGTAGTACGGTTCAAAGAAATAAAAGTAGACAATTCAACGTAAGATTGAAGTTAGTGTTCAATTAAGTTGGGTTGGGCAGAAGAGTTGAGTTGTTTGAAGAGTTTTTTTTTTCTTCAAGATTTTCACAATCATACCATATGATATTTTAGCTCTATTTTTTATCATAGACAATTTGGTATTGATTGCTGTCCATCGTTTTCAGTACACTAGGTGTGTTAATGAGATTGGGTGTATTAAAAGGAAAAAGAAGTGGCCAAAGACAGTGGGATTCAAGTTTTAGTGTTGTCAAAGAAAGAAAGGATAAGCTATTTCAGTGTTTTATCAGATGATCATGTGGCGGTGAATACTTGGTCGAAGAGTAAATCAGTATGCAAACAATAATGTCGTTCTTATTGCGTAAGTCCCTTTCAAGTTTCACTGAATAGTTTGAAAAGGCGTCATCGCTGATGTAACAGCATTTAAACCGTAGTGAAACTTTTCTTCTAATTAATATGTTTATTTTAAGAAATAATTGAGGTGAGACTGTGAGAGTAAACTTATATTTTTTTTTTCTTTTTTCAGTGAACGAAGTATCCAGATGAAGTAAGAGTGTCCGATTAGATGGCTATCTTTAAATTGTTGTCTCTTCGACTAGCGTCGCGTCGTATCTCATTTTGACTTCATATCTATCAAATATACGTAAAGTGAAAGATAAAATGGATTGACATAACATTAACAGAAGAGTTGACATAGTTGTCTAGTCATATATTTTTATCTAAATATTTGAGTACTCTTCTACTCAATTAATTACAACTTAGATATTTTATCTCAATTATTCATTTTCCACCTGGAAAGTGACAATTCAAATCAATACATTGCGACTTGACATTACATTTTTTTGTAATTGTCGTTTTTTTGCATGTTTAAATTTAGTGCCCACTGTGAAGGACAGAGAGGTTTATTTACGCTTAAAGCGTCGATGTTTTACAAATGAGTTCGGTCGCTATGTCTTCAATTATATATTGAAAATGGAACGGAATCCATTTAAAAAAAATTACAACCATATTAATAATTCGAATTAAACCGAAACCAATTTAATTACAATATCAGTATAAAAGAAGAATATAAAAAGATTGATATAAATCTCATCTATTATTTCACGTTTAGCCACGTGTAAAAGATAAAATAGAAAACAATTTCAATAAATGACATGATTTTTTTTTGGGGCAAATAGTCAAATAGCCAAACTTCAAACTCTAATTAGCCAAATAGCCAATGTTTTTACTAATATTGTCAAATAGCCAATTAACTATGTTAATAAATCACAAAAGACCTGATTACCCTTGTATTAACGTGGTTAATTTGTTTAAAAATAATAATTATTTTTTTAAAAAAAAATTATTTTTTTTTTGAAAAAAAAAAAAAAATTTGTTAAAATTTTAATCACGATTTTTTATTTTTAAACAAATTAACTCCGTTAATACACATTAATACGTTTATTAACGTATTAACGTGGTTAATTTGTTTAAAAATAAATAAATTTTTTTCAAATAAAATAAATAAATTTTTTGTTAAAATTTTAATCACGATTTTTTATTTTTTAAACAAATTAACTCCGTTAATACACATTAATAAACGTATTAACGTAGTTAATTTGTTTAAAAATAAAAAACCTTGATTAAAATTTTAACAAAAAAAATATTTTTTTTTTTCAAAAAAAAATAATTTTTTTTTCAATAAAAAATTATTTAAAAAATAAATAAATTAACCACGTTAATACCGTTAATATGTTAAAAGGGTATTATAGGTATAAAATATGTTATTAAATAACTATTTGGCTATTTCACAAAGAAAAATAAAAGGTTGGCTATTTGGCTAATCAAACATTTCAATTTGGCTATCTCATGCTATTTCTCTTTTTCTTTTTTTTTGACAAAATACATGACATATGTCCTTACTTATTGTTTAGGAATAATTTCCAAATAACATACTAATTTTTGAAAAGTACTAAAGTTCTCGGAAACATAAAGACTCACGACTATTCAACGTAAGTTTGCAAAAGATAATAAATGTATAAAATAAACACATATAAAAATATAATTATAATAATATATGCTATTTCTTATATAATAGTGTCTCAAGTTTCAACTACTTCTTTTTTTTCTTCTTCAGAATACCACCCGGTACAAAATACTATTACTTGCTTAAAAAAAAAAACTACTACTACTACATTACCATCGCCGGCTTGTGCAATATAACCAGGGGTATCATCATGACCATTACTTTCTGCTTGTGCACCATCACTAGAGGTATCATCATGGCCATCACTGCCGTGCACCATCGCCGGTGGTATCATCACGGCCATCACCACTTGCTTATACACCAACATCAGGGGTTTGATCACCGCCACGTTCGAACGTATAAATCACTATTGTAGACACCGATATCATAATAGAGCAAAATGCAAAGATAAAAGTTGTGACAACCTCGCAAGGAGCTATGGTAGCGTCTTCGAACCAAAATGATATTGCAAGAAACATTAATTGAGACCCAACACAACCCGATAAAGGCATTTTACGTATTATAAAAGCAATGATAATTGTTACGGGTAAAAACGGGATTGATTTCCGTAGACAAATTAATTAAACGAGAATTATCGTATTAATTTCCTTTAATTAATTATTTAATTCAATTAATCTTTTAATTAAGATTATGAATTAATAAAATCAATTTCAAAACCCAAAACTCCCTCCGGAGGCCCGTTTTCGAAAAACAAAGTGTCCCGGTGTTCATAAAAATATGAAAACACCCAAAAACGACATAAAATTTATAAAAAACAGATACGTGACGGGCCCGGGAGCGAAAAAAGACGTCGGAGGCCCTTCGGTGGGACCCACAGAGGCTACACCCTCCAGGATCACGCCACGTGGCGAGCCCAGAGGCTGCCTCGCCTCGCGGGGCCCACCTGACCCCCTCTCGCCCCACATGCGAGGGGCTGGCTTCGATCGGCCTTGTGTAGGGCCCGGATCATCGGCCAGCCCCACTTGTGGGCATCCCCTAGCCCACTTGCGAGGGGCGAGGCTCGGGAAAGCCACGCGTAGGGCCCGGATGGGCCCTGGCTGATCCCGAGCGAGCAAGTGGCCCCCCTTTGGGGGCTGCGTGACTGTCCGATCCCGCGCGGACGGCCGGGATCGGTCCATCTTGATTCGGGGACCTGAAAATAAATAAAAAAATTACCCGGGGACCCCTGGAACAATATTTTATAACACGTGGCCCCCCGGACCCTACTATAAATAGAAGCTCAGTTCAGTTAAACGGTAACTCATTCGAACTCACTCGAATATTCTCGAGTTCTCTCTATCTCTCTCTACCCCCAATATACTCGCCTCCCCTCAAATACCGTTCTAATGTTGAGCATCGGAGGTGAATCAGGGGGTACCCCCCCCCCCCCCCTGACCTCGGGTGTTCCATTTTTTCAGATCCTAAAAAGTGAGAGATTTATGAAAAGCGGAAGCCCTGGTGAAATTCCTACTTGGTCTTTGGCCCGCCTGATAGGCCCAGTTCTACGAGGTGCCCAGTCTATCTCCAGTCCATTGCGCGGCCGAGGGTATAGCCTGGGCCCACAATTCAGGACGAGGGGCCCGACCTAGGGGAATTTCCACTAAGATCCGGACGGCTGAGGGATCGCTCTGAGAAGAATCCCCTAGAGAAAATCCTAGGGAAGGTCCATGACCCCACCTGTCCTTGTTCTAAGCTCAGCGCGGCCTAACTTCTATCTCTTAGTCCCCGGATCTGAATAATATACCGTGACTCCGTGGACAGTTCCAGCACCCCCCCCAGGATTCACTCCCTGGTCAAAAACACTCCCCCATTCGCTGGTACCTACGATCCTAGTGGTTCCCGAACCTGTAACCCCGGCCTCCGGCCCTGTGGTAACAGGTAGTGCTTAGCCCGGATCGCCTAGGACCCCGAACGGCAAAGAGACCTTAGACCAGGCTAGTGCCAAGGACGCCTACTCAGGCCCCCATGTCGGTCAATTAAAACCTCACCCTGAAGTCAGCGTCAATCGTCCCGGAGTCAACGGGGGTCAGGAGGAACTATCATTGACAACAAAATATATCATCCCCGAAACAAGGCCATCCTAGGCCCATCCAAAAAGTCAACAGAAGCCCGCCACGTCATCAACGACATTGGGCCAGGCCCAAAATCCACAACTTGGGCCTCAACAGTGTTAGATCCAAAAAACGGCATCAACAATAATCATAACAGGAAAAAAAAATGAACTCGACCATCGTAACAAAAACATAGTATATATATGTTGACTTTGAGCCAGAGATTGGCTTTCCTGCGTCGTGGCCTTCCACAATAGGCGTGTCGGAGCTAGATCTCCCCCCCAACACGCCATCCAGTAGAGCTACATCGAGAGTAAAAGATAGTGTTGCAAAGAACACCACCATTGTCATGAAGATTGCACGGACTTTGGTCCGCCCGTCTGGGAGCCTTTCGTAGTCCTGAAAGGCGAGATTCTGGGCTAGTGTATAGTCTGCAGGTAGGGGTACTGTCGGGATAAACGACTTAGCAACATCAACAAAAAGTTCATCTTCACGACTCTCAATACTCGCGAGAGTAACTTCATCGAGAGTGTCACCGGGACTTGATGGCGCACGAGTTGATAGTGCAGAAACATACACAATACTAGGTGGCGTTTAAGCCAAAGACTCAAACCCAATCATTTCTAGTGTAGATATGGAGAGTGATATGTTTTTTTTAACAATGGAGAGTTGATGTTGGGTAAGGAATCAAAAATCGTGATTATCGGTCGATAATCGCGCGATTATCGCTGGAAATGGGGTCCTCGGTGAAAGATTGATGGTAATCATTATCTTTTAATAATTATCACTCGATAATCGTTGGAGAAGATATACACTTTTCGTTTCAAATTTTTGCGTGCAGATGGACGATAATCGAGTAATTTTTTCTTCAATTTCTTATGCACCATCAGCAGAGGTATCATCACGGCCATCACCGCCAGCTTGAACACGAACATTAGGGGTTTTAATCACTGCCACGTTCGAACGTATAAAGAACTATTGTAGCCACATGTATCACAATGAGCAAAATGCAAAGATAAAAATAAAATTATAACCACGGCAGGAGCTATAGTAGCGACTCCGAACAAAAAAGCTATTGCAAGAAACATTAACAGAGACCCAACACAACCCGAGAAAAACATGTTACGTATGATAAAAGTAATGATATATCGTAACCGAAAAAAGTGAACTCGTCCATCGTAAGGAAACATAATATTTAATTTATATGCTAACTTTGAATCGGAGACGGACTTTCCTGCGTCGTGGCATTCCATACTAGGCGTCGAAGCTAGATCTCTCCCCCACTAGGCGCATCCCGACGGAGCTACTCAGAGAATAAAAGATATTGTTGCAACGAACACTACTGTAATGAATTGTGCACGGACTTTGGTCGGTCCGTCTTGGAGCTTTGGTAGTCCAGAAACGCGAGCTTCTAGGCTAGTGTGTTGTTGTAGGTAGGGGTACTGTCAGGATAAGTGACTCAGCAATATCAACAACAAGTTCATATCTGCGAGAGTAACTTCATCGAGAGTAATATCGGTAGTAGATCGCGCAATAAGATACATAGTACTCGGTGGTGTTCTGGCCGGAGACTCAAACCCAATCATTTCGAGTACGGAGATGAAGATTGATTTTTTTTTTAAACAATGGAGAGTGAGGTTGGGCAAGGAAATCGCGATTATCAAGTGATTATCACTGGAAATGGGGCCCTCACTAAAAGATCACCCATAAACGTTATCTTCTTATAATTATCGCTCGATAATCGTTGGTAAAGAGAGACACTTTTCGTTTCAAAATTTTTAGTGCAAATGCGCGATAATCGAGTCATTTTTTGTTCAATTTCTTGTGCACCATTAGTGGAGGTATCATCACGGCCATCACTCCCGACTTGTGCATCATCAACGGAGGTATCATCACGGCCATCACCATCGGCTAATGCACCATCTCCGATGGTACCATCACGGCCATCACCGCCGGCTTGTACACCAACATTAGGAGTTTGATCACGAGCACGTTCGAACGTATAAAGCACTATAACAGCCACGGATATCACAATGAGCGTAATGCAAAGATAAACGTTGTGGCAACCTTAGAAGGAGCTATAATAGCAAAATCAAAATTTAAAAGGTATTGCAAGAAAAATTATTAAAGATTCAACACAAGCCGAGAAAGACATTTTATGGACAACGAAAGAAATGATAATCATAAACAAAAAATTTAACTCAACCATCGTAAGGAAAACATAGTATTTATATGTTGACTTTGAACCGGAGAAAGACTTTCCGACATTGTGGCCTTCAATACTAGACGTCGGAGGTAGATCTCCCCCTACACGCTGCCCACAGAGCTACTCCGAGACTAAAAGATACTGTTGCAAATAACACTATCAATGTATGAAGATTGTACGGACTTCTGTGGGCCCGTCTTGGAGCTTTTGGCAGTCCAAACACTCGAGCTTCTGGGCTAGTGTACTGTTTGCAGGTAGGTGTACTGTCGGGATAAGCGACTCAACAACATCAAAAACAAGTTTATCTTCACGACTCTTACTATTCGCGGGAGTAACTTCATCGAGAGTAACAATGGGAGTTAATAGCAAACAAAGATACACAGTACTCAGTGGTGTTCTGCTCAAACCCAATCATTTTGAGTGTGGAGATGGAAAGTGATATTTTTTTTTAAACAGTGGAGAGTAATGTTGGGCAAGGATACGAAAAATCGTGATTATCGCTAGAAATGGGGTCCTCGGTAAAAGATCGCCGATAATCATTATCTTTTTATAATTATCTCTCGATAACTGTTGGAAAAAAGAGACACTTTTCGTTTCAATTTTTTTAGTGCAAATGGGCGATAATCGAGTCATTTTTCGTTCAATTTTGAAAACTTATTCTTGTTAATTGGGGTAAAAATACCAATTAAAAATTTGGCAAAAATAATACTTGCACAAGAGAACCTCACCCTACCTCGCCTCGACACGTTACATCACGGATGACGGCGGCGCGCGCGCGTGTGTGGTGGTGGGACATTGTGTGGGTTCTTTCATATCCACAAAATCCTATGACCCAAAGGGCCTAAGTTTTTCTCCCAAATATTTGGTATATATAAACATCACAAAACTCTTGTTATCTATTAATGTGGGCCTTTATCCAAGGAAGTAACTAAATACAACTAAAATTTCACACTAACTTTGGTAACTAAATATGTCATTTTAACTTATAACTTACAATTTGTAAATAAACTATTTCTAAAGAATAATTGTTGTTATTGCCGAAAAATGAATCAAACACTACATCGACCAAAAGCTAGAAATTGGGTCGGGCTCATCGCCGTGACTTTCGTAGGCTAGAGGCTTGATTCACTGTTCTCGTGGAGTCTGTCGGATCATATTATCTGCTAACTGACGGACTGGAATCGAGTCTTCCGACCTGTTATCACAAAGTCTTAGGACTCAGGATATAGGTCGGTGACCGCTGTGAACCAGAACCTCCGCAGGGCAGGTCGACGATCGGACCCTCCGCTTACCATTGGAAAAAAAAATTGGTCCTCCGACCCGTTACCACAAAGTCCTAAGACTCACGATATATGTCAATGACCACAGAGAACCGGAACCTCCACATTGTAGGTCGGCGACTGGGCTTGAGGCAGTCCATGACAAGTGTTATTTGTAAATAATAATTTGTAACTTATAATTGTTATTTGTTAATAATAATTTAATTACTTATAAACTTATGTTATGTTTTGAGTGTAAAATATTTATGCAAATATTTATAGATTTTCCAACGACTAATCCATAGATAAGTTTGATAAGTTTCAATAAAGGCAAACAATAACTTTTATAGGTTTTTAATTGATAAATCTATCGGCAAACGATCATCGATAACAACAAACAATTTATCGGTAAAAATGGCATTCAAATCATTACTTTTAACCACTAAAACATTAGTAGAAGGACTATTCTCGCAATAGAGGCCTAAAGAGAAATCAAATCCGTATTCGATTTTTTTTCTTCAAACCTATACCAAAACTCTAAATATAATATATGCATAATAGAAATATTATTTTCACACGAGAAATGTAAAAAAAAAAGGGACCAAATTTACACATTTTCCCAACTATACTATGTGCCACATCAAATTATATTAGTATGGTACTGGCGTGGTATAATTAATTCTTTAATTAATTATATGTAGGGAATAATTTTTACTCTTATTTTAAAAAGATATTTAAGCATTTAAAAAAATATATGTTCATGCGTAAAAATTGACTTACTGTTGTACCCGGTCCACGGTTCGACCCAAGGCCTGACCTTGTAGTCCAGTGGGCGGTCAAAGGTAGAGTCAGGGATGCTGACTGGTGATCGTCCAAGCTGAAGGTGGATCATTCGTCCTTGGTGAGCCTCGCGCGGCTCTTGGCGATCCTTGATGATTTTCTGTCCTCAACGATGTATGTATCGACAGCAAGGAGTCCCTACAAAAAAAATGATGTCGTAGCCCGTCAATGGACGAAAGCTGCATACGTATCTCAAAGAGAATTTGGTCATCACGTAGTTCTGGATTAGCGGTAAATGGATGAATGATAATGTGGTTTGTATCGTCGTTGGAGCCATTAGAAGCGGTGCGGGGGTGACCGTCGCGGATGGCGAGGGTATTACTGGCTGTTCTGACTAGCCTCGGTGAACATGTCACCCAGAGTGAGACTGGAACTGGTGTTGGACCAAACACTAGCCGACTAAAGAGATTCCCTGGCGAGTCAGGCTTAACGATTCCCTTAGAGCAGAAATCGCCTTCCGAGCAAGGGGAATGTGCCTAAGGCGGGCGAGTGAGGTTCTCCAAGTCCAAAGAGAGAAGCTCTAGTCAAATTGTGTAGTGTAGAAATCGAAATTGTCGTCTTAAATGAGGAGAATGAGCTTCCCATTTTTAGAAGAAAAAACATAGGGAACTAAATCTCTTTGATTTTTTTTGGAATTAATGGAAAATATTTCCCTTTAATTCCATGGAGAAATTCGCCCCATCATGACTGCCAGAGGGCTTGTCTGCGTCATATAGTCGGCTTGTGGATCGTTGGCTGCTTCGTGGCTTCTGAAGCGTCTGTGGGTGTTGCGCGAGCTTGCAAATCGAGTCTCGTATATGTCCCGAGGATCTTCCTAAGCTTGATTGTCTTGTCACTTGTTATCACCAAGAGATGTTGCTTCGTGGATGTGGTTGGCGATGGATAACTCTTTGCCGAGGGGTTCTCCGCGAGCAAAGGGGTATTCTGACGAGGAGCTTTTTTAGCAAAAGTAACAGGGAACTCCCTAGGTTTGCCGCTACTTCGCTTAAAGCCCTGCGAGGTCACCGGAGTCTTGCCGGAAGGTCTTCATCGTCTTGCTCCTTGTCTCGAGTCTCCTAGGGCTTGCGTAGCCTTGTCGAGTTGACTTCTGCAGGTCCGAGGTTCGCTCGCCAAAGTGAGCTTAGGAGTTTTAATTTTGCTAGTGGACTTTGAAATTATCATATTAGACCCAAATTTTATATAATCTGAAAAGTACATAAGTGACGTAACAATATCTTTATATACCATTATGAAAATCAAATATAATAATAATCCGAACAACACTATTTTAGCTCCTTGGATATATACTCGATCCCGACGTGAAATATATAACGTGTCACGAGACAAACACAAGGAGAACAAGAAATTCTATTGTTGTAGTATGGAAAAGTTGAGTGTGAATATACATCGGAATAGTTACGGTAATATTATTTGGGTCATGCAGATGCAGTTATTTTTGCCGCAAATATTCGAATATATATATAAACAGTGTCGTTAAGTATGGCTAAGAACGACGGTGATGTTGGGCAAAACACGGCTCTTGGACAGTGACGCTCATCACATTGTCGTTACGTATATGAATTATGTTTTGTGGCTTATAAATGCATGGCTTTCTGTGATCCAAAATCCACAGCCTTTGGAACTGATCTCCTAGTATTTTCTAGTACGTTTTGTCTTCTCTTGTAATATCATGCATCTAAATTTGATACTTGAGCTAATAGTTTTTGAGATTTATTTGTTAGGCAGTACCTAAAATGGAGAATCGCCAAGGAAGAAGGTGGTCGCCGTCCATGGCGATCATGCTCGTGGCTCTGACGAGCCTGCAGAATCTTTCGCAATCTATTCGGACCAGAAGCGAAACCAGAACAAAATCTACTACTTTCCACTCCCCGACGTTCGAGTTGGAACCGGGATCGGTGGAGAACAGGTTTTACTACGACATCGACTTCCCGAAAGGCCACATCGCTTTCAGAGGCTTTGACGCAGAGGTGGTCGACGAGGCGGGAAATTCCGTCCCTCTCCACGAGACCTACCTGCACCACTGGGCAATATGGCCCTACCACGGGCGCAGAGGTGCCTCGGGTTACAACTCATCGTCGAACAAAAACTTCCGGATGGTGCGGAACAGTGGGGTTTGCCAGGAGACGGAGCTCGGGCAGTACTATGGGGTGGGCTCGGAGACACGAAGGACCCCGACGCTTGTTCCTGAACCGTATGGGATCGAAGTCGGAAATCCGGCGGATATTCCCGAGGGGTTCGAAGAGAGGTGGCTGCTCAATGTGCACGCCATCGACACGCGCGGTGCGCTGGACAGGCTGGGGTGCACGGAGTGCCGGTGCGATCTCTACAACGTCACTGTGGACGAATACGGCCGAGCGTTGAGACCGGACTACGTTGGTGGACTGTTGTGCTGCTACGACCGGACACGGTGTAAAGTGAGAGAAGGCTTTCAGGGAGTGAAGAGGAGCCTCTCTCTCCGGTATACTGTGCATTGGGTCGAGTGGTCGGATTCCATCTTGCCCGCTTGGATCTATATCTTAGACGTGACGGATTCTTGGAAGCCGTTGGAGGCCGGAGATGGGAGCTCCGACGAGCATACATGCCTTGTAAGTGACCGAAACTTTTAGCCTTTTATTAATGCCTAGAGAAGTTATGTTGTTATTTTTTTGTTGACATAATAATCATCCATGTGAACTTGGAGCTCGTTAAGCTTTCGGTCAAGTTGTGTTTGCAGCTTCTACCTTCATTTAGTCTAACAAATTTCGTAACAGGTCGAGTACCAAGTTGCGGAATCGTGCAAGCCCACCGGCACGAGGAACCGTAATTGTGTCAACGCGAAAAGCAGCAGAGCTAGAATTCCGAACGGCGGATACCTTGTTTACGGCGTAGCTCACCAACACATCGGCGGAATCGGGTCGGCGTTATACGGCGAGGTTAGCTTCCGTTCCACAGAGCTGAATCGGCTAGACCTTGCAATTTTAGTTTTGTTAATTGAGCATTTGAATTTGTATACTCGAAAATCGGGATCTAATCATATATAAGAATTTGAAAGATTTGAAAGATCGCTCACATTATAAATAAATAAATAAAAAAAAAAGCATAGAAAATTAAGAGTCGGACCATTTTCGGTTGTCGTTCCATCAGGACGGTCGGGTCATATGCTCGTCCATGCCGATCTACGGAGAAGGGCACGAAGCAGGAAACGAGAGGGGCTACATCGTGGGCATGTCGACTTGTTACCCTAAACCGGGCTCGGTGAAGATCCTCGGTGGAGAGACGCTGAGTGTCGAGTCGAACTACAGCAGCCGGCGAGCGCACACCGGTGTCATGGGGCTTTTCCAAGTTATATTGGCGGACCGATTGCCAAACCCGACAAGCTCTCCGGCGTGACGGACAAAGAAGATGCGTTTAAAGGCTGTTGATTAGCTTTTTCTGAGTCATAGTAGCGTGTAAGTTTGCATTACTCGTATGCTAAATAAGCCAGTGTTGTGTGAGAATTTGTCCCTGTGAATATTGACGCTATGCTTATGTTTTTTTGGTGATGTATCATGTATGTAAGAAAAGTTAAG
Organism: Parietaria judaica; assembly: GCA_954871525.1. Taxonomy (NCBI): domain Eukaryota; kingdom Viridiplantae; phylum Streptophyta; class Magnoliopsida; order Rosales; family Urticaceae; genus Parietaria; species Parietaria judaica. The sequence goes on along the minus strand of OX940865.1, from coordinate 11,096,894 downwards.
TCACTAAGCAAAAGAGCAAATCTTTGTATTAGAATTGCCATGAAACTATGTATATTTGTTGGGATTTTGCCAGAACATTATGTAATTCGTACATATTATTCAGAAATACATATGGGATTGTTTGGTATTTTATTCTTTAATTCATCATGTTACATTCTATTTCTGGAATGATTATGATTTGTCAATAATAATTTTAAGTTATATGTATTGGAAGATCACTTTATATTAAATAATGTCACATAGTATAAAATTAAATGGGCCAGGTCCAATGAAAATTGGGTAAAGTGCGGTCAATGTACTCAATATTTGACCGATTTCGAGTTATGTGCCCAATGTTTATTTTGGTGGTTAATATACTCAAAGTGGCTTCCGTTTATATATTTGCGCGTGCCCCCGTCATGCGACTTTCAACCCTCGCCATGTATTTGCTACCTAAACGGCCGTGTCCCACCCAAAACCCTACTCAAGATGAAATGAGGTGAAAATTAAATGGAAATAGCACATTTCCATCAATGGCCACGATTGAATCAACTTTTCAAATGTGTGGTTCAGATTTAATCTACAAAACAATTAAACAAAAACAAAAGGAAACCCTAATTTCTACCCTCATTTTACTCTCCCACGCCCTTTTCTCAGTACCACAGCTTCCTCTTTTTCTTCCTCTGTGCATCGTCTTCCTCCCTAGGGCACGAAAATTCCTTCTCTCTCCATTTTGCTAGTGAGAGATCTACATATCGGATGAAGACTTTGCTCAAACTACAAAATCAGATCAAACCTCTACGTTGAAGCACCGAACTTGTAAATCCCTCACAAGCCATATGGCAGTCAACATGATGCCACGTGACATTTGACTTTAAAATAGTAAAATGAAATTTTACCGCCCAAAAAAAAAAAGAACCAATCAACGATGATGGAAATACTACTAGTACTTTCAGCGCGATTATCCCTAAAAAAAAGGCTTCCACGACACTTGACTCTGACTCCATATAGATCTTTTATTATTGCGAGTTTAAATTAAAAATTTGATTTACAAGCTATCAACAGTTTTGAGGATTGGATCTAGTAGATTAATAATAAAAACACTAGCTACAAAAATTAATCTTATTTTCAATGATTTATGTGGCCGGCTCAACATCTAGTAGGCCGGAGAAAGATATAGATATTTTGTTTCCTTCGTTAATCTTTTATGCTATATAAATATAATACTTCGAACACATTAAAAGAGTTTAGAGGCGAATCTGACGAGTGAATGTTGTATATAGATATTTGTATAAAGATTTCAAAGGAAACTTGATAAATAACATCATTTATCCAGAGGAAACTTGATAATTTATTCCCTATTTCATACAATATATTATATATCGAAACTATTCTCGTTTTTTATTTTTTTGAAAATGATTTGCCAAGGTGTTTTCGGATAATTTTATCATTTAAGTTAATTAATCTTGAGTGTTCTAAATTGTAATAGAAGACACGTTTCTAATATATTTGAAGACACTTTTCCTTACAATTTAGGACACTTTTTTTACATGTAAAAAAAAAACAGAAATAGTTTTCAAATATTTAATTTCCATTTCGATCATAGACAATTTGCTATTGATTGTTGCCGAATTGTGTTCAGTTTTCACCACATTACGTATGCCAATGCGATTCATTTAGTATATTAAAAGGATAAATTAATAAGTGGTCAAAGAAAGAAAGGACAAGATATTTCAATAAAAGATCATATTCCTGTGCGTGGTGGTAAATACTTCGTCCAATACTTTATTAGAGTTTGCAAACAATAATCTCGTCACTTTCAAGTTTCGATACTTAGTTTCTAAAAGCGTCATCGCTGATGTCACAACATTTAACTCTTATAGTCGTAAATTTCCTCTACTTTTTCTCTTTTTCCCAATAAATCTTTCATAAGATTGCCTTTATTTATTTTGGATTGAATTAGTCGTTTTGGAGTTTGGAAGTAACAAGTCAAATCAATAAATTGCGACTCGACATTACTTCTTTCTTCTCCATTTGATTTAAGTCCAAATGAATTATTTGAGCTTAAATTACCCCACTCTTAAAAGGGATTAATATAAAGTTACATAAGATGTGTTGTAATTACTAAATCAACAAATCTAGTCGTATGGATCACGAGAACGGAACACGTTTATATCGTCCAACGGCCAAGAATAATGGATTAACCGCACACCGACACTAGTCGAACCTGGCCGATACTGTAGTTTGGCGGTTGCAATTCTCAGATAGAGAAAAGAGTGACGAATAAAAAGAGAGAGGAAGAATATGATTTTCTTGTTTAGGGTTTTATGATCACATAGTATAATCTATTTATAGAATTATACTAGTGATATGATTTAATTATAAGTACGAAATACATCCTCTGCAATTAAAAATATATATTAGCATTTAAAATAATATCTTAAGTCAAATTTAATAAGAATCCTAACACTCAATATTTAGGTTCCATAATTAATGTTTGATCCTCGTTCCCTACGCGAAGGATCGTGACTCATAAAACGTGTCACAACACAAACACAAGGAAAACAAGAAATTCGATTGGTGTAGCTTGAAAATTGCGTGTGAATATATTAATTGTATATGTAGAGGGAAACCTGCGGCAAAAAGTAGTTATATATTAGAAAGAAAATAAGTATGATATATTTTTGTAATTTTTTTTTTTGATAATTTTGTAATGATTTTATTTTTGACATAAATAGTTAAGTTTTTTTTGGTTAACTCTGTATCATAAAGTTTTACATAGCAACATATGATTTGATCACGTCTTCTTCTTTTTTACTAGATACGAGCCACAAAAAGCTTTAAGGAGTTCACAACAAACACTAAATTCTCATATATTAGTCAAAACGTACTCTACAACACAAAAAACTAAGTTATTATAGGTCAATCTTGTCACCACAACCGGCAAAAATGTGGTCAATACGAGCAAAAACATAGTCAAGTCTACGTATAACAACATATATAACTTCGCAGCAGAGAGTTAACGAAAAAATTTAATTACTTACATCAAACCTGTTATATTTATATCATTAAAAACTTTAGGAAAAAAAGAAGAAGAAGAAAACTATTGAAAATATCATATATTATACAACATGTGATATGGCCAAACACGGCTCTTGGAGAGTGACGTTGTTCAGATTGTCATTACACATATGAATTCTTTATTGAATTGTGGCACAAGTCACAACTCCAAAGATTCATCATCCTTATAAATGCATGGTTTTCTGTGATCCCAAACCCACAGGCTTTGAAAACCTTTTGTCGTATTTTCTGGTAATAATTACATATGTGGATATGATACAGGAAGCGAGTTCTTTAGAACTTGAATTAATAGTTTGTGATTTCTTTGCTAGGCAGCGCGTAAAATGGCGAATCGCCAGGGAAGAAGGTGGTCGGCGTCCATAGCGATCCTGCTCGTGGCTCTGACGAGCCTGCCGGATCTTTCGCAATCTATTCGGGTCAGAAGCGAAACCAGAACAAAATCTAATATTTTTCACTCGCCGGCGTTCGAATTGGAACCGGGATCGGTGGAGAACAGGTTTTACTACGACATCGAGTTCCCGAAAGGCCACATCGCTCTCAGAGGCTTCGATGCGGAGGTGGTCGATGAGGCGGGAAACTCCATCCCTCTCCACGAGACCTACCTGCACCACTGGGTCATAATGCGCTACCACGGGCGCCGAGGCGTCTCAGGTTATGACTCATCTTCACACAACAACTTCAGGATGGTGCGGAACAGCGGAGTTTGCCAGGGGAACTCACTCGGGCAGTACTACGGGCTCGGCTCGGAGACAAGGAGGACCCCGACGCTTGTTCCCGAACCGTACGGGGTAGAACTAGGAAACCCAGCGGAGATTCCCGAGGGGTTTGAAGAGAGGTGGCTGCTCAACGTGCACGCGATCGACACGCGCGGTGCTGTGGAAAAACTGGGGTGCACGGAGTGCCGGTGCGACCTGTACAATGTCACGGTGGACGAGTACGGCCGGGCGTTAAGGCCGGACTACGTGGGAGGGCTGTCGTGCTGCTACGACCGGACACGGTGTAAAGTGAGAGAGGGCTTTCAAGGGGCGAAGAGGAGCTTGTTTCTCAGGTATACTGTGCATTGGGTTGAGTGGTCGGATTCCGTCTTACCGGCTAGGATCTATATCATGGACGTCACCGACTCTTGGAAGCCGGTGGATGCCGGAGATGGGAGTTCCAATGAGCATACATGCCGTGTAAGTGACGGGACTTCCATGACTGTTTTAGTGTTGTTGCTTTGAGTAGGACGTTAATGTAGAGTAGAGAGCTTAGGTTGATCAAGTTAGCACATTCAGGACTCATTTTCTTGGTAATTTTATTCTGCAATAAATTACCTTTAAATTTTTCTTGGCTCAGGTTGAGTACCAAGTTGCGGAATCTTGCAAGCCCGCCGGCACGATAAGCCACAGATGCGTTGACGCAAGAAGCAGCAGAGCCAGAATCCCGAACGGGGGATACCTTGTCTATGGTGTAGCTCATCAGCACACCGGCGGAATTGGCTCGGCGTTATACGGCGAGGTTAGCTTTCCAACACATAAATTTGTTAATAAATACTAGTTCAGTTAGTTGAGTATTTGAAATTGTATCGTTGAAATATATTACTCAAGCCCCGCGACATAAAAACATTGAAAAACGTTCGCCTTATGAAATAACAAACCGAAAAAGCATCAAAAAATTAAGTTTGATTATTGTCAATGGTGCTTCCATCAGGACGGTCGGGTCATATGCTCGTCGACACCGATCTACGGAAAAGGGCAGGAAGCGGGAAACGAGAGGGGCTACATCGTGGGCATGTCGACTTGTTACCCTAAACCGGGCTCGGTGAAGATCCTCGGTGGAGAGACGCTGAGGCTCGAGTCGAACTACAGCAGCCGGCGAGCGCACACCGGTGTCATGGGGCTCTTCCAAGTGATATTGGCGGATCGATTGCCGAACCCGACAAACTCTCAGGCGTGATGGACAAAGAAGATACTTTTTAAAGCCCACTTTTATTTAGCCCTCAGGCGATGTATGAAAGAGGGGACGTCGGAGCTTTGGTCATGTACTTGCCCGCAGTGGCTCAATATGTATGTTAAAAGAGATTTAAGGCCCTATTATTGATGAAGTTCTTTTTTCTAAAAAAAAAAAGAAAACGAAAAAATAAAAAGGGAAGGGAAGTTTCTATATAGGATTGTCTTGGTAATTTATTCTAATTCATTATATTCGTGTAATACTTGTGATTCATCAATAATTTCTAACACAATCTGTATCTTGTATCTATTATTATATTAAGGAGGAAACAACAATGGCTTGTGGTAAGAGATTGACAATTTATTTATTTATTTTTAAGGAAGGCATTGACAATGTTAGTTACCTACATTTGAAAGAATTTTTATTTTTTTAATCATGCAGTTTAATAATAAATATATTCATAAATTTCATGCATTATTAACTTGATTAGCTATTAACAATTTGAGTCTTGCTCAACATTACATGACTTTTCAAATATCTAAAAGGGGTTCTTATTTCTTACTAAATTAATTGATCCTTTATCATCATATTAATACAATAACATATATAATTCCAACCAACCAACAAGTAAGAAAACTAAAAGTCCCAGCATTAATTACAATTAAAAAAAGGGTTAATTCCGGAAAAAGTATCAATACTTTCAAATAACGGACCAATAAGTTTCAATTCTTTTTTTGCCCGGACAAAGTTCCAATTCTTTAGTTTCGTGTCCCTATAGGTACCTTTGTAAAAAAAAAATTGTCTTCCAACATTACTCACGCCACGTCAAAGTTTTGGTTTTGTATTCCAATGCTTTTTTACCCGAATAAAGTTCCAATTCTCTTGTTTTGTCTCCTCATATCACTTTCGTGAAAATTTCAAACCATGGATTATGCCGTTTTCGGCGTTGAATTAAAAAGTATTTTTTCTCCCTTTTAAGTACATATCCATGATTATCTTTGATCGTCCAACTTTCCGATGGCTAATTTACTCCGGGAATGTGGATAAAATTTTGTAACGGTGGCATGATTAACAGTGGAGGACGATTTTTTTTACGGAGGTACCAATAGGGACACAACTAAAGAATTGGAACTTTATCTGGGCAATAAAAAGAATTGGATTTTTTAGTCTATTTTTTGAAAATATTAGTACTTTTGTCAGGATTAACAAAAAAATTAGAAATAGCACATGAGAATGTATATGTCGATGGTTTCTTTTCACTTGTAGTACATGTGTGCTTCCCAATTAAACAGTAGTTGTGTAGGAATTGAAGCTCTCATTAATTTTGACACTTCGTTGAAAAAGGTCGCAAGATCAATATCAGACCGAGTTTTAGAGTTTTAAATATATATATATATATATATATTTAATTGATTTCATTTTATTCTCACATTATATTTTTTTTTTCGGCAGCTGGGTTCACCAATGTAATTTATAAAGTTTAGAAGAATATTATATAACTAATAGTATTATTAATACTATAATATGTAACGGATACGAAACGCGAGATTGAAGTGTAGGAAAGCGGTTTTATCTTAATGGATTTTGGGTGAAAACGGCCAACCGAGGAAGACCCATGCTTTGAGATGAGGTTTATATTATGAGCCATACTCTAAATTTGAGGCCTTGAAATCAATGTGTTTTTCGGTTCAGATGAAAATTTAGGTGTATTTTTAATTTCTTTCATCTTTGTGATTTTTCATTTTTATGATTGTGTTTATTTGATTATTTGTGCAGTATTTTAGGTTTTTTTTTTTTTTTTATGTTTGTGTTTATTTGATTATTTGTGTAGTATTTTTATGAATAAGTATTTCGTGTTTTAAAGTTTTATGTTCATGGTGTTTACCATATATTTTGTTATGTCTAAGCAAATGAAGAAGTACAAGACGACTTGACGCAGTAGATCGAAGATTCCGTCCGAACCTCTGTGCTGTCTAAGCAATGAAATTCTGTTCAGAAGTCGTTTCCGATTCTCGAATTTAAGCCGCCCATTGATTTTTGGAAGTGCTTGCCACGGTTCAAGGAGCGTCTTCAAGAGTACTTGGACTGTGTGGACAGGTCTCTGCAGAACTTTGTTCGGGATAATCTCCGCTAGTCAATACATGGTTGCCTTTAGCTCTTCACAATGGTGTTTCTGACCTTAGCTTTCATGTCTTTCTTGACCAAAAGGGTTATCGAAATTGTTTGTACCCTCTCCCCGAAACAACATTCGCACTCAACTCGTCACTACTACCTGGCTCTTCCGGGTTTTTTCTGCTTGAAAAATTAGAGCTATCTAGAGTTTGCCTAACTGAGAAAATAGTCCAAGATATCCTCCGCAACTGTCCTAACCTCACTGAGCTCCATCTTTCCGATTCTTATGGTTCGAGAACTCTTATCATCTCCAAATTGGACAAACTCGTGAGTCTTAGTATAGATGGATCAGATTGTAACGAAGAACTCACTAGCGTTTTTGTTGATGTCGTCTCTCTCCAGCGTCTTTCCCTTCATTTTTTTCAAACTGCGGATCTGCCATGTAGTATTGACCTGACTTCTTGCTTTAATCTAAAAGAACTTAACCTAGGGAACAATGCTATCACCGATGCTCAATTTACTATGAACATATCTAGATTGTCCCTCCTGGAGGTTCTTAGTATTAGATGTTGTTGTACGCTGCGGAGGATCAGGATCTCACTGCAACGACTTAAGCGTCTCGTTCTGGAATATTTTGAATTCGAAAATATAGAGATTGATGCTCCAGTTCTATCAGAATTTGTTCTCAAACATTTACAGCCTGTAAAATTGCCTGCATTGGTTCTAGCAGATGCTATTCCGGCTTCCATGTGCTTAACTTATATCATGGATTTCGAGGGTGATTATGTCGATAGCGTTTGGTTCATGAAGATTAGAGAATATCTAAATGTTCCTTTTAAGGGCATAATTTTTTCTCTTGTGAACGATGATGATGTTAAAAATTTAAGTTTTGATCTTAACGATTTAAGAGAACATGTGATTCCACCTCCGGTAGAAATAGACTGTTTAGACCTCACTCGTTCTGTTCTCAAACATTCATCTTGTTTGGAGGCTCTTCTTGACGGATTACTTTGGAGTTGTCATCCAAAGAAAGTTTATATGACTATGTCAGCAAATTCCAGTGACAAGGATAACTGCATAAAGGTATGACGGGGCAATTCCTTTACCATAAAATTATAATCATCTTGTTGATTTCCCATGTCAAATAATATTCTTTGTTTAATTTGTTTTTGTTAAGAAAAAGATTCTTTATCTAAGGGAAGTTAGTTTAAGTCATTATGTTTTATATTTTAAGATTTATTTTTGTTAGGCCCGGCCAACATTAAGAGCCTTGAGCAACGAGAAAATTAAGCCAAATACTATTCATAATGTTTAGGATACTCACAATAGAAAATACAGGTTTCGCCAATTCTAAATTTATAGAATTTCAATATCCCGGGATCGTAACATAGCGGTTCTCTTATTCGGTGCTTACTATCGTTACCACCCAGTTACAATCACTAAAATTCAAGCTGTTTGGCTGAGTGTGTAGACTGTTTGCATGATGTTGAATCAAAGCGAATGCCAGTTTTGCCGCAATTTGTTTCACTGCGAGTGTTGGCGTCGTCACTTCAAAGCTGCAACGATCGAGAGTACCGGGGAAATTGTATTCGATGAAATAAACATCAAGAGTCACAAGAGACTTATTTTTAAATCCGAAGTACCGGAGTGTACGTTCCAGAAGCAGCATAGGAAAATCATATATAAATCCCATAACCTGCAGCGTTACGTTAAGGTTCGGTTGGGAAACTTAAGCCAATAAGTACCGGGATTTCGTATTTTCTGGCTTTGTTATCCTTTTTAAGTCAAAAATTCAAGCAACTACAAAGTAGAAGCCTACTAATCTGATGTAGAGAGATACGAAGAACACGAAGAACACGTCTTTGCGAGATAACACTCGACTTTCTCAAGCATAAGCTCAATTTTCATTCATCATAAATTGTCTTCTTACAAAATATCGATCACATTATAAAGAAAATGAGTCTAAACTTATCTTCCTAAAATAGATGCAAAGAATCAAAAATTAAAGAAACAAAATAAATACAAATATCACATAATAAACCTAATAATAGAAATAGATAGGGATAATAGCGGCATAAGTCCTCAACCTTTACTCAATTGGGGCGGCATAGCCCCAACCCATTTAATAGCGGTGTAAGTACCAAAAGTTGATTTTCGTCCATATTTGACTAACGGAAGTAGTCAACGTTTGCGTGGTCAGCTTCTCATCAACGTGGACGCCACGTAATCCGACAAGTCAGCTGCCATGTCACCACCTCGCGTCATCAATTTAATGCAAAATTAATTGCGCTAAGGGGATTCAAACCATGCCCTTGCATGAGGGGATTTCCAACCTCACCACCAGCCCACGGCCTTTTACTGGTCGTTGAGTGTAAAAGTGTGTATATATATAAAAAGAATTTATTAATTAATATAGAAGAAATATTAATTAATAAGTAGCCTATTTATTCGATTTATATGCATGGATTTCTCAACACGGGCTTGGGATGACTTTCTTGCACCGGGTTTGGTTTGACTTTATTAGATAGGGTTCGGTTGACTTTTTTTAAGTCATGGTCATGGTGACTTTTTTGGGGCCAAGTGCATTTGACTTTTTCCGACCGTGACAGGCCTCAAGTTTATTTTTTTCATTTCGGCCTCTAGTTGACTTTTTATGTCAATTCGGTCAACCTCTGACCGCAATGAAATTTTTATATAATCGAACCTAAACTCTAACTATATATATAATTTTTATTTTTTTAACTTATTTAATTAACTATTTAAAATTTAACTAAACTAATATGACTACTTACTATTTAGTTATTAATTATTATTTAACTTATTAATTAATTTATTAGTTATTAATTAACTTATTAGTTAATATTTCTTCTATATAAATTAATACATTTTGTTTATATATATGTATACTTTTACACTAAACGACCAGCCAAATTAATTTTGCATTAAATTGATTGAGTAAAGGTTGAGGACTTATGCCGCTATTATCCGAAATAGATATGATAAATAAATCATTATGCATGATTTGGCAATATTCTTTATTTGGTTGTACGTGTTTCATAATTTGGCAATCTACTTGATTCTTGATTGGCATGATCGTGCTTCATCATTCTCCCAATGAGGATAAAATTCGTCCTCGAATTTGGATCGTCGGCCCGCGTCGAGCCTCCACTGCCGTCGCCACGCTTGTATCGGCGCCAAAGTCGTCGGTGTAAAATGACCTCTTTGGATCTACATTTCCCTCGAAGTTGCACAACGTCTTTGACGCTTCTCTTTCGGCCGCCACGATTATACATGCGCCTATTTGGATCACTACTCTCGGTACCTCCTTTGTTTAAATCCATGGTTGTGCTCGACTTGATTTTCGGAGCCTTACTTGTAGTCAAACATGATTCATGAACAAAAAGAAATACAGAGTACCACTCTCCAATTTACTCTCGTCATCTTTAGCCTCCTCATGCTTGGCCTCGTCACACTCGGCCTCCTCGTACTCGGTCTTGTCACTTTCCGCATTGTCATATACGACCTCGCCATACACGATTTCGGCGTACTCCGCCTCTTCGTACACGGGCTCGTCGTACTCATCGTACAGGGGTTCGTCATACTCCGTCTCGCCGTAAATCGACTCGTCGTACACGGTCTCGCCGTGTTCCGCCTCATCGTACGTCGTTTCGTCGCACTTCGGGATAGCCACCTGGAACGCCGCTACCCATCGCGCATCTTCTGAGACCGCCTCACGTCGACGCATCGCGTGACCGTAGCCGCCAAAATTATGCCCGAACAGGTTCGCTCGGTCCTCGGTGTCAGACTCGTCTCAGCGTCGTTGCTCCGTTTGATTCTGCATCATCGCAGCCATCTGACGGATCAGCAATTCCACTTGAGCACGGAATCCGTCGACCTCTTCTCGTCTCACCATATCCTTTACGAAAGCGTCGCGAACGGCTCGTTTCATCGGTGCCTCTGCACCGAAACGAGTGGCTCTGATACCAACTGATGTAGAGAGATACGAAGAACACAAAAAACGCATCTTTGCGAGATAACACTCGACTTTCTCAAGCATAAGCTCAATTTTCATTCATCATAAATTGTCTTCTTACAAAATATCGATCACATTATAAAGAAAATGAGTCTAAACTTATCTATAGATGCAAAGAATAAAAAATTAAAGAAACAAAATAAATACAAATATCACATAATAAACCTAATAAAAGAAATAGATATGATAATAAATCAATCATTTCATTTGGCAATATTCTTTATTTGTTTGTACGTGCTTCATAATTTGGTAATTTCTTGATTCTTGATTGGCATGATTGTGCTTCATCATAATCTCTATATTGTATGACTTGTATTATCGAAACTTCAAAGAGAATTGTTATTGCCTTACTTATTATAGCCTTTTGGGTACCAAGAATTTTAAATGTGTGTCGTTATTATGTTGTTAATTATATTCTCGTGCTAAGCTTTATATTTCTTAGGATATTTCAGTTGTTGAATGCCTTATTATTATTATTTTTTTTGGAAGGATTTAATGCCTTGTTAAATTGCCGCCACGAGTAAAATTCTTTATTTTTAGACTAATATCTCGCTTTTCTTTTCAGGAATTTAAGTTTATTTTAAGTTAATTAATCACTCTGGTAGGCCTTGACTACAAAAAATCAAAACAATACGTTCAATTAATGACTAAGAAATTAAATATGGTCTGAAATCGAAATTCTTCGTAGTATTTTAGGTCTTCTGAGGAATAGGAAATTGATAGAAGAATGAAAATTACTTGGAAAAATTATCATCCAATCAGCATTAATTTTCCTTTTTATCAAGAAAATATTGCAAAGATTAAAAAAAAATATAGTTCAAATATTAAAAAAATAGAATATCCTAATTCCTTGAACTATATATTGTCATGGGTACTGTTGATGTCGGATTTCGTCAAATCCATCCTTAACATAACGCGTGCCATTACGGCCCAAAAACGACGTCGAATAGAGGCAAGAAATATGTTGATCGTAGTCAACATAAAAGCCCAGTTTGTGAGGAAAGGCTTAACCCATGAAGAAAGGCCCAATTCGCAGAAAAAGCCCAAAGTGAAAAGGCTCAATCAACCCTAACCCTATAAATAATAAAAGAAGCCTCATTAAGAGGGGATCCAAGAGAAATCAGCGGAGAAACATTCAGCCAAGAAGGAAGAAAAAGAGAGGAAAGAGAAAGAAGAGAGAAGAAAACCAACGAAACAGAGAAGAGAAAGAATGAAGAGATCAAGGCAAAACTCATTGAACTACGTGATGACCTGATCCTGGTTCGCCGGGTACGTAGGCAGCCTCGTCGAGAGCGGCGTGGTGCGGCATCAAATTATATCCTTATCATTGTTCTTCGATTTTCCAAGCTAATAAACGGGGAAAACCGAGTCCTTTCGGGATAAATAAATCAGGGAATAATCGTGTATATATTTTTATTGCGTTCTTTACGGTTTTCCTTGTGACTGCAAGGCGGTAAAAATCGCCCTCTACAGGTACCAAATCTATATATGTAACGTTTTCATTATTTTTAGTGTATAATGCATGCATTTAAGAAAAATCTCAATTCCTTGAATCTCAATATATATGTACCAAATCTATATATAACGTTTTAATTATGTTAGTGTATTCTTTCAAAATATATATATATATATATTAGTGTATAATGCATGCATTTAGTTTAATGCGTATCTATTAAATAATGAATCAAATTTTGAATGAATGTGACTATGTGAGTGATTCAAGTATTTTTTTCATGAAAATAAAATTTAAAATATGAGAAAATATAGAATGAAGATTGCTTGATTTGTAACATGTCATGCCATGTCATCTAGTGAGATTTTCCTTTTATATATAGAGAGATTTCCAAAAAATGTATTATCATTATTATCTAATTATTGTTTATGATATCCTTTCATTAGACCAGGGTAGAAAGGGATTACGTTATGTAATCAAGTTTTGAAGGATATATCGACGTGCACAATGTTTTGAAGACCATTTACAGGAAACCGTATGCAAGTTTAATTTACAAGAATAGCGAGCGTAGTACGGGTATACATATAAGGTTTCGTAATATTTATAAAACAAGGCAATATTGATCGAGCCCCTCCAATTTTATGAGTACGTATACTGCAAAATTAACAATATGTTTTTAGAATAATAGTACTTAGAAATACTAGTAAGAAAGTTAAAAATAGTTTTAGTTAAAAATCATAAAATTTTGAGATTTTTATGAATTTTTGTATGATTATAAGGATTATAATGTCGTTTTTAACGTTTTTTATAAAGGATATAAATGTTAACTTGCATACTTGTTTGTAAGTTTTTTTTGCCAACCTGCAACGTGCCCCGGCGCCCCGGTCTGTAAAACATTGGATGTGCAAGCCTGGTTCAAATTAAATCGATGCGAAAACCAAAAAATGAAAAACCGCGCAACCGCATGGAGTACTCGCTTATTAGACTATGGGTAAATAATGCCAATTATTATTATATATTTTTTTTTTGTATTAGCATTATATTTCAGAAATGACATTGTATCAATATGGTAGTGGCTTTCTTATAAACATATTTTGAGATTGGTCCAATTTTACCAGGCCCAAACTCGCTATTTCTAACAAATTATAAAGGGTAAACTCCGGCTAATGTACCCAATGTTTGATAGATTTTGGATTATGTATCTAATGTTTATTTTCAACGGCTAATGTACCCAAATTTTATTCTGTTAGATTTTTTCATGTTTCCGTTACTTTACCGTCAACGAGTGATTATGTAAAGTTTTTTTATTTTTGGCATAACTCACTCATTTTTTGTCCAAAATTTATGCACGACCTATGGTTGGAAAGATAAGAGATAGACCTACAACTTTTATTTTGTAAGTTTTGTAAAAATAAAGTTCAAAAAATACAAAATTTCAATTACTATGTAAAACTGGACATTAGTGTAATGCAAAATATTTGTTTCCAGCAAATTTTAATATACTTAATGACTTTTTTTGATGAAACATAAAACTTAAAAGTTGTAGATAAATCTTTTATCTTTCCAACGGTAGTTTGTTTATAAATTTTGAACAATAAATGAGTGAGTTATGCCAAAAATATGAAAACTTTTTGCACATCACATTTTTCATATTTTTGGCATAACTCACTCATTTATTGTCCAAAATTTATAAATAAACTACCGTTGGAAAGATAAAAGATTTATCTACAACTTTTAAGTTTTATTTTCATCATAAAAAGTCATTAGGTATATTAAAATTTGCTCGAAACAAATATTTTACTTTACACTAATGTCCAATTTTACATTGTAATTGAAATTTTGTATTTTTTTGAGCTTTTGTTTACAAAACTTAAAACACCAAAATTGTGGATCTATCTCTTATATTTCCAACTATAGGTCGTGCATAAATTTTGGACAAAAAATGATGAGTTATGCCAAAAATAAAAAAACTGTACGTAATCACTCACTGACGGTCAAGTGACCGAAATACGAAAAAATCTAACAGAATAAAATTTGGGTACATTAGCCGTCGAAAATAAACATTGGGTACATAATCCAAAATTGATCAAACATTAGGTACATTAGCCACAGTTTACCCAATTATAAATATAAAACTGCAGTAACTTTACTTTTGGAACCAAATTGCTCTTTTGACCTTCTTTTTCATATATATTTCAGGTGCAGTCAATCTTTATATTTCATCAAAATATTAATATTTTATATAATAAAAATCGATTAACTTTATGAAAAACCCATCGGTAAGCCCGTTATACCAAAGAACCGATTTTATTTTATCGGTGACGATTATTAAACCTTGGTACGTTTTTCTGTTTACATATTTCTTGTTGTCATTGACATCAAATATGACTTGTAAAGCAAATAGAAAGTTTGTAGTCCTATTATCTTAGGTTAGGAGAATAGTAGCATACATTATTATTATTATTTTTTTAAGAAAGCAAGTACTATATTTGTTCAGTGTATGAATAACTAAAACTTGACTATTCTCATCCCTCAGTAGATAAATAAATAACCAGAAAATTTGGGTAAAAATAGCATATAATAAAAAAATAAGGTGAGTTTATAAGCGAACGAGAAACCGGGATAATCCTCATCACTTTGTTACTCTGAAAGCCTGCGAAACCAAAGATCGTATTATTTCAACATAAATGATAAATAGATTAAATTTAATGGGAGAGTAAGCAAAATACCTTGACCCTTTTCAGAAGATCTTTCGCGTTGCTGTCTTTTCGGAAGTGTTCTCGCACAGGCTACAAGAGTGGGAAATATCATAATCATATGAACACGAAGCTCTGGATAAAACGGTGTAAACTGTACCTCGAGAATTTTGTTCAGTGCCTTTGATAACGACGGTTTAAGGTCAGCTGGATGTAGCCCTCCACTTTCATAGTCGGCGATCAAGTCTTCGAAGCTTTTGAAGCTCCTGGAAAAGAGATGAGAAAATGAAATAAAATACAAGACATTATTTTATTCATATTCCAAAACCGGGTTTCATGGTTTTTGTTTTGAATAGTCTGAAACCAAAACCAAAACCAAAACTATGTTTGGTTCAGATTTAGCTCAAACTGGTTTTAAAAACCAAAATTTAGATTTAGATTTTTGAAGGATCCAAAACTAAATCTAAGGCTACAGAGTTTTATTTGTTAGGAGAAATAATTATTAAACACATATTCACAATTAATCATTAATAGAAAGCTGTCACTGAAACAACACAGGAACACGAGCCGAACATGTCCCGAGTTTAAGAAAAACTTAGCAGTAACCTCGATAAACTGAAACAACACAGCAACACGAGCCGAACATGTCCCGAGTTCAAGAAAAACCTAGCAGTAACCTTGATAAAAGCTCCCGAAACAATGTCTTAGGATTTTGCAGGACTTACTTGTTTCCACCATTCTCAGCGCTTCGTTCCACATAAAATTCCTTAAACCAAGGCAAAACCAGGTACTTAATGTACTCAAGGCATGGATTTCCTTCTACAATCTTCGGCGGGCAGTACGCTTTCTTAATCTTCAAATTCACCTCGGCCTATAAAAGCAATAAATTTGAAACAAATTTCACATTTGCATACATATTAATTGAATCTCAATTAAGAAATCCACTTTATCAATATTCCATACACTATAACCAACCTCGTCATCTTCCATAAAAATGGAGGAAGAAGGATCACTTTTCGACATCTTCTCCTGTCCTTGCTGTAAACCGGGCAACATATCTGGCAAATAAAAACAGAATATAAGACATCAAATGCGTAGAACCGAATCCAACAACAAGAATAAGTTACTCACGGTGTGACAAAATAATGGGCTTGTTCTTCCGTTTGATGTCATCGCAGTACTCCCTTGCAAGGACATTCACTTTACGCTGATCCATTCCTAGTTGGCAAATATCAGCCTAATTGCGAGAGAAAAATACTGCATTAGCTAACAGTTATTTCTACAGAAAAAATTACTATAAACACCGTTTTGCTTACAACTAAAATCAATTTTAGAATATGAAAAATAACTCTAACATAACACATGGGATGTTATATGCTTTGCTAAGAATAAAAATAAGAATAACCCATAAAAACATAAATTTACGAACCTTCAGGAAAAAAATATCGGCGCACTGCATGCACGGGTAGAAAATCTGGGCAGCAGTCAACTCTTCTTGGTCGGTTCGGCCCATAATTTGGCTACACCTGAAGTTATAATCATATTTTTCTCAGAACTTATTCTTTACTGTAAAAATAGAGAAGAACGAAATAGTACAAGTTGTTTATTTGCAATATCACGAGCCTATGTACATAGAGAACTGTACCACTTGGTTGAGAATGTTCAAATTTATCAAGAATAAATGGAACCTTGTAGAATATCTAAAAAAGGAAATAAAATAATGAATTAAATCTTTTTATTAATAAATAAAATATTTACAAATAAATCCTTGAATTCGTCTACATTACACATCTTTATATGTATCAGAAAAATAGGTACCTTATTATCCTCGGAAGTTTATTTTTACGAGCGATATCCATAACGAGAGGCCAGTACTCGTGCGCTCTTGAGTTAATCTCCTTCGACGACCACAAAAACTCAACCTTGCCTCCGTCTAAATCCATACCAACAGCTTTCCAGATCTCAATCAAGTAGCGCCCAACCACCTCGATTTTCTTCAGATCTCCTCCCATTTTATTGTTAAGCTGAGCAAACCAATCTGCAATCCAAATTTTCACTCTGCAGCCAGCACCCGTGAGCTTGTTCACACTTAGCGTCTTCAAAACGCCCTGCAACAGGCAATAAAAACTGCCTATTCATTCAGCCATAAATACCAAGCATATGATGTATATTTTATATATAAAGCAAAGGAATAATATTAAGCATATCAAGGTAGATCGTGTTCAGCCATATCATGGTTATTCACAGATTTATGTTTAATCGGTAAGAAACAAAAGCAAAAAGAATATTCACTTTTGGTTAATAAGGGATCGATAGAGAGAAGTAAAAGGAACCGGTACAGGGGGGACGAGCGGAGAGATCGAGTATTCACTTTTCTTTCAGTTCACTAACGGAAGTCCAACATAAACTTAAAAGTATAACTATACCAGAGACTAGGTAAATATTTGAATCACCGACCCCATCGATTAACGTCAGTATTAGACATTTCATCATGCATAACCAACACGCCTAAAGTTTAATGGAATCCGCCTCAAGAGGCTTTCATTAAGAAAGCGCCATTGCTCCCAAAAAGGAACAATCTTTCACTCTTTATCCGATATAATTTCAACGCCTAACATCAGTATTAGGCATTTCAAGGCGCGTAAAGTTTAACGGACTCCGCCTCAAGAGGCTTTTTATTAAGTAAGCTCCATGACTCCCGAAAAGGAACAATCTTTCACTCTTTTTTCCGATAATCCTCAATCAAGACATTGAAAACTAAACCTAATTTGAATGCCTAAGAAAAGATGACCTGAGCAATGTGCATCCGACCGGAGGGCTCGAAGCCGTCGTAGCAGATGGGCTCGGGCTTCTTGGCGAGGAGGTTCCGAAGCTCGTCCTCTTGGATACACTCTTCCCCCACGCTTCTCACGATCTGGTACCTCTCCTCCAAGCTCATCCTAACCAGAAAAGAATCATCGTTTCAAACCTCTAATTGCTATCACAAAATGCTGATTCATTTCAAAATAGTGAGTCTTACTCAGGAACTTGACTCGAAGAGCTTGAAGAGTCCCCTTCTGGCTGCGAGTTGGATACCGATAGCGTCTCCAAGGGAATCTGATCCGATGATTCCGTCGCCATTGGAGCTGACCCTGTAGTAGACGAAATGCATGAATATATATATATATATATATATATATACAAGCTCACGAAGCTAGCTACGAGCAAGAGCCCGAGTAAAAACCACGCATTGCAGAACGTGATAAGCAAAAGGCCATGGAAAGAGAAGAGAATTACAGGAAGAAGTCAACGGGCGGTGGCTGAGAAGAGATGAAATGAAATGGCTAGGGCTCGATGTTTCTTCTTTCGTCAGTAGATGTTTGAGACTTGGTGTCTTTTTTCTATTTTTTTTTTTTTTGTAAAATTATAGGGTTAATAGCGGCAATAGTTGGGTTGGAAATTTTGTACTCGTTTCCGGTTTCGTCCAGGTTTCGGACCACTTTAGGAGAAAAAAAAAATCAAAAATTTTATTTACCATACCATAATATAGGGACGTTCCGGTTTGAAAAACTAAAACCAAGAAGATTGGCCATTGAAAGTTTGAAACAATTCTGTAGTCGAAACCTACCACCATGGAGGATTCAACCATGGTCATTAAACATGGTCGAAAATTTGCATCCATGGTTTTTAACCATTGTCGAATCCCTAATTTGTAGTAGTGGACGTTGAGGCTCGAGTCAAACTACAGCCGTCAGCGAGCGCACACCGGTGTCATGGGGCTATTGCAAGTTAAACTGGTGGACCGTTGTAGAACTCGACACGCTCTCTGGCGTGATGAACTGACACATACCATTGCTTCGTTAATATAAAGGCCTTTTTCTGAATTATAGCGAGTAAGTTGGCATTAATCGTATGCTAAATTAAATAAGCATGTGTGTGAATATTGGCATAATATGTGTTGATGCAGAAAAATGCTTCAAACGAATAGCGGCCCAATTGCTCGTGTTGGGCCGGGCCCAATGTCGCCATGTTGACTTTTTATGACTCTTGGGCTTGGGCTCCTGGACTGTTGAGTCAAACGGATCCTCCACTGACCCAGGATCAGAAATCCGGGCAAACACCACTACCTGTTGCCAAGGGGCTAGGGCTTGGACTAGCCCTGGTTACAGGTTCGGGATGCCAAAAACAGACCTGACCACTGCGTAGAGGGGACCACAATAAAGACTTTTTGGGTCCTCGGCCTATCCGCATGGTCGGTATATCTGCCAGAGATACAAGAATAACGGATAGAACGAGCACCTCACGGATCTAGAAACTTAGCATGGAGGGTCTTAGATAGTGCCAGAATTTTCACCAGGGCTTCCGCACTATGTGAATCTTTCCATGTTTAAGACCTTCGGATAATTTCAGGAGATTTAGATACCTCGGCTTGTATCCTGGGGCCTGATACGGGTCATCGGTCTATCCACAAAGTCGGTATATCTGCTCGAGATAATAGACAGGGGGATAGAAAAAACACCACGTAGAACAGTTCCTAACAGCGGGATCATAATCGGTACTGGAAATTTCCCCAGGGCTTCCGCTCTAGTGTGATTTCTCGCTCTCAAGACCTAGACAAAACAACATCTGAGATCAGGGAGAACCGGGGGGGGGGGGGGGGGGGTAACCCCTGATTAACCTCCAACGCTCAACATTAGAGTGATATTTGAGGGGAGGCGAGTTTTAGAGGGAGTGGAGAGAGTTTTAGGCGAGTTCCCGGGGTGAGAATCAGTTATCGTTAAGTGAAAATCGTGCTCCTATTTATAGGACGGTCCGTGGGTTAAAACGTGAATAATTATTACTCCAGGAGGCCCCCGAGGTAATATCATATGATTTTCTGGGTCCCCCGGACGTGGCCGATCTAACGCCGCAAGTTTCAGGCCGATCAGAGCAACGACGCGCCCGCACGCGCCGGAACAGTGACGGTGACACAGAGCCATGCGCGAGGGAGCCAGGGATGACGTCAGCCCTTGCGTTAGCCCCCGTGGTGCCTTCTGATTGGTTGCGTGGGGTTCCTCGCGCTAAATGGGAGGCCGCCACATGGCGGGGTCAAATGTAACCCTTGGGGGGCCTGCAACGCCTCCGACGCGCGTCAGGTGGCCTTTAGGCCTGTGGGGCCACTCGACGTGTGGCTGTGGCCCTTGCGGGCTGTGGGGCCCACCCGGAGGTCCCAGTTGTCCTCCGGAGGCCTCTGGTGTTTCCCGAGGCTGTTTTTCGCAAATTTTATATCGATTTTGGGTGTTTTATATTTATGAGATCATCTGGACCCTTTGTTTTTCGAAAATGGACTTCCGGTAAATATTTTGAGCGAAATTTATCATAATTAATACAAATTAATTAATTTAAACAATTTTTTTTAATAAATTAATAAAAACCAATTACGTAAAATACTCGTAACAATACGTAAGAAAGTAGTAGAATTATCTATATATATATATATGTGTGTATGTGCTGGAATTGCTAGAATATTATGTAATTAGTACATATTATATGGTATTGTTTGGTATTTTATTCTTTAATTCATCATGTTACATTCTATTTCTGGTGCGATTATTATTTATAGTTTTTAATCATCAATATTGTAGGGTGAAAATTTTGTAACCGTTTCCCGATTTTGTCCCAGTTTCGGTATCGATCCCGGACCGATTTCTTAAAAAATCTTAAAACCGGGAATCGGTACTTCCCAGTTCCCGATTTTTGGACCGGGAACCAGAACCGGTACTTAAAATATATTTCCCGGTTTTTTGTACCGGTTTCAGTTTTAAACTACATGTCATTTTTAAGGTTTTTAGTATGTCGTTTTTAGTGTAATTTATATTTTTATTATTGTTTTTCATACTATATGTAATATTTAATTACTAATTTTTCAAAAACTACATGTCATTTTTAAGTCAAACACTTTTAGAGCCGGGAAATTTAGAATCGAAACCGGGAAAATTTTAGATATGGAACCGCAAACGGAATCGGAACCTGGACATTTGAATCGGAACCGTAACCGGAACCAAAATCGGGAAATTTTTTAATTGGGAACCGTTACCAGAACCGGACGAAAAAAAAAAACCCAAATTTTTGGAATAGGGACGAAAAAAAAAACAATTTTCCGATTCTCGGTTCCGATTTCACCCCTAGTGTATTGGAAGATCACTTACTTATTGCTAGAATATTATAATATGCGATTATATGGTATATTATTCTGTAATTAATCAAGTATGATGTAATTATAACTAGTCAATATTTATTATTTATGTACTTATAATGCTAGCGTAGAATATTGTCCGTACATAATTGATCATTCAGAAGAAAATATGGGATTGTTTGATGTACTATTTTTTTTTTATTATTCATGTAAATTTTAATGTGATTCTTATTATTCAATAAACTATTTTTGGACAGTTTATACGTTATAGAAGGTAGGGGTAAACAAACGAGTCTTCGAGTAAATTTTCATACTTAATTATATAGATTATCATTTTTTTTTTCAATTTTAGAACCGAAAGCCGCGCTACTGAAGTTTATAACCAATTTTATCAATTACCGATATATCGGTTTTAAATTCGGTTTTAACCGCATTTTTATGAAACACAATATAATCATCAGATGTTTGAAAAATCAAATTAGTACTACATAATGGAAAGTATAAAAAAAAAACTAATTGATGAAATAATTCAAATAGAGCCAATTCTCTTAACATTTACTCATTCTTATTCAAACGGGAAGAAATAATTGTACTAAGAACAAAAATTGTTCAAAATAAAACAAGATTGAATGAATCAATGAATGAGAAAATCCATGTCAAAACTTTATTATATAGATATTGAATGCTAAAAGTCTTACATTTATGTAATTTTAAACGTAAAAAAACATATAAATTTATTATCGGGTTAATCGATAATCGGTAGCGATTTTTACCGAGAACCCGTAACGGCTAGCATTTAGCAAAAAGCGGTAGGTTTAACCAGCATTTTTTGGTAATTTACAAAAAAAAAAATCAGTAGTGAAAAAATCGATAAATTAATATTATCGATTTTAGATTCGGTTTAATGTCTTTTTGGTACACCCCTAATAGCAAGGTTATAAATTTTGCGCTCCTCGAAAATTATGGCAATTTTCGCTTATATATCACACATTGCCTATGACTTATCACTTATTATTTTGGTAGTACTGTTACTCTACATATTTCTATTGGAAAGCATGTGTTACTTCATATATATATATATATATATATATTTTGTCACACCATTCATCACTCCATCATTATTCATATTTGTATATTCATTATATAGTTTTCAATAATTTACATATCATTCCAATTTCATAATTTTTTTAAAGTACTATATGATTAAACATTGTCAGCAAAATTGTTACATTAAGCTAAAGAACTGTATATTAAACCACATATATAACTATTAAATTCATTGATTATTTAGATAGTGCTGTATTATAATATATTATTTTCAAGACATAAATTAATTTAAAAGTTATAACTATGATATTATTAATACTCTATAAAATAGATCGAACAACCGTATGAATACTGTAGAGAATATTCTTTTTATGTAAAAAAATAAAATTATACATCAGAGAAAAAAAATTCTACGATCCGTTTCATAAGTGTACTTTTTTTTTTATTTTTTAGTAAAGCTTTGTCGAAATAATTCGTATTTAAATTCTTCCATCCTCACATGGAATGGATTGACAAGTTTGAAAGCATCATGGATTTAGACACTCCACAAAACATGCCCTATACCAAGCCAAAACACAAATAACACCAAAAATACATAAACTGTTATTTTTATTTATATTTGGGATAATAGCGGCATAAGTCCTCAACTTTTACTCAACTGGGGCGGCATAGCCTCAACCTCATTTAATAGCGGTATAAGTACCAAAATATGATTTCCGTCCATATTTGACTAATGGAAGTAGTCAACGTTTGCATGGTTAGCTTCTCGTCAACGTTGACGCCACGTAATCGACATGTCACCATACATGTCATCCTCCATCACAATTAATTTTGCATTAAATTTGAATCCCTCCATCACCACATGCGAGGGCAATGGTTCGAATCACTCCATCACCATTAATTTTGCATTAAATTTGATGACACGAGGATGACGTGTGTGGTGACATGTCGGATTACATGGCGTCCAGCCGTCCACGTTGTAATTAACAATAAAAAAAATATTATTCAAATTAAAATTTAAATACAATAATCAAATATTTTAAATACAAAAAATAATCTCTCTCTCCCCCGTAAGACCGCTGAAGCTTCGCCGTCGATCGCCGTGGCGTCGTTGTTTCCGAGCGAGTGCTCCGATGGAGGAGCTCCTTCTCGCAAGATCTTTCGAGACCAACCCTTTCAACGCTCACCGGAGATTGCAACTGCACCGGGGCCCGTATCGACGGGACGAACACGACAGTCTTTGGCATACGCGGGCTCGTCTTCTTCCACGGAGCAGAAAAAGCGCATCCCATCGTCGTTTTTCCAGTCACGCCTCGCCGCAAACACGATCGGTGGTGCTCCGTTGATGGTGTTCAGAGATTTCTAGTAACGCCTCGCCGCAAACACGATTGGTGGTGCTCCGTTGATGGTGTTCAGAGGTTGCCGATCTGCGCCTTGCCGACGAACACGATTGGTGGTGCTCCGTTGATGGCGTTCGGAGGTTGCCGGTCTACGCCTCGCCGACGAACATGATCGGTGGTGCTCCGCTGATGGTGTTCGGAGGTTGCCGGTCTGCGAGCAGTCTGTGCTTGGTGAGCCCCACGACAACGGTACAACGAAGGAAGACGGCAACAAAGAGGAAGATGATCGCAGAGTCGAGTTGGTGGTCCAGCTTCGATGGCGAGGGCTGCACGGCGCGGTGGTTGTGGTTGTGTGAGAGTGGCTATGGTGGTGGGTGAAGAGAGAAAGAAAGAGAGAGCATACGAAGATAGAGAAATAAGATTTTATCAATCAATTTGACATATTCAAACTGTCAAATTAAATCCCAAAAATAATTCACAATTAAAATAAATACAGTTGTATAAATAGTAAAACATTTATTTCATTTTTAATTAAAAGTGAAAATAAAAATACAAAATAGTTAGTTAAATGGCATTATAGGAATAGAAAATAATAATAAAATACCACCTCGTGTTAATTAGCTAGTTTACCAAATTAACTAAAATTTAACTATTTCTAAATTAACTAAAATTTAACTATTTTGCTAATTCTATGTTTCAATTTAACTATTTAGAGTAATTTTTTAAATATATATATACACATAATTTATGTGTTCTAAAAAAATATTATAATAAATTTATCTCTAAAACTAAAGAGTCAAAATTCGGGTGTGAATATATATAAGAAACAAAAATCGGGTTCCCATGGGTAAGAAGAACGACAGTGAACACGTCTTGGAGAGTGACGCGTATTAAAAGCAGTGCGTTGCATTGAATTGAAGGTCGCCATCCTTACAGATATCAACCTACTGAATCTTTTTCTTGTATTTTTAATTTGTCCTAAGTTTTAACTTCATATAATTTAGTTTAGTGAATTTAGGGATATTAGTGATAAAAATATCATTTTTTGTCAAAAAGTTAACAATATGTATTTTTTTTTATCGAACGAAATTGGCAAACTATGATTATAACAAGGGGCTAATGATGGTAAAAATATTTAAAGTTTGGTCAAAGAACCTCTCATGTACTTAAAATTTAAAAGTGGTGGAAAAAATACCCAGAGTTGCATTTGTGGAATTAGAGCACTCCAATCTCGTAGCGCCGTTAACTCTGGCAACGTGGACAAACGTGGGTTGCTGGCATAACAATTTTTGCCACGTGAAAGAGCCCACATCAGCCTTGTTTACGACAAAAAACGAATTAAACCCCTACTCAATACTATTACAATAACTAATTAAACCCCTAATTATTACACTTAACAAATTAGATTTGTCCATGTGGCCAAAGTTAACGGCGTTTCGAGAATGTAGTGGTCAACTCCCAAATAAGACTTTGGGTATTTTCGTCACCACTTTTAAACTTTAGGTACACGAGGAGTTTTTTTTACCAAATTTTAAGTATTTTCGCCGTCATTAACTCTTATAACGTCTAGTATTTTCGCCGCATTTGTTAACCTTTCACTTTCTGTTAATCAAATGTCATATGACGTCTAGTCGACTGTCACGTGGCATTATTTCACATCATTTGATTATCATGTGGCATGTTACGTACCATTGTATTTGATTTTTATTTAAAAAAATTGTGATTTAGAAATAAATTATTAATTAATTTCATAATGTTTTTTGTGATTAATAAGTTGAGGTGAAACCAGGATCCAAGACTTTTTTCTTTTTTTTTTTCAATACCCGGGAACCAGATAGTCAGATGAAGGCTTTATTTTTCTTCAAGTTATTGAGATTTTGAAAGTTAAAAGTCGCGGTGGAACGGTTTTACTTTTAGGATAACCTACAAGTTAAACACGGGCTCCTCTAAAGTTACCAATTAGTACTTGTCCAGAAAATATTTAACACTTAGTGCTGATGGTAAAGAATAATTGAAATATGTTGTTATAATTCGTAACAAATTTGATACTTTGTCTTGCTATATTTTTTTAATAACTAATATTTTTGTCAATAAAAGTAAGGGTTAATGATGGCAAAAATACCCAAAGTTTGGTCAAAGAACTCCTCGGATACCTAAAGTTTAAAAGTGGTGGCAAAAATACCCAAAGTCACATTTGGGGAGTTGACCACTTCATTCTTGTAACGCCATTAACTTACCCAATAACTCTGGCCACGTGGAAAAATCTGTTTCGTTAAGTGTAATCATTAAAGGTTCAATTAGTTGTATTAAATAGTATTACTTAGGGGTTTAATTATCTGTTTTCTCGTAAACGAGGCTGATGTGGGCTTGTCAATGTGGAAAATATTATTCTGTCGGCAACCCACGTTTGTCTGCGTGGTCAGAGTTAACATGTAAATTAACGGTGTTACGAGATTGGAGTGGTCAACTCCCCAAATATGACTTTGGGTATTTTTACCACCAATTTTAAACTTTAGGTACCCGAGGGGTTCTTTGACCAAACTTTAGGTATTTTTGCCATCATTAACCCTAAAAGTAAACATTAAGAAATATGTTGCTTAGTGCTTCGTAGTTACTAGTTAGTTAGTAGGATTATTCGGGTACAAATATTAAAAGTGTTTGAAAAATTAATATAAATATCAATTTTTTATTTTAACTAGATAAAATACTACTAAAATAAAAAACAAATATTTAAATATTGAGTTTTTTAATATTCTTAGTCAGCGTAGTACACTACTAGTCTACAATTAGCTATTTATTATTTTGATGGATAAAAATAAAGGGTAATAGCGGCAAAAGTAGTTAAAGTGATTTAATATCGGCATAAGTAGCTAAAGTTTACCAACCGTGAACAGTACAAATTCCATCCATTTCATGCCAACGCCGTTTGCCACGTCATTTCCACGAGCGCTGAGCTTTGGCCACTTATTTGCACAGTAGGCCTAACTTTGGCCACTTTCCATGGAATTTGTACTGTCCACGGTTTGGCTACTTATGTTGATATTAAATCACTTTGGCCACTTATTTACACACTTAGTCTAACTTTCGCTACTTTTGCCGCTATTATCCCAAAAATAAATAATAAAAATAGATTGCTATATTTTGGCATCAGTAATGACTTATTCACAGAATCTTCCGGTAATGTTTGTCGTATATTAGTAGTAAAATCGGAGGCGATTCCATCAGAATTCCCTCTAACTTACACGTGTTTGGCAAGGGTACTACGCGGGCTTGAGCTCTTCGATCATTAGCTTCGCTAAATTTCGTTTTATCTGTTATACATGAAGCAGGATTTTTGAGCTGAGAGGTTTCTTCTTTGTTTGGTAAAATGGCGAATTGCAGATGGTGGGCATCCATGGCGATCCTTCTCCTCCTCCTGGCTCTGATGAGCCCTTCGCAATCTATTCGGATCAGAAGCGGAGTCGGAACAAAATCCTCTGTTTTCAACTCCCCCAGGTTCCAATTGGAGCCGGGATCGGTGGAGAACAGGTATTACTACGGCATCGGGTTCCCCAGAGGCCACATCGCTCTCAAGGGCATCGACGCCGAGGTCGTCGACGACGCCGGAAACTCCGTCCCTCTCCACGACACCTACCTGCACCACTGGGTCATAGCGCGGTACCACGCGCGCCGGGGCGTCCCCGCCGCGCTGTCGCGCAACAACTCGGACTTCCGGGTAGTGCGGAACAGCGGCATTTGCCAGGGGAACTTCCTCAGCCAGTATTACGGGCTCGGCTCCGAGACGCGGAGAACCCCCACGCTCGTTCCCGACCCGTACGGGGTTGAAGTCGGGAACCCGGCGGAGATTCCAGAGGGGTTCGAAGAGGGGTGGCTGCTCAACGTCCACGCAATCGACACGCGTGGTGCCGTGGACAGGTTGGGGTGTACGGAGTGCCGGTGCGATCTGTACAACGTCACGGTGGACGAGTACGGCCGGGCGTTGAGGCCGGACTATGCCGGAGGGCTGTTGTGCTGCTACGACCGGACACGGTGTAAAGTGAGAGAGGGCTTTCAGGGAGCGAAGAGGAGCCTGTTTCTCAGGTATACTGTGCATTGGGTCGAGTGGTCGGATTCCGTCTTGCCCGCTTGGATCTATATCTTCGACGTCACTGATTCGTGGAAGCCGGTTGATGCCGGAAATGGAATCTCCGATAAGCATACGTGCCGTGTAAGTGACCCAACTTCCTAGCCTTTTTTAGTGTTGTTGAGATCAATCAACCCTAACAGCTCATTTTGCTTGACGAATTTTGCAACAGGTCGAGTACGAAGTTGCGGAATCGTGCAAGCCCACTGACACGACGAGCCGTAGCTGCGTCAACACGAAAAGCAGCAGAGCCAGACTTCCAAATGACGGGTACCTAGTCTACGGTGTAGCTCACCAACACACCGGCGGAATCGGCTCGGCGTTATACGGCGAGGTTAGCTTTCCGTTCCACAGAGGGCATCTTATCTACTAGAGCTTGCACTTTAAGTTTTGTTAGTTGAGAATTTGAATTTGTATCCTTGAAACCCGGGGTTTAGTCGTACGAAGAACGCTCACTTCATCGAAAAAATAAAACAAAAAAAGCATAAGAGTTTGACCATTGTCGCTTGTCGTTCCATCAGGACGGTCGGGTCATATGCTCATCGAAGCCGATCTACGGAGAAGGGCAAGAAGCGGGAAACGAGAGCGGCTACATCGTGGGCATGTCGACTTGTTACCCCAAACCGGGCTCGGTGAAGATCCTCGGCGGAGAAACACTGAGGCTCGAGTCAAACTACAGCAGCCACCGAGCACACACTGGCGTCATGGGGCTTTTCCATTTTCTGGTGGCGGATAGATTGCCGAACCCGACAAGCTCTCTCGTTTAATGGACTCGATGCGCCTCTATGCTTTGATAGGCCTCCGTTGGTTAGCTTTTCTCAGTTATAGCTTGTAATTACTCTATATAAGGGTCTGTGTGAGAGAACTCGATCGTCCCTGTGAATCTTAGTGCTATCTATCCTTATGCTTTGTGGGTGACGTGAAGAAGAAGTTAATCACTAGCGAGAACTGAGATCAAATATTTATCTACTAGTCGTAACTACAGTATGTTTGATTCTTAATATAAATACTTCATCTCCATGGTAGTTGTATTTTCTGATATCAATTTCACAGCTTTGATAGGGTGAAAAACTAGTACTTGGTGTAGGGCTTCGGGAATTCCTATCCTCGCCATCAAAATTAGTAAATTACTATTCCCGACATTAGGGATGGCTATCTCCGACGTAGGGATATAAATTACCGATGCCAGGGATAAGACTGCTATGTATACATCTCGATCTTGACTTAATGTATTTATTTTCGATCTCAGATTGCTTTTCGAGCGATGGCAACCTCCGGGATTGTGCAACGACGGTGACAAGTGTCCATACGTTAATTGGGGCCAACGGAATGTTATTATAAATTTTATTGATCGCAACGTAACGAACAATGGATGAATGGAAGATATAAATTTATCAATTTACTATATACGATTTATAATTGATTGTTGTTCGGATCAATTGAATCTCGGCATCTAGCCCTGGCTTCAACTCGGAGACCTTTTTGAGTATTATGTCCAAATGGATAGAGATAGCTTTTCTCAAACTGCAACAGCTCGATCAAGCGCCGTTCTGCAGTCGAGTCGACTCAACGACGTTCTGCGGTCGAGTCGACTCAACGACTTTGTGCAAACAACCTCAATAGGGAGGGACGGAGGCGGAGCCGGTGAAATGGTAGCATGAGCAGGATTTGAACTCCGAGCGGTATCTGAAGTGGTACCTGGAATGGTGGTAGAAGCCAGATCTGAAACTGGTATCTGGCCGGTAACGGCAGTCTTGGTCACCGATCCGTTTGCTGAAGTGGTTGGAGGGGCCTTCTTGACCATCCACTTGGTCTGAGCAACTACTTTATTAATGGCCTCCCGGAAAAGACAATTAACATGTTAAAACATGGATTTTTAAATCCGAAGGTATAAACAAATCGTAATTAGAAAATAGTTATGCACCTTGGTGTCACGTTGTGTGCGTGACACAAACGGCTAGGAAAAATGTTGGTTGGTGCCTTAAGTGGCGGGTGTGGGTAATGGTCGCAGTTTAGAAAAAGGTTACGTGTCAGATGAATCATTCTCGTCCATACAAAAACTGGTTGGGTTCTGTTGCTGTTCCGTGATGAGCCCCAGGCAGGGCGAAAACCAACCAACACTCATTGTTAGAAAGGCCGATCCGCTGGTGGTATGGGATGTCAGCGGAACCGCAGGGGTGATGTCGTTGTGCCAAGACTCTAAGCCCGTGACAAAGTGGTAAGAGCAGATTCCTGGCCCTTATTGTTTCGCCAGGCGCTCAATCCGACATGGTGGTTCCTCAGCGAAGGATGATCATACGTGCGTGTACTCCACACCCAAGCGCTTGGACACGATGGTGTGTCCGTCACGGCCCCTCTTGCGCGCAAACAGACTTGCGGGTGATCGACGGGGAGTAGGCAGGGTAGCACGGTAGCCGAGTGCTGTTGGCCAGGAAGATCTTGGCCGGAAGATTCGAATTCCCCCATGCTCAAGGGAGATCATGGATTGAGTGGGGGAGAGTGTCACATTCCGCGTGTGCGTGACATGAACGGCTAGACAAAGTGTTGGTTGGCACCTTAAATGGAGGGTGTGGTTTATTGTCGCATTTCAGAAAAGGTTACGTGTCGGATGAATCCTTCTCGTCCGTACACAAAACTGGTTGGGTTCCGGGGTTGTTTCCTAGATGAGCTGAAGGCAAGGCAAAACCAATCAACTTTCACGATTAGAAAGACTGATCCGCTAGTGTTATGGGACACCTGTGGAGCCGCACGAGTGATGTCGTCGTACCAAGACTATAAGCCCGTGACATTGGGCTCGCTTTTTATCTTTTCGATACTGCTCCCAATCCGCGGCGTAATCAGTGTTGGCTATGAGAGCATCACCGTCTGCCTTGCTTTAGTCCGTTGGAACATGATGTGGTTAGCCAACTTCGAGACCGTATCGAACATCCAAAACCGTATCAAACATCCAAAATCAAATCGCATAGGCAATGCCGTGAATGGTTCATGGTGAAACCGGGCCGGGTACCCAGTTTTTTTTAGGTACCCAATACCAAAAATCGAGTATCTAAAAATTGATACCCGGTACCCGGATTCCGGGTATCTAATTTTTGATACCTGGATCCGGTACCCGGTACTCGATTTTGAAAATGGATTCGGGTTTCAACCGGATCCAGGTTTATATCCGAATCTGTGTTTTTTTTTTAAAATATATTATCTCAAAATAAACATTGTCTCATATATAAAAACATATATCCATTGTCTTAAAATTAAAATGCATAAAAAACATAATCTCACGGTTTTTTCTTCGTTCCGCGCATCAAGCATCATCGACATCAATTGTAAACATAACAATAATAATAAAAAGTATTACAAGTCAAATATACATTAAATAAAAATAATTAAATAAAATTAAAGGAAAATAATTTTTTTTTAAAAATCCAGGTATTAAACTGGGTACCGGGTACCCGGTTTCTGTGATTTTAATACTCGGTACTCAAACCCGGTTTTAAAACCGGGTCCGAGTACGCGGATCTGGAATCCGAATACGGATTCGGACACAAAATTTAATAATTTGATATAAAATTATTATATCGAAATTATGAATTGAAAAATGAAAGGTAAAAGATGAAGTGTGGATTGCGAACAACTCAAGTCACGTAGGGCTTAAACGTGTGATGCGATGGCATGGCATTGGCGTTGGGAAACGGGACAACGAAGCCATCCCACTTCAGCCCAGCCCATTCCCAGCTGACTCACTGAGTCGGTGCCCAGTCGGGCCCACCGAGTCGCTCCCTCAAAAATATCACAACGCAACTCGCCCAAAACCAAACGAAACGAAACGAAACGAAGCAGTCAATCAATACGCAACGCCAAGCATCGAAGAATATCCATTATCACAGAATCAATCATCTCCCTCGCACCAATGCCTTGCTAGCTTCCCCTCCCTCGATCCCACCCGCTCCGATCGATGCCCGGTGTCGCCGCGCCGGATCACCGCCCCGCGGCGGACCCGGCCCCGAATCCGAAGCCGTGCTGCAACCCGGTGAGGAAGGCGGGCCCGGTGACGATGGATCACGTGCTCCTGGCCCTGAGGGAGACCAAGGAGGAGAGGGAGCTCCGCCTCCGCAGCCTCTTCAACTTCTTCGACGCCGGGAGCCTTGGCTACTTGGACTACCCGCAGATCGAGGCCGGCCTCTCGGCGCTGCAGATTCCGGCGCAGTACAAATACGCCAAGGACCTCTTCAAGGTCTGCGACGCCAACCGCGACGGCCGCGTCGACTACGCCGAGTTCCGCCGCTACATGGACGCCAAGGAGCTCGAGCTCTACCTCATCTTCCAGGCCATCGACGTCGAGCACAACGGCTGCATTCTCCCCGAGGAGCTCTGGGACGCCCTCGTCAGAGCTGGTACCTTCGAATTCACCCTCTGCTCCCTCAATTTCATGCTTTCTCATTGGGATTGGGTCTTGTTCATTTCACATTTCAGCCTTCAATTCAAACAGAGAGGCTCAAATTCGGTTCACATTTTACCCATTCGTTGTAATGCCCATCATCACTTACCTTGGATCATGAGCATTCTACAAATATAAGGGTTGGTGGTTGCTGGTTCGCATTAGGATTCAATTTACCGAGGAGGTTCCGTCCGATTTGGTTTGGATTTTCACAATTCGTAGGCGGGTTTCTTTAGTAATCTTGTGGATTCGCATGCCGTACTAGCGGGATTCTTGATGTAAAAGGGATTTTGAGATTGTCATTGGTAGATGCAGGCGTGGATTTTTGGTGGTTTTGTTGGGAATTCGTTGTACTGGCAATCTTTACTTTCCTCGGATCATGAGATTGGTTGCGATGGTTCCGCGGTGATCCTCTATAGTTATTGGTTCTAGGCTTATCTAGTACGCAGTTTCATCGGCTTCTGTTTTGATTCTCACCATTCTCTCTGTTCTAGAATTGTGATTGCTCACATGACCTCTTATTTTCATCTTATAAGCTTTGGCAGTTTCTATTCTCCAGGGATTGAAATTGACGACGAGGAGCTTGCTCATTTTGTGGAGCATGTCGATAAGGACAACAATGGTATCATCACGTTCGAGGAGTGGCGAGATTTTCTTCTGCTCTATCCTCACGAAGCGACCATCGAAAATATATACCATCACTGGGAAAGGGTATGCCATGTTGATATTGGAGAACACGCTGTTATCCCGCAGGGCATTGCTAAGCATGTTCACCGGAGCAAATATTTTATTGCCGGCGGAATTGCCGGAGCAGCCTCTCGAACAGCCACTGCCCCTTTGGATCGCCTGAAAGTGGCTTTGCAGGTAGAGACATCGAGTGCTCGTGCTTTACCTGCAATTAGAAAGATTTGGATGGAAGGCGGTTTCCTAGGGTTCTTCAGAGGTAACGGGATAAACGTCGTGAAGGTGGCGCCTGAGAGTGCCATCAAGTTTTACACATATGAGTTGTTGAAGAATGTAATTGGGGACGTCAAAGGGGAAGATAAGGGTGATATTGGCACCGCCGGAAGACTTGCCGCAGGAGGAATGGCCGGTGCGGTGGCTCAGACCGCCATCTATCCCTTGGATCTCGTGAAAACGAGGCTACAGACTTGTGCTTGCGAGGCCGGAAAAGCTCCTAATCTGGCAACACTTACAAAGGATATATGGGTTCAAGAGGGTGCTCGGGCCTTTTACAAAGGTCTTCTACCGTCCCTTCTCGGGATTATCCCTTATGCTGGAATCGATCTTGCTGCTTATGAGACCTTGAAAGATATGTCTAGAACATACATTCTTCACGATAATAGCGGTACTGAGCTTCGCCCTTTGTCTATCTTCTTTACAGGCAACCACCTTCTCTAAATGGATTCCTAAAATGATTTTTGCCGTCATTTTTTTTGGCAGAACCGGGCCCTCTTATCCAATTGGGTTGTGGGACGATATCTGGGGCTGTTGGAGCTACGTGTGTTTATCCATTGCAAGTTGTCAGAACGAGGTATCGTGACATTTTTCTTTTTTCAATAATCTGTTACGTTCCTGGATCTGAGATCTTGTCACGTGTTAAGAACCGATATACCCTTTTCCCCTATTTCGACTAATCCTAATTTGGCTTCCTCTCTCATTCAATTAGGGTCTTGGTCTTTTAAATAGACCAAACATGACAATTTAGCGGAAGGGTCCAAACCCTGAAACGAAATTAATAATTAAAATAATGTGAATACGATCATATAACAAGACTAAGTAAAGTAGCACAAATAATTAAAAAATTCTAATGTTACAAATGAATCACAATCATGAAATTCTTTACTTATTCAATTCAGATATGATTTTAAGATTTTAGGTTCATTTGGTATTCCATGTCGAGTCACTGAATTCTTCCTTATCAGAATGCAAGCTCAGCAGAGCAACTCAAGCGAAGCGTATAAAGGAATGGCTGACGTGTTCTGGAGAACGTTTCAGCGCGAAGGCTATAGAGGTTTCTACAAAGGGATCTTCCCGAATCTTCTCAAAGTCGTCCCAGCTGCGAGCATAACGTACATGGTGTATGAAGCCATGAAAAAGAGTCTAGAACTCGATTAAAGCAAGGTCACCGACGATCTTGCTTGCAGCTGAAGGTACTAACGCTGCATATGATGACGACAAGACGAAGAAGTCCGGTGAATAAGATTGTTGACCTTTTAGGTGATACCGTAATTGCGGCTTTACGGTAGACGTTATTCCGCCCAAGGGCATTGGGTGCATTATTTTTTCTATGATGATCCGACTTCAAATGTTGAGGACAACAGTTTTGGCACAATTTCGAGGTCGCGAAAAGAAAAGAAAAAAACGAGAAAAGGAAAAGAAAAAGAAAAAAGCGGGCAGTAGGATGATTATTTATGCCGATTCATCTTTCTTGAATGATTCAGATATATCTCAAACCTCAAAATTTTGCAAATAACATTTGCTATTCATTCACTCGGGTGTTATATGGATCTTAGTGCACAATGTTTTAGGAGCACTTGACCTTAGATCACTCCGAGAATGAGACATTTCTGTACACTGATTTATGTGATAAATAAATGTCCATTTGTAAAAACCAGTGTTGATCTTAGTTTTTGTGGTTCATTTGTTGGATCGGATTTATGAAGAGATAAATTTGAGAGATAGTGCCTAAACTAGCCTGCAATTATGGAGTTGGGACTATTGTAGCCGTGTTTTTTTTTTTAATAATAAAAATAGCCGGAAATCATGTCTATTGTGATTTTGTTTCAGATTATTAATTCACATGATAACAAAACAACTGGAGTTTACAAATATCAAATTAGAACATCCCAAACATGAAAACAAAACTTCAATCAACAAGACGCAAAATAACTATTTAACTTAAATGTTACTCTACCCGTTCTTTGAGAACAAAAACATACCAAAGGCGGGGCCGAGGGCATTAACGGCCGATCGGAAGTCTAGGACGAGGGGCATTCTTATTTCCAAGTTTTATTCAATTAGAAGTAATTTCTGATTTTTGCAATTTCCAATATTAACAAGTCATAATTTCACTAACTTGTACCTTCTTAAAGAAAAGTTGTACGGTACTTTTACATTTATCTATATATGAGTCTTTCTTCTTTAAAGAAGTAATCTTTCGACCAATTAGACCATATTCTCTCAAGAAAGAGGAGAATAAGTCAAGGGGGAGAATGCTCTCATGAGTTCACGCTGTCAGTTCTTGTTTTCCGGTAACGACGGCTCCCATCACGAGGTCTCAATCCCGGACTCATATCACAAAGCTATAGAGCGATTCTGCTTAATACCATTGACAATTGAAACTTTGGCCTAAAGCCTAGGAACGTGATTCATAATTATAGTATGACTTGTCTTAAGCAGAGGTCGAAGTATCCAAGTTGTAGTCAACTGAAAAAGATAGTACTCAAATTCTTTTTGTGATATAAATAATTTTTTCGAATTGCCGTCTCTTCGACGAGGTGTCGTACGTAGTCAGTTTTGGCTTCAAATTTACCAGGTTCACGTGGTCAAAAAGTAAAACAAAAAAAATAAAGGAGAAGTTGACACATGGCAAAACCTTAACCGAAGAAATTACAGGTGGACGGAACTGCATGGTTGCACATTTTTATTTCATTTAAGTATTTCGTTCACTACAAAAAGAATTTGAGTACTATTTATTTCTCAGTTGACTACAACTTCAATACTTTTTCTTCAATTATCCCTTGTAAAATATACCTAAAACATAAGAATACGTTATAAATCAAGTGTAAGTGTGTTGTCTACGTTATTTTTGGTCCTTTTTATTGACTTTGATCTTATCTCCTAGTTTCGTACTCTTTAGTTGCATGTCAAATTTTTAATCAGCCAAGCCGCCAACTAGTCATATTTGATTAACGCTATAATTGCTTTGTTTTTCTTGCTTTGATTTTTGACTGATGACTTGTGCACATATTTGAATAAAATTTGTTATCATATTGTCGGGTGCGTCATACTAATTTATGCGGCCGGAGATTGACTTTCGCGGCCAAATTTTTCGGCCAGAATTTCTGGTTTTTGAGTTTTCTTTTTTCAAATGTATATATTAAAACGTGGAGAGCATGTTTTCAGCATTAAAATTTTAAAAAGATACAGTCACGGCTGGCTATGGCCATGGATATAGCGGGAAAAAGGGCCATGATCGGTTCTTAATTCTTCTGACCCTCGTCTATTTTTTAAAAACGTTGAGAGCATGTTTCTTTAGTATAATCTTAGACGTGCACGTGTTCTTCGTGTAACAAATTGCAGCCGAACATAACTGAAATTGGACGTCGACAAAACTGTTTTGCGGTATTTAGGTACTATTTTCACTAAACATAAAGATTAAGTTTATATATGCACACTTAGTACAGTATTAAGTACCCATGTCGCAAATATTCATAATTTATTAAATGCAAGTGTAGAATATATTTTAAAAACTTATTTAAGACCCTAACCATCTTAGATGGCAATGAAATTACTCTCTATATCCATGTTGTTGTGCTTTTTCTCTCCTTTCAATATAGATTACGGTATGGTTCTGAAACGTCGTCTAACATAGGGTGGTCTAAGCTGTACATTGCGTTTCACAGCTCCGTCATGTAAAGTTCTTACACGACGGTTCCAAATCGTCACATAAACCATGTCCGTTGCGGGCTTGCGGCCTACGGCGCAGACAATTCCCGCCTCAATGGGGTAGCTTCCACCACGGTTTAAAATCGTAGTGGAACGGGTTTATGCTTGTCAAACCATTAAAAAAGGATTCTTTAGGGTAATAGCCAAACTTAAAAAGTGTGTTTAGCAAAACAGCCGAACTTTAGTTAATTTTGTAAACTAGCCAATTAACCACTTGAACAAAACTCCAACTACATTGTTAATTTTGGCTAGTTTAAGTGGTTAATTGCCCAGTTTATAAAATTAACCAAAGTTTGGCTATTTTACAAATCTTATGTTTCAGTTTGGCTATTTAGAGCAATTTCTCTTTGAAAAAAAAATCTATTTCATTAGTTTTTGGCACACCATCCGAACGTTACAATTGCAGACACTGCATTAGGGTTGTTAAGGAGTAAAGTACAAAAAGCTATAAGTCTACAACGCATTAACACGTCGCTTTGCACAGCTGAAATTTTCTTCACTTGGTCTTGCATGAGATCTCCATTTCTCTCAGGAAGAAAAACAATAGCTTGTGTTATTTTGATCCGTGCGCTCTGCGCGAGCGCTTCTTCTCTTGCGGTACGAGAAGAAGGAACGGAACGAACCGGTGAAAGGCTTTTGCCTTCCATAAGCCTCTCAATGACTTGCCTTGTGCGGTCGGCCCCCTCCCCACGCCCATCAGGGCAAGAGGAAGAGGTTATAGCCGACCTCTCTCATCTCCGACGCCAATTTCTTCTTCTTCTTTCGACACATCGTAACCGAACAAAGGCGGGTTAGCGATGAATAGCAGTAGTGGTAAGAGTTTGCTAAGAGCTCTGGCTAGTATTTAAGGACCTCTTGGAATGGTGAGTCATGGCATTCCTTGTTGGTATAAAAAATTCTTGTAATGCTGGAAAACTAAAGTGGATAGAAAACAGGACAAAAGGGAAAGGGATGAGCATAAAATTAGGGTCACATTTGATTAACAAAAATGGTCCCCATAAGAGCATTATTCTCATTGGGTGATGAATCCTTCTCTCCCACTAGACCTATATACTATTCCTCTGCTTTGCTTATTATTATAACCCCAGAAATGGCTCACTGAGGGACGAGTCATTCCATGTGAAGAAAAGTTTAATTAATATTTAATCAGATGGATGAGGTTGAAGATCATGATTGATGACATTACCCCGTGGACGTGGACGATTCCACTTAAATGGACGATTTCACCTTTTGATACCTTCTAGTTTAAATTTTCGCTTAAGTGGACCCTCTAGTTTTTAGACACGGCCAAGAACTAATTTCGTTGTCATTTGTTATTGTTGTCTTTTGATTTTGGATTTTTTCATTAATTCGGTCAAATAAAATTTTATGCTGAAATTATATAGTTTACACCCGTCGCCTCGTCATCTCTTCTCATTGACGTCGCTTCGCTCGCCGCCTCAGCCTCTCTTTTCGTAATCTACTACTTTTATGTTTTAGTGTTTTGCTTATTACTAATTTTTGATATTTGGAAATATAATGGAAGAGTTTCTACCAAAAGTAAAATTGAAAGTAAAACAATGAGAGGTAATAATGGGATTTTGAGAGGTATACAAGAGACATTAAGTAATTAATGAAAGTATATTTCAACTGTTTTAAAAAGGAGAAGGCGTTTTTATGCAAAATTGTAATGAGAAAATATCTTTAAAAAAAAAACCCCAAAATCTTGTATTGAATATGAGAAAAACGACAAGCTAAGCAATGCTATGATTTGGGTGAAGTAGATTCGGGTCGTTTGTTGTTTTTGATAGGGCAGAATCTCCCTAAACTCCACTAACCCTTTCTTTAATCAATATTCTAAAAGAAACCCACTTATCCACTTTAGGCTAATTGTGGAAAGAGAAATATTTTTTATTTTTAATTATTTGCAACTATTTGTAAAGCCAAAATATAGTAATGAATCTTACGTGTGGTTATGCATTGCAGACTCATTGATTTATCTCTCATGCTTGAATTTGACTTCTTGTTTGGGTTGGATCAAGATTATGCATTTGAGTTGTCAATAAGATTAACGCTTTAAATAATTAGGTTTTTGGGTGGTGTTTTACTTTTATTTTTCTGCTATGATAATATGATGATGAGGTTTTCTGTGTAGGTTAAGGTTCTCAAAGCCACGTACATAATCTTGTCCTAATCTATCATCAACAGTACTATTATAGTATTATTATTCATTTAGAAAAGAAAGAGAAAAAGAAGAAAGAGATCCCAGGGTTGAGGTGGATGTTAGTTTAGAAGATCACGAAGACGATTCCGTTATCTCAATCATTTCTGATTCGCTTTGCGTTTATTCTTCCTGCTAATTAATCGAATATTATAGATATGTGGGTATGTGGCTGATTTAAGATATAAATTCAACATATTCAGACAAACTCAAACTAGAATTATTGCTAAATCGATCCGAAATGAAAGACTTTAACGTTATCGAAGTGATTCTTTTCAGAAGGCAATATATGAAAAAGATAAAGGGTGTCTTTGTTTGGTCTTATTGAAAATCTTAATCTTAATCAATCAGATTTTCACTCATTACGTCCATTTGTTTTATTTTAAATTTAACATCTTAATGCTAATTTACCGGTCCAACATGATTCTTCCACCTGTTCAACTTTTGTTATTTTTTTCTTTTTCCTCTTTTTTCCTTCAGTTTCAGCACTCGACCACTCGTCACCCTTTCTCTCTCTCTCAATGCACTGATGCAGGGCCGACCTTGGGAATATAGGAGCCTTAGGCAAATTATTTTTTCGAGGCCCCTACAAGATAATGGTGATTTATATATTCATCAATTGAGCAAGCTTTGCAATTTAGTTGTGACGCATGAAAGAATTTTTGGTGTGATTTCGGCTGAAAATAATTTTTAGTGAACAACAAAATATAAATATTTTACATATGATAGAGAGAAAAGAATATGTATTCATAAATAGTGATTATTTGAGAAATGATATAAAAATATCAGTTTAGTGAATTATTTTAAATGTTGAAAGATTAATATAATTCTTTTTAAAATAATAATCATCATCACTAGTTCTTAGACGCCTCGGAATCTTCACCATTGGCGAACGAATTTTTGGTTTTACTTTTCTGTTTATCCAATTTTCGACCAACTTATTCCGGCGTTTCTTATTTGTGTAGATTCATGTTATAGCCATGAAGTCGTCATTGAACTTTATGTACGTTTAATGAATTTTTGGAGTCATTGATTGTGCTGTTAGCCATGCTCGTATGGATCGAACTTTCAGCCTGAAAAGTTTCACTACTTATCCGCCTACGTGTGGTAATCTAAGCTAGACACATGGATTTCATCGAATATTTTAACAGCTTTTAATACTTACTGCAAGATTTTTGTGACTTTTAAAACTTTTAGTACTAAAAAATAAAATTTAGAATATACCGAGATATTTTTTTATACTTTTTTCTTTCCATTTTTTTTATTATATAATATGCTATTAGTTATTATGTACTATATTGTTTTCATGTGTAATATAATAGTTTTGGTGAATAATTCATTAATTACTTTTTTTTAAGTTATTGGAATTTGATTTCTTTATTTTGGGATTATTTTTTTTTAATACTATCATAATCTGGGTAAAACAGAATTTAAAATAAAATTAAAAAAATTGACAGTTAGTAAATATAGTTTTTAACTTACACGGCTTTCGATTTAATAAGCGAAAAAAAAACCCCACCGAATTTCAATACCAATTGTTATAAAAATGGATTGGGAAGCACGGATGTTTCCTTGTTAAAAAATGTTAAAGACTAAAGTTTGAGTCAAGTGACCACCATTTTCCATTTGTTTGAAGTTTTATCACACTTTGGCTTGCATTGAATATCTCACCTCTCTCAGGAATTTTCAATTTGTTATCCTTAGCCAGCTCGTCTGTGTTGAATTTGTCAGCTCATTGTACGTATAAGTCTATTAATTCAAGAGTTTTCATGACCGAAGTCTACTATGTGTGCATATTATCAACCTACGTGACATGCTTATAAATTATAAGTAAAAAAATATAGATCACTGTGACGAGAAAGAACAAAATCTCCGGTCAATTCGTGTTTTTATTTAGAAAATATGTGTAATCGGCTACTTCTAGTTGGTGAAATGATCGAGTCACGGTCGAAACGTCGAGCTCGATCATTTTTATACAAAATATACCTAACATTTAAATTAAAGATAATAAATATTATTAAAAATATTATTTTATGTAATACCTTCTGATATACTAGTCGATTATCGGTCTCCCGTGAAATCTTATTTATAATCAGTGTTATCAATTTTTTTAAATCCTATAAACCTTATTGATTTACATACTTGTAATACTTCATACATGTAAAATTTGATCTGCATCTTGATTCATAAACCTTAGTTCAAAGTAGCTTGTGATGGCTCTGAAAGTTCTTGCTCCTTTTTTTTTTTGTGTGGACAATATCAGTAAAAATATCCACGTGTTACGAAAAATCTTACTTATATTCTCAATCTCATTTACTAATAGCAAATATCTTCAATAATATAGTTTTTCGGCAAAAGTAATAAAATTTATTTGTTAATTTCATACCGTGAAGTTTCATGTTACGACGTATAAATTGTTCATTTTTTGTCCCTTTTGACCGCCTATGAGCTACAAAGTTTTCAAAAAGTAGACAACGAACACCAATTTCTCGCATAGTAGCCAAAACGTGTTCTGCGATGCAAAAATTAAGCACTATTGATAAATTTTATCATCGCATAGTAAAAAAGATAAAAACTTAATCAAAAGAAGTGAAAATATAAACAATTGATAAACTTTACATAAAAAAGTTTATAAAAAAAAAAAAACTTATTTTTACCAAGATTTTTTTTATATCATTAAGAAAAATCAGTACTAAATATTTCTAGGACAGAAGTCAAATTTGTCATAACATGTAGATAAGTTTTCCGCAAATAACCGTCATACTTGCTTATTATAGAGATAGTGCATTTATGGGATTTCATATTTGTTACCAATATAACAAACAAGTATGTATACGACAAGAACCACCAGAAACGTAAGTAGATAAGACTAAGAGCACACAATATATGACTTAGGCTTTGTTACTAGAATTCCGGTTTTTGAATGACAAATATATGAAAAACAAGCCGACTTACCAAGATGGAAATAATATATATAAAATTTAGCAGAAAATAATAAAATAATAATCGGTATCGGTATAGTATTTTCGTTTTGGAAAATATTGTACAATATGACATCTTGGAAGTTGCCGTTCGGACACTTGAATGAATACCCAGTGACTTCATTTTTATTTTCATCTAATTAATTAATCAAAACGACCGAGGATCATAAGGTTGGTGGGGAAAGTGATGGTCCTTTTATTTTAATAATAATTATAGAATTATAATGAAACAATCATTGAGGCAAATGGGTTGTTGGGAGCTTGGAGTTTTTAGTAAAGGTGATTGGTGGTAGACAAATAAGATATTATATGTATACATATATATATATACATATATATATATATATATTATGAGGAGTTGTGTCAAATTTGAAACACATGATAAGTATGATATTAGTGTTATATGTCATCGTCTTATGACTGTCTGAAGAATATTAGTTGGTGGTATGATGTATCAATTTGTTTGTGAAATTGTGAATTAGCCATAAAATTGAAAAGAAAAAAAAAAGTGTTTAGGGCACAAAAACACTTTAAACAAATATAGAGTCACGAAAGTTGTATCAATCAGATTCCTTTTGTTGATAATTATTATAAAATGATCAGCTTGGTCAAGTTTATATTAACCCTAGGTATTTTTGTAATTTAAATGGTTTTTAATATCTTTATGTTATGATGCAATTATGCATGGAATACCGTTAATTAATTAATATATAATCACAATATTCAACGAAATGCTAATATATTCATCTCCATCGTCATGAAGCCATGCCATTGAAAAACACCACCTACAAAAGAGTTGAATATTATAGAAAGATTAATATATCTCATTAGGTGAAATTAATATACAAGCTCATAAAGTGAAGTTATATTTACAAGTACATTACTACATACATACAAAAGAACTGAAACATGAAACTACTAATAATTAAGGAAACAAAAGAAAGCACATAACTGAAGCCGGACATGAAACTAGTAACAAAAGCACATAGTTGAAGCCGAAGTTCTTGGTGTGTTCCGGTGCGTTCTACTGATTAAATTTTGTAATTCGCAAAATGTATATCATTTTCGCTAGAGAATTTGAGAGTTGTAGTTTCACTCTTGTTTGTCAATGGGGTGGAGGTTTTCGTATTTTGAGGGAGTTTCCGCACTTTGTGCGGAAGACTTTGATAGCGGCCACTAATGTGGAATGAAGAACTATGTTAGTTTCAAAAATAAAAAAATAAAAACAAATAAGGAAATAAGGAAATAAGATAAACTTAAATTATACACACACCTATCAACGTCCTCTTTATTTGGCTAAGTCCTAATCACATACATTCGGATATTCTTTAATTTATAAGGATTTAATATTTTTTTTTTATATAGTGGTATTACATTAGTACCGTTAATTTCTCTCATTTTGTTATTGTTTTTTCTTTAAATTTTTGTACCTCTCTGCAGAGGAATCTTACGCCTAATTTGATTTTTCGTCCAAATAATTTCGTTTGATATATACTTAAGTTAGAGGTGGAAAATAGATCATGACAAATACCATATGATCATTTGATTGATATGCTTGCTAGATCCTAACTCACATACAAATAAAAGCCAATTTTGAATAAAGAAAAAAACAAATAGTGAAGGATAGAGAGATCCAAATTCGCATAGTACGAATCTATAATCTCAGACTAGCGTCTAAAAAACGAAAAAGTACAAAAAAAAAAAAAAACTGATAATAATATAGAAAAAAAATATAAAATAAAAGAAATGATAGGATCAGGTAACTAAAGAATTCCAAAACAAAAAAAATAATATAGTCGTTAACAAAAGAAACATTATATATAGATAATAGAGCAATTAATAAAACATTCCACAAATGGCAATATTTAATATTGAGCTATAAACAATATTCTCTACTTCTATTGATCAATTTTGAATATAACAGCATGGCTCACCAAACAATCGAGTCTAAATAAATCAATCAGACAAACAAAGTAGACTTTTCAAACATATATATATATATATATATATATATATATATACCATGCAAAATAAAATAATATTATTCCATGAAATTAGTAATTTGTCTGCATGCCATGGACAT
This sequence comes from Parietaria judaica, assembly GCA_954871525.1. Lineage (NCBI taxonomy): Eukaryota > Viridiplantae > Streptophyta > Magnoliopsida > Rosales > Urticaceae > Parietaria > Parietaria judaica. The sequence continues at coordinate 11,052,580 of OX940865.1, read as the reverse complement.
ACTACCTCTATTTAAAGGTCCTCGCTTGAATCTCAAAGAAATCACTAAGCAAGCAATACAAGCAACCATATATGATATAGCCTATTCTCTTAGTATTCTCCTTAGGAAATATTTATCACCTCCAAAACCAACATTCTCTTTTATCATATTAATTTAGTAGATACATATACATATATATCATATTTCATCGAAATAATGGTATCTCCGAAGAGCAAGATTCTGATATTCGGAGCCACGGGTTATCTCGGGAAATACATGGTCAAAGCCAGCGTTGCGATGGGGCATCCCACGTTTGCCTTCGTTCGTCCCATCGATCCCAACAATCCCTCTAAGCTTCACCTTCACAAAGAGTTTGAGTCCATGGGAGTCACCGTCTTCCAAGTACATATACATACACCACATAAATATATATATATATATATATATATATATATATATATATAACAAATGAGCATTGGTATTAATATTGCATGAGAATGTTGTTATTATGTCACTATATAAGTTAAGCAGAGCCGGCCCTAGGTAGGCATAAGCGGAGTAGGCCTGTATCTAGGCTCCGACAAAACGGGTCAATTTTAAGGGCCTCCTAGGAACGGGCAATTATTTAATTTTAAATTTAAGTACTTAGCGTCGGCTCTGCTTGAGATACTCGTTTGTGTTTCATGAAAAAAAAAAAAGAAAAAAAAAACCCAAGAAATGGAAGAGTGTAAGAATATGTATATTTATCAGTTATCTGGTTTCTGATTTTTGTTTAATTAATGTATATATATTTAGGGTGAATTGGAGGAGCATGAGAAGCTTGTGAATGCACTCAAGCAAGTTGATGTGGTGATATCTACTTTGGCTGTTCCTCAACATCTCGACCAGCTCAAGATTATCAAAGCCATGGAAGAGACCGGTAATATTAAGGTACGTTTACTTGCTTAAATATATGTATTTATATATAATTTACATGAGCTATGTGATATGATATATGTATATTATGGGATGCGCAGAGGTTTGTGCCGTCGGAGTTCGGGAATGAAGTGGACAGAGTGAGCGGTTTGGCCCCGTTCGAGGCGGTGCTGGAAAACAAGAGGAGAATAAGGAGGGCCACGGAGGCTGCTGGAGTTCCGCACACTTACGTGTCAGCCAACTCGTTTTCGGCATATTTTGTGGATTACTTGCTCCATCCGCACGATCAAGAACGCGATGAGATTATTGTCTATGGCTCCGGTCAAGCCAAAGGTATAACATATGACTATCTTGTCGCATGGCCGTATCTCAAATTTATAAAAATAACCATTTTTGTGGCGAAGGAATAATTATATCGTGCTAATAAGGACGTTTCGCGCTTATAAAATAATAAGGGATAAATAAATTATTTTATTTTATCAAAACTATCAAATTCAAATAAAAATAAAAACAAATAAGTAACAACTAGAGTAAAACTGTAAAAGTATATTTTTCTTCTATGGATCTAAATTTAGTTTATGCTGAGTAAGTTCAAGGTTACTTCTTCTTTTCTTTTTTTTTAGTTAAAGATGCAGGCACGAAATCTTGCTAACGAACTCAAATCCCAACTAAGTTGGCACCCAAGGAACGCAAAGTAAAAATCGGGGCTCGGGATAATATAAATGAAAATATCAAAGATTACAAGCAAAATGGAAGAGAACAATCTAAACCTAAAGTTCTCTCTCGAACAAATATCATCGTTTACAAAAGACGAAGTAAAATCCGGGTGAGAAGGCCACCAATGATAACTAAAACTTTGAGCACCAAAACTAACTAATACATCAGCTACTCTATTTCCTTCTCGAAAGATATGAGATACTCTGAAATTAATGATTTCCACGTAAAAGATTATTTCATTCTTCTTCAATATTAGTGATAATATATAACACGTAAAAAAAGAAACTCCATATACCGTTCATTACGTCCAAGACTTCTTCTTCAAATTTGACCATTCTTCTTCAATATAACTGAATATATATATATATATATATATATATATATATAATTTATACCACGAAAGCTCTTATCTTTTTTTTTTCTTCCATATATATAATTTGTTACCATACACAAGATTCCATTATCTTGACCATCTATCAGTAAGTACGTATATTTTATACAAATAGTAATTGGCGGTATAAGTACCTAAATTTTGACTAACTAAGATGGTATGGGTTGAAAAAGGAAAAGAAAACAGCGAAAAAAATACTAAAGAAGGAAAAACATATTTTGTCCATTTTTTTTATGGACGTTGGATAAATGTCACGTGGCGTCAAGAACCGAAACGATGGTTAATGATGCCGCAAATATCCCTTTTATATTAATAAAGTGTGATAATGTTGATGCAGCGGTGTTGAACTACGAAGAAGATGTGGCGATGTACACGGTAAGAGCCGCAGTGGATCCGAGGGTGGAGAATCGGGTCATCATTTACCGGCCATCAGGCAATGTCGTGTCTCAGTTGGATCTCATCTCCGCCTGGGAGAAAAAGACCGGTCGTACCCTCAAGAGAAGTCACGTTCCTGAAGAACAGATCGTCAGCCTCGTCGAATGTAAACCCTTTCTTCTTATTACTCTTCTGATACAACTCTTGCATCAACACCGCAGGCTCCAACTTATTTTATTCATAAATATATATATATAGCTTTTTAAATTAATACTAAAGATAAATCAATAATTTCGATTATATAATATCTTCGTCCGGTCCCGACTCGTGAGTAACTATCTAAATTAATAGTTCGGTAAATTTATAAGATAATAATTTTTTTTAAATATATTATTCCCACGTGTATATATGTAATTCTATATTTATAAATAATAAAATATAACATGACTAATATAAATAATAAAATATTACATGACTAATCTTAGAATCACTTATAAAAAAAATAACTAGTCTTTAATCACCTTTAAATACAAAAGAACATTACATTAACTAATTAAGTAGCGTTATTTTATAAAATATGATTCTAAATCTATTTAGATAAGAGATGTTATTAGTCTTACTTAATACATTAATCGGTATACGTATGATCTATTAGTTTTCTCAACATTAGTAACTTAATAAAAAAAATGTAATACATCAATTGAGAGATTTTATATTAGTTACAATGATTCTATATTTATTACTCAATTAATAATTTGTTAATCTATATTATTAATATTAATAATAAATCGATAGTTGTCTAATAAATTTTGCTATCCCAACATTATTATTATTACATAAACATTCAAATATATATATATACACACGTCATTTTCTAAACCCTAGCTAGACAACCAACAACCCATCACGTGGTATACATACATATATATATATATATATATATATATATAAGATTACCTATTTATTTTTCTGACTGGTGTTGATAAGTAATAAACTCTATTCGATGAATCTAAGAGGAATTTTCTATCAGTCAGGACGGTCCAAACTCCAAAGTTCAAATCCTTGTAAAATTCTAAAAATATTATATATATATATAATTCTATAAGTAGGCACTCACCCATCCTTTTGTCTATTATGCATCACGACGTTGACTAACAACTAGCCTAAAGATTACGTAAATATAATAAGCAAATTTTTAGTTTTTTTTTTCCCCTGTCCTATTATTTTTAGACATGTCACGTGTGTTTAATTAGTGTCGGAACTTTCAACTCAAGCTCTTTTTTTTTTTCTTTTCAAAATCTGGCTCCTAAGTCCTAATATTGATTTTTCTTACCTTTTAAGGACTATTTTTTTAAGTAATTTTAACCCGTGATATTTTTTTCCATCTATGAATGTAGCTCTTCCGTTCCCGGACAATATTCCACCGTCGATTTTGCATAATATATTCGTAAAAGGAGACCAGATGAGCTTCGAGCTGACGGAGAACGACATTGAAGCTTCAGAGCTCTATTCCGATCACAAATACACGTCCGTCGACGACTTGCTTAACATCTGCTTGGTAGCGCCGCCAAAGCCTAAATTGGCGGCTTTTGCATGAAAACTGTATGTGCTGTTCGGCTTAGGTCAAATATGTTTGGATCAATTTACGTATCGTTGCAATCTCAGCTTCTCTTAATTACTTTCTTTTTTCGTTTTTCTGTTATGATCTACTTTTGTAAGCATGAGTATACTCAATAAAATACGTGTTTATTACAGCTCCAACAGAAAATGACTTAATATCCCAAATAAATTTCTTATTTTGTCTATTTATATATATATATGGATATTTAGGAAAATTTGACGTCCACGAAGAGTAATAGTTAAATAATTACCAAAATATATGGACGATGTATCGGATTCTTCTCTGATTATTAATTATGTATCACATTCCTACATATGTTTTCTTAATTTATGCCTCGAAGAGAGACAAATATTTTTATTATTAATTATGTATCACATTCCTACATATGTTTTCTTAATTTATGCCTCGAAGAGAGACAAATATTTTTTAGATAAACAGAGGCTTCATAATATATTATTTTAAGCGGAGAAAATCCCGGCTAGCAATGCTTACAAGCTAATTCAGGCAATTCAAACACCAAAAATTCGTTGTCAAAGCGTAAATGCATGCTCTCGCAAGCGTATTAACTACTGTTGTGAATTCTTCCTAATTTATCCAGCAGATTCTTGCACGGAAACGTAAACACAGATTAATGCAAACCATTGCCGAAACCGAAAAACGAAATTATAGCAAGAAAAACAAGAAAGAGACAACCATTTAGAGAGTGGTTCGGCCGGAGATCAAAACCCGATCTCCGGCGTTACATCCACTCTTTGCTCCGGCGAACTCCCCGAAAGCCATGCACTATGATATCGTCCGATTACACACTCGAATCTCTCCATTACATATTCGCTCATACATAATCGCTCGAGGAACCGAGAAGGAGAAGAAGAAGAAGAAGAAACCCTAGACCTATAGAGGACCACCGATCAGAGAGCTCCATTAAAGAACCCCCTCTTCACCAAGAAAACCCATTACTCCTCTTTACTCAATAGTCATCGACCAGTTGAAGAAGAAAGCCAGCCAAGACACCTATTCTCAGCTCTTTGATCAAGTCTCATCCAATGGTCAAAATTGATCTTCATCTTTACTATAATACGACAAGTCGTTTTGTGTCTTTGGTGTGTCGTTTGGGCCTTGTGGGCTTCAATATTCCAACAAATCTCCACCTTGAAGTCCACTCCTCAAACACTGTCTCCTCAACTAGCTCGGTAGCTCCACCTTTGCGGCTAAAAGCTCTATTTACATTATCCTCACTCTATTACGTTGGATACCTAAGTGCATTGCTTACGGAGTTTTTTTCCATCCTCGCGGTAACCGAAATACTCACCGATAGTTTATCTTTTGCTATGGTCGGCACTTGCAAGTATTAACCTCCTGCAAAATCAGAAACACCATACCAAACAAGATCAAACGTACCAAGTATCTCATAAATAAAATTGTCTCTAACAGTTCGTAGTCACGTGATTTGTCAAAAAATCAAACCATGAATTTTCATAACAGCGATATACCCGTAAAAGAACTAAACCCGTTCTAATACAATCATAGCATGTATCAATAAACTCAACATAATCGATAACATTGAAAACTAGGACAAATAGACATAACCCAGGAATACCAAAAATATATAAGCGATCACTAGATTAAACTAAAGAAATATAATGAATACGTCTATTCAAGTATAATATAACAGAGTCTAATACTAACGGTTTAAAACATTCCCAAGTCTAACTTGACCTATAAGAGTTCACATGCTAACAATAGTTATACACCACATTCCCTCCGCTGCTATAAAACCCACGAATACCGAGTAGGTCTAAACAAGGCTCATCTAACCAAACCTACAGAACAACTATCAAGTTGAACTCCCTAAATCTGCATAGGAATACCTCTGGGACAGAACTACATCACACTCCCACGGGACGGAAACCATGTCACACTCCCTATTGTATTCTCTGGTTGGCTGCTTGGTAAACATCCTAACTCTCTATGGCTAGAAACCCAAGCTGGTATACCATCTAACTCTCCCTAGTTAGAATCCCCGAACCTGCTAACACAATTATCCGGCTGGATCACGGTGTTCTCTCCCACAGGTTCACTACCACCACCTATAAGGGTATGCTAGACTTAGTAACCCCCTACTCACATGATACTCACAGACTCCACCTCAAATGAGGTACACACGGATTTCTCAAGGTTTCTTCTCTTTTCTTCTCTCGACGATCTATATGGGAAAGCGCTTCATCAAAGATGTTGTCTCCACCTGACAAACTATCTTGATGACCCTAGCCCACTCTTTCCCATAAATGCATACCCATGGTTGTAACAAAAACATGCTATACAAAGAAAATCCATAAGACGGGCTCTACGGTCAACTTTTCCCCTTTGGAACGAATCTATACCGAACATGCAAAAATACTTGGGAACCTAACACAGTACCTAAAAATGACCATAACAAAAAACAATACAAGACCCGATCCCCCTAATGCTTTCTACCTGCTTGATTCTCACATATGATTTTTTCCACTCCTTAGTATATCAATCTAGACACAAGGAATATATCATCTACAATGTTTATCAGAGTTACGATTCAAACATTTAAAGACACATTCAAATATCTCATCAATCAGAGAGCACGTGATCTAATTATGAGTGAGAATATGAATGCTCTTACATGAACTAAGAACTAATAACGAATCCCTTAAGATATAACGTTCATAAAGTTCAGTTCAACTTACCCAACCTTCCTTTGCCGAGAAGACTCTTAAACCCTACTTCTTGCTCATTTCACCGAGCCCGGGGTGCCTCTTTTCAGCTCCTGTCAGGTTAGTCTCAAATAGAAACAACAAATGTAGAAAAAACACATGCACAGTCACCTATGCACACACATATATATCATAAAACCATATAATCAGAAAATACAAGCACGTAAACATACAAATTTCGCTTCAAATCTAGGTTCATTTAATATTACAAACGCACTTCATATCGAGTCATAAAATACAATTAGAGTCATGTAGCAAATATCACAATCTGAAATAGTATAAATACATGTTAATTCTTTACACATTTACTCATCAATCTGCTTTGTCAATAAGCAAATATTAACAACCAAACATCGTATACACGGAGATCTATCCTAGAACTGTAAAACCATATACTAATCACAAGCATCTCTCGTATAGACAATTTTCCCGTATTAGCATAAACAACTAAACACCCTAAAAATAGTGTAACAATCAACAATTTTACCTAAGGTTGGATAAACTTAGATGAAACGAAAGAACTAGGACGATAAAATAATCGTCGGATGTGAAGACAAGTTCACATCAAGAACGAACACCATATGGACAAATAAAATGAGGAACTAAGAGAATGCAAGAAAGCCAGATTGTATGAGCAGCAAAGAATATCATAATGTAATTGTTGACGTGGTTTCCCACCTCAATCAGTCAAGTGTGACTTGTGAGTGTATGATATTTTTGGATGAAACAATTTGGTGGAATTCGATCTCTCACGTTGCAAGCTCACGATTCACTCACGATATATGTATAAGTATATAAGCGGTATAAATGAGACGAGAGGTTTTTTATAGAGGTTCGTCCCAAGGCGGTAGTTGACTACTTCCTCTGTTAGTTTATTGCGACAATGAACATAGACGGATAGCTACAGGCAGCCAAATCACGTCTGAGAGCAAGAAGAAATGGAGGAAGAAAGAAAGAACACAACAAGATCTCAAAATGACAAGAATGCCGGGTAGAAATTCTTCAGTGTATTCTCTCGAGGTTGTAAGTGTGCGTATGTGTTGATCTGAGCTTGAGCTTGGTATTTATAGACTTCAATTCTTCCCGTTGAACTTCCAGGAATTGAGGAGTCTTCGCTCCGTGCTGACCGGGTTGAATGGGTGATCTGGCTACACGTGTCCCACGACTTCGTTCTAGTCGTCGCGTTTGAATTGTGCCCGTTGGAGGCTTGACTCCGTGCTCCTGGTCTTCCGTCTGAGTTTGAAATGGGATGCCGGGTAGAGAATATGACGACTCTACCCTCGTATTTCTGGGCTGCTACCGAGTGGATTTGTGCTTTAGAACTCATTGGGCCGAGTAGCCTATGTCCATTGGTTCTTGGTCTGACTGAGAATCTCTTTGGGCTTCTTCAAATGGGCTTTTACGAATACCAGTTTATTTCTTTAAAGCCTTTTATCATAGTTTGTAAATTTAATTAATTCACAACCTTAGCACTTTATGTCACATTAAATAATGACGAATTTGTACATCAACAGTTAGCCCCCTACTATAAAAAATGCGAAGTAAATTTTATAGTATTTACTCGATGAAATCATGTAAAATTCGTGCCGGATAGGATTAATTAAATTTGTGACTTTTGCCGCAAATCTGCATAATCCGGGCAGGATTTTGGATAATTTCGAGATCAGATGGACGGATAGGGTCTTGAAGCTGTAACCGTCGCTTCGAATTTTGGGTGGGAACAGTTACAACACGTGTCCCATTTTGCGGAGTTCGAAGGGAATAAACTCTTCACATTCTCCTGGCACAGCTGTCGTGCTGACGTGTCGCCGGATAGCTCGCTGATCTCAACCGTAGGATGAGGTTTGTTGCGTTTTTTGAGGAAACCCTAACCGTAGGATCAGCGACAATTTTCGAGTATAAATACTCGAGTGATTCGCATTAAATGGGCACGTCTCTTCAGCTTCAGCCCGTCGCACGTCTTTCGAAGGTAACCTCTCCTCTCTTTCCTCTATATATACTCTATATGGTATTCGAATACCATTTTTGAATATTTAGAGAGAGAAAACTTTGAGTTCTTAGTGAGATAAACTCTGCGAATCGCCATTGGAGGTCTTCGTCGTCTTCTTAATCACTCTCGTAGGGGAATCAGGTTCTAGTTTCTTCTCCGTTCTTTTCTGTGAGTTTGTATTGGGAATTGTTCTAGGTTTCTGGATATTAGTTTTCCTGTTTTCTTGAATCTTCGTGCTTTCCGGTTTCTGGGTTTTTGTGCTCGTCTAGATTTCTTTCGGTTTTCTGAACTATTCTCATAAGATGGGTCCTAAGAAGACGGTCTCGAAATGGCAAACGGAGTTTCTGACTACAGATTCTCCTAAGTCAGTTTTGAAACCTAAGGATCTGGTTAGGATCCGGGTGGAGTACAACATTCCTTTGTCGATAGAGCTTAGGTTACCGGGTCCAGATGAACATGCCGACGAGCAGAACTCAGACGGCTGGGTGTGTGTATACCAGAGGTTTTTTGAGTCCGGGGGGCTTAGATTTCCTATTCCCGAGCTCATCCTAAAGTACCTTAGTTACCTAGGGGTTTCTATCGGGCAACTTAGCCCGAATTCTATCCGGATTTTGATGGCCCTGCTTGTCCGGTCCCACGAATGTTTGTATTCACTTACAATCTGGGACTTGTTGACGGGCTTGGTCATCAAGGCCAACGGTCAGGCCAAGGGTAGGTTTTTCCTATCCGTCAAGGAAGGGGAGATCATAACCGGTCTTCCCAAGAAGGAGAGTGCTTGGACCCACAAGTATTTCTTCTTCATGGCCGGTCAGGAAACGCTCGGTTCTTGGCCGGGCTATAGGAATGAATGGGTCCACGAGATAGGTAAGGTTCTGGGTTGGGTTTTCTACTTTCTTTTTTGTTCGGCTGTTTTTATGTGTTTGCTAATTTTTTGTCTTCATCTTGCGCAGTCGAGGACCCTGAGAAGCCTAAGTCTCGTCCGATTACGGAGGAGTGGAAGGCTTTGAAGAGGAAGCTGTTCCCTAACGGTCCGGAGCTGTGGTCGAACTTCACAAAAGAGAGGTTCGAAGCTACTGGACTTTGGGTTGAGCCTGACGAGGAGGAGTTTCCGGGTATGGCTCTTAAATCTGTCTTTTTGGCTTTGTTTCGTATTTGTCTATCTTAACGTGTAGAGGATATGGACGCTCTTCGCCCGAAGGGTCAGAGTCTTCGCCAGAAGCGGAGGCAGGAGGGTCAGACCGGAGGTTCGGCCTCTGCTGGAGCTGTTCGTCAGGAGACGAGCAGACGGGTTGAGGAAAGGGGACCTGGCGCGTCTGCGTCGGCCAAGGCTGCTCGTCAGGAGACGAGTAGGAGGAATGAGGAGACTCCTGCTCGGGAGCCTCTTGCTGAGGTCGCCTCTGGGGCGATCAAGAAGAAGGATGTCGTCGAACTTTCCGACGACGGGGAGAGCACCCCGGAGGTCACGCCTTTGGCGAAGCCTTCGGAGAGAGAGATCGTCCCTTCTTCTGCTCCTGCTCGTCCTTCCAAGGGCGCGATCCGTCCTTCTCAGGGCGGAACTGCTCCGAAGACGGGCTTAGAGGTGGCCGCGAAGAGGCCGCACGAAGGAGGGGACTCTGGGGTCCGGAAGAAGGCGAAGGGGGATCCGGCCCCGAAGGAGGAGGTGAGGAGGGACTTAGTCCCGATAGGGGGCGCGAGGGCCTTGGAGAAGGGTAAGGGGGTTGCTCGGGAGAGCGAACGCCCGAAGGAGGCCTCCCGAGGTGAGGCGAGGGAGACGGGGTTGGCTCCCCCGGTGGTTGAAGGGCAGGCTAGGGAGAAGATGGTCTCCCGGAAGGCGGGGTGCACCTGGATGGGGGACAAGGGTCTCCACAAGGCACCCAAGGTGGCGGCCGGTCTTCTCCAGCAGATTACTAATGGTGGGGTCGGCAGGGTCCCCAGGAGTATCGCGGAGAAGAGGCCGTACAAGGATATGGCTGCGGCTACAACTCTGGTAAGTTTTGCCGGCTTTAGGTTTGGATGTTTATTTTATTCCTAAATTTTTTCTAACTTTGGTTTTTGGACGTGCAGCTCGTCGCCTCCATCAACGACATGGTCCTCGATTATGAGGACCAATTGTATGAGGCTAGAAAGGGCGCGCAAGCCTCCGAGCAGCTTGCGCTGAAGGAGAGGGAGTTGGCTGATGCCGTGCAGGGCATCCGGGAGAAGGCGGATCAGATCATTGTGATGGGCAAGAAGGTCGCCGCCTGTGATGCTCGGATCAAGGGGCTTGGGAATACGGTCGTCGATCTCTGGGAGAAGCTGTCAAACGCTACCCGGACGATTGAGGAGGCTCAAGGCGTGAGCGAGGCGGCCGCCAGACAGATGTTGGCCTCTGACGCGGCCAAAGGGCGGGCAGAGGAGTTGGCCAAGAAGAAGGAGGAGGAGGCCTTGGCCTTGAAGGAGGACGTGCAGCGCCTTGCTGCCGAGCTAACCGAAGCCCGGCAACGATCCGCTGATCGCGAAGCTGAGAAGAAAGCAGTCCGTGCCCGATATCGCCGAAAGGTGGAGGAAAGGGACGCGCTAATCGCGTGGTACAAAGGTACGGCTGCTGACAACAGTTGCTTGGATCAAGCCGAAGGTTGCCTCGAGCTGATCCAAGACATCATTGACGGCAACGTCCAAGATTTCGAGGCTGAGAAGGAGGTCCTAGAAGGCAACGCTGCTCGCTACCAAGCTCTCTTGGATGCGGTTCCGACACCGCTGATAGGGTCTCCGGCTCTGTCTCCAGATGCTGAGCTGACCGATGTTCCTCTTGTAGATCTGAGCCTTCGGTCCGAGCAATCATCCGCCAAGGAGTCCGCTTCCGAAGATCCCGCCATCGAGCCCGTCGTTGAAGATCCCGTGGCCGGAGAGGCCGTCATTGGTGAGCCCACATTGCCCGCCGTTGCCGATACCGAGGAGGTGATCCTCGAAGAGCCGACCCTGAACGAGCCTGCCGCTGCCGAGGAGACCGTCGCCCTTGAAGAGCCGATCCTGGATGAGCCCGCCGTTGCCGAGGAGACTGCCGAGCATGGAGCCCAAGTCGGCGAAGGAGAAGAGAAGGAGGAGGAGGAGGACCGAGAGGTCGTGGGGGTACCCGGGGTTGACACATAGAGTGTCCCCCATTTTTTTTTGTTTTTTAGTTAATAAGGCCTAAGGCCAAAACAATTTCTTACGGGCAAGTCTACGGAGGCTTGAACCCTTTTTTTTTTTGTAATGTTTGGATATGCCCGCGGTTAGGGCCTTTTGCTTATTTCTATTTTATGCTAAGCTCGTCATTTTTGCCATACTCTATTCGTCTATATTTTTGAGTTAATTTTCTAATCGTTCTTCTCTATATATACTTTTCTATTTGAGGTTCCGAATGTCCTATCGTATGCCAAGATAAATAACGAAAGATTGAAAGTTCGGAATTCGCTAGGTATAAAAAATGCACGGGTACCTTTTGTCGTTGAGCTCCTTTGACACTTCTCGTCTATTTTGTTCTGTCCGTCCATCATAATTTTCCGCAGGTCGTATTTTCTGAAAAACACATTTGTAAGAAACCACATGTATGTTGTCACGTATTTTTTCAGGGGGGTCAGACTTGTTGCCTTAAGGGACGGGTTGGAAGCCCGGTTAGGTTTGTTACCCGGATAGGCTTGTTGCCCTATATGACGGGTTAGTTACCCGGGTAGGCTTGTTGCCTTATGCAATGGGTTTGTTACCCGGGTAGGTTTGTTACCTTATGTGGGGGTTTGTTACCCGAATAGGTTTGTTACCTTATGCGATGGGTCTGTTACCCGGGTAGGTTTGTTACCCTAGGTGATGGGTCTGTTACCTGGGTAGGCCTGTCGCCTTGACGGGAGTTTCGGGACATTTTTCCTTTTAGGCCGGTTCTATTGAGTCTTGCGATTCATGGTTTTCGGGCCTATTTGGTTTTGGGTTTGGATTGAGACTGCGCCCATCGTTCAGGATAGGCTGCCTACGTACCCCAAATTTGGGGATCAAGTCATTACGTAGTTCAGGGGAGACCGGGTAGGTCGGGTTAGGCGTAGTATTTCCTTAAGTACATGGCATTCCAGCTGCGGAGGACTCTTGTTCCGTCCGGAGTGGCTAGCCGGTATACTCCAGGTTTTACTACTTCGGTGACGATGTAAGGTCCTTCCCAGTTAGCCCCGAGCTTGCCCGCGTTCAGCTCGGCGGTGTTCTGGAAAACTTTTCTGAGGACCAACTCTCCCACTGTGAATTTTCGACGTTTGACCTTTGAATTATAGTACCTTGCTATCGAGTTTTGATAGTTGGCAATTCTTATCAAAGCTTGTTCTCGTCTTTCGTCGATGTAGTCGAGCTGGTCTTCCCTCATTTTGTCGTTGAGTTCTGCGTCCAAAGGGGCGAATTCCCTTCGAAGGCTGGGTGTCTCTATCTCTGCTGGTATTACGGCCTCAGTGCCGTGTACCATTGAGAAGGGGGTTTCCCCGGTGGCCCTACGCGGGGTAGTTCTGTAGGACCAGAGGACTCCTATGAGCTCGTCTGCCCATCGTCCTTTTTTGGTGTCTCGGCGTCTCTTGATCCCGTCCACTATTACCCGGTTAGCTACTTCGGCTTGACCATTGCCTTGAGGATATCTCGGAGTGGACGTGTTCAAGGATATTTTCCAATTTATGCAGAAGTTTTGGAATCTCGTTGAAATGAATTGTGGTCCATTGTCAGCTATTATCTCTTTTGGGAGGCCGAATCTGCTGATGATGTTTTTCCATAGGAAATTTTCTACATCAACATCTTTAATGTTATCGTACGATTCTGCCTCCACCCATTCTGAGAAGTAATCGGTCACGACGAGTAGGAACCTTTTCCCGGCCGGGGCCAGGGGGAACGGTCCTACTATGTCCATGGACCATTTCATGAACGGGTACGGGACTGAGACTGATGAGAGTTCTTCTGTTGGTCTGTGTATGGACGGGGAGTGTCTTTGGCATTTGTCGCACCTTTTGGCTTAGTTTTCACTGTCCGCCAACATAGTGGCCCAGAAAAAACCTTGCCTTTTTTCTTTGTTTGCTAAAGATCTTCCTCCCGAATGGTTGCCGCATTCTCCGGAATGGATTTCGTGAAGTACTATTTGAGCTTCGGTCTTTCCTAGGCACCTTAGGTAGGGTCCGGTATAGCTACGTTTGTACAATTTTTCCCCGATCATGCAAAATCTAGCGCTCTGGATCCTTAGTTTCCTAGCTTTTTGCTTGTCTCGAGGTTTGGCTCCGGTTAGGATGTAGTTAATGATTGGGGTCCTCCAATCATCCTCTTCCACTTGGATATTGCAAACTTCGCGGGTTACGCTGGGTTCGTCTATCGTTTCGACCAGGATTATCCTTCTGACCTCGGGGTCTGAAGTTGAAGCTAACTCGGCCAGTGCGTCTGCTGACGCGTTTTCACTCCTCGGTATTTGGACTATTTCGACGTGTTCGAATTGTTGAATTAAGCCTTTTACTACCGAGAGGTATTTTTCCATCCTGTCATCTCGGGTGGCATACTCGCCACTGATCTGACTGGTAACTAGCTTTGAGTCGGAGTGGGCCCTTACTTTCCGGGCTCCCACGGCTTTTGCTAGTTTGAGGCCGGCGATGAGGGCCTCGTACTCGGTCTCGTTGTTTGTCGCGTGGAATTTCAATCGAAATGATTGTTCCAACACTTCTCCCGTGGGGGATATCAAACGAATTCCGATCCCGGATCCGCCTTGGTTTGACGCGCCGTCGACTTCGAGTTTCCATTCTCCGTCCTCATGGCCCTCTTTTGAACCGTCGGCTGGTAATTCGATGAGAAAGTCAGCCAATACTTGTGATTTCGCACAGGTTCGGATCTTGTATTCTATATCGAATTCGCTTAATTCGACGGCCCATTTCGTGAGCCTTCCCGATTGATTCGGGCTGTGGAGGATGATTCTCAAAGGTTGGGTCGTCATTACCATGATGGTATGGGACTGAAAGTAAGGCCGAAGCTTCCTCGTTGCGGTTATCATTGCCAGCGCGAGTTTTTTTATTGCCGGGTATCTGGTTTCAGCGTCTTCCAATGATTTGCTGATGTAGAAGATCGGCTTCTGCTCTCCGCGGTCCTCTCTCACGATTACTCCACTCACCGCCGATGGTGAGACAGCCAGGTATAAAAACAATGGCTCTCCCAAGATTGGTCTGGTGAGTATTGGTGGGGTGGAGAGGTACCTTTTCAGCTTTTGGAAGGCCTCTTCGCACTCTTCGGTCCATTCGAACTTTTTATTACCTTTCAAAAGTTTGTAGAAGGGTAAACATTTGTCCGTGGCTCTTGATATGAACCGGTTAAGAGCGGCGATTCTCCCAGTCAGCCTTTGCGTCTCTCGAACAGTCCTTGGGGAGGGCATGTTCTGGAGGGCATTTATCTGGTCGGGATTGGCTTCTATACCTCGCTGTGTGACCAGATAACCTAGGAATTTTCCTGAAGTTACCCCGAAGGTGCATTTCGTCGGGTTGAGCTTCATTTGATACTTTCGTAGTATGTTGAAGCAGTCTTCTAGGTGGGTCACGTGATCCGTTGCTTGGGAGGACTTTACCAACATATCATCGATGTAGACTTCCATAGTTTTACCGAGATGTTCGGCGAACATTTGGTTGACTAATCTTTGATATGTAGCTCCGGCGTTTTTCAATCCGAAGGGCATAACTTTGTAACAGTATATTCCTCTATCGGTTATGAACGCCGTTTTTTCTTGGTCCTCGGGGTGCATTAGGATCTGGTTGTATCCCGAGAATGCGTCCATGAATGACAGTAGTTCGTGCCCACATGTTGCTTCGACCAGACGGTCGATATGGGGCATCGGGAAACTGTCTTTTGGACAAGCTTTGTTCAGGTCGGTAAAGTCGATGCAAACTCTAGCCTTCCCGTTTTTCTTTTTCACGACCACCGTATTTGCTAACCAGTCCGGGTATTTGACTTCCCTGATGGATCCGGTTTGCAGCAGTTTTGTGACTTCTTCGTTTACGGCCTGGGCCCTGTCCGGGCCTAGCTTTCGCCTTTTTTGTTTCACCGGCTTGTAGCTCGGATCTACGTTTAGGCGGTGGGTTGTGATGCTTGGGTCTATGCCGGGCATGTCCTTGTGAGACCAAGCAAAACAATCCCGATTTTTGGTCAGGAATTTGAGGAGATCTTTTCTGACGTTATTGTCTAGTCCTTTCCCGATTCCTACCCGGTGGTCCGGGTTGTCGGGATCGATCTGGACCTGGACAGTCATTTCCAGGTTAGGCCCATCCGTATCGGTGGTCCTTTCCTGTCCGTCGTCCTCTTTTTCGTCTACCTCCATTAATTGTTACGCGGTAGATCGCTCTTGTCCGGTTTTGACGGCCTGGATGTTCCGGAACGCGCTCATGTAGCAAATTCTGGATTGCTTTTGATTTCCCTTGATTTCAACGATTTTTCCCGCCCTATTCGGGAAGCGTATTAGTTGATGGTAGGTTGACGGTACGGCCTTCATCATGTGCAGCCAAGGTCTTCCCAAGATCATGTTGTAAACTGACGGGCAGTCCAACACTAGGAAATTTTTGGTCTTCCCGACCCCTGCTGCTGCGATGGACAGTCGCACCGTGCCAATGGCATTGATGGTTCCTCCATCGAAGCCGGTTAGCGGGATGGCTTCTCTGTTGATCTCTGTTTCTTCTACTCCCAGTTTTAGCAATGGCTCCAGGAAGATCACGTCGACTGAGCTCCCGTTATCGATCAGGATCCTGTCCATCGTATACGAGGAAACTAGGAGTGTGACGACCAACGCATCGTCGTGCGGACCAATCAGTGTGGCCGCCTCACTATCTTTGAATGAGATCTCGAAGTCTGGCTTTTGCCTCGGTACGATTACCGGTCCGGCCTTGAGCCTCCTCTGATGGGCCTTGATGGAGTTTACCGAGTTACCATGCAGTTGAGAACCTCCCACGATAGTGTATATTCTACCGATGGGCTCGGGGATGTCGCTGAGCTGCTCTCCGGAATTCTCCGTTTCTTCGTACGTTTGCTCGTCTGATTCCTCGAGCATGTGTACTCGTCCTCTTTTGTTAGGCTCTATGCTTTCGCGCGGCGTTCTGTGTTGCTCTTCTCTTTTCTGGCCGGTCTGGTGTTGATTTTGGGGAGGGCTTTGCTCGATCGATTGCCCACCTTTCAGCTCATTGCCGAAGTTTATTTCCCCCAATTCTCCGTTGATGTACTTTTCCGCTAGGCGAGCACGGAGTACCATACAATTCTTCGTATGATGTCCGAATACCTTGTGGAAGTTACACCACGCTTTCGGGTCGTGCTTCGGGAAACCTTCGTGGCTGTATGGTGGGAAGTCTCTCGAGCTGACCAGAACTTCTCCAGGAGTTTCTTCCGCCTCGATCTGTTCTTCGGATTCCGCAGTTTCCGAATTTACGTTGAAAACGTACGGGCTTCGCGGGTTGGGCCCGTTGTTGGCCCTCGGATTCTGGGTTTGGAATGGGTGCTTCTGGACTGGAGGGGGATTCCTTTGTCCCCTGAACGGGACGCTGTGATTCCCGGCCCTAGGCGGCGGCTGGTGTCCGGGTGGCCCAGTATTCCGCTGGTGGACGGGTAGGGACCCATGTCTCCTTCGCAAGGCTTCGAGTTCTTCGTCATGCCTGATCCAGTTGGATGATCTGTGGATTACGTCTTCGATGGAGTCGTAACGATTCACGACGATGTCCGTTTTGAACTTCGAGTCGTACCATAATCCGGCCGTGAGGGCGGCTATGGCGGTTTCGTCACTGATCCCGTTTATTTTGACCATGGTCTTTTTGAACCTGG
The DNA here is from genome assembly GCA_954871525.1 of Parietaria judaica. Taxonomy (NCBI): domain Eukaryota; kingdom Viridiplantae; phylum Streptophyta; class Magnoliopsida; order Rosales; family Urticaceae; genus Parietaria; species Parietaria judaica. The sequence continues at coordinate 11,035,046 of OX940865.1, read as the reverse complement.
TCATGAAAGCTCTGAGGGGCTCTCCTCTCTCTTGCTGCAATGCATAGAGGTTTGCCGCCGTGATCTCAGTTTCCATAAACATGGAAAAATGTTTGAGAAAAAGGGTCGTTAGCTGTCCGAAGTTGTCTATGGGACGTGGTTCAAGTTTCGAGAACCATTCCATCGCTGGGCCGACCAGATTTTCAGAGAAATATTGGCAGCGCCCAGCGTCCAATTCGTGCGCTTCCAGATGGGCTCGCCCCATCGCAATCCTAAAGGACCTCAAGTGTACTTTGGGATCGGTCGTCCCGTCGTACTTTGGCACATATACTCGTCCGCCTTCCCTGAGTATAACGTTAGTTATGACGGGCTTAAAGGGTGTCCTTTCTGCCTCCTCCACTAGACGTTCTATCTCGGGGGCAGCGGTAGTGGCGCTGTGTACGCGGGAGCGCACGTGAATGAGCTTCTCATTCATTTCGGCCATTGAGCGTTTGAGCTCCTCCAATTCTGTGCGTTGGGGAGCTTGTTCAGGACGCACAGCATGGAGGGGTTCCTGTCCGTACACCGGGCTGGGATACCTCGTGTACGTGACCGGGTGGCCGTTGAGGGCCTGGCTGATGTTACGGCTTTGCTCGTACCCCGATTGTCGGTTTTGGGGTCCCGGGCGTTGGTGACTGCTCGAAGCAACATTCCCCGCATTAGACGGGTTGAAGCCCGTCAAGGGGGTAAAAAGAGGTGTTCCTGTTTCAGGAGGCGGGGGAGGCGTCGCGGGTCTAGGGCCGTTGGGTAGTCGGGGCTGGTTTTGCCTTGGCGCTTGCGGATTGTCCACGTCGGCAAAGTCGAAGTGGACAGCGTCGAGCCCGGTCCGTCCTTGACTCCCAGAGCTTTGTCCCGGATTAGTCCGGTTAGCGCTTTTGCGACGCTCATTTCGGGCTTGGTTGGCTTCCAGAGATTCGAGTCGCTGGCGCAACTATCGATTCTCTGCAGCGCTAGCCTCTAGCTGAGACTGTAGGTTGCTTGATTCCGTGTTTGGATCTGGGTTGTTCACCTCGGATCCGTTCACGATTGCGACTTCGTTGTTACTCATGTTCGCGGAGTGCTTTGAGCTTTTAGGATTTAGCGAGATCAATTTCCCACAGACGGCGCCAAACTGTTGACGTGGTTTCCCACCTCAATCAGTCAAGTGTGACTTGTGAGTGTATGATATTTTTGGATGAAACAATTTGGTGGAATTCGATCTCTCACGTTGCAAGCTCACGATTCACTCACGATATATGTATAAGTATATAAGCGGTATAAATGAGACGAGAGGTTTTTTATAGAGGTTCGTCCCAAGGCGGTAGTTGACTACTTCCTCTGTTAGTTTATTGCGACAATGAACATAGACGGATAGCTACATGCAGCCAAATCACGTCTGAGAGCAAGAAGAAATGGAGGAAGAAAGAAAGAACACAACAAGATCTCAAAATGACAAGAATGCCGGGTAGAAATTCTTCAGTGTATTCTCTCGAGGTTGTAAGTGTGCGTATGTGTTGATCTGAGCTTGAGCTTGGTATTTATAGACTTCAATTCTTCCCGTTGACCTTCCAGGAATTGAGGAGTCTTCGCTCCGTGCTGACCGGGTTGAATGGGTGATCTGGCTACACGTGTCCCACGACTTCGTTCTAGTCGTCGCGTTTGAATTGTGCCCGTTGGAGGCTTGACTGCGTGCTCCTGGTCTTCCGTCTGAGTTTGAAATGGGATGCCGGGTAGAGAATATGACGACTCTACCCTCGTCTTTCTGGGCTGCTACCGAGTGGATTTGGGCTTTAGAACTCATTGGGCCGAGTAGCCTATGTCCATTGGTTCTTGGTCTGACTGAGAATCTCTTTGGGCTTCTTCAAATGGGCTTTTACGAATACCAGTTTATTTCTTTAAAGCCTTTTATCATAGTTTGTAAATTTAATTAATTCACAACCTTAGCACTTTATGTCACATTAAATAATGACGAATTTGTACATCAACAGTAATGACTCTACACAAAGAACATACTATGACTCAAAATAATTTTGGACCTATTCAACATCCCAAAAAATGTATTTTTCATAAACAGACTCATCTTTCCATTTTCTAAAAATCATCATATATCTCTGAAACTTATTTTCTAAACATAGGCTTTTCTTTTTAACCTTTTAAAATATGCACAAGTAAGAAAAAAGCATAATTTCCAATATCATATCACATAGTATAATCAATACTAGGAAATTATCTATAACCCGGCCAGCCAGTTAATTGCATTAATATTCAAATCGGCCAAAGTTATAAAACATTACAACATGTGAATTATCGAACAACAATAATCCTAACAATATATCTAAGAGATAATTGTATATGAATTGCTCAATTCCAATATTGCATTATACAAGAGGTAGAAAACTACAGAACACCTTAAATAAACAAATTGATCAGATTCGTAAATTAGCGGTGATCACAAAAAATCTTCATAGATATAATTTTCAAGAAACCTCAACAACTACAAAACAATATCTCCAAAAACAATTATCAATAACCATAGGATTTAAAAAACAGGATCAATTCACATCAACATAATCAATAACGTGATTCACAAAAAAATAGCCGATTAATTAATTATGCATTAACTGGTTGGTCACCTAAAGACAGGAACATTCAAACAAATATCAATATCATATACATGTTCCCATCATAAGATCATGTCTAAACAAAGATACAATTTCTTAACTTATCCGTGCATAAAAGTTTATCTAACAGCCTATAGATAAAGAGGTAAGCTAAAATAAAGCACCGATTGAACCGATTCATCGCACCTTGAATTGACAAGGAATAACAGCTCCTAAGTAGATATAATGAAGGCAACATCATATTCCAATATCTACTAATTTTATCTACACTTACACATATCTTTTCGATTCAACAAAGTAAATCCATGCACGTAAAGAATTTATTTTCATCACAGACAGCCGTTTATCACAATCAGTTTAAAAAGATTTATCTATACAATTGAATATGCTTAATACAAAGTCATGATTAGAAAAAATTACATTTAAGCCATAATGAATATTAATATCCATAATATTATTTCTATGGGCCACCCAATGTAATATTCACAAACACATATCAACACAGATTTTAACAATGTGATTTATATATATGAGAACAGTCATTAGAAAACCAATGATTAATCATCAAATGCTAATCTGGAAATATAAAAAACGCACGCAATAACAATGATTCAACCAAAAGTGGTCAAGAATCACAACTTAAATTTCAAACCTCACAGTTGAGAATATAGTGGAATCAAACTGATATTAACAGCTTAATAAAAAACGAGTTCAATATGATCAAACGCAAAAATTCAGATAAAATCTGGGAGATAGAATTTGATAACACAGTGATCCACACTTTAGAAGCAAAAAGATTCTAATATCAACTGAGAACATGAAAAGCCAATCAAATCCAGCAATCATTATAGCCAAAGCAGGTTCGAAAAATATTGCATAATCAAGATAACATAGTGAAGATAAACGATTTCAATTCAAGAAACACGAACACGGAATACACGATGAACAATTCAATCAACTATTTCAGAGATAAGGATGGAAAGATTTTACCAAGAATTGTTGTGCCCAATGTATGAGGCCGGAATGACCTTCATTGTCATGAGCCGAGAACTTTTTCCCCAAATCCGAGATGTGAGAAACGTCGATTTATGGCGTTTGCATATTGTCACAGTCGCCCACAGCTCGCCTGAGTTGTGCCCTGCTAACCGCAATCGCGCACTGCTTCCTGAAACCAAGGCTGCCCTCTGGAATTGACCTTGACCGGTCCGATTAACCCAGCGTCTGAACTGCTCATGCCTCGTCGGAAACCGATATGGTCATGAGCAGAGTACTTATTCTCGAATCTCAATCGTGCGCCACTCGCCGAAACCGAGGCTGCTCGCTGGAATGGACCTTGAATGATCTGATTATCCCAAGGCTCATCGGAATCGTTCTCGCCTCGTCTGAAATCGCTCTTCGAGGCTCTGATACCACTGTTGTGAATTCTTCCTAATTTATCCAGCAGATTCTTGCACGGAAACGTAAACACAGATTAATGCAAACCATTGCCGAAACCGAAAAACGAAATTATAGCAAGAAAAACAAGAAAGAGACAACCATTTAGAGAGTGGTTCGGCCGGAGATCAAAACCCGATCTCCGGCGTTACATCCACTCTTTGCTCCGGCGAACTCCCCGAAAGCCATGCACTATGATATCGTCCGATTACACACTCGAATCTCTCCATTACATATTCGCTCATACATAATCGCTCGAGGAACCGAGAAGGAGAAGAAGAAGAAGAAACCCTAGACCTATAGAGGACCACCGATCAGAGAGCTCCATTAAAGAACCCCCTCTTCACCAAGAAAACCCATTACTCATCTTTACTCAATAGTCATCGACCAGTTGAAGAAGAAAGCCAGCCAAGACACCTATTCTCAGCTCTTTGATCAAGTCTCATCCAATGGTCAAAATTGATCTTCATCTTTACTATAATACGACAAGTCGTTTTGTGTCTTTGGTGTGTCGTTTGGGCCTTGTGGGCTTCAATATTCCAACAACTACTTCATTATATTCTCTCGGGATCTATCGGCATTCGCCGGAGACGCCCGCCTCCAAGGCCATGGCCATCTTCCTTATGTATTCCACGATCGGGCCTTGAATGCCTCTGAGCGTCCCGCTGTTGGTGAGATTTTGCGACCCTTAATTTGGCAATCCGATTCCATTATCGATATCCTCCAGCCCCGATTGAGAGCAAACTGCAAGCCCCGTCATAGTGCCAACCATTCCCCTGTCAAAGCCGAATCCACTCGTTCAAAGGTTGCTGGCTCCACACTAAGAATTGTGCCCCGATGCTCTCTAACAACGGCCTCCGTCGTTGTACACCCTGGGATTTCGTCCTAGGCAGCGTCTACATCAAACGCCCCATCCTCAGCCCCGGTCCACTAAGCCTTCCTTCCCGATCTGTCCACTCCCGCCAAACCCGAGCTCTGGGCGTTTTTTTTTAAGTCTGTGAGACGACAAGCAACCTCACTAACCCATGCTTCCGGCGACTTAGCTTTGTTTTCGAAAAGCCGCATATTACGGTCTGACCACGACACCCATAGAAGACCACAAAAGAGTTCAAGGTCCGAGACCGAGAGGATTTCAAGAGCCCTAAAGCACAATTCCTGGAAGGGGACATTCCTGGTCTTCTCCGTCCATCGTTGTAGCAATGTAGAGCCCCATATTGCATTAGCCCTCTCGCATCCCCACGCGGCGTGGAGAGCATCCTCTGGAAGTGCCCCACAAAAGCTACAAAACGGCAAACAAACCACACCCCGCATCCGGAGGCCACCAAAAATCGGGAGGCAGTCAAACCAAGCACGCCGCACTAGATGTTTAACTTTAGGCGGGCAGTACTTCGCTTTGAGAACGCCCGCCAACAAACACTCCAGGCTTTCAATGATACGCCACGTAAGCGTACGAAGAAGAGCACGGTTAAAGTTACCGAGATCTTCAAACCCGAGCCCTCCTTTTCCTTCGGTTTGACGATGAGGTCCCATCGTTTCTAATGTAAACAAATTATTGAGAGGATTGATATGAATGGAATGTAAACAAATTACACAATTTCAATCGAAACTCATGCTCTTAGTTTTCGAATTTAATCTAGGTCTATTGGTTCGATGATATCCCGTGTTTTTCGCCTAGGGATTGAGAAAAATCATCGAAAAACTCAACACGGTCGACGTGTTTTTATCAATAAAATTTAACATTTTCATTTGTTCGACTCGTTTAAATAAAAATAGTTTATAATTATATTTCGTCAACTCCAAATAATATAAAGACACTCGTAACCGTTGTTACACGATCTAGGAGTTGGACATTGGTCGCAGAGAAATTTGAGATTTAAAATACACGTATGCATCGGGGGATGCAATCTCTAACATCGGGGATGGCTATCCTCGTCGTCAGAGATATCAACCCTGATGTGTAAGATAGCCGAACCTAGGACAAAGATTCTGGCTTCGATTTAAACCATGAATTCAAATCTACAATTATAGTAGTCCTTGAATAGAACGATTAGAGAACAACAAAACATAATAATGCAGCAATCCAAATTCGCGAATCAAAGTATCAAATTAGGATCCCGGCAATGTAAACCAACGAGGATGTTACGTCAAAGATAATTATAAAAAAGCAAAATAAGGAGCTAAAATTGACATCTTTAGTTAATTTTCTGATGAAAAAAGTTAGCACTAATATAGACATCTTTAGTTTAATGGAATGTTTAGGGTCGAACCTTGCTCAATTTAACTAATAATGTTTTTGTACAATCCTCGACTTTAACTAATATAATTATATTATTCATCGATAAGTTAATAACATTGATATTAATATTATTAATTTATAAAAACTTGATTGTATGAGAAGAAGAAAAAGTGTGGAAATTCTGAGCAAGTACCAAATCTTTATTTATTGTTTATGTTGCATTTACGACAAGCAAGTGGACGTGCCGGAGTGGTTATCGGGCATGACTAGAAATCATGTGGGCTTTGCCCGCGCAGGTTCGAATCCTGCCGTCCACGTTTTTTCAGCTTATTTCTTTTCTCGGAATCAAACCCAGTTTTCCTTCTGATTCTCGATGCGGATGGATGAGGAAAGCAGGAGACTCCATGGAAGCCCCTGCCCTTCACCGAGACGCCGCTTCTGCAGATACCAGCCTCGCCAAGCTCATATCCAAGCACTGCAGGAAGAGCCTGCACCGCCTCCGCCAACTCCACGCCCTCTTCACCGTCTCCGGCCTCCTCTCCGCGCGCGCCGACCGCTTCCTCGCCGCCGCAGCCTCCTCCGCGCCGCCTCCGCCGCTGCGCTACGCGCTCTCGCTCTTCACCCTCATAGAGAACCCACCCACGTTCTGCTTCAACCACGTCATCAGGGCGCACACCCTCCTCTCGTCCCCGCTCGCCGCTCTCCGCTTCTTCCGCTCCCTGTTCCGCGCCAATCCGCCCCGCTTGCCGGATTCCCACACGTTCCCTTTTTCTCTCGCCGCCTGCGCTCAGCTCGGCTCCGACGGGCTCGCGCCCACTGCGTCCGTTCACTCGCAGGCCCTGAAGCTCGGCTTCGACGGGGACGTCTTCGTGGTCAACTCTCTTATCCGGGCTTATTCCACCTCTTGCAGCCTGTCCGACGCTGTCACGGTGTTTGGAGAGGCTCGGGGCAGTAGAGACGTCGTGTCGGGCAACACTCTGATGGATGGGCTAGTCAAAGCCGGGGAGGTTCAGCGCGCACGTCGACTGTTTGACGAAATGCCGGTACGAGATTCTGTTTCGTGGGGCACCATGGTGGCGGGTTATGCACAGGGCGGTTTCCCCAGCGAGGCGATACTACTGTTTTCCAAGATGATCGATGCCGGAATCAGGCCCGATAACATTGCATTGGTGTCGGCGCTTTCCGCCTGTGCGCAGCTAGGGGATTTGGAACAAGGAAGGAGGATCCACCGTTACATTCGGGAGAATCGGAAAGGATCAGACTCGTACTTGACGACCGGACTGGTCGACTTGTATGCCAAGTGTGGATGCATCGAAACCGCGAAGGAAATCTTTGATTCCCACGCCGAGAGTGCTAATGTCTGCGCTTGGAACGCCATGATCGTCGGGTTCGCAATGCACGGAATGGGCGAGTCATCTCTGAATTACTTCCACAGAATGATCGCCAACGGCCGCTTAAATCCCGACGGCGTCACCTTCTTGGGAGTGTTGGTGGGTTGCAGCCACGCCGGGCTAGTCAATGAAGCCCGGAAACTTTTCACCGATATGGAGTCCGTCCACGGAGTTCCCCGTGAGCTTAAGCATTACGGTTGCATGGCCGATCTGCTGGGGCGAGCCGGGCTGATCGAAGAGGCCGCGGAGATGATCGCAGCTATGCCGATGCGCGGCGACGTGTTCGTGTGGGGCGGATTCCTCGCCGGGTGCAAGCTCCACGGTGACGTGGCGGCAGCTGAGAAAGCAGCGGAGGGAGTAGTGTCGGTGAAGCCCAGCGACGGAGGGGTTTACTCCGTGATGGCCGGCGTCTACGCCGCGGCGGAGCGGTGGGAGGACGTGGTCAGAGTGCGGAAATCGATGGAGTGCTCGAAGGAGACAGCGGCTATCAACAAGCTCGCCGGCGTCAGTTTGATTCGGGTCGGCGGGGCGAGGCACGAGTTCGTTGCTTGGGGTGAATTGCACCCTCAAAGTAGTGAAATTTATTCGGTCCTGAATGCCATGGAGAGGCAGGCATCAATGTGAACACCTCACCGGAAGCCGGTCAGAACCAATCGGCTGGCCGCGCGAGATTCGCACGGCCGGCCGCGACAATTTCACTTGTTACTAAAAACCGGTGCCCGTAGGAATTGCCTCCCGGGCCTGCCTCAGACCACGTTGAGTTTTGAGCGGAAAAATGATTTGGGAGTGGATAAGGATGCGAATAACATGGAGGGGCAAAACAGGCAATTGCCCAAAAAACGTGGCGCTTCCTGAGTGTTCTAGGGTGATGCTGTAACCTTTTCCAATGCGACACGTGTCCCCTCTTGTGTCTGTACTCTGCTACGTGGCTCCAGAAGCCTCTACTCTTTTTGCCATAATATAAAGAACCAACTTCAAGTTACTACAACAAACATAGATACAGATTCAACGCTTTGTGTTTAACTAGCTCGAATTCATCATCAATGGCGATCACGCGAATGGTAAGTGAAGAAATGGAGTTTCTTTTCGGCTTCTTCTTTTAAGCTTGACATTATATATACTCTCAATCTCTGAAGGGTCACTGGAAATCCATGGCTAAGGGGCTGCGGGGCCTGGCGACGTCGACGACGCCGAAGATGAAGGCGGCAGCGACGGTGGAACTGCACGGAGACGCCCGCGGGGGCAGCGGGAGTCATCGGCGGAGGTGGCTGCGAGGGGAGTTTGCGCCGGTGTACGTGGCGCTGGGGCTGGTGGCGGTTGCAGCGACGATCGGGATCCACACGGTGAAGCAGCAGCTGATGCACGCGCCGAACGTGTCGGTGCGGAAGCGGCGGAGGGAGACGCTGCCGGAGGTGGCGGAGCCGGAGCACGTGCTGGAGGACGCCGACGAGTTCCTGAACAAGTCGTTCTTCAGGAAGGTGGCGCACGTGCAGGACCCGCAGCACAACTACGTGGTGAAGGACCCGACGAGGGCCGACGCCTACGCTCCGGGCGTGCCCCGGCGCGCCGACACGCTGAAGTCCGTGGGCGTTGACCCGGCTCTTCCTCCTGCCTACAGCCACTGATGAGGAGACGAATCCTCGCATGTGTTGGTGTAAATATCTGTTATGTCTTTCTTTGTTTACTTGCTTGTGTTCTTAAGTAAATCTGATTTCTAAATATGGCTTTGTTTTTGTGTATAAAATCTACAAATGGCGACAGAAACATATATTGAGGAATAAGTAACAATAAGAATCGACGTTGCACCAAAATGGAGTGGAAGTGTATTTTCAAAGTTGGTGAACTTTTGGACACTCTTGACATTATTTATTTTTTTAAAATTCATTCATTAAAAATAAATCATGTCAGAATTTTTTTATTTCAAACAACAAAGATAAATAAATATATAAAATTGGTGTAAGATGAATGAGATCAGAGAGTCAACATTGTAAAAATGACATTTATATATATATACTAGAGGATTTCTGAATTTCACCCTTACTTCAGAGTGACTTCTTAACGTGACTCGAACTGAAAGACGAGGATTTTTGGATTTGACTTCTTAACGTGACTCGAACTGAAAGATGAGGATTTTTGGATTTCACTCTTACCTCACAGTGACTCGAACTCGAGAACACACCTAGCAGTGACTCGAACAAGAAGCACTTGTCTGTAAAAAGGACACGGACACTTCATTGTTACTTGACTGATATTAAATTAATAATATTACATGATACTTCTACGCTTGACACAGCGGGAATGTTCCTATATTTATAGTCTTTACATTAAGATTCAGAGTGCCACTGTCACATCTGTATTTAAAAATTAAGACAGTTTTTTTTTTCTTACATTTGAATTGAAATAGTTTTATAAGACTTGATGGTATTCATTATCAAATACCATCATTATTTGATAAAACACTTACAAAGTTTACCAGTAAAATAGTTGGAATAACATTTGTTACGGGCATATCACGGAATTGATTTAAAAACGATTTAATAAAAGAAAAATCATTAAATTAATTTTTCTTTTATTTAATTAAGTTAATTTTAGCCCAAAAACGCCTTCCGGAAGCCCATTTTGAGAAAATAAAGTGTCGAAACGCTCCGAAAAATATCAAAACACCCAAAAACGCCATTAAAAAGAAAAAACGGCCCCGGGACGCCTCCCGCGCCCTAAAAACCGATTGGAGGCGTCATATAGGCCCCACAGGTGCGCCAGGGAGGCAGAACGCGCCACACGCGCCTGCTGACAGGGCATACGCGCGCCACATGGGCGCTGCCACGTGAGGCGCGTGCAGCTGCATGCCCAGCGCGTCCAGCGCCTTCAGCCCGCGCGTGAGGGCGCGTTTCACCTCGGATCGCGACGCGGACGGTCCCGATGGATCGGGAGTGATCCGGGGAGTCGAAAAAATATATAATTTTGCCCCGGGGGCCTACCAGAGCAGTTTTTAATTGCATAAGCACCCCCGGACCCTTTTATATATAGAAGCTCAGTTCAGTTCAACGGTAACTCACTTTCTCTCAACGGGAACTCGTCCAAACTCTCTATACTCTCTCTAACCTCGCCTCCCCCCCCAAATATCACTCTAATGTTGAGCGTCGGAGGTGAATCAGGGGGTATCCCCCCCGGTTCCCCCTGATCTCGGGTGTTCCTTTCCTCAGGTTTCGGGGCGGAGAAGTCGGCTAGAGCGGGACCCCTGGAGAAGATTTTGGCATGATTTACGATCCTCCCTGTTGAGATTCTTGATCCGTGCGGTGCACCTTCGGTCCCTCTGTCTTGTATCTCAGAGCAGATACACAGATTTTGCGGATAGATTGTGGAACCCGGGCCAGTATCAGTAACACAGGCAGAGGGTTTGATCTGCCAGGATTCACTGGAAGGCCAAAATTGTGATCCCCTTCTTGTGGATGCCCGATCTGTGTGGTGCCCCAAACCTGTAACCCGGGTCTTGTCCATTCCAGGCCCTGTGGTAACTGGTAGCGGTGCGGCCCGGATTGTGGTTCCATAGTAAGCGGAGGATCCGTTTGACCCAAGGTGCCAGGAAACCTTGCCCAAAACCCACAAAAGTCAGCAAAACGACATTGGGCCCGGTCCAACACGAGCAATTGGGCCGCTACAGTGTTTGATCTAAAATACAGCATCAACATTTTGGCGCTAGAAGGAGGGGTGCCATCATCGTGCGCGGCACCGAATTCAAGCCACCAAGTACAAGGGTGTAAGGTGCTCCTACACAGCATCGAATTCAAGCCACCAAGTACAAGGGGGTAAGGTGCTCCTACACAGCATCGAATTCAAGCCACCAAGTACAAGGGCGGAGGTCGCTCGTGCACAACATCGAATTCAAGCCTCTGAATACCCTCCCAGCAATTAAATCTCATCCACTTCTTTCGATCGGCCGGAATGTCAAACGAATCGACAGAAGGCACGTCCTCCCGTCCTACAGGGAGTGTGGCTCTAAACACACGGGCTCAGGTCAACGCGCGCCGAAACCGTGCGCGGAACCAACCCGAGGTGAACACCTGTCATGAGCCAGCAATCAATGAAGATAGAGAAAGATTGGCTCGATTGGAAGACAGCGTCTTCCGGTTAACCGGATTAATGTCCAAACACCTCGGGCACGACAACCCAAACCACGAGGTCGTCAACGAGGAAGAAAGCCCAGAGGAGGCCCTGGAGCTTACACAGAGAAGGCCTCACGAAACACAACCAACACCTGAAGACATTCAGGAGCCGGCGCATTCACAAACAACCCGACGATCAGCCTTTGACCGACTCGGGAATCTCACCAGCAATGCAAGGGCACGGAGGAACAACCGACGTCAGCAGGTGCGCGCCGAATTGCGCATAGAAGACGAAGGAGACCTCCGCCACCACCTAAATCGCCCAAATCGCAAAGAAGATTTCGACAAAGCATCAGCCGGAAGAGAGCAAGGTCCCGCCACCAAGAGGACTCCGATGACACCGGCACGGAAACATCAGTAACTCCTCAGCACACCACCACTCGCCGGACAACGCAAAAGGTGGATGCTGCCACGACGCCTCTCCCGACGGCTGCTCCTTCCTATGATGGACTGAAAAATGAAGTTCAAGTGCTCAAAAAGGAGATGCGAGAGCTCGCCGCTGCCCAAAGCTCAGACCCAGCCGTCAAGAGCATGTTCGAGGGAGTCATGTCCCCCCTCGCCAGTCACTTGCTCACAGAAGATCTCGACGGAGACTTACGATTCCCGCTAAACCTCGCGTATGACGGCACCACCGACCCCACGTACCACCTGGTGCAGTACCAATTTAATATGAGAGTGAAGAAATGCTCGCCGTCCACGATGTGTCAGGCTTTTTGCCTCACCCTCATTGGGCCTGCCTTCGAATGGTATCAGCGACTCCCGAAGGGTTCCATCAAGTCCTCGAGGAGTTAACGGAACGCTTTGTCTCCCGCTTCGCAAGCTCGATTACGCAGCAAAAAGGAAAGTCCTACCTATGGACCCTCAGACAACGTAAAGACGAATCCCTCCAGTTTTACCTGAAAAGGTTCGTCGAAGAAGCAAACAAAGTTACCAGCTACACCGATGACGATGCAATCACTGCCGTGATCGACGGCCTCCCCATATGCGAATTCGCGCGCTCTCTTGTCAAGAAAAGACCAACCTCAATGGCCGAGCTAATGAGAAGAGCAGCAGAAGACATCGCGGTGGATGAATACTTCAAAAGCCGAAGCCAACTTAACTTGGGAGTCCAACGCCCGGAAAATCGAAAAGACGGAGACATCGAACTTCTGAGAAAGAGGCAGCGCCAGCAGCACAACTCCGAAAGCCGACAACAACAACCCAGACGAACGGAGAAGTTCCATAAAGATATGAACTTCACTCCTCTAACCACCTCGCCGGCGATGATCTTCAACCTTCATGGAGATAAGTTTGGAAACCCTTGACCACTAGGGAAGCACGCCAAGAAGGACAAAAGTCGATACTGTGAGTACCATTAGGACCATGGTCACACGACGTCGGAATGCTGGCAGCTAAGAAAACAAATCGAACAGTTGATCCAGGACGGACAGCTGAAGGAGTTCGTCAAGAAACTAGTGTCGGGAAGCGGAAAGCCCGGTAACCCGCAACCTCAAGAGACTAAGAAGCACCGAAATGGCAGTCCGGACCAACCTCGCCCAGAAAAGGAGCAAGGAATGTCCCAGCCCTCGCAGTACAACGTCATATCTACCATCCTGGGCGGACCCGAAACTGGCGATTCAGGCCACAAACGAAAGAGATACGCTCGAGTCTTAGAAGGAGATCGAGAAACGCACCAGATCAACTTGGCTAACCTGGGATATACATCCAACGTACTTCCCAGCCAAGCAATAACCTTCACGGAAGAAGAAGCCCGAAGAGTTTCGCACCCACACAACGACGCGATAGTAGTCGAGACGCTGATCGCCAACAACAGAGTACGACGGGTGTTGGTCGACAACGGAAGCTCAGCCGACATCATCTTCAAGGCTGCCTTGGAGCGCATGAGCCTAGGAGAGCTCATCCCAACACCAGTCAAGACTCCGCTCTACGGCTTCAATGGGAAACCAGTCCTCGCTGAAGGCGCCATCGAGTTGCCAACCACATTCGGCTCAGAGGGCGGGGCCTTGATCACCAAGATGGTCAGGTACCTCGTTGTGGACCAGCCGTCAGCTTACAACATCATCATGGGAAGACCAAGTCTCAACAAGCTGCAAGCCATCTCGTCCACCTTTAACCTACTCGTCAAATTCCCGACGGAAAACGGGGTAGGGGTCATGGAAGGAAGCCAACGAGAATCTCGTTCTTGCTACGCCCAAGGGACGAGGTCAGGAAGAAATGAACTGATCATCAACACTATCAGCCAACTCGAAGACGAGCTCGCCCCCGACCTGAAAGATGCTCGGATGCTTGGCGAGCGCGATCCCCGAGACGATAGGTACAAACCAACCATGGAGCCCTCCTCGGACGTGACCCAGATCACAATAGACGAGAACGCGCCTGAAAGGGTTGTCACGATTGGAGCACAACTACCGATCATGATCAAAACACAGTTGATCGCCTTCCTGCGAGAGTTCAAAGACGTTTTCGCCTGGTCACACGCCGATATGCCCGGCATCGACCCAGAAATTGTTGTCCACCGACTCAACATCAAAAAGGGGAGAACCCCGAAAATACAACGGCGACGAGCGTTCAACCCAGAAAGATACCAAGCAATCAATGAAGAAGTCAACAAGCTTATCGCCGCAAATCTCATCAAGGAAGTCACGTACCCTGACTGGGTATCGAATGTCATGATGGTCAAGAAGCCTAACGGCAAATGGAGAATCTGCATAGACTACTCCGACCTCAACGCCGCGTGTCCAAAAGACTGTTTCCCGCTCCCAAGAATCGACCAACTGGTTGACGCCACCGCCGGCCACCAGCTCATGAGCATGATGGACGCCTACTCGGGATACAACCAGATCCGAATGCATGAGCCCGATCAGATACACACAACGTTCGTGACCGACCGTGGTCTCTATTGCTACAAGGTCATGCCCTTTGGACTCAAGAACGCTGGGGCCACATACCAGCGTCTGGTTAACCGAATGTTCGCACCGCTAATCGGAAAAACTATGGAAGTCTACGTTGATGACATGATCGTCAAAAGCCTAAAAGAAACCGACCATGTCAAGGATTTACGAGAAACATTCATGCTTCTCCGAAAGTATCAGATGAAGTTAAATCCCACCAAGTGCGCATTCGGAGTCGAGTCTGGAAAGTTCTTGGGATACATCGTCAACCAGCGTGGGATAGAGGCAAACCCCGAAAAGATCCGAGCCCTGCTCGAAATGAAGAGCCCGCGAAGGATAAAGGAAGTTCAAAGCCTCAACGGACGTGTCAACGCCCTAGGTCGGTTCGTATCGAAAGCTACGGACCGGTGCCAGCCGTTCTTTCAAGCCCTCAAAGGCGGAAAGAACTTCACCTGGGACGAAAAGTGCGAGGCCGCCTTCAAAGAGCTGAAAAGCTACCTCGGATCGCCTCCTCTATTATCAAAACCGAAGGATGGGGAGACACTCTTCCTTTACCTCTCCATCTCGACCAGGGCTGTCAGCGTCGTCTTGGTCCGAGAAGAAGAAAAGAAGCAGCTGCCAATCTACTATGTCAGCAAGGCCCTTCTCGACGCCGAAACCCGTTACACACAGATTGAAAAATTGGCACTCGCACTGGTCACCACTGCAAAGAAACTTCGCCCGTACTTCCAAGCTCACCAAATTGTGGTGCGAACCGAGCACCCCGTTCGAAAGGCGCTCCTCAAAGGCACGTCTTCACGCATGGCGATCTGGTCGCAAGAGCTGGGAGAATATGGCGTAGAGTACCAGCCTCGAGTCACCATCAAAGGACAAGCTGTAGCCGATTTCATCGCCGAATTCACCTACGACACAGAGGTCGAAACCGAGGAAGAAATCGACAAACTGCCGCAAGTCTCCAAGAAGAAAGCAAGCCCAGACGGTCCACTCTGGACTCTGCACGTGGATGGCGCCTCGAACGCCCATGGCTCGGGAGCAGGCATCGTCCTCACTAACCCCGAAGACGGAAAGCTCCGCTATGCCATACGATTCGGGTTCAAAGCCTCGAACAACGAGGCAGAATACGAAGCGTTGCTAGCCGGGCTTCAGATCGCGCAAAAACTCGGGGTAAAGAATTTGCGAATATTCTGTGACTCCCAGTTGATCGTGAAACAAGTGGAAGGAGAATATCAAGCGAAGGAAAATAACATGGCCGCCTACCTGGCCGAAGCCCAACACCGCCTGGAGTTCCTAGCTTGGTACGAGATGGCCCAGATACCTCGTGCCAAAAACTCCGAGGCAGACACATTGGCTCGAATGGCGTCAGGGGCCGACGACGAAGAACTCGGAAAAGTTCCCGTCGAAGCCCTCGATAGCCCGTCGATCGAGAAATCCCAAGTCCTCACCATCGCCGACAAAGCCAGTGAAAACTGGATGTCACCGATAATCGAATATTTAGAGAATGGCACTCTCCCCGCCGACCGCAATGAGGCGAAGCGACTTAAGTTTCGCGCTACAAGATATGTGATGAACGACTGGGAGCTCTACAAACATGGATTCATGCAACCTCTCCTGAAATGTCTTCGTGAAAACGACGCCAACCTCGTCCTTCGGGAAATTCACGAAGGAATATGTGGAAACCACTACGCGGGGCGGTCCCTCACCTTGAAAGTCCTGAAACAAGGATACTTCTGGCCAACCCTAAAAAAGGACGCAATCGAGATAGCATGAAAGTGTGACAAATGCCAGCGGTTTGCCAAAATCCCACGGCAGCCAGCAGTCCCATTGTGCCCGGTTCTGGTTCCTCGCCCATTCGCCAAATGGGGGATCGACCTAATCGGAAAATTGCCAAAGGCCCCAGGAGGAGTTGAATACGCAATAGTCGCAATCGATTACTTCACCAAATGGGTCGAGGCAGAGCCTATCGGAAAAATCACCCAAACCAACACGACAAACTTCATCTGGCGCAACATAGTTTGTCGACACGGGATTCCAGAATCGCTGATCACCGACAATGCCAAGCAATTCAACAATGTGGACCTTCGAGCCTTCTGCAGCGAGCTCGTGATCAACAACACCTACTCATCGCCTGTCTACCCCCAAGCAAACGGGCAGGTCGAATCTGCCAACAAAGACATCAAAACAATCCTGAAGAAAAAGCTGGATGAAAAGAAAGGAAAATGGGCAGAAGAACTGCCCGCGGTCCTCTGGGCATACCGAACCACGACCCGGAACGCCACAGGCGAGAGTCTGTTTGCTTTAACGTACGGTGTCGAGGCGGTCATCCCCGCTGAGATAGTCGTTCCATCACCACGAGTAGAGCTCTTTGACGAAGATCGAAACGACGAAGCCATGCGGCTAGAACTCGACCTCATCGAAGAAAGACGAAACAAAGCCTACACACGTTTAGTGGCCCAGAAACGAGTTGTTGAACGCTATTACAACTCCAAAGTCAAAGAGCGACGTTTTCTGGAAGAAAGCCTGGTCCTAAGAAAGGTGGGACCAAACACGCAAGTCCACGGCGCAGGGGTCCTCGGACCCACATGGGAGGGCCCATACCGCGTCACCAAAGTAATCAGAGACGGAACATACCGACTCGAGGAAATGGGGGGTCGGGAAGTTCCCCGCCCCTGGAATGTGGAACACTTGAAGCAATACCACCAGTAGCGCCCGCGCTACGGGGCTTGGCTGAAACAAAAGTCAAAACTGAAGCTAAGAGTCAAAGCTAAAGCTAAGATCCAAATTAAAGCTAAGAGTCAATGTCCACCACTACCGCCCTTAATATACCATAGGCCCGAGAATAGCCTCGACCGCCTACATATATGTAACGTCATATCCGATGTAAAATAAGAGCGCCACAGTAAGCGCCAAATAATGAAAACCGTCAAATATTTCTTGAGAACTTCCTGAGAAACTAGAGATGGTCGCTTCTAAGGATTAGTTTTCTCACAATCTTTCCAGATTATTCAAAAACTGGGGGGTTGATAGAGCAGGCGTAAAGTGAAAAAAAAAAAAAAGAACCTCGATTCTGACAAAAGTCCGAGACAGTAAGCCGCGCAAAAGCGCAGACATCGGCACCGAGACGGTAAGCCGCGCAAAAGCGCAAACTTCGGTAAAAGACCAGAACCTTGATTCTGGCAAAAGTCCGAGACAGTAAGCCGCGCAAAAACGCAGACATCGGCACCGAGACGGTAAGCCGCGCAAAAGCGCAAACTTTGGTAAAAGACCAGAACCTCGATTCTGGCAAAAGTCCGAGACAGTAAGCCGCGCAAAAGCGCAGACATCGGCACCGAGACGGTAAGCCGCGCAAAAGCGCAAACTTCGGTAAAAGACCAGAACCACAATTCTGGCAAAAGTCCAAGACAATAAGCCGCACAAAAGCGCTGACGTCGGCACCGAGAGAGTAAGCCGTGCAAAAGCGCAAACTTTGGTAAAAGACCAGAACCAAGATTTTGGCAAAAGTCCGGGACCGTAAGACGTTCAAAACGCATACACCGGCATGAAAACTCGGGGGGCTAGACGCTAACCCCGACCATAAAGACCAGGGCCTCGACCCTGGCGCTGAGACCGAAAACGCAAGACGCCAAGGCGCAAACCTCGGCAAAGAACCAGAACCACGATTCTGGCATGAATCCGGGACCGTTAGCCGCTCAGTCACAAACTCCAGAGAAGGCTCGGAAGGTAGACGCGCCCGAGCGCAAAACACCCACAAAAGGAAGAGAGATCGACCAAACACGTAATTCCAACACGCACAAAAACACGCAGGAAGAATGAAGAAAACCAATTCTGATACTAAACAAGCATACATATATGGGCGGCAATACAAAATCCACAATGTCTCTACAAAACCGGGCACATCAGCATATATGTACATCAAACGCCCCTAAGGGTGCGCACAAAAAATCACGCCACAGACGGCGGAGTATGAGCTACAAGTCCGGCTGAAGAGAGGTACATCATATAAACAGCTATATAAAACAACAAAAGGCTGCCAAAAGTCAGAAGAACCGGTACGGGTCACGCCTCGGCTCCGTCACGCTCATCGGCGGCAGTCATACCTCCCTCCTCATCAGCGACGTCGCCCGCATCTCTGCGAGTGCTAGGCCCTACGTCTCTGCCCCCGGAACGAGGATCGAGGCGCCCGTCTCCAGATGCGCTGGCCACACTAGCGCATATCTCACCGTCAGATCCGACGAGGAAATTACCATCGAGGAACGGCAGCTGCGCGAGAATTGGTTGTTGGACGAGAATCGGCTCCTGCATGGGGAGCGGCTGCTGAACAGCAAAAGGCAACTCGCCTGCGGAAAGGCCTGTTGTCGGAAAGGCCGGAGGAATCGGAACTAAGGCAGGACGGAGAGCATCTTGAACTGCTCGAGGAATCGTCGGGTCATCTAGAAACTGAGCCGTGAGATGCTTCCCGAAATTCTCATTGACAAGGCCACAAAAAGCGCGAATGAAGCCGTCCCACTGCTTACCCTGAGCATGCTGCTCGGCGAAGTTCCAAAATTGTGCGAACTCGGCTTCCTTAGCCGCCAACAAGGAGCGAAGCTTGTCTATCTGACTCTGTGCTGCACTCTCAGATGACGATGCCCGCTCTCGCAGCTCAGCTAACATCCGAACGACGGCGAAATATTCTATCGCCCCACGTGAAAGGTTGTCGACGGCACGGTCCCGCCCAGCCTGAGCGTCGCGAATCTGCTGAGCCGATCGATCTGCCTCCTCCCAAGCCAGATTCAGGTGAGATTGGAAATCCTGTAACTCTTGCTCGGCTCGGGCCGCACGGCTGCGGAGCCGCTCGCGGGATCCTCGCAACTCGGAGACCTCAGCCTCCAACTCCCGAATACGAGCAGCGCTGCTATGCTCGACCGAACTGAAGGGCGCGAAGACCGAAGGCATCTGCAAATAAAAGTGAAAATAAATATATATAGTAATAAAAAAATATATACGCCGCACAACCAGAAGAATTACAACCCAGATGCAATCAAGAGCTAAAAACAACTCATACCTGAAAGGCGGGCAGGCTCATCACTGTCGGATTGCCCCCTGGTGGAATAAACTCAGAACGAGGAGGCTCTTGGCCCAAATTCTGAACTAGGCCAAGCGGCGGATGAGGAGTAAAGCAAGGGGCAGCGGTCGGGCCGGATAGAGAGCCCGGCGGAGGGGTCATCTCTAGAGCCTCGGATCTCTCGGGCGAACTAGCGGGCCGTTTCCCCCTCTGCCGGCTACCCCGCCGGACTGGAGAAGACCCACCTGGCCGTGAAGACGAAGGTCTCCCGCGAAGTCCACTCCCACCGCGCTCCATACCTGCAAAGAGTAGAAAAATCATGTCAGAAATCAGCACAACGCCACAAGGGAATGATCAGTCACTACAGGTCAAAAAGAGAACAAGACCAGAAGAATGACCGGATCCTGCAACAGGATCCGGAGGCGTGACAGGAAAACCACGGGCCGGCGCCCAACCTGATCGGACCCACACTGCGCTCTCCAGATAAGAAGCGAAGAATCCGGGGATTGCAGACCTCGTCTTAAAAAAGTTGACGACGTCCGAGTCTCTCTCGGCCGGATACTGGTTAGGCGGAAGAGGCCCAAACTTTCGCGGAACCGATCCCAGATAAGCAGGTGGGACCCAAACCCACTGATCGCGCCTGTACATTTCAAGCTTTTGACGGAGACCACCGATCTTGAAGCCCTTAACTGGAGTAGGGACGTACCAGTTCCCCGCTCCCTGTCTACCACAGTTGGGGTGGAACGTAAAAAGCATACGAAATTGGTCTAAAGACAGCTCACCACCCCGTTCCTCGCGCCACATCGAGTAGCACCCCGCGGCATACCGGCAGATGTTAGGGCTGAGCTGGATTGGATGCAAACCAAGCGATATGAGTAGCTGCTCTAGGAGAGGCGGGATCGGCAATGCAAAGCCTAGCCGGATGCTTTCTAGAGGTACCGCGACCATCCCACCTCGAGGTCGACTGGGCCGCTCTTCTTCTGTCGGCGCACAAATCCCATCAATGGGGACCATACGATGGGTGCAAAAGAAAGCCTCGAGCCCCTCGGGAGTAACTACGCTCGGATTATCAATATCCGAGAAATCTAACGGAGGGGTTAATCCGCGCCGACCCCGCTTCCGACGAGCAGGAATGACTCGCCTCCGGATAGACTGATCAAAAATCGGGCATGACCCGCCCGCTATACCGGCACTATGATGGGATCCGTTCCCACCATTGGCCACTTGGTCAGTACCTGCAGAAGATGTGCGAACATCTAAATCTATCTCGGGGGGTCTCAGACCCGTCTCCGAGCCAACCCGTGCGTCACGAAAGAGGGTCACATCTGGCACACTCACCTCGGCCGGTATGGAACCTGGCAAGATAGGTGACCCTTCCGAGGTCCCAGGAACTTGGTCAACCCCGATAGGCGACCTCAGCAAGCCCAGAGAGGACTGAGTACCCCGGGATGAATTGACAGCGGGCAAGGACACTCGGACCGAGTCAAGAGGCAAAGCAGTATCAGAAGACCCCCCCTAACCCGAACCAAGGGGCACACATCCCCCGAGGGAAGGGCAGGGGAAAAAGAATATCAACTTCCATCGTCGAAGCCGTAAGCGTCGCCTGAACCCCGCCAAGGGAAATTGACAGGCTCGGGGACTCGCCAAAATGGGTCCGCCAAAGTCCTAGACGGGGTAAGGCCGGGAACGGGAGCATGACAGCCCCCTCAAGGGACGCCAAAGGGGCTGCCCCGCCAAAATTGGCCGGATTCCTCCTGCTACCGCTGCCACGGACAGGGAACCACCTTGTCGGGATTGCCGGAGGTTGAAAAGTACCATGAACCACTCCCGTCGCCGGGCCAGCGCTGCCTGGGCCCACTGGAAGCTGACCGAGACTCCCCACGGGAAGCCGGCATGAATCCAAGAACCCCGGCACCACCACACCATCGCCATCGCCCACCACCGCCGCCATCGAGCTCGCCGGAGTCGTACGACCACCGCGGACTCCTCCCGCATCGACGTCGGGCTCGCCGGCTACGGCCAAAGCAATCGGCGTCGCCTCAGATCCGCGCGCGAGACCGGAGCCACGGGAGGCTCTCCCTTCACTGCCGACGTGCGCCACCTGCCCGGAAGGAGTCGTCGCGCCCTCCTGGTCACGGCACGACCCTTCCCTGTCCACGGCGAGCGCCACAGTGGAGCCCTGGGTGGCGCCGATCTCGCCTGACCCACGCGACCGGGACCCCTCGCCTCCTCGCGCCTCCGCGTCACTGCCCGTGGCTCCCACCGCCCTAGGCGAGCTCGCCCCCTCACGGCGACCACGATGGTGGTCACCTCCGGCGGCGGCGACCTCCGGCGAAGCGGCTAGGGCACAATCTCCCCGATTCTCCATTTGGGTTAGAGAGAGAAAATGAGCCGATTTCGATAAACCCGACTCAAAAAACGACACTTTTTCTCGAAAAATGCCTCGAAAGTCGTGTCGCGGGACCCACCCACGGTAAAGTTCGTTGAAAAAATATGAACCCGGAAAAAACGGCACTGAAAAAGGATAACGGAAACAAAAGCTAAGTGAGAATGAAAAACTTACTTTGAGCTTTTCCGCGGTTCACGCGCCGTTCCGAGAACTCACAAATGAAGGGCCCACCGTGAATTTATAGTTTCCCGGAAATTCCAAATTCCCGCGAAACTGGGGGGTTAATGTTACGGGCATATCATGGAATTGATTTAAAAACGATTTAATAAAAGAAAAATCATTAAATTACTTTTTCTTTTATTTAATTAAGTCAATTTTAGCCAAAAAACGCCTTCCGGAAGCCCATTTTGAGAAAATAAAGTGTCGAAACGCTCCGAAAAATATCAAAACACCCAAAAACGCCATTAAAAAGTCAAAAAACGGCCTCGGGACGCCTCCCGCGCCCTAAAAACCGATTGGAGGCGTCATATAGGCCCCACAGGTGCGCCAGGGAGGCAGAACGCGCCACACGCGCCTGCTGACAGGGCATACGCGCGCCACATGGGCGCTGCCACGTGAGGCGCGTGCAGCTGCATGCCCAGCGCGTCCAGCGCCTTCAGCCCGCGCGTGAGGGCGCGTTTCACCTCGGATCGCGACGCGGACGGTCCCGATGGATCGGGAGTGATCCGGGGAGTCGAAAAAATATATAATTTTGCCCCGGGGGCCTACCAGAGCAGTTTTTAATTGCATAAGCACCCCCGGACCCTTTTATATATAGAAGCTCAGTTCAGTTCAACGGTAACTCACTTTCTCTCAACGGGAACTCGTCCAAACTCTCTATACTCTCTCTAACCTCGCCTCCCCCCCCCCCCCCCCCAAATATCACTCTAATGTTGAGCGTCGGAGGTGAATCAGGGGGTATCCCCCCCGGTTCCCCCTGATCTCGGGTGTTCCTTTCCTCAGGTTTCGGGGCGGAGAAGTCGGCTAGAGCGGGACCCCTGGAGAAGATTTTGGCATGATTTACGATCCTCCCTGTTGAGATTCTTGATCCGTGCGGTGCACCTTCGGTCCCTCTGTCTTGTATCTCAGAGCAGATACACAGATTTTGCAGATAGATTGTGGAACCCGGGCCAGTATCAGTAACACAGGCAGAGGGTTTGATCTGCCAGGATTCACTGGAAGGCCAAAATTGTGATCCCCTTCTTGTGGATGCCTGATCTGTGTGGTGCCCCAAACCTGTAACCCGGGTCTTGTCCATTCCAGGCCCTGTGGTAACTGGTAGCGGTGCGGCCCGGATTGTGGTTCCATAGTAAGCGGAGGACCCGTTTGACCCAAGGTGCCAGGAAACCTTGCCCAAAACCCACAAAAGTCAGCAAAACGACATTGGGCCCGGTCCAACACGAGCAATTGGGCCGCTACAATGTTTGATCTAAAATACAGCATCAACAACATTACTAATATTTCGTAAGAACAAATTTCTACGTTGAAGATTGAAGAGAACTATAAACTGTAAAAACTAAATAAAAATAAATTTGAAATGAAAAATTATATTATTATTTTGAAGAAATAAAAATCAACACTGATCAAGATTGTAATTTATGGGATGTTCATAGTTTCCGCGTAGCAAGTCTACCCAGAGATAGACTTGGATGGATGAACATACTATGAACAATCAATTTGCGATTATCCTTCTAAAATAAATATTTTTTGCTTAAAAAGAAATACCAGTTTATGTTGTTCCAGCCAGAGCGTGTAGTTTGGAATTTTTTAAAGCACAAAAGGCAGGTCTATGACTGTAATTGGTTATAGTCATTGTTGATGTCCAATTGCGTCGTTCGATTAAGAGATAATCTCGGTGAACGCACCATTAGTCTTTCCATCGCCGTTAATAAATTCTCATTTTTTATAAGTGATAAGGTTTTCGTTCTCTGTCCGAGCAACTAGTCTTTCATCTGAACTAATTACAATAATGAACAACCGTTCAAGGGAGTGCAAATTACAAGAGTAATTAGCTTATTAATTAAGACATTTAAGCAGCTCTCAAAACAAATATTTAGTCAAGACTTTTAAGACAAGCCAGTGGTACTTAGACAAGCCAAGACGAAATTCCTCGACGATGAAGGCTCCGAGACAAGCCAAGAGAAGAGGACCCGACGAAATCCAACTCAAGAGTACTATATGAATAATATCGAAGCCGCAAAATGAGCATAAAAATTACTTGTGTGCATCTTGTACGCAAGACGCTACGAAATAATTACTTGTTCTACAATTTTCTCATCGTTTCGCTTTTATCGTGCATTCGAATGGTTTTAACAGGAAGACTCGGGAGTCCAATTTTCGATTTCATATTAATTAAGATCAATGGCTAGTACTCACAACGATAATCACACCAAAACAACTTCCTTCATTTGATATAAATTACGATTAACGAACCAAAAGGCCATCGCCTAGTCGTGCTTCGAGAATATGATTCACAACTTTCTTAGTTTTATTTTTTTTCAGACCGCAACGTCAGTCGAAAAAATCTCACTCGATGCAAGTGTTCTAAAGAGCCTAAAAGTCTAAAAACACTTGTGAATTTCCAAAATACACACAACAAAGCATACCGCGAACAAGCCAAACACGTCATAAAACAAAATTGTCTCGCATTTATTAAGACACTAGTGAAAAAAAAATGTCCTCTTCTAAAGTAAGAAAAATAAAATAGTTCCTCAAATAAAAAACAAAACTAAGTTCATGCCTCGACTCTTTTTTTTTTTTTGTTATATTATTTTTGCCTCTCTGGGTGCCTTTGTCTGACTAGATGCGAATCATTATGCGACTATATAAGTTACTCACCGCAGGCCGCATCCATAAGTTATTACGGCATTCAGCGGCGGCCGCCGCCGGCGGGTTTCCTGGCCGGAGGACCGGAGTCCTCATCGTCGGACTGAACGTCGCCGTAGCACCACATCCCACGCCGGGCAGTTCGAGCTTCCTCTTGGAACTTCTCCAAGTTGTCGTAGGCCGATTGTTTGTCTTTCGACCCCCATCTCCTCCTCTTCTCTAACCTAGCGAGTCCTTCCTGATAATTCAAAATCCGGAAAGATATTGTTAAACCCAGCTATTCATACCTTTAATATGTTTATTATCAGAAAATTTATGCCGGCAATACATACCAGCAATTGAATCATGACTTTAGGTTATAATTTTTTCTGAATTTCATTTTTTATTGATAATTATACCCATTTATCCTCTCTCGATTTACTTAGCCCCTCCCGGAATTTTTATCCCAAGTCCGCAACTTATTAGTATGTGTAAGAATGTGACGTTAAACCCAGTTATATAAAATTAATGTAATTTATCCCGGTGATTAATAATTCAGCTCCTCGTACAATATATAATTACCTATTGGTATGTACACAAAATTTCTAATGAAAATTCTTCAAAAAAAAAAAAAAAAAATTCTAATGAAAACAAAACATTTAAGTCAGCGCTTAATTGATCATTGTAGATCACTTGATTAGACATATGCCTTCACAGAATGGATATTGGCAGAAAATATACCTAAGTTATTGCATCTAGGGTACCTATACACCATCATTATTTTATGGCACATATACCTAAGTTAACAAAATTTGTAGCGTCCCTTTGGAAGTTGTATTAGGCAGAATCCGGGTGCATAACTTCCAAATGGATTCTACAAATGTTAAAACTTAGATGTATTTACCGTCAAAGAACTAAGCTGATACGAGTGGGTGTATAAGTGCACCAAGTGCAATAACCTAGTTATATTTGCCGCCAAGTAACCTTGTATAATTACAAGCATGCTTCCCATTAATGTATCCATAATATAAAACTAATCCAACAGATATATTTAAATGAAAAACGAGCACCGCAATGAGAGAGAGGAAGCTTAAGCATAGTAGTTTGAACCTTAAGTATAGCAGCATTGATGCTGATGTCAGCGTCCAAAGCAACGAGGGTCACACTGAGGATTAAACCGGTGCCCTGACCCTTGAGTTTGCCGGCAGAGGCATCCTTCTCCTCGATCTTGGCCCGGAACTCCTTGCCATCGAGAGTGTGATGGCACAGATAATCGATTGCTTCCGTGCCGAAATCCTCCTCCAAGCTCGGCACCTTCACATAGGCAAGGCTGCACAGCTGAGCCAGGCCGGGAGCAGCAGAAACTGTGTCCAGCGGTCGAAGCATACTGTACTCAACCACGGCTTGGTTTCCGTAGTCAATGTAGAATACCTCGAACAAGTCATTGACAGACGCGACTGCCCCACGAGGTGTATTCACAATCTTCACATAAGAAAGAAAGCCAAACACTCAGCAGTCAATAGGTACATCATATACTCCATTATCAGATGAAACCCAAGTGTCAAAAATATTTCCGAAGATAAAATAATTAGAAATTGCATTTTTTTTTTTTTGTGCAGTACAATTTGGATTGTCCTACTAAATTAAATTCATCTAGTTTTAGATCAATATAAATATATGAGGTAAATGTTAATAAAATAGATTACGAGGAGATAAGGCCCGAATCGAGGAAAAAATAAAAGTATTGTGAACTGAGCTCAACTCACCATTGCCCGGCTCCAGGATTTATCTAGTTCAAACTGACAAAGGACTAAATCACCCTTCTTAGGATTAAAGGTTCCAATAACAGGAGCCTCTTGAACAGTCAAGGACGCCAACTGCTGTTCAATCGATGCAAGTTTCTGATCCCCAACTGGCTGAACATAAAATTTACCGTCTCCTAGCACATATGTAACTGTAACCTGTAAATAATATCGACGGGTTTAATGGTTGCAGAACTGTTGTTAACAAGAATTCGTTAACTCTTGAGTAAAGTACACATACCTTTAGCACTTCCTTTTGTTTGCCATCAGCAGCTGACTCATCAGGCGAAACTTCCTCTCCCTCAACATAATTTTCCCAGATCTAACAAAAAAAAAGGATTAGCAAGATTAAAGTTAAGTTAAAATATACAGCCACGATTACTTACTTTAAGTTTTTGCTTCTTAGCAGACTGCTCAGCTCGTTCAAGAAGGTGGGCCTCGGGAATCCTGTCACCGCCAAATGAAGGTTGCAATTTTGCTAGACCAGCCTCAAGGAGTGAGATGGCCACATTATGTCTCGACTCCCACATGGACCCTATGAAAGTTCCAGTTCTATCACAAGTCTCCACTTCAATCTGCATGAAAGTGGCAATTAATCAGAGCTCAAGAGTAATTCACAAGTATACCAATCGAAATAATGGAAAAAACAAGGAATACCTCAACATCTCTCTGCATTATCTTCCGCCTCATCAGAGCAATGGCTTCTTCTGAATAGGGCTCCTCACGACCAGGGCATCGGACGCCCGATAGAGCAAAGGCAATACTGCAAGTTTCCTTCGGAATCAACAGTTTAAAGCGATGGCCACTCAGGACATATTCCACCACGGCAGGAATCCTCCTTGCCCGCTGCAGGAACGGCAAAAAGTCTTTTGCTTTTTTCGACGAGGCCTGAAAGAAACAAAGGTTGTTAGACTAATATGTTATGATCCAGGATTTCGATCTTGTCAAGAGCCTAGAACCCGTGAAGCCCCTTTTCCCTATTGTGTCTATCCTAAAACCATAGGGAGAAAATAAAGTAATTTACTAAACAACAATTGGCTTCCTTTTTCTCGTTATTTTATTTTTAAGGTCTAGTAGACAGACCACACATTACAGCTTAATGGGTTGAGGGCTGAGCCTAGACCCTAAACGAAATTACCCAAACACTAAAACATAATAAATAATTAAAATAACATAATGAAACGATAAACCATAATGAAACAGCATAATTAAACATAGGTAGGTTATGCCTAACTTTAGGGACAGAATAAAACTAAAACAAGATAATGTATTGGTTAGGTGTCTCACCGTTAGCAGATCCGTGATGTGCATAACTGGAGGATCCTTGGCAGAATGAATTCCTTTCTTCCCGGTCGTTGCCCGTGACTCAGCAGAGAGAAGGGCGTCATAGTAGTTTGATCTCTCTTCAAAATCTCGATGCCTAATAACTGTCGCCAACCCACGGCTAACCAACATTTCAGCAACATTCATGCCAGGCTGCTTGCTACCAGCAACAGATGAAACCGCAGCCGAGACATCATCGCCATCGCCCTTCACTGTTGATGGCAAAAAGATTGATCCAAAATCCATTACCCTCGAATCTGTAGGGCCAGATGCTGCATTGGGACCTTCGCCAACCTTCCTAGAATACTCCATTTGAACCTCTACCTGCAATAAACAACCCACAACAATAGAGCATTAATTCTTCAATAATGATAGAGCATGAATTTATTATGTATTAATAAATTAACACATGTATAAGACAATTATTTTATTTCGAATATTGGTTTCCAGTTTGTGTCTTACTTGTTTTCCAAGAAGCCGATTTCTCAGAAGTTCCTTGGCTTCCCGAGCATAAGGCGCGGGTTTCTCGTCTCGGCGAGGGTTGCCTATTTTCGGACACCTAATGCTTGACAGATTGACTCGTCTCTCTGCTGACGGGCTTCCGTATTCGAGCTTGTCATCAGCAACAATGACGCAGTCTCCACTTACTACCTCTACAACCTAATGCAAAATAAGGTCAAGTGCATAAGCAGGAAATCCACAAAAATCATGGTGAGCAATAAATAATATGTATAACTTTATCAAACAGCTACCTTTCCAGAGAAATTTTGGTCATGAATCGCCTTTGAATTTGTGGCCGGAGGTACATAGTTAGTCCACATCTTCAACCTAGTTTTCTTGGCTTCAAGTTCAGCAGACTTCAATCGCCTTTTCGCTTCTTCTTCCATCATATTTGCGCTCCATTCAACATATTTCGCAAGACCCTAAATGTGATGTTTAATACCTTTAATTGTGTGCCTTAAAGATGCTCATGTGCAGTTGGAAAAACCACCTCATAATTGTAATTACGACTCACTATGCAACTATGAAACGGTAGACCAAACGCAAAAAATATAAATACTAACGAAAAAGATTGTTTCTAAGAAAACATCAAACCATAATTCAACATTAACTAGCTAGAACCAAATAGATGCGTTTCATACATTTTCCACAAGCTCTAATGCGAGGTCCTTTGCCGAATCCCCATCAGGATAATATACTGAGCCAATCAAATTGCTGAACTTGTCAACACCTTCCAGAACAATACGGACCTACAACTTCAACTTGTTACTTTAGATTCAAGGGTTATTCAAATATCAAAAAAGCCAAATTTCATCAAATTTTATTTACATCGCGATTTAAAGCACGCATCTCTGTAAAGTATTTGGCTTCGGCAGCAAATGGGTCAGCATCCGTAGGCACTGGTGTTGAAGCTGCTGCAAATCTTTGTGCGGAAGTTAGAGAGGTTCGAGGCTCAGCTGAAGCATCTCCATTTGTTTCATCAGAAACAGCTTCTACTTCAACAACGGTATCCACCACAGCTCTTCTTCCCATTGATGGAGCCTAGCACAAACAGGGTGAATGTTTCAGTAACCAGGAAAGCAGGATAAGAATTGAGTTACAAGTATGTTCATACTTAAAGCTATAAGACTGACCTGGATTCCCGCTACAAAGACTTGGACAAACTGAAAATCTGGAAGCAAGTAAACACGGACCGTGCTTCCATCACGAACCTGCTCCACAATACCTTGCAACGGCTTGCCTTTACTTGCCGCCAGCAGACCCATGGCATCGAAGTTGCTAGAATCTCCAATTGCAGAAGGAGGCAAATTCCTGATAGCTTTCTCAGCAGCATAGGCATCCTACGATCAGGAAAAACAGACATGAGTGAACCAACATCTTCATGTGTATTTAAGCATCTTTACTTGCATTTAATTGCTTGACACCCCTAAGGTACTGTTTCATGTTATGCATCAGTCACAAAAAAAGAGATTCACTGTCAAGGAAAAAAAAATCTTTGAAGTAATAAAGATAATGTGCACAGTATTTGAACAGATCGATCTGACCGAAATTATTAATCACTGCTGAGAAGGATCCTCACATGTCGCTGTGAGGGATCAACTGAAAGTAATTTGACTAGCTCAAGAAGATTCTCAAGAAAGAGAAAAATCCACACTTTTATTTTTGCAATAATTTCATTTGACATTTGGGCATAGCTCAGGTTGGCAGAAAATTTAAATACATACATCGGTCCATCGACCAACAAATTCTTGCTTAGCAATCTCTTCAAGACGCAGCAACTCCGCGAGGAAGGGGCTGGCTTCTCCCTTTTGACCCTGCTCTCGGACCTGTAGTAATCGTGATACAGCTTAGACCTACGAAAAGATAATATTCATAACAAAATGCAACTAACATAGAATGAGAGGAATCAAACCTTCGCCCAGCCAGCAGAAACAACCAGTGCCGCAACATTCTTGTCATTCAAGAACACTGAGCCAAACTCCCGCCCAATTGATGGCACTGTATATTCCACTCTGAATACCACTTCCTATGGTAACAAAAAAAAAAAGAGTATGTTCCTCAGAAATTCTCTGCTCTCCCAGGCAAACGGTGAAAGTAACACGAATTTAGTACCTTTCCTATACAGAGCTTCCTCAGGAATTCTCTGCTCTCCCATGCAAATGGCTCATCAGTACCACCTCTCCTCGCCTGGTACGATATGTATATACATCAGAAAATAAGCACTAAGTTTCGTTAAAAAAAAAAAATAAACAGCAAACAGAAACCATGTGAATACATCAATCAAATCACCGGTATGGACAGAACATACGGCAGGCTTAAATACGAATTACGGAGTGTAATGTCTATTACCAATCTAGGAGTTATGATAGAGGACAAAGTGAGAGTCTTTTCCGGTGGCGGCCCGCGCGTGTTCATCAACGCCACAATCACCAAGCAGTCCCCGGAAGTAACAGCCTTCACTCTTCCCCTGTACCACGCTGCTACGGGCCCCACTGTAGCCATGGTTACCGAGATCTGTAGAAGCGAAGACAAATTAATAGTCAGAAAGTCTTACAGAAAACAATTAAGAAAAATCCAAACCAACCAAAGCCAGTTTCAGATCCATCACGCATTGACCAACAAATAGATACACACACACACACACACACACACACACACACACACATATATATATATATATATATATATCAGAAAACTCATGCATGCATATCTATTCCGATCTGGATCTACAGCTCGAAAGCATTCATCTGGAGCTTTCGCAATTGATTAGAACATCGATAATTCAAAAAGCATTGAACATACGGAGATCCAAGGCTACAAATTGAAAGAGAGAGAGAGAGATTGACGCGAATCCATCTGCCATTGGAGAACGCTTTCGAGAGGTAACGATCGACATTGAGCGACAGATCTAGGAAACACCGACATGCACAATTGACGGCATTGGATGGAGGAAATCACAGACCTGATTGCAGGATCAGAATTGAAGCCGATCCGTCGGCAGAAAAGCGATCTGGGTCTTCGTGGAGATCTCCGACAAGACTGCGACGGCGAGAATCGAAGAGAGAGAGAGATTTGGGATTTAGGTGAGAGATTTATATATATCGAAAACGAGAGAAACACGAAGAAAGAAGAAGTATAAGAAGGAGGAGAGTGAGATGTAAAAGTAGGCTCCTTTTTTGGGTAAATTACCGAACC
This sequence comes from Parietaria judaica, assembly GCA_954871525.1. Lineage (NCBI taxonomy): Eukaryota > Viridiplantae > Streptophyta > Magnoliopsida > Rosales > Urticaceae > Parietaria > Parietaria judaica. The sequence goes on along the minus strand of OX940865.1, from coordinate 11,003,218 downwards.
TACCATTCAGTTATAAACTCTCTCACTTAGCTCCACGCCTGCACACGTTTCCCATTTCTCATAAAGTACAAAAAACAACATTTCATTTCTTTTTTATTTAATATATTATAATATCTATCTTTCTAAATTTAGACGATCATGTTCTCGAATATATTTTTTAAGTGTGAAATACCTAATTTTTAAATTTTGAAACAGGTATATTTGCTTGGTTTATCAAATTTGTTTGGCCTAGTGATAAATCCACTGCATGTTTATTCATGAAGTCACAATTTCAAATGAGTGTCTCATTTACATATTTAAACTTGATGAATAGTGTCACATGTTTTTACAGTGAAAATATTTAGTAATGCGAGACTGCATTCTAACCTTGACTAGTGTCACCCCATTCACACACACACAAAAAAAAAAAACGTAACATGCTTATAAGAAAAAAATTGTTTGAAGAATTAAAACTCATTTGTATTTACAATTTGAACTTGTTCTTATTTTCATTAGTTCATTATTTCAAGATGTTATCATTATAAATTTAATTGCAATATTCGATATTTCTTTTTGAAATATTCGATATATTTATTTCTTAATACTGGGTATTTAAATTTTTTTCTTAAGTTCAGAAATATGCCTTTTTAAATTTGAAGGAAAAAAAAAAGTATTTAACCCTTAAAAAAGTTTAGGAATATGCCCCCCATAAATTTCAAAAACTGAGTATTTGATTTTTTTAGAAAAATTGAGAATATGTTCATCTATATTTTAAAAAATTAAATATTATTGCTCTCAAAGCCGGCCCTAAAGGTATACATGGTAGGCATTGGACTACAATAGATTTTCACTTTTATTGAGAGGCCCCGAAAGAAAGAAATATATATATATATATATATATATATATTATATACTTAGCATTGAAATTTAATTTTATAATTACAAATGGCTCCAAAATTGTTTAATAGATCTCAGAAATTAATTAATTGATCTGGTGAAATATAATTACTGCTCAGTTAATGCGAGTTCCTAACTATAGTACAAGATAGCGACGACTGTATAAAAACAAGGATTTTAATTTAAGGCATATTTGCGGTACAAGTACTTTATTTGTATTATGTGTATATCTATAATGTTTTCTTTATATATATATATATTGTATGTATTTTCTACGATTGTAGACAATATTTCATTAGTCATTAGTCTAATGGAGGACATTGTCTACCATTAAATTCTAAAAAATTAAATATTTTTATTATATTTTAAAGATGTATGGGATGTCTCTAGTTTAAAATTTATTGATTCTTGACATAAACGAAATTAGACTTGTACTCTTTAGTAAATCTTAAGTACTAGTGTTGATGTGTAAATCTATTCCGTATTAAAAACGATAAAGTCACATTAATTAAATTTACGGTCCAAATAATTAAGACCAAAATACATAAATTAATATAATTATTCATGAACGGGCCTCTAAAAAATACGAATTGATGCCTACCTAGGAGATATCCAGGCCCAACCCCGAGCAGACATTCAGCACTAAGGCCAAGCTCGTCCAGGAGAGAAATTGTCAAAAAAGGGACCCGAGCAAATATCTACGACCGGGCTTGATGGTATATGATGACGCGTCTCGTCACATATAGCGAGGCTACATACGTAACTACGTCTAATTAAATGGGACCAGGTCATCACGTAGTTCAATGTGGGCGATTAGGGGGTGCATACTTGGGCTTGCCTGGGAGAACCGGGAGCTAATACCGGAGACGGGGGTTAGTCGACGTTCGGACCGTCTTGCGGCGCCTCCTCTCTAGCTAGCTTCTCCACCTTTATCTCTGGAGAGTCGGGGACTCCTCCGACCCCTTCCTCTCTAGATTAGCTCCGCCTCTCCGACACTAGTCGTGTATTTAAACCGGGATATATATATATATATATATATACATATATATAAGAGAGAGAAAACAAAGTTATATAGCTATGGAGAGCGTTTGAATAAGAATTACCGCTTGAATGAATCAATCTCTTATTTATAAGAGGGTTCAGGGGATATATGCAATTAAAATCACTATAAAAAGTATAAAAAAATACATAAATATTCATGACAGATTTCAAATCTTGTGCTCAAAGTTCCAAACTTCACATGTCTGATAGTAAATTTCAACTCACTTCCATCATTGGCTATACGTTACGTGTTTCTGCTATTTGCCATCCTCTTATTCGTCCTCGTCCCACGCCCTTATACGATGCAAGTACACTTTATGCTCTTGTGTAGGTAGAGAATGTTAAGCCAAATTTATTAATTATGAATAAAATCACTGATCAAATATATAATAATTACTCCTTAAAAAAATTAATAGTAGGAGTGAACAAGGGGTTATTCGATGCGGTTTTTGACAAATAATAAACCGAATACCACATTTCGGTATTTTAGAAATAATAATTGAATACCCTATTTTTAAAGATGAAAACCGCATTTACCGTATAATCGGTGTTCGGTGTTTAGTTGCGGTATTATCGATTTTTTGCCCACATTTTACGGCTTTTAAATTACTATCCACATCTCCATAAACTAACTAACGTTACACATAAATATACTACTAAATGTTAATATTATAAAACATTACACATAAACGGATTACTAAATACTAATATTATACAATATTACACCGAGAGATTAGATAAGAAAAATATTTTTGATGTGTTGATAAGTATAATAAATATAATATTAGATTTAGTTAAAGCGGTAAAATCGGGTAAGCGGTTGCGATTTTCACATTAAAATTGAAAACCCCGTTTTAACCTAATTCGGTATTCGTTTTTTTCCCGGTATATTCGGTTTTAACCGCTTTAATAGCGGTTGCAGTTTAATCGGTATCAGTTTGATCGATTTTTAATTAAAAGTTTGGTCTACGATTTCTTTTGTTCACCTCTAATAATTACTTAGAATACATATCTCTAAAGAGAACGTAGAAGAGAAACATCGACATTGTTTAAAGAGTAGGGAAGAAAACTCTGCCGAAGATAATCTATAATAAATTCCACTACAGCTAAATCTAAACTAAGCATCTATATATATAAGATTAGAAATTTATAGTCAAATACACCTTACAACCGTAATACCTCTTATCAAAACCGGTCCAGACTTGGTCGTGTTTTGTCGGGCCCTAAACTAAATAGATTTTTGGGGTCTTTTAACTATGTAAAAATTTCTTCAAAAAAAAAAAAAACTATGTAAAAATTATTCTTCTACATTTAATTAATATATAACATAATATGTGGAAGAAGAAATAAATAGGGCCCTTATATTTTTAGGAGCTCGAGGTGTCGGCCTTTCTCGCCTATAGTCAGAGTCGGCCTGTCTCTAATGGACATAAAAATAAAAATAAAAATAAAAATAAAAATTGAGAACTATTTCTTACTTGTACGTTAGCATTTCACTTTTCTGACATATTTCTCACACGTAATGCGATAGGAATCAATACCAAAACATAATCCGAACACGTAAGCTACTGAACCATTGAAAATAAGATGAATTTTCTGGATACTTTATTTCAATAAACAAATAACAAAACTGTAGGGAATTTCACACAGCAACCCGATAATCAATATCGATGAACACGAACAACGAACAGTAATGCGGAATCAACACGATTGAATTTGGACGACAAAGACTAACACTTTATTGATCAATGATGTTTGAATTACACAACCGGTTACAAAAGACTCAATCTTCTCTCCCGAAGATGATCTTCCCGTTGAATTCAAACTTAGAGCTCTTCCAGCAATCTCTGATGACCTCCACCGTACACTGCCTGATGACGGAGTGATCTCTGTCTGGCAGCACCTTTCACGATGGTCAGAGATGACCCAGACCCAGAGAATGCCGGTGAACAGATTTCCGGTGCGAACGAACCCCTTTGACGCCGCGAAGAAGTTCCGACAGATCCTCAGAGTGTGCGTCTCTGTCTGTCGTTCCCGAGTCTTCCTTCTCCGTACTCCGTCGTCACCTTCGTCGCCGTATCCACCGTCTGATTCACCGGAGAAGTTCTGTCTCTCAAGAACTCTCTCTCTTGATTCTCTCTCTTTGCTGTTATGATCTGGTGTATGCTTAACTGCTTTATGGGCTTGCTTATATAGCCGTTGGTTTGTCTTTATCGTCCCCGGATGGTGACTGAATGTCATCACCATCGATAGGCTTCTTATCTTCAAGTGACTGTGACACACATGTATCATGTGTCACCGATGGGTGATCAACAAAAACGGACTTTTTATTCGAGAACACGGCCAAAACTCTTCATCGATATTTTGAGTCAAAATTGCCAAAACAAAACAACATGCCCACCGAGCCACTGGCTTCCACGGGCCTAAGTACCAAACTATAAGGTCTAACTATTTCGTTAACCTAAATACCATAAATTTAAATATCAAAAGACATTAAAGGACCTGCGAGAGTCGCCTAATTGACCGTGTTGCCCTTCTGCTTAGCAATATCATTTATTTTATGTACTTGTGCAATAATCCCTGAATGCAAACAATATAAGGTAAGTTTGGTGAAATTTATCTGAGATATCATGGAGCATGAAACAATATAATGTGCCTGTTTGACATATATAAGGCAAGGCAAGGCACGCTGTACAACTTCCTCTTCTGATTACGGACTAAGAAGCGCTTCGTTTTAGGATCTTGCTTTCCTTCCTCGTCACTGCATTCGCCCTTTGGAACGTTTCAGCGCGCGAATCCGAACCGACATCTCGCTGCTGTTTGTCGTGCTTGAACCTGCAAATCAACACTTCGGCCAACGCAAAACTAGCACACTTCAGTACTTTCTACAAGCTAGTATATAAATAACCACACGACTTCTTCTTCTTCTATCAGTTTTCGTATTAGATCAAAGCCACGGAGACCTAATAAATCTTGCATATGCTGCATGGTTTACTGAAATGAATCCTGCACACGGAAATAACGTGGCCTTGGTTTTCGAAACGTCTAGATCATTTAACTTAGAAAAAGGTGTTAAAATTTTCTTCGTGTAAACGAAGTTTAAGATTATATTCAATCGCAATCTCAGGAACTTGACAGTTTTTCCAAGAACATCCGAGTTTCTCATACACAAGCTTCTTGATTTTCAAGCACTGTAGACAATTTGTTAGACACGCTAATTTACAAAAGATTTTTAATTCGGAAAGTGTTTTCATTATATTTTTTAATTTAGATGAATTTTCTTTAATTGTAGGTTTAATAAAGAGTGTCATAGACACTCGCTATTAGGTTTCCCGTCATGTTTGAATTGAATTGTAATCTTTGGATGTCACTTGGGAGAGTTTCACCGTTGACTCGGATAAGTACGTTTTATCAATAGTATTCGGTAGTCATATGGTGATTACCTTTGGTACTCGTTTGTGTTCTTGATTCGTGTTAAGTACCGGGTCCTATCACAATTCTCTGTTCTCAGAAAACACCGTCTCTGAACTTATTCTTGTTCTAACGACCACGTAATGCATTTGTACTCAGTTCTATGACGATTGAACCGTTATAACAAAATACAAACAATAGCAAGTGACATAGCAGAAGAGTTAATCAATCCTAACATATTACAAATCTAATCCATGGTTATCATTAAATCAGTATTCTAATCATAGAGACAGATAATTTCTTACATTGCTTTTCCAATTGTTGAAGCTTCTTGTTGAGCTCCATTTTCTCCTCTTGTTCGATCTTTAAGCTATTCTTCAATTCTTGATTCTCATCTGCCATCGAATATGATTAGCAATACATGTCACGGTTTTGGTATAGCGCCCGCTTAGTCACACAACTCACATTTCAATTCGATGTTCGAATGGACTTGATTCAACCTGCTAGCTAGATGTTGAATGTGCAGCTTATGAGCCTCTAAATCCTGGCGAAGATGGTTTTCAGTTGCTTCGTCTCTCGCCTTTTCAGCAAGGAGGCCTCTTACAAAAAGAAGAAGCGGAGAGTTCAGTCTCGAGAGGAGGACAGCACGTCCTCTTTTGCATCATTTTCAAAGTAATCGGTAAAGCACCTAACACGAGCCTCTATGTCCGCAACGATTCTAGCGTGTTCTTGCTTGATCACATCCATGGCCTCCCTGTGCTCCTGTAAGGAAAACAGCGACGTCACACTACCGTAACGGATCCTAGATTCGGGATCAAGCATCATTAATGAAAATTACCCAGACTTAAATTAGCTCAATCTCCTTCTAATTGAGAAGGGATTGAGCTCTTCGTGTTCGTGTGTGTCCGGATTTCGATACTTTTCCCGACCCCGTAACGAGACCAAGATCGCTCGCCGTACCAATAATATACAGTGTAAGTAAGTGTAAGGATAGGGTGTTTACATCTTCCTTGACGAGGCAACCATCCTTGAGGCTCTTCAACTGCTCCTTCAAGCTCTGGCATGTCGTGCGATGCTCCACCTGCAACCAAAAGACTCGAATCACTTCTTCTCGTATGATCAGAGGAAGAAGAAAAGCTCGCACGAAGCACCTGGTCAACTAGGTTGTTCAATGATTCCGTGTAGAGCTTCGTGAGGCGCGCATTTTCTGCAAGATCACGCCACATTCGAATCAGAGCGACCTGTTTGAAGCACGCACGAGAGAGAGAGAGAGAGAGAGAGAGAGAGAGAGAGAGAGAGAGAGAAATGGAAAGCGACCTTGTGTGAGAGATTTGAGAGCGAGATGAAGGTCTTGGCGCTTGTTGATTTCTTCGTTCAAGGTGGATTTGAGAAGCTGGATCTCCGCAGCTCCGTTTCTGAAATCCTGAGAGGAAAGCGATTGGATGGATCTGAACGAGAAGAGAGGTGAGGAGCCATGGGAATGGAGTGGAAGAGAGACCTGGTAGATGTGGTCCAAGGTCGCCATTAGAGACTCGGTTTCTTCATCGTCTCCTCCACTCTCGCTTCCCGCCATTTTCTCTGGAGTTTCTTACCGCAAATTCATTGAGTTTATCATGGAATTTTAGTGTGCGATTATCACACTAAACTCCAAATGTACTATTTTTTTTTAATAAGCTAGCACCTCGAAGATTATCACCAAAAGTGAGAATTTATCGCTAATTTTAAAAAATTATCAGGTTGTGATCTCCGATATTGATAATGATCGGTGTTTTTCCAGGAATCGCCGGAAATCGCCAACCCTCCCATCGCAATGCGTCGTGGTGCCGAGGGTCGCGATCATCGCGACATTGAGAGAGAGAGAGATCGTGACGACTAAATCCCATCGCGATTTTCACCGCCCCGTCGCGAAGTCCTCCTCCCCGTCGCGAGCATCGTGATGGCTCCATTTTGATCGTGAGTTGCAGCTCTAGACACGATGTAACTTAAACAATCCAAGATCGATTCCATAGTACGCTTCCTTGTGGTTTGGTCTTGGTACCGTGATGCGCATTTACATTTTTCGGTCGATTATAATGTAGAAGCATAAAAATAGAGTAAGAATCTATATAGAAAATTAATACTTTTGTACGTTCAAATCGTTTAAATTTTAAACAAGGAAAGTTATATATTCTTACAACCCAGGCCGTGCCGGAGGGGAGGCGGAGTAGCGCCGAACTTTAGTAAAAAGCTTATTAGCAAAATACTCATTTAATCATAAAGTTTTTAAAAGATTACTCAAAAGTTTGATAAAATTAAAGAAGTACTCAAGTGGTGTTTTATAGACAAAAATAACCCCATCTTCTCCTTATCTCTCAATCACCATTCGACGAAGCCTTCAATCACCCTTCTTCTTCAACGAAGCCGTTCGACCTCCATGGATTCCGGCGCCGAAGCTCCGACGATCGCGAAGCTGAAGGCTTGGCTCAAAATCAGGTGCCGAAGAGGCCTCACCCGTCGTTCGCCGACGCCGGAGCTCCGACCAGTCCCGAGGCGGAGCGACCCCTCGTCATCTACGAGGACCATCCCTCCGCCGGTGGAGCCACCCTGGCCCAGCTCGAATGGTCCCCCTCCAACCACATGCTCTGCACCTATCAGTGACGTCAAATGGTCCCTCTCTCACTAGCTCCGGCTCCGAAGCCGTTCGTGATGTTCTACTTGATGTACGGACACATCGAGGGCTTGGCTCGCCGTATGAAGAAGGGCCTGGACGGCGTCGAAGGCGTGGAGGCGTCTCTGTTTAGGGTTCCGGATACTCTGCCGGCGAGCATGCTGGAGCAGATGAAGGCTCCGGCGAAAGATCCCGAGGTTCCGGAGATCTCGGCGGCGGAGCTCGCGGAGACGGACGGCGTGCTGTTCGGGTTCCCGACGCGGTACGGGGCGATGGCGGCGCAGATGAAGGCATTCTTCGACTCGACGGGGCAGCTCTGGAAGGCCAGTAGAAGCTCGCGGGGAAACCGACGGCGCCGGAGGGGCTGAATCGGATGACGTCGACGATCTCTTTGCACTCTTCCTGGCCTTCTTGGTCACGCTTCTGTGCTCGGTGTACTTTACAAGACACAGTATACTCTCATCCATGATGGTGTTCATCATCTTCTTCCCCTTTTTTCTCTCAGATTCTCATAGACACTGAAGAATGGAAGATGGGTTTTGTGATCACTTGGGTTCTTGACCGATCGCAATCGGGAAACTGAAGCACAGAAGAGAGAGAGACTGTTACGACTTTGGTTTCGGTGTGTGTGTGTGAGAGAGAGGGATAGAGAGAGGGAGTGAGTTCAGAGTTATGTACTTTTGTAGTCAATGATGAGTGAATAAAACATGCAACATGGTATTCATCATAATGCATACTCATATCAATTAACGTTTAAATCCATGTTTTTATTTTTATTTTGGGGATGTATCTACCTACCATCGTCAGAGTAGAGTAACATTGGATTAAAAAAAAAAGTTCTGTTAAAGAAAAGGAACATTGGGTTCTCCTATTCCTATATATGATTATTGATATCAATTTATTTCAGCTGGAGTTACACTTATGTAACTAAAGTTATATTTGGGTAACTACAGTTACACTTATGTAACTAGAGTTACACTTATGTAACTAAAGTTACATTTGGGTAACTGCAGTTACACTAATGTAACTGGAGTTACACTTATGTAACTGGAGTTACACTTACGTAACTAAAGTTATTAAAATTACATTTGGGTAACTACAGGTACATTTATGTAATTGGAGTTACGCTTATGTAACTAAAGTTACATTTGGGTAACTACAGTTACACTTGGGTAACAAGAGTTACACTTATATAATTAAAGTTACATTTGGGTAAGTACAGTTACACTTATGTAACTAAAGTTACATTTGGGTAACTACAGTTACACTTATGTAACAGCAGTTACACTTATGTAACTGGAGTTACACTCATGTAACTGGAGTTACACTTATATAACTAAAGTTATTAAAATTACATTTGGGTAACTACAGGTACATTTATGTAATTGGAGTTACGCTTATGTAACTAAAGTTACATTGTGATAACTACAGTTACACTTGGGTAACAAGAGTTACACTTATATAATTAAAGTTACATTTGGGTAAGTACAGTTACACTTATATAACTAAAGTTATATTTGGGTAACTACAGTTACACTTATGTAACTGGAGTTACACTTATGTAACTAAAGTTACATTTGGGTAACTGCAGTTACACTAATGTAACTGGAGTTACACTTATGTAACAAAAGTTATTAAAATTACATTTGGGTAACTACAGGTACATTTATGTAATTGGAGTTACGCTTATGTAACTAAAGTTACATTTGGGTAACTACAGTTACACTTGGGTAACAAGAGTTACACTTATATAATTAAAGTTACATTTGGGTAAGTACAGTTACACTTATGTAACTAAAGTTATATTTGGGTAACTACAGTTACACTTATGTAACTGGAGTTACACTTATGTAACTGGAGTTACACTCATGTAACTGGAGTTATTAAAATTACATTTGGGTAACTACAGGTACATTTATGTAATTGGAATTACGCTTATGTAACTAAAGTTACATTTGGGTAACTACAGTTACACTTGGGTAACAAGAGTTACACTTATATAATTAAAGTTACATTTAGGTAAGTACAGTTACACTTATGTAAAAGTTACATTTGGGTAACTACAGTTACACTTATGTAACTGGAGTTACACTTATGTAACTAAAGTTACATTTGGGTAACTGCAGTTACACTAATGTAAGTGGAGTTACACTTATGTAACTAAAGTTACATTTGGGTAACTGCAGTTACACTAATGTAAGTGGAGTTACACTTATGTAACTGGAGTTACACTTATGTAACTGGAGTTACACTTATGTAACTAAAGTTATTAAAATTACATTTGGGTAACTACAGGTACATTTATGTAATTGGAGTTACGCTTATGTAACTAAAGTTACATTTGGGTAACTACAGTTACACTTGGGTAACAAGAGTTACACTTATATAATTAAAGTTACATTTGGGTAAGTACAGTTACACTTATGTAACTAAAGTTATATTTGGGTAACTACAGTTACACTTATGTAACTGGATTTACACTTATGTAACTAAAGTTACATTTGAGTAACTGCAGTTACACTCATGTAACTGGAGTTACACTCATGTAACTGGAGTTACACTTATGTAACTAAAGTTATTAAAATTACATTTGGGTAACTACAGGTACATTTATGTAATTGGAGTTACGCTTATGTAACTAAAGTTAAATTTGGGTAACTACAGTTACACTTATATAATTAAAGTTACATTTGGGTAAGTACAGTTACACTTATATAACTAAAGTAATATTTGGGTAACTACAGTTACACTTATGTAACTGGAGTTACACTTATGTAACTAAAGTTACATTTGGGTAACTGCAGTTACACTAATGTAACTGGAGTTACACTTATGTAACTGGAGTTATACTTATGTAACTAAAGTTATTAAAATTACATTTGGGTAACTACAGGTACATTTATGTAATTGGAGTTACGCTTATGTAACTAAAGTTACATTTGGGTAACTACAGTTACACTTATATAATTAAAGTTACATTTGGGTAAGTACAGTTACACTTATGTAACTAAAGTTACATTTGAGTAACTGCAGTTACACTTATGTAACTGGAGTTACGCTTATGTAACTAAAGTTACATTTGGGTAACTGCAGTTACCCAAGTGTAACTGCAGTTACACTTATGTAACTAAAGCTACTAAAATTAAATTTGGGTAACTACAGGTACATTTATGTAATTGGAGGTATACTTATGTAACTAAAGTTACATTTGGGTAACTACAGTTACACTTGGGTAACAAGAGTTACACTTGTGTAACTAAAGTTACATTTGGGTAAGTACAGTTACACTAATGTAACTTTAGTTACATTAACGTATTTTTTGTTCATTGCAACTCTATCTTATTAATGTTACTTCAATATCTAAAAATTAAAACTACAAAAACAATAATTACTTTCCCATAAATGCCACAAATTTCCAAATTCAAAAAATAAACAAAATATATTACATACATGTACTTATTGTAATTGTAATTACAATACACAATTTTTTATCACTTATGAAATTGTATATATATCTTCTTGATATAAATTGCATGGGTGCTTCTCACTCCATAGCCACCACCGCTCTCAGCTTCCAATCTCATTCGCTCCTCATCGCCACTGCCCGTTCAAATATCCTCTTGACCATTTGGCCCATTCGAATTGTCAAACTCAAACTCTCTCTCTGCTATCGAGAGCAAAATAAGAGAGGAAGCCATGGTTTTCTACTTCAAAGCTCGTGTACTTGCTGAGCAGGTCCGTCTTCTTCTTCTCCATCACCACCCTCTCGATCTCCTTCTCCTCCGGCAGCGGCACGTGCACCACGAACTCCCGCTCGCTCTCGTTTCGCTCCTTCAGTTCCCGCTCTCGCCGCTCCTCCTCCACCGCCTCCTCTTCCTCCTCGAACAGAACCTCCCGCGCCACGGCTGCCACCATCGCCACCTCCCCACTCTTCACCGCCCGCCTCGCCTCCACCCGAATCTCCTCCATCCTCTGCCACTCCGCCGCGGCCGAAGCCCTCATCCGCGCCTCCACCGGCGCCTCCACGCGGTCCAGGACCCCATCCTCGTCGTCGCGGTATCCGTAGTAGGTCGCGTCGATCCTCTTGTAGATGTCGTAGCGCGTGCGCCACTTCCGCAGCTCCGGCGGCTTCTCGAAGAGCTCGTGCACGCCGGGGAGCTTCTTCGCCGCGCCAAAGTATCGGTATCCCGCGCCGCGGCCGCTCGGGTTGGGGACGTCGACGATGTTGACTCTCGTCGCCACGAACCCAGCTCCTTCGTCGTTGCAGTGGACGGCGACGCTGTCTGTACTGTACTGGCCGGCGAAGTGGTGGAAGCTCGTCATGGTTTTGGAGAGAGAGTCGATGAGAAACTGAGATGTTTCAGAAACGCTCATAATACGAGCAGTGGGAGGATACGAGAGAAGCACCGAGCCTGGAAGAGTGGGCATGTATTGATCTAGAGAGGAGAACTCGTATCTTCGACTGTTCTCCGGTGTCGGAGACGATGGTTTTACTGTTTCCCTCTTAATAACCTCAATCTCGATTTCTCTTGCCATGCTTTTCTGCTGATTATTCACAAATAATCTGGTACTAATGCCATAGAGCTCATCACTTCGGCGTGGCGATGCGTCGGCATCAAAAGTGACGTCGTCGGAGTCAAAGAAATCGCCGCCATTGATGGTGGTTCGAAGCTTTCTCCAGGACGCCGCCATTGATGGTGGTTCGAAGCTTTCTCCAGGACGCCGCCATTGATGGTGGAGGAGGACAACTTGAACGAGCAAGGAGATAGAGTGTAAATTAGAAAGAAAGGGTAGTTTAGGAAAAACACAGTTAAAATGAGTAGGAAATTAATTAATGAAAGTCTGAGTATTTTTTTAAAAAGTTTGAGTCAGAGTGAGTATTTTACTAATAAAGCCTATTTTAAATTTAAGACCCCCCAAAAATCAAATTTAAAAGCCCCAATATCATTCAAAATCACTTTTAATTTTAATATTTGAGCCCTTAATTCCTAAATTATTTAGGGCCTCTAATTTATTTTTAATTAAAATCACTTAACTTTAATATTTGGGCCCCTAATTCTCGAATTAATTAGAGCCCCTTATTTTGTCTTTACTCTATAATTTTCTCATGTCATTTATTCCCCTAATCCCAAAATTATTTGCTATCTACATTTCAGCTAACTTGAAGTGTTTTTTTTTTTTTTTCATTTAAGTTTGAATAATTTCATTTTTTTTTTGAATTTTACTAAAGAGTAATCAAGTGTCAAATATCGACGTGGATATTGTTGATGTACAAATTCGTCATTATTTAATATGACATAAAGCGCTAAGGTTGTGAATTAATTAAATTTACAAACCATGATAAAAGGCTTTAAAGAAATAAACTGGTATTCGTAAAAGCCCATTTGAGAAATCCAAAGAGATTCTCAATCAGACCAAGAACCTACGGATACAGGCTACTCGGCCCAATGAGTTCTAAAGCCCAAATCCATTCGACATCAGTCCAGAAAGACGAGAATAGAGACGTCATATACTCTACCCGGCATCCCATTTCAAACTCAGACGGAAGACCAGGAACACGGAGTCAAGCCTCCAACGGGCATAAATTCAAACACTACGACGAGAACGAAGTCATGGGACACGTGCAGCCAGATCGTCCATTCAACCCGTTCAGCACGGAGTGAAGACCCCTCGATTCCTGGAAGTCCAACGGGAAGAATTGAAGCCTATAAATGCCAAGCTCAAGCTCAGATCAACACACGCATACTTACAACCTTGAGAGAATACTCCGAAGAAATCCTACCCGGCATTCTTGTTCACTTAAAGATCCCATTGTGTTCTTTCTTCTCTCTTCTTTTCTTTTCTATTCTCACACGACATCTAGCTGCCTGTAGCTATCCGTCTATGTTCACTGTCGCAATAAACTAACAGAGGAAGTAGTCAACTACCGCTTTGGGACGAACCTCTATAAAAAGTCCCTCGTCTTATTTATATCGCTTATATACATATATATATCGTGAGTGAATCGTGAGTTTGCAACGCGAGAGATCGAATTCCACCAAATTGTTTCATCCAAAATTATCATACGCTCACAAGTCACACTTGACTGATTGAGGTGGGAAACCACGTCAACAGTTTGGCGCCGTCTGTGGGAAACTGATCTCGCTAACTCCTAAAAGCTCAAAGCACTCCGCGAACATGAGCAACAATGAAATCGCAATCGTGAACGAGTCTGAGGTGAATAACCCAGATCCAAACACGGAATCGAGCAACCTACAGTCTCAGCTAGAGGCTAGTGCTGCTGAGAATCGAGAGTTGCGCCAGCGACTCGAATCTCTGGAAGCCAACCAAGCCCGAAATGAGCGTCGTCAGAACGCTAACCGGACTAATCCGGGACAAAGCTCTGGGTGTCAAGGCCGGACCGGACTCGACGCTGTCCACTTCGACTTTTCCGACGTGGACAATCCGCAAGCGCCGAGGCAAAACCAGCCCCGACTACCCAGCGGCCCTAGACCCGCGACGCCTCCCCCGCCCCCTGAAACAGGAACACCCCTTTTTACCCCCTTGACGGGTCTCTACCCGTCTAATGCGGGGAATGTTACTTCGAGCAGTCACCAACGCCCGGGACCCCAAAACCGACAATCGGGGTACGAGCAAAGCCGTAACATCAGCCAGGCCCTCAACGGCCACCCGGTCACGTACCCGAGGTATCCCAGCCCGGTGTACGAACAGGAACCCTTCCAGGCTGTGCGTCCCGAACAAGCTCCCCAACGCACAGAATTGGAGGAGCTCAAACGCTCAATGGCCGAAATGAATGAGAAGCTCATTCACGTGCGCTCTCGCGTGCACAGCGCCACTACCGCTGCCCCCGAGATAGAACGTCTAGTAGAGGAGGCAGAAAGGACACCCTTTAAGCCCGTCATGACTAACGTTATACTCAGGGAAGGCGGACGAGTATATGTGCCAAAGTACGACGGGACGACCGATCCCAAAGTACACTTGAGGTCCTTCAGGATTGCGATGGGGCGAGCCCATCTGGAAGCGCACGAATTGGACGCTGGGCGCTGCCAATATTTCTCTGAAAATCTGGTCGGCCCGGCGATGGAATGGTTCTCGAAACTTGAACCGCGTTCCATAGACAACTTCGGACAGCTAACGACCCTTTTTCTCAAACATTTTTCCATGTTTATGGAAACTGAGATCACGGCGGCGAACCTCTATGCCTTGCAGCAAGAGAGAGGAGAGCCCCTCAGAGCTTTCATGACCAGATTCAAAAAGACCATGGTCAAAATAAACGGGATCAGTGACGAAACCGCCATAGCCGCTCTCACGGCCGGATTATGGTACGATTCGAAGTTCAAAACGGACATCGTCGTGAATCGTTAAGACTCCATCGAAGACGTGATCCACAGATCATCCAACTGGATCAGGCATGACGAAGAACTCGAAGCCATGCGAAGGAGACATGGATCTCAACCCGTCCACCAGCGGAATACCGGACCACCCGGGCAGCAGCCGCCGCCTAGGGCCGGAAATCACAACATCCCTTTCAGGGGACAAAGGAATTCCCCCCCAATCCAGAAGCACCCATTCCAAACCCAGAATCCGAGGGCTAATAACGGACCGAACCCGCGAAACCCGTACGTTTTCAACGTAAATTCGGAAACCGCGGAATTCGAAGAACAGGTCGAAGTAGAAGAAACTCCTGGAGAAGTGCTGGTCAGCTCGAGAGACTTCCCGCCGTACAGCAACGAAGGTTTCCCGAAGCACGACCCGAAAGCGTGGTGTAACTTCCACAAGGTGTTCGGGCATCATACGAAGAATTGTATGGTACTCCGTGCCCTCCTAGCGGAGAAGTACATCAATGGAGAATTGGGGGAAATAAACTTCGGCAATGAGCTGAAAGGTGGGCAATCAACCGAGCAAAGCCTTCCCCAAAATCAACACCAAACCGGCCAGAAGAGAGAAGAGCAACATAGAACGCCGCGCGAAAGCATACAGCCTAGCAAAAGAGGACGAGTACATATGCTCGAGGAATCAGACGAGCAAACATACGAAAAAACGGAGAATTCCGGAGAGCAGCTCAGCGACATCCCCGAGCCCATCGGTAGAATCTACACTATTGTGGGAGGTTCCCAGCTGCATGGTAACTCAGTAAACTCCATCAAGGCCCATCAGAGGAAGCTCAAGGCCGGACCGGTGATCGTACCGAGGCAAGAACCGGACTTCGAGATCTCGTTCAAAGATAGTTAAACGGCCACACTGATTGGTCCGCACGACGATGCGCTGGTCGTCACACTCCTAGTTGCCTCGTATACGATGGACAGGATCCTAATCGGTAACGGGAGCTCAGTCGACGTGATCTTCCTGGAGCCGTTGCTAAAGCTGGGAGTAGAAGAGACAGAGATCAACAGAGAAGCCATCCCGCTAACCGGCTTCGATGGAGGAACCATCAACGCGGTTGGCACGGTGCGACTGTCCATCGCAGCAGCAGGGGTCGGGAAGACCAAAAATTTCCTAGTGTTGGACTGCCCGTCAGTCTACAACATGATATTAGGAAGACCCTGGCTGCATATGATGAAGGCCGTACCATCAACCTACCATCAACTAATACGCTTCCCGAATAGGGCGGGAAAAATCGTTGAAATCAAGGGAAATAAAAAACAATCCCGAATTTGCTACATGAGCGCGTTCCGGAACATCCAGGCCGCTAAGCCGGGAAAGAGCAATCTATCGCATAGCAATTAATGGCGGTAGATAAAAAAGAGGACAACGGACAGGAAAGGGCCACCGATTCGGACGGACCTAACCTGGAAATGACAGTCCAGGTCTAAATCGATCCCGACAACCCGGACCACCGGGTAGGAATCGGAAAAGGACTAGACAATGACGTCAGAAAAGATCTCCTCAAATTTCTAACCAAAAACCGGGACTGTTTTGCTTGGTCTCACAAAAACATGACCGGAATAGACCCAAGCATTACAACCCATCGCCTAAATGTAGATCCGAGCTACAAGCCGGTAAAACAAAAGAGGCGAAAGCTAGGCCCGGACAGGGCCCAAGCCGTAAATGAAGAAGTCACAAAACTGCTGCAGACCGGATCCATCAGGGAAGTCAAATACCCGGACTGGTTAGCAAATACAGTAGTCGTGAAGAAGAAAAACGGGAAGGCTAGAGTCTGCATCGACTTTACCGACCTTAACAAAGCTTGTCCCAAAGACAGTTTCCCAATGCCCCATATCGACCGTCTAGTCGAAGCAACATGTGGGCATGAACTACTTTCGTTCATGGACGCATTCTCGGGATACAACCAGATCCTAATGCACCCCGAGGACCAAGAAAAAACGGCATTCATAACCGATAGAGGAATATACTGTTACAAAGTTATGCCCTTTAGATTAAAAAACGCCGGAGCCACGTATCAAAGATTAGTCAACCAAATGTTCGCCGAACAACTCGGTAAAACTATGGAAGTCTACATCGATGACATGTTGGTAAAGTCCTCCCAAGCAACGGATCATGTATCCCACCTAGAAGACTGCTTCGACATACTACGAAAGTATCAAATGAAGCTCAACCCGACGAAATGCACCTTCGGGGTAACTTCAGGAAAATTCCTAGGTTATCTGGTCACCCAGCGAGGTATAGAAGCCAATCCCGACCAGATAAATGCCCTCCAGAACATGCCCTCCCCAAGGACTGTTCGAGAGACGCAAAGGCTGACTGGGAGAATCGCCGCTCTTAACCGGTTCATATCAAGAGCTAAGGACAAATGTTTACCCTTCTACAAGCTGTTGAAAGGTAACAAAAAGTTCGAATAGACCGAAGAGTGCGAAGAGGCCTTCCAAAAGCTAAAAAGGTACCTCTCCACCCCACCAATACTCACTAGACCAATCTTGGGAGAGCCATTGTTTTTATATCTGGCTGTCTCGCCATCGGCGGTGAGTGGAGTAATCGTGAGAGAAGACCGCGGAGAGCAAAAGCCGATCTTCTATATCAGCAAATCTTTGGAAGATGCTGAAACCAGATACCCGGCAATAGAAAAACTCGCACTAGCAATGATAACCGCAGCGAGGAAGCTTCGGCCTTATTTCCAATCCCATACCATCATGGTAATGACCACCCAACCTTTGAGAATCATCCTCCATAGCCCGAATCAATCGGGAAGGCTCACGAAATGGGCCGTCGAGTTAAGCGAATTCGACATAGAATACAAGATCTGAACCTATGCGAAATCACAAGTATTGGCTGACTTTCTCATCGAATTACCAGCCGACGGTTCAAAAGAGGGCCACGAGGACGGAGAATGGAAACTCGAAGTCGACGGCGCGTCAAACCAAGGCGGATCCGGGATCGGAATTCGTTTGATATCCCCCACAGGAGAAGTGTTGGAACAATCATTTCGACTGAAATTCCACGCGACAAACAACGAGACCGAATACGAGGCCCTCATCGCCGGCCTCAAACTAGCAAAAGTCGTGGGAGCCCGGAAAGTAAGGGCCCACTCCGACTCAAAACTAGTTACCAGTCAGATCAGTGGCGAATATGCTACCCAAGATGACAGGATGGAAAAATACCTCTCGGTAGTAAAAGGCTTAATTCAACAATTCGAACACGTCGAAATAGTCCAAATACCGAGGAGTGAAAACGCGTCAGCAGACGCACTGGCCGGATTAGCTTCGACTTCAGACCCCGAGGTCAAAATGATAATCCCGGTCGAAACGATAGACGAACCCAGCGTAACCCGCGAAGTTTGCAATATCCGAATGGAAGAGGATGATTGGAGGACCCCAATCATTAACTACATCCTAACCGGGGCCAAACCTCGAGACAAGCAAAAAGCTAGGAAACTAAGGATCCAAAGCGCTAGATTTTGCATGATCGGGGAAAAATTGTACAAACGTAGCTATACCGGACCCTACCTAAGGTGCCTAGGAAAGACCGAAACTCAAATAGTACTTCACGAAATCCATTCGGGAGAATGTGGCAACCATTCGGGAGGAAGATCTTTAGCAAACAAAGCAAAAAGGCAAGGCTTTTTCTGGGCCACTATGTTGGCGGACAGCGAAACCTATGCCAAAAGGTGCGACAAATGCCAGAGACACTCCCCATCCATACATAGACCAGCAGAAGAACTCTCATCAGTCTCGGTCCTGTACCCGTTCATGGAATGGTTCATGGACATAGTAGGACCTTTCCCCCTGGCCCCGGCTGGGAAGAGGTTTCTACTCGTCGTGACCGACTACTTCTCAAAATGGGTGGAGGCAGAGTCGTACGCAAACATTAAAGATGTTGATGTAGAAAATTTCCTATGGAAGAACATCATCAGTAGATTCGGCCTCCCGAAAGAGATAATAGCTGACAATGGACCACAATTCATTTCAACGAGATTCCAAAACTTCTTCATAAACTGGAAAATATCCTTGAACACGTCCACTCCGAGATATCCTCAAGGCAATGGTCAAGCCGAAGTAGCTAACCGGGTAATAGTGGACGGAATCAAGAGACGCCTAGACACCAAAAAGGGACGATGGGCAGACGAGCTCATAGGAGTCCTTTGGTCCTACAGAACTACCCCGCGTAGGGCCACCGGGGAAACCCCTTTCTCAATGGTACACGGCACTGAGGCCGTGATACCAGCAGAGATAGAGACACCCAGCCTTCGAAGGGAATTCGCCCCTTTGGATGCAGAAATCAATGACGAAATGAGGGAAGACCAGCTCGACTACATCGACGAAAGACGAGAACAAACTTTGATAAGAATTGCCAACTACCAAAACTCGATAGCTAGGTATTATAATTCAAAGGTCAAACGTCGAAAATTCATAGTGGGAGAGTTGGTCCTCAGAAAAGTTTTCCAGAACACCGCCGAGCTGAATGCGGGCAAGCTCGGGGCTAACTGGGAAGTACCTTACATCGTCACCGAAGTAGTAAAACCTGGAGTATACCGGCTAGCCACTCCGGATGGAACAAGAGTCCTCCGCAGCTGGAATGCCATGCACTTAAGGAAATACTACACCTAACCCGACCTACCCGGTCTCCCCTGAACTACGTAATGACTTGATCCCCAAAGATGGGGTACGTAGGCAGCCCATCCTAAACAATGGGCGCAGTCTCAATCCAAGCCCAAAACCAAATAGGCCCGAGAACTACGAATCGCAAGACTCAATAGAGCCGGCCTAAAAGGAAACATGTCACGAAACTCCCGTCAAGGCGACAGGCCTACCCGGGTAACAGACCCATCACCTAAGGTAACAAACCTACCCGGGCATCACATAAGGTAACAAACCTACCCGGGTAACAGACCCCTCACATAAGGTAACAAACCTACCCGGGTAACAAACCCATTGCATAAGGCAACAAGCCTACCCGGGTAACCAACCCGTCGCATAGGGCAACAAGCCTATCCGGGTAACAAACCCACCACAATGGTTGATAAACCTAACCGGGTACCCAACCCGTTCCTTAAGGCGACAAGCCTAATCTTTTTTGAAATATATAATTATACGAATGTGGCATCTACAAATATGTTTTTTCAGAAACAAAAGACCTACAGGTTATTATGACAGACGAGCAAGGAATACTCAACGGAAGCATTGAAGGAGCAATCACACCACAAGGTACCCGTACATTGTCCATACTTAGTAAATTTTGGAGTTTCCAACACTTTTTATCATTCGTCCGAGTATACGGCAGGACACTCGGAACCTCAAATAGGAAAGCAAATATAGAAAAGTACGATTAGAAATAATTTAAAAACACGAACGAATAGAATATAGCGAGAAATCAAGAGCATAATATAAATACGAAATAAGCAAAGGCCTTAACCACGGGCATATCCAAACTTTACAAAAAAAAGGTTCAAGTCGCCGTAGACTTGCCCATAGAAATTGTCTTGGCCTTAGGCCTTATTAATTGAAAAAAAAAAGGGGGACACTTTATGTGTCGACCCCGGGTACCTCCGCGACCTCTCGGTCCTCCTTCTCCTTCTCCTCTTCTCCTTCTTCATCGGCCTGGCCTCCACGCTCGGTCGGCTCCTCAGCGACGGTCTCCTCGGCAACGACGGGCTCGTTCAGGGTCGGCTCTTCGAGGATCACCTCCTCGGTATCAGCGATGGCGGGCAAGGTGGGCTCATCGACGGTGGTCTCCCCTGCCACATGATCTTCAACAACGGGCTCGACGACGGGATCTTCAGAGGCGGACTCCTTGGCGGACGACTGCTCAGACCGGAGGCTCAGATCTACAAGAGGAACACCGGTCAGCTCGGCATCTGGAGACAGAGCCGGAGACCCTATCAACGGTGCCGGAACCGCATCCAAGAGAGCTTGGTAGCGAGCAGCATTGCCTTCTAGGACCTCCTTCTCGGCCTCAAAATCTTGGACGTTACCGTCAATAATGTCTTGGATTAGCTCGAGGCAACCTTCGGCTTGATCCAAGCAACTATTGTCGGCGGCCGTACCTTTGTACCACGCGGTTAGCGCGTCCCTTTCCTCCACATTTCGGCGGTATCGGGCACGGACAGCTTTCTTCTCGGCCTCGCGATCAACAGATTGTTGCCGGGCTTCAGCCAGCTCAGCAGCAAGGCGCTGCACGTCCTCCTTCAAGACCAGAGCCTCCTCTTCCTTCTTCTTGGCCAACTCCTCAGCCCGTCCCTTAGCCGCGTCAGAAGCCAACATTTGCCTGGCGGCCGCCTCGCTCGCACTCTAAGCCTCCTCGATCGTCCGGGTAGCATTTGCCAGCTTCTCCCGGAGATCAACAACTGTATTCCCGAGCCCCTTGATCCTGGCATCACAGGCGGCGACCTTCCTGCCCATGACGACGATCTGCTCCGCCTTCACCCGGATGCCATCCACGGCATCAGCCAACTCCCTCTCCTTCAGCGCGAGCTGCTCGGAGGCTTGCGCGCCCTCTCTAGCCTCATATAATTGGTCCTCATAATCGAGGACCATGTCGTTGATAGAGGCGACGAGCTACACGTCCAAAAACCAAAGTTAGAAAAAAATTAAGGAATAAATAGAAACCCGAATCTTAAGCCGGCAATGCTTACCAGAGTTGTAGCCGCAGCCACATCCTTCTACGGCCTCTTCTCGGCAATATTCCTGGGGACCCTGCCGACCCCACCGTTTGTTATCTGCCGGAGAAGACCGGCCGCCACCTTAGGCGCCTTGTGGAGACCCTTGTCCCCCATCCAAGTGCACCCCGCCTTCCGGGAGACCATCTTCTCCCTGGCCTGCCCCTCAACCACCGGGGGAATCAACCCCGTCTCCCTCGCCTCACCTCGGGAGGCCTCCTTCGGGCGCTCGCTCTCCCGAGCAACCCCCTTGCCTTTCTCCAAGGCCCTCGCACCTCCTTTCGGGACCACGTCCCTCTTCGCCACCTCCTTCGGGGCCGAATCCCCCTTCGCCCTCTTCCGGACCCCGGAGTCCTCTCCTTCGTGCGGCCTCTTCGCGGCCACCTCTGAGCCCGTCCTCGGGAGAACTCCGTCCTGAGAGGGACGGATCACACCCTTGGAAGGACGAGCAGGAGCAGAAGGAGGGACCACCTCCCTCTCCGAAGGCTTCGCCAAACGCGTAGCCTCCGGGGTGCTGTCCCCGTCGTCAGAGAGTTCGACGACGCCCTTCTTCTTGATCGCCTCGGAGGCGACCTCAGCAAGAGGCTCCCGAGCAGGAGTCACATCGTTCCTCCTACTCGTCTCCTGACGAGCAGCCTTAGCCGGCGCAGATGCGCCAGATCCCCTCTCCTCAACCCGCCTACTCGTCTCCTGACGAGCAGCTCCAGCCGAAGCCGAACCCCCGGTTTGACCCTCCTGTCTCCGCCTCTGGCGAAGACTCTGACCCTTCGGGCGAAGAGCATCCATATCCTCTACACGTCAAAAATCCACACTTAGAAAAAATAAAATAGACAAATACAAAACAAAACCAAAAAGACAGATTCAGAAATTATACCCGGAAATTCCTCCTCGTCAGGCTCAGCCCAAAGCCCGGCAGCTTCAAACCTCTCCCTCGTGAAGTTCGACCACAGCTCCGGACCAGAAGGAAAAAGCTTCCTCTTCAAAGCCTTCTACTCTTCTGTGATCGGACGAGACTTAGGCTTCTCAGGGTCCTCGACTGCATAAGATGGAGACAGGAAATTAGCAAACACACAAGAACAGCCGAATAAGAAAAATTAGAAAACCCAACCCAGAATCTTACCTATCTCGTGGACCCATTCATTCCTATAGCCCGGCCAAGAACCGAGCGTTTCCTGACCGGCCATGAAGAAGAAATACTTGTGGGTCCAAGCACTCTCCTTCTTGGGAAGACCGGTTATGATCTCCCCTTCCTTGACGGATAGGAAAAACCTACCCTTAGCCTGACCATTGGCCTTGATGACCAAGTCCGTCAACAGATCCCAGATTGTAAGTGAATACAAACACTCATGGGACCGGACAAGAAAAGCCATCAAGATCCGATAGAAACCCCTAGGTAACTAAGATACCTTAGGATGAGCTCAGGAATAGGAAATCTAAGCCCCCCGGACTCAAAAAACCTCTGATATACACAGATCCAGCCGTCCGAGTTCTGCTCGTCGGCATGTTCATCCGGACCCGGCAATCTAAGCTCTATCGATAAGGGAATCTTATATTCTACCCGGATCCTAACCAGATCTTTAGGTGTTAGAACTGACTTAGGAGAATCTATAGTCAGAAACTCCGTCTGCCATTTCGAGACCGTCTTTTTAGGGCCCATTTTATAAGTATCCTATAAAAAACCGAAAACTATCTAGACGAGCACAAAAAATCTAAGAAAAAGCTACCCAGAAACTGATGTATGCAGAGATTCAAGAAAAACCGAAAAAGCCTAGAAAACTTTCAAACAGACTCGCAGAGAAAAGATTCAAGAAAAATTGAAGAACCTGGATCTCTAAAACACGAAGAAAACCTGATGACCCCTTCAACAATGGCGGACGCAGAGCTTCTCTCTCTTAAAATTCGAAGTTCTTCTCTCTCTAAAATTCGAAAATGATATTCGAATGCCACACGGAGTATATATAGAGGAAAGAGAAAGAGGTTACCTTCGAAAGACGTGCGACGGGCTGAAGCTGAAGAGACGTGCCCATTTAATCCGAGTCACTCGAGTATTTATACTCGAAAATTGTCACTGATCCTACGGTTAGAGTTTCCTCAAAAATCGCAACAAACCTCATCCTACGGTTGAGATCAGCGAGCTATCCGGAGACACGTCAGCACGACAGCTGTGTTAGGAGAATGTGAAGAGTTTATTCTCTTCAAACTCCGCAAAATGGGACACGTGTTGTAACTGTTCCCGCCCAAAATTCGAAGCGACGGTTACAGCTTCAAGACCCTATCCGTCCATCTGATCTCGAAATTATCCAAAATCTTGCCCGGATTATGCAGATTTGCGGCAAAAGTCACAAATTTAATTAATCCTATCCGGCACGAATTTTACATGATTTCATCGAGTAAATACTATAAAATTTACTTCGTATTTTTTATAGTAGGGGGCTAACTGTTGATGTACAAATTCGTCATTATTTAATATGACATAAAGCGCTAAGGTTGTGAATTAATTAAATTTAGAAACCATGATAAAAGGCTTTAAAGAAATAAACTGGTATTCGTAAAAGCCCATTTGAGAAACCCAAAGAGATTCTCAATCAGACCAAGAACCTACGGATACAGGCTACTCGGCCCAATGAGTTCTAAAGCCCAAATCCATTCGACATCAGTCCAGAAAGACGAGGGTAGAGACGTCATATACTCTACCCGGCATCCCATTTCAAACTCAGACGGAAGACCAGGAGCACGGAGTCAAGCCTCCAACGGACATAAATTCAAACACTACGACGAGAACGAAGTCATGGGACACGTGCAGCCAGATCGTCCATTCAACCCGGTCAGCACGGAGTGAAGACCCCTCGATTCCTGGAAATCCAACGGGAAGAATTGAAGCCTATAAATGCCAAGCTCAAGCTCAGATCAACACACGCATACTTACAACCTTGAGAGAATACTCCGAAGAAATCCTACCCGGCATTCTTGTTCACTTAAAGATCCCATTGTGTTCTTTCTTCTCTCTTCTTTTCTTTTCTATTCTCAGACGAGATCTAGCTGCCTGTAGCTATCCGTCTATGTTCACTGTCGCAATAAACTAACAGAGGAAGTAGTCAACTACCGCTTTGGGACGAACCTCTATAAAAAATCCCTCGTCTTATTTATATCGCTTATATACATACATATATATATATCGTGAGTGAATCGTGAGTTTGCAACGCGAGAGATCGAATTCCACCAAATTGTTTCATCCAAAATTATCATACGCTCACAAGTCACACTTGACTGATTGAGGTGGGAAACCACGTCAACAGATATCTCTTGAAAGAATTAGAAATCCTAAGTGTGAGCTTGCCAACAGACAGGAAGAGAGCGATCGATGTTTTAGATTACATACAAGAATTGAATTGTAATTATCCAAATGATTGGATTGTCTACCGAATTACGCTGACCATACTACTCACAGTTGTGCGTGCAGAAAAAAGAAACTCGATTATGCAGAGTTGATGAGTACTTTTGCTTCTTAAACTGCTAAATGCCTCTTATTTTAATGAGAATTTATGTATATGAAAATATTTTATACACTTTTGCATTAAAATTGAATTTCGCAATTACGGTAGGGGGTCTCAAAATTCTTCTTGCTTAGGGCCCCGAAAATCTCAGGCACGGTCCTGCTTACAACACTCACTTTGTTTACATATTGGACGACTTTACACGATAACCCGAAACCGGAACCCTATAACTTAAGCGGGATACACTACGTTGCGCCTTGTGCTAGACTTTTCAATTCGTCAAGAGGAGATATCAGAGTTTGTGGATAGTCTACTCTAGTTAACCTAGCCAAGAGGTCGAGAGAGTTCGTCAAAGAAATTGACAACCACGTCCACCGTATTATTATTTTCATGAAATTTGTGGTCCTACACAAATCTAAAGTGTGACCCTTAAAAAGTATGAATTTTACGACAACAACAACAACAAAAAAATCTAAGGATTGCAACGGTTACAACAAGACGCACATTTCCACGGTGGTCAATGACGGCGATGGATTGAGAGACACGGATGTCATGCGCAGCTGAGCACGATCATGGTCATGCTTCCACCGGCGTAGCATAGAGCGAGTCAATAAAATAGCGAGCGATGGAGAAATTTAAAAGTTGTTGTAACAAAGAGCTTCTCGTCGGCTGAAACTTTAAGAGAACCACTTGTAAAATTCAATAAAATCGGTAGTACCACTTTATAAGAGCTTCGAACCTCGCTCTGGAAGGATTTGATTTGTACTTTGTTGTTTTCAGAACTTAATTGAACAAAGAAGAAGAGAATTCATCATCGTCTCGATGAATTCTCGTAGGCCATAATCATTGTCGATTTATTTGTTGAGTTTTCGTACCCGGATCACAGCATATCAAACGCTCAAACCCAGTTTATTTTTGAAATTAAATGGACAAATTCTGCATAATGTCTGTAAGAATTGTTCTTGCTTTAACTTGATTAAAGATCTTTCACAAATTCTCAAGCTTGTTCAATAGAGCTTTCTCCAAAAAAAATTCTCTCACGATTTCTATCTCACAACTGTTCAGTTTATTTCCAATTTTGATCAAAACCTTCTATTTACAATCAATTGACAGAAATGGAAGAATTACCGTGTAAATGATAAATGGTGACAAAAAATAAACAGCAGAATCAGGTAAAAGTTGATGCCTGCCAAAGAAGCTGCTCGTCGATTTTGGTGAGCTTTTCATCGTCAAGGCGCTTCCACGTCTTGATGCTCTCGAGCCCGCTCCAACTGCCGTCTCCCTTAGCGAGTTGGGCGGAGATGACCCTCGCTCGCCTCGCCCACCCACGCTTCCCGTAAGCGTGGTACCCGAACCCCCCGCCGTAGCAGAACCATATCCCGTCCAGGTTTCCGCAGAAGTCGTTCTTGTGATCGTGGCCCACGAAGACAGCCTTCACGTCTCCCTGAGCCACCAGGCTGCGCAGCACCCCCGAGTTGACCGACGAGCACGCCACCCCTTCCTGGAACTCCCCCACGATCTTCTTCTGGTACAAGCCCCGCATCTCCGGGATTGGAATGTGGAAAAACGCCAGCGCCACTTCGCTCGGCTGCTTAACCAGATCTGAGTGATGGTCGTGATGAACCTGTCTTAAGATCAATGAAGCATATTTAACAAACGAAGTTTTCACAAGAAGTGAAGTCTACTACTTCGCATGCCGAGAGGCAAAGGTCAGTTACAACGCAAGCTGGCCAAACAGCGCATTTCACATTCCGAGGCCACAGCCGCGAGAGAGGTCGCGGTTGCCTGCAGCCGCTACAACCTTTCGCTTTCTTTCTTTCTCTTTTTCTTTTAAAACGAACATTCGATTGAGGTCCCTCGACAACTATCTTCACGGCCGCAGAAACCGTGCCATGCCATGAGTTTGCAGCTTTACAAGCAGAGAGACAAGGATCGGTTATAACACAAGCAGGCAAATGGCATTTTCACATTCCGAGGCCAAAGCCGCAAGAGAGGTCGCGGCTGGCTGCAGTCGCTGCAACAACCTCTTGCTTTCCCAACAAATATCTTCCCGGCCGAAGAAGCCGTGAACGTGCCGTGAGTTTGCAGCTCGCGGCTTCGTGCTGCGCCGCTGGTCAGCTTGCATTACAACCGAATCACAAGAGAAAAGGAAAAGTTTTTATGTGAATTTTCGTGATTCTCTCTATGAACAAATACATGAGATCAGTGTAAAACAACCCAACACAATCGTGTGTATGTTTCCTAGCACAAACTGAAACTGGTTTTGTAGTGATAAAGAAGAGTGTTTCACCTGAGACCGTCGAGCGAGCCAACGCAGCTGGGACTCCTTGATCCAGCCGTAGGTGCGGACGCCTCCCACGGTCTCCCGGTCCCCGCTGTCGAGAAAGACGAGGTCCAGTAGCGAGGCGTTAGCCGAGCGCGACCCGGGCGCGCCCAGCACACGGAGATCGAAGTTCCCGAACCCGTCGACGCGCGCCTCCGACGGGGCCTGCTCCGGCGCGGCCCGAGATAGGGAGTAGTCCAGGAGGGAGAGGAAGAGCATGAGCTGCGGGCGGTCCATGGTGGACTCGTGGTCGTGGTTGCCGAGCACGGCCGCCCAGGGGATCCCGGCCTCGATGGCGGGGGCGAAGGCGGCGAGGACGGACTCGGCGGCGTCGGAGGCGGAAGGGCCGAAGACGTTGTCGCCGGTGAAGGCGAGGAAGTCGGGGCGTTCGGCGCGGAGGAGGCGGCGGAGGAAGAGGGTGGAGTTGAGGTCGGAGCAGCGGCGGAATTCGGCGGCGGAGGCGAAGGGGAAGTCGCGGCAGCGGGAGAGGGGGCCGTTGGCGAAGTGGAGATCGGCGACCTGGAGGATCTTGAAGGACCCGTCGTGGGCCCGGAAAGCCAGCGGCGGAGGGGGGATCTTCCTCCTCGGCACCGCCGGGATGGTGCTGACGTCATCCACCTTGCGCACCACCGCCACCACCAGTATCAAGTACGCCGCCGACCAGTACCACGGCGATTCCATCTCTCCTTTCACCCTCCGGCTCCCACCAAACGAGCCATTTATTTTTTGTGGGCACTATCGTAATTTTAAACCTCTTTAAAACCCAACTAATACTCGATTATTAATTTTGTACTCGATGATATAATAAAATAGTTTTTGTTTCAATAATATAAGGACTTATTAGCAAAAGCCTTAATAAAATTCAAACTATATAAAAAAGTACTCAAAGTTTCAATAATCTAAATTATACTCATTTTATACTTTGTTTTCCCTAATTACCCTCAAATCATTTTCTCCCTCTTCTCCCTCATCTCCCTCGAGCTCTGCCCTAGCCTTCGTTTTCTCTCACTGTCCAAATCGCGAGCTCCTTCTCCCTCGAGTTGTCCTCTCGTGCCCTAACTCTGCCTTCTATCTCGAGCTATCCTCTGCGTTTTCTCCTCGAGACCTAACTCTGCAAATCGCGACCTCCTTCACTAGCAACTTCTTCAGGTAAGCTCGCTCACTCAATGCTTGAATTTTGTAGGGGTTTTTGCTGATGCAATCTCTGGAATTCGACAGTGACCGAAGATCAGCTCTCCATGTCAGTAAACCACACCACACTCTATCGATTTTTGGAAACTTCTTCTACTCATCCTGATTTGGGGTTTTTTCTCTTCTGATTCGACAAAACCCAGCTTGCATTTCCTGTTCGGAAACAACTTTGATCAAGCGACCACGATTGTGGATCAGTGAGGCGTCAAGAAGATTTCAGCACTCTCTACTGGCCGCTCTATCTTTCAGGTGTCATATATATATATATATATATAAATCATTGCATCTTATGATAAAAAATTAATCATCATTATTTAAAATTTCTCTTGTGTACATTCCACCGTTTCTGTACTTTCATTTTGTCGTGTAAAGATTAAACATCAAGGATATGATTTGATTCGCAAAAATTGTGTGCTTTATTATATTTCGCTTTCTTCACGTGAGACATAACAATAAACTGTACGTACGTTGGGTACGTAACAAATAAAATACAGAATCACTACGGAATTGTAGAAGAAAGATTCTCGGTCCCTAAATACAATTGACCTATGTGATGAGAAATTGAGAATCAAAGGGACTTTTCACCACCCCAATTTGTGATGAGAAACCTATGTGCCTTAGAACTCAAGCATCCGAATTCCGGTGACGTTGTTTCAGGTTTTGGGAGAGTCGAAGAGGAAAGAGGAGTACTTTTGCTTCCCGGAGAACTTCTGCACCTGCTATTCGTTTTTCTACGACGTCGTGAATAGAGGTGAGCAACTTTGCGTGAGTCCTTTCTGTTCGTTTCAAGCATCATTTTGTGATGAGACTAGAAGGTTGATAAAATCGATGTATTCTGTTTAATCAAGAGCAAACCAGATTGCTCAAAAACCTTTTCGCATGTGTTTGATCAAATCTGTTTTGGTCGTAAAGTTCTGTGGCTTGCTCAAAGTTCGATCTGTTACTTAACGGTTATAAAAAACGACATAAGCATAGCTTCCTTTCTGTTTCACTCCTCTCAATCTGCATTCCTAGAATCCTTTTAGGCTTTTATCAAACATGTTTTATTGAGACTCTTTGGATGTGTTTTTCTGTACGTAGTGGCTTTCTTAAAATAATTTCCAGATTAAGGATTTTTGTTTGCAAATTGTTCCCTAACCGAAGACTTAATCAATTTGTGTCCAAAGTACAGCGTAAGGATGCTAGAAACCGGGGCAACAAGTGTGGCTCAGTCGCAGGGAGTGGCCACATATTCAGGCAAAATTGTCAAGCACAAGCGCAAATCGGCAGGTAATTATAGCCCTTTATAATTTGTTTCTTATTTGGTAAACTGTTCACATTATTCAATGTATATTGTTCAATATAATTCGGTTCATTATCTTACTTATTATGTTTCATTTAATTTCTTTTCGGTAGGAAATCAACAACATGTGGCGATTTCGAGAAGGCTTCCTCCTCTAAACCGATGTCTAAATTATGTGATTGAACAAATATATTGAAATTGTAACTCCGGTTACAAAAGTGTAACTACAGTTACAACAGTGTAACACCAGTTACAACAGTGTAACCGAAGTTACATAATGGTAACTTCAGTTACGATAATGTAACTTCGGTTACAAAAATTTAATTCCAATTAAATTAGTGTAACCACATGTACATTAGTGTAACTATAATAATTGTGGTCATAGTATTATCTAATTGTGGTCATACTATTACATAATTTGTATGTCACTATTTTTTGACAATATTTCAATTTAAATTCTTTTTTGTAACTCAAATTATGTGAACTTATTGCTACGTACCTTTAGATGGAAACTGGATTAATATAATTATGTAACATAAATGTAACCATATATTACTAGAATTACGAAAGTGTAACACCTGTTACAAAAGTGTAACACCTGTTACAAAAGTGTAACACCGGTTACAAAAATTATTTTAATACTTCCAAATTAACTCCAAAAGAACTAAATTATTATTTGAACAAATATATTAAAATTGTAACTCTGGTTACAAAAGTGTAACTACAGTTACACCAATGTAACTCCAGTTACAAAGTGTAACCGAAGTTACAGAAGTGTAACTTCAGTTACGATAATGTAACTTTGGTTACCATAATGTAACTTTGGTTACGATAATGTAACTTCGGTTAAAAAATTTAATTCCAATTAAATTAGTGTAACTTCAGTTACGATAATGTAACTTTAGTTACCATAATGTAACTTTTGTTACGATAATGTAACTTCGGTTACAAAAATTTAATTCCAATTAAATTAGTGTAACTTCAGTTACGATAATGTAACTTTGGTTACAAAAATTTAATTCCAATTAAATTGGTGTAACTTCAGTTACGATAATGTAACTTTGTTTATGATAATGTAACTTCGGTTACAAAAATTTAATTCCAATTAAATTAGTGTAACCACATTTACATTAGTGTAACTATAATGATTGTGGTCATAGTATTACCTAATTGTGGTCATACTATTACATAATTTGTATGTCACTATTTTTTGACAATATTTCAATTTAAATTCTTTTTTGTAACTCAAATTATGTGAACTTATTGCTACGTACCTTTAGATGGAAACTGGATTAATATAATTATGTAACATAAGTGTAACCATATATTACTAGAATTACGAAAGTGTAACACCTGTTACAAAAGTGTAACACCTGTTACAAAAGTGTAACACCGGTTACAAAAATTATTTTAATACTTCCAAATTAACTCCAAAAGAACTAAATTATTATTTGAACAAATATATTAAAATTGTAACTCTGGTTACAAAAGTGTAACTACAGTTACACCAATGTAACTCCAGTTACAAAGTGTAACCGAAGTTACAGAAGTGTAACTTCAGTTACGATAATGTAACTTTGGTTACCATAATGTAACTTTGGTTACGATAATGTAACTTCGGTTAAAAAATTTAATTCCAATTAAATTAGTGTAACTTCAGTTACGATAATGTAACTTTAGTTACCATAATGTAACTTTTGTTACGATAATGTAACTTCGGTTACAAAAATTTAATTCCAATTAAATTAGTGTAACTTCAGTTACGATAATGTAACTTTGGTTACAAAAATTTAATTCCAATTAAATTGGTGTAACTTCAGTTACGATAATGTAACTTTGTTTATGATAATGTAACTTCGGTTACAAAAATTTAATTCCAATTAAATTAGTGTAACCACATTTACATTAGTGTAACTATAATGATTGTGGTCATAGTATTACCTAATTGTGGTCATACTATTACATAATTTGTATGTCACTATTTTTTGACAATATTTCAATTTAAATTCTTTTTTGTAACTCAAATTATGTGAACTTATTGCTACGTACCTTTAGATGGAAACTGGATTAATATAATTATGTAACATAAGTGTAACCATATATTACTAGAATTACGAAAGTGTAACACCTGTTACAAAAGTGTAACACCAGTTACAAAAATTATTTTAATACTACCAAATTAACTCCAAAAGCACTAAATTATTATTTGAACAAATATATTGAAATTGTAACTCCGGTTACAAAAGTGTAACTACAGTTACAACAACGTAACTCCATAATGTAACTTTGGTTACGATTAATGTAACTTTGGTTACGATTAATGTAACTTCGGTTACAAAAATTTAATTCCAATTAAATTAGTGTAACTTCAGTTACGATAATGTAACTTTGGTTACCATAATGTAACTTTGGTTACGATAATGTAACTTCGGTTACAAAAATTTAATTCCAATTAAATTAGTGTAACTTTAGTTACGATAATGTAGTTTTAGTTACCATAATGTAACTTTGGTTACGATAATGTAACTTCGGTTACAAAAATTTAATTCCAATTAAATTAGTGTAACTTCAGTTACGATAATGTAACTTTGGTTACGATAATGTAACTTTGGTTACAAAAATTTAATTCCAATTAAATTAGTGTAACTTCAGTTACGATAATGTAACTTTGTTTACGATAATGTAACTTCGGTTACAAAAATTTAATTCCAATTAAATTAGTGTAACCACATTTACATTAGTGTAACAATAATGACTGTGGTCATAGTATTACCTAATTGTGGTCATACTATTACATAATTTTATGTCACTATTTTTTGACAATATTTCAATTTAAATTCTTTTTTGTAACTCATGTTATGTGAACTTATTGCTACGTACCTTTAGATGGAAACTGGATTAATATAATTATGTAACATAAGTGTAACCATATATTACTAGAATTACGAAATTGTAACACCTGTTACAAAAGTGTAACACCGGTTACAAAAATTATTTTAATACTTCCAAATTAAAACACTAAATTATTATTTGAACAAATATATTGAAATTGTAACTCTGGTTAGAAAAGTGTAACTACAGTTACAACAATGTAACTCCAGTTACAAAAGTGTAACCGAAGTTACAGAAGTGTAACGTCAGTTACGATAATGTAACTTTGGTTACCATAATGTAACTTTGGTTACGATAATGTAACTTCGGTTACAAAAATTTAATTCCAATTAAATTAGTGTAACTTCAGTTACGATAATGTAACTTTGGTTACCATAATGTAGCTTTGGTTACGATAATGTAACTTCGGTTACAAAAAGTTAATTCCAATTAAATTAGTGTAACTTCAGTTACGATAATGTAACTTTAGTTACCATAATGTAACTTTGGTTACGATAATGTAACTTCGGTTACAAAAATTTAATTCGAATCATATTAGTGTAACTTCAGTTACGATATTGTAACTTTGGTTACCTTAATGTAACTTCGGTTACATAAAAATTTAATTCCAATTACAACAGAGTAACCACATTTAGATTAGTGAAATTCTAATTAGCATATATATCATAAATGTAAATATCTCATAAATGTAAAGTCAGTTACAATTATGTAACTTGTGTTATAGTGTAAAGATATAATCACTGTTATGGCCTTATGTAACAACTAGAATTTAAACGGGTAAGATTGCATTACTTTGCCGGCTATGGAACTCTGATGCTGCACGATAGCCGCCCTGTACGTGTCGGTCCGCACCCGATCCTGTATAGTGATGTTCAACCATGTTAGCAAACGATTACCTATTATATCGGTCCCGTTGTTATAAAAGGAAATCTCAACGGTTTGAATACCGGCGAAAATGCTCCTAAACGACCAGGGGATCGTAACACAAATGGTTGATTTTGCAGCAGTAGAAAAATGAAAATATCAGCTGCAACATATAAAGAAAATTCATATGAATTCGTCCTGTATCGGCTCGGTTACAAACCCGTGAGTTGAATTAAAATAAAATTCCTAAGTCAAGTCATTATTTGAGGCTAGTTACGTGCGGTATTTATTAAACCAAAAAAAAGAAAACAAAATAGAAACAATAATTTTTGAGACGCAAACGCAAAATCTGTTAGCTCAAGCTAGGTAGAGCGCTCGGAGCCTTCTGGGCTACTGAGAGAATGGTGGTTCGATTCCACCCAGATTTATTGGATTTCATTTACTAAAGCAATTAATCAAGTGTTTTGGTCAAACATGAAACAATCAGAAAAGTATAATTGAAGCTACAATTATATATGTATGTATATGTATATATATTATCACAATCGCAAGAGAAAGTAAGAAAAAATGAAGGAGTTAGAATGAAGAAGCAAACTTTGCGAGACAAGTCGGAAGGGAAATGGGTCTTTCGAGGTCGTTTCGAGCTTCGCCGAAGAAGAATGGTGAAGAAGAATGGAGATCACAGTCGACGAAGGCTTGGCGAAGGAGAAGATGGTTTCGAGCTCTGTCGAAGAAGGAAGAATGGTTTCGAGCTCTGTTCGCCGACGAAGATGGTTTCGAAGCTCTGTTCGACGACGAAGGCAGGAGAACGAAGATGGTTTCGATATATTAAGGGTATAATTGTCCAAATAACACCAAATGAGGGTTTCTTTAATTATAGTAAACTTTTGAGGGTTTTTTAAAAAAGTTTCACTCAAATTGAGTATTTTGCTAAAAAGCCCTAATATTAATTTATAAAAAGTTTATTATATACAGTAAATCAATGTTCAAACTTCAAAATGCCGCCCACAACCGATTCTTTTCCGGAGATAAATATGTGTTCGGCCAACTTTTGGATTCTTATGTCTCAAATAAAGTAATCTAGGTGATATAATAAAATTTTATGATCTCAATAATATTAATTTAAGTTTTACTAGATATATAGTAAATTAACATTCAAACTTCAAAATGTCGTTGCCAATTGATTTTTTGGTAGTGATTAGTCTTTGTTGGGCGCATTTTTTGATTTTTTAGTCGCGAATTTGGGGCACTCCACTGAAGAACTCGTTTTGATTGTCCACTGGGAATTTACACTTTCGCCCGAGATTTTTTGGATTCGAAACCATCCCGCTTCCCCGCCTTTCTCTTCTTATACTACCATAGCCATCGTCTCGGATTTGCTTGGCTAACAATCACCTAGCTCTGCTCGTAAGCTTGCCTACATGCATTTTGCCCCACGCTGATATGGTTTTTGATTTCATCTCTGACAGGCCCCAAGCCTTGTAGATAAGAGACTTTTTCTTACTGAAAGCCAAATTCATACACGGATGTCGCCAGGCCCGGTCCTAAGGAAAGGCGCGCGAGGCGGTCACCTTGGGCCCCCGATTCCAAAGGGCCCCATCTTTGCCGGAAGTCACCATGAAAGTCGATCGCTATGGGAGTACGAAGTTTTCTGATTTTGTTATATTGATAGGACTTTTGAAGAAGATAAAGAATGTGAACAATGTTTTGCATTGATAGGATAAAGATTAGGGCCGACATTATCTCACGTCATGATTTTTTAAATGTAATTTTTATATTTATTTTATCTTGACGTGTGATAAAGAATTTGTGGGGCCCATTGCCTATATTAAATGCCAAGACAAAGAAAAATTATTGCTTAAAGTATATCATTTGCAACCAATGTATTAAATTTCTCGAATATCCATCGGCATGTCCATCGAAAATCTTTTTTCGAGGATATGCGAAACGAAATATCCAGCGATATATCATCGACTTACTTATGAGATACACATCGACAAGCGATATATCCGTAAAATAAAAATTGCCAAAGACGTATTAAAAACCATGATTTGTATATCATGTGTAGCAAGTTAGCGGGGGGCGAGAGGAATGGGAGGGTACTCTTGCGAGAGCGGCGCCGAGACCCTGCGGTGGGTGGAGGCAATCGTGGAGTTCCTGAGTCCTCTCTCCTCCCTCACCCGCCCTCACTCCGTCAACTTCTTCACCCACCGCCTCTGGGAACCTCTCCCCCCCCTCTGGCTCCCTTGCCTCGCCGCCGACCCCATCCCCTCCCTCCTCCGCCTCCCTTCCGGAGCCATTCAGGTCGCTCATTCACTGCACAACCTATCATCCTCATCCTCATCTTCTCCTTGTTGCTGTTGTGCAGGATCACTGGCCTGACTCGCTGAAGAAGTTCCTCGCCACTCTCAACTCTCTCGTGCTTCCTCGCCACCAGCAACACCTTCAACAGGTGCTCTCTCTCTCTCGCAGACGAGCCGTTTCTGTTTCTTTCCTCTTCTCACCTGGATTTTGGCAGGTTTTTCCTGGCTTGACCGTGTCTCCACTCAACAGCGTTCTCACGCAAGGCATGAACCCCAAGAAAGAGCACGAAGTCCGTTCTCCGCTTCTCTCCGACCTCTTTCTCTACGTGTTTCGCTGTTGACCGTGGACTGCTTTCTGATTCGCAGGTCCGAATTCTCTCCGCTCTTGTCGACTCCGTCGCCGAATCCGTGGGAGCTCAGAAGATCGTCGATGTCGGGGCTGGTCAGGTACACCTTCCATTTACAAACCCTTGCTGGAATTCCATTTGCAATATGAGTAATAATGGTGTAAGGGATAGATTGTTAAGTTAATGAAAATTAGAACATTATATAGTCAAGCCATTAGTTCTTGTTGGCAAGAATCTGAATTCAGACCCGGTTATAGATTCCGGATTGAGTCCGACGATAAGATGCTCTAGGATGGAATCTGAATATAATTTTGCTTGACACACTTGCCTTAGTTCCGTATCTGCTAATCGTGTTTTGTATCACTCGTATGGTAAGACATAGCGTAGACAGGTCCATTACGGCGGACCTGAGCCCTGGGACCGAGTAGCGCTAGTGCCACTAGGGTTGTTCAATTGCTTATTTAGGATAGAATTGCTGTAATCATCGAACCGTGCTATAGTTGGGTCTAATGATTCGTTTATGCATTATATCTTAACCCAAATCAAATTCAATCTCTCTCAAAGATTGAGATGGAATTGAGTTCTAGGGCTGTTCTTGTCAATTTGTGCTCTTCCGTTTTTCGTTTTGAGACGAAGGTCTCGGACCTTATCATGTTATATTTTGTTTTGATTTGTTTTAAAAGTACAACCCAGCTCAAGAGGGGTTATGGAAACGTGTTAAGTGAGAGTCTATCCTGTAGACATTTGATTCAATCTTGATAGTTTCATTATTTCAACTACGAGAGCTCCGACCAGTCTAATTGGGAGTCCTCAGTTAATTAGGAGGACTATTCTGTATCTTTGTTATAATTTATGAATAATCCGGTATTTGAGCGAATAAGATACAATCTAGTTCTTACTGTTTTAACTTTTATATTTAGTAATTTACTATTATCTAGTTGATGTTTGATGTTAAAGTAAAGCATAAAGAACAGTTAGACCTTTAGTTCTATTACGATTTCTCGATCCTTAGTACTAACGGTTATGTCAGGGTTATCTTTCACAAGTTCTTTCGTTCCATTACCAACGCTCTGTGGTGGCGATTGATGCTTCTTCTCATCATGGGAGGGTTACCGAGGCACGTGCGGAACGAATCAAGAAATATTATGCTTCTCAAATGCGAAAATCCAAGTATGGAGCATATTTAGATAGTTTAGGTTTTTCCCAAGAAATATTTTACTCCTTTCATAGGGGAATCGTCCTTATATTTTTCTTTTCTTATTGGAGGGTGTTGAATATCTTTCTCACCGTTCAGAGGGCAATCGTCCTTATTTTCCTTATTGAAATATGGATATGGTATCAAGAGCCATATGGCTTCTTCTTTGGGAGTCTTGGACTAGTATCTGACATGAAAATGTTACATACTGTAACATTGAGTCAAGACTTCGGGATTAGTGGCTCGTTTACAATCATACCTGGTCTTTATTCAGTAAATTAGTTTTTTCGTTTTGCGTAGCATTCTCTCTAGATTTACGGTTTATCAACACAGGGAAACGGCATTCCTTCGGTTACATATTATATATATATACTTTTTAGTAGTTTTTAAATAGATATCTATTATCTTTTCTGGACTCTTTCTAGGCCTGACTTCGCAAGTGCTTATAACGTCATTTTCTTTCAGAATTTACATTCTAGTCATGAAATGCAAATTCTTAATAAGTTGAAACGCTTAAGAATAATATTTTCTTCCGATTAATTTTTATTTATTGTTAGATCAGCATCAGGGCACAGAAGCTTGATAATGCCTAAGACAATCACATGCAACCTAATGTCGATCGACATGTTAAGAGATTTGGCTTGCTTGGGAAGGAAAAATGATCTTAACGAGCTAGATCATGGGAGCAATTGCACAGAAACGCAAAATAATTTGTGCTGTGCGGACGGCGAAACCTCTGTGGTTCTTGCCGGGCTTCATGCTTGTGGAGATCTTTCAGTAATGATGCTCAAGTGAGTTCAAAAGTCTTCTTTGGAGGCCCTTGTTTTCATTCAGTAATTGGGCTCATAACTCCATAATTAGTTCAATTTGCACCTGAGATAGGCGGTCTTCCTCTTGAATTGTTGGCCAAGTTCTAATTTCCTATAATAATCATTTTGATATTTAAAAGTACCCGGGTAATGTTATGTTAACTAGCCCTTAATTATTCAATTTCATGTTGAGCTGATTTTTTTAGACTCTAATTTGACTATTACACCTTGCCTGAGAACTTCCATCCCTTTGTGTCTGACCGGTTTGAGCAGGGTTTGGTTGTATGTACCTCTCCATAGATGGTCTCGAAATTATTACCAGTTGTATCTGCAGCCTTTAATTAGTAGTGTTGCTCTATTTTCTTCCTTCTAGTTTTGATGTAGAGGAGCCACGGGTTTTTGCAGGGCCTTTTTGGGTTGCAAACAAGTAAAAGCAGTTGTTAGCATAGGCTGCTGTTACAACCTATTATCAGAAGAAGGTGTCAACGAGGTGGACTCTGAATATGGTTTCCCTGTGAGTCGAGGTGTTAAATCTACTGGCTTCTCGCTTGGTAAAAGCTTACGTGATCTTGCTTGTCAGGTACACCTTTTTTACAATCTCTCGGATGAGGTTATATTAACATGCAATTTAGGCCTTGGATTGCAGGCCAAGTCATTCATGAACATTGCACAAAATATTGAAACGACTTCTATGTATATTACCAATTGCAATGCAAGACTATTGTAAGGGAACAGAAATCATCTTCATCGTCTATGTGCTGGGGAAATCATCGATTATATTCCAAAGACGTGGAAGATGATTCGGTTCCCTGAGAATCGTCTTTGGAAAAACTTTGGCTGTCATGCTTCAATGATCTTCACTGTGGTATCACATATTCAAATGGCTGCTTGACTTCGAAAAACATTTTGAATACCTTTTGTCGACATTCCTTGCAGTTCTGACCATCTTTCTGTCCATTCCAATGAACTCTTTGTCTAACATAAAGTTAACTAGCATCACTGGGAGAGTTGTTCCTTATAAGAAATTGACAGCCTATAATATAGGATAGTGATTAGTTCGAGCCAACGAGTGAGATCAGGACCTTAGAGTGTCTGGTAACATCGACCCAGGCCATGACCATCAATCTTGAGCATGAAATCTGTGTTTATAAAATTTGCTGTCCCAACTCTTCCAAAGATCTAGAGTGAGTCACCTCAGTGAACGACGATTGACTGGTGGCCGAAGATATCGTCGCCACAGTGATAGCAGCGGAGTGATGGCCGGAAGAAGATACGCTCGACAATGTCAGAAATCGTGGATCTGAGATAATCTCCACGTCGCCCGAGAATTTGGCATTGAACTTTGTTCTTTTTTGTTTGTCATGTTGTGTTTCCAGTTGACAGATTTATCTGCTTGATCTTTTTGATATTCTATTTCCAACACATCTAAGACATACTTTACAGCTACTTGTGTTATCTTGCTAGAGTGCAGAGAGGTGGAACTGTCTCGAATCTGATGCCGGTATGGACAATTTTGAGTTGCATACTTTTCGTGCCGCTTTTCAGATGGTAAATACTAATTTTAATTATATTGCCGTGAAAATCGCCTTCATATATTTGTTTTAAAGTAATCCTTGTACATTTTGATATGCCTTGTGCTATAGCCTATAGGCTTATTCAAATAGCATATTTGTTTTATTGGCTACTTCTATACAATCCCTGACTGCTGGAAATTTTAACAGATCATTATATCCACAAAAGCTTTGGTATTTAATAAATTACATGTCTTTTTTTCTATTTCAAGGTTCTTAAAAAATACTATCCAGAGGTCATGGAAACCAGTCCATCGATTGGGCGTCAAGGGAAAGCTTTGCGTCGTCGACAGAAAAAGGCGATTGCAGAATCTTTTCCACCTCATGAAGAATGTGCTTGTGAATCATCTTGCCAAATGAGGTCAATGACAAAAGGGAACAACCAATATTTACAGAACACAGAACTTGAAACAGGTAATTGCTAATTAATTTAATTTGAGAGAAAGCGACCGGGGAAAGCTGATATTTTGTTCTAAATATCTCGGTCCTATGAAATGATGAGATCGCAGATGGTAGTTTTGGCTTGGCATGCACGGCTGCATCATTGTGTATCGGTGATTCTATCAAAGGCTCTGAATGTGGTGTACTAAAATCCGATAAGTTAACACATTTCGAGAGTTATTGCCATTCCGGACTATGCCACCTTGGTCTCAAACCTTTGCCAGAAATTGACTTTTTCGCGATTTGGAAGGAAGTGGAGCCTGTTTCTGTAAGTTGCTTCATCGCTTATGCCCAAAAAATTTAATGAATTCTAATGCTAATGTTATTATCCTCGGATCACTAGAAACTCATGAACTTGTCATAAACCTAACTAAAAATATATTTATTGTTTAAGATGTCCAAACTCCAAATTCAATTCTATCCTTGCAATTCTATTTTTTGTGTAAATTTATCATTTTGACAAATTTTAATCGATTTTGCAGAATTTAAGAGTTCATGTTTTATCCTTTGACTCGTTACTATGCCCCCTATTTCCGATTTTTTTTCCTCTGATTATAGTCGATTATGATGAATCCAGGCTGTTAATTCGGACTTATGAAGTGTTAGAATTTTTGGAAATACGCGATCATGATTATGAAATAAATCCT
Source organism: Parietaria judaica (assembly GCA_954871525.1). Classification (NCBI taxonomy): domain Eukaryota; kingdom Viridiplantae; phylum Streptophyta; class Magnoliopsida; order Rosales; family Urticaceae; genus Parietaria; species Parietaria judaica. The sequence goes on along the minus strand of OX940865.1, from coordinate 10,961,834 downwards.
GTGCCCTGGCCGATTTTATTAGGCAAAGATTAGACATGTTGATTCTTATTAAACCTATAATTAGGGTACTGAAATTGTATTGTTCTTTCCATTATGTCAATTTATTGATAGTATATATAATATATGTAGGCCATTTGTTAATTCAAATAAAATATCAGAAAATCATCCCATATTATTCGTGTTTCGGTAGGAACTGAATATGTTCAATAAATTCTGTTATAGATGGAAGATTACAAAATTTTAAAGCATTACTTTGAAAAAGGAAAAAAATAAAATAAAAACGCTAAATTAAAAGCTTAAAAGATAGAGTTTCAAGCTTAAGCTTGTGCCTCGTTTGACTTGGTTGCACTCCTCACTGGCTTGTTAATCTGTTGTTTGAATAAATGCAGGAACTCATTGGACCTTTTTGGACTCTTCGAGCCGCTTTGGCGCCTCTCATAGAAACGTTTCCTTTACTCGATAGATTGCTGCTACTTCAGGAGAACGGAGATTCAATCGAAGCGTTCATGTTGTCAGTTTTTGATCCCGCGGTATCCCCAAGAAATGTTGCTATTGTTGCTAAAAGGATTGATACAGAGTGAAGCTGTAAGCCCACATTAAGTGTTTTCCCAGATAACATTAAGCTTTTTCACCGAAAAAATTCGGAACGTCTGATAGAGACGTAACTTATAGGGCCTAATCCCTATAAATTTCCGTAACTTAGGGCCTTTTGAGTAATTTGCAATAGATAGGGATAAAGTTTCTATTCCCTATAGTTGGCGGCTAGGGATAATTGCTGTGGCTTTTGTTTCCCTCTAATATCTTGGAGAGCTCCGACCGTACTTCGAAAGGAAGGTCGGAGTTTATTTTTGTAATTCGGATTCTATTTAATGAAGATAAATTGGCCTATTTGCGTTTGTTGGTTAAGTTTGGTACCGGATCGCATCAACTTCATGACGCATTTTATACACACTTAGAAGCCTACCATGCCTAATGTTATTATTGAACTCCGTGAAGTGAAAAACTCAAGAATGACAGCAAAGAGAAATGGTAGTTTAACCGGAATAACTGCAAGTTGAGGCAAGGATTCTTCTATTACGGTTCAAGTACTCTAAAGTTTTAGGGTAGTAGTGATTGTGATTTTAATTAACTAATTTGTAATAAATTAGTCCTTATTTCGATAAATGTTGTACTTGATATATGTTCTTACTGAATGTCTACAAGATGATAATAAAGGTAATGAGTTATATTGAGTTAATTTTTTATGTTTCCCTAAAAACAATTAAAAAAAATTGATGTTCAGGGTTGTAATTTTGTGAGTACTTATTTGTTACACGGAGTTATGTACTGTGTTTTACGTGTCTTGTTGTTAATGTGATGTTATAAGCATAATCTGACCCTAATATTGTGATGTTATGATTATGATTTTGATAAGCTCGAAGCAATAAAATGAAGCTGAATCAACACGTCACGATCGCGTCACGGATGCGACGACGGGGTATTTTATTACTCTAGTCGTAACTGAAAAAACAAAACTCCGTCAATCATTCAAGAAATAACGGTTTCCCTAAAAAAAACGAATATATAACTTGGATTCTGATTTAATAAGAAAAATATAAAATCTTAGTAATATCATCTTCTTATAGTAGAAAAATAATATTTAATACTATAATTTGTTTTCCACTAAAAATATTGCACTAAGCTAACAAAATACTAAAAAAGATAAGAAATAAAACCTATAAAGAAGGAAAATCTGCAAACATCTTGAAAATCACAAAAGTATGGTAATTTTCAAGAATTTTTACACTTTCCGATGATTTTATTCGAGTATTTAAATATGTGAGAGTGAAACTATATTTTATTTACCTATGTTTGAGTATGAAATGATTTTATATTTGGCATTTTTAATGTTTGACTTTTATCAACATTATAAACTTTGTAAATATATTCTTAAAATATTTTAGTGATTTTTCATCAATAATCCTCGATAATTGTCGAAAATCCATCTAATCCTCGATAAGTGTTGGTAACAATAATCTACATTGTTTATTAGTTTTCCTTCGATTAATCAGCAAGCAAACGATAAATCCATCTAAAACAGCAAGCGATTTATCGGCAAATTCGGCAAGTTGAACCTTGGTTGTAACGAGTACCATAGGAGTGTACATATTGATAAAAAACAAAAACTAGAGTCAATGAATGTCGAAGGAAATAGGATTGCATCGGCTACTCTATTTCGTCAAGAAAGTAGAGTAACTTATTGATTAGCTAGTTTCGGTGCTCAAAATTTAAATCATCGTTGACGGTCTTTGCACCTAGATTTTTCTTCCTCTATTGTAAACAATGATATTTGTTCGAGAGAGAACTTCAGGTTTAGATAATTCTCTTCTTTTTTGATTTAGTCCGTAAATTGTGATATTTTCATTTATATTATCAAGCTTCGGTTCTTATTTTGTGTTGCTTGAGTCGGGATTCGAGTTCACTTCGGCCCTCCATCTTCAACCAAAAAAATAAAATATTTTTGTTGCAATTGACCCTTTTACGTATAAATAAACATGTCGTCTGAAAAAATAACCGACGAATTGAGTGAGAGATTTGGAGGGAAAACACAAAGAACCGTCAAATTGGGGGATATCTCATGCTTCTCTTCTCTCTCTCGCTTTGATTGCATTCTTTCTTTCCATTTCAATTCAAATTCTTCGATTCTTTCAAATTTCATCATTCTTCTTCTTCTTCTCCAATTCGTTGGTTTCATTCGTTTATGGAAGATCTTCATCCACCACAAGATCAGTGTCCTCGTTCTTCGCTTCACAGCAAACGAAGACGGAGTTGTGAGGGAGATTCCCATGGCGGAAAGAGAAGAACCCTCGCTGTGTTCCAAAGGGCGTTGCTGAATTTGAAGCATCTCGACGAGCCTCTCCTCTCCGCGGCCACCGCCTCTCCGATTCGCTCCCTCCGCCTCCGTCCCCGCCGTCATTATTCCATCGGCCGCAGCGCCCGCCGCTGCGACTTTCTCTTCTGCCATCGCTGTGTCAGCAGTCGCCACTGCCAGGTTCTCTTTGATCCTCTCCTTCGTAAACTCTATCTCAAGGAATTCAAGGTTTCTCTGAACGGAGTGTTTGTCAACGGCGTTCGGTTGAGGAGGGGCGGTTCGCCTGTGGAGTTGTCCGCAGGGGACGAGGTTTTGCTCGTCTGCCCGGATAGGAAATGTTGTAATTCGCAAGCTCGAATTGGTTTTTTCGTTGAAAGCATCGTTTTTGAGGAAAAGTTTGTATCACCTACGACTCAGATTCAATCGCAGTCGCAGGGATCAATATCGAGCCGGAAGGGACACAAACGGGTTTACGCTTCCAACGTCGAAGACGGTTGTACCTCTGCAGATGCCATCAGCCGAGCAAACCGCTTGCTGCGTCTCTGTGCAGATGTTCTGCGAAGTGAAGACCCTGTATCGTGTATTCAAGCAAGATTTTGTGCAGAAGATAGCCCGTGCACAAAAAGCGGTGACATTGCCCATTTGGAGAGTGCAATTGGAGCTGATTATGCTCAAAACGAAGCAGTTTTTGATCAGTCGGGTAACGATTGTTCTGTAGCTGATGGAGTGGTGAAGAAGAAAATAAGTGGTAGAGGCAGCATCTGCGAGCCGCCCGGGAAAAAGTTTTACCTGAATCGTCTGGGTTTTATGGACGATTGCTCGTCAAGTCAACCCACCGATACATCATTGTTAGAGCTTCTTCATCCTGTTGAAAGCATTTCCCAAATGTTCATTGCAACTTTTACTAGTGACATTTTATGGTACATTTACCAAATTAATCTCTTTCTTATTGGTTATATTTCATTAGATATGTGTGCTCTGAAGGATATGCTTTTCTCTAGGTTTCTTTCGTCCTGTGATATTCCACGGAATCTGCCCGTGACGCTTGCTTGTCATAGTACCGAGCAATGCTGGAACCCGAGCCCTGATAAAAGAATTTCTGTGCCTTACCCGGATTTTCCGAACCTCGTTTTAGTGTGAGTATTCTTCCAATCTATTCTATCAATTTGAGCTAAAAAATGAAATTTTAAGTCACGATTATATTCTTAAAAAAACCCTATTGAGGCGTAGTCGTTGTTTTCGTCTGTTCTATTAGGTACCCCATGTTTCCTGAGGATATAGCTTTTGGTAAAGACTTGAAGAGACAAGGCATCGGCTGCCATCATCCTAAACTGTTTGTTTTACAAAGAGATGATTTCCTTCGCGTTATTGTTACTTCTGCAAATTTAGTACCGAAACAGGTGATTTACTTATCTTATGGTGGTTATGTGAATGTTTACATGTCTTTGAAATCTCCGCATATATTAAATATGTAAAATGTTTTAGAAGAACTTAGAGAAACCTCTCCTAGCTTTTCGACTCGTTTTACTGAAATGCCATTTTCAATTTTAAATATGGGATGACATGAATTGATAGAAAAATCAAGTGCATAACTCTAATAATTGTCGGTTTTCACGTTGTCAGGTTTCTGTACATTATTCTATCTATTTCCAACTTGTCGATTTTTTGTCATAAAGTGCCTGCTTTTATTTCTGTTATTTTGGTGGTGGAGTTGATGTTCTTACTTATTTGACTACAGTGGAATGATGTGACCAACACCATCTGGTGGCAAGATTTCCCGCGCAGAAACTCTCCTGATTACATGCAGCTTTTTAGTCAAATTCACTACCGGGAACCAAATCAAGAACCGAAATCCGATTTTTGTTCCCAGCTGGCTGGATTTATTGCTTCTCTTCTGATCGATGTCCCCAGTCAGGCTAATTGGATGGTTGAGTTGACAAAGTATGACTTCAGTAGAGCAACAGCTGATTTAGTTGCTTCAGTTCCAGGAATCCATTCGTATAGACCTCCAAATTTATCTTCATCCATTCATTTCTTACAGGTAAGTCAGTAGTTTGTTTACGTACTTACGTACCAAAGAAGGAAGGGTAAAAAAGTCATTTATCATTTCATTATGAACTCAACATTAGGAAACCCCAATCTGCCCATTCCAATTTAGTGGCACTGTCGGGGCTATGTTATGTTTTGTCAATACAGTGTTTTGATGGAAAAAAGTTTCGGTAATCATCGTCTTGGTGATGACCGATTGGGTTAGTTGTTTTTGCCTCGTGTTGTGCCGGACGTTTTGGTACAGGTACTTTCTTAGTTATAAAAATCTTCTTACGATTATGTGATTAGGGAGATGCATCATATAGCGGAAATTTCCTTGGCTCAGTTGAAGCATCTGTAGTGGGTCTAAGCTACCTCTTCCACAAAGCAGCAGACTCCAATGGTTTACAACTTAAGAAATTGGCATCTTTCATGAGGCAATCAAATAAGAACACAGATGGTTTTTCAAAGGTTATTTTGAAAAGAAACAAGAGTATTCCCGCAGATGAAAATGCTGTGAGCATTTTTGTCCCTAGCCCAGTAGAGTTTCCCTGTGAAGGTAAGTTCAAGTCTTGTGTTCTTTGAGCTGCTTACTTATTAATTTGATGTTAAGTATAATCATATATTATGCCGATGAACATGGAAATTTGATGGTCATCTAGTAGATATACCTCTGAAAAAGAGCATGGTGAGACAATGAGGGTAGGGCTTTTGGCATTCCATGGTTTCTGTTAGCCTTTACTATCTCATTTAAATATGTACTTATGTATTTTTTTAAGTAGGGTAATTTGTTATATTTTATTGTCAATACGGGAGAGTGTTTAATCACATGTATAGAAGCCTGATATAGGTTTAGCCTACGTGTTTGATTAGGGATTTTTTCTATTGAACACCGTTGGGCGACTCTTGATAATTTTCTAATACAGACATCAAAGTATTCTCTTGATCATTTTTTTTATGTGAGTTAGCATCTAAACCAATATAATCCTTTTGCACCAGATTGTGTTCAACTTGGCTTTCTTCCTAGGATGGTTGCAAAGTGGGTCTCTCCTCTATGGGATGTTGGATTCTTCAGATTCTCGGCGTACGTTTGTCAGAAAACAGCCCTGACTGCTGCTTTAGGTGGAAGTAACAAGAAAGTTACACTGTCGATACATGTGTCACAGGTATGGAACTCTGATATTTTGTGGGTTTCTGAACTGATCTTAATCATTAGTCTGTTTAGAATATGTAAGAAGTGTAGGAAGAAGCAATAATGATTGTTTATCCAGGGACCAAATTTTGAGGATATTGCCAAGATGATGGAATCCAAGCATGTAGCTGCAATATGCTCCATGATTGCAGCAATTCAAAGGTGTACAGGCATATGGAGATTGCAGGAGGTAATAGCAATCCAATTTACTTATGAAGCTTACAGTTTTAGAGATGTTAATTTAGCGGCATAAGTAAAGTACCCATAAAGTAGTGTTTAGAGTTCGCATAATCCTGTTGTTTGTTTATCACGGGTTAAGTACCCAATATTACCATATATGTAGCTCTGGAAATTCCCATCAAATTAGGTACTCGAGAGACACTTATCGTTACATTGGTGATAAATGGACAACTAGAATTAATGTTTTCTAAGCATTTCATAAACGGTGTGTATGTTCTGTTCTAATGGTAGCAACTATCTGTACCAGGTTTTAGCTCAATATAAATGGCCTGAAGAACTCCAGTCCGATTTTATGTACGGTATGTATAGTCTTCACAATAGTTACCTGTAAAAAAAAAAGGATTACAGCCAATTTTGCGCATTCGCCGTTTTGTTAAAATTAATTTTTCTGATGATTTGTCTCTCTCAAGGTGCATCCTCAATCGGTTCAATCAATGCAAGATTTTTAGCGTCATTTTCAGCCGCAGCAGGGAAAACATCGTTGCACTTTGACTCAGATGAGTCTGATCCAGAGGTAATTTAGCAACTCCGAGATGTCGTGCAGATCTTTAAAAGCATGTTGAAGTATAGCTTTAGTTTGTCAATCCTTAATTAATTGCTGTTATGTTTATGCCCTTCCTGTGAGTCATATGTACCGATTTTTGTGATTAGTACTCATTGAATGTATTTTAAGCTTTTATGTGATTGGTGAAAATATTAGAAAATTAATTCCTAAATTTGAACATAGAATTTAGTATATAATTAAGCTATTTCTATTGATTCTCTGGACAGTGGGGATGCTGGAATACTGGTCAAGAAATGAAAAATCCTTCCATTAGAATCCTCTTCCCAACCATTAACAGAGTTCAAAATGCCGTTGGCGGAGTCTTGCCTTCAAGGCGTGTGCTTTGCTTCTCTGAGGTACGGCATCGGCTTCTATTAACAAATCTCTTATGCTATGCTCTACTATGATGATAATAACCATTTGCAAGTTGAATACGGTTTGCACGTGGAGCAATGCTCTTACCCTCTCCAAATATCAACTTCAATTCTTCAGTGTTTCATATATGAATTGTTTAAATCATCTTGTCAATGTTTGCCTTCCGATCTTGATGATATTAACTTATTCTGAATGTGCAGACATATATGTGGCTTATGATTTCGTATATTTATAATCGTTCGACCTTGTATATAATAATTAATTACGTCTCTTAGGTGTTTTATTATTAAGGGTATTATAGGTATCTTACAATAATTATAGGATTAGGATTTCTAATCATATATGTAAATAGGTGTTTTTATTAGAGTTTTTCTTTATGTTTTGACTGTTTGGTTACCGTGAAGACATCAATTATGGAGTTTTCCGGTCGAACTCTCAAATTAGAGACCGAGGTTTTATTTGTTAATAAAGAGCTCATTGTTTTTAATGATTATCAGTTTGCCCTGTTAATGAGTTGCCTTACCAAATTTTACTGAGCAGAGAACCTGGGAAAGATTGAGAAATGTAGACATACTTCACGACGCAATTCCATATCCGTACAACAGAGTTGGCCATCCAATGCATATCAAAGTAAAGTTATTTCTCCTTTTCAATGTTTACCACATTCTTAAAGGCTTGTAATATTTATAAATAAAAACGTCTTGTGCAGGTCGCCCAAAGACGCTTCAAGTCCAGAACTAATGGATCTTCCTTTGGTTGGGTTTATTGTGGCTCACATAATTTTAGTGCAGCTGCATGGGGACGCGAAATTTCCAACTCAAACAGTTCAAAAAACAACGAGGAAAGAAACCACGGTTCCTCCTCAGAACCAAGACTTCACGTCTGCAACTATGAACTCGGAGTTCTCTTCACATTCCCACAGACGGAGATGAAGAGCGGTGACAGTAAAAGTGGCACGGGCTTGGACGCTATTGTTCTTCCATATGTTGTTCCTGCACCAAAGTATGGCCCGAAAGATAGGCCTGCGACAGCAAAGGCTGTGAGGGAGGTATTAGCTGCACTTAATGAGATAGAGAGGCAAAATCTCGTGGAAGTAGAAGAAGTTCCCGAGGAAGACGAAGTAGCCGAGGAGTCTGAATTTGTTGCAGAAGAGAAGGAAGATGAGAAGGCCTATGCCGATATGCTCTGGAATCAAATCGGCTCATCTTAGAGCCGCTTCCGCAGTAGATATTTCCTTGATACTTGCAGTATTTATAGAAGATGAAAAAAAAAACGTGGGGAAAAGATCTACAAGGCTTCTTCAGTCTTCCATGCAAGACTTCCATTTCGGCTCCTTTTGGTGGGTGATATCGGAAAATTGCGCAAAGATTTCAAAAGGGTTGTCGTTATTATTTAGACACCGAGGGAGTTTCGTTGTCCTCTGTTGGTCTCATTGGTCTTCAATAAGAGCATGGAGAGGTTTCTTGCAATAAGAAGAGGAAAATTATGAGATTATGGAACTGGTGTAACAGCTATAAACGGCCGTTTATGAAGAAGCTTTTCTGATTTGCATATTATTGAAGTAAAAAGCCCATTGCCGGTTTTTGCTAGTATACTGACGGCTTATACGTCACACACGCATCGTCTTAGAAAGGTTTTATAGACCATTGCAATGGGAAGTAAAGCCTGAACTCGAAGGATTTCATGTGTTCTTACAGGTTTTCTCTTTTCTATCTCTTCCACTCTTAGAAGCTCTAATTAGTAAGTGAAAGCTGCTCATAACGCAAAGTGTTCTCCCTCTTCTCAATGCCGACGAAGCTCGCTATCCACGTGACCCGACCTGCGCTTCCTCAATGAAGGTCACCACGCACAGGACCCAACCAACCCAACCCGGGTCAGCGCCTTCACACCCACGTGACCCGACCTGACCCTCGCTCCCTCTCTACCAATTTCAAGAACCCTAGAATAAGAAAGCTTTAACATCACATGTAGAAGTCTGGACCGTCGCGCGGAAAGCGGTCAAACCGGAAACAAATTTCCGGACGGACCACATACATAATACATTTACATGATTATATATAATACAAGCAAGTTCAGGGTTGAAAGAGAGTCCTTGTTAAATGGTGGCTGATAAATTATGGTGATGCAACATTCATATGATAAACGTATAACTAACTACCGATTGCTCAACAGCTCCAATAATTAGTTTTTATTTTTCTCTTTTGGATTTGCCGATTTGGGCCAACCGATGATTTATTTCTAAAAGGGTGTGTATGTATATATATATAAATGCTATTTCTTCTTCTTCTTCTTCTTCTTCTTCTTCTACGTCAAGGCGGTTCCAAAGTCAGTGGCGTGTCGTCTTAAAGTAATCATATTATTCCCATTTTAATTAAGTTCCCTTCGAGGGTGGAATTGGCAATATTCTCAACTCTTCCGTTTACAAATTGGACTACTTCCCATACACATACACGCCTGTACTTGACAATCAACTTTAGTTTTTTTCTCATAAATGTCCATATTATTTTTAAACTACCAACAGATTAATATATATTTTTCAATTATTTTTTTTACAGAGTATTTCTGCCAAAATTGAAAATTGGAGAGCTAATTGCACCTTCATACAGAATAGAGGGGCATTAGTATCACTTTCTTGAAAGTATATGCCTTTCTTTGTTAGCCGTTTATTCTTTCTTTGCCTTCCTTCCTTTCGCTTTCTCTCCCTTTCAGTTGGAAGGAAAGAAAGAAAGGACTCCACTTTTCGCTTCTCTTCCATTTCCAAACTGTCAACCCAATATATCTATACATATATATATATATATATATAAGCTGAAGGTTCCTCCCTTTTCGAGTTCTCTTCTTCTTCTTCTCGATCGAGGCTGAAATGGAGTTGTGTTGACTGTCGTGAGCTTCCAAGCGATTGTTCGAATCGCCAATATGGCTTGGCCGATGAAGCTATCATCGTCTTCCATGGCTTCGCTGCCTCCGCCGATCTCGTCCCGCACCACTCAAACCGCCCATTTCCGTCGCCGATTCGCCTCCATTCCGGCGACTCCGTATCTCTCTTCTCTCTCCTCTCAAGCGGAGTCCTTCCGTCAGTTTGCTTCGCGCGCAAGCGAGGCCGCCATTAGAGGGAGGGGGAGAGCGAGGAGGCGAGTCTCGGCGGTGTTCGAGCGGTTCACGGAGCGGGCGATCAAGGCGGTGGTCTTCTCGCAGAGAGAGGCGAAGTCTCTCGGCAGCGACGTGGTGTTCACGCAGCACCTCTTGCTCGGCCTCATCGCCGAGGACAGGAGCGGCGGCTTCCTCGGCTCTGGGGTCACCGTTGACCAGGCGCGCCTCGCCGTCCGTGCCATCTGGAACGAACGGATAGCTGGAGCCGGTGGAAACTCCGATTCGGATTCGAATTCCTCGCAGGTGCCGTTCTCTATAAGCACGAAGCGTGTGCTGGAGGCTGCGGTGGAGTATTCGAGGTCGAGAGGCTATAATTTCATCGCGCCGGAGCACATAGCCCTGGGCCTCTTCTCCGTCGACGACGGCAGTGCCGCCAGGGTTCTCCAGAGGTACTTTTCTTCATGATTCATGGAGCAAATTTGATTTTTTTTTTCTTTCTCTTTTAGCTTTGATCTTTGCATTTATTTGAAATCTGGTGCAATCCGCAATGACCTTCTTATAGTGTATATATAGTTTGTATCATATAGCCAAGTAAAAAGTTTGAATCTTCTTTGAATTTGAACTTTGAAGTGTCAAAATGGTCTTCCATTTTTGTAGAATTGGGTTGGAGCTCTTCTTTTTGCCCATGGAATTTGTTACATGCCGAATAATTAAATATTAGCTATATGTTAATTGGTTAATTCCATTTAGCTCTTTTATTAATTCAATTCGGAATTTATAAATGTCGGGCTCGGTGTGCCCCATTAGATTGCAATTAAAAGGGTAAGCCATATCTTAGAAAATATACTTAATCTCTCTCAAAGGAAGCGGGGATTGGATTTGGTGAAGATTGGTGGAGCCTCCTTTTGAGAACTTTGGTTCATAGTAGAACTGTGCCCGAGAAAGCCTAACCCGGATTATCATTTTGTTGGCATATAAGTTCATGGTGATTTTATTGATGTACTTCAAAATCGAATGTTTAATGGAAAAGTGTCGGAATTGATACGAGAAATGTTATTTGGTTCAGATTAGGCGTAAAAGTAAACCAACTAGCGGCCGTGGCAGTCTCCAGACTTCAAGGGGAGCTTGCCAAAGATGGAACGGTTTCATCTGCAACCCAAGGATTGAGTGAAAGATCGTTTTCAAGCAAATCCTCACAATCGAGATCCAGTGGAAAAACAAAAGGTAAGACGGGATTGTATTTATGTTATTGATCATTCTCTGCTTGGTCTCTTAATAACTAGCCAGAGAGCAATGACTTTTTCTTTAACCCGAATTGCCAGAGAAAAGTGTGTTGGCACAATTCTGTGTGGATTTGACTGCTCGTGCTAGTGAAGGACGTCTTGATCCTGTCATTGGCCGAGAAAACGAAGTCCAGAGAATTGTTCAGATACTTTGTCGTAGAACCAAAAACAACCCTATTCTTCTTGGTCATAGCGGTGTTGGAAAAACTGCAATTATTGAAGGACTTGCCACTAGAATTTCACGGGAAGAAGTTCCCGCTTTCCTTGTGGTTAGTGACTTTCTCAGTTTGAATGTACATCTAGTTGATTTTTTTTTTTAATTTATGATATTCCTGCAGTCGAAACGTGTACTCTCCTTGGATGTGGCACTATTAATGGCAGGGGCAAAGGAGAGAGGAGAATTGGAGAAGCGGGTTACGATGATGATTAGCGAAATACAAAAAGCAGGTCAATGCTCATTTATATGAATTTTTAATGCTTTGATAGAAATGACTTTCTATTGTATTCTAAGTTCGATATGTTTGTGTTTTGCAGGGGATGTTATTCTTTTTATTGATGAAGTGCATTTACTTGCGGAATACAGTGCAGCTGGAAATGGAAACAAAGGCTCTGGACTTGATATTGCTAATTTAATAAAACCTTCTCTTGGGAGGGGTCAATTACATGTGAGTGTTTTTCCTCGGTCCTTGCTTTTCTAATTTAATCACGCTCAAGACTTGGAAGTTAAAAAAATTAGACTTGGTAGCTAAAAGTTTGGCACTCTGCACCAAAAATTCATGTGATTTTTGCCAATCAAATTTTGGAGAAAAGTGGTGCTTGCGGAATAAGTATGACCTGAAGCCATATTTTAGCCACAATCTTTGTCCATTTAAAGGTGCTTAGCAAAATCGCAAGGGAATATATTGGAGATTGACATTAATGGATGTACATATTTTTGTTTACAGATTTCTGCTAGTTTTTGTAACGGATCATAAATATGGTACGACTTACTATAGGGGGACCGGTAATCCGAGGCCCGAGCCTTAGGCCTAAACCAAGCAGCTGGCCCATGAGGATGGCTGAGAATGACTAGGCATACACCCTAGGAATTTTATGCTTTATTAGGCTAATTCTCTTAGTATGGTAATTAAGTTTGGACCTAGCTATAATTGGGTTTGTGTTCTCTTTAATGATATTCTTTAAACCTAGTCAAATTGAGAAGGAATTGAGCTCTAGGGTTCTTTCTCCAATTTTGTGTTCGTCGTGTGTTTTGAGTATTTCCATCATGGCTTCCATTACAAGATGAAGATCTCGGGTCGTATCAGTTTTTTACTGGCTTCTTTGCATTTTATCAGGGCTAAGTAAAAAACTTTATTGTATTCAGTGTATTGCATCCACAACTGCAGACGAATACAGGCTACATTTTGAAAAGGACAAAGCATTAGCGCGAAGATTTCAGCCAGTGTGGATTCATGAACCAAGCCAGGTCTGTAATATCACTGGAGTTACGACGTGATTGTGTATTATCGATATACAATATTATTAGATGTTCAATGTAATATTATCACCGAATCTGGCAGGATGATGCAGTTGAGATACTCTTAGGCCTGTGCAATAAATACGAGGAGCATCATAAGTGTAGATACACACTCGAAGCGATACGTGCTGCAGTGAATCTGTCATCAAGATATATAGCTGATAGGTATCTTCCAGATAAAGCTATTGATCTCATCGATGAAGCAGGAAGTAAAGCTCGGATCGAAGCCTTTAAGAAGAAAAGAGAAGAACAGACTGGTATACTTTCAAAGTCGCCCAATGATTATTGGCAGGAAATCAGAACCATGCAAGCCATGCATGAAGTGGTAACTATACTCGTTACTTCTGGTCCATATCCTAGCTTAGAAAATTGAGTACCAATGTTGAATTCTAAACTACCCAGGTCCTTACAAGCAAATCGAGAAAACTTTCTTCTACGGGCATGGATGATTCCAGTGACGATGATTCAAACTCCACGTTACTTTCCTCGTCAAGCAATGAGTATGAATTCTGACTTTGAAGCTGTGGCCGAGATTGGCATTGCTGGGATGTGTTTGATTCATCACAAATTTCTTGAAAACTGAAGTATTTAGTAAACTTAAATAAAATGATTTCTTTCTAAAAAATAAAAAGTTTTCCCCAAACGACGTCAAAATCTACTCTCACATGCTTCTTGAGGAATCAAGTTTTGCCGCCTTGGTGCATAGAATAATGAGATAATCTTTTAACTCATTTATCCTTTAAAAAAAATGAATTCCATAATTTATCCTCTATGATTAGTTTAAATATTATGTTTACATGTCTATTATACTCCTTTTGCATTTGAAAAGCAATTAAAGAAAACAAATTTACCAATCATCTTTTTGAAAAACCTCTTATGTTGAGTTGTAATTTATTAACTTTGAATTATATATTTTTTTTCCTAACCTTAATACTTATTAATATACGTGTCAAAGTGGAAATTTTGGAAAACACCTTTTAATCCACAGTAATTTTGACTTCATGATCTTCTCAGACCCGTGGTTGTGGGATCAAATGAGATAGCAAGAGTAGCTTCCTTGTGGTCAGGAATCCCGGTTGAACAACTCACTGCAGATGACAGAACGGTTCTGGTAGGTCTCGATGAGCAGCTGAGAAAACGAGTCGTGGGTCAGGACGGGGCTGTCACTGCCATATGCCGAGCCGTCAAGAGATCACGAGTTGGGTTAAAAGATCCGAGCAGGCCCATGGCAGCTCTTCTCTTCTGTGGCCCTACCGGGGTTGGCAAAACTGAACTCACGAAAGCTTTAGCTGCATGCTACTTTGGCTCGGTGAGGCCTTAGATAAAATTTCTAACTACCCAAAAAATTGGTGTTTTGAGTATATGTTATGGTCTCAAGTTGGAGATCTTGTCAAGGATCTAAAACCGGGGAAACCTTTTGACATAAAACGTATATCCTAAATCTTAGAGAGAAACTAAACATAATTTTCAGATACTTCCTGGGTTTCTTTCTCGTGATTTAGCATCCCAAAATGTCAATATAAAATGAAAAGACACAAGTAATTAAGAATTTGTAAACCATAGGGGTAAAAAAGTCATCCATTGTACTTAGTGGGCCGTCCCCAAAAACCTAAAACCGAAGTTACTCAAACCCTAATCAAATAATTCATGTAATGAAGTTAAATGACATGACGTATCTAGAAGTCATAATTTAAACATAGGCAAGTCACGGTTCGTGACAGAGTAATGGATGGGACTGAAAAAAAAAACGGCTAACTTTTTATGAAGATAAAACTATTCATTCACCTAGACTGAGATACATAACATTTTACTTCAACGGGTAAAATCGTTCAACGTGATATAAATGATTTTGAATTGTAAGGTCGTTCAACGTGATACAATTGTTCAATTGTAACATTTTACTTCAACGGGTAAAATCGTTCAACGGGTAAAATCTCTGCTCACCGTGTTATTTTTTCATTGTCATCACAATTTTACTCTCATACTTCATTTCATTTACTCAGGAAGGAGCGATGTTACGACTTGACATGAGCGAATATATGGAACGGCATTCTGTAAGCAAATTAATCGGATCACCACCTGGCTATGTTGGTTATGGACAGGGAGGGACCTTAACCGAAGCTATTAGAAGACGACCTTACACAGTGGTATTGTTTGATGAAATTGAGAAGGCCCATCCCGATGTATTCAACATCCTTCTCCAACTTTTTGAGGATGGCCACCTCACAGATTCTCAGGTATGTTGAACAATACACTTCTCCAAAACTGGCTTAAAAACTTGTATTAATTTGCGGAGATTTATTTTTTGTCACAACAGGGACGAAGAGTGTCGTTCAAGCATTCCCTGGTAGTGATGACGTCCAATGTGGGTTCTAGCGCCATTGCAAAGGGAAGACACGCTTCGATCGGTTTCTTTGTTGCGGACGATGAAACGGCTTCGTACTCAGGAATGAAAGCCATAGTAATGGAAGAGCTTAAGGGGTATTTCCGTCCAGAGCTTCTCAACCGAATTGACGAAGTGGTTGTGTTTCGCCCCCTCGAGAAATCCCAGGTTCTTTCCGTTTATTTTGAGTCACCACTATGATAGGGTGTAAATGGAGTTTACCCAAATGGATAAATGAACACAGGACACTCTATTATCGAAAATTAATGAATCTAGACAATAAATGGCCTATAATTCGAGAGGTAGGTTGCTCTCCCGCTACGAATAATTTCTGAAACTTTGATTTAATTTCTGCGAAAGAAACAATAAAATTGGCTGCTGACTTTAATCAAGAGTCGTCATTTCGAATTAACTGAAATATCCTTGTAAATCTAGATGCTCTTTTAGCCTGTACGACCATGAGTGCTGATGAATTTTTAGAACTCGGTATTAACTTGATTCCTCGTGATTCAGATGCTGGATATCTTTGATATCATGTTGCGAGAGGTGAAGGGAAGGCTCGTGTCTTTAGGGATCGAATTGGAAATCTCAGAGTCGATTAAGGAGTTTATAATCCAGCAAGGGTACAGCAAGACTTACGGTGCTCGGGCTCTCCGGCGAGCGATAACCTCGACGATCGAAGATCTCTTGAGTGAAGCCATTCTGGCCGGAGAATACAATCCCGGCGACACTGCCATCATCGACTTGGACGATACAGGAAGCCCCTACGTGAAAAACCGATCGAACCCGGAAATCCGCCTCTCGGATACATCATCGATCTTGTAGATAGCTCTTACAAAAAGGGCATTTGTGTAAGTAGTTTATATCTTATTTATACTCAGAAAGAAGTGTATATATATGTACAGCCGGAACTTATTCTTTGGAAAATCATACACAAAGATTCACGGAATAAATTTTTTACTTTTCAAGTTATAAACTGGAAGAGAGTTCTCTGCAACCAAAACTTCTTGCCAGTTTATGTCCAATTTGTCATAACTAGTTTTTTATTTAGAAAAATGGTAGCGTAAATATCCACGTTCTATACATCGAGGCTCTTTAATATCTAGGTCAAAGATGTCCGAATTTTTTGGGTATCTTCGACTAAGATAGCTGAAATATTCCGATATCTTCGCGATGTCCGAAATATTTGGTTATCTTGGTTAAAAATGTCCGGAATATCGCCGTATCATGTACGACTTTTGAACATTAGTTTAGTGTAAAATATAAACAGAGAACCCTTGGGTAAGCTGTTACACTTACATGCAAACACTAATATAGTAAGGAGATTTGCAGCAAAACTTCTTACAGGTTTATGTACAATTTAAGACTATCAATTTAGTGTACAATTTATACACCAAACCCCCCAATAAACCAAGAAACAACATTGAAATTGACAACAAACAAAAATGTTACACAACAAACATGGAAGAATTGCAAAAAATAATTAAAAAAAAAGCAATAAAAATAAAGAGCAAAATCAGGGCTCTGAGATGCCAACGCGCCATGAAGAGCCCGTCGTGATGCTACTAGTACCCGCGCTGTCAATATAGCTTCCGTTACTGTCCAACCCGATCTCTGGCATGGCCGACGGCCACACGAACGCCGGCCTGAACGGCGGCACGTGCGGCACCGCAACTGATCCCGAGAGGATCTGCACCACGTCCCGCGTCGTGGGCCGCTTCGTCGCATCCGGGTGCGAGCACGCCAGCCCGAGCATGAGCAGCCTCTCGGCCTCGTCCTCAGCGTAGTCGGACCCGAGCCGCTCGTCCACCGCGCGGAGCACACAGCCCTCGCGATGCAGCCACCACACCCAGTCCGCCACGAACTGGAACCCCTCACGGCGCGTGGCCGGGCGCAGGCCGCACACGACCTCAAGGATGACGGCGCCCAGGCCATAGACGTCGGACTCGCGCGTGGCGCGCCCCGTGTGGAAGCACTCGGGGGCAATGTAGCCCATGGTGCCGGGGACACCGGCGGCATCGATGTCGGCGTAGGAGGTGCGCTCGTTCTCAATGGCACGCGCGAGGCCAAAGTCGCCGAGGCGCGCATTGAAGTGGGCGTCGAGCATGACGTTGCTGGCCTTGAGGTCGCGGTGGACAACGGTCTGGTCGTACTCGTTGTGGAGGTAGTTGAGGGCGGAGGCCACGCCGGAGATGATCTTGTAGCGGAGCTCCCAGCTGAGGGCCGCCTTCTCGGGGCTGCAGAAGAGGTGGCTGTCGAGGCTGCCGTTGGGCATGTACTCGTACACCAGCAGCAGCGTCCCGTTCTTGTGGCACCAACCTGCAGCACGTGAAATTAACTCTCAGCTTAATTGATAAATTGAAAATAACAAGACATAAATACATTGATAAAATAAAAAAGACAAGTAAATAAACCCTAAATACTCGTAATTGTTACTTCTGTTGTGTGTATATATATAGAAATTCAAACATAATTTTGTAGAGAAATAATTGACGCTGATTTGAAAATGACTCGAACTATAGCTATATATATATAATATATATTTGTAATATGTGTGCTGGGAAAACGAAATAAACGTTAAAAATGACTTGAACTTATTATATTCAATAAGGGTTATTATCTATCTCATAAAATATTTCAACTTGTATAAAACAAAATCAGAAAAAGACCCACTCTAAAAAATACTTCAATTGAAGTAATTTATAGATACTAAAGGTTGTGCAATATGACAAATCTATTGTTAGATTATTCTACAACAAGTTGGTATAATCTCGACATTTTCCTAAATTAATGGACCACTATTTCTATATATATAGAATAGCGACAAGTATATCTGAATTAAATTCATAGCCATTTCATGTGTATGAGGACAAGGATCGATGTATTATTCAACACTGCTATACATGTTAAATACTAATTAACCAGAACTACATGATATCCACGCAAAATCTTACACTTACCGTACTACGATATATATGAAAGATAAAGCAATCAAGTTGCTGACTATTTTATGTACACAAGCTTATTAATTCTAAATAACTTTACTTATTATCTTTAAAAAAAAAATTAAAAAAAATCTATCAAAGATAACCGAATAAATAGACTATTTATTCGAATAAGATAGCTGAATAATTCGATTATCTTAGTCCAAGATAAACAAATTATTTGGCTATCTTCGTAATAAGATAGTTTGGCATCGGCTATCTTATATGAAGATAGATGAATTATTCGGTTATCTTATACTAGATGACCGAATAGTTCGGTATGAATATAGCCGAATAATTCAACTATCCTATACGAAGATAGTCGAATTATTCTGTAATCTTAAATCAATTTTTTTTCATTAAAGATAATTATGTCATAAACATTACTATTTTAAATATGAAGTTTTTGGTGTTATTTTATCCATGAGTGTAAAATTTATGTGCTTGTTTTCTCAAGTTTCCGGTCGTAATTACTTAACATATCTTTGATTCCTTCTGCATCTTAAGAAAACAGAAATTGAACAGAATTGATGAATACCGAGCAATCGGACGAGGTGCTTGTGGCGGAGACGGTTGATGATGGTGAGCTCCGCCAGGAAGTCGTCTTTCCCCTGCAGATTGTCCCGCGAGAATCGCTTCACGGCGATCTCCAGCCGCTCGCCGCTCAGCCACCCTTTGAACACCACACCGAACCCGCCCTGCCCCAGCTTGTTCCGCTTCTCGTCGAAGTCGTTGGTCGCCTTTTTCAGCTCCCGCAGCTTGAACTCCCGAGGCATTCCCGGCAGGCTTTTCAGCGCCCCCATTATTGTTGGATCATCTGCCGCCGCCCTCTTCCGCCACCACACCACGTACCCAAACCCCGCAATCGCCATTGCCACCAACACCGCACCCACGCTCAGCCCGATCACGAGTCCCAGGCCGACTGCTCCACCGGTGCCGGTGCCGCCAACTTCTGTTGAAATTGAAACATATCTCTTATTAATATTATATATAATTCTAAATCTAATATATCTTAACAATTTGTAAATCAAATTCTGATTAGTATATTTTGTATATTAAGTAGGGTAAACTGCGGCTAATGTACCCAATGTTTGATTTTCTGCGGATTATGTACTCAATGTTTATTTTCGACGGCTAATGTACTCAATGTTTGATCCGTTGGATTTTTTGGGTTTTCCGTCAGTTGACCGTTAGAGAGTTATATGTACACTTTTTGTATTTTTGACATAACTCACTCATTTTTTGTCCAAATTTTATGTACGACCTATGGTTGGAAAGATAAGAAATAGATCTATAACTTTAATGTTTTAAGTTTTGTAAAATCAGTTTTAAAAAAATACGAAATTTCAAGTACAACGTAAAACTGGACATTAGTTTAACGTAAAATATTTGTTTCGAGCAAATTTTAATATACTTAATGACTTTTTATGATGAAACGTAAAAGCAAAAAGTTGTAGATAAATGTTTTATCTTTCCAACGGGTGTTTATTTATAAATTTTGGATAAAAAACGAGTGAGTTATGCCAAAAATATGAAATATTATTTCACATCACATCTTTTATATTTTTGGCATAACTCACTCATTTTTTGTTAAAAATTTATAAATAAACACCCGTTGGAAAGATAAAACATTTATCTACAACTTTTTTCTTTTAAATTTCATCATAAAAAGTCATTAAGTATATTAAAATTTGCTCGAAATAAATATTTTGCATTAAACTAATGTCCAATTTTACGTTATATTTGAAATTTCGTATTTTTTTACAACTTATTTTACAAAACTTAAAACATCAAAGTTGTAGATCTATCTCTTATCTTTCCAACCATAGGTCGTGCATAAAATTTGGACAAAAAATGAGTGAGTTATGTCAAAAATACGAAAAGTGTACATATAGTGGAGGATAACTCTCTAACGGTCAACTGACGGAAAACCCAAAAATATCTAACGGATCAAACATTGGGTACATTAGCCGCCAAAAATAAACATTGGGTATATAATCCGCAGAAAATCAAACATTGGGTACATTAGCCGCAGTTTACCCTATTAAGTATCATGAAGTTTCAAAATGTAAATATACAAATTGATAAAAATATATTTGTAATCAGATTAAAAATTATGTATAATAAGAAAAATATTCCCTTAGTTACCTTCTTCCGGGAGAAGTTCCACCGTAAGATTCCATCGGAGGATGCAGTTGAGCTGGACGGCGCTGCCAGTGGAGGCGGCGAACCCGAAGTAGGACTTCTGCGCCACCGTCTCACCGAGGTCGATCTCAAATTTATTAATCAGCGGTGCCGACGGCCTGGACTGAATCACGAACTCGCCGTCCGCCTCCTGCGGCTGCTCCGCCATGTAAATGCTCAACGCCCGTGCATCGCCGTCGTACTCCACCCACACGACGTGGAACACTGTCCCCGCTGGTGCGATCTCGATGCCATGGTCGGCGAGCGACACCGTTTTCACGGACCGAACGGAGTTCACGTCGATCCCGAGGTGGTTCCCGTCGGGGTCGAATCCCTCCTTCAACGTGTCAAGCTCGACGGCGACGATCTGGTTGGTGGAGTTACCGTCGGTGGAGGAGTTCGTGAGGCCGAGGTACTGCCCGTCGCTGCCTGTGGGCAGGTCGATGCCCGGGGCGACGAGGAAGGCCAAGCCCTCGCCGGGGGTGATCGAGCCGTTCACCCGGAAGACGTTGACCAGGAAGGAGGCGTTGAACGAGGCCACGCGTTTCGCCGTCTTGGACGCGGGGGTGACGCCCCGCGTCGTCCAGAGAGTGAAGGAGTGGTTGTAGAAGATCCTGCCGGAGCGGTTGAGGAGAGTGAAGTTTCCGGCGGAGTCGGGGGTGACTTGGAGCGCACCGTTGCTGATCGTCGCCGGAGATAGGACGGCGAACGTGGCGTAATAGGATTGGTTGAAGGGTCCGAAGTGGCGGTTGAGGAAGGTTGTCTGTGCCTGAGCTTGGAACAGCAGTGTGGATACAGCTATAGCTACAACGAGAAAGAGAGACATGTTCTTGGAGCTCATATTCTTGCTCTTCAATCTAACATGAAGAGCTAGCCGTTTGTTGTCGCCCGCCGGAACGTCGCCGCTGCTTCGATCTCGACGGTTCCGCCCGGCCCGGACAGAAGGAAAGGTTATTACAGGCCAAAATGGTGTAACACGGATCAACCCAGAGAGTGTTTATTTGAACTTGAGTCTTGAAGCAAGCAAAGCAAATCTGTCATGTGTTTCTTTCTTTGAGCTGGAAATAAATGGCCTCTTTTGGCGTCTCTCCTTTCCATTTCGGAATAATCAAATTATTTAGATTAAATAGCGGCGGAAGTACTTAATATTTGTACTTTTTTTAACAGGAATTCATGTTTTTTTCAAGAACTAAATTACTTAGCCCTTATATTTTGCTTTTCTAAAATTATGTTCACTTTTTTAAATTCGATTGCGAAAGAAATAAAAAAGTTTAACATCACATCCGAAATTCTATTAATTAAATCAATTCAAAAAATCTATCCAATTTCGATAAGAATCAATATTTTAATATTAAAACTTTGATTATAAATATTTGTTTTTGAGTTTTTTTAGGGATATTTGTTTTTGAATTTGAGTTAATGTCACCAAAAAAATAAAAATAAAAATACTAAGTACACCCAATATTTTATAGGGCATTTTACTCTTGGAACTTTAATATATATACTTTGGAATTTGAATCACAGCTCCTTATTAAAATATAATTGAAAACTTAACGTGTTTTTTTTTTTAATTATATGTTTAATTGGCACAAATCAATGTCCCGCTTCTGAATTTTATTTTGTAGCAATAATGCTTTTACTTCTTTAAAAAAATATTTTCTTTTCGCATTTTGTGACCTAAAAAAATAAATACATTTTATTATTAAGTTATTTGTTAACACTAATCGTCAAATTTGGGAAAAGTTTCTAAGATAAAAGCAGCTATTCAGCATTTTCTGACAAAAAGTAATGTACTGAAAGTAACATGCTTCTTTTTGAAAAAAAAAATGAAGACATTGCTGCTAAAAATTTAAGTGTAACGAGTAAAGTGCACCGATTATAAAAGTTTAGGGACTAATTTGCCAATTACTCTAATTATTATGCACGGAACCTTCCCTTCATTTGACCCAAAGAATTCGCAGCCTTCAAGATTTTTATACGTTATCATTGTATGCAACTTGTTAGATTGTTTTTAAGTACTTATTCTTAAAAAAAACTTCATAAAATATCTTCTAATACATCACAAAGTCTAAAATTATCTCTCAAGTTTTCATAATTTTAAAAATATTATTTTCAAATTTCATATGTCAAAATACCCTTGCAAAATGGACAAATCGCATCCTGAAAAATTGACATATCGTATCCTGGAAAACAGATAAGTTAGGGATATTTTGGTAACATAAAATTTGAAAAGGATGTTTTGAGAATTATGATTTTTTTTTTTTTAGAATTTGTGATGTATTGAGAGATATTTTATGAAATTTCTTTTTTAAAAAAGGCGTATAATATATATATGTATGTATTAAAATATTGGCATTAAACTGATGTGTTAATTTTAATGGGACTGTTTTATGAATAGTATCTGCCGGAAAACTGCTTTCTGCCGATGCCAATGTGTAAGTGTAACCCATACTATATATAATCATTTTATGCTATTTATCAAAATGATTATTTTATATAATTATTGTCGATTTGTCCATCAATAACTGGTTTACTTAAACAAAACAAAAAAAAAATGAAATCTTGTCGGTAAACTCGTTGTGAAATGTATCCGTCAATAAATTTATCGGTAAGCCGGTCGAATTGGTAATAGCTATTCTAGTACGAATCCCCGGTAAATATTCAGGTGTTACATGTAGAATATTAGCTAAATTATGGCTTAAGAGGAGATTATGGAAAGCAAAATAAACTTTTTGTTTTTCTTTTGACTCAATAAATTGGCTTTTTTTGTGTGTCTCTCCTTTCTCCCAAAGAACATTTATACAATCTTTATAATCTTGGAAGCTTTAATCTACTTTGAATCGTATCTCTAAATTGGTACTATAGTTATGTAATTGAATGAAGTGTGATACTTATGCCTTTATTTTATTATTTAAAATAATATTTACACTGCACACAACAATCACCCCTCTATTGACCCAAAATAATATATCATATCTTAAAGATTTTTTTAATTAAAAAATATATATTATTAAGATTTATGTTTTTGTGCAATTTGGGGAAGGTTTATCCAATTTAATTGAGTTAGAATATTGTTTAAGTATGTAACAAAACAAATAAATTTAAGTAAAATGAAAATGTTGGAAACTGATTGGGACTTTTGAGTTAAATTAACACTTTCTTTGAGTTAACGTGGATTTAATTTTTTTTTCCTGATTTTTTTAGTTAAAATAGGTGTTGACGTGGCATGAACACGTGGCATAAATTGAGGTCAGTCAGCACAAAGTTAACAGCCACGTGGACTGGGCGTAATGGTTAGTTGACGGATTGGGCAAAACTGAAACACCAGCGACAAAATCCTAACGTTAGGTACTTTTACTTAGGTTATTTGAAGTTGGATACTCATCGGCGAGAATTTGAAAAAGTTAGATATTTTTGTCGCAATTAACCTTAAAAAGAAATATGATAGATTTATATTCTAGCTGACGTGTAAAGATACATTAAATTTGTCTAATTTGAAGAATTATAATATAAACTAATAAAAGCTCAGAACAGAACATCATGTTACAGCCTTCATAACTTTTATCTTTTTTATATTCAATTGTTTTGCGTACTTTTTGCTTCTTCCTGCATTCGATAATGTTATATTAGTTCGTGGGTTTGTATTTATGCACATGGAATGATTCTTTCGATGTTATAATTTTGAATTATTAGCGGCAAAAATACTCAAGTTGTTTGGAAATAAGAAGATATAGAGTTAATTTTATTTAAATCGTGGTAAAAATACTCAAGCTAATCTTTTTGGCAGGTCGGTAGACCTAATCAACTTTTTCGCTATTTTTTTTTTTTACTATTTTTCATTAGTGATGATGTCAACCACGCAAAACTAAGAATATGAGAGAGAAAGTGAGAAGAAAAATAAGAATTTGTTTTGTCATTGTTCCAAGAATTTGTGTTTACATCCAAGTTTATTTTGATGTTTGTGGGTGTGATTGTTTGAGTTTATTTGTTTTATATGTTGTTAACGTAATGACTGACGGAAATAATAAAAAACTAACAAAAAAGTGGATGAGGTTTACCAACATAAAAAATGTGAACTTAAAAACGTTTGCCATAATCTTTTTAAATTAACTCGATACCGCCTCATTTTCAAACAACTTAAATACTTTTGCCACTGATCCTATAACTTAATATAAATATAGCCTAAAACAATATGTGTTCATTGACAATTCTTAACTATTTTATTGATAATTGAAACGAATCACAAATATAAAGAGCATTTATCCGAGATCACAACCCGAGCTCTCTCTAAAGACTCGAGGGAACATAAGACGAAATTCAGGTTCCTCTTTATTAAGAAATGAGAAAGAATTTGCCAATATCCCCGTGGCAAGAAAGAACGCGCAAATCCGACATCCGAGCAAGGAGATATGGCCCCCGAAGACAGCCTCCCGAATCTGGTCGCCCAAACGACGTAGCTCATCACCAAAGGGGGCTCGTCGCCACCAGAGGGAGTTCCTCACCAAAGCGGGCTCGTCGTCACCAAAGGGAGTTCTCGTCGCCATCAAAGGGGGCTCGTCGTCACCAAAGGGGGCTTGTCGCCACCAAAGGGGGCTCATCGTCACCAAAGGGGGCTCTTCGCCACCAAAGGGGGCTAGGCGTCACCAAAGATAGCTCGTCGTCACCAAAGATAGTTAGTCGTCGCCAAGGAGAGCTAGGCTTCACCAAAGAGAGTTCGTCGTCACCAAAGGGAACTCGTTGTCACCAAAGAGAGCTAGTCGTCGCCAAGGAGAGTTAGTCGTGACCAAAGAGAGCCCGTCGCCGCCGAGGAGTCGTCACCAAAGAAGGCCCGTCACCGCCGAGGAGATCGTTACCGAAGAAAGCCCGCCACAACCGAGGAGCCATCACCCAAGAGAGCCCGTCACCGCGAGGAGCCCGTCACCACCGAAGGCAGCCTGTCGCCACCAAATGCGGCCCATCATTGCTGAGAGGCCCGTCATCGCCTAAGGAATCCCGACACCAAGTTTGGATCATCAATGGAGACGCCCCAAAGGAAGCCCGGCGCAAAGTGGAGATCATCAACAAAGACGCCATCGCCGAAAGAAGCCCGACGTCAAATGGAGTTCATCAATGGAGACGCCATCGCCGAAGGAAGCCCGACGTCAAATGGAGATCATCGACGGAGACGCCATCACTGAAAGAAGCCCGACGGCAAGTGGAGAGCAACAGAATCGCCATCACTGAAAGAAGCTTGATGCCAAGTGGAGATCATTAATGGATATGCCATTACAAAAGGAAGCTTATCATCGCTTCGCTAAACGAAGCTCATTGCCATCGCCTCATCGACCGAAGCTCGTCGCCACCGCTTCGTCGACCTTGCTATCACCTCGCCGACCGAAACTTGTCGCCACCGCTTCGTCGATCGAAGTTCATCGCCATCACCTTCATCTAAGTAGCTTAAGACCATCAACGGAATTCGTATCTTATTTTACCAAGCATTTAAAAATACTTGATAAAATAAGGGGCTAACGGTTGATATCGGATTTGGTAATCCCTTTATTACGACATAAGTACATAAGTGTTGGTCCTTACACCATAAAGTAAGCAAGTGTGCTTGCTTTGATGCGATGTGTTAGGTAGTTTTAGGTAATACCCTAAGCCATACCTAACCTTTTAGGGCCATACCTCACTGATGGGGTAGGTGCAATGCTTGTAATGGCTATATATGCATCCATTTTGGATGAAGGCAGGGGACGAGAGGAGAGGAGAAAGAGGCAGATTTTAGAGAGGAAAAACGATTGTAACCAAAGGAAATCAAGAAGAAAAGACACAAAGGTTTTTCATCATCATTTCTTTGAGTGGTTCTTAGCTAATAAACGGAATAAATCGATCCCTTTTCTTTAAAAACAAGGATCAATCCTTGTGATTGTTGAAAGCCCAAAACGCCCTCCACAAACATTTAAATACATATCTCTAATAAATTGAATACATATGTAAATGCATGTCTATAATAAGTTTGGGGATAAGTTTCTTTAAATCAATGGTGTCAGTCATCTAAACATTCAGCAAAAGCTCAAACACACGAAATCCTGGCTCTGCCATTGCGCACGCATTGACTGGTTATGATGGCATCGCTGAGAACTCAAGAGCGGACCGACAATAAGGGCATGTCCTGCTCGTTTCCACCCACTTCCCGATGCATTTACTGTGAAACCAGTGGGAGCAAAGCAACTGAATTGCATGGCGTTCCCCAATTTCCATGTCATCCATGCAAATCGGACAAGCATTCTCCAGTCTGCCGTTTCTTGTCGTCTGAACTGTCTCACCGTCGAAATACCGCGCCATGTCAGCGTAAAATGCCTTGGCATAATAGTTCTTCCAATCATCGTCGTTAAAATGACGGGGATTTTCTGGGCGCATCATGATGGTCCACTTCTCAATCTTCACGTACATCTCAAGCGAGGCTGTGGCACTTTGTTCAGACCTCATGAGCGCACCGAGCTCAGCAATTCGATCCGCTGCGCCGGCGACCCCGAGGATTGGTTGCGTCCCTGACTTATTATTGTTGCACCAGACCGTGCCCGAGACGGGAAAGCGGACGCCGAGCCCTGCGAGAACGGGCTCGATGACTATCCGGGCACTTCGAGGGGAATCAAAAGCGGCGACTGGGAACGAGAACTGGCGAGTTTCGATGGCAGTCTCCAGTCCGCCTGAGGGTTTCTCGATTCCGTGAGAGAGCTCGATTGCCATATACATTATTCCGGCGTCACCGGTTCTCATAATTTGTTTGGCGCGGATGAAAATGCGGTCGTTTTCTTTGGTCTCGCCGTCAAAATATTGATTTAACTCCGCTTTTTGTTCCTCGAGACAATAGGCGTCCCGGCGATGACTGTCCCATTCCCGGGAATCTTCTGGCCACGTTAGTGTGATCAACTTCTGAATCTTCACGAGGACCATTAACGACGCACCGGTGCCTCGTGCCAACATTGACGTGCAAAGCTGCATGATTTTCTCGGATGCGCCGGCAAGGCCGGCGATCGGGTAAGACAAAACTTTACCGTCTCTCCAGAAAGTGCCGGGGTCTGGAAAACGAAGGAAAAGCCTAGAAAGAGAGAATTCCAGGGTGTTCGGGGAGGTCGAGAAAGAGGCAAGTGCAAACCAGATGTGGCGGATGCCGACAATGGTGACGTCCGGGCAGCGAGGATCGTCAACTTTGCAAGAGAACACAAACTTGAAATGTATTCTTTTGGCGAGTGATGTCTGGTTGTTGAGAGCATCGGCGTTTATTTCCTTAGCGCTTATTATTAGGCGACGACTATGTTCCATAATTCCGGACGTCCCTCCTCCGCTGATCTTCCGTTTCTTTGACGCCCCTTTTCCGGCCGGATTTCTCTGTGTACGTTTGTCCTTGCCACCTTTCATTTCCGTATTATATATCTTTTACCTATTCTTTATATTAATTATGGATATATCATATTAGTATAAGCTTAAAATAATGTAATTTAAGATAAATTGTGCAAACTCCTAAATCCATACGTATATTTACCAATCAAAAACCTAAATCCAATTCCAACATTTATAGTCTAACAACAGTCCAAGATCAATATATGATTCATTATCGAATTCCTATAATTCCAAATTTCAATTCTAACAAATTCAAATAGCTAAAATCCCTATGATCCAATTCAAAAGTCTCAACAATTTCGAATAAAAAAAATAATTCCAATATGAAGACTAGTGATTAACTGTATGATTTATTCATATGCCTTTTTTAACTTGCATGCATCACCAGTAAAATTTATTTTTACATTTATATTTTCGTAGCCAAAAAGAGACTTGATATGAATGCGAAGGAAGTCATACGAACCCAAGCATATATACGAGGATAAAAACCCGATCAATAATTATTCGAAATCACCCTGCTATGTTAACTAATCCAGGGAAGCCAGTGAAAGAATAAAAATACAATAAAAATCATACCTTTCACGAGAAATTAACTAGTGACGGTGAGAGAAAATATTTTAGGGTTTCTTGTATTAGTGGTTTACTTATGAATAAAATATAAGGTTTGTTTGTAGATAGACGATTAAAGAATATGTATCGTTATTATAATATCTCAGTACGATTTAGATAACAGTGGCAATCATATCTCATGATATATATAGGTAATTTAAAGATAAAGTACCATACATATGTAATTTCAAGTCGTAAATTCAGAGACTTGGGTACTTCTTGGCATTTTATAAAAAACTATATTGTACCTTACTATATACCATTATTAGTCTTTACATCTACATGTCGTGCTCCATAAAAAAAAAATTATAATTAATTAATTTTTACATTTACTCACTTTCTACTCGAATCTAATAATTTTTAGGTCAAATTCTCACCCGTGTACCCAACCTCCGTAAATGACAGCAATAATACACAATCTCACGATTTGGGAGTTGACCAACGATTTCAATCCAAAAATATTGTTCATCCGCTTCCTACGTGGCCATAATACACTCGCTCACGAGGCAAATTTTTGCCACATGTATCATACACGTCAGCAATTTTTAAAACTAAAAAAATCAGATTTAAATAAAAACAAATAAAACAAAATAAATGAATCAGAAAAGAAGAAGAAAAAAACAACAATTAAACCCAAAGCAAAAGCGCCTTAAAGTAAACTCACACCCCAAACCCAAAAATCATCGAGACTCTCTTTGTTCTCATGAAGTTTCACCCAAACCCCAGGCGAATGGCTCATCTCGCTATGGAAATCTTCCTTTCTTCCGCGGCGATGACGAACCAGTGCGGTGGTCTCATGGCTCGGCCTTGCTCCGGCTCTGTCTCGGTGCTCCATGCCCCCCTCGCAGAAGAAGAAACCGGCTCTTATCCGCAGAGGAAGGTGCAAGTTGTCTTCAAATGTGGCTTCTCTGTCTCTCTTCATCTTGACCTAAACCCAGGCGAATGGCTCATCTGGCGAACCCAACCCAATGTCATGCTACAAATCATAAATGCTCAAACAAAATTATTGCTACGTTCATGCTTTTCAGCTAACAAGATAAATGCAATTTTAAAACACGTTACGTTAAAAACTTTATAATATAATTATTTAGACGTATCAAGAGTTATCTACTCCCGGAATATGCAGGTGGATTAGGAAGCTGGTTGTGGCAGCTAGCGTTCCCGGAATATGCCGGTGGATCCCGAGGATATGCAACGATGCCGCCCATGCTATAGCGAAGAAACGATTGCTCAATTTGTCAAAAGATTTTTGGTGTTTTAATTGCCCGAGTTGGCTTGTAAGCACAGCTATTAGCACTAGTACAAATTGTTGATCCTACCACGGAGTTTCAACCATGGATTTTTTAATCCATGGTCGAAATCCAAGTTTCTACCATGGATAATTTTTTCCATGGTTGAAAATCGAATCACGCCGCGGCACGCCTAAACACGCCGCGGCACGCCTAAACACGCCGCGGCACACTCTCAAATTCCCTACGGATATATTTTCCATTGTTGAAAAGATTGTTAGAAGTACATCCGTGCCGCGGCCTATTTTACCCACGCCGCGGCTTATTTAGACTTTTAACCATGGATGTCAAAAACCATGGTCGAATCCAACAAAATTTTACCTTTCAACCATAGATATAAAAAACCATGGTCTGATCCTACAATGTGCCGCGGCTTATTTTACCCACGCCACGGCTTATTTAGACATTCAACCATGGATGTCAAAACCATGGTCGAATCCTACAATGTGCCGCGGCTCGTTTTAAAATACGCCGAGGCAACTCTCGCTTTATCAGCCACTCGCTAACCTCACACTTTTCTCAGTTCGCGATGGAAAAAAAAAACCCTAACTTTCTCTCATTCCTTTTCCCTTTTCTCTCAACCTCGTCCTCCTCTTCTTCTTCTTCACTCTGAATACCCAATCACCATCGAAGGAAGCTCCTCCATCGCCCTCTCCATCGCCTTCCCTGTATCTCCGTGCATCTCCTTCCGGCGAAACCCTAGCGCTTGCTTCTCGATAAATCCCTCTCTCTCCTCACTTTCTCTATCTCGCTATCTTCGATTTTCAGAGACTCTAGGGCAAAATGAGCAGCGCGCTTCGTCTAAGAACTCCACCGCTCGGCGCTCGCACTCGTACGCACGTCGGCAAGTACGAGATGACATCACCGCTCCTCCATTCTCTATCAATGGAAGCTATGGTTTTCTGCCTTCACCCACTCGTCAGAGCCAAGAGGCTTCACTACCTCTCCATCCATGGAAGTTACGGAGAACGTCCACGGCGTAGCACCGCACGATCGCTTCAGCTCGGAGTCTCTGCTTCTTCTTCTGGACTCTGAATCTCTGAGTTTAGCAATAGCTCTTCCAACTTGCAACCGTCTTCTCTGGTTGTGTTTGATTGTGCAAAAATCTAGCTGGTAGAAGTAAAAACCTGTAGCTTCACCGTTTGGGATGTCGGGGGTCAAGATAAGGTATTCCATTTTTTGATTCTTTGATATGTTTTCTCTGCCATTAGTCTTATTTGTTTCCGCAATCTGCAGGTTTCAGAATGAAAGAAAGAAAGTCTAGCTCAAAGAAAGTCGTGTTCGATTTTTAAAGGTCCGATCTCCCTCTCTCACTATATGAAACTGTTCGTTTTTTATTTTGCCATTGTTAACCTAGATATGAATAAATTGTATCTACGAGTTGAATTTCTATTTTAAATCCATTGATTTTCAAGTTGCTAGTAGTGTTTTTTGGTTCAATGATTTTTTTATTGGAATTGAATTTTGTTTTGATTGTAGAGATTTGTCTTGTTGCTTTTTGTTGTTTGTATGTATAGTTTTATTTCAATGCGTGCATATCAGTATTATATGTATATAGTAGCTTGAGTTTTGGCTTTTATCTGTCGGAGGATTAAACTTAACAAATTTTGGATATTAACTTGTCACGATGAGTTTTTTAAGTGAGATGTTTTCATGTAACAAACACTTCCTGTCCACGGGAAGATCCCAACAGATTTGACTGAAGCGTCATTGTCGGGCGTGGGATTATCGATAGTCGCAGCTCTTTCCATAATTCATCTTTTTTGTATTTCATTTCTGTAATTTTGCTTCGTGTTCGAGTTTTCGATCCTCACGTATCGTGTTATTCTTATTTCTTAGATCTGAAATATTGGGAATCATTGTTTGATTTGTTTCTTGTTTACGTTTTAGGCTTGCTATGAATAAAGTTGGTGCTAGAAAGTTACGAAGAAGAGCAAGAAGGCTGCGAAGGATCCTAACAAGCCTAAGATGTCAGCCAATGCCTTCTTCGTTTTCATGTGAATACCTATAGCCTTAGTTTTATTCAGTATCTTGATTCTATTAAGCTTTATGTTAATTGATCTGAGTTTAATAGTGAATCTTAATTGTTTTATATCTAAATAGATTACTATATGTTGGTGCATTTCATAATATTTTTCTGTTTGGCTATTAATTGTTTAACCTGTTAGTACATACTCATGCTAATGAAGAAAGCCAAAAAAAATTAATACATATTTTGTTTAGTAAATAAAATTCAAGAATCTTGATTTGAGTTTGTTCTGTTTGCTTGTAGTAACAACTTCAAGTGTCAATGATGCACAGGATTTTAGTCAATAATATGCTTTTTCTGATTTTTTTTTAATCCAGTTTTGGCCCTTAGACAACAGAAATAAGTGTGGTCTAAACTAATCTCGCCGCGGCTTAGCTTCGTTGTAGCCGCGGCACGTATTGAGATCCAACAACGGATATCATCCGTTGTAGAATTTAAGATTCAACCATGGAAAAAATTCCGTGGTTGGAACTTACTACCATGCAGGATTCTACCATGGTTAAGAACCATGGTTGAAAATTTTCAACCATGGTTTTTAACCATAGTTGAAACCCGGATTTGTAGTAGCGTAAGGATTCTACTCCCTCTAATTAATATATTAGAAAGTTATTTTCCCTAAAAAAAAAAAAGAGTTATCTACTCCTTAGTATTTTTTTAATAACACATAAGCAAGCAAACCCAACTAAATATAGAGCTGGATTTTGATTATGAAAGCTTAGCTAATGAATATAAAATATGAAAACAATTCGTATTGTTTCTTTTTACTAAAAATAATGAATCTAAAGCTCTCAGATCAATTCTAGGTTTTAATAAAATATAAGCTATGTATCTCCTTCAAACATAAAGAGAAATTATGGTTCCCAAATATATAAACGCTAACAACCTGTACTGTAAAATTCAATTCTCTAGCGATGAGTCACTACGAGAGAAGCAAGCAGAGTAATAAAACGATGAAGAAGGAATGATCATAAGAGTGTTCACGATATAATTTGAGAAAAGTTTGAGAGACCCTCCTTTTTTTTCTATACAGATTCACACATGCTCACTTTAAATGAACAAGTTTATTCTCAAATTTTTCAAACTAAAATTTATGTAACATTATATTATAAATTCACTTCTTAAGCTTAGCGTACACCGATCTCGACGTATAATTCTGCTAATTCCACACTGCACCAAGACTCAAAAATCAACATTAGAAAAATACGATGAATTTCGTCAAAATAAGAGATACAATAATTAATATCAATTGTTATTTTAAACACCCATATAAAAAAATAAAAATAAAAAAACCCGATATAGAAACATGTAATTAGACTAAAATAAAATTATATGTTTACGTAAACTTGCTCATGATATTATTGGACATTGTATAAACTTATTTTATGGTGTTAAGCCCTCAAATCTTAATCATTTCAATTTTCAACTACGATTTGCAGAGAGGATCTATTCGAACTCAATATCAGTCCTAACTCCTAAGTAAAAAATCATTAAGTGAACAAATATAAAATATAACAAAAAAAAGCAAACACGATTATCATTGTATATATAGGGTCCGTTTGGTACAATTTAATTTAAATAATAATAATAATTTAGTTTCAGCTTTTTAAGATTTTTTTTTTTAAAACTGACGGGTGTTTGGTAAACTGTTTATAAAGTAGTTGTCGTTACTGTTAGTATCAAATGTTGATTTAGCGTTTGATAAAATAAATATATTTAGGTTAAAAAGGCTAAAATAAATTAAAAACCGTGTTTTTTATAGAAAAAACAAAAGCTTCGAATCCTAGCTGTTGATACTCATTTATAAAAGAGAAACTATAGTTAATAGCCACGTCATTTCTTCGAGTGATTCTTAGCTAATAAATGGAAGAAACCGATCACTTTTTCTTAAAAATAAGGATCAATCCTTGTGATTGTTGAGAGCCAAAACGCCCTCAACAAACATTTAAATACATATCTCTATTAAATTGAATACATATGTAAATGCATGTCTATAATAAGTGTGGGGATAAGTTTCTTTAAATCAATGGTGTCAGTCATCTAAACATTAAGCAAAACTCAAACACACAAAATCCTGGCTCCGCCACTACGCACGGCATTTACCGGTTATGATGGCGTTGTTGAGAACTCAAGAGCGGACCGACAATAAGGGCATGTCCTGGTCTTTTCCACCCACTTCCCAATGCATTTACCGTGAAACCAGTGGGAGCAAAGCAACTGAATTGCATGGCGTTCCCCAATTTCCATGTCATCCATGCAAATCGGACAAGCATTCTCCAGTCTGCCGTTTCTTGTCGTCTGAACTGTCTCACCGTCGAAATACCGCGCCATGTCAGCGTAAAATGCCTTGGCATAATAGTTATTCCAATCATCGTCGTTAAAATGACGGGGATTTTCTGGGCGCATCATGATGGTCCACTTCTCAATCTTCACGTACATCTCAAGCGAGGCTGTGGCACTTTGTTCAGACCTCATGAGCGCACCGAGCTCAGCAATTCGATCCGCAGCGCCGGCGACCCCGAGGATTGATTGCGTCCCTGACTTATTATTGTTGCACCAGGCCGTGCCCAAGACGGGAAAGCGGATGCCGAGCCCTGCGAGAACGGGCTCGATGACTGTCCGGGCACGTCGAGGGGAATCAAAAGCGGCGATTGGGAACGAGAACTGGCGAGTTTCGATGGAAGTCTCCTGTCCGCCTAAGGGTTTTTCGATTCTGTGAGAGAGCTCGATTGCCATATACATTATTCCGGCATCACCGGTTCTCATAATTTGTTTGGCGCGGATGAAAATGCGGTCGTTTTCTTTGGTCTCGCCGTCAAAATAATGATTTAACTCCGCTTTTTGTTCCTCGAGACAATAAGCGTCCCGGCGATGACTGTCCCATTCCCGGAAATCTTCTGGCCACGTTAGTGTGATCAACTTCTGAATCTTCACGAGGACCATTAACGACGCACCGGTGCCTCGTGCCAACATTGACGTGCAAAGCTGCATGATTTTCTCGGATGCCCCGGCAAGGCCGGCGATCGGGTAAGACAGAGCTTTACAGTCTCTCCAGAAAGTGCCGGGTTCGGGAAAACGAAGGAAAAGCCTAGAAAGAGAGAACTCCAGGGTGTTCGGGGAGGTCGAGAAAGAGGCGAGTGAAAACCAGATGTGGCGGATGCCGACAATGGTGACGTCCGGGCAGCGAGGATCGTCAACGTTGCAAGAGAACACAAACTTGAAATGTATTCTTTTGGCGAGTGATGTCAGGTTGTTGAGAGCATCGGCGTTTATTTCCTTGGAGCTTACTATTAGGCGACGGCTATTTTCCATAATTCTGGACGCCCCTCCTCCGCTGATCTTCCGTTTCTTTGACGCCCCTTTCCGGGCCGGCTTTCTCTGCGTACGTTTATCCTTGCCACCTTTCATCTCCGTATTATATCTCTTTTACCTATTCTTTATATTAATTATTGATATATCATATTAGTATAAGCTCAAAATAATGTAATTTAAGATAAATTGTGCAAACTCCTAAATCCATACGTATATTTACCAATCAAAAACCTAATTCCAATTCCAACATTTATAGTCTAACAACAATCCAAGATCAATATATGATTCAGTATCAAATTCCTATAATTCCAAATTTCAATTCTGAAAAATTCAAATAACTAAAATCCCTATGATCCAATTCAAAAGTCTCAACAATTTTGAAAAAAGAAAATAATTCCAATACAAAGACCAGTGATTAACTGTATGATTTATTTATATGCCTTTTTTTTTTAACTTGCATGCACCACCTGTAAAATTTATTTTTACATTTATATTTTCGTAGCCAGAAAAAGACTTGATATGAATGAGTATGAGACGAACCCAAGCATATATACGAGGATAAAAACCCGATCAATAATTATTCGAAATCACCCTGCTATAATAACTAATCCAGGGAAGCCATTAGTGAAAGAATTAAAATACAATAAAAATCATACCTTTCACGAGAAATTAACTAGTGACGGTGAGAGAAAATATTTTAGGGTTTCTAACTATTGTTATAACAACTAATAGTAATTTTACTGGTTTACTAATAAATAAAATATAGATACACTATTAAAGATATGCAATCTAAGTACGATTTAGATAATAGTGGTAATCATATCTCATGATATATATAGGTAATTTAAAGATAAAGTACCGTATTAGGTAATTTTTTAATTTATTTATTGGAAATTTATAGGTAATTTCAGGTCGTAAATTCCGAGACTTGGGTACTTCTTGGCATTTTATACAAAACTATATTGTACCTACTATATACCATTATTAGTCTTTACATCTACATGTTGTGTTACGTCAAATTTTTTTTCTAGAGTAATTTTTCCAATTATCATTTATATTGTTGTGTAAATTTGAGTTTTACATTATAATAATATTAATAATTTTTTATTATTCTAAATATTGTTATTGCCGTAAGAGTTATAATTATTATTGCCGTGAAATTCAAGTTTTTCTTTATAATAATAATAGTTATTCTTATTATATTTTTTTTTTTAATAATCTATATATATATAAAAGGAATAAGACTTTTCGTTAGAATCTAAGGATTTCACCCTTTATTCTTTTTCTCAATTTTTTGAGTTATTTTTAATTAAAAATAAATTGACACACGTATGGTTGTGTCTCTTGATATATGATAACTGCTCCTTGAAACCTAACTGCTTCTCTATTTGACACACGTATGAATTTACTAAAACTAAAAACAAATTTTCGATAATTAATAATAATAACAATAGATAAAATATCAAACGATGCCAATTAACAATTCAGATTTTATTAGGTATATTTAACAAGATATAAAAAATAAGTAAACGATGCTAATAAACAATTCCTATTTATTAGGTATTTTTAACATGATATAAATATATAAGTATTAAATAAATAAAAAGAAACGTATCAACATATTTTAGAGGAATATCAAAATTAATAAAAAAATCAATAAAAAATGAATAAGACTATTTGTTAGTATGGAAAGATTTGACTACCTATCCGTTTTCTTAAGTTTTGAATAATTTTCATAAAATAAATAAATAAGCACACATTCGTACAATTGCTTCTTTTAACAAAAATTGAAACAATGCCTTTTTTCATGTAACCACCTTTCGTACGCGTCTTTCCAACGAGATGCGTTTCCTCGACTGTGCCTTTTCATCTCTCTCTCATGCTTTATAAATAATCGATGGTAAAGAATAACCATATGTTGATTCACAAATATATTAATGATATATTGACAATTGATAGATTAGTGAACATATAAATAGGAAATAAATTTATGGTTAATTGTCACCTAAATATATTTTTACCCTACACACGTTCAATATTTTTTATAATATATTTAAATTAAAAAAGTTAATATATTTTTTTAAGATAATCTTTACATTCTATTCTGAAGTCGGTGGTTAAAGAAAACTGTCAACTATGGAATTCCGGCCTTACTCTTTCTTTCTTTTTTTCACCCAAAAAACGCAGTTTATGCTATTTTAACTTGCTGTCTATTGAGCTATATGATTGTTGGTAAGATAATCAAATAATAAAAAGAAGAGAAAGTATAATGAATAGTCACATTTTTACATTTACATTTTAGCAAACTTATGGTGTTTATTTACAAAATAGTCAATTTTAATGATGTGGCATTTTATATAAATACAATAAAAACTAAGAAAACAAATCACACTACAGTTGTCGTTTTGTTGTTTTTTGTTTTTCATGTCGTTTATAAAATTTTACACCTTTTATGTCGTTTAAGAGAAAATATTATTATCGTCGTTTTTATATTCATATCGCTACGTATACTGGCTATTTATAGAAGCATTACTTTCTTCGTTAAACTAAGGCTATTTACTGGTTTGATCTCCGTGTCTTCTTCAACGTTCAAAAAATAAAGCTTTCAACAATGGCGGATTCAGCAGAAGACTCCCCAGTCTCAGCAGACCAGCTTGGCGAAAGAAAGCAAAGTAATCTATCCGGTTTCAGTTACTTGCGTTCCAAGAAACTCGAACCGCAAACTTTCCTGAGCAGTTGTGTATTTCTGTCTTGACAGCTTCGAAGTTTTCTTACCGAAGTTTCGAGGAGTTCGGCAGATCGAACATCGGAAGCAGTGTAAATGAAGATCAAGAAACGGCGTTGCCGTTCGGAACTAGTCCTACTTCGACGAGGACCGGCGAGCTGAGCTCTCGCTCCTCCATTCCGAAACCGACAACGGGTTGTGTCACTGAAGGTATCGCCTTTCTCTTGTTCAAGTTGAATCTCTGTCTCCATGATCATCTTGATATTGAAAAGAATCTCGTTCTTGAAATGAACAGGCCAAGATTTTTCCGGTCAATCAAGTTTTCCCGGTGCTTCTACGAACGCACCGGTTTTCACTGCGAAAACCTCTCAGCCTCTCGATCCGGCTGTCTCGCAGTCGGGGTCGGAATCCGTTCCGGGTAGAGCTTCTCAACGTGTTTCTCTGTTACATTTCCGAGTATTTCTTAGAGTGTCTAAATCGGTTTCAGTTACTTGCGTTCCAAGAAACTTGAACCGAAAAATTTCCTGAGCTGTTGTGTATTTCTGTCTAGTCAGCTTCAATGCTTCTTACCAAGTTTCGACTTCGAAGTGTCTAAATCGGTTTTGTCGCTTTGTTACCAGATGATAATCTGCCCAGAAAGAAGCGCGGGGCGAAATCCAATCCCGCAACCGAGCTTACTTCAGGCACTACAAGCGCCTCGACTTTCGCCTCTTTTTCAACCCATTCTCAAGGTTCAGTGTTAAGCCCCGCGCAGAGTTCGGATCCGCTCAACCACTTCTCTACCCCGCCAACACATGAAATTAATTATGGTGAGATTCCTTTTTCCCCGTAAAATTACATAACGGTTGCCTGAAATGAATGAACTCCTGCACTGCCGGGTTTCACAGGGCAAGAATTTCCTGGTCCAGGTCAATCAAGCTTGCTCGATGCATTTACCACCACCCCGGTTTTCATCGCGAAAACCTCTCAGCCTCTCGATCCGGCTGTCTCGCAGTCGGGGTCGGAATCCGTTCCGGGTAGAGCCACTCAACGTGTTTCTCTGTTACGTTTCCGAGTAATTCTTAGAGTGTCTAAATCGGTTTCATCGCTTTTTGATCAGATTATAATCTGCCCGGAAAGAAGCACGGGGCGATATCCAATCCCGCAACCGAGCTTACTTCAGTCACTACAAGCGCCTCGACTTTCGCCTCATTTTCAATCCATTCTCAAGGTTCAGTGTTAAGCCCGGCTCAGAGTTCAGATCCGCTCAACCACTTCTCTATCCCGCCAACACATGAAATTAATTTTGGTGAGATTCCTTTTTCCTCGTAAAATTACGTAACGGTTGTTTAGGCACTCTTCGAAATGAATGAGAACGAGATCCGTCTTCATCTGGCGCAGGAGCTTTTGCACCACCGGGTTTCAGAAGCCAAGAATTTCCTGATCCAGGTCAATCAAGCTTGCTCGGTGCATCTACTACCTCTGCTAAAACCTCTCAGTCTCTCGATTCGGCTTTCTCGGAGTCGGGGTCGGAATCTGTTCCGGGTAGAGCTTCTCAACGTGTTTCTCTGTTACGTTTCCGAGTAGTTCTTAGAGTGTCTAAATCGGTTTCAGTTACTTGCGTTCCAAGAAACTTGAACCGAAAAATTTCCTGAGCTGTTGTGTATTTTTGTCTAGTCAGCTTCAATGTTTTCTTACCGAAGTTTCGACTTTGAAGTGTCTAAATCGGTTTCGTCGCTTTGTTACCAGATGATAATCTGCCCAGAAAGAAGCGCGGGGCGAAATCCAATCCCGCAACCGAGCTTACTTCAGGCACTACAAGCGCCTCGACTTTCGCCTCTTTTTCAACCCATTCTCAAGGTTCAGTGTTAAGCCCGGCTCAGAATTCGGATCCGCTCAACCACTTCTCTACCCCGCCAACTGATGAAATTTTTTTAGGTGAGATTCCCCCTATTCATCTTAAAATTATGTAACGGTTGTTTAGGCACTCTTAAACTCTCATAATAATATATATGCCATAATATTTATCTTTTACAGCCGGGTTAACTCTTATTCAACTTTCCAACGACACATTTGGAACATTATCGAAGGAGACGGATCCGGAATTGATTGACACAGCAGAAGCCCTCCTTCAATTGTCTCGCGGTTGGTTCGAAGTAGGCTTTGATTCTAGCAGTCGAGACAATGGGCCCGACGGGGGCGATCCGCAACCGATCCCCGCTACCACAGCCGCAGCCGAGTTCGCATGGGGAGCACACGCGCGTCGGAGTGTTCGCTGCTCGACGTGGGGAGCGAAAGCAAATCATCGATTCAGCCAGGTTTCCACCGCCTCTCGGCATGCTGAGAGTGAGAGTTGTTTCCGTTGCCGAAGTCGTCACCGGCTCGGCCATCCGAAGTCCGCAGCCGATTCCCCCGCCGGCGCTGCCATAGGGTTCTCATGGGGACAGAGTTCGCGGCGAAGTGCCCGTCGCTCAACGTGGGGAGCGAAGTTGAACCACCGGTTCTGCCCGGTCTCCACCGCAGTTCGAGACGCTTGCCGTTGCCGTTGCAGTTGCCACCGTGAACGTGGCGGCGAGTGAAATTCATTTATCAACTTATAAGAGTTTTTTTTTTTTTTTTTTTTTAAATATACATTCTTAAATATATTACTTAATAGTGTAACGCCCCAGTCATTCCTTTTTATATAAAACGTATCATTCTCTTTATAAATCCCAAAGCAAGAGATTTCTAAACAGGTGTTGATATTAAACTAATCATTTAATCTTAGAAATATTAAAATATGGGCCATTTGAACTTTTTACCTACTTAAGTTCTCACTAACATACATATATTTGCACAGAGTCTGTCAAAAAAGGATTTATATCAAAAGATGACCCATCAGGTCGTTGTCAATATGTATATGCCGGATGATGCTATAGCTCCGGTCGCCATAATTTACGACAACGTTCACTTACCTGCGTCATAAGAATAAAAATGAGCAAGTACATTCCGAAAAGTAATACATCTTTACCCAAACTTCACCTTAATAAAATCCTTTTAGATTTGCTCTCTTCTATTTTCTTTATACCAGTTGCCTGCCTCGTGCAGCTAAACCGGTCTGTCTCCTTATTTTGTTTTCTCGATATCCTTCATCGAGAATTAATTTCCTCTTAATTTCTATTTGTATCCTTCTTTAGGTATCACAATTTTTATAGCATAGTGGCTCACGAAGCTACCACGAATATTTTACGATCAATAACTTTTACTGTCTTCCTGGACTTTTTCTCGCGATGACACATCCGTACAAAATATCTATGTTGAATTCACATTCCTAAGCCATATGTAGGATTGGAATACCATGCAATGCAATTCTGTATGGTAAACCATCCTAGACCATGAATTCTTTGTACCTTTATGACAATTCAAAATATACGCATACTTGACTTGTACTTTTACTTACCTTGTCACCCTCTCGAGAAGTCCGCAAAGCCTCCAATATGCTTAACTCTGTTTGTAAATTTATCATTTTAGAATTCACTGTACAAAAGACGATCAACCTATTATTTTGCAAGTTAAATCTTGCTATACGCTTTAAAATCTGTAGTATTTTTCAATAAATTAAACACCTCCAACATATACTAGAATTAACCATGCTTATCAATTGAATATGTGTTGGTTGCAACACACAAAGACTCTAGGGTTGTCTCCCATTAAGATATTAACTTGAGCTTATAAAGACCAACTATCACTTGGGAAACACCAATTAACTAAGGCCGATGATTCTAGGTATTGACCAGAGAGAGAGCATAACAAACGCTCAACAATTTCGTGTTAATACTCAGCGCATCTCAATAGAATAAATGAAGCATTAAAATCCCAATATTTCTCTTATTAAATTTCTTATCAAGACATGAAATAGGGTCTAAATCAACACCAACCTCAGGCATTGATAACTCGGTACATACGCTTAACAACTTAGGGCATGGCTTGAGCTTTTAGTCGCCTTCACAAAAGCAATCGGGCAACGCAGATCCTTTCCCGACAACAAAATCGTCTCTGTGAGCTTCCCACAGCGCTCGTGCCAACTCACTCCCTTGGAAACCGTGCGCCGTGAAGTTTTCGAAACCCCTCCTGCTCGAGAATAGAGTCTTGTATAACCCGTTCAATGCCCTCATCGCCGACACCATCTTATCCATGTTCCCGAAATACGTGGCAACGTATGAATCGCTGTTTATAGAGACGTAATAGTCCAAAGCGGCTTTTGTATTCCCCTGCATCGCTCTGAAATCTTCACCGCTGAGAAGGCTCGATTTGGTAACCACGTTGGTGTAAACAGAAGTCAGTCCTTCCATTTCCATCACAGCGTCCCCGGCTGCCAACTTAATGTGGGTGTCTGCCGGGATCGAAAGTGCTTGAAGAATAAAGGCTATTTCGCTCGGGGCAAGAGGACATTTCCCACGTTTTCTCCACTGCTCGGCCAGCTCTCCGGTAAAAGGTTTCCTATCTCCTCGAGCATCTTCAATGGCTTTGACCGAGCTAGGAGAAAGGCTTCTGTACTCGCACTGGCTATAGGCAACCATGTCCGGTTCATATCGGAGGTGAAGCGAGAGGAAGGGCTTGGGTATGGCTTCGAGAAGTCGTGAAGAGATTTCGTGAGGCGAAGCTCACTGTAACAAGCTTGACAAAGAGCAGCTTTCGCATATTGCGGATACCTGCAAATGTGGAAAAAAATTATGATACGCACAACATAAAGCCGTCACTGCTCGATAAAGTAGTCGAAATCAAATACATCTGCAAATCCACTGATACGCAAGAACAAAGATATAACCCCCCGACCAAAACGAGAAATTCCATCAAATAATCAGCCTACCTTTGCTCGTTCCAATACGCAGCCACTTCAAACGAGTGTCGCATTCAAAAGCCGAGCGATCCCAACACCGTCGCACAACTGTCGGTGTCGTATTCTCATACTTTTTTTCTTCAAATGTATAAATTAATAAATAATTTTTTTTTTCCGGGGTACGGAGGTTCTATGCAAATTAAACTACAAAGTTTATTTACATTCAAAGCCTTTGAACAAAATAGCAAATGTATAGGACTATCATGACCACCAATACACGTGGGTAATCATATCATATTATAATTTATAATAGACAAAATCTCTGAACTACGAGATTGTTTGAACTAATTTAAGGTGTCATATATTACCAATAATAAAATCTTCAAAAGTATACGAGGATAACTGGATTTTTTTTAATCAAAATCTTTGTTTGCATGGACGTTGAATTCTTTGTTTTTCGAAATGAATTGATGCATTATTCATAATCGAAGCATTATGAAAATAAGGAATGCATTAACAACATATAAATCATAAGTGAGAAAAGTCTTTCTAACTATTAAACAATAGTAAAATAAGAGTTAAATGAATTCGTAGTCTATATAATATTTCTTAGCCTTTATATATAAGTAACAAAATGCACAAATGAAAAATAATAATCTGAAATGTATATAAATATAATTAATGAAGAGAAAAAATAATATTTGCCTGTGAATGCATATAACTCTATATATAAGAAACAAAATGCATTTTTTTTCTATGTAATTGTGCATATAAATAAATATGTACATCAATATGACCTATCATTATATTTATATAAAGAAAAATCCATGAAGTGCCTAAAAACCACATAAGGTTTAAGGGAATTGCCCATACTTTCAAACAATTCATTTATACCCATTTTAGAAATATTTTGGACCATATTAATCCTGATTTTAATTATATTTTTATATTTTTGTTTATTAATTAATTCTTAAATATTTAATTTCGAGTTTTATATTTTCCTAAAATTATGGTTGAATTATTCCCTTATTTATCAGATTTACATTTAATTTGCTACTTTGACCTAAATTTTTCCTCATTTCTCTCTTCCTTATCGTCTCCTCCTTCGTCTCTCTCTATCCCATGGGTATATGCGCTTCTTCCCAATTGCACACAAGCAACAAGGCCAACAACATGAGCCTAATAACGTGGCCAATAAGCAGGTCCAAGCGATAAGTTCGGAAGGTAAACTAGAAGAGTACAAGCCGCGAGTGAGCGCAGCCCAAGTGCTGGTGCAGATTCCCCGCTGCTTCCTTTGAATGCCGAGGCCATTATTGTCGGCGACCGTGGACACGGTGGGCGAGGAGGCGATCGTGGCCGCAGAGGCCATCGTCGCGGTGCTGGCAGACCTACCTCCACAGAGGTCCTCGTCATGGCAGATCTACCTCCACACACTTCAAGGCCTTCATCGTCGTCGGTGACTCGGCTAGCCACGTCGGGATCGGAATGAAGTGCAACAAGGAGGTGGCGATTGTGATTCGCGGCGCGATCATCGTCTCCAAACTCTCGATCGTTGTAATTTATTTACAGATTTTTGTAAATATATTTGCAGTTTTAAGGTAATATATTTGATTTTTGTAAATGATTTTACCGTATTTTGAAGTGATAATTTCTCTCACGCTTCAAGGCTTTCATCGTCCTCGTCGTGGCAGATTTTTTGGTAATTTAATTTACAGATTGCAATCGGTTTATATACATGTAAGATTCATAAATATTTCGTAAATATATTTACATTTTTTGTAAATATTTTTACAATTTTTCAAAGTTCATATATTTACAGTTTTATAACTGCAGCTTTCTTATATTTTGTAAATATGTTTACAGTTTAATTTCGATTAAATTGCAGCTTTCTTATAAATGTAGATTTCTTATACTTCCGTATATATATTTACAGTTTAATAACTGCAGCTTTCTTATACTTTCGTAAATATGTTTACAGTATAATTTCTCATACTTTCGTAAATTAGGCTGAAATTGTACATAATTTACAGTTTCATATTGGTTTATTAGAAAAAATAATTAAAGAATGATTAAGATTAATGAATTATTCTATATAGCTACATTTAAGGAAAAAAAATATTTTGATTTTATTAATTAA
Organism: Parietaria judaica; assembly: GCA_954871525.1. Lineage (NCBI taxonomy): Eukaryota > Viridiplantae > Streptophyta > Magnoliopsida > Rosales > Urticaceae > Parietaria > Parietaria judaica. Next base: position 10,916,885 of record OX940865.1, on the reverse strand, counting down.
TTCGAATTATTAATTAATTTTAAACATAATTTAAATGCTAAATTTTAATTAATTAATTCGAAGAGTATATTGGTCATTTTTTGATGGGTTTTAAACATAATTTAAATGCTAAATTTTAATGGGTTGCTTGAATTACCATAAATAGAAATGGTCATTTTTTCGAAACCTTGAGTCACAAATGGGCATTTGGCTCATTTACCCTTTATATAATTGCTTGTGACATTCTCCTTGGAATTGAATCTTCACTTTAAAATAGTGTGTTATCACTAAGCTATCCTAGCAACCACACATTCTCTTTGATTATTGTTTCATAATAATGCATTGAATAAATTAAATTTACTAATTCCTATATAAATGAATATGCATGAGTCTATTGTTAGTCATGTAATATTATTATTTTCTTCATATATAAGTTGGGCAATTAAGGCAACTTCTTGGGGTCAATTCGACGCGGATGGAGAGTTTGACTTTGATGTACGAACTCATATCCCGAAGTGTCATCTTCTTTATATATATTTTGTGATCCAATATGATTCTGTTGGCACTTGTCAATAAGCAAATAATCATTACTTAGATATAATATATTCAAGTAATCATAAATTGTAATTGACTTTGATTGATATTGAATTATTATGTGTTTAAACAATATTTATAAGTATTGAATAATGATTGTTAATGGTAATTTATCGTAATTTGTGTTGCGTTTTGTTTTTAGGGGGTAAATGAGGCTAATGCCCATTTGTGACTCAATGTTTAAAAAAAATACTCATTTCTAATTATGGCAAATTATAACCACTAACAATTGAAATATGGACTAATTTGCCCTTTCACTTTTTAATTCACATTATTAATTCGGTTTTTATTAATTAAAATAAAAAAATATAAATTTTCCTTAAATGTAGCAAATTAAATAAATTAACATTAAATCCTTTTTATTTTAACGATTTCACAAAACTTTTTCGAATTAATCCTCTATATTTTTAAAGATTAAAAACAAAATATGATTTTTGAATTTTTGGTCCCTAATAATCTATATTTATTTGAAACTGTATATGAGAAATGTCGAACAAACATTATTCACAATTTGAAACTGTAAATAAAATTACGAAAAATTGTATATGTATGTACAATTTGAACTGTAGATAAAATTACAAAAAATTACAAAATTTACGAAATCATGTCAAACTGTAAATGTAAATAATGTCAAATTGTAAATGAACTTACCAAAAACTGTAAATATATATATAAATATTGATACCAAATATATATGCCAATACAAATACTACAAAATTGTAATTATATATACCAATACCAAAAACTGTATATACTAATATTAATATTAATACCAAATATATATACCAATACAAATACAAATTTAAACTGTAAATATATATTCCAATACCAAATATATATTCCTTTAAACTGTAAATATATGAACCTGTTGAACTAGTTAAAACTGTAAAAATATATACAGCGCGCGACGGACATCGAAGGCGACTGCGACGAATGGAGATGGTGGAGCGAGGCAGCGACGGAGGAGGACGGCGACGGACATCGAAGGCGACGGTGACAGAGGGAGACAACGGAGCAAGGCAGCGAGAGAGGAGGACGGCGACAGCGATGCCGGAGCGCTGGAAGAATGCGATGGCGCGGCAAAGGAATGCGACGGCGAGAGATTCACGGTGGTTTTTGGGCAGCGGAGGAGGCGGATAGAAATGGGCGAGAGAGAGAGAGAGAGAGAGAGGAGAAAAAGGGTAAAAAGAGAGAGCAAAACAGTAGCAATAAAAGTAATAAATGAAAATTCTAAAAAAAGTAACATAATTTATCTATTAAATGAGAATTTTAATTAATAGGTGAATGGGTCAAATCTGTTTGATTCTAATATTAATTTCGAAATTAAAAAAATTAATAAATAATTTCATACGAAAATTAAAATAAATTAATTAATATTAAGGTTGAAATGGTCCATTTATGTTTATTTATGGGTATAAAATAATTGTTTGAGACTATGGGCAATTCTCTTAAACCTTAAGTGGTTTTTTGGCATTTTGTGAATTTTTCTTTGTTTTTATAGGAGCTACAAAACCATATGAAATATGAAATGCGAACTAGTTGCGCGAATCCAAATGATATTACTCGATTTCTATTGATTTGATCTTCGCTCCGTGTTAATCTGAAGCCGATGAAGAAAGCTTGAGGGAAACACAAAGCCTCGTCCTCATCAGAGTTTGATAATTACTCTATTCCTATTGATTTGATCTTCGCTCAATGTTAATCTGAAGCCGATGAAGAGAGTTGGAGGGAAACACAAAGCCTCGGCCTCATCAGAATTCGATCTTGAATTCTATATATAATTCAATTTACATTTTTTTTTATTGTGAAAAATATAGATGCGTATTTTCGCTTTCTCGATGTCGATTTTGATTTAGAGTAGTCACATGATTGTCCAGAAGGGTAATATTATGGAGAGTTGACTTTGATTATTCAGAAAGAATTACTCATTTCGGAAGATTTGCTTACTCGCCTCGAATTGCTTTGCCAAGCGTAATTTCTATAGTACAACATGAAAGTATAAAACACGGAGACTCTCGTTTTCATCAAGGATGAGACTGCCCCAATTTTTTTTCTGACTAAAGTAGGAGCCACGGAATTTATGCATTTACACGCGACAACTTCCATAAAGAAGCATTTGCCTCCCCAAATTTATATTTTGAGTTTCTAAATGCAGGCCAATGTGGACTCTGATCTAAAGCACCGAATGGAAGTTGATCCGAATAGAGAGTATTCCATTAAGCTACACTTTTGTAGAGACCAAAAAGTCCTGTCATTTGGGGGAGCGCATATGTGATATTTTAATAAATGACAATGTCATATTTGATAAATATTTCAAATATTGACGTGGTTTAATTGGGCGGTGGTACACTAACTTCTCACCTGCTGAATGCTATGGTTAGCTCATTTTGTGACCCAAATGAACTTGAATTAATGGTTGGTAACTTGGTATATTTATGATTAAAGAGATTGAATTTCATTGAGATAATTTGTGACTTGAGTACAACTCTACATATATCGTTCCAACTATTTTAGAATGAACTCTTATAAGGTTACAAGCTCGATACTCTAGAATTCTCGATGCACTTGCTAAATTTAGTACTTAGAATTTGAATTTTATTTTGTCTTCTGTAATCAACGATATTTGTTAGTGATAGAACTTTAAACTTTATTTTTTTATTTGTAATTAATTCTTTCCGTGGTAATTTTTTTTTTTTTTTTTGTGTTTCTCATATAATGACTTAATTAGTAAGGCTATAACTAAAACCCGGAATCCGAATAAAAATCCGCATCCGTATCCGATTTTAAAATCCGAATCTGAATCCAGATTCCATATACGGATATCCAAATCCGAATAACAAACCGGATTCGGATAGGGGTTTTGTTATTCTAAAATTCGGATATTCGGTATCCAGTTTTAAACCCGGTTTACTCATGCATTTTTATTTTTATATGTACTAGAATATGTACTAGATTTGTACGGTTTTTTTGGTGGTTGAGAATTGAGACAATGACAAAATATGTACGGTGTTTTTGGTGGTTGAAACATACGTTTTATCTTTCTTTTTTTTTTAAATCAGATCCGGATAAAAATCCGGATATCCATATAATATCCGTATATGGATTTCAAAGCCGGATTCGGATCATAAAACCGGATTCAAATAATGATTTCTCCTTATTTATTTTATGTAAATGTGAGATATTTGGGTGGCGTTTGGTTAATTGGTTTGGGAAACTAGTTTGGCAATTTGGTATGGGAAACCAGTCTGAGAGTTTAGTCTACCAAACCAGTTTGGGAGTTTGATTTTTGAAACAGTTTTTAGTTAGTCTTTTGTTAATCTATGGTTGAATTTAAATTAAAAAAATGCAATAAAATGTAATTTATGTTACTAAAAAGAAAGTATGTTTTATTTAAAAGTAATATATATTAATATTATGTCTAAAAAATATTTACCATAATACAAAAATTATTCATATTTCATGTTTAAATAATGTAATATATAAAGTAGTAAATATTCTGTTTCATAAGTTTATATCATTGTAATTAAAGTTAGTATTTAATAATATACATAATTTAAGTATATTTGTTAATATAATAGTAATATCATTCAAAATATATAATTATGTATAAAATGATTTTAATAATTTTTATTATATAAGTTATTTTCATAGTTAATATCTTATAATAAATAATAGTATACAATGATAATATATTATTATGGTTTTATTTTGTACGATTAACTTGAAGATAAAAAACAGAAAATAATTTAAAGTCGTTTTCTGTTTTCCTTCATTAAAATTTTAGTGGTCTGCGAGACTGGTTTAAGAAAACAGAGACAACTGGTAACCAAATGTCACACCCCTAAAGTCAGGGTAGGACTGGGGTGGGACAAGTCTTGTCGGGAAACCATCGCTAGGTGAAATCCGAGTAGATTGTCGAAGTGTAAGGGTAGATTATGTGGGCTTCGGTAACGAAGGGCTAGGCGACTACGGCAGGTCTCGGGACTTGCCATCCCGTTACCTGTGGCGTAGTGCTGGTCGGGAGCTGAAGTCGCTCTCCTGATGAACCCAAAGCAGGGTGAAACCAGCGGTGGCGTGGATGACTGACTCGGTTTACGGACTTACCGAGTGCTGCACGGGCGTCTTGCGGGAGTGCCCGCTTAAGCCTGTAACACCAAACATAGCGTGCAAAACCAATATGAAAGTTTGAAACCAAAACTATGATCTCGGAAAGAATAACCAAACGCCACCTTTGATTTCTCATTTTTCTTATTTTATTGTCGTTTGAAGCTCGGCAAGCTCAGATTCGTGACTTTGTCTCGTCGTGAAGAAATGCTGTGAATTTGAATGCGCTTTCGAACCAACTCTCTTCCACGAATTCAGATTTTGATATGAAGGTCTGTTAATGGCAGTAAATCCGATGAAGAAGGATCATCAGAGCACAGGTGGGCGAAACTGGACTCCCAACTCCAAAGAGTTGCCTTTCCTTGTCGCGTATGCGCTCGCTTTCTACGCCTTCATACTTCGCCGGTCAATTCAGCTCTCTCGCGGTAAGCTGGTACCAATTCATCTCTCTGCATTTCTGTATCGAACTATGTATATGCATATCTAATTACGTTCTCTTGATGATGCGACTACTAGATCACTTCACCAAGCTCTACGGTCTGCGTTATGGATGGTCTGACCGCCTCAATGTAAGAGCGAGCTTTGTATCTATGGCTTCTTTGCTTCCTCCATTGCTCTATGTATCACGCAATTCGTGTGTTTCTATGTTTTTTCACGCAATTTGTGCTCGGCCCGCTCGCGATTTTCACTCAATTTTGCCAGTCAATATGAACAGGAGTTGAACTTATATCATGGAATTTAAGTTCAAAGATACTTAATGGGGATTTTTGGATCAGTCTGCGTATAATCTGTTGGAAAAGAAGATAATTTACTAAACTGTCTGTGTTCGGTTCTGCACGAGTAAATATGCATTGGGTGCCCGGGGGTTACTTAAAATCGCGCATGTTCTAACCTGTGATACTAATTTTCTTCTCATCAGGATATGTCTGATGCCCAATGGAGGAACTTTCGCGGGAATTTGCCAATCCTCACCATCGTTTTCACAGTTTTTGCTCTCGCTGCTAATGCGTCAAGAGCATTTTTTCATCTAAAAGCGAAGGGGACGTCTGTTGTTTGGCTCATTATTTCTTTGATATACCTCTCGTATCTTCATGGCGCTTGGTATGTCTGATTTTTTTTAATTAGTAAACTCTGATATTTTAAACTCCAAAGAATCGGGTTTTATTTCATCTAATGCTTTCTTCTTTTGTTTTTTCCTTATCTTAAGCGTCGTATTCATCATCACCATCGCGTCCATGAACTTTTTGCTAGTGAAGGTAAGGTTCCTTCTTAATCTTAAACATCTTGGAGGCTCTTATGTTTGGCTTTACTGTGTCCTTGGTTCACACAGAATTTTAATTGCATTTTTTATTTTTTTCTCTGGAAATATAATGTGTTTGCATGCTGAGATTATTACTCATGTGCCCATTTATTGCCATTTCTGGTGTTCTATTAGTGAGAGCTTGCTTCGTAGTCATGTGTCCAATGACCAATACTAGTTTGGAAAAATAGAGAATGCTCCCTGATGCTCATTTGATATGTTTTTCTTACAAGATAAGTACTCCGTGTCCATGGTGTTATTATTTGATCGAAAATAAGTGTTTCCCGAATCTGAAGAAAGTTTTTAACTTCCCTGACATGCAACACAGTGTTAATGATTAGATCTGTCCGCCTAATACTATTTTTCAATATAAGAAGACTGTGTCGTTATCCTTTTTTCTCACTTGCTCGTTTGATTTTCTTCTTGCCAAGCGCTCTCACCTGGATTTAAATATAAGTTCTTGTTAGTTCTTCTTGTTGTCCCGTTGGTCTGCATTGTTATTAAGCTCTTATCGTACTGTTGCAACTCTGCAGATATTTGCACGAACAAAGTACTTCTCTTTTGTATTTTGGACTTTCAACCTATTTTTCCTCATATGTAATCGTGTTTACGGAGGATACTCATTCTCCTCGCTCGGGTGAGTCTTGTGAACTATTTATCAACTGCTTTTGTTTGAAACCAACTGCTTTTCGTGTTGAATAAATAACGGACCTTCGAAATCTGACTAGTTACGATTTGCGTTTGCTTGGTTATTGTGTATAGCCAACAGTTAGCATTTTTGGACAACTACCGAGGGACCTTCCGATGGCACATATGCTTTAATTTTGGTTCTTCACTTTTCCTTGTATTTTACTAATATTTAGATATTTTCTATTTAAGACGGGATTAAGGTTGTACATGTTACTTAATGGTCATCAAATAATGATCACATTCTTTTTTATGTATTATGTTTTGGCAGTTGTTTTGCGCATGATAAGTTTCGGTTATGATTATCATTGGGCACATCAAGATTCTAGATCAAGCTCTAAGGTATTTCTTCTTCTTTTCGGTAAATCCTGTCAGATATCAAGTTCAGATACTAAATAAAAATATGATAATATGATTAAATATCAATTGACACATTGACACTGAATATAATTTTCTCATTTATTTATGAGATTCATTTCTCTAGCAACTACTAACTGATGTTTTATCTTGTTCTACGACCCATCAATTTGATAGGACCCTAGCTAATAATCAACCGAAACAAGAATGCTTTATCAATTTACGATACCCCGGCCTTTAATTCGAAAGTTAGTCTGGAAACCTTCCCAATGATGCTCAATAGGAATTTCACACTACTTGAGCATAACTTGCTAACCCTCACAATGAACTCCTTATATAAGCTTAGACACCATTTATTAACCGTAGACCTAAAATTATCCTAAGGAAAAAAAAGAAAATTAATGACATAATATATGTGAGTCTTAACATAATTGTTTCTTAAACTTGTATCACCTTTTATACATGAATTTAGGACTTGAGGCATGCTTTTCTATGTCCATACTTGTTAAATAGTGTAGTAGAATCTTGAGTTACTTTGTTTTACTCTTTGCTTGTCGCAGAAACATATTCAACATTGTCATCTTTGTAAATCAGGAAAAACTTGTTATCAAATTTTACAGGTCAGCTTACGTGATTCGTAGACATATTCCGTCTAGCTTTATTATTAGAAAGTTTATACTTACATACAACTTCCCATAATTGTAATTGACATCAGGAGAGAAGCATACAGGATGACAAGTTTTCGTATCCAATATACATTTCCTATTTGTTATATGCACCGGTTTATATTGCCGGCCCAATAATAAGCTTCAATGCATTTGCGTCACAGGTTAGTCTTATATCAAATAAATGATCTTGTTTCTCATATTTAGTTCTCGTTTCTCATATTTAATTCTTGCTTCTTATCATATAATTCCTTCTTAGAAAGTAGATTTGAAGGGAAAACTAAGTGAAGATGGAATAAATAAGAATCGAAGTATGTAGCTTCAGCCGCCCGGTATTTTGATCTCGTTATGCCTGCCGTCGCTTATCTCTTGAACCACCCTAGTGCCTCTTTTCTAGAGAGAGACTAAGCTAAGTAACATTAAAAGAATATTGGGCAGAAAGATGTCTTCTCATTGTTGAAAGGGACCTATTTATAGGTCGGTCAAAGATACAACCAAACTATCCTTGAAAATGACAACTAGAATCACTAGTAGTGATAACACATGAATAAATACTTAAAGCAATAACTAAAAGTGACAACATATAACGCTAGTTGGTCCCACGGCATATCTCTCGGCAGGCTCGTTAAGGATCCGTAGTTGGCAAGTCTTTAGCAAAGAGGGCATCCGTAACATATGTGAAATCAGCTTTTTCCTTAATTACGAGTATTAGTAGTATTTAAAATAAAATAAGTAATGAAACTCTATATATACTGCTAGGTTCCTCGGTTCATGGAATTTTTTCATGCAAAAGCAATCCAGCATTTGCACTCAGCAGCTCTATGCTATGTTGGCCGTCTTCACAAAGCTGCTTTCTTTCTTAGAACCTTATGATGTTTTTTCCCTGCTATGTCCTCTCAGCTTGACGTGCCTCAGAAAAGTTACACAATTAAAGATGTATTTCGGTATGGTGTTCGATGGGTTTGCAGTCTCCTCTTGATGGAAGTAATGACACATTTTTTCTATTACAATGCATTCGCAACAAGGTAGATATCTAGAAATCCCCAATACGCATCATTATTGGAATTTCATCTGAATTTTATAGTTTTTGTTACTAATGTTATTTCGTATTCTTAATAAATAGTGGCGCTTGGCGACATTTGTCTTCTATGGATGTGTTTATCGTTGGATATGGGGTGGGTGAGATATTATCTTGCCAAAGATGCACTTCTATTTTTTTTACTATGGTGTCTTTTATGTTCTTTCAATACAATACACAAGCTAGTTAGTTGGCTTTTGTAGAAAACTTGTTCTTTTTCATTCCAGTATACCCCTGATCTATTTCAAGTATTTAAACTATTCTTCACCATATTATGCTATTTGTGTAGGTATTAAACTTCATGTGGCTAAAGTTCTTTCTGATATGGCGCTACTTCCGTTTCTGGTCGCTGGTATGTTGGTTGGAAATTCATCTATTTCTATCAGTTTCCTAGTCATTTTTTGTGATTTTTGAGAGATTTATAGAGAAACGATATTCCAATATATTGTAATGCTGTTTGGAGCATAATATTTATTCGAAGTTAAGAAGATAAAATTCCTCAAGTTAAGGCACTAAACTACCCAATCAACTTCACCAACTATTTAACTAATTGACCAAGTAACTCATTAACAGTTGTGCGGCCATCAGAGTTACTTTATGTTATGGACGTATACGACTCCGAAGAAAAAGGTGACGAGTCTTCATTTTTGCAGATATGTGGGGTAGAAACCCCCGAGAACATGCCAAGGTGTATTAATAACTGCTATAACCTGGAAAGCTTTTGGAAAAACTGGCATGCTTCCTACAACAAGTGGCTCGTGAGGTGCAACTTTCGACTCTCCGGTTTATTTTCCAACGAGTTAATGTGGTTTCTCTTGCTATAATAATGACTTGTATTGTAGGTATATGTACATTCCTCTAGGTGGATCACAAAGGAAGCTACTCAATGTTTGGGTTATCTTCACTTTTGTTTCCCTATGGCATGATTTGGAGTGGTAGTTGAACTATCCATCGTGTTTTTTTTTTTCTTATCGATATTTTATCCATAAAGCAAAATAAGCTTTGATATTCGTCAAAACCGCAGCATAAAATCTTATTGTTGTGACTTCAGGAAGCTACTTTCGTGGGCATGGTTGACTTGTTTGTTCTTTATTCCGGAAGTATTATTCAAATCCGCAGCAAACACGTTTGAGGTAATCCTGATTCTTCTAATGCTGGAATCACGTATCTGATGTAACCCGAGCATTGATAAGTCTTGTTGTTTAGTGGGTTAAGTGTCATAATCGAGTGAATGTTGTTAAACGCTGTTTAGAGAGTTAGTCGAGTCAATGTCGTTAATTGAGTCCATTAGGTTGTAAGCTCCTTTCCCTATATAAGGGAGTTCATGTAATGAAAAAGGTAGCCAATAACCAAATCACAAGACTTAGTCTCTCAAGAGGAGATTAGGTTTAGTGAAGGTTGGCCTTCGTGTTCATCGTGTTCTTGATTCCGAGAGTGTCGATCTCGGCACATAACAGTATCTTGGTCTGTGTACTTATTAGAACACCATTTGAATGGACCATCTATCCATGTCTTTGATCACATTGACACGCTGAGACACCCTACGCGATTTATATGTTTTATACTTTTTCTAGTATTACTTTGAGCTGTCATGATTTTAATTAGTCTGTTAAAATGCCTTTGGTTTATCACAGTTCATGCTAGCTCAGGACTCGACCTTTTCATTTTGCAAGTCTTTAAAAACTTTGTCTTCCAGGAAATATTTGAAACGTTTCATTTATGATTTTTTCCAGGCTACGAGCGCTTTTAGGGTGTTTGTACTCCGTGAACTTCGTGCAGTTGCCGGTGCTATAACAATCACCTGTCTCATGGTTGGTTTCTTCCGTGTTTAACATCATCGTTATTTAAACCCTTGTTACAATCAAGACATTTGAGGACATAATTAAATAAAGAAAATCCCCTAAACACGCCTCCGTCAGCACCTATATACTAACAAGAGCTTATCATAATTTAATCCGGTAATATAATTTTCTTACGAGTCCCGCACCAAAAAAAAAAATTGTTTTCTAATGCATGCATCTATTATTTCGTTAAGTATGCTAAGACATGTTACTCGGTACCTAGGTTGCGAATCTCGTCGGTTTTGTTATGGGAGGTTCGGGCATCAACTGGTTGATTTCTCGGTTCCTCCAAAAAGATGGTACATATGAGCTCATACTCCTTGAACTTTAGATTTCCTTAGAAATTAAGATGGGCTAATGCAAAGTTTGTACGCAGGGACACCGGTGCTGGCTGGAATGTTTTTCACTTTTTACGTGGGAACCAAGGTAGTCATATGAGCCTTTCTTCTTACAATTTTACCCTTTTTCTGTCATCATGTTTTGGTATTGTGTTCAATACTTCGAGTGATAGAATATTATTGATATGCAGCTTATGTTCCACGTCGAAGATTTCAAGCAAAGTAGGCGCTAAATCCGCTTTTCTTCATGGCACATATTGTGTTTATTTTCGGGATTTTGGTCATTGCTTCACCCTGCTTGATATCGACTTTACGAATTGCTTTATATATAGAGGGGGAAAAGATGAATGTTTTTCCTTGTATTCACTCTTTGGTCGCTCACTCGAGATCTCAAAAGGTACTGCTGTAATTTAACCTAAAAGTTTTTGTAGTCGTCATATTTACTACATACATATACGTATTTATATGTACATTATATTTTTTGGCTGAATTATGTATGTATTAATGTCTAGTGAATTAAGTGACTCAATTGAAGGTTATGCCGCAGATCCAAGACGGAAAGAAAAAAAATTAAATCACTAAGCTTTGCGCTATTTATCGGAGCTGAAATGCTATATTGGTTTTTCGTTTCGAGTCCTAATTTATTAGTCTTCATTTCGAATCCTTATTCGGTACTGGTTTTATCCCAAAAAATCATACCAGCATGATTAATTTATAGTCTAGGGTTTAGGTATTTTCCCAAAGTTGGTACTAAAAGAATTAAAGAAACCAGTTTCCCAATTTGAGAAAAAAGCTGGTCTCATTTTTTTTAGTTTCGATATATAAAGGGAAAAAGAAAAAAAACTGAGATCAACAAAATAATGTCAAATAAAAAAAAAATCGATTCTAATCCAGTTTCTTACGTCTATTGCCTCAATCGGTAAAATCCGTTCCCAATCATTATAACCAAGATTCAAGTTTTCACGGTTCACATGGGTTTACCATAAACCGGTAGCGGCAACTCTAACATGGATTACTAGTAGAGAAGTCCAGACGGGTGGGTGCGGGCTGCCTGCACCCACGCATTCACTGCAGGATGGGCTGCCTGCGCCCTTGGGGGTGGATTTTTCCGCCCTACACAATTTTATTTTTATTTTTAGTTTTATTTTTTCAGTTGATAAAAATCCGGTGTGGATTTTCCTGTGGGCCCCATGTAGACACAGAGATTGGATTTTTTTTTTTTTTTTGAATGGGAGCACAGTGATTGGATTTAGAAGTGAGGATGTGATACAAAATTGTACAGGTTGGTTGGATCAGGAAGCCGCGTCCTGACCTGACTGTGACTGACACCAACGCTCACTCTTTTACTTGTGTTGACTGGTTGTTGCTCCATCCACAGACACAACCACCAAATCATCCTCCAATACATGCATAGATACATAGATAGATACACTGTTACATTTTTACTTAATTGCCTTATCACATGCCTCACTCCACTCTCACTATTGAATAATTAAATAAACATGCTTCTCTGAACATGGCATCGAGATGTATTCTCGGGGGCAGAACCGTCCTTTTCACTCTCCCGCCGCCAAAATGCTGATAATGTATTGAATCTCTCTCTCTCTCCCGTATGGATTTCCAACACCAAACGTTTGTACAGTTTCACAAAGACAAAGCATGACGCAATCCATGTGTCTCTGTTGTGTTGGTCATGCGGTATGAGACTTGTGAGGATCCATGTGCGGGTAGAGCCCCAAGATGTGCTCCGGCATGAAGTCGTGGCGCGTCAGGATCCCCACGATCGGAGGCCTCTGCAACGTCCGGAACATAACGTTAACGTTTTTTCGATTTTTCGTATTTCCTGTGGCTTGAACTTGTATTTTGAACAAAGTAAGTTATTTCAAGTGAGAGTGAGAGAGATAATTACCCCTTGACTCTTCGGAACAACGCACATATGCCTGAGGCCGAGCTGGCGGAAAAGTATAGCGGCTTTGGCGAGCGACATTGTCTCGGCAACGGTGTAAGGCGACGTGTTTGTGATCGGATGGAGATCCACGTACATGTCCATCTCGTCATCGTCGATGTCGAGATCGTCGAGCTTCACTCCTTTCCCTGACCCGGCCTTGGCAAACTCAGACGCTGCAAAGCTGCGCAGAATATCTCGGCCGGAGAGGACTTTCTCCCGAGTGAAGCTTTTACGCTTGAGCAGCACAAGCAAGTGCGACCGCAGCACGAGCCCGCACAGCTCTGGAGAGTCCCCGTCGGAGAAAGGCGGCTCGTCGATCACCGGGAACCCGTTGTGCCCGGTTGAGCGCAGCGCGTACAAGATGTTCCCCACCTTCTCGACTCCAAAAAACGATATGAGCGGGCCTGAAACGACGTCGCCGGCCACCAACTGTCTCATATATGGCTCGGCGTGAGCCTCCATGTACGGAAGCCCCTTGATTTTCACAATCTGATCATATACGCCCTTGTTGAAGTTATCACCGACGGTCTTCGAGATCAGGAGAACCAACATCACAAGAGGGAGCATCAACAAATCGTTGGTGAGTTCGAGGAGTATGATGCAGAGCGAGACGGTCATTCTCATTGTGCCGCCGAGGAGTGAGGCCGCGCCGAGCAAGGAGAAGAGGCCGGTGTCGAGCGTTGAAATGTTCTCGAATAGCCTCCCGACGAGTCGGCCGTAGCAAGCCCCAGCGAGGATCACGGGTATGAACAAACCGGAGGGAATGGCGATTCCATAGGTGATAATTCCGAGGAAGTAAACAGCGGCGAAGAAGAGGAAGAGGGACGAGATCCGGAACTCCTTTGTCGTGCTGGTGCTTAAGAGGTTGCGAATGGCGTCATCGTTGGTGTTGAGAAAAAGCGATGCAAGGTCGTTGTAGTGTCCCTCCGGGCACTGGAACGCCTTGTAGTTCCCGGAACCGTCAAACGTCGGGCACGCTGCCACGTCATCGGGGCAAGGTATACAGCTCGCGAACCACGGAAGGCAGTATGAGCAGCAAGTCGTCAAAAGGGCAATGCTCACAACCACCAAGATCTTCATTGCAGGGCCTTTTCTGCAATTTGAAAAGATTCCGAGCCCCACAGCGTATTATAATTTTTTTAAGACAAATGCATTATCTTTATTGATGTCACAAGAACCTCTCGTATCTCACGAATACAAGTTCAAATACTCAATTACGTAATTTATCGAACCAAAACAAGAGAAACGAAAGAGAACATACTCGTGCACAATGCTATAAGTCCGAACCACCTTGTCCACAAGGTAATTGTACAGGCTTCCCATGACACCACCAATGATGCCGAGGAATACCACGGCGAGTATATCAGGTGCGCTGTAAGTCACTCCGACAGCGCTGACATCATACATTATCAGCCCTCCTTTACCGAATAGACCGCAAGTTCCCGTCGAGCAGAACTGTATGAACCCTCTGAGCACCATGGCTACCACCGCGGTGGTGAAGAATGTCCTCCATAAAAGAGCGCTCCGCCACCTGAACCATTCGAAATACCGAACACGCGATCACTAGAGCGTTCTCTGCAATTAGCGGAAAAAATAGATTCATAACATAGAGAAGGAGGAGTACCAGGAGGCGGCCTCCTCAAGGGCAAAGAGGACGCCCCCGACCGGGGCACGAAAGGCAGCAGCGACACCTGCAGCGGCACCGCATGTGATGAGGTCGCGGCGGTCTCTGTCGTTCTTGAAGAGCCTGAGCCAGGACCAAGTGAGGTGGTATTTGCGCGAACCGCCCTGGCCGAGCAGAGAGGCTATGCAAGCCCCTGTGTGCACCATAGGCCCTTCCTTGCCCACCACGAACCCCGCCGAGACGCCCAAAATGGACCCGAAGATCTGCCAATCCACAGAGAAAGCATTTAAACAGAAACATTATTATAATCAATGTCTCGGCACTGCACGCGGCTAAAAATTTGACATTCAGAGAAGATACTGACCTTGACAAACAGAGTGCTCGGAGCCAGAATCGAATGAGCGTCGATGCCGTTAAGATAGGCTTTGACCTCGGGGATACCCGACCCTGCAGCGGCCGGAGCCACGTAAGCGCAAAGCGCCCCCGCGGCCGCGCCTAAGGCGATGTTGCATCCGGCGAGCGCCATGAAAGCCTTGTAGTACCTGGACCGCACAGGCGAGACTCTTTCAGAAAACAGAGAACAAAAGCAGATGCGGAATCAACTCCCTAGCTAGCAGAGAGGAAACGCTCACTTTCCCTGAGTCATGAGATCGTTGGTGAGAAGCAGCTTGAAGCCGGAAATGTTCTCGGCGGCGAGCGTGTTTAAGACTCCGACGAGGCCGGTCCCGAGGCCGATGAGCAGCGCGAAGGCCCACTTGAGCACCACGTACTGGAATATCTGAACCTTCTTCCTCGCCCTCCAGTCCTGCTTGAACAGTGCGTTCTCCACGATCCTGAACACCATCATAATTCACAACCACTGGTCAGTCAATTTCCACACACAGACATGGATTGGATTGCCATGGCATGATCATGAATCAGTACTCATAGTCGAGGCTCTCGATGGAGTAGACAGTGGAGCCGACAATGGCGATCTGGGAAGTGGTGTTGGCCCTCTTGGTCAGCAGGGGTTGACTGTGGGAAGCGGAGACTTCCGGCCACTCCTTGCCGTCCCAGAGCTCCTGGCTCTCCACGTCGACGACGTAGCTCCGATCACGATCGTGATCATCATCGCCATGATCGTACTCATGTCCTCTCCGATGATCGTTATCCATTTGAGCCCACTACTACTTGTCCTTCAACAACACTTGGTTCTCAAATTAATTTTCTTTCTAATGGATCTAAAGCAATCATATTTTTTTAGATGTAATATTTATATATTAATGTCATATGTGTACAGTACATACTATAGTTGTTATTTATAATAAGAATAAAAAATTAAAAAGTTAAGACATTAATTTTTTTTATTTTTTATTTTCGGCAAAAGTTGTTTTATTTTTTTGAAGCAATTTGATTTCATTCAATCAAAAAGGTTGGGGAGAAAAATCCCTCAACACCGTTGCTACAAGCCACTCCGGGCAATAAGGACACATAAGGTCCGAAACAAGAGAAGAGAGACGTCTCTTGGCCAAAGCATTGGCCACCTCGTTACATTCCCATGGAATCCATGTCCAGTCTCCGGTCCCGCCTAGCTCTCGGCCGAGTGCTCCCGCACCTCGACAAAAGTTGTCAAACACTTATTTTGTTTCTTTCTTCATGCTTTCATCCAAAACCATTAACCAGCGCCACGTGTCATGTTTCTAAAATCATTAAATATGTGTCATTGATAAATCAATTTTTTTTATTATTAAAAATGATATATTTAATGGATTCCAAAAAATGACACGTAGACAAAAATATGACGAAAGATACAAAATAAGAATTTGACAACTTTCACCGCACAAAAATTATAGATACGTATGCCACTATTTTTTCTTTTACAATAATAATAATAATAAATATATTCATGGACGAATCTGTCCTTAATTGTGAAGTCGTTGAGAAAAAAGAAAAAGAAAGAAGAGAAAAAGGCAAGTGAAAGAAGCAAGGCCACATATATATGCATGCAGTTGTGTCGCATGTGACATGTTTTGGCTTATTCTCTTATTAGTACTAAGGGTTAATCTCGGCAAAAGTATCAATACTTTTAAAAAGTAGACTAATAAATACCAGTTTTTTTATAGCCCGGATAAAGTTCCAATCTTTAGTTTTGTGTCCCTATTGGTACCTCCGAAAATAAATCGCCTCCAATGTTACTCACGCCACGTCAAAGTTTTGGTTTTGTATTCCAATGCTTTTGTTACCCGAATAAAGTTCCAATTCGCTTGTTTTGTCTCCTCATATCACTTTCGTGAAAACTTCAAACCATGGATTATGCCGTTTTCGGTGTTGAATTAAAAAGTAATTTTTCTCCCTTTTAAGTACATATTAACGATTATCTTTGATTGTCCAACTTTCCTATGGCTAATTTACTCCGGAAATGTGGATAAAAATTTGTAACGGTGGCGTGAGTAACAATGGAGGATGATTTTTTTTTCGGAGGTACCAATAAGGACACAAAACTAAAGAATTAGAACTTTGTTCGAACAGTAAAAAAATTGGTATTTATTGATTCATTTTTTAAAAGTATTAATAATTTTGTCGGGATTAACCCTAGTACTAATAACCTCAATCTTCATTTATTTATTCATTGTTATCTTGAGCAAACAACTACTAGTCTTCACTTCCTAAACAAATAAGCATATATACACGTGTTGTGTGTGTGCAAACAAACTAAGTAATAGGTGCGGTCTTTAATATATAATAATATATCAAACATCGTTCTTTTTTTTTAATTTTATAATAAAAATCAAATATTCTATTCTAAAAGATGAAAACCACCTCTATTTGATTTCGACTGTGGTAAATATTAGTTTATTTTATCACATTTATCGCTTTTAAGATTTATTACGCATAATTATTATACAAAAAAATAACGAAGTCTCGAAGTACATAAATAATATTGATAGAGTTCTTACAAGTCCAACATTGAGCCAATAAGTGATAATTTAAAAAGATTACTAATAAAAATAAGTTTTAAGTCCTTACTGCTTTGTTCTAAGTTCAATTTTTTTACCATCCACAATTACATCAAATAATTTCTATCTTTCACAACTACATCAGTAAACATATATCGCCAAAAAATAATTATTGGACAAAGGAGTCGATAAAAAAAATATTTTCGACATCATTATTATTACTGATAGAAAATATAATATTAGATTTAGTGATGAAGCGGTATAAACAGGTATACGGTTGCAATTTTCATATCAAAGCCGAACACTTTATTTTGATATGATTGAATATTCATTTATTTTTTATACATTCGGTTTTAACCACTTTAAATATATTTTCACTCTAAACCTTATTGGTTTAATTAGTTTTAAATTAAAAAAAATGTTGTTTCTTTCATTCTCCACCAGTGTGTACATATTTTTTTTCCTTAATATGACTAAATTGCGTATCTTACGCTCCCCATTAATTTTTTTAAAAATATTTGCAAGTATTATAAAATTTGAAATTGTGGCCATTATTTTTCCAACAATAATTCTTAATGAATTAATATGGTCGTGCTATAAATACCCTTTTTTTTTTCTTTGTTAATGGTCATCCGTATCCGTTTAGTGACACGTACGCTTTAAGTGACATGTGTTAGACGACGAGTGGCGTCATAACAATTTTTCTGACCTCTCAGACAAAATTGAATATGAGTACTTGTATATAAAAAAAAATTCATTTGATTAATTAAAAATAAATACAAATAGTAGGATGGCGGATGTGGCTTTTCACATAAATTGAAGTAAGTTTTTTTTTTTTTTTTTGTTAATATTATTTTTGGTTATTAGTGAAGTACTAATTGGAATGTGTTTTGGTTAATTTTAGTGAAGTGACGATTGTAATCTTGTTTTGGTTGATGATATTGTAATACAATCTTGTCATACCTATTACAAGCATACTTCCAAAACAAAGCATGCAATGCCATAACTTTTACAAACAAAGTTCCAAGACAAACCATACCAATGTAATAACAAAAACCCAAACTATTCCTAAACAACCAAGGTAAAGTTTCATTTGCCTAAAGTTGAGAAGTCGAAGATTAAGAATTCGAAGCTTGCGATGCGGCTTCCCGTGCCCTTTGGTTTAGTCTTTTATGTCGTCTCTTCAAAGATTTCGTTGTTTGTTGAGCCTCCTCCTGTGGTCGTCCAATTTTCATTTTCCCCTTTCGCCGGCTACAAAAATGCATTAAATGAATTATAAGTAATTGAGAGATAATTCAAAAGCAATTAAATAGTAAAGTTAATTCAAATAAATTGATAGTACCTTCTCCTGTTAAACGGATAGGGTTGATAGTGCATGTTGAGCTATGAATGTCTCATTTTTGTATGATTCGTGGTGATATCGAATTTTGCGGCCCAGGTTGCGGTTAAGGCATGCCCATATGGGTTTTCTGTAAGTTAAAATTTCTTATGTGTACACTTTTTTAACACTTCAAAGTGACACAAAAAATCTCTAAAACACCGTAAATAATTATTTTTTTAGCTTTCACTCAAGCAATAACTTTACTTTTTATCGCTGGATATAATCTAAGCGATGCAGAGATTACTAAGTTTCACCAGTGTTTAAACTTTAAAGCACGGATATCGATACTCTTTGATTCCTGATTTAATAAGTTTGGTAGGGCTACTCGGGTTGTTTGGAAGTTGTTTCCAAAACGATTTTGCATTTTCTCAAAAGATACCCAAGGGATATTCCTCTCAAAATATGATTGGTTATCTTTTTAATGAAATATTTTATGAAGTCATTTTTTCATTTTGGTTTTTTTACACTAGACAATGAAAACAACTTTTACACGTTTTTATTTTGGTTACCATGCCTATTCACTCCCCCATTTATAAAATTAGTTTTTTTGTTGTTGTTAAAAATTAGTTTTAATTAATATGGTATATTTTTCTTACTTATTTGTATATATTTTAATTAGTTTCAATTAAAAAAATTATTATTATTTTTTAAATCAGTTTTAGCAAAATATTAACCAAACAGTGTTTTCTTTTTTCTTTTCAGAAAACGGGCCAACAAAATATTAATCAATCACATTTTCAAAATATTTTCATAAAGTGGTTTTAAAAAATAGAAAATGCAAACCCACAATTAAAATACAAAACGATTCCAAACGTTACCTTTCTTTTTACAAGTTGAATTAGAAATCACAAAAAGCTATTAAAATAGAATCGTAGACATGAGGCTTAGGCAATGATTTGACATAATAGAAATTTATGACCCCACAAATACAGTTGCTTTGGCTGTCTGTAATGTATGGAACTTGGAAGAGTAACTCATTACACCAAATTTCAAAGTTCAATATAGATGTGAATAATAGTTTTCAAGTTGTGATCTACACTATTTTTCTAAAGTAAAGCTTATTTATAGACCAACAAAATAGTAAAGCTTATTTATAGACCAACAAAATGCTTCTTCTAGTGTAGTCTACACTAGAAGAAGCATTTTGTTGGTCTATAAATAAGCTTTACTTTAGAAAAACACAAATAATATTACCAAATCTTTAAAAACAATTTTCTTTGGTCGGGCCGACTCGCGTAGAATTTGTACAGTAGCGCGGGACTCTACGTTTCTTTGTATATAATATAAAAATAAAAGAGGTCACAATAAAATATTCTCATAACTCGCAAAGGTCTCAATTTTTATTACATTATTGGGGTGGAACAAAATCATTCCAGGCATAATCCATTTAGAAAGAAGTAAAAATTTATAATAATATTGTACAATTGATCTGCTCATAGAATGCAAATTTAAAATACAACATATTATAATAAGAAGAGTGATGCAAATGCGAAGATCACGGAGAAGCGCGAATGCTTGTCGAATAAGAACGTGCATCGCCATCAAAGTTGAATTGTATGAGAGTTGAGAGAAAAAAAAATGGAAAGAATATAAATATATCTTTATTTATTAAAAACCGAGCATTGGAACGAAAATTGGGAACTTGAATCTCTATTTAGATCGCAGATCCTAAACTAGAAATTGGAACGTGTGGTTTCCGATTTTGAAAATACTAACTTCAAACTAGAATTAGATCGAAACCGGAATCGAACAATAAATTTTGAGGCATGCATCCAAGTACGGGATCCACACAAGGTTGGACAGCAACGGTGCATCATGTCGATATGTGATTAATTCTTATGGGCCTCATGCTGCCATAAAGTCATTATATTAAATTTAAATATACATTATTATCTTTTGTATGATTGGATTTGGACTTTTCTATCTGCATTATAAAATATATAATATTGTACGTGAGCTGTGATTGGAGGTTCTTACAAGGAAACTAAACTTATTGAAATAAGAAAAGTAATAGCTTGAATAGGATTGGCTCTTGGCAAGCTGAGAAGTGCCTAAAAATGATATGCAAAAACGATTCGCGACATCGCATGGGAAGATATATAGTCGGTATTGGCTCTCTTGCAAATCTGTGGAAACTTCGAATTTGGACACGAGATACGATATGATTATTTTTGACGTGATACATTACTAGGAATTGATTTCCACCGAATTAATTATAATTTGTTTTATTTCGACATTATGTTGTAAGGATCTCGATACCTTACGATCTTTACTCTTTACAATCATTACGAACATACTACATATAATTTGAGTGATTATATGATATAAAGTAGATGAAAAGTAACTTCTTCTAATAGAGATTCGTTCCAAGGATAGCAGTAATTTGAGCGACTATGTTAACCTTAGGATAGCCTGAGAAGATCAACATGTTGATCACGTCGTGGTGGGACGGGGTTGACATGAAGTGGGTTTAGAGTTTCTGATATATGACACGACTATGACTCAGATCGAGCCATCACATCCCATAAATGATTGAGTCACATTAATAACTTTTTTATGATTATAAGATTTCGTGATGATTTTAATCTAAGTCAGAAACATTATTTAATTTTTTTATTACACTTAACGATTCTTATCACACATTGACTCAATGTGCTAATTAAAGGCAAACTCAACATATTCTTATAAGTACTTGTAAACAGAAAGCATGGATTGCCGAGACGTGTTAAACACTCTCTTTAAAGCTTTCGCCTTCTCTATGTGCTTGAAGTTTGTTAGGCATTAGCTTCTCGGGAATCGGTCGTAGCCCTTTGAAGTTTGTCGACATACTGAACTTCCTTAACTTTATCACCCAAAAACTCATGGACAAGAAACATTGGGAAAATAAATAAACTGAATTTGGCAAGTAAAAATCATCATAAAATAAGAGTTTTTATAAATCAGTTTTTAAACGGTGGGTCGAATGAGTTTGAGATCAACGATGTTGTGAGGGAGACAATAAATTGAATCACAGATTGCAAATAATTATAAACGTAATGAATAGAATTCAAATTTCATAACGCTTATAATCCATCTGTCTGTCTTAGATAACGTTTGAATGTTGGTATAAATCAAATTTATTGAAAAAAAACGCTCGTCTCGAATGTTCGATATTTCGACCTACTTCATGATAACTCAATTTGATTTAACTAAAATTTCGATCCTACGTCGATACCATTGATCAAAATTATTACGTAATTAAGGTATGTCATATAATATATTTAGAGTAAAATCCAATCTTACTATATAAAGAGCTATAACTACAAATCCAATTGATCTTGATCTTGAAACGTCTTGGTCTCGTATCGTTCAGGATCTCACACCAACTCTTGAAATGCTATAATACCCAAAGAAAGCAACACACAATTTATTTATGATAATAATAAATAGTACTATAGAAATCCCTTTCCAAAAATATTATTTTAAACTTATGGAGAAACACTCCAAATGTAAGGTATTATTATATTACTATTTACTACTATTGGTGACGTTTTTGCCTTTTGGCAATCAATTACTCGAAGCGTGTTTGACGCTTTGCAATTGTTTGCAAATTAGAAAATTCAGTCCAATACATTTGTTGCGTGTACTATATAACTTCAAATGGAATTTATATTTCTTTTATTCGAAAGAATCATTGCTTTATTAAGTAAGTCGATGCATCCTAGAGTAATATTAATTTTATATAGACTAAATTCGTCCAATTCTTTAAGGGTTAATTGCGGCAAAAATACTCAATCTTTAGTCAAATTATTTTTCCATAAAACCAATAATGAATATTTAAATATAATTTTTCATTTTAGAAAAGTGGATCAAACGAAATAAATGAAGAAAAAAAATCCCCGTTCACGGTTCACTCAAGCTCCGCCTTCGATCCGTTTCACAGGTGAAACGAAATCGCTTAATATGTTTAATAATAATAACCAATAATAATCATATGATTATTTAACGAGAACTTTTTTTAAAAAAAAGAACAATATATAAATAAAAAAAAACATATTAAAAAATTATTATTATTCTAAAATGCAAACACAAAAAATATCATGCAAATAAATAAAAATAATTTTTGATTAAATATAAATATGACTACTATTTTTTGTTTTTAAATAAATGGTGTGTATTTAATTATGTCTTGACTTTTTAAACATTATGTATGCGTTTATTAGTTATTATTATTAAACATATTAAACAATGTTATTCGACGCGTGAACCGGACCAGAAACATAGTTCAAGTGAACCGTGAGCGGTGAAAATTACTTCGTTCTACCCACTTTTTTAAAAATAAAATTATAACCAATAATGAATATTTAAATTTAAATATTCATTATTTGTTATTATTGAATTTTTTTTATTAAAATTAAAAATAAAAATAATTTTGTTTAAAAAAAATATATTTTTTTAAAAAATATATTTTTTTAAAATTATTTAATAAAATAATAATTACGTGGCATGCCACGTGGCAGTCAAGTGTCATGTGGCATGCCACGTGGCAAAGACTGAATGCCACATAGATAGATATTCTCGGTCAACTCTCAAATGCTAAGTTTGGGTACTTTTGCCGCCATTTACGGAGGTTGTATACACAGTAGAGAATTTGACCAAAGGTTGGGTATTTTTGCCGCAATTAACCCATTCTTTAATTATATTATATGTAATAGTTGTGGTAACAGTATGTATTCCGTTATGAGTATTTTTTAGAGCTACAAAAAAGTTATGGCTCAACCTAAAAAAATATGTTGGAGGTCTATTTTTTAGAACCGAGCGACCTGAAAAACATAAAAGAAATATTTATGAATAAACGCGCCATTTTTAAGAGCAAAGTAGTTTCTATTTAGTTTAAGGTCCCTAGACTTTCCTATAAGTAGGAGCCTCATTTGTATCAAACAATATCTCACTCACACGCAAAATTTAGTTTACTCTCATATATGTATATCTCGGTTCAATACCCAACTATTGTTGGTTGGAGCAGAGGAGCTAGCTAGGGGGAAGGCGTCAGAGTAGTCTCTGACTTTTCAAAGATAAAGGTGGAGGAGCTAGCTAGAGAGAAGGTGCCGGATGAATCCCCGACTCTCCAGAGATAGAAGAATCGAGATCCGAGCTTCGGCCGACCACCGTCTCCACAATCAGCTCCAGGCTTGCCCGAAGCTCAGGTACATATATCCTAACTCCCACTTTGAACTACATGAGGACCTAATCTTATTTACATAGGAAACCTCGCTATTAGTAACGAAGTCCGACATCATATATCATCAATCCCTAACTCTCCAGAAGCAAGGTATGAGTCCCAACCTGACTGTTAGCAGAGGTGTTGGTTCTCTATGGTTACTGGCTTATGTCCCGGGTCTAATCTGACCACTCCGGCGGCGGAGATACTGGATGGTCACGGGTCGATAGACTATGTTCCAATCCTACCGCGAAACAAAAGTCCCAGAGTTCTGGACCTCCAAGTCAACGCCCTCTATCCAGGGAAGTCAGTAGATGACGATGAGTCCAGCCCAATATCAAGACGTGGGTCGTTACAATGTTTGATTCATCAACGCTGAAGCTCGAACGATATATCGCGATATATCCGAAAACGATAGCGATTTTTTTCGAATATCATATCGCATATCATTTTTTTCGAATATCATATGTCGTCGATATATCGTCGGCATTCCTCGATATTTAAAACCATGGTTGTACATACATATTGAAATGTACAAATATATATATATTTATATTATATATATATATATATATGAAATTATAAAAAATTGGATTCGACTCATTGTGTTATATAGTGTCCTAATCGTATAGTACGTCATGCATGTTTGATCCAATTGTGAGTCTTAATAATTATATAGTATTATATTGTATGTGCATGTGACAATTCCCATAATGAGGGTCTCGATTACACAAACTCGTTGCACCTTTAAAACCGTTTTCCATATTTAAGACTCCTCTTAAACGAATCATCGATTAATTGGTGTTTTTTTCTTATGTAAGACACGTGCGCTTTGTAGCATTCACTTATACCACTTGTCTTGACCTAACACGTAAAATTATTGAGTTAAAAGTATTAGGTGTAAAGCTTTGCTTTTTAAATTATCAAAAGTTTAGAAGATAGGACTGACATCAAACGATTAAAAATCAAATTATGAATTGTCTTTTGATGCTCATGTGAATGGTTATTGGTATGTGATTCATCTTCAATTTGAGGTCAACAATATATTTTTTTTAATATATATATATATATATATATATGACCACTAGATTAATTCTTATGATGCATTATTTAATTATTATTATTTTTACTATGTTTTTTGTTTCATTTTAATGTGTTTTTTTTCCTTCAGATTTTTCATATTTATAAAAATCCGTATAAATTAGTTCTTTACCTATTTAAGAGAACGGGCTTTTAGAAATTAAGCAAAATCTGCCCAATTTTGAAGCCTGGAAAAATCAGGACACTAATGAGACCAATATTTTAGAAACCATTAACCGCAAATCGAGAAGAAATTCAATTTATGAATATATCGATGGAGTTTTCTTAAGATTTTAAAAACTGTTACTGATTCTATAAGATGCTGCAAAATCGATGGGTATATCGGCGAGATTATCACAAAATAAATATTTAAAGATATTAATTCTTTATAGATATTATTTAATAATTATAAAATCAATTTTATAGTTTTTTTTTTAGATAATTTTTAAGATTATGCGGATTTTAGGGTTTTGTAGTTTTTACGTGGCATGCAAGTTACTGGCCGGTTTTGGTAAAACGATAACGGAGTGCATTGATAGCGTACCTATATTGCGAGTTACCCATGGTATTTCCTTAAGGCACGGTATTTTGCAGTTTTTAGAACCGTAGCTGAAGGAAATCAAAAGTTCGGTACCGGTTTTACCCTTAAAGAGCAACAAAAGGGAGTAACGGTTCTTCTTGATTACTAAAACAAGATTTCATAGAATGTCATGAACAAGTGAATCTGCACCTTTACTTTCATGTCTATATATACAGTCTAAACCAATTTGCGGCTGTGTATAAACATCTGTACACGAATGCGGATCAATGTGGAGAGATGTTTTCTGAGAAAGCTATCACGAAATGGAAGGCAGCATCGGGGTCATCCCGAGGCCGGAGCCGCCGAAGCTTCCTGGCTCAGCATGCTTCACCGTCCCGTAGTGGCGGATGTGGCGGAGGAGCCTCGCCAGGAACGTGTTGTGGCATATCGTGGAGCTGTCGCACACCACTGCCACATGTTTGCGCGCCCTCGTAATGGCCACGTTCATGCGCCGACTGTCGCCAAGAAAACCTACCGCTCCGAGAGTGTTCGATCGCACCTGAAAAGTCACCGACAATATACTAATTGGTACTACAATCCGCCGAGCAAGCACATTTCGTTGCAAAAGGGCTGAAATTGGAATAGTGAGTATTTTGAAGTTTCCGGTTTTTACAAATAAAATACCGATTACCATATTTTACCGGTTACCAGTAATAATAATAAAAAACAGGTCTTTTACTAGCTATAAACAGGGACCATTATTTACTGGTTTTGCCAGCTCTAAAAAACCAGGTGGTGAATACCGGATCCCGGTTTTTTATCCCAAAATACAGGTTTTTAAACAGCTATTGGGAATCTGGTGCAAGTTTTCAAACGGTAACCGTATGAAAGTTCCACAGAAGTTAGTCAGGACACTAATGGAAAAATCTTTAGTGTCCTGATGGAAAAATCATTAGTGTCCATGGAAAAATCAGGACACTAATGCAAAAGCACACAAAATACAGGTCTTTTACTAGCTATAAACAGGGACCATTATTTATTGTGTGCTTTTGCATATAAACAATTTGGGTTAGATTGTTAGTCAGAAATCGGAATTTACCATGGATATGATCACCGCATCGGCTTCGCGGCCTTGGAAACTGTCGATTGTAGCGACCTCGACTCCAGCGGCAATGGGATGTTCCTCGAGACTGTCCCTCAGGAGCTGTACTTGAGCGACGTAAGGAGACTGCACGGCGATCGCTGTCGGATTGACACCTGTGAAAACCCGGGTCAGATGCGATGGAGTAAGAATACACCAAGTGCGGGGAGATTGAACAGAGTGGGACATGCAGAGCTCACCGGAATATATGAGAGAGAGGACGTGTTGCACGACGACGTCCACTTCACCTTCGTTGTAGAGTGAGCCCGTTCCGGCAGGGTCCAGATGCTCCTCACACCCCACCGACAGACTCCCGTACGGCATTCGCGTGTCCAGCAGCAGAAGCGGGCATTGCGTCATCCACGAACGCTGCGCAAAAGCCAGTCAGCATCTTCACAGTACTATGATAACCAGAAAGGGGTATAGGATTTAGGACGGTACCATGACGAATGGGGAATCGACGAGGAGGTGAGAGGAGACAGTTGGAGATGACACGAGCGAATCTTCGTACATCTCCTTGGACGCCCAGCTCGCGATCGCGTCATTCATCCTGTACTGCGTGGTCAGCTTGGTCGTGAGGAGGCCTCCGTGCAGGGTAGCCGCCCTCTCCAGCAGAGACACTCCGAGCCCGCCCTCCAGGGCCTTTCGGGACAGAATCACCGGCGCCAGCTGACACTGATCGCCAGCGAGGATGCACCGCTTCCCCTGCAGAATGGGAATCCAGCAGGCCGGCTCGATGGCCTGCCCCGCCTCATCGATGATTACGAGGTCGAAAGTGTCGAGTTTCCGGACCAGAGGATCAGCAGCTCCGGTGTTGGTGGCGAGGACGACCTGAGCTCCGGTGAGCACTTCCCTCACAGCCTCCTTCTCCTTCTTCTTCAACGCCTTTCCGAGCTGCTTAAGAAGCTGGCGAATCCCCGCTGCCAGAGAATCGTCCTTCAGACACTGCCTGAGGTCTTTCCTGAAATCCGACTTCTTCCTCTCCGTCTCCGCTTTGAACTCCGCAAGCTTCGAGTTGACGATCTCTGCCAGAGACTTCGAAGCAACGGTTCGGGATATTCGCGCCGGATTACCCACCCGGACAATGTTCAGCCCGGTTTTCGAAAGCTTCTCGACCATATTGTCCACTCCGGCATTCGTCGGAGCTGTTACGAGCACTCTCTCCCCCTGTTGAACGGCAAGGACTATTAATTCCTTGAGCAAACCCGTCTTTCCGGTGCCGGGAGGGCCTTGGATCACCAGAGTCGGACGCTTCTTGTTCAGACCCAAGGCAATGGCTCTTCTCTGGGACTCGTCGAGAGTTCCAATCGCCAAGTTTTCGCTCGGTATCTCCTCGTCCCAGTCGACAAAATTATTCTTTTCAAGCCCTACCACATCTTCTTTGTCTCCGAAGAGCGTGGCTACGACGGCGTTGGAAGGATTTTTCTTCCGGAGACCATGCTTATGAAGCAGCATCAGAGCTTCACAATTGCGCTGCAGAGGCAAAGGACTATGAGAAAGGATCGAAAAGAAGAAACCATTTTTTGTACCGGTTCTTGGTTTGAATACTAGACTTGATTCCCGCATCAGTTTATAAATCGGTAGTTTTTTTAAAAATAATACCGAGAACCGATATTTGCCGGTTATTTACTAGTATCAGTTACCAGTTCAAAAACAGTGAATATTGGTTTTATAGCGCCCCCGGTATTAGCGAGGCACCTCGTATGTGAGCACATCGGCAAGTCCATTGATGCGATCGATGCGGACGTTCTTGCCGAAGAGCTTGGAGAAGGTGGGATCCCCGTGGCGAGACTCTAGAGCAATGCTGATGCCACAGCCGTCCTCGCTGAGGTTGTCGACGAAGCCCTGCATGCAGGAGGTGGCTCCGGCGCCTCTGCTGTCGCAGCTCCTCACGCACACCATCTCTCCCGGCGAGAGGGTCGTTGGCGGCAACTTATGGTTGCCTTCAGCCTTAAACAGCACCAGATGCATCCCACCTAGACCTGTTTGCATCAACATCCTAGTTACAATCTAACATCTTCAGATTCATCATTCTGTTAGCTAAAAAATATCATTAGTTTTGCCCTCAATTTGTTATTTTAGTTAATTCTGTTACTCGTATATAAAAAAAAGTACAATTTAAATAATCATATATTTGGTTAGCAGAACTGACCTGTGGACGTACTGACTGCATTCAAGTTGCAGATGGTGTCGCAGAGCTCCTGCTGAGCCTGGCCATGGCTGACCAAGAACTCGATCGGCCTCGAGGCGGCTTCCGGCGACGACTGATCCGGCGTCGGAACCGCATTGAGCTCCTCCTGAGTGAACTCCAGCTCCGAGTCCCTTTCGATCCGAAGAAGCTCCGACATCCTACTGGCAAACTCCTCGACCCGTCCCTGCACAATGTCAACCCTCTCCACCTCCATGCCCAGCACGCCCGGCGCGCTCTTCGGCTGCTTCGGGGCCTTGCGCGCCACCGCCCTGTGCTGCGTCGAGTTTGCCAGCACCTTCAGGAGCTTCCACGAGCGCGTCTCGTGCCAGCTCGGCACCAGCGACTGTCGTTGGAGGCTCTGCAGGGCGTCGCGGAGCTCTCTCTGGAAGTGGTCGAAGAGGGTCGGGTAGTGCGTGCAGACCTTCAGGCACGTGGATTCGAGGCCCGGGGGCATCGGGGCGGCAGTTAGATAGGGCTGCGCGTGGATCACAAAAGCCAAGCCGGGCCCAGTCTGCTGCTGAAGCTCGGAGAACTCACTGGCATCGCCTATCTCGGCAGCTGCAAAGTCGGCAGCCATGGCCTTCATTCCCTGCGAGACCCACCGCACCACGCTCTTTCCCAGGTCCCGGCGGCCGAGTGGGTCGCCGGACAACTTGTTGTTGAGCTCAGGCGATTCCTCGTCCTGTAACACAAAGCAATGTGATTGTTGTTGAGCTAAGTAAACAACATTCTACACTTAAGGTCGAAAATTATTTTGTTCCAAACCCGACAGATTTTTCATGATGGACTACAAAACTGTAGAATAATATAGCAACACAATAATGCAATCTATACAAACAAAGATCTCTCAGATACCTTAAAAATTAATGTTGTCTCAAAGTTCTAGAAATTAACAATTTGTTGCTCAATAAGATTAAATTTTACTTCTTCAACTAATTTTCACCGTGCATGATCAGAATATCTAGCCATGATGATTGCGTTAAACAAAAACTTGAGCAATTGAACAATCACATATATTAAAGGGAAAATCGCAT
The DNA here is from genome assembly GCA_954871525.1 of Parietaria judaica. NCBI lineage: Eukaryota > Viridiplantae > Streptophyta > Magnoliopsida > Rosales > Urticaceae > Parietaria > Parietaria judaica. The sequence goes on along the minus strand of OX940865.1, from coordinate 10,886,887 downwards.
CGATAAATATAACTGATAGCGTATTGTGCACTTTGTAACGATGGATGATTACGTCAAGATTTAGACTTCGGTAGTAAAGTGCGTCATACGATATTAGTCAGGTATTTTGGCCGTGATTTTTCCTATATCAGATCTCCATACAACCGTGTTATGTCCTAGCAAAGGAAGCTCGCTTCTCACCACGAAAACCCACATTACATTACCGAATTCGAACACAACCAATTTAGGGGTGAAAGCGTTAAATGCAGTGCTGAGGGTATGAACTCATTAACAGTAAAACCGGTTTTTAACCGCTGTTTACCACCGATAACAAAAATGATAGTAACGAAAGAATATGACAACAATGCTATATTATCTAATATCAATGCTCAAATGCGAAAATATTCGATAAACCTCTCACGAATACGGAAAAATCAACACTTGGTAGCGGTTTTCTCATAGAAACCGAATACCACTACTCCAAAAACAGTTTAATCAGTAGCGGTTTTCCGTGTTTTTGTTCAAATCAACACAAACACACAAGCATCACAGCATAAGAAAGACGACCCACCTGGCGATTGGCACCGAGCCGAGGCTGGCGCTGGATATTCCCTGACACAGAAGAGCGGAGCTCTTGCTCTGGGTCCGGCTTGGGCTTGGCTCTGGGTTTGGTTCGGGGCCTTCGAGTCCGCTTGGTCCTCAAAGCATCGTCGGCCATGCGGGCGCCATTGGAGCAGGTGAGGAGCCGCAAGCGCCGGTGGTGGGCGTCGGGTCCGAAGCCGAGCGAAGTGGCCGGTCTCACCCTGATGAGCCTCAGAGCGTAGAACGAGGAAGCCCAGAACGAGGCCGTAGCAGTGGCTTCCATTTCGCTAGCTCAGCTCCGAAGAGAGAGACCCAAGGAGACAGCGCTGCTCTAAAGCTTAAGCTCCCAATCCCATGGCGAGAGTGAAATATCTGGGAAGAAGAGAAGGGCCTTCGAACGAACCTCAGCCGCCAAAAACGAGAGGTTTTGGCTCCAAATAAACCACAGCAACGCTTCGAGTTTTGATTGGCTCCTATTAATGGCGTCCATGGCTTTCTCACTGGCCACTTTTTTCTTTCTTCTTTGGGTAACTAGAAGTTATGATCCCTCAACTTTTGTGATTGTGCACTTTTCCCCTTTAAATTTTAGCTTTCGACAATAATACCCCTTGCATTTTAAAATAACGTAAAATAACAGGCGACTTATTAGAAATATTGTCAAGTTTTAAAGCATGGGTGTTAAATGTATTTTTTTTTTTTTTTTTTGAAGAACTATGGGATATTATTGTAAGAAACTAAACTTGTGAGGCATTTGCTTAAGATTTTGTATCCATGCTGATGAGTAACTTGGTTATCATACAACGTGTTTTATTTTTGGTCTATTGTTCAACTTTTTTTAGGGGTGGTTTTGGTTTTATTTATTATTTGGTGTCACTGGTTGAGTGGCGCGTGGAGTGACACGTAGCTCGTACTCAGCCACGCATAGAAGAGTAAGAGGACAAAGAGTGTGTCCACTCCCGAGTCCCAACTCTCTCTATTATAAGTAAATGTCCTTAGAGATCTTCAAGTAAAGTCAACAGCAATTAGGAATATTTGATGCTAAAATAATAGAATCTTTTGACAAAATGCGGCAAAAGTTATGTAATATCAAGCAAACAATCACGATATGTTTACTAATGATTTAATGTATATACTATATACTTTAATCTTATATGATATGATATGTTTACTAATGATCTAATGATTCATCGTTAAATTCACTTTTCAAATTTTGCAAATACATATATTTTTATGGGTAAATGAACGAAATGCCCATTTTGTGTCAAACCTTTTAAAAAACTACCCATTACGTGTATTTTTTACTCTCGCGAATGAGCATTTCTTAAAAGGTTTGACACAAAATTGGACATTTCGTACAATTTCCTTATTTTTATTTTTTGATATCGACACTAAATATCCTAAATGCGCACGATATATCTTTCATCGACACTAGAATCACAACTCACAATGCGCAAAATCAAAGCGTTTCTTGTCATTAGCTATTGCACAAGAAACCCCGTCTCCGCTGGCTCCGCAAAGCAAAAAACAATCGAGCAAGTTCAAGTGGGACGGGCTGTCCTAGGGAGGGAGTGCCCGTCCTGGGATCTTAGGCGAGCAAAACCCGCTCACCCAATAGGCAGGAAAAACACTGTTTAATTATTTAATATTTTAAACAAAATAAAAAATCAAAAGTTGGGCACGGGCACAGGCTGCCCACAGCCCGCAGAATGTGTGTCCAAACAGGTCATGTGCACGGGCAATCCACGCCCACAGTGGACGACTGTTAAGCAATAATCGAAAGAGCAAGAAACAAAATTGACAAGTTTGCATAACATGTAGTATCTGATATTACATTAGTGTTTGTTCTCTGCAGCATTCAACCTAACTGGATTCCGGTACAAGGAATTATCATCGAAACTCGTTTACAGATGCAAAAATAGCCGTGGCTGCCGTGACTGATGACTAAAGACAAAAATAATAAAACAGATAATTTGGAACGGGAACCTTTTTAATTTAGATTCTTGGAAGTGAAGCATGCACGGTAATATCGGCGTGTTCATACAACGTCTTGCTGCCTTTTCTTTCTCGGCTTGCGCTTCTTCTGCTTCTGTTTGAGTCTTATCTGATCTTTAACAAACTTCTCCCATTCTTTTCGGTTTCTCTCATAAAGCACCATCACGGCCCGGGCATCTTCTATCTGAAACCGATTTTTGTCAAACAAGAAGTTGCATGACATTAACAATCTTACAAACTCAATTAAGTGGCAGAGAACAAAAGTGAAACAAAAATGTTGGTCAGCCTAACCGGACAATGCTCTCCATTTTGGATCTCAACACCTAGAAATAAGGACGCAAGATGCCGAAGAGCTCTCTTAGATCCGTCTCTGTATCGCCAATTACATACTTATCAGTCGGAGATACGTAATAAGAACAGCAACATATATACGCAGAAACTATTACAAAGTTGTTGATAATGCTAAAGGGTCGAGCTGGAAGCATATTATATTGCAAATAATGTGTAAGCCGCATAACCAAATCCTGTGTAACATGAGGCGCGTAAACCTTGAGAGCATTTTTTCATAATCTCGCCTCGAGGGGTTCAAAAATTAAGAGTTCTAGTGTTGAGAAATTAACACGAAAAGAAAACCGATGACGCCATTTTCGTTTCTTTATATTTCATTAAATAATTAGTTACTTCCTATAAAGAAACCATAGCTTGAAATAATATCTTATTGCCTTAATCAGAAGTTAGAAACCGAATGGCAAGTTGCTTGACATCAAAAGTAACATAAAAAACCCATTATATTCCAAGTAATTACATATTGCATGAGAAGTAATATATGAATTGTGAACATATAGTAGATACTAGTAGATATCATACAAGATTGGCAAGGATACACGTTAAGTAGATCTACGAGATGAAATGCTTGAGATTGAGTATAGAACTATTTACTTTTGAAAGGGTGGATATTCTGACGAGTCACGTATGTCCTGCTTGGGATGACTTAGTAGCAATACCTATTCAAATATATTGTCAAATTATGTTTGTATCTTCGTTTTCGGTTTTCCTAAAAAACAATAGTCTACAAACCTTGAGATCATTGTGCAAGGCATGACCCACAAGTGTCCTTCCTTTGATCAGCTCAGCCACTTTTTTCTGAACTACACTAAAATTCTTTGCTGCACGGCGACACCAAAGCACAGATCGTAACTTTGATTTCGTGAAGCATAATGAAATAGTGCCGAAGACACGACATTATTTATGTAAATGGACTCCGAGTTTTATTCAGTAAATTAGTTGACCAGTTCTAGACCCGTGACGAGATCCATAACTCATTAGGTTGACTTTTTCAGGCACCAACTTATGTGATCGAAAATGTAAGTAAAGATTAAAAGAAATCAAAAGAAAGGGTAAAAATCGAACCTTTTCTCAAGTCTTGGGGCCGGATGCCACTAATATTGGTCCGGAAGTCAACAACACGTTCTATTGGATGTACGAACTCATCATAGATTACATTTCCCCACTTGTTAACCTGTTCATGGCCAGAATAATAACCACATCAACCAAAGTAGACATAAAACAGAAGGCCCACTCAGAAGAAACATAAACTCTAGCTACAAAAAAAACATATTTTAGTTTTCTCGAGAATTATGTATCACCATACATCGTTTCAGATGTATTAGGCTAATAATCTCGATGCAACTTGCAAGCAAAGTAGAACCATTTCCCTGTCACCGAGGTCTTAGATGACATCTTACTCACGCCGCACTCGTCTTAAATTTTTGATAATTAATCTAATGTCCTCTTGAATTTCTCAATATGTCATGCAAATTAATAGCATATATGCAGATAAGAAGGATGATAAGTACCAGTGTAACTCTTCCGAGAGCACTTCTAGTTCCCTGACCGACGCCAACCATCTCGCAGTCCATGGCCACTGCATCTGTTACACTGCATTATTTAGGAGAGAAACTAAAACTTTAATCCTATTGTTCATAGTTACTTCATGAATGCAAAAAGGCTCAAAAACCGCTCTCTAAACTTATTAGCGGTGAGAAAATAACACTACACTTTGATAAGTCTCCGGTGCTTAGGAAAGGAAAATCGGTCATTTAGTTTATTGCTTATGTCCGTTTATTTAAGTCTTTCCATCGTACATTTTTATGTTTGCGGGGTTATTTAGATAATTTGCAATATGTGAGAGAACAAAAAACCTAATCTCTCTTAAAATAGGCACGTCCTTGTGTTGTTTTACCGGATTGACTGGGATGAGCTTTGGTCGTGCTCTCGAAGGAACGGTCTTCCATTATTGTTTTAGCTTGACTAAAGTATTCAGTAATCATCACAATGGTGATTACCGTCGGCTTCGTATTTGTTTCATAACCGGCTCCTATCATACTTCCATAGATTGTTATGCTTTTCCACAACTACGTGATGATAAAAACTATAGATATATATATATATATATAACTTTTTTCATACAAATATCAAATTTATTTGTAGAAAAGCACCTGGTATCGTCATTAAGGGGGGTAAGGGGATTGACCACAACTCCAGAACCTTCTGATCTCTCCTTGCGCTTCCCTAAGAGTGCAAATGAAGAAAATTGTGCAGAATTAGAGCGACCATGAAAAGGGTTTCTTCCAGTTGCCAGAAAAATCAACGAACAAACTCAAACGCCATAGCCCAGAAACATCCATACCTAAGACGGTTGTTGAGGTTCGCGAGGGGTTCTGGGTATGGCTCGGCAATTTCTGAAGAGCAACGACAGCGTCAGATTACGACATACATATATACATATATAGAGATACAGAGGAAAGAGAGCAACTTTGAGGAGATTGGCCCAGTTGGGGTTGAGCGACGGCTTCTGTTTGGGTTGAGTCCCCATCTTCGTCTTTGACCTAAGAATGAACCTAAGCCTCTTTGTAAATGGAGTTGCGTCTGCTTCTCTTTCTCGACTTGGGTTCACTTGGGACTTACCTCCGAGTACTGCACGACTGAACTGATCAATCAACCCATCAATCTATTCTCAAGTTTTTCACAACATGTGTAATTTTTCATGAGTTTTTCTACAAATTTGCCAAAATAATTTGAAATTTTCTGCAATTTTTCGTTTTTATTTTTTTAGATTGCATTAACAATTTTATATTTGTACCTAAAGTGTAATTATATTTTTGTTTTTATATAAAACTAGTGAACAGGCGTAGTATTATTTATATATTTCAAGATAAATGTTAAAGAAACTTATTTTGAATAATTAACATTAAGAACATAATCATATTACCAATAGTTAAATAGCTCATTAAAAAAAGAGTACGGTAGACCAAAGTTAAAAAAACTTCCTTCTTTATTATAGGATATATACTTAACATCTAATATAATTTTGAAAATGATTTATTTTTTCAAAAGGAATTGTATTTGTTGTAAGCTTTTTATTTTTGTTTTTCAACATATTGAAAAAGTTAAATAAATATAGCGAAACAAAATAGTTAATATTATGAATGATTATAAGTTTTTTTTTTCTAATTGCAGATACATGTAATATACAATAGTGGAAACATAGAAGCAAATAACTGAAAACATAAAAAGGTGTTGTCGGATATCCGCCCCTTCGTAGATCGTAGAGGTATCTTCGCCGATCTTAAATATAAAATAAGAGTCGTCGAACTTTGATAGGCACCTTCGTTGTCATTGGAGTGGGTAAAAACTGAGAACCGTCTACCCATATTGAATTTTTTGTAATATGTAGTCACTGTTGACGTGGTTTCCCACCTCAATCAGTCAAGTGTGACTTGTGAGCGTATGATGTTTTTGGATGAAACAATTTGGTGGAATTCGATCTCTCGCGTTGCAAGCTCACGATTCACTCACGATATATATAAGTATATAAGCGATATAAATGAGACGAGGGATTTTTTATAGAGGTTCGTCCCAAAGCGGTAGTTGACTACTTCCTCTGTCAGTTTATTGCGACAATGAACATAGACGGATAGCTACAGGCAGCTAGATCACGTCTGAGAATAGAAAGAAATGGAGAAAGAAGGAGAGAACACAATACGATCTCAAATGGACAAAAAATGCCGGGTAGAAACTCTTCAGTGTATTCTCTTGAGGTTGTAAGTGTGCGTGTGTATTGATCTGAGCTTGAGCTTGGCATTTATAGACTTCAATCCTTCCCGTTGGACTTCCAGGGATCGAGGAGTCTTCACTCCGTGCTGACCGGGTTGAATGGACGATCTGGCTACACGTGTCCCATGACTTCGTACTCGTCGTCGTGTTTGAATTATGCCCGTTGGAGACTTGACTCTGCGCTCCTGGTCTTCCGTCTGAGTTTGAAATGGGATGCCGGGTAGAGAATATGACGACTCTACCCTCGTCTTTCTGGGCTGCTACCGAATGGATTTGGGCTTTAGAACTCATTGGGTCGAGTAGCCTATGTCCGTAGGTTCTTGGTCTGATTGAGAATCTCTTTGGGCTTCTCAAATGGGCTTTTACGAATACCAGTTTATTTCTTTAAAGCCTTTTATCATAGTTTGTAAATTTAATTAATTCACAACCTTAGCACTTTATGTCACATTAAATAATGACGAATTTGTACATCAACAGTTAGCCCCCTACAATAAAAAATACGAAGTAAATTTTATAGTATTTACTCGATGAAATCATGTAAAATTCGTGCCGGATAGGATTAATTAAATTTATGACTTTTGCCGCAAATCTGCATAATCCGGGCAGGATTTTGGATAATTTCGAGATCAGATGGACGGATAGGGTCTTGAAGCTGTAACCGTCGCTTCGAATTTTGGGCGAGAACAGTTACAACACGTGTTCCATTTTGCGGAGTTCGAAGGGAATAAACTCTTCATATTCTCCTGACACAGCTGTCGTGCTGACGTGTCGCCGGATAGCTCGCTGATCTCAACCGTAGGATGAGGTTTGTTGCGTTTTTCGGGGAAACCCTAACCGTAGGATCAACGACAATTTTCGAGTATAAATACTCGAGTGATTCGCATTAAATGGGCACGTCTCTTCAGCTTCAGCCCGTCGCACGTCTTTCGAAGGTAACTTCTTTCTCTTTCCTCTATTTATACTCTGTGTGGTATTCGAATACCATTTTCAAATTTTTAGAGAGAGAAATACTTCGAGTTCTAGTGAGATAAACTCTGCGAATCGCCATTGGAGGTGCTCTGAGGTTTTATCTTCGTCGTCTTCTTCATCATTCTCGTAGGGGATTCAGGTTCTAGTTTCTTCTTTGTTCTTCTCTGTGACTCTGTTTGAAGATTGTTCTAGGTTTCTAGATATTATTTTTTCTGTTTTCTTGGATCTTCGTACCTTCCGGTTTCTGGGTTTTTGTGCTCGTCTAGATTCCTTTCGGTTTTTTCTAAACTATTCTTATAAGATGGGTCCTAAGAAGACGGTTTCGAAATGGCAAACGGAGTTTCTGACTACAGATTCTCCTAAGTCAGTTCTGAAACCTAAGGATCTGGTTAGGATCCGGGTAGAGTATAAGATTCCTTTGTCGATAGAGCTTAGGTTACCGGGTCCAGATGAACATGCCGACGAGCAGAACTCGGACGGCTGGATCTGTGTATACCAGAGTTTTTTTGAGTCCGGGGGGCTTAGATTTTCTATTCCCGAGCTCATCCTAAGGTACCTTAGTTACCTAGGGGTTTCTATCGGGCAACTTAGCCCGAATTCTATCCGGATTTTGATGGCCCTGCTTGTCCGGTCCCACGAATGTTTGTATTCACTTACAATCTGGGACTTGTTGACGGGCTAGGTCATCAAGGCCAACGGTCAGGCCAAGGGTAGGTTTTTCCTATCCGTCAAGGAAGGGGAGATCATAACCGGTCTTCCCAAGGAGAGTGCTTGGACCCACAAGTATTTCTTCTTCATGGCCGGTCAGGAAACGCTCGGTTCTTGGCCGGGCTATAGGAATGAATGGGTCCACGAGATAGGTAAGGTTCTGGGTTGGGTTTTCTAATTTTTCCTATTCGGCTGTTTTTGTATGTTTGCTAATTTTTTGTCTCCATCTTATGCAGTCGAGGACCCTGAGAAGCCTAAGTCTCGTCCGATTACGGAGGAGTGGAAGGCTTTGAAGAGGAAGCTTTTTCCTAACGGTCCGGAGCTGTGGTCGAACTTTACGAAGGAGAGGTTCGAAGCTGCCGGGCTTTGGATTGAGCTTGACGAGGAGGAATTTCCGGGTATGAATCCTAAATTTGCCTTTTTGGCTTTGTTTCGTATTTGTCTACTTTGTTTTTTCCTAAGTGTGGATTTTTGACGTGTAGAGGATATGGACGCTCTTCGCCCGAAGGGTCAGAGTCTTCGCCAGAGGCGGAGGCAGGAGGGTCAGACCGGAGGTTCGGCCTCTGCTGGAGATGCTCGTCAAGAGACGAGCAGACGGGTTGAGGAAAGGGGACCTGGCGCGTCTGCGCCGGCCAAGGCTGCTCGTCAGGAGACGAGTAGGAGGAATGATGAAACTCCTGCTCGGGAGTCTCTTGCTGAGGTCGCCTCTGGGGCGACCAAGAAGAAGGATGTCGTCGAACTTTCCGACGACGGGGAGAGCACCCCGGAGGTTACGCCTTTGGCGAAGCCTTCGGAGAGGGAGGTTGTTCCTCCTTCTGCTCCTGCTCGTCCTTCCAAGGGCGTGATCCGTCCTTCTCAGGACGGAGCTACTCCGAGGACGGGCTCAGAGGTGGCCGCGAAGAGGCCGCACGAAGGAGGGGACTCTGGGGCCCGGAAGAAGGCGAAGGGGGATTCGGCCCCGAAGGAGGTGGTGAGGAGGGAGTTAGTCCCGAAAGGAGGCGCAAGGGCCTTGGAAAAGGGGAAGGGGGTCGCTCGGGAGAGCGAACGCCCGAAGGAGGCCTCCCGAGGTGAGGCTAGGGAGACGGGGTTGGCTCCCCCGGTGGTTGAAGGGCAGGCTAGGGAGAAGATGGTCTCCCGGAAGGCGGGGTGCACTTGGATGGGGGCAAGGGTCTCCACAAGGCACCTAAGGTGGCGGCCGGTCTTCTCCGGCAGATTACGAATGGCGGGGTCGGCAGGGTCCCCAGGAGTATTGCGGAGAAGAGGCCGTACAAGGATATGGCCGCGGCTACAACTCTGGTAAGTATTGCCGGCTTTAGGTTTGGGTGTTTACTTTATTTCCTAATTTTTTCTCACTTTGGTTTTTGGACGTGCAGCTCGTCGCCTCCATCAACGACATGGTCCTCGATTATGAGGACCAATTGTATGAGGCTAGAGAGGGCGCGCAAGCCTCCGAGCAGCTTGCGCTGAAGGAGAGGGAGTTGGCTGATGCCGTGGAGGGCATCCGGGTGAAGGCGGAGCAGATCGTCGTAATGGGCAGGAAGGTCGCCGCCTGTGATGCTCGGATCAAGGGGCTTGGGAATACGGTCGTCGATCCCGCCATCGAGCCCGTCGTTGAAGATCCCGTGGCCGGAGAGACCGTCATTGGTGAGCCCACCTTGCCCGCCGTTGCCGATACCGAGGAGGTGATCCTCGAGGAGCCGACCCTGAACGAGCCCGTTGCTGCCGAGGAGACCGTTGCTGAGGAGATCGCCCTTGAAGAGCCAATCCTGGACGAGCCCGCCGTCGCCGAGGAGACTGCCGAGCATGGAGCCCAAGCCGGCGAAGGAGAAGGAGAAGAGAAGGAGGAGGAGGAGGAGGACCGAGAGGTCGTGGGGGTACCCGGGGTCGACACATAGAGTGTCCCCCATTTTTTTTTGTTTTTCGATTAATAAGGCCTCAGGCCAAAACAATTTCTATGGGCAAGTCTATGGCGACTTGAACCCTTTTTTGTAAGGTTTTGGATATGCCCGTGGTTAGGGCCTTTGCTATTTTTTTTATTCTATGTATTACGCTCGTAATTTTCTTGCTATACTCTATTTGCCTGTGTTTCTAAGTTAATTTTCTAATCGTACTTTCCTATATATGCTTTTTCTATTTGAGGTTCCGAATGTCCTATCGTATGCTAGGAATAATAACAAAAGATTGAAGGTTTGAAATCTGCTAAGTATAAAAAATGTACGGGTACCTTTTGTTGTTGTGCTCCTTTGACACATCTCGTCCATCACGATATTCCGCAGGTCGTGCTTTCTGAAAAACACATTTGTAAAAGCCAGACGTATGTTGTTACATATTTTTTCAAGAGGGTTAGGCTTGTTGCCTTAAGGGACGGGTTGGATGCCCGGCTAGGTTTGTTACCCGGATAGGCTTGTTGCCCTATGTGACGGGTTAGTTACCCGGGTAGGCTTGTTGCCTTATGCAATGGGTTTGTCACCCGGGTAGGTTTGTTACCTTATGTGGGGGTTTGTTACCCGGATAGGTTTGTTACCTTCTGCGATAGGTCTGTTACCCGGGTAGGTTTGTTACCTTAGGTGATGGGTCTGTTACCCGGGTAGGCCTGTCGCCTTGACGGGAGTTTCGGGACATTTTTCCTTTTAGGCCGGTTCTATTGAGTCTTGCGATCCATGGTTCTCGGGCCTATTTGGTTTTGGGTTTGGATTGAGACTGCGCCCATCGTTTAGGATGGGCTGCCTACGTACCCCAAATTTGGGGATCAAGTCATTACATAGTTCAGGGGAGACCGGGTAGGTCGGGTTAGGCGTAGTATTTCCTTAAGTGCATGGCATTCCAGCTGCGGAGGACTCTTGTTCCGTCCGGAGTGGCTAGCCGGTATACTCCAGGTTTTACTACTTCGGTAACGATGTAAGGTCCTTCCCAGTTAGCCCCGAGCTTGCCCGCATTCAGCTCGGCGGTGTTCTGGAAAACTTTTCTGAGGACCAACTCTCCTACTAAGAATTTTCGACGTCTGACCTTTGAATTATAGTACCTAGCTATCGAGTTTTGATAGTTGGCAATTCTTATCAAAGCTTGTTCTCGTCTTTCGTCGATGTAATCGAGCTGGTCTTCCCTCATTTCGTCGTTGAGTTCTGCGTCCAAAGGGACGAATTCCCTTCGAAGGCTGGGTGTCTCTATCTCTGCTGGTATTACGGCCTCAGTGCCGTGTACCATCGAGAAAGGGGTTTCCCCGGTGGCCCTACGCGGGGTAGTTCTGTAGGACCAGAGGACTCCTATGAGCTCGTCTGCCCATCGTCCCTTTTTGGTGTCTAGGCGTCTCTTGATTCCGTCCACTATTACTCGGTTAGCTACTTCGGCTTGACCATTGCCTTGAGGATATCTCGGAGTGGACGTGTTCAAGGATATTTTCCAGTTTATGCAGAAGTTCTGGAATCTCGTTGAAATGAATTGTGGTCCATTGTCAGCTATTATCTCTTTTGGGAGGCCGAATCTACTGATGATGTTTTTCCATAGGAAATTTTCTACATCAACATCTTTGATGTTTGCGTATGATTCTGCCTCCACCCATTTTGAGAAGTAGTCGGTCACGACGAGTAGAAACCTCTTCCCGGCCGGGGCCAGGGGGAACGGTCCTACTATGTCCATGGACCATTTCATGAACGGGTACGGGACTGAGACTGATGAGAGTTCTTCTGCTGGTCTATGTATGGACGGGGAGTGTCTTTGGCATTTGTCGCACCTTTTGGCGTAGTTTTCACTGTCCGCCAACATAGTGGCCCAGAAAAAGCCTTGCCTTTTTGCTTTGTTTGCTAAAGATCTTCCTCCCGAATGGTTGCCGCATTCTCCCGAATGGATTTCGTGAAGTACTATTTGAGCTTCGGTCTTTCCTAGGCACCTTAGGTAGGGTCCGGTATAGCTACGTTTGTACAATTTTTCCCCGATCATGCAAAATCTAGCGCTCTGGATCCTTAGTTTCCTAGCTTTTTGCTTGTCTCGAGGTTTGGCCCCGGTTAGGATGTAGTTAATGATTGGGGTCCTCCAATCATCCTCTTCCATTCGGATATTGCAAACTTCGCGGGTTACGCTGGTTTCGTCTATCGTTTCGACCGGGATTATCATTTTGACCTCGGGGTCTGAAGTCGAAGCTAATCCGGCCAGTGCGTCTGCTGACGCATTTTCACTCCTCGGTATTTGGACTATTTCGACGTGTTCGAATTGTTGAATTAAGCCTTTTACTACCGAGAGGTATTTTTCCATCCTGTCATCTTGGGTAGCATATTCGCCACTGATCTGACTGGTAACTAGTTTTGAGTCGGAGTGGGCCCTTACTTTCCGGGCTCCCACGGCTTTTGCTAGTTTGAGGCCGGCGATGAGGGCCTCGTATTCGGTCTCGTTGTTTGTCGCGTGGAATTTCAGTCGAAATGATTGTTCCAACACTTCTCCTGTGGGGGATATCAAACGAATTCCGATCCCGGATCCGCCTTGGTTTGACGCGCCGTCGACTTCGAGTTTCCATTCTCTGTCCTCGTGGCCCCGTTTTGAACCGTCGGCTGGTAATTCGATTAGAAAGTCAGCCAATACTTGTGATTTTGCACAGGTTCGGATCTTGTATTCTATGTCGAATTCGCTTAACTCGACAGCCCATTTTGTGAGCCTTCCCGATTGATTCGGGCTATGGAGGATGATTCTCAAAGGTTGGGTCGTCATTACCATGATGGTATGGGACTGGAAGTAAGGCCGAAGCTTTCTCGCTGCGGTTATCATTGATAGCGCGAGTTTTTCTATTGCCGGGTATCTGGTTTCAGCGTCTTCCAAAGATTTGCTGATGTAGAAGATCGGCTTTTGTTCTCCGCGGTCCTCTCTCACGATTACTCAACTCACCGCCGATGGTGAGACAGCCAGATATAAAAACAATGGCTCTCCCAAGATCGGTCTGGTGAGTATTGGTGGGGTGGAGAGGTACCTTTTCAGCTTTTGGAAGGCCTCTTCGCACTCTTCGGTCCATTCGAACTTTTTATTACCTTTCAATAGTTTGTAGAAGGGTAAACATTTGTCCGTGGCTCTTGATATGAACCGGTTAAGAGCGGCGATTCTCCCAGTCAGCCTTTGCGTCTCTCGAACAGTCCTTGGGGAGGGCATGTTCTGGAGGGCATTTATCTGGTCGGGATTGGCTTCTATACCTCGCTGTGTGACCAGATAACCTAGGAATTTCCCTGAAGTTACCCCGAAGGTGCATTTCGTCGGGTTGAGCTAAATCTGATACTTTCGTAGTATGTTGAAGCAGTCTTCTAGGTGGGACACGTGATCCGTTGCTTGGGAGGACTTTACCAACATGTCATCGATGTAGACTTCCATGGTTTTACCGAGTTGTTCGGCGAACATTTGGTTGACTAATCTTTGATATGTGGCTCCGGCGTTTTTCAATCCGAAGGGCATAACTTTGTAACAGTATATTCCTCTATCGGTTATGAATGCCGTTTTTTCTTGGTCCTCGGGGTGCATCAAGATCTGATTGTATCCCGAGAATGCATCCATGAATGACAGTAATTCGTGCCCACATGTTGCTTCGACCAGACGGTCGATATGGGGCAACTAGCCTTCCCGTTTTTCTTCTTCACGACCACTGTATTTGCTAACCAGTCCGGGTACTTGACTTCCCTGATGGATCCGGTTTGCAGAAGTTTTGTGACTTCTTCATTTACGGCTTGGGCCCTGTCCGGGCCTAGCTTTCGCCTTTTTTGCTTTACCGGCTTGTAGCTTGGGTCTACGTTTAGGCGATGGGTCGTAATGCTTGGGTCTATTCCGGGCATGTCCTTGTGAGACCAAGCAAAACAATCCCGATTTTTGGTCAGGAATTTGAGGAGATCTTTTCTGACGTTATTGTCTAGTCCTTTCCCGATTCCTACCCGGTGGTCCGGGTTGTCGGGATCGATCTGGACCTGGACTGTCATTTCCAGGTTAGGTCCGTCCGTATCGGTGGTCCTTTCCTGTCCGTCGTCCTCTTTCTCATCTACCGCCATTAATTGCTATGCGGTAGATCGCTCTTTTCCGGCCTTAGCAGCCTGGATGTTCCGGAAGGCGCTCATGTAGCAAATTCTGGATTGCTTTTGATTTCCCTTGATTTCAACGATTTTTCCCGCCCTGTTCGGGAAGCGTATTAGTTGATGGTAGGTTGATGGTACGGCCTTCATCATGTGCAGCCTAGGTCTTCCTAATATCATATTGTAACTGACGGGCAGTCCAACACTAGGAAATTTTTGGTCTTCCCGACCCCTGCTGCTGCGATGGACAGTCGCACCGTGCCAATCGCGTTGATGGATCCTCCATCGAAGCCGGTTAGCGGGATGGCTTCTCTGTTGATCTCTGTTTCTTCTACTCCCAGTTTTAGCAATGGCTCCAGAAAGATCACGTCGACTGAGCTCCCGTTATCGATTAGGATCCTGTCCATCGTATACGAGGCAACTAGGAGTGTGACGACCAACGCATCGTCGTGCGGACCGATCAGTGTGGCCGCTTCACTATCTTTGAATGAGATCTCGAAGTCTGGCTCTTGCCTCGGTACGATTACCGGTCCGGCCTTGAGCTTCCTCTGATGGGCCTTGATGGAGTTTACCGAGTTACCATGTAGTTGGGAACCTCCCACGATAGTGTAGATTCTACCGATGGGCTCGGGGATGTCGCTGAGCTGCTCTCCGGAATTCTCCGTTTCTTCGTACGTTTGCTCGTCTGATTCCTCGAGCATATGTACTCGTCCTCTTTTGCTAGGCTGTATGCTTTCGCGCGGCGTTCTGTGTTGTTCTTCTCTTTTCTGGCCGGTTTGGTGTTGATTTTGGGGAAGGCTTTGCTCGGTCGGTTGCCCACCTTTCAGCTCATTGCCGAAGTTTATTTCCCCCAACTCTCCATTGATGTACTTTTCCGCTAGGCGGGCACGGAGTACCATACAATTCTTCGTATGATGTCCGAACACCTTGTGGAAGTTACACCACGCTTTCGGGTCGTGTTTCGGGAAACCTTCGTTGCTGTACGGTGGGAAGTCTCTCGAGCTGACCAGGACTTCTCCAGGAGTTTCTTCTGTTTCGACCTGTTCTTCGAATCCCGCGGTTTCCGAATTTACGTTGAAAACGTACGGGCTTCGCGGGCTCGGTCCGTTATTAGCCCTCGGATTCTGGGTTTGGAATGGGTGCTTCTGGACTGGAGGGGGATTCCTTTGTCCCCTGAAAGGGATGTTGTGATTCCCGGCCCTAGGCGGCGGCTGCTGCCCGGGTGGTCCGGTATTCCGCTGGTGGACGGGTAGAGATCCATGCCTCCTTCGCATGGCTTCGAGTTCTTCGTCATGCCTGATCCAGTTGGATGATCTATGGATTACGTCGTCGATGGAGTCGTAACGATTCACGACGATGTCCGTTTTGAACTTCGAATCGTACCACAATCCGGCCGTGAGAGCGGCTATGGCGGTTTCGTCACTGATCCCGTTTATTTTGACCATGGTCTTCTTGAACCTGGTCATGAAAGCTCTGAGGGGCTCTCCTCTCTCTTGCTGCAAAGCATAGAGGTTCGCCGCCGTGATCTCAGTTTCCATAAACATGGAAAAATGTTTGAGAAAAAGGGTCGTTAGCTGTCCGAAGTTGTCTATGGAACGTGGTTCAAGTTTCGAGAACCATTCCATCGCCGGGCCGACCAAATTTTCAGAGAAATATTGGCAGCGCCCAGCATCCAATTCGTGCGCTTCCAGATGGGCTCGCCCCATCGCAATCCTGAAGGACCTCAAATGCACTTTGGGATCGGTCGTCCCGTCGTACTTTGGCACATATACTCGTCCGCCTTCCCTGAGTATAACGTTAGTTATGACGGGCTTAAAGGGTGTCCTTTCTGCCTCCTCCACTAGACGTTCTATCTCGGGGGCAGCGGTAGTGGCGCTGTGCACGCGAGAGCGCACGTGAATGAGCTTCTCATTCATTTCGGCCATTGAGCGTTTGAGCTCCTCCAGTTCTGTGCGTTGGGGAACTTGTTCGGGACGCACAGCCTGGAGGGGTTCCTGTCCGTATACCGGGCTGGGATACCTCGGATACGTGACCGGATGGCCGTTGAGGGCCTGGCTGATGTTACGGCTTTGCTCGTACCCCGATTGTCGGTTTTGGGGTCCCGGGCATTGGTGACTGCTCGAAGCAACATTCCCCGCGTTAGACGGGTAGAGACCCGTCAAGGGGGTAAAAAGTGGTGTTCCTGTTTCAGGAGGCGGGGGAGGTGTTGCGGGCCTAGGGCCGCTGGGTAGTCGGGGCTGGTTTCGCCTTGGCGCTTGCGGATTGTCCACGTCGGCAAAGTCGAAGTGGACAGCGTCGAGCCCGGTCCGGCCTTGATACCCAGAGTTTTGTCCCGGATCAGTCCGGTTAGCGTTCTGACGACGCTCATTTCGGGCTTGGTTGGCTTCCAGAGAGTCGAGTCGCTGGCGCAGCTCTCGATTCTCAGCAGCGCTAGCCTCTAGCTGAGACTGTAGGTTGCTTGATTCCGTGTTTGGATCTGGGTTGTTCACCTCAGACCCGTTCACGATTGCGACTTCGTTGTTGCTCATGTTCGCGGAGTGCTTTGAGCTTTTAGGAGTTAGCGAGATCAATTTCCCACAGACGGCGCCAAACTGTTGACGTGGTTTCCCACCTCAATCAGTCAAGTGTGACTTGTGAGCGTATGATGTTTTTGGATGAAACAATTTGGTGGAATTCGATCTCTCGCGTTGCAAGCTCACGATTCACTCACGGTATATATATAAGTATATAAGCGATATAAATGAGACGAGGGATTTTTTATAGAGGTTCGTCCCAAAGCGGTAGTTGACTACTTCCTCTGTCAGTTTATTGCGACAATGAACATAGACGGATAGCTACAGGCAGCTAGATCACGTCTGAGAATAGAAAGAAATGGAGAAAGAAGGAGAGAACACAATAAGATCTCAAATGGACAAAAAATGCCGGGTAGAAACTCTTCAGTGTATTCTCTTGAGGTTGTAAGTGTGCGTGTGTATTGATCTGAGCTTGAGCTTGGCATTTATAGACTTCAATCCTTCCCGTTGGACTTCCAGGAATCGAGGAGTCTTCACTCCGTGCTGACCGGGTTGAATGGACGATCTGGCTACACGTGTCCCATGACTTCGTACTCGTCGTCGTGTTTGAATTATGCCCGTTGGAGACTTGACTCTGCGCTCCTGGTCTTCCGTCTGAGTTTGAAATGGGATGCCGGGTAGAGAATATGACGACTCTACCCTCGTCTTTCTGGGCTGCTACCGAATGGATTTGGGCTTTAGAACTCATTGGGTCGAGTAGCCTATGTCCGTAGGTTCTTGGTCTGATTGAGAATCTCTTTGGGCTTCTCAAATGGGCTTTTACGAATACCAGTTTATTTCTTTAAAGCCTTTTATCATAGTTTGTAAATTTAATTAATTCACAACCTTAGCACTTTATGTCACATTAAATAATGACGAATTTGTACATCAACAGTCACTTTAGCTAATTAAGAGATAGAAGTTGTTGTCAAATATAATGAATTTTTTTTTAAATAATATACAGTTAAGCTATAATTAAAACTCACTACATATAGAAGCCGAGAAGTTACTTTGTTCTAAACTACAACATATGAGCTTTATGTTACAAACGCGAAAATAAATTATGTAACAATAAATAATAAATGTGCAAATAATTACATGAATCAATTCGTAAATGAAAAAAATACCTATTAAAAACTTAAAGTCTATTGTTGAATATTTGAAAAGTCTAAACCTAATTTATTTTTTTGTTTACAAAAAAGAGTATATATGTGTACGACATGTGTATATCTATTTTTTAAATTTTTATAGAAAAGATGTACATGTCAAAATCATGCGGCAAAATATTGGTGAGAATATATAACATATATATACATTTTTTTTATTGGGTGACAATTTTATTATTTTTTTAACGTTCATAGTTTCCAAGTTCATAAAATAAATGTATATATAATGTGTAATACAAAAAATTGATCTAGACATAAAATAGATTAAATTCAAAAAAAAAAAACTGAAATATTAAGATTAGGATAAGAAAATTCCTTTGATCTCAATATATAATATTGATATAAAACATCGTACGGTAAAAGATATCTCACCACTTATATGATAAAGGATATCAAACTCCCAGCAATAGTAGATCGTAATGCCATAAAAAGGAATCCATCACCATAAATCTACTAATAAAAAATAAAAATAAAAAAGAATGTGAAAAAAATTAACAAAAATAAATCAAACATCTATAAAATTATATTAAGATTTGTACTTAAAAATACAATAAACGATATCAAACTCTCGCCGACTGCAGATCGGAAAGCCATCACCGGAAAAAGGAATCCATTACCATAAAGTCACTAATAAAAAAAGATGAGGAAAAAAACAATTTTAATATAAGTAAATAAAAAATCTATAAATTAAAAACAACAATATATAAAGAAATGAGAAAATAAATAATTTATACGGTAAAGGATATAGAACTCTCACCAATTGTAGATCGGAGCTACCGGAAAACGAAATCGCTCACTATAAAGATGCTTATAAAAAAGAGAGAAAAATAACAATTTGCACAATGAAAAACATCAAACACTCACCCGTTGAAAAGAAAGAAAGCCGCCACCGAAAAAACGCCGTCGATCATAGCCCCTGTAAAATATATATATATAGACAATATATAAAGAAATGAGAAAATAAATAATTTATATGGTAAAGGATATAGAACTCTCACCAATTATAGATCAGAGCCACCGGATAACGAAATCGCTCACTATAAAGACACTTATAAAAAAGAGAGAGAAATAACAATTGGCACAATGAAAAATATCAAGCACTCACCCGTTGAAAAGAAAGAAAGCCGTCACCGAAAAACGCTGTCGATCATAGCCCCTGTAAAAAGAAAAAAGAATATATATATATATATATATATTACAACAAAAGATATGAAAACCTCATCAAATTGTAGATCAGAAACTTAATCTATAAGAGTATGTATATCTTTACAGTAAAAAGAAAATAATTTCTGGTGTGCAATCTATGAGATTATATATGTTATATATGGTACTGACTTTTTTTGTTGTTGTAATGGTACTGACTTTTTACATTCCAGTAGATAGTAGCTAAATAGCTAATTGCAAACGTGCCATTATTAAATATCAAGCGTTTCATGACTGTTCCAATAAATAGCTAATGTCGATAGGGTTTCTAATGTGTTCATGGTGCTCTTATTACATCCAATTCAATGTAATTAACATTAATAGGATATTAAGATATAACACATTAATTATTTAAAGAAGCAGTCTAAAAAAATTACAAATTCTCTAATAATAGAATTCCTTAATCTCTTCTTGAAATATTGTGCCAAGTCATCTTCAAAAAACTGTCCTTTTATATATATATATAGATTAGGCGTCAAATTTTTTTAATTTTTTTTAACGAAGTTAGGCGTCAACTTTTTTTTTATTGGTGTAGGGCTTAAGTCCCCTAATAAACGACATGCAATTGTATATAAAAACGTGTGCATAACGACATAAATGTCATTTGGTGACGAACGACATAGAGTGAGTAAACGAGAAAGGATTCGTAAACGACCTAATCATCCCTCTCTATAAACACGGTCCAAAGCTGAAAGAACCCGGCCCAACACGAAGATAGGAACCTCTCATTCACACGACTCAAGGTGGTCAATTAGTATTAGTATGCGTGCAATTGAACGCCTTCAAGCCACGACACAAAGCCACCAACACGTACACACGCGTCTTCATCTCACTCGGCGGGTACATGCATGCGACAACACGTGGCGGACGCGGTTGGAGCGAGCCGAGAAGCCAATCCATGTGAAGATCGAAAAATTAGAAAAAAATCTAGCAGAATAAACATTGAGTATATCAGCTGTCGAAATACAATATTAGATACATAATCCGCAACAAATCAAACATTGAGTACATTAACCGCAATTTACCCTATTATAAAATCGTGTTACATTATATTCTACTCGCCTATAATATTATCAAACAAAGTAAGATTAAAGTCAGAAAGATAAGTGAGCGAGAATAAAGCTTAATGGCTTCTTTTTTTGAATGAGGTGGCGCTATCGGCCAAGGTTACAATGCACTCTCGCATGACTTAGATATATTCAGTGTAAGAACATGTGGCACTATTAGCCAAGTTTACAATAATGTAAAGGGGTATTCATTTGAGACCCATGAAGATTTGAACCCATGACTTCTTGAATAGAGGAGTGGTGGAGTTACCACTTGGCCAAGCTTGGTTAAACTTAATGGCTTCAATTCATTTCACATTTATGATCATATATTCATCAGCAGAATACTTGTAAAAGTATTAAATGTTAAGCATTTAATGACTCATTTTTTCTAATTTACTGCTGATCAACAAAATGTGACAAAATATTGTAGCCTTAAATTATAATATATTGGTCTCAGTCTACATGTATAATTATTGGCTACGAATTGCATGTCTTCATTTATTGCCTCATCTTATACGTATTTTTGTCTTTTCATGCATATAATACGTAAACCACATCCTGCCACACGGCCCACACTAATATATATGGTAAATTATGATTAATGTATTGATTGGCTGTGGATTATAAACTCAATGTTTATTTTTGACGACTAATGTACTTAAACTTAATTTTGTTAGATTTTTTCGTGTGGTAATTCCTCCGTTAAATTTTTGAATCGCTGCTAGTGGCATGGTGGATGACAGAGTAAACTATAGCTACATTAGCCACCAAAAAAAAAGTTTAGGTACATAATCACAAAATAGATAAACTTTTTGTACTTTGGCCGCATTTTACCCTAAGGAAAATATAGGTAAAAGCACCTCAAAGCTCAATACATATCTCAAATTTTATTTTTAGCGGTAAAAGTACCAAAGTGTTAAACATTGTTTATGTCGCTAGAACTAAATTGTGAAATTAAAAAAAAATCAATATTTATTGTGGTACAAGTACATAACTTATTAGTGACGACGTAAGTATTTATATTATTATCATTCACTGTCCTCATAAATATTTAATTTACTATCATAAACGTAAATGATGTAGAATTGGTCAATAAAATTACAAAAATAGCGCAAATGATAATAACTTAAGTATTTTCTATCGTCAATAATAACTTAAAAACTTATGCCGTGATAAATATTTGTGAAACGTCACTTTCTTCGGTTATTCAGAAAATAACGACAAATAATTATACGCAAAAATAAAGAGATACACGCGATGTTTTGTTAATGCATTTCGATATCTATGTACTCTGTGGGGCCCTAACCCAGATTGATCAACATGGATAATTACAAGATGGACGTTACACAATCGATTTGTTCACCGAACAACAAACTAGAAAATACGCTCTAACCAGTGCGACGAGCGATGTAAACAGCCTTGTAACCTGTTGATTACGACGACAACACGGTGGCTCGGCAAGCGAGTAAGGCGACTTCCGACGAGCGTCGATCTGTGCAAGCATGCAAAACTCCGTTAACGATAATTACGCGCTTCAGACCTCTTCAGACTTCTTCTCAGGAAGAAGACGTCAACGAATGATTTACGGGAATTGTAAAAAAAATGACTAGAAATCTCTCTGTAGCTCTGAACGATTTTTTCTCAAGTTATGGCTGAAAGGATGAACGTTTTTGGGAGCCTAAAATCAGTTTACATAGAGTCCACAAAGCTCTCAACAAGATAACAATTTCTTCCTTGATTTTAGGCATTCTTACTTAGTCTTTCCTATACCTAGTATTCCCACCAAAATTTGAATCTCAAAGGCTCATTCAGCTCTGATATTTGACCAACAATTAGGATAAACGAATTCCTTAAATATCTAGGTCAAGACGGACCAATTCTTCTTTACGAATAGAGAGATTGCAGATATAATCATTCGTGTGATCAACAATACTGCCAAACATATAAGTGCACTAAACTGTCAAATAAAAACACTTTTTCAATTTGAATTTTGTTAAAGTTAACGATATGATACTAACGACATAAACTGTTTTTAACAATTTAATACTTTTACCTTTACAAAATCAAATTAAAAACATATCGTAAACTTTAAAGTATTTCGATTTTTCGAGATACTTTTGCCTATATTATCCCTATGATATATATAAAATAGTGTATGAAAAATACGTTGGTTAATCAAACAAAATGGACTGAGTCCAAGCAACAGTCCAAATCCCAATAAAACAGTCCAAATCCGTACACCTGAGGATTACAGCAACTCCTAGATTTTCATTTTCAAAAACAACTTTGAAAATTTATGAATCCCGTCTCTCTATCGGATCTCATCGGACGGTCCATAACAATACACGTGTGCATCAAAGAATCTAACGTCCTGACAGAAATCGCACGTCCGATTAACATGAAACACAGTTCCCATCGGACGGTCCAAAATCATCAATCCAGCCAGCCAGAGAACATGTCCAAGGATTCTGTTACATTTTTAATAAAAAAAAAAAAAAAAAACATGATTCTGTTTGTCAGTCTCTGACTGTTCTCTCTCCCCCCATTCTCAGGAATCAACAAGCCCTAGGAAGATGACGAACCAGAGCTCTGACGTTGACCAGGAGCTATGGCGGGCTTGCGCTGGTCGGACAGTCACCCTCTTGAAGCCCAACTCCCATGTCTGCTACTTCCCGCAGGGCCACGCCGAGAACGCCCATTGCTCCGACGAGCTCGCCGCCTCGCTTGCCCTTCCGCCGATAATCCTGTGCCGTGTCCTCGCCGTGAAGCTCGAAGCGGACAACGACACCGACGAGGTCTTCGAGAGGATCCAGCTCGCGCCTCTCCGCCCCGGCGAGGAGGATTCGCGCCTCGAAGACGGCGAGGGATCGTCGGAGGTGGATGTCCCCTCGTACGCGAAGGTGCTGACGCAGTCGGATGCCAACAATGGCGGCGGATTCTCCGTGCCGCGGCTCTGCGCGGGCACGGTCTTCCCGGCGCTGGACTACAATGCGGATCCGCCGGTGCAGGAGCTGCTCGCGCGCGACACCCATGGCAGGCAGTGGAAGTTCCGGCACATCTTCCGGGGCACGCCGCGGCGGCATTTGCTCACCTCCGGCTGGAGCGACTTCGTGAATAAGAAGCAGCTCGTCGCCCAGGATTCGATCCTGTTTGTCCGGAAATCAGACGGGGAAGTCGGTGTCGGGATTCGAAAGGCGCAGTGGAGGGAGCGGCGGAGCAGGGCTGAGGAATTCACGAAGGCGGTGGAGGCTGTGGCGAGTGGAGACGCATTTCAGGTGCTTTACTACCCGCGCGAGGGGGCCTATGAGTTTTGCGTGAAGACGTCGGCGGTTAGGGCGGCGGGAGGGAATCCGTGGAGCCTAGAGTCGAGAGTGAAGATTTGCGTGGAGGACGAGGTCGCTACTCACGTGAAGTCGTGCTCGGGAACCTTGGAGGCGGTCCGGGCCTTCGACCCGATTCGCTGGCCCACCTCGCCTTGGAGGATACTTAAGGTTCTGTATTGTGTGTTATCATATTTGTTGAGTGTCAGTTTTTTAATTCTATTCAATGTGCAAAGATTTTTCAATCAATAAATGGTGTCTCCCTGTGACATTAGATCTATGTTTTCCGGTATGTTCGGACAATCGCTAATTCGCCCGGAGTTTTCCGGTGATCGGCAACAATGCCGGTAGACTTACACGAAAATTTTGCCAAAAAGCTTCTGATACGAAATAGATTGTATAGTTTTCATAACATAAAAAAATACAACGGATTTCCTAAGCATGGTTGCTTCTCTTGTGGCGAAATTCCGACATAATTAAATTTATGTATTCGTTTTTTTTTCTTCTTAATTTCGTGCTAAAAATGCCGTTTATTACGTCAGATTAGCTTCATTTAATTTTGGCTGCATTGCAGGTGAGATGGGATGATGCTACTAATAGTAATACTAATACACATCAAAAACTGGAGCATGTCAGCCCGTGGATGATCGAGGCCGTCGAGGGGACATCAGTGTATTCCGATTTAGTGCATTCGCAGTTTTCACTGCCGAGAAAGAGGCTGTGGCTACCACAGTTCCCCCAGTTTGCTGGGCCAATTTCCGTCCCGGGGCCCTACAACGGCCTATTGCGCATTTTTACCAACAATACCCCTGCTACAAGCATACAGGGAGCCAGGCAT
The DNA here is from genome assembly GCA_954871525.1 of Parietaria judaica. NCBI lineage: Eukaryota > Viridiplantae > Streptophyta > Magnoliopsida > Rosales > Urticaceae > Parietaria > Parietaria judaica. The sequence goes on along the minus strand of OX940865.1, from coordinate 10,862,381 downwards.
TTTCCCAGCGGTATTTCAATACCAGAGATCCCTTTCCAAAACCGGCCGCAATACAATCCCATTATTCCGCAGCCGACGAACAATCCTGCCGTCTCTAGCGAGTCCGCTAGGGTCGATGTCGAAGATTGCAGCCCAACCACCGGAAGGCCCGAAAAGAAAGACTATTTCCTACTCTTTGGTAAGAGGATTCCTTATCCGCAACAGCAAGCAAGCCCGTCCGACTATTCTAGCGATGTCGTTGATGCGAGTGCAGAGAGGGAGAATTCCGTTGATAACGTCCCGGAAATCACTGTTGAAGTTGTTTCAGCTCGACCGGACGTCGACGACAACGTTGTTTGAAGGTAAGAAGATAAATGGTTGTTATTGCACATTTGTAATGTGACATTGAATTTAACAAATTTTTGTTGGCTCTGTCATTGTCAGGATTGGTCGCGGAAACAACCTCGTTGACAATCCGATCCGGTAAGACAACGTTGTGAGCACCGCGATTGTTATGTTTATGTCGCTTTATTATATCCTAGACTTCCTAATGATTAGATTCTGATTGCTTCTTAATGTGAAACTGACTCTCAAGATTTTGTATTCCTTGGTTTCTTAGCGTTTAAAGACCCTACTTTTTCTTGTAACCCTTCGGTACATGCCTATTTTGGCACAAAGATCGTTGTTCTTTATGTCTTTTTATAACCTTCAAATTTCGATTTTTAATTAAAAAGATTTCATATTTTTTCATAAACTTATTATATAAATCCTCAGATAAGATTTTTTTCTTCTTTCTTAAAACCCATGATGTTATTTTTAAATTTGGAGTAATATATATAGTATCTTTACGAAAATCTGATTGATTAGCAGATTAACAATCGGTGCCGATTTTTAAATTTTATTGTATATACTCATCGGTTTGCGATTATTTATCGGTACGAGTTTTTGAAATTCTTACGGAAACTCCATTGATGTGCCCGGTTCGTAACCCGTACATTCGACTCTGCGCTCGCAGATATTTAATTAAATGTGAATGAGCCGAATGTGAATTTGTATGCAAGAATGTCAAAACTTGCGGACTTGTATAGTTGTGATTTACTGTCCTTCCATGCATGTATTATATATAAAACAGAAGACACTATTTCTAGTAGGAGACACTATTGGTATTATGTGTGTGTAACATTATATATTTGCATGTATATTCTTATTGTGATAAAATAAGACGTGCAAAATTGCAGTCAAAACATAAAATAAACTGGAATCGTCTTAAAAAGGTAAGATTTCTACGCGTAGCTACAAGCAGATTGATCTTGAGTGGTCCTTCAATAAAAATGAGATACATCGAGTTTAAAATTATGATATGAAGATTCTAGTTAAAATTTAGTGTTCCAAAAGATGTTGTTGAATATTATAAAATGAAATTACCTTTAGAAATTTAGACTTCCGGATGACATAAATTATCCATCTTAGCTTAGTTGTGAACAGTCAATAATGTCTGAATGAATACAAACTCATAAGAAGTTGTAGGATTCCATATCATCAAGGCTTTCGGGTGTCCCAGAAGATCATGCTGCCAAACACCCTGGTGTCAAATTTATTCTCAAAAGAAATCTTTTAAATAATGTACAACTTTATGAATTCCGGTAATATATTATTTTGATTATATATAGTACTTTTGTAAATTATGTATCCAATAAGAAACTCAAACCTCGAAATCCAACGATTCCTTAGCAATGTAGCTGGAAATCTAGTGTCCCAGTTTCCGGGATTTTTTTTAAGTGTAACAACCCTAAAACGGGTTGGTTTAGTTCGGAGATTGAATTTACACACTGAGCTGGAATTTTACATATAAAAATGAATTCCGGTGTATATCAACACAAACTTCCTTTCCATTTCTATATTTTTTTTCGAAAAAACAAAATTTTATTAATTAAAGAGGTTATAATGCAAGGACAAAGTGATTTATGATCATACAACTTCTGTCATAAAAGTTGAATGATCAAATTCAAGTCTCTATCCATATTTTTCCACGTTCTGAGGCTTCAAATAACTCGACCCGTAAATGTAATTCCTCTCCAGTAAAAACGGAACATTGACACCGTGTCAATGAAACTCGCTATCTAAGAATTATGGAAAAAGATTGAATAAGCCAGAAATTTGAAGCTGTTTGTGTGCAAGTGTTTCTTGTGCCTGTAATTTCAACTTGCTGGTTACAGTTAGATGAATGGAACATATATATACAATATATTTTGGTTTTCCAAAACAAGTGGTTTACCAATCTCAAACACCGTACAAAACCGAGGTTTGAGCCGTAAATAAGAGAATTCCGGTGTACTAAAAAACCTTTTCTTCCCTAGACTATACACTACGCAAAATTTAGTTCCTCGTTTAGAGAATGTGGTAGAGCTCATACATCTCGCTACCGTGAGCTCAAGATTATTTCTTTTCTACAATACAATATGGTCGGAAAAGGCGGCCTCTCGATAAATTATCGATACTCGGTTCGGTATAATTGTCCAGAATGCTGTACATCTTCTTACCACTCGGATAACGCTGAAGCAAAAAGAGAAAACCTACTTGATGACATGTATACAAAAGCCTCCATTGATGCTCCCTTCTTCCATTTCCCCACAGGACTATGCATATCGAGGCCAAAACTTTTTTCGGTGTCGCCTGCATAAGAAGCGGGCAGTTAGAACACCTGACGAGCCAATTTTCATAGGAATGTCGATACAAAAGGTTTTGATGTTCGAACAGGTAAGTAACCGTAACAGATAGACAAGATGTGCTTGCTCTAGTGGTAACCAGAGCACCACTTAAGACATTAGAGGTCTTGATCAATGGTTTCGTATAAAGCTAATCCGGGCTTGTACCAAAACTTATAAGCCGACGGGTAAAACTCACCCCATAAAACCATGAGTTTTATAAACAATCAGCAGTCTCAATCTGCACACCAAATTACTTCCGATACTGATACAGTATCGATGTTGTCACACATAAACCATGTATTTATACACACCACCAAATAATCGCATTCTTAATCGCGTCCAATCATAGAGAAATCTTTTATACTATAAAGCAGAATGCAACAAACAATAGCTATACAAGGACATTAATTCACCACACTAAAGTAGATTGGAGGAAAAGACAAACCAATTGCAAAGCACTAAAACCGTTTTTAACACGAAGTGTTAAACTAACGGGACATACCTTTCACTTCTGATTATGACTTCTTATGTTTCTATGTGCCAAACATGGAGCGAGTAAGGCGTCTAACTTCACCAACCAGAGAGCAAGAGCAGATGTTGTGTGAGGCAAAGACGCAAAGCACTCAATTATTTCCTCACCGCTATACGAGCCCGGTGCGGTATCAGATTGGCACAGCCAATCCTCATTGATTGCACCAATGAAATCAGCAAGAACCTGCAAGTTGGAAAACCATAAGAAATTGCAAATATGCAAATTACGGTCTACATAATTTCCTAAATGCAACCACAATAGGACTCAGATCCGAAACATAATCAACACACGTCGTCAACCAATGTTAATCGCAAAGGCCATGATTACTGGATACTTTATCTCAATATAAATGACTAACAAATCAACCCTTACTTCGAGAACAAGGTGTTCACTAGTACAAAAACGATAGACCAAACACATGGATGCAATCTCTTAGTGATTGGTACAAAGGCCATGATTACTGGATACTTTATCTATGTTTAACAGGCGGAAAAAAAAAAAAAAAAAAAAACAGAAATATGTCAAATACCTGTAACAGTTCTTGCAAGGTTGAGGTTCGTCTAAGTCGTTTGACCCATAGCTTGTGAGCACACTTAGTCCAAGCACCAACCAAGGCATCTTCAGGCATACCCAACTGCGCGAGTGACATAGAATTCATCAAACAATTGCTCTCTAGAAGTGAAAGTTTGTGCCTCAAGTACACAAAAACCTAAAGGCAATGTGTTCAGGAATAAGGAAAAGAAACATAGAAAATAATATTGAACCTCGATCGAGTAAGTGGCAGCTTTAAGTGCTTGGAGTTGTGAGGAGAGAACTTTCCGAAACAAATCGGTGGTTTCATTATCCTTACACGTGGCGGCATGGATGGCATATCTTTCTTCTTGATCAAAATCAATCTCGAATGTGGTATGGCACACTCTGCAGTGTTTCTCGTCTCTCCAAAAGAGATCATGACAACATTCACATCTGGTAAGCGAATCAAAATACGATTTTTTACCGTGTTTAACAGAATTAAGATTTAAGTAGAAGGAGGTCCAAATCCACGAATCAAATGCTTGGAGACGGCGCCATTTTTGTCTTTTTTCTTCTCCTTTGTTTCCAGCTCCAAGAACTATAGCCCCTGAAGAGGGTAAGGAACCGAGCAAGATACCACTCATGGTTAGATTGTTATCTACATCTGACACTGGAGAGAAACTGTCTTCCTGAAGAGAACTCGATTCGGATTGATCCGAATGTGTTGGCCGAGAGATTCGGCTACCACAGATTGTCTTATCTGACATCATTTCACGTAGATATTCTTGCCGTTTCTCCAAAGATTCAAGCAAGAGAGCCTCTCGTTTACCTCTGTCGTCCAAAACTGACAGCAATATTTGCAAAGCCTGCACTCAGATTAAAAAAAGTGTCAGAGAAGCATGAGCTGTTGATGACTGTAGTAATATTAGGATTTATTGCTCAATATCTCTGGTTCGAATATGTCTTTTAGTTATAACTCTTCAAGTTTTAGTTAGATTTCTATAAAGAGTTGTAATTAGCAACCTATGCTATTTTTTTTTATTTTTTTTAAAGAAACATCGATTATATTAATATAAATAGGTTACAATGCAAGGCTAGAGGATGGTTTACGATCAAACCAATCCAACAAACAGATTGGCTATGTAAACCATAACTCTACCAAAAGAAAAAAAAGAAACAACGAGGACTACTCCTTAAAGAGTACCAGCCCAATCTCTCGCAACCTATGCTAATTATATATTTCGGTGAATAAAGTCCGTAATGCTTCCAGAGAGCTTTTTCACTTTTATTAGATTTAGACAACAGCAGCAGAACTCCTAAGTAGTTATTCAATAAGATTATAGTAAAAGAATAGTCCAAAACCAGAACTCCTACCTCTGCAGAATCAATCACTTCCCAGTGACCATCCTCGGAAGATTCAAAATAAATCCTCCTATGACCGGGATCGTTTTTATCACAGGGGCCTAAGAAAAGCCAGTATCTATTACACCTGCGATCAGACCCCAAAAAGACAGACTGCAGCGGATGTACACTTCTTTCTCTCTCAGGCGTTCTCTCAATGAATTTGGTGACTGATGCCGAAGAATCGACCGCATGATACTTCCAATGTGTATATGCTTCTTTAACGCTTTGTATCTGTCCAAGTATGTCCGAAGATGGCACCATAACGCTCTGATGCTTAGCTGATGATGACCTCTTGATTTTTCCACCAGAAGTGGAGTGACAGATGTTACTAAAGCCCTCAGCAGCAGCTTTTGAATGATCCTGCCAGGAAAAACATAGCATGAAAATGTAAAATAGTACGAAAATCATACTTTGTTAAGTTTCTTGCATGGTAATTGGTCTACGTATACAATTTTCAATTAATTGTTCATTAAAAAGGGACCAAAATGGCAGACACGAGGATAAAAGGAAGAGAAAAAGCTTACGTATGTAATACTCTGTAACTAGATAGAATCATTCCCATTAACATAGGTCAAACAGTCATTTGCTAAAAAGCAGTCAATAAATAGTATGAGCATGCTTAAGTAATGAGTATCACCTCCATTCTGATGCTGGATCCTTCACGAAGAAGATCAATCAAAGCTACCATGGCATCCAGCTTTTCATCGATGCTTAAATCTGAATTCTCGCCTTCCATCAGTCCTACCAACCATGATTCCCCAGGACTGCTCTCATCAATTTCAGTGCAAACGTTAAGTATGTTACTTTTAGGTTTACGGAGGGTTTTATTCTTCAGTATTCCGACACTGAGATCTCTGGAACCACACCCAGAATCTTGATCACTACAATATGTGTCACTTTCGTTGGGTTCATCATCAACAGATCCACAGTCTTCTGTATCTGATAGTACTTCCTCCACTTTCTTTACGATAGTATTAATACGTAGACGATAAGTAGCCGACGAGATCTTCTCAAACAAGGATACATCACTTGAAAGCATTGAACATATCAAACACTCTACTTCCTCAGTCGTGCTGGCAAGTTTTAAATCGACAATCTTCAAAACAAAATTAAGAAAAATGAGAGATTGAAAGTTTACAGCAATTATTAAAATGTCAGAGGAACTTGTTGAACTTGCTTCAACTCTATATAAAAAAACATGGTAGTGCTTTTAGAGGCAACTTACTGTAAAAGACTTGGCTAAATCAGTCACTTTCAAGCCGTTGTTTCCTTGTTCTAGCAAGATTTTAAAAAGTTCACCCTTCAAAGAACCAGGCTTTAGGCCATACTTCACCATGAGGTGTGTTTCCTACACAAGCACACTTGGCATATTAAAATTTAACAGTCGTATTCACGTAATTGTTAAGATGAAAGGAGATTGATGAAGATAAGGGTTCAGATGATTGAAGTACTTCTAGAAGTACCTTGTCAAGGGTTTCTCTCCGCGTAGTGGTTTGCTTTGACCCAAACCCTGCAGCAGACAAAACTTGGCACATTATTTCTGTCCACGTTAGGGGATTTAGAGATCTCCTCCAAAAATCCAAACTAAGTTCTTCATTTTCTTCAACCTGCAAAATCATGGCAAAGATTCATAATTACAATGCACTTCCACTAAAACTACAAGTTGAAATTTTTAAAGTATAACCACTAGGCCCAACAATTTAGTTACATTCAACATCGAACACTAGTTAAAACCCCCAAAAAATTATATTTTTATCAAGAGAGAGAAAGGAGGAATGTCCGATCATTCTATATAAGAAACGGTAGAAACATAAACTTTACTCTCTTTTTTCTTTCTTTTTTTTTCCTTTTTCAGCAATAATTGAACTCTAATAGAGAAGATCCGAAGAAAAATGAACTGTAACCGTCACGACCAGACTTTTAAAGATGCCTACTTTAATCTAGCTAACCTACCGAGTGAAGCAATGCAAGATAGTTGCAGGATCTGTTTGAATCAGGTGAAAACCCATTATCAAGCTCCATGTCCACATCTGATAGAAGAAGCTTCAAAAGGGCCATATTAATTTTCCCGAGCAGCAAGGAATCCTGTTAGGCAAGATAGCCGATATTATCTAAATGAGGTAAGTGAAGAAGCAAGATATTTGCAAAACCCAAAAAAAAAAAGGAAATACTTGAATGAAATCCAATGAAAAATAAAATGTGGGCTCAACGATAAAGGCGGATCATACCTTGTCATGAAATGCTTGAGCAAACTCATCAAGGGTGAAGGGGCAGACATTTATCTCGAGAGAAAATGTATAAAGGAAATGAAAAATCTGCGAACGGAAAGGGGATTGCATACTCAATTCCATTAACACTCTTAGAATTAATAAAAGATAATACACGAAGAAAAGTCCATAGTTCCCTACATAAACTCAAAACTATAATTATTATGCCATTTTGGCAGCAGAGAATGCGATTAGTTTGTTATGCACCTTAAATATTTTCTTCACACTTTCGAGAGACGATTCCCAAGGTTGCATACTGAAAGGCTGCTTCATCATAACCGAATTAGGTGGAAACTTGGCCTGAACATCTGAAGATGGTAACAATAAAACAATTCATCAATTCTAGGGATATGTATATCAAAATAACTATTTGAGGTCTACAATTTGAATTTTCAGACCTCTATGGTTCTAGCTTCAATAGGAGATTGTAATTTACTTTCACTAATTTGACGTCAAGCCCATTAATTTGAAGTGTTTACTCGGTCACAAGCTAAAATACAATACAAAAGACCTATATGAAGGGGAAAAAAAGAAGAAGAGATCTCTTCCATCAGATTTCAAGCTTTGCAAAGTGTTACCTTGTCGTTCACTGTAACTAGAATGATTAGAGCAACCCCGGGGATTTGGTACAGCTGCTGATTCTCTCCCCTCAAGCTCTTCATCATCCATTAGCATTAAAATCTGATGGAAACTTTCTTGAGATTCTGGTCCTTCCAAAGCAAGTTCACATTTTTTGTTGTCTAGAAGCTGTGGATTTCCGGGTTTGAAGCATTTGGCCTGGTTAAGAATAAGCTGATATGTTTTAACTTTCAATATTCACTAACTTAGATATCATATTTTAATAGCAGTTTCACAAAACATTTGTACCTCTCTTCTTTTAGCAGAACTCTTCTTCTGCTGCTGTATCTTTTGTTGCAATCTTTCCTGTTTCCATACAAGACATCATAATGTCAGTCAAAATGTACTAGCATTACAGAAATGGACTCTTTATGGATTCAATATTAGTTCAATTTTCTGAGATGAATAAGATTCACAATGTCCTCAATATCAGGTTTGTCCAAGATTAAGATAAAGAAAAGGCTAAATGACTTACTGCTATAATGCTCTGTGTTGTTGGTTTTCGGACTGGAGGGTTACGTGACACAGATTTCGAGAAACCAGCATTTAGGTTAGCAAAACTTGCCGGACCCATGCCGGTAGGGAAATCTCCAGCACGAGGATTAGTAGCTCGCCAGACTGTCATCAAACCTTTACCCATACCATACTTTATAGGCGGTGCATCCTTGTCATTACGAAGGATGCTGAAACCTTTACCCATACCATGCTTTATAGGCGGCGCATCCTTGTCAGTACAAAGGTTGCTTAAGAAAGCTTGCATAGAAGCCTAATTAGAGACAATAAAAACCTTTGAGATAGGCAGGAAACTAATATTCAGGAAGAATGCATGACAATGATGACATAATATGTTATATCTTGAAATTCCTCATATAGAGGATGAAAAATTTGCGGGTGAAGATAGTGTAAGTACGTCAATTTGAGGAATCAAAAGTTTATTCTCCATTCAAGAAGAAACATGGTGTCAGATACGTATAAGCGAAACAAAGATACAAGTTGTCAGCTACTTTTCTGTACCTTCCTCCGTTTGCTTGCTCGCTGATTCTCAATGCAAGAAGGCTGAGAACTTCCATGATCTGGGAATATAGCCAAAATATTAGTACCTGAGTAAACATATGACTAAAAATTACGAACAAAGTATTGACAAGAAAAGATCAACAGAACATATAAGGTATATAGGCTACAAGCCAAATAGAAAAGCTTTAAACTTCTAATGCAACTAATTTAAAGAACAACAAATGAAATCTATACATCGATGATATTAGGCGGCAACGAATCATATATTTTTACTGAGCAATATTAGTGTGCTCAAATACCCTTACAGTAGAAGGCTGCTGTCTCGGGAAGACAATCGAATTCCACCCCGAGAGGAGGACCGTCCTTCCGAAACACCTTTTTGAAAATGTAGTCTGTGGTCATCAAATCCTGAATACATCTGTTGTCTTCAATACGGGCATTACTTTCCCTCTTTTCTTTTCGCCTTTTCTCAACAAACCAGCTCTGGATCTGCTTGTAGGTCAATCCCAGAGAAGCAGCATAGTTTTCCATATCCATTTGTGGAGGATAATTATTTTCTGTTTCATGGAAAGTGTGTTAGAAACGAGGACCTTCCAATCCGAAAACCACAAAAGAAAATACGTAGGATCGCCATGAAAATGCCAACGACTGGTTATGGATAACATTATCGAAGATCTCGCTCGTTTACGCAGTATCAATAATCAATCGTCGCTCCTAATTGATATACACTTCAATAAATGAAAACACAATACACGAAAAGCAGCAACATTATAATTGTGTGTCTGTGTGTGTATACATATATATATATATATATATGTAGAGAGAGAGAGAGAGAGGAGTTGAGCTGATTACCGAAGTAGAAGCTGTCAAGAGCTTCAAGCTGTACATGGGTCTTTCTCTTGAACTCCATAATCGAAGCTAAAAGCTGAAAAAGAATTCATATATCAGCAATTCCGCAAAGCTCTCGAGAATCAAAACTTTCGAGATTGAAGCGACAACAATGAAAAACAAAAACTCAGAAATCAGTGACAACTTCATGAAACTGAGAACCTCAGTCACTTCTTCTCCGAAGGCAAATGGAACACTAATACGGTCCGGAAATATAGATTTTCATGATAAATTTCAATCGAAGGTGAAGAAGGAAGCAAGTCGTGGAGAGAATTAAGGAAGAAGAAGCAAGAAGATTAGCTCGTTTCGGTTGAAAAAAAAACTTACAGTGAAGAATCAAGAGAAGTGGAGAAGAAAGGGAGAAGGAGACGGCATTGGAGAGAGAGGAGAAATGGTGTCAGAAGGGAGGCATGGCCATGGGAGAGTGACGTTGTAGGGTTTTGGGTTTAACCAGAAGCAGCAGCGAAGAGAAGCCAAATATCTTCTTCGCCTTTTACTCTTGCAAATCTTTTTTTTTTTCTCTGATAATTATGTAATATTTATTTTCTATTTGGGCTGTTTTGTGTTGGCCCAATAGTTCTGCATTTGTAATTCTAGGGCTTCCAATTTGAGGAAACCAATTAGGTTTACATTACATTATTGGCAAGCGATATATCCGTAAAACGAAAAATGCGAAATGAAATCGGCAAGCGGCATATAAAACCTTGCTATATACCAAGGGTTATAAGCGGAATTAGGATTTGGACTTCAGGGTGGCTGATTTAAATTTTTAGTGTAAAGAGAAGGGGTTCATTTGAAATTTAAACAAATTAATGCTAAAAATGATCAATTAAAAAAAAGTGGGGGGCTGGAACCACACCACTCTTGTGAGTGGCCTATGCCAAGGGTCGTGTTTTCGATAAAACGATTATGTATCGATTATGGTTACCGATGAGTTTATCGTTTGGTAACGGATTTATTGATGAAAAAAGATATATAACTCAGATATTTGTTATCGAAACTTATCGACGGCTCAGTCGATTATCGATGGAAAATATATAAAATGTTTTTAAGAATATATACTCAATTATTATACATTGTAAAAAGACCAAGTATAATATCATGTCATATAAATAATCAAATACACAAATATATGTAGATAAACAAGTCTAAAACTTTGAATCGTACCTTATTAATAAATAATCTCATATACAAGTCACAAACTCTCGTCCCAATCATACAATACAATATTTTGTTACTTTTACCGCAAGAAAGAGTAAACTTTGAGAGAACGACTACTCTGAAATAAAATATCTCAAACTCAATGATTCATAATTATATTCATCATTCAAAATCAACAAAATAATTTTTTATTCTTATTTTTAAAGTGATAATCTGCCTCCCGGTTCTCAGAAGTCATCAATCCAAAACCCAAGTCTGGTCTGACCGTTAAGGTGGAGGTCCCGAATTTCTGAGGTGACAAGTCGAAGGACCTCGTTCAAAACTGCCCGACAAACGGAAGTCCTAGTGCTCAATATCTCAAAATCAATTAGCAATAGGATAGTCAACGAACGACGATAAATTCCGCCCAAAATTAAGTCTTGGGCGGTGTTTGATCCATTTTTAGCATAAACAATAGTATTTAGAATTATATATTTAATCATAATTTTTTATTTAATATTTTCTATAAAAGAAATCAAAATTTTAAAGTTTTCCACTAAAAAAAACAAATTGTGAAGATGTCTTCGCCAAATAAAAAAAGGGCAGTGGATTTTGGCCGCCCTGCTACCATACAATGCGAGATTTGTGATCGGTTGTTCCCGACGGTTTTCTCGGAATTTTCAAGAGTTTGTTAAGAATCCTTAACTTATGATTTTCTATCAAAACTTATCACTTTGTATTTGTTTACTCCCTAAATTTATCATCCTTTATCAATTTTCCTTTCAACTTTAAATTTGTACCAAGATGCATTAATATATGATATACGCTTAGTACTTCCCTCAAAATTTTATAAATCACGTACTTCCCTCAAAATTAAAATGCATATGTCAAAATTTAAAAAAATAGTACTTCCGTCAAAATCTCATCATTTTTTAAGGCAAATTCATATATAATTAGCAAATTGGGGATAAGTCCCGTCTAGCACATTGAAGAAGCCACTTGGGACAACCACATGACCGGAAATCATAAATCGAGTTGGACAAACGTTTTTTTGCTATGAGGTTCGCTACCTTGTTACAACACCTAGGCACCAAACAACACTTGCCGTTAGATCCTCCCGAACTAAGAAGATTCCCGATGCTAGTGAGGATGGGTCCTTGGATGCTGTTGTAATTTCCCCCGTTGAGATATTGGGTTGCATGAAGACAATCCGTCTCCATTTCCGAGGTCCGCCAACCTTGCTCTTGAGCAAACCGGAGGCCAAAAAGGATAGCCTTGCACTCCTCCGTGAGAGCCGAGTCAACCTCTTCGAACACCCTCGTTGCTGCCCCGAGGATCTCCCTGCGGGAGTCCGAACAACTCCACTCACCGCCGCTCGTCCCGTCTCCCAATCCCAAGCTGCGTCAACATTGAATTTGAACCCGCCCTCCGCGGCTCCGGTCCAAACCACCCGTCTAAATCTCATCATTTATGTTACACTATTAAACGCATATGTTAGAATTTAATCGAAATTCGCTATTATTCAGTGGAATATAGAATTTGATGTTATTCATGGAAAAATCATGCAAACATATTACTTTAGGAGGCAAACCGATACCAAAACAATAATTGAAGGTATAAGGGCAAAATAATAAAGACAATTTGATAAAATCAAGAAGTATATATTTATTCTTTGGGATATTTGCAACAAAAATACCCATATGTTTTTTTAAAAAGATTACTTACATTCTCCAGAATTTCCCCGTGAAAAAAAAGGCATTATAGTCAAATAGCCAACCTTCAAACACTAATTAGTTAAATAGCCAATGTTTTAATTAATATTGTCAAATAGCCAATTAACCACATTAATAAATCACGAAAGACCGGATTACCCTTGTATTAACGTGTATTAACTAAGTTAATTTGTTTAAAAATAAATTAAACTTTTTTTGAAGAAAAAAAAATTTGTTGAAATTTTAATCACGATTTTTTATTTTTAAACAAATTAACTTAGTTAATACACGTTAAAAGGATATTATGGGTATAAAATATGTTATTATACAAGTAAATATTCTTATTTCTAAGAAAAATTAACTTAGTTAATACACGTTAATATGTTAAAAGGGTATTATAGGTATAAAATATGTTATTAAATAGCCATTCGGCTATTTTGCAAAAAAAAAAAAGGAAAGGACAGGGGTGAAACCGGTACCGATAATCGGTAAATTAGCTTTTTTTGGTATTGGTATTGAAAAATCGAGATACTTTTTTTTGGTATTGGTATTGGTATTGGTATCGGTTCTAAAATTTCTTGATTTTTTATCAAACCGAGACCGAGACCGAAACCGAGAAAAAGGAAAAGAAAACCGATAAATAAACCTAGACATAAGCGGGGAATAATCTGGGGCAAAATCCAAAAATAATACAAACTACCATGTCCGGAATTCAGATTCCGAAGTATAAAAATACATGTCTAATACATAAAAACATCAAACATAATTAATTGACATGTAGTTCACTAATTTTATAAGAGAGTGCCTTAATTTTTGAATAAAAATGTCATGTAGTACAATCCAAAACGATATGTAGTTCACAACCGATACCGATATTCGAGAAATTTGGCTATCGGTATCAGAATTGGTATCGGTATCGGAAACCGATAACCAATAAGTATCGGTTATCGGTTTTAAACTAAATTTATCAATTTTTTTTATAAATCGATTCGGGATCAATACCGAAACCGAGACGATACCGAGAAACGTTTACAAAATTTTCACCCCTAGAAAAGGTTGGTTATTTGACTAATCAAACGTTTCAATTTGGCTATCACATGCAATATCTCATTAAAAAAATATTGCTTAAGTAATTAATTATATATTAACTATTGTCGTTTTTCATTTGTTTTATCACTAATAATTACATCGTCTAATATTGAGAATTGAACTGTAGGGTTTTAGTTATCTACCCCAAAGGATGCGAAACATATGATTATCTTTCTATGTATATGAGTGTTGCTTATTTAGAGAGATTGCCGGCTAATAATGAGCGGACTAGCGACGCGTCAAGTATCGCGTTTCGGTTATCAGCGAAATCGACGAGCACACTGTTTCAAAGGGTTAAATTACACTAATTATTAAGCCATTAATGTATCTTGTTGTTTGTGTGCATGCATGGTGAATTTAATTGTGTTGTTTTTCATTTTGCAGAAGCCGATCACGACTTCAAATTTATAAGCAGCTGTCATGGCTTCTCATCCTGCATCATGGCTCTCGAAAAGTTACGGGAAGTTGATCGTTGTTGATGTGGGACTTCGTCCCCTTTTAAAAACGACAATCTAATTGTCAATTACAAGCTTTTACACAACATCGAATTTGGATACGACATCCAATAATACGCACAACAAACGGGCCGAACGTGAAGGCAACTTTGGGTAGGTACCTTGGATCAGCCCGAGAAGGCCCATAATTGATCTTACCCCTTGAGATAAAACCACACGTTTTCAGCCCACCATTGGGCTTAGTCTTCCTATATCAAAGGAGGGTTGAGAAAAGCTTTGACAATCTCCAACGATCATATTCAAATAAGAATAAAGTCAAAAGACTAGTACTTTACACATGTCACATTGAGAATGCAAGCTTAGTCAAAAGCCATTATTAGCTCCTAATACAAGTCAAATAGCTAACCACTCTTCCAATAGAATAAGGCAGCCACGTTCATCACGATAAGCCTATAAATACATGAAGAATGAAAACTAGAGAAAAGGGGAACAAGTTTAGAGGAAAGGAAATCACCACAAACACTCTAGAGAGATTTATATTTCATATTACTCATTTTATGAGATGTAATTTCACCTCGTTTCTGTCACCTCGTTTCTGAGTTTTTCTTCATCTCTTCTTCATATTGTATTCACTTCGTTTTATTAAGAAAAGTAGAGAGGTATTAGTCAACTACCGCTTGGGTATAAAAAAAGACACTCGTGATCGAATTTCTTTTGCTCGCCTGTTTTGTAGGATTATGATCTAATCGGTTCTTAAAATGATTTTCTTTTTGAATGTCAGTGTCAAATTAATTGTTTTTAATGTTGCCATGTTACTAAGATTTAAAAGAAACTTGATGCCTAGATAGTGTAGCAAGCAACAATCGTCGTGGAATATGATTTAATTTTATCTCGTTTAGAAAACGGTAACAATGTAAAAAGATGTGGAAAAAGTTATATATAAGTCCTAGTGGTGCAGTGAGTGATATTGGGTAAAACTGTAAAAGCCAAATGTGGTTGCCAAGGGAAATGGAATACTAAAACGACGTTTACATATCATGCATACATTTTGCCCAAGTAAACGACAACAAAACGGACATTACAAAATAAATGAGGAAAACGACATTAGAATATCATAAACCACAGGAAAAATCACACACCGACATCAGACTTTTCAAGTATGTAGTAGGTTGTTTGGAACACTAAAAACGACATATACATTCAGAAGAATTTGGCCTACATAAAAGACAAAAAAAAGATATAAAACTAAATCACGAAAACGACACAAAAAATAAGAACGACAGGAAGAATCATGAAGCGACATCAGACTCCATGAGGACAAATTAAGTGATCAAAGGACAGTTATGATTAAACTTGTGAATTTATTATTGATTACGATTACCAAGGATTTTATACTTCATGTATTGGGTATAGAAACAGTGGTTCAATAAATTTTAATCGTTTCCGATTCCCTTGGTATTTGCTTATAAAGAGTTGGAAATTTCAATACATCACCATTATTTCTAGAGAAATTTCTTCCTCCAATTATCCTCAGACTCATGGAAGGTAACAACTTTGTTGAGGCATTATGCTTAAGTTTTTTCGTCCTTCTCATCTTTATGTGTTTTTGTTGGGACATGAAAATGATGATTTCCATATATTCTTTCGTCCTTCCCAATTCTCATCTTTAATTTGTCCTTAATTAGTTGTATTTCATTTATATTTTTTTTGAGTAGCTAGTATGTAATAATCAAGAATCGTTAAGTACGTGCGTAATTTTTAGCTTTGTCGGTTTCTATTTTGAGGTTTTAAAGCAGTGAAGGTGGAAGCTGATCATGCAGAAAAAGGCCGTTGGAAAGACGGAAAGTCGCCTGATCTGCACATGAGAGAATTGAATCACTCTGTGCACATGTTGACTGAACAAGTCCGGTCATTAACCGTTCTGCTGACCACTTCTATCGAGGAGCAGCGAGAAGCCGAGAGGAGGAAGGTGTCTCGGGAAGTTTATTCCGTTTCTTCGGACGATAAACTTCTCAAGCAAGCTATGGATCACATGAGTTTGGTCTACCTGACTGTTAAGGAATACACGCAGTTTGCAAAGATGCTGAGTAAATCCCGAGACTTGTGCGCAGTTTTCTTGTGCGTGCCAGGACATATGATCCAGGGATTTGTGAGGAGCAGTGGTTAAATTTGGTTTAGATTTCAGTTCAAGTTGTTGTTTTCTTTCCAAGCCTTAAACTGTATGTTGACTTTGGTGTAGTTTCAGTTGACTTTCGGACGACTTTGCAATTTTGCGGACTTAACTATGGCATTGCGCCATTGCTTATATTACTTTTACGGTTAATTGCTGTTAAAACACCCATCTTTTGCCCATCTCCTCCTTCGCATGCTCAAATTTAAAGCAGTAAGTGAAAGTACCCAACGTGATTGTTTTGTTGCCATTTGCAAAACCAAATTTCTTTTAACACCGCAAGCGTTTTTAAGGTTTTTAACGGTTTTTAGGGTACTATCACCTAGAAACCTAAAAACCCTTGAAAAAACCCTAAATTTTGTTGATATATATGAAGTCAGTGAAGTGAGATATTAATAGGAATTGAGGTAATTTAAATGGCGTGAAATTAATGGGAGAGAGGAGGCTGTTCAGTTTTCTATTATATGTATGAAAAAAAAAACTAATATGAGAAAAAAATATTAATCAAAACAGAACTTTATTTGAGCATACGATGTTTTGTGAGAGTATTAAGCATTCATAGAAGAAGAAAAAAATCACGTATAAATGCACGGGAACTTTGACATAATAGCTATTCACATTAAAATAGTAAACGATTTTTTTTAGTATCACTATCAACCGTAACAACATGAAGAGTTTAAAGTTTCTCTTTATCTCTAGACTCTAGTACATAAAATTAATAATAGAAAAAACCTAGTATTTCTTTTTAATATCAACCTATAATATAGAGTTCTATGATCAAAATATGTACCCTGGTTTTTCTTTTATCTCCAACTATATATGTACCCTGGTTCTTTTTAGGATCAAAATACATGTTGCTTAGTGTCGTGTCCTTAACGTATAACCAAGTTTGCTTAGCCTAATGGTAACTGTTGACGTGGTTTCCCACCTCAATCAGTCAAGTGTGACTTGTGAGCGTAT
This sequence comes from Parietaria judaica, assembly GCA_954871525.1. Lineage (NCBI taxonomy): Eukaryota > Viridiplantae > Streptophyta > Magnoliopsida > Rosales > Urticaceae > Parietaria > Parietaria judaica. Next base: position 10,844,932 of record OX940865.1, on the reverse strand, counting down.
GATAATTTTGAATTGAACAATTTGGTGGAATTCGATCTCTCGCGTTGCAAGCTCACGATTCACTCACGATATATATATATATATGTATATAAGCGATATAAATGAGACGAGGGGTTTTTTATAGAGGTTCGTCCCAAAGCGGTAGTTGACTACTTCCTCTGTTAGTTTATTGCGACAATGAACATGGACGGATAGCTATAGGCAGCTAGATCGCGTCTGAGAATAGAAAAGAAAAGAAGAGGGGAGAAAGAATACAATAAGATCTTAAGTGGACAAGAATGCTGAGTAGAATCTCTTCAGTGTATTCTCTCGAGGTTGTAAGTATGCGTGTGTGTTGATCTGAGCTTGAGCTTGGCATTTATAGGCTTCAATTCTTCCCGTTGGGCTTCCAGGAATCGAGGGGTCTTCTCTCCGTGCTGACCGGGTTGAATGGACGACCTTGCTACACGTGTCCCATGACTTCGTTCTCGTCGTCGTGTTTGAATTATGCCCGTTGGAGGCTTGACTCCGTGCTCCTGGTCTTCCGTCTGAGTTTGTAATGGGATGCCGGGTAGAGAATATGACGACTCTACCCTCGTCTTTCTGGACTGTTGTCGAATGGATTTGGGCCTTAGAACTCATTGGGCCGAGTAGCCTGTATCCGTTGGTTTTTGGTCTGATTGAGAGTCTCATTGGGCTTCTCAAATGGGCTTTTGCGAATACCAGTTTATTTCTTTAAAGCCTTTTATTATGGTTTGTAAATTTAATTAATTCACAACCTTAGCACTTTGTGTCATATTAAATAATGACGAATTTGTACATCAACAGTTAGCCCCCTACTATAAAAAATACGAAGTAAATTTTATAGTATTTACTCGATGACCTATGGTTTGGTTTTGTTTTGTATTTTTTTTTTTGTTTTTTTTTTCTAAGTGTGGATTTTTGACGTGCAGAAGATATGGACGCGCTACGTCCGAAGGGTCAGAGTCTTCGCCAGAGGCGGAGGCAGGATGGTCAGACCGGGGGTTCGGCCTCGGCTGGAGCCGCTCGTCAGGAGACGAGCAGGCGGGTTGAGGAGAGGGGACCTGGCGCGTCTACGCCGGCTAAGACTGCTCGTCATGAGACGAGTAGGAGGAATGAGGAGACTCCTGCTCGGGAGTCTCTTGCTGAGGTCGCCCCTGGGGCGATCAAGAAGAAGGATGTTGTCGAACTCTCCGACGACGGGGACAGCACCCCGGAGGCTACGCCTTTGGCGAAGCCTTCGGAGAGGGAGGTTGTCCCTGTTTCTGCTCCAGCTCGTCCTTCCAAGGGCGTGATCCGTCCCTCTCAGGACGGAGTTCTCCCGAGGACGGGCTCGGAGGTGGCCGCGAAGAGGCCGCACGAAGGAGAGGATTCCGAGGTCCGGAAGAAGGCGAAGGGGGATTCGGCCCCGAAGGAGGTGGTGAAGAGGGACGTGGTCCCGAAAGAAGGTGCGAGGGCCTTGGAGAAAGGCAAGGGGGTTGCTCGGGAGAGCGAGCGCCCTAAGGAGGCCTCCCGAGGTGAGGCGAGGGAGACGGGATTGATTCCCCCGGCGGTCGAAGGGCAGGCCAAGGAGAAGATGATCTCTCGGAAGGTGGGGTGTACTTGGATGGGGGACAAGGGTCTCCACAAGGCACCTAAGGTGGCGGCCGGTCTTCTCCGGCAGATAACGAACGGTGGGGTCGGCAGGGTCCCCAGGAGTATTGCCGAGAAGAGGCCGTACAAGGATGTGGCTGCGGCTACAACTCTGGTAAGCATTGCTGGCTTTAGGTTTGGGTTTCTATTTATTCCTTAATTTTTTCTAACTTTGGTTTTTGGACGTGTAGCTCGTCGCCTCTATCAACGACATGGTCCTCGATTACGAGGACCAATTATATGAGGCTAGAGAGGGCGCGCAAGCGTCCGAGCAGCTCGCGCTGAAGGAGAGGGAATTGGCTGATGCTGTGGACGGCATTCGGGCGAAGGCGGAGCAGATCGTGATAATGGGCAAGAGGGTCGCTACTTGTGAAGCCAAGATCAAAGGTCTTGGGAACACGGTTGTCGATCTACGGGAGAAGTTGGCAAATGCTACCCGGACGATCGGGGAGGCTCAGAGCGCGAGCGAGGCGGCCGCCAGGCAGATGCTGGCTTCCGATGCGGCTAAAGGACGGGCTGAGGAGTTGGCCAAGAAGAAGGAGGAAGAGGCCTTGGCCTTGAAAGAGGACGTGCAGCGCCTTGCTGCTGAGCTGGCTGAAGCCCGGCAATAATCTGCCGACCGCGAGGCCGAGAAGAAGGCTGTCCGTGCCCGATATCGCCGAAAGGTGGAGGAAATGGACGCGCTAATCGCGTGGTACAAAGGTACGGCCGCCGACAATAGTTGCTTGGATCAAGCCAAAGGTTGCCTCGAGATAATCCAAGACATCATTGACGGCAACGTCCAAGATTTTGAGGCCGAGAAGGAGGTCCTAGAAGGCAACGCTGCTCGCTACCAAGCTCTCTTGGATGCGGTTCCGGCACCGCTGATAGGGTCTCCGGCTACGTCTCCTGATGCCGAGTTGACCGATGTTCCCTTTGTAGATTTGAGCATCTTGTCTGATCCGTCGACTGCCAAGGAGCCCGTCTCTGAAGATCCTGTGACCGGGGAGACCACCGTCGAGGAGCCCACCTTGCCCGCCACTGCTGATACCGAGGAGGTCATCCTCGAAGAGCCGACCCTGAACCAGCCTGTCGTTGCCGAGGAGACCGTCGCTGAGGAGCCGACCGAGCGTGGAGGCCAGGCCGATAGAGAAGGAGAAGAGGAGAAGGAGAAGGAGGACCGAGAGGTCGTGGAGGTACCCGGGGTCGACACATAGAGTGTCCCCCATTTTTTTTGTTTTTTGATTAATAAGGCCTAAGGCCAAGACAATTTCTATGGGCAAGTCTACGGCGACTTGAACCCTTTTTTTGTAAGGTTTGGATATGCTCGTGGTTAGGGCTTTTGCTATTTTTATTTTATGTTATGCTCGCAATTTCTTGCCATACTCTACTCGTCTGCGTTTCTAAGTTATTTTCCTAATCGTACTTTTCTATATTAACTTTCCTATTTGGGGTTCCGAGTGTCCTATCGTGTACTCGGATAAATAATAAGAAGACCGAAAGTTTGAAATTTGCTAAGGTCCTTCCCAATTAGCCTCGAGCTTCCCCGCATTCAGCTCGGCGGTATTTTGGAAAACTTTTCTGAGGACCAACTCTCCCACTATGAATTTTTGACGTTTGACCTTTGAATTATAGTACCTGGCTATCGAGTTTTGATAGTTGGCAATTCTTATCAAAGCTTGTTCTCGTCTTTCGTCGATGTAGTCGAGCTGGTCTTCCCTCATTTCGTCATTGATTTCTGCGTTCAAAGGGGCGAGTTCCCTTCGAAGGCTGGGTGTTTCTATCTCTGTTGGTATCATGGCCTCAGTGCCGTGTACCATTGAGAAAGGGGTTTCCCCGGTGGCCCTACGCGGGGTGGTTCTGTAGGACCAAAAGACTCCTATGAGCTCGTCTGCCCATCGTCCCTTTTTGGTGTCTAGGCGTCTCTTGATTCCGTCCACTATTACCCGGTTAGCTACTTCGGCTTGACCATTGCCTTGAGGATATCTCGGAGTGGACGTGTTCAAGGATATTTTCCAGTTTATGCAGAAGTTTTGGAGTCTCGTTGAAATGAACTGCGGTCCATTGTCAGTTATTATCTCTTTTGGGAGGCCGAATCTACTGATGATGTTCTTCCATAGGAAATTTTCTACATCAACATCTTTAATGTTTGCATACGATTCCGCCTCCACCCAGCCGGGGCCAGGGGGAAAGGTCCTACTATGTCCATGGACCATTTCATGAACGGGTACAGGACTGAGACTGATGAGAGTTCTTCTGCTGGTCTATGTATGGACGGGGAGTGTCTCTGGCATTTGTCGCACCTTTTGGCATAGGTTTCGCTGTCCGCCAACATAGTGGCCCAGAAAAAGCCTTGCCTTTTTGCTTTGTTTGCTAAAGATCTTCCTCCGAATGGTTGCCGCATTCTCCCGAATGGATTTCGTGAATTACTATTTGAGCTTCGGTCTTTCCTAGGCACCTTAGGTAGGGTCCGGTATAGCTACGTTTGTACAATTTTTCTCCGATCATGCAAAATCTAGCGCTTTGGATCCTTAGTTTCCTGGATTTTTGCTTATCTCGAGGTTTGGCTCCGGTTAGGATGTAGTTAATGATTGGGGTCCTCCAATCATCCTCTTCCATTCGGATATTGCAAACTTCGCGGGTTACGCTGGGTTCGTCTATTGTTTCGACCGGGATTATCCTCTTGACCTCAGGGTCCGAAGTCGAAGCTAAACCGGCCAATGCGTCTGCTGACGCGTTTTCACTCCTCGGTATTTGGACTATTTCGACGTGTTCGAATTGTTGGATTAAGCCCTTTACTACCGAGAGGTATTTTTCCATTCTGTCATCTCGGGTGGCGTATTCGCCACTGATCTGATTGGTAATTAGTTTTGAGTCGGAATGGGCCCTTACTTTCTGGGCTCCCACGGCTTTTTCTAGTTTGAGGCCGGCGATGAGGGCCTCGTACTCGGTCTCATTGTTTGTCGCGTGGAATTTCAATCGAAACGATTGTTCCAACACTTCTCCCGTGGGGGATATCAAACGAATTCCGATCCCGGATCCACCTTGGTTTGACGCGCCGTCGACTTCGAGTTTCCATTCCCCGTCCTCGTGGCCCTCTTTTGAACCGTCGGCTGGTAATTCAATGAGAAAGTCAGCCAATACTTGTGATTTTGCACAAGTTCGGATCTTGTATTCTATGTCGAATTCACTTAGCTCGACGGCCCATTTCGCGAGCCTTCCCGATTGATTCGGGCTATGGAGGATGATTCTCAAAGGTTGGGTAGTCATTACCATGATGGTATGGAATTGGAAATAAGGCCGAAGCTTCCTCGCTGCGGTTATCATTGCCAGTGCGAGTTTTTCGATTGCCGGGTATCTGGTTTCAGCATCTTCCAAAGATTTGCTGATGTAGAAGATCGGCTTTTGTTCTCCGCGGTCCTCTCTCACGATTACTCCGCTCACCGCCGATGGTGAGACAGCCAGGTATAAAAACAATGGCTCTCCCAATATTGGTCTGGTGAGTATTGGTGGGGTGGAGAGGTACCTTTTCAGCTTTTGGAAGGCCTCTTCGCACTCTTCGGTCCATTCGAACTTTTTGTTACCTTTCAAAGACTTGTAGAAGGGTAAACATTTGTCCGTAGCTCTTGATATGAACCGGTTAAGAGCGGCGATTCTCCCAGTCAGCCTTTGCGTCTCTCGAACAGTCCTTGGGGAGGGCATGTTCTGGAGGGCATTTATCTAGTCGGGATTGGCTTCTATACCTCGTTGTGTGACCAGATAACCTAGGAATTTTCCTGAAGTTACCCCGAAGGTGCATTTCGTCGGGTTGAGCTTCATTTGATACTTTCGTAGTATGGCGAAGCAGTCTTCTAGGTGGGACACGTGATCCGTTGCTTGGGAGGACTTTACCAACATGTCATCGATGTAGACTTCCATAGTTTTACCGAGTTGTTCGGCGAACATCTGGTTGACTAATTCTGATATGTGGCTCCGGCGTTTTTTAATCCGAAGGGCATAACTTTGTAACAGTATATTCCTCTATCGGTTATGAATGCCGTTTTTTCTTGGTCCTCGGGGTGCATTAGGATCTGGTTGTATCCCGATAATGCGTCCATGAACGACAGTAGTTCATGCCCACATGTTGCTTCGACTAGACGGCCGATATGGGGCATTGGGAAACTGTCTTTGGGACAGGCTTTGTTCAGGTCGGTAAAGTCGATGCAGACTCTAGCCTTCCCATTTTTCTTCTTCACGACTACTGTATTTGCTAACCAGTCCGGGTATTTGACTTCCCTGATGGATCCGGTCTGCAGCAGTTTTGTGACTTCTTCATTCACAGCTTGGGCCCTATCCGGGCCTAGCTTTCGCCTCTTTTGTTTTACCGGCTTGTAGCTCGGATCCACGTTTAGGCGGTGGGTTGTAATGCTTGGGTCTATTCTCGGCATATCTTTGTGAGACCAAGCAAAACAGTCCCGGTTTTTTGTTAGGAATTTGAGGAGATCTTTTCTGACGTCATTGTCTAATCCTTTTCCGATTCCTACCCGGTGGTTCGGGTTGTCGGGATCGATTTGGACCTGGACTGTCATTTCCAGGTTAGGTCCGTCCGTATCGGTGACCCTTTCCTGTCCGTCGTCCTCTTTTTCATCTACCGCCATTAGCTGCTATGCGGTAGATTGCTCTTTCCCGGCCTTAGCGGCCTGGATGTTCCGGAACGCGCTCATGTAGCAAATTCTGGATTGTTTTTTGTTTCCCTTGATTTCAACAATTTTTCCTGCCCTGTACGGGAAGCGTATTAGTTGATGGTAGGTTGATGGTACGGCCTTCATCATGTGTAGCCAGGGTCTTCCTAGTATCATGCTGTAGACTGACGGGCAGTCCAACACTAGGAAGTTTTTGGTCTTTCCGACCCCCGCTGCTGCGATGGACAGTCGCACCGTGCCAACCGCGTTGATGGTTCCTCCATCGAAGCCGGTTAGCGGGATGGCTTCTCTGTTGATCTTTGTCTCTTCCACTCCCAGCTTTAGCAGCGGCTCCAGGAAAATCACGTCGACTGAGCTCCCGTTATCGATTAGGATCCTGTCCATCGTATACGAGGCAACTAGGAGTGTGACGACCAGCGCATCGACATGCGGACCAATTAGTGTGGCCGCTTCACTATCTTTGAACGAGATCTCGAAGTCCGGCCCTTGCCTCGATACGACCACCGGTCCGGCCTTGAGCCTCCTCTGATGGGCCTTGATGGAGTTTACTGAGTTACCATGCAGTTGGGAACCTCCCACAATAGTGTAGATTCTACCGATGGGCTCGAGGATGTCGCTGAGCTGCTCTCTGAAATTCTTCGTTTCTTCGTATGTTTGCTCGTCTGGTTCCTCAAGCATATGTACCCGTCCTCTTTTGCTAGGCTGTATGCTTTCGCACGGCGTTCTATGCTGCTCGTCTCTTTTCTGGCCGGTCTGAGGTTGATTTTGGGGAAGGCTTTGCTCGGTTGATTTCCCACCTTTCAGCTCATTGCCGAAGTTTATTTCCCCCAACTCACCGTTGATGTACTTCTCCGCTAGGCGGGCACGGAGTACCATACAATTTTTCGTATGATGCCCGAACACCTTGTGGAAGTTACACCACGCTTTCGGGTCGTGCTTTGGGAAACCTTCGTTGCTGTACGGCGGGAAGTCCCTCGAGCTGACCAGCACTGCTCCAGGGGTTTCTTCCGTTTTGACCTGTTCTTTGAACTCCGCGGTTTCCGAATTTACGTTGAAAACGTACGGATTTCGCGGGTTCGGTCCGTTATTAGCCCTCGGATTCTGGGCTTGGAATGGGTGCTTCTGGATTGGGGGGGAATTCCTTTGTCCCCTGAAAGGGTTGTTGTGATTTCCGGCTCTAGGCGGCGGCTGCTGCCCGGGTGGTCTGGTATTCCGCTGGTGGACAGGTTGAGATCCATGTCTCCTTGGCATGGCTTCGAGCTCTTCGTCATGCCTGGTCCAATTGGATGATCTATGGATCACGTCTTCGATGGAGTCGTAACGATTCACGACGATGTCCGTTTTGAATTTCGAGTCGTACCATAGTCCGGCCGTGAGAGCGGCTATGGCAGTTTCGTCACTGATCCCGTTTATTTTGACCATGGTCTTTTTGAACCTGGCCATGAAAGCTCTGAGGGGCTCTCCTCTATCTTGCTGCAGGGCATAGAGGTTCGCCGCCGTGATCTCAGTTTCCATAAACATGGAAAAATGTTTGAGAAAAAGGGTCGTTAGCTGTCCGAAGTTGTCTATGGAACGCGGTTCGAGTTTTGAGAACCATTCCATCGCCAGGCCGACCAGATTTTCCGAGAAATACTGGCAGCGCCCAGCGTCCAATTCGTGCGCTTCCAGATGGGCTCGCCCCATCGCGATCCTGAAGGATCTCAAGTGTACTTTGGGATCGATCGTCCCGTCGTACTTTGGTACATACACGCGTCCGCCTTCCCTGAGTATAACGTTAGTTATGACGGGCTTAAAGGGCGTCCTTTCTGCCTCCTCCACTAGACGTTCTATCTCGGGGGCAGCGGTAGTGGCGCTGTGCACGCGAGAGTGCACGTGAATGAGTTTCTCATTCATTTCGGCCATTGAGCGTTTGAGCTCCTCCAGTTCTGTGCGTTGGGGAGCTTGTTCGGGACGCACAGCCTGGAGGGGTTCCTGTCCGTACACCGGGCTGGGATACCTCGGGTACATGACCTGTTGGCCGTTGAGGGCCTGGCTGATGTTACGGCTTTGCTCGTACCCCGATTTTCGGTTTTGGGGTCCCGGGCGTTGGTGACTGCTCGAAGCAACATTCCCCGCATTAGACGGGTAGAGACCCGTCAAGGGAGTAAAAAGGGGCGTTCCTGTTTCAGGGGGCGGTGGAGGCGTCGCGGGTCTAGGGCCGCTGGGTAGTCGGGGCTGGTTTTGCCTCGGTGCTTGCGGATTGTCCACGTCGGCAAAGTCGAAGTGGACAGCGTCGAGCCCTGTCCGGCCTTGATACCCAGAGCTTTGTCCCGGATTAGTCCGGTTAGCATTCTGACGACGCTCATTTCGGGCTTGGTTGGCTTCCAGAGATTCGAGTCGCTGGCGCAACTCTCGATTCTCAGCAGCGCTAGCCTCTAGCTGAGACTGTAGGTTGCTCGATTCCGTGTTTGGGTCTGGGTTGTTCACCTCAGACTCGTTCACGATTGCGATTTCATTGTTGCTCATGTTTGCAGAGTGCTTTGAGCTTTTAGGAGTTAGCGAGATCAATTTCCCACAGACGGCGCCAAACTGTTGACGTGGTTTCCCACCTCAATCAATCAAGTGTGACTTGTGAGCGTATGATAATTTTGAATGGAACAATTTGGCGGAATTCGATCTCTCGCGTTGCAAGCTCACGATTCACTCACGATATATATATATATATGTATATAAGCGATATAAATGAGACGAGGGGTTTTTTATAGAGGTTCGTCCCAAAGCGGTAGTTGACTACTTCCTCTGTTAGTTTATTGCGACAATGAACATGGACGGATAACTATAGGCATCTAGATCGCGTCTGAGAATAGAAAAGAAAAGAAGAGGGGAGAAAGAATACAATAAGATCTTAAGTGGACAAGAATGCCGGGTAGAATCTCTTCAGTGTATTCTCTCGAGGTTGTAAGTATGCGTGTGTGTTGATCTGAGCTTGAGCTTGGCATTTATAGGCTTCAATTCTTCCCGTTGGGCTTCCAGGAATCGAGGGGTCTTCTCTCCGTGCTGACCGGGTTGAATGGACGACCTTGCTACACGTGTCCCATGACTTCGTTCTCGTCGTCGTGTTTGAATTATGCCCGTTGGAGGCTTGACTCCGTGCTCCTGGTCTTCCGTCTGAGTTTGAAATGGGATGCCGGGTAGAGAATATGACGACTCTACCCTCGTCTTTCTGGACTGTTGTCGAATGGATTTGGGCCTTAGAAATTGGGCCGAGTAGCCTGTATCCGTTGGTTTTGGTCTGATTGAGAGTCTCATTGGGCTTCTCAAATGGGCTTTTGCGAATACCAGTTTATTTCTTTAAAGCCTTTTATCATGGTTTGTAAATTTTTTTAATTCACAACCTTAGCACTTTATGTCATATTAAATAATGATGAATTTGTACATCAACAGTAACTCCACTACACTTCTATTCAAGAGGTCACGGGTTCAAACCACATGAGACTCAAATGAGTATCCCCTTTACATATATATGTAAACTTGGCCAATAGTGTCACTTGTTCTTACACTGAATATATCTAGTAATGCGAGAGTGCATTGTAACATTGACCGATAGTGCCACCCCATTAAATAAAAAAAGCTTATAAAAAATTATGATATTCATAAGAAATACATGATGTGCATCAAAAGATTTATATTAAATAAATAGTATTAGAGTAGATGAAAAGTTTGTTTGTAATAGATTTTAATATATTAATTAATAGTTTTCATTACAAAATGATATGAGTTTTTTAATAAATAGTATGAATTTTTTTAATTCTAAATTCTAAAAAATTAACATTTGAGCATGTTTATATAATAGAATTGTCCTTAGAAAAATTTGCCATGCTTTATATACATATATATTACTAATCCTAAATGCTTGCATGTATCAGAGTGTTAAACTAAGGCATTAGTGAACCGCACCGCGCATCGCGGGGTGGCGACCAATTAACGATTATTAATTTAATAAGATTTAAAAAAAAATCTATTAAGTTTATTCTGTCTTGTATTGAATATTTAAAAATTCAAAATTACTCATCAAATAGAATTTGATAAAAATAAATATCAGGCACTACAAGAAATAAGGGTATCGGAGACTGAAATTTTAGTCCCTAATATTTTCGTAAACGATTATTAATTTAATAAGATTTAAAAAAAATCTATTAAGTTTATTCTGTCTTGTATTGAATATTTAAAAATTCAAAATTACTCATCAGATAGAATTTGATAAAAATAAATATCAGGTCACCATATAAGAGTACAATAGAACCTCGATAAATTAATATTCTATAAATTAATAACTTTAATAAAATATTAAGTTTATGATGCCGACTCTAACTAAGATAATTAAGTTTTTCCTCGATAAATTTATAAACTTGATAGAATAATAAAATCATATGATCCGAACAATATTAATCAATAGAGGTTTTACTACAATTATTTTTCTCCTTCTATATTCCATCTCCAACTTTGTGGCATTTATCACCCTTTTAAAATTTTACTTCTTTAGTTGAGTCAAAGTGGTAATCTTAAAACTAACAAAACAAAATCTATAATAAATTTCAGTCCTCATCATTTTATAGCTAGTAATAGTAAAATAGTAGCGGAACCTCAAACATATGGATGTAAAATCCAATGAACTAAGTGGACAAATACAATCACCACCACCATATTTTATTCTCATACATATTAAATATGTCGTTTACAAGTTACCACGCCGCGTGGTCTAATACAAGTTACCATGCAGTGTTGTGGTGAGCATCAAAGTGTAGCAATGAACAAACCATTAAAGATCACTGTAGAGCACATAAAAAAAAAGGCATCATAGAGAAACGTTTTCATTTTATTGGAATCACTAGTACAAATTGTCTATTAGACCACGCAGATTCAACGACGGATGTCAAAATTCATGGTCGAGATCCGAGTTTAGACAACGGAAATCATAAAGCATGGTTGAAAAATCAGTCTGCCGTTGTCACGCCGCGACGTTCCCTCCATTTAACCACAAAATTCTTTTCCGTGGTCGACGATGTGTCGTTTACAAGTTACCACGCCGCGGCAGCTAACATAACGCCATGGTGTTATTCCTTGCGATGATGATTAAAAAAGTGTCGTTGGGTAGTGGCCATCAATAAATAAACTAGCCGCGGCACGGGTAGTACACAACGACACTTTCTATACCGTTGTTCATGACCACAGTAAAAATCTTCACTTCCCCGCGGCGTGTATTTAAATTACGCCGCAGCACGCTAGTGATACGATTTTTCATCGATAAGCCGCGGAATGTTTAAAAATACGCCGCGGCGTGATTCGTATTTACAGTCTTACCCGAGCTTCATCATTTCTCACTTTGCTGTCACAAAACCCTACCACTCTCTCTCTCTCTCTCTCTCTCACTCGTCTTGCGCCGCAGTTGAATCTCCGCGGCACGCTTCACGCCGTCATCCACCATCAACGTCAACGTCCCTACGCCATCGACCTCTTCGTGTAAGTGTCGATTTCAAGCTTTGTTTTTATTTATTTTTTGTTTTTATTTATTTGTTTAATTCAAAAATTAATTTGAATATTGTTTGTATTTAGTCATTGAAATTAAGTTTTTGCATCTATTTTTAATTGAAATTTGGTTTTATGAATTGAAATTAATTGGGTTTTGAAATTAGGTTTAGGTATTGAAATTGTGTTTTGAGTATTGAAATTAGGTTTTGTAATTAGGTTTTAAAATTAATTGGGTATAATTGGGTATTGAAATTAATTGGGTATCGAAATTAGGTTGTCAAATTAGGCTTGAGTATTGAAATTGAATTTTGGGTGTTGAAATTGGGTGTTAATTTAATTGGGTATTGAAATTGGGGTTTTTGAATTATTTTAAACTTAGATTTTGGTATGATTATTGGTTATATGATTAGTTTTTTGTATTTTGATTCATTAGTTCAACTAGTTTAGTTAGTTTAGTTAGTTTGGTTTTGAGTAATGAGTTTAATTAGTTAATTTGGTTAGTTTATAGGATTATATAATTGGTTTGGTTAATTAGTTTTTTTGCTTGAAATTAATATGTTACTATGTTACCTTGTCTTTTTTTTATATATTTCAATGGCACTCAAGTCAAAACGCGCAAGGGGATATATAGTGGTTAGATCCGGATCGTCAAGCAAAGTCCCATATCAAGTCAACGAGGATGAACCATTATCACAAGTACCTCCCGTTCAAGTACCCAATTTCAACACAGAAGCGGCAAAGAAACGATTTCAAGTTCTTAGCAAGCGGCAAATATGCCCAGAGCGAGGATTTGACACATTACGGATTACCGATATGGGTGACCTTGGCGACGCTCTCAATAAGAGGATCACACAACGCGGTTGACATGATTTCATGCTCCAACCAAAGTTAAAGGCGAGGAGGACATTGGTCCACGAAGTCTATGCTGCTCTTCCCCACGAGTCAGCAAGTGGATTTGTGACGGTTCTGGGTATCCGATTCGCCATCAATCCTCAACTCATTTATGACTACTTCGGAACCCCAAGTTTTATCGACGAGGAAAACGAGCACAACCACTTGAACAACCAAGCATTGACTCGAGAGTTCTACGACAACATTGGGGCGAAAATTGCTACGCCCGGAGCTCAATGGCACAATAGGGTCAGAGAGTCACGACTGAAAAAAAATCAATTGAATCGAAGAGCAAAGAAGTACATCCAAACTTTGGCTCTCCGATTCAACTTATTTTTGTTCATTCGTGACTCTCCGGCCCTATTGTGCCATTGAGCTCCGAGCGCAGCGATTGTCGCTCCAATGTTGTTGAAAACTATCGAGTCAATGCTTGGTCACCCAAATGGTTGTGCTCGTTTTCCTCGTCGGTAAAACTTGGGGTTCCTAAGTAGTCATTAATTACTTGAGGATTGATGGCAAATCGGATACCCCGAACAGTCACAAATTAACTTGCTGACTCGTCAGGAATAGCAGCATAGAATTCGTGGACCAATGTCCTCCTCACCTTAAACTTAGGTTGGAGCATGAAATCATGCCAACCGCGTTGTTCGATACTCTTAATGATAACGTCGCCAAGGTCACCCATATCGGTAATTGGTAAGGTGGAAAATCCTCGCTCCGGGCATATTTGCCGCTTGCGAAGATTTTGAAATCGTTTCTTTGCCGATTTCGTGTTTATATTAGGTACTTGAACGGGAGGTGCTTGTGGTACTGGTTTATCCTCGTTGACTTGAGGTGGGACTTGGCTCGACGATCCGGATCTAACCACCATATATCCTTTTGCGTGTTTTGACTTGGGTGCCATTGAAATATATAAAAAAGAAAAGGTAACATAGTAACATATTAATTTCAAGCAAAAAACGAATTAACCAAACCAATTATAATATCCTACAAACTAACCAACTTAACTAATTAAACTCATTAGTCAAAACCAAACTAACTAAACTAGTTAAACGAATTAATTAAATTACAAAAAACTAATCATATAACCAATCAATGAAACCAAAATCTAATTTTAAAATAATTCGAAAAACCCAATTTCAATACCCAATTAAATTAACACCCAATTTCAACACCCAAAACTCAATTTCAATAACCAAACCTAATTTTAAAACCCAATTTCGACACCCAATTAATTTCAAAACCCAATTTCAATACTCAATTATACCCAATTAATTTCAAAACCTAATTTCAATACCCAATTAATTTCAAAACCTAATTACAAACCTAATTTCAATATCCAAAATCCAATTTCAATACCTAACCTAATTCCAAAACCTAATTAATTTCAATCAAAAATAGATACAAGAACTTAATTTCAATGACTAAATACAAACAATATTCAAATTAAATTTTGAATTAACAAAAAAAAAAAGAAAAAAAAACTAAGCTTGAAATCGACACTTACACTTAGAGGACGACGGCGTAGCGACGTGGAGGACGATGGCGGATGACGGCATGAAGCATGTCACGGTGATTCGATGGCGGCGCAAGGTAAGTGCGAGAGAGAGAGAGAGCGAGAGGGGGGGGGGGGGGGGGGGGGGGGGGGTTGTGACGGCGAAGAGAGAGAGAGAGAGAACGCGTGCTAGGGTTTTGTGACGACGAAGTAAGAAATGAAGAAGCTCGTGTAAGACTGTAAATACGAATCACGCCGCGGCGTATTTTTAAACATGCCGCGGCTTATCAATGAAAAATCGTATTCACTAGCGTGCCGCGGCCGTGTCGTTGTGTACTACCCGTGCCGCGGCTAATATTTCTCGCCGCGGCTAGTTTATTTATTGACGGCCACTACCCAACGACACTTTTTTAATCATCGTCGCAAGGAATAACGCCGCGGCGTTATGTTTGCTGCTGGAGCCTGGTAACTTGTAAACGACACATCGTCGACCACGGAAAAGATTTCCGTGGTTAAATGGAGGGAACACCGCGGCGTCCCGCGGCGTGACAACGGCATACTGGTTTTTCAACCATGCTTTATGATTTACGTTGTCTAAACTCGGATTTCGACCATGAATGGTGACATCCGTGGTTGAATCTGCGTGGTCTAATAAACAATTTGTAGAAGCGTGGAAATGTATTTTTTTGTCTTTTGCATTTTATAATAAAATTTAATGAGCTATTAAAATTGCATGCATCCAATTAATAAGGTTGTGATTTTTAAAAAATCAATTTCGGTCCATTCTCAATAATCAAAGCCATACCGACAGAGCTCGTTTGTACAACATCAACAAATATAAACATCTTCATCCTTTACAAACAAAACCACCATTAGAAAAAACAAAATGAAGAAAAATGGGGCATAAAGAATATATGTATAAATAATTACAGTATGCTTTTCAATTCATATTCATAAAAAATAAAAATAAAAATAAACATAGGGAAAAGAAAGTTAACGTTGAATTCACCCATCGTAAACAGTTTGAGGCCTCAAGGAGCAAATTATAAATCTCTGCAAGAACATGACGATTTAATAAGAAAGAACAAACACAAAATGATAAACTGAATATATAGAATAATTTTTTAGAGAATAAGATTAAAAAACAAAGAGCAAATTAGGATACGTATATTTGAGGAAGTATAATTTTTAGCTTTTAAGAGTTTTACTTTATATATAGTCATGCAGAATCCCAATTCTTTAATTTTAGAATCGAAAGAGTCCTTGATTTATAATTTAATGCTAATAAAATTCCTCAATGTTTAATTATATTTCTTCAAATTTTATTGCTGTGATTAAATGGACGTGACCATTAGTTTTGATTTTTGTGAGAACAGTTTTTTGTTATACACTTATTAAAAACGTTTACATCATCTATGATTAACAATAATTCTAACTATAATATATTTGGTTGTTACAAAAGGTGGAATTTAACGTCACTTGAGTAGATATTTTTTTAATTTCAGAATTTGGAAAAATAGGATCTTCAACTCTTTGTTTTTCTTTTTTATTTATTTTGCCGCTTCACTATTCAAAAACCTTCGTTTTATATTTATGTATATTTGTAAAATAATAAAGCAAATAAATGATATTATTATAATTTTCAAATTAAATTTTGAAAATTAAGAAATGAGCATACATTATATATATATATATATATATATATATATATATATATATATATGTGTAGTTAACAAATTGTATGACGTGTTAAAATAAGGACATTATAGCGTAATAGTCAAATAAAATATTGATATTTATCAAATAACCAACTTTTAGTTTTTATTTAACCATAGCCACTTAACCATGTTAATGACTATAAAATGACTTATATACCCTTAATTGTCACATTTATGATTTTAATATCTAACTATAATTAACGATAGCTTTCCGCTAATAAATTCGAATTTTAATATTAACAGATAATACATCTATAAACTGTTAATACTTGTTTATATACGTATATAAACTGGTAATACAGTTGAATTTAAATTTATCAAACGTATTTTCTAAAGACTGTGTATTTATTTACAAAAAACTTTCCATGTTAATAGGCGTTCTCATGTTTGATATTTTAAAAATATCAATATTATTATCAAAGTAGTTACAAATTTTATATGTGGTTAAAATTAAGGATATTTCCTATTTAATTTTTTAAAATTAAATCGAGATATTCCACGATTCATTGAGCAATTTTTTTATCGCAAAATTTTGGTATATTAACTGTTAATTCGTTTTAATTTACAAAATATTTTCCATGTCAATAGGCATTATCACGTTTAATATTTAAAAAATATCAATACTAAAATCAAAGTAGTTACAAATTTATTACGTGACTAAAATTAAGGATATTCACTATTTAATTTTTCAAAATTAAATCGAGATATTCGAGGGAGCAATTTTTTAAAAAAAACGCATATTTTTGATATATTAACCGTTAATACATTAGAATTTTAATCGTATAAAGAAAGATAAATAAAAAGATATAATAAGAACAAAAACTGATATTAAAATGCCACCTCATACATATTGGCTATTTTAAAAAGGTAAAGTAAACATTGATTATTTTGTTAATCAAACGTTTCTATTTGACTAGTTGGAGCAATTTCTCTTAAAATAAAAATAAAAGAAAAAATTAAATGCTACTTTTGATACAAAATTCATTTACATGAAAAAAGAATATATATATATATATATATATATATATTTAAATTACATGCATTTGCATTTTAAGTGGAAGTAGTACACAATTGAATGAGACAATAAAAGAATAATGTTGTGATTAATCTTTTTCTTGCATGGTAGTAGTGTCAAATCATGTTAGAAAAACTCTCTTTTTATATATATAAATTTCATGGTCAAAAGAGACGAAAACTTAGCGAAAGAACTTAGCAAGAGAGCAAAAACGTATAAAAATCATACGTAACTTCACGATATATGTAGATCCCAATCCAATTTATACCATTCGGCGAAACAAAAAATGAAGTTGCTCGATCAATGCAAGTCACAACCATGTCTCAGGCTACAAATAAGATTGTTCTTGCCCGTAAATTTATAAGTCGTTCATCTCCGGCGAAGCTACACCGTGACGCAACTGTCCATGAAACTCGCTCTCTCAGGATTATGCAAAATAATTTGCATAAGCGGAAAACTTGAAACCGTTACAGTTTGTATGAAAAAGAAATTAGCTGGTTATTTCTGCAATTTTAAAAAGGAGCAGAAATGGCACGAAACTCAGTGATGTGTGGTTTAAGGGGAAACCCCGTATTGTTCCTTAACGGCTAAAGCGGCGGCTCTGTACCATGCCGCCACAGCCATGGCTCCCGGATCCGGCACCGAAGCAACCATATCCACTGAGACGTAGCTCGATCGACCGGCCTACACAAACAAACCACATTTTCATTTCAACACAGATTCACTACAATCGCCTGCACCAATTTGGTGATAAATATAAAGAACAGTCGGAAAATATTCCGGGCTTTTCATTAAGAAAAGTCTCTTGCCATGCACATTATAGAAGTCCTTGATTGTATTTTTGTGAAAAAAGTAATTTTGCAGATATGACCCCTGACTTTTCAAGTTGTTACAGTTTCTCCTCTGAACATTTTGAACAGCTTCTCCTTAACTTATAGAATAGTAAATATATCTCTTAGCCGTAAAATAATCGATGATTTTTGTCAAATTCCAAGTCGCGTGCAATGCACATACTAGTACATTATAATTTTCCCTAAACACGAGAATATGCAGTGTACGGAAAACATCAATTATTAATGGTTGGAAGGATATTACTATAGTTTATAATTTGAGGGAATTTTTCTAAAAAAAAAAAGCTCATGGGAGAAAATGACAAGTTCAGAAGGCATAATTGATAATTACTTAAAAAGAAACAGCAAAGCAACTAGTTTACAGCAGTCTATATGAATGTACATCATTTTCAAGAGGGGATAAAAAAGAAAATTACCTGAGCCTGCATGTGTTTAGTCGATTCAGCTCCGGCCAGTGCCGCTTCAGATGAAGCAATAAATGCGGTAACCGGGTCCTGACCAACTTTCAACATCTGCACGTACATGAACTTTTCAGTATAATTTCTGCGTAGTTCAAGCCCCAAAAGAAAAATTGAGATATAGCAATGACCTCTTGAAGCACAGTCGATGCTGGAATTAGCGCATCTAACATGGTGCGATAGCCGACACTAGCTCCTCCGTATTTACTGACTGCCATGATAGCAGCTTCTAGTGCTTCGGCCCCTGGGTCAAAGAAACGTATTAAGTGAAAGTCAACTAAACTGTATAATTCCGGTATATGATTGATAGGACCCGGAATGTAAATCCAGGAGAAACAAGAACAGTTTATTGATAAATGTAACCCTGGTCTCTAATTCTGGGAGTTAGAGCGGGAAAACTCTCCCATTGATGTCCAATAGGAAACTCCACTAATCAGACACGATGGCCAAACCTAGATTAGGCGCCTATACATAGGATTAGATTTCTTAATCCCATATTTATTGTAAAATACCCCAAATACCCCAAATGACATAAGACAATAATAAAAATAGATAATTATAAAACTATTCTCAATTTACGGGTCTGACAGAGATCTTCTCACATGTATTTGCCGTGAGATCGGACTGGGATTTTTCTTTTAATCGAGTGGAAGCTGCCTTGCAGAGTATAGTATATCTGTTTCGTAACGAAAAAGAAAAAGTTAAGGCTATTCAAAACTAATAGTAGTAAGATAAAAAGCTTATTCAAACAAAAGAATATGAGAAGGAAGTACAGTATCCCGCTAGTGCCTCCCATTACACGTCCAATCGATGATCCGATTTCGTTCACTGTTTCTGCGGCATCATTTAAAGGATAACTGGAGGAAAAAGAAAAAAAAAATCAATCCATTACGATGCTCAAAACTTGATATATAAAAGGAGCAGCAAAAAAATAACAGATTTAGAATAGGCTCACTTTCTCACGTCCTCTAATATAGCAGTTCCCCCTTTATACATCTAGAGAAACAAACCGAGTGAAATGCCGATTTAATCATACATTGCACTTACAAAGTTAAAAAGTACGAGATAAGAAATGGAAAACGAGCTTACCG
Organism: Parietaria judaica; assembly: GCA_954871525.1. Classification (NCBI taxonomy): domain Eukaryota; kingdom Viridiplantae; phylum Streptophyta; class Magnoliopsida; order Rosales; family Urticaceae; genus Parietaria; species Parietaria judaica. The sequence goes on along the minus strand of OX940865.1, from coordinate 10,825,612 downwards.
ATGAACCACAGTCACCATCCCCTGCCTTACTATCCCATTCATTCAAACTATCTCTTAGATTTATTACTGCATTCACAGCGGCTTCAATGGCAACTTCAAGAACCTCTCCTTCTTCACTCAGTTGTGTTGGCCTACTTGATGACTGATTGAGCAAAATTAAATGATGACGATTAATACATATTATTTTTCTCATAAAGACACAAAACTTTTGACAAGTATACCTCAACGCTCTTTGTCGAACGAGATGGAGGCATTGGAACTGGAATCTTGGCAGATGGATGACTACCTATAAATCCGGATACGGTTATAAATGTTAGAGCCAAACGATGCTGTCATGATAGAAATATTGCAAAGTGCTAGGAGACAACACAGACCATCAACACCTACAGGCCAAGCCGGAGCCCTAGTTGGAGCATCCAAAAAATGTAAGATACTTTGATCTGCTTTCATGATAGAAATTGAGAAACCTGTAAAACGACAAGGCGGATAACATCATTGGTGTGTATATATATCTACATATTACCAAAGACACAGAACTTAATCACAAATTACAATAGTTGTTGTTTACGTGGCCAGACAGGTTTGTGGGTCAGCAAATCCGATTCTGAGTTTGAAGGGGCCCTAAGTCAAAGAATGATTTTGGAGCCCTTATCGAGACGATGTAATTTTAGGGCCCTTTAAATGTTATGTTAAGGGTCCTAAGATTTAATGTTTTTTTTTTTTTAACTTTAAGTATCCTCTGTCCTTTCAATGTAATCTTCTTCTAAAGTCTTTGTTTCTTTAATGAAAAAAAAAGCTGATCAATATTGGCTAAATCCCCCCCCAAAAAAAAAAAAAGAACAAAAAAAAAAAACACCAAGCATCTTATAATTATTCCTAGCTTATCTAACAAAGTAAATAAAACTTTAAACTCTAACAACTTAAGACACACATTTACATGAAGTTCCTTAGCTTAAAACAAATTTTATTTCCATTCTAACCCACCAGTAGACGTCCATCATTATATAGTTCAACACAACTTCTTTATTACAAACCTGCCATATCAAGAGAAGTCATGAACGATCCAGTATACACTCTATCAACAGCCAGTCCATGTTCGAGTTGCAACTTGGGTACAGCTTTTCCCGAGGCAATCATCAGCTCCATCAGAGGAGTGCCACCTAACCTGCCCTCAAGTTATTTTTTCCAAGTATAGCAATTATTTTTATAAATCATCATAGTTTTTGTAAAATACTGTTAAACATTTCAGTAATGAATACATTTGGCCAATTTGAAGTTCATAATTCAACTAAGAATTAAAAGACCATTAAAAGAACATAAACCTACCCGTTAACCATAAGCACAACTCTGCTGCCCCTTGTAATTGGAACATAATTTGTCTCCTGCAAGGATCATATATATTGAGTGATTTGATTCAAAATCCTTCCACCAAAGCTCTACATATATTTTATATCGGATTCAGTAAATCAAATATGCATGAAAAATACCTAAATTTATTTTCAATCAATGATTCCTAAGTCAGACATTTTAGCCTACCGGTGATAGAATCTGGTTCAAAAGATGAGAAACTATTGCATCCACTGGTTGAATGTCAGCCACATCAGCACCAGGTTCTCCATGCTGTTAAGAGAAACACAAATAATCATCAATGTGTCTTGACTGAGTAACATGGAAGCAATAGAAGTCAATAATAGGGTGCTGCTTCATGCTTTTAGCTATCACAACCAATGGATAGGCATAAGATACTTGTTATATACCAAAAAAATGACAACAAATAATGCACTTCGTGAATAACAAATCAGTTACTATTATCTGTCACGTTATCCATGAAAGACTTGACCCACAAATCCCAGCCCACAAGACCAGGGCCTGTCACAGATTCGCACACATTGAAATATTTGGTTCTCAAGAACTATCTAACATGCTAAGCTTGAAAACGTTTGATTAACTTACGATCCCAAGGCCAAGTTCCATTTTAGTTGGGCCCAGACGATCTGATGTGACCTGCCCAGGCAAGGTGCAGACAGATAATGCCACACCCATTGTTCCCACCATTTCTGATGCACGTTTTGCTTCTGCTGCTACATCAGCAAGAGAAAGCCCAGCAGCAGCTGCAGCACCCGCAACCTATTTTCACAAAAGTTTAGCAGACATCGTAGATTTGAAAAGAGGAATTTGATTAAATAGTCTTTGCATAAGTTCAAGAGCACCACGAGATGGGAATATAATAAAACCCAGAGAAAAAAATAAACGCAAGCTAACGGAAATTATCTAAGACGGTCAATTTCCAGATACTTTTATTTACAATCAACTCAAAATAACAACTTTCAAAAGTTATCTTTAGGTGAGTCTAAATAAAAGATTTGGTAAGGATTTTGGTGGTTGCAACTGAAAATCGTGTATGAGAATTCACAAGTAAAATTCATGTTTAGTCAGCTTTCAGTGTTTAGTAAAATTCATGTTTAGTCAGCTTCAAGATTTGATATATTTGAATATCACAAAATTCCTGTGGTCAAGAATCCTACAATTACAAAAAAATTCAAGCATATTTGAGGAGGTGCCTTTGTTAAAATATTATGAGCTTCTCAGAGAGAGAGAGAGAGAACCTTATGTACGAAAAGAGTCCCTGCCAACCCTCTACGACCAGCTATACCTCGGGGAGGAGGCAACGCACAATCATCTCCAACGATCACAGTCTGTTGGGAGTTAAAAAATAACATTCCATATGTATATTGAATGTGTGTGTGTGTGTGTATATATATATATACCTTCAATGATCGGACAGAGCATACCAAATACTGGTCAAGAAAAGAAAACATACCTCAATGTTATAGCCTTCAGATTTCGCTTGTTCAGCAGCCAAACCAAAATTTAAGCGGTCACCAGTATAATTCTACCACCCCCAAAATAATAGGAAAGAATTAAGAACTCAAAACTGTGCCGAGCATGCTGATATTTTTCCGTTCTCAAGTACATATCAAAAGAGCCTTTCAAGTATTTCTAAGAATGGATTTACAAGTTACTGATTTCATCAAGCCAGACCATAAAGAAAAAAATAAATCGAATTGAATTGAATCTGTTGAAGAGAATTACCTTGACAATCAGGAGACACCCTTTTGCACCAGTTACAGCTCGAATGCCCTGTAGTTCGATCATTATGTTACGATAAATTATATCTAGCTAATGAATAGAAAATTTCTTCCGAGTGCATGAAATAATTGGTATAGACTATCGTACAGCTAATATTGAATTGACAGTTGGAGAGGCGAAAACATCCCCACAGATAGCTGCTGTTAACATCCCTTCGCCCACATATCCAGCATGTGCAGGCTCATGCCCACTTCCACCTCCTGCATATTTAGTGTGGAAAAATATAACTTTCTTACGAGGATCATGACTATATAACTTGAGGATCATGACTATATGTTGTTAGTTTCGTATTCATTTCAGTGCCTATTTTCTATCCATTTATATCAGTATTAGCAGATTAGTTAGAGCTGAATATTTTGATTCAAATCCGATAAAATTCATCGGCACTATTCTTGACATAATAACGAAACTGTAGGGTTTGATTTTCCTTAACATTTCAAGTTATTTGACGTGTAGGTCCCTCGATACTTGCATCTTTCACGCAACAGATATCCGTTCCCTTATTCTTAACTCCCATGTTCTCATGAAACAAAGTTCTCCACGAAACGGAAAGTATTTGCACCCACAGCTTTCACAGATAAAAAAATCGAATGAGAAACTTGCTCTAAAACATTCTTCAAACCTGATATAACCGCAACTTTGTCGTAAGTTGCCGGCAAAACATCAGTGCGTAATACAACCTTCACCTGTATGCCCAAAGAGCAAGACATTACCCATGACTTATTGAACCAAGCTACTGATACTGCAAAATCTATAAAAAAAAAAAAAAAAAAAACCTCAGGAAAACCATCCAAGTATTGCAGGCCAGGATAGGTCTCCACAAGACCTTCAATGAATTCGATAACCACATCTGCAAATGATAAACATGCATTACATACAAATTATTACTCTATTTTCGACTTTTCAAATTAGCCATAGCTCCTTAGGAACATCAACAATGGCGACGATTTCAAGAACGCTCTACAGATTAACAAGGCCACTATATGCCAGTCATTCAAATACATTTCCGCGGCAATCACATGAAAAGCGAAGACGAAGACTGATCGGAAAGGGAATGAAGAAGCAGAGAGAGAAAGTTGACTTCCGCGGGACGATAAAGAAGGAGGAATTGAGCAGAGAAGGGCGAAATGCGAGCAGAGGCGTACCGTTAGGGTCGTTGATGAGCTTCTTCCCCTGAAAAGCCATGGCGATCGCTTCGATTGACTTCACTCCGCCTGCAATTGCATGAAGAGAGAGAGAGAGAGAAGAAGATGAAATTTGGGTTTCTCTTTATACGTGAGTGAGTCTCTCTCTCTCCACCTGTAGTCTGCTTTGCTTGTCCGAGCAAGCGATCAAAATTCACATTTATTTCTTTTTTATTTCATTTGGATATCATATCTTAATTTATTAATTAATTAATGGGTTATTAGCGGTGGAGCTATCCAAATTTTGATTACCGAAGCCACATGAGTGTAAAGTGAAAAAATAACACCAAAAGTACCTTATGTAATAAAATTGAAAGGATGCATATTTATGTTAAAGTTTTTAACGGAAATTAATAAAATATCACGTAGTATGATGAACGTTAGATAAAATTGTGGCGAAGCATATTTCAATGCCATGTGGCATTTGATCAATGCTCGTAAAAAAATGTGAATGGAAATATGCATCGCCTCAATTTGTTGACTTAAGGTATTGTTATAGCTATTTTTGCAAATCAAACTCACACTCTTTAAGTGGTCAAAATTTAGGTATTTATGCTGCCAATATCCCTTTATTAATTAGTAAATCCATTGTTTATTTCAGCTTTAGATTATTACCCTTACGTCCTTTGGGTTTATCGCAATTAGAATTAGACCCTCCGGAAGAAAGTTCTTGCATCGACGACTCCGTTGAATATTTGGATTAATCTGGTGAGTTTAAAAATAAGAGGTTTTCAACACTTCATTTGTTAATTAATTAAATTTAGCTGAACAACATATCAATTATCAATAATGTTGGGACACACAGCGGCTAGTACAAAGAGCAATGTGAATATTGAAGTTGAATCCGAATCCGTATGCTTAGGCGCGTCAAAGGAAACTATTATGTGTCGGTGTAAGATTTTGTTGTTTATAAATCCGTTTTGAACAACGATTTGTTTTATCCATCAAGGCTAAGGGATTAGTGAATCACGACGCTTGACTTGATTTTTTGATTGTGATCAATTTGTTTAGAGTGCAGGGAACAAACACATCTTTGATAGAAAGAGATAAGATGAGCATCAAAAGCACATGAGTACGTGGTTTGACTTGTTAACGAGGTGCCTATTCTATGATAATTTCACTACGATTTTTTTGTAAAAACGTTACTAGAGGGAGTATAGTATACATAAGAAACGTTCCCGGAAGTCTCAAGCGAAAGGGGAAAAGATATAAGAGTGAAATTCGAGTCCCTTTTCAAGAAAATGTAAAAGTTTAGAAGATGACAAAGCTCGAGCTGCAGATGTCAAAAGGCTTCGTTTTATGAAGAACTGATATTGACTGAGAACCTCTCGGGAGAGTTTTCGTTATTTCGGTTGTTGACGTGGTTTCGCACACCAACAGTCACGTGAGTAGTGAATGGGATTACAATTTGAAGATGCTAAGATTTTTGTGGATCTTGACCTCCGCGTCGCCAATACTTTAGACGATGACACACGAAAAATAACAGAAGAAAAGAACACAAGGTGTTTTTTAGAGAGGTTCGTCCCAATGCGGTAGTTGACTACGTCCTCTGTACGTTTATTGCTTTGAAATGAAGATCAACCGAAACCACAAGCCGATTCCAAGCTGATCGAAAGTAAAAGATGAAAAACACTCTGAAAATAAAAATCTCACAGACTCTTTTTTCTCAAGGCGAATGCTTGCGTGCGTGTGATGGGGTAGTCTTCTGGCTTTTATAGACTTCTGATTTCTGGCCGTTGGAGGTGTACGTTGGTGGTGGCTTCGAGTTCGAGGCTTGACTCATTGTCGAGCTGACACGTGGGCCACGTTCTGAGAGATTTCCGTAATGGTGGACTTTGACTCATCGTCGTGGAAGTTTGAAATTAGATCGTGGCGATATTTCTGGTCGGGTTTCAGAGGTTTGAATTGAGGTGGCTGACTTGGTCTGCTCGTGCTCGGATGCTTCGACTATATCTGCTTGGGTCCCTTTGCGACAATCTCTTTCCGGGAGGAGACTTTGGGTGTTTCAGGTCGTTTGACCTAATAGGCGTTTTGGATTTCGACCAAGTGTTGAGTTTCTTGGTGAGTAGGTGAGATTCTTGAGCTCTGCTCGGGATTTCTCTCTTTGGGAGCTCTCTGCCCGTATCTCTCTTGAGCAATCTCTGCTCGAGATGGGCTTCTTGCCTTTTGGGCTTTTGGTTCTGCTCGGACCCAAACACAATTAAGTGTTTGTTGGGTCTCTGGGCTTCGTATCTCACAAGCTCAATTACACGAATACTCAATTATATTCATAATTTTGGTCTTTAATTTATTTGAACCGTAAATTTAATTAATGACCTCATAATTCCGGTTAAGGAACAAATTTGCACATCAACATCGGCCAGAGGCCGAACGGCCAAAGAGTGTAGCAGCATGGCGCGGGGTGCGTGTAACGGTGTAAGCAGGTCATGAGGGGTGCTAGGTGATCAATTTCTTGGACATTGGCCATTCTCCTCTTCTTTTCGGTTATTTTGTTCTTCCTTAATGTCTTGGGTGTTTTTATTATAGGAGGTTGAGTTGTAGTGTGGTGTCCAACTGACAAGCCTGGGTAGTTCTCCACCGTGTAAGGATGCAGAAGTGACTAGTCAACAAGCTCGGGGAGCTGCGCGCCTGGCAAGTGTGTCCTCGCCATACCGAAGGTGTCGCATCAATTGCTTCATGTAACTTGTAGTCGTCGCTCGAGTGTCTCTTGGCCGAGGGAATGCGGGGAAGCCGCGTTGAGACTGAGAGGACGATCTCAAGAAGGCGGCCAACGAGCAATGAGCCGGGAGAAGCCTCTCCGTTGGAGGCTACAACTTTGGGAATATAGCGCCGGGAGAAGCCTGTTGAGATTTACCAAATATTGATTCATTATCTGACTTGTGGCATGGAAATGATACAAATTTCAATCCCTTAGTAGTAGAAAGACTCCTATATTGAGGCTTATAGAGGTAAAAAAAAAAAAAAGACCCTGAACTATAATTTTAGCTGCTGTATTTTTTGGTTTCAGTATATAAAACCGCTACCGGTTTTTGCTAGACGATACTGGTTGGGTTTTCATTTGAATTTTTTTTATCGATAACCAATTTTACAAAGTATAAGTTGTGTAATTTTTTTATTTATTTAAAACTAAAAATTTTACTTAGGAAATGATGTGTATTAGCGGTTTACTATTAGAGTGAGGAGGGATTGCATTAAGATGGTAAGCTCTAGCGAGGCAAGGCGAGTAAGCACAGAGTGAGGCGAAAAGAGTAATGGAGGACAACATGTGTATATAACATAAGGAAAGATAACATATATTTAGTGTCCTAAATGATGGGATACTGCCCGGGAAATTGACCGAATAATTGGACGATTCCCTCCTTCGTTGACCCTTGCCGTTACTGCTCCTCCACTGTCAGCCGTTGCTTGTCTCCTGTCAATGCCGCCATGCCTCCCTGGGCGCGCCGTAGCCGCTGGAAGCTGAAGCCACCAATCTGTCGTCGCCGAATCTTCCTAGGAACCTAGGGTTTGGTCGCCAAAAATAATCTTCCTTAAACCTAGTCCTATGTAGGATTATAATTATCTTGGAAGCTAACTTTTATATAATAAACCTACGTAGCAGGCTTCAACAAAACAGGAAACTCCCACAACGGGAAACCGACAAATACAGAAAGTATCTAAAAATGGAAACGACAAACGACAACACAACATTTTATTCACTTAACATGATATTCTTTGGAACATCCCTTGGACTCCAAAGCAATAAAAGATAAACGTCCTCTTATCTTCGTTCCTAGCCACTTGAAGTCGTGGCTCGCTCTCTTGGACGTCTTTGATACGTGATACGGAATTGAGAATCCGTATCAGATACTTCGTGATCATCTTCGAGTGTCCATCTTTGCGTCATACCAGCGTCAGCGTCAGGCGGTGCAAATGATGATTGAATCATATGTGGACCTTCCTCAATATGCGCTCCTAGAGAGGTTATATCTGGATGAGTCTTGACTCGTTGAATGGGAAGAGCCAGAATCAGAGCCAAAGAGGCTACCTTCTAGCTGCCTGGAGTGAGATCCGTCAGACAGATATCATGTAGCCACACCGGGCAAAGCTGAAGTCCCACATAGAGTTGCAGCGGTGGAGGAGGGAACTGACTGTCTGTGATACCGGTTTTAGATGATGAAAATGACATTGATCCAAATTGTGAAGACAATTCATCGTCATTTGGATACGGTGCAGGATATCTGCAATCGACAAAGTCACGATCAAATGTAAACACATCATCTAAAGTGTTGTTCAAATTGTGCATGATCATTACTTTGTCTACATTTGGTGCTGAATAATAGTTTAGATGATGCTGCTACAGTTTAGACAGGCCGTCAGTAAGCTAAACTGTTATTGAAAAACCATTGGTAAACCAGATCAACCCATCGGGTTTTCATCGGTAACGCCATTTGAAACAATAATCAAATGTGAACATGTAAATCTGATTAGATCGAAAAAAGAAGAAAAAAAACGTATTTTCGTGAAATGTCAAAATGCACTCTTATGCAGAAAATAAAGCAATTTGAGTTCTAGTATGATTGCAATTCATGTCAAGTTATAATGTAATGTACCTATAATCTTGAGATTTTCAGAAAATCAGCATAGTTTATTTCTCCAACTGGCTTTCTGAAAAGAAGAATATCTTCGTAGCTTCCCGAAAAGAAAATATTTACTCTCCAAAGGGAAAAAGCTTTCCGGAACATAGACTCTTTACGATCCAACTAGCCGGCTGCAAAAGCATTAAAATCAAATTAGTCGCTAGTCACTATAAAACACATAGTAATGAGTGAAACATACAAGAATAAACAAACGAGATGAATATAAAAACGAGATAAACACATAATCATAATTGTTAGTTGTAACAGCACTTGGAAAGCTGACCAGCATTGGTATGTGGCGTTCGAAGGCACATTGCTTCAAGTGGCGCACTGTTGTACTCTCATCTTCCGTAACAATAGCTGCCATAGAAATATTTCCCTTTTCAAAGCTTTGTACTAGCCTGTGGAGACTTTTGAACACTCGGCCGCCCCCGTGCTGGACATATACAAAGGAGACACAGTATGATTACGACTTTATCTATGTTTATGACTTTTAACTATGTCATTTTATTCATTTATGTTATGTGGAATTATTTAATTATATTTTAGGGTTGAGTTATACAAGGGCGATAGAAATTGAATACCAAAACAAAACATGAAAATAAGCCAACGGGGGAATACGCCGAGGTGATGGATTCCTGGATACTTTCATTATAAGAACAATGAAATAACCGTGCATAACTTTCGAGAGCATGACACGAGCTCTCCCAACAAATACCAACTAAGAAAAAACATGTCCTCACCCCTGGGATTGGCCCCATATATGGAATTAGGTTTGCAAATCCTAATCCCGTATATAATTACATAATTACCCCTAGCCTTTAATTACATAACTAACTTAATTATTGAATTAAAAGCATTATAAAGCAATAAAATAATAGTAAAGACATAGGATTTAGGTTTGCAAATCCTAATCCCATATCAACTTAATTTCTGTAGTGTCTCCCTAAATGTTAGGATAGACTAAAAAGGTGACGAGATCCTAAACTCCAAGACACATAACTATCAGAAAATGACAAGGTATAAACTAATTGAACGCTCTAAGACCATAGCTAGGCAAAGAAATATTCAAGTAGTCAGCCTAATAGTGATTTTCTTGAAAAGACGAAAACACTTGGAAATAAGACAATGCGAACTAAGTTCAAACGAGTAAGATCATTGACCTGGGAGAGTTCATGTTGATCAAATAATTTTTCACTACCGATGTTCACTAAATAGAGTTTTGTGAAAGTTGGAATATGTAAGTAAAGAAAAAAACTAGCAGGGACTTTAGAATTCAAATTGTATACACAAAACTTGCTAAATCTTTTTGAACAAGAAACACAAATATCTGTCGTACAGAAATAGGCGTGGTAGGTCTTTTATTAAAAAATAAAATTAATGCTGAAATATAAGTTGGATTCAAGGAGTTCAAAATTTTTAAGAAAATTTGATCCTTACCTTGAGTATTTTTGCCAGTTTGGTACAGAAACTGTGCTTCCCATGAAGCATAATTCCTACTCTTTCGAAAATAAAATTACTGTCACCATCGTAAACTTGCTTCACAATGCCATCGGTACGTTGATACGATAGAATCAAGTATCTGGATAGGAAAAAAAAAACACAAATTGGAAAAGATAATCACAAATGAAGTTGTGTGCAAAAACATTTTTCAAAATCAGAAAAGAAGCAAGACTTACTTCTCTGGAGGTAAGAGACAGCATGTTTGAATCGAATTTATAAGCCAATCAACATGTAGTATCAAGGCATTCACTGCGCATCCGTACAAGAACTTTGCTGTTTGTTGCTGAAAAAACAAACTATTAAAACTTAACAGAAGATTACATCCTGAAATAATTAATTTAAACATCAGAGAGAGAGAAGTATCAAATATCATTTATACGTTTTAAATAGTTTACCATAAACCGACTTTTGTTGAACTGTTCTGGGCTATTTACAGTACAAACTAAGCACGAAAGACTTATCTAAACTCTGTTCGTATAAAACAGATAAAACACTACTATAAGGTAGTGAACTAGAAGAAAAAATTTCTAGCTCGCTAAATATATTATATCGGTCTTTTGTGTATAATAAATGGTCGATAAATTCCACAATGACAAGACACTTGGAGAATGATCGTATACGATAAAGAATTTATATCAGATCAAAAACTACCTTTTTCGAAGATAATATAATTGGAAGCTGGTATCTATCAGATCTTGAGAGCTTGTTACTCCTTACATTCGAAACTGAAGGAATATGAGAGAGAATAATGCCACCGTGTCTTTGAATTTGCCTTTTAGCATCCTCTGCCTTCTGCTTTGAAAGTCCAGTTAGTAGGAACTGCATGCCTTGTAGCATACAGGCCGTACCCATACTCGTGTAGCATTTAGGAAAACTTGCTTCACAAATTTGGTAATCTGACCCTTTTTCGGTGTCGTTTAGCTTTTCACTTGTAGCGACTGTTGAGCCTGCGTGTAATAACAACATAGTATCCAACTTACTTAAGAGTACTTCAAGGATAGTATTAAACTGAACAAATCACTTAGACTTACGAATTCGCCTAGAAGACGCTTGACCGCTTGTACTTGGCATAATTTCAGCTTCGGCTTCAGAGAAACGAACCCGCTTTCTAACTGGACTGCTTCTCTCATGGGGTTTCTTATATGCAGATTTTATCTTTAGGGATTTTTCACTTTGTTGAAACAGAGTGACATCTTCATTTTCCAATGACCTTTTGGGAATTTTTCCTCTGGAGAAATTCACTGTAGAAGGTTTAGAAGCCTGCAGGTGTCGCCGAAACCTAGGGTTCAAGGGAAGAGCCTTAGGTGACTTAACTGGCAAGTCACATTCATCTCTAGCAGTTTCAGATTTACTCGCATTTTTCTTTGTAGGAACTCCAATGGAATTGGTAGTTTCTACCGGTTCGCCAAATTTCTCAGTATCCTCGATGTGCTTACATTTATCAGAAGCTCTAATAGAGGCAAAACCTGATTGACATGATGGTTTAAATCGAAAAAGTCCACCAGATATAGAAACAATTTTAGGCAAAAGTGTGCTATATGTCTTGAGTGAAGTCGTGTGCTTTCTAAATGACCCTTTGGAAACTTCATCAACAATATGCATGAGCTTCCCATCTACACCGTGAAATGTAACTTCCGGACCTAGGATCGTCGATGGATTTTCCGATTTTAGGTCTACCACATGCCTGGAGTCTCTTTCAAGATCAATATCCACACTATCGTTATGCGGAGCTTCTTTAGAGTTGGTATTTTCAAGGGCAATACTGCACGGGACAACTGAACATAGAGGATCGCCCAAAGACAAACTCGAAGATCTCACTACATCTTGAGAAAGGGAAGTATCCTTTTTCTCTGCCTCAATGGCTCTGCTTGACTGTGACTCGTCATATGACAGAAATTTTGGCATCTGAACAAAAGAGCTCTTGTCAGGTGCAATGTCCGCCGATTCCGAGAGAAAACTTGTCTCGCAAGTAAAAGCCTTCAAGACACCATTGGTATTATTTTGTCTAAATGTTGGGGAGGCATTCATTTCCACCTGATACACACGCCATAAGAGAATATCAACGATTAGTTTCATGATATTTTGATAATTATCAAAACAAAGAATGCACGAAAGTTACAACTATAAACATTAATGAACATTATTATCATCCATGTTCGGTAAATAAGAAATTAGTTAAAAAAGAAAGAACCTATTCTGGTCAACCATCAAGCCATCTACTTTTAAATACATACAGAAACAGAAACTTTACCGGTCCCGCATCCTTCGCAAGTGGGTCTTTCACTGTTGATTGATCAATTTCTGCAACCATGTTGGTGAGACTTATGCTAGAAATGCAATCGTCGAGATAATTATCTAATTTCTCATCATCCAGAGATACAATTGGAAAATCCTTTGCAAGCATAGCATCTGATTTCATTACTTCTCGAGCAAAATCATTCAGAAATCCACAACAATCTGAACATTTATTAAGATCGTTAGATGCCGGAGTCTCTTTGACGTAAGAATCAGTCGAAGCCTTAACATGCTCATCCGAAGTATTGTACGTCAACCCTACATCCTCAAAAGCATCTGACATTGCAAAATCATCCAAGTCTGAGAGAGATTCATTGCCATCGGTATCTTCCATAGCATAACTGAATGCATCGTCAAGCCATTCTAACCGAGCTTGCTTCAACCGAAGAGAAACTTCAATGGCATCTGCCACAGGCAAAACATCTAATTTTAGTTTATTCTGGGCTATTTCATGTATAACCAATGCTTCAGATGCTGCAATTGACAGTTTAACTGCATCATTTATCTCAGCATCTCTCAGACGGGCGAGGATGAACGTTTCTTCGGAATGTTTGATTGAATCATTGCTCTTGGTGGGATTACTTGGATGAGGCTCTGATTTTGAACTTTCTAGAAGAATATTTAAACTACCGGGATGGAAGCCCGTCTTAGACCGAGAATTCTCTTTTACAGCGAAAGAGGTTTTAAAATTGTGCATTGGCAAAACTCTATAAGGTTTAGACAAAGTTTGAGATGCGTTTGATGCCGTAAATTGAGAGGGTTTCCACTGAGAGAATCCATTTGATGAGAGATGAAGATGAAGTTGAAGCAGCTGTTCCTGAAAAAATGACATAGTTAACCCTACTTTTACTCGAGTTACAGAAAATTAGACACATTTACATGAAGAAGAAAAAAAATATGCGTAAATGAAATGGAAAAGACCCAAAGAATAACTTCATAAACAACGCTCATCACAGCCTACTCGACAGTGAGACTCGAAAGATTAAATAAGTGGTTGGTAATTTGAAAGTTGAAACATAAAACAAATTAGGGAAAATGGGTCACTCAAAGAAGATATTTACGGCCCCAATACTTCTGGAATTGTCTTCTGAAGATCTTCCGCAAAAGAGTTGTTAGTCTTGAACATGTAGGTCTAATCAATAAGATCTTACATTTCTAGAAGATGATGTGAAAGTACTTGATGGATTGTCTTCTCCAGATAAGAACAACTGAAGGTTGTTATGCCTACTTCCTTCATTTGAGAGCAATAGTACGTCATTCCCTTTGAAAATGCGTCCTTGAAACAGCGACGAATCCTATTTATGAAAGTGGCACATAATCATTACCAAACATTTAAGCAAAGATACTCAAATTTCAAGGATTAGTGACAGCCCAAATGCCTTCATACAATCCAGACAAAGTTTGCCACGCACAAATCAAGGAGTCAGTTTTTCTAGTTTTATGTTACACCCGAATAATTTATGTCAGAAATCGTATTTTCTTTTCCTAGGGATATATAAGGTCTATCTAACGAGCTCATCGTGAGGGTTATCTGACATGTTTGATTAGTGGAGAAGTTCTATTGAACATCATTGGGAGAGTTTCCGGAGGTAACTCTCGAATTAGAAACCGGGGCATCGTTTATCAACAAAGCATTATTTCGGTTTGATTGTTGACTTGAGTCCTATCACTTTATAGAGGGAACAAGTTTTCTCTTTGCTCCCCTCTAACGGTTACTTCAAATTGTGCTTACAAACGCAAAATCCGCAAAATATAGCCCTAATGTCACCATTTTATTTTTCTCAGCATTTGTGAAAATTTAAAAACTACAATAAAGAAGAAAAGCAAGCAAACCCTAACCTTGGATTTGAGCTCTGAAGAACCCAGTGGCTCCTCTTCACTTCCATCAAATTCTTCTACCTGATGCTGAGCCCAACCCGGAAGCCAAGCTAAATCCTATAATCGACAGACAACATAGAGTGTCAACCGAGAATCCGGCAACGTAGAGAAAACGGTCATGTTCTTGGTCAATTTAACAGTCAACAGCCAATCCCCGTAGCTAAGCATTTCAATCATTCTCAATATATGAGTGTGTTTTTCCCCAAAATTTCTAAACTGAATCCCAGTATCCATCACTTCTAACTCCGGAAAAATGAAAGGAATATCTAATTCGAATCCAAAATGTGAAAATAGGCAATGGAAAGAGAGGAGATAATGGCTACGATACCTGGGAGAATTGAGGACGACGAAACCCTAGAGTTTCCATGGTAAGAAGAAGAAGAAGAAGAAGAGGTTAAAGCTCGAGGCAGATGGCGCCTTTAGGGATTGGAAGCTGTGACCCTTTTCGCGCCAAATATTATATATCTATCTAGCTCAGGTATATGACGTCATTTTCTCTTTTTATTCGGATTATTGCAAAAATTAATAAGACATAAGTATTTAATATTTCATTTTTCGTGACAATTTATATTTGCAGCAAAATATCGCAACTAAATTTTTAATTTGACTTTTTTTTTATTATACATAGTTTTTTTTTTTTTTTACTTTATTTTAGAGAAATTGCACCAAATAGCCAAATTGAAACATATGTTTTGCAAAATAGCTAAACTTTGGTTTTTACAAACTAGCCAATTAACTATTTAATGGCAAATTAAATTCAAATTTTAATCCTAAAATACCCTTTAATTTAATCAATTTAGATTATTATTTTCGTAATTATGGTAATTACCCTTATCACACAAATCATGGTACCTGATTACTTATTAATTTAATTAAAGAAAAAGAAAAAAATAATGATATAAATCAGCTTCCTTAATTACACGTTTAAATGGTTAAGAAGTGAGACCAAATCTTTCCTATTAATCAGGATATTAAATCTGCAAATTAATATTCATATATTGGTCAAATTATACAGCTTCATTATACAGCTTCATTTTTTTCAAACTCAACGTCAAATTCTCCCTCTCTCCCTCCCTCCCCCCTCCCCCCCCCCCCCCCCCCCCCCCCCCTCTCTCTCTCTCTCTCTCTATCGTGCAACAATGGATAACGGAACAGCAGCAAGAACAGCAGGCTCAGAACTACAGAAAGATCGAGATGAATAAGATTCACATGCACGCCCAAACCGGCAACGGAATCGCTGCCACCCAGCTCCGGCGCGAGCGCCGACGACCCCGAGGCGACCTCCTGGCGCGTTTCTCGGCCACCGCAAACCGCCTTGTCGTTGTCTGCAATTTTGCGCACCACCGAGGAAGCCCGATCAGCATCATCGGTTTCTGAAGCTTCTGGTCTGGAGGTAGGACGCAGTCCACCACCGCTGGGCACCCTGGCAAACTTCGGCGCCGTCAATGGGCTCGCTGCACCCCTCACTATTGTCTGCCCTCCGTCTGAGCTTGTGAACTCACGAGTTTCCGCTGCCCCCGTAGCGCACGAAGGAGCTCCTCCATCGGAGCACTCGCCCGGAAACACCGAGGCCACGACGATCGACGGCGAAGCTTCGGCAGTCTTACGGGAGAGAGAGATTATTTTTTGTACTTAAAATAGTTATTGTATTTAAATTTTAATATGAATAATATTTTTTATTGTTGATTTACGTTAATTCGTCGTTGATTTACGTTAATATGAAGAAAAAAAAATCGTTGATATTTTTTGAAAAAAATTAAATCCGAAAATTATATCAATGTTTTGAATTTAAAATTTGAACTATATAAAAAAAAAGGGTTTTGTTTTGGTTGTTACCATATTAATAGCTATTTCAATCAATAAAAAATATTTTAATAATTAAAATAAACGAATTTATAATTAATATAATTATTCATAATAAATGTCGTTGATTTTTTCAGATTAATAACCACAAATTACGTGGTTATTTTGTATCTATTTTTAATTTCGTTTTTAATTATTAAGGGTAAGAATGTAATAAGAAATTACTTAAATGGTTAATTGGCTAGTTTACAAAATTAACCAAAGTTTGGCTATTTTGTTAAACTCACTTTCAAGGTTGGTTATTACTCTTAAGAACCCTTTATTTTAAGGGTAAAATGCGGCCAAAGTTCCCAAAGTTTACCTTTTTTGTGATTATGTACCTAATTTTTTTTTTTTGGTGGCTAATGTAGCTATAGTTTACTCTGTTAAGGAATTACCATTCTTCCATCCATTTTTAAATATCACGTTAGAGGAGTCTTATGTGGCTGCCAAGCATGTATACCCCTCCACGTCATTTTAGCATGATCCACATCTTTCATTTTTTTTAGATTAAAAGAAAAATAATTTATCAAAATTAAAAAAACAAAGCACGATTAAATATCAGTTTAAAGCCTCTAACCAAATCTAAAATTCTAACCACAGAATACGAAGCTTGGCTGAATATAAGCTCTTCATGCTGAATTTGATGGCTACAATAGAGTCCCGTGGTGGCGACGTGCCTCCTCCTCCCCCTCATACTTTACCGTGGAGAGACCCGAAGATCGATCCCCTTCTGCCGGAATATGGTAAGCGTCTCTTACTATTTTAGGATAAATATCGATAATTTTTTAGCTCTGAGATTGGGTTTCATTTTCGTATGATTTATGTTATGGGTTCTCTGGGCTAGTTGGACACGATGTCTTTTGCTGGAAACTCATTATATATAGCTTTCGAATCTGCCTTGGTTAAATACAAGCTTTAAAATGTGTTCGAATCTGTTTTGGTGGATCAGGTATTGAATACTGTGTTTAATATTTGTCTTCTTCCTGTCATAGTCATAAACATGGACCCTTTGTTTTTGTCGCACACGCCTATTTCCATGCTTTTGTATGATGTATTTTGGATTAGAATATTATCCTATTTTTCCATGCTTTTCCATGCTTTTGTAATAGAATATTAGTATTACTTATGCACATCATGGTGTACGGACTATTATTCATATTACAGCATTGACTCATATTTTTGTATTGTTTATGAACGTTTACTCGGTTTCCCTATATTGAAGAAGTTTTAATTTGTAATGTGGCTTTTTGGGAAAATACATGTATTTATATAGTAGCTTAAAGTATTTTTTAAGCTGAAGCATTAAATTATTGGTGGTTGACATTTTACAGATATGGAATTAAATTTTTTCACGGTTAGTGTTCATTACAGTGGAGAGTGGACTCTTAGTAATGGAATGAGACGATATGTGGGCGGCGAGGTGGACTCTTAGTAATGAAGGGGACTATTGCTGAACAATATGCTATTCTTTATGAGTATTGTGTCAATATAGTGAATTTGAATCCTGGGACTACGGCTAAAATCAAGACGGAGATGGTAGCCGATCAACGGATCTTTCAGAGACTGTACATTGGTGAAGTACGCCACGGACCGACTAAGGCATCGAGGGTTGGCCAAATGAACCGTTGCGGAAATTGTCGTCTTGAAGGCCACTCACGGAGGACTTGTAAGAATGCTTCAGTCAGTGAGGTATACCTTCAATTTCATGACATATATGTTCATATATGTAAACCTTGGAAGAATGCTTCTTTTAATGGAATTTTTATAGGTTCGAACACCGAAATGAATGGGACGGCCCCCCAAAAAAAACATGACAGAGGATTCACTGAAGCGGAAACAAACGAAGGTTAGGCAGCGGGCACGTGAAGAACAGGTATCACAGAACACTTCCGGATCAGCTCCACAACCTTCTCAAGGACTCGGTTCTCAGTGACAACTTTGGAACACAAATTAGTATTTTGTCTGTCGTATTTGTGGTATTTTGACCTATTTTGGAACCTAAATAACAAATGTGTGGCTATTTAAACTGATTCTGTTTTTGCCTTATTTTTTCGTATGGAATTGCTATGTTTGTCGTTAAAACGGGAAATAATTTGTTTATTTCTATAAACGACATAATAACACAAATGAGCATTCATTCATCGCCAACAATTTACTAATACAAAACGCATAAACTGTCGTTCATCATACTAACACAAAACCCATAAAACGAACCCGGAAGAAAACACTCGCTCTTCACCGAAACAGCCAAACAACGACGAAAAATAACAATAGACCCAACACAAACTGATTCCACGTAATAAAAATATGAATTCCACTAAGTCCATTTTCCTGCTGTTTGCCTAATCGGTCAACTTCGTCGCCGTCAAAAACTTCCCGGACAACACGCGTCCCCTGCTCACACGGTGCATCGACCCAGTAAAAAAATCCACATCCTCCTTGATTCTGTACAAGATAAAAGTAAAAAAGAATGTTATGGTGAAGATACAAGATGAACATTGAAGAGCTAACCTTGCAGCAGACTCGGAACCTTCTCCGGGATTAGCCACGGTAGTAGATCTGCGAAGAACTGTGGTCAAACCACAATCGCAGATTAACCCCGATGGCCGGCTGTAAAGAGAACTCCCGGATCCGTGACTCGCCATGTGAAGATGCTGAAATCGAGCCTTAAAGAATGCAGAAAAGGGAGAGTGAGAGAGTGATGAGAGTGATAGAGAGAGAGCGATGAGTGAGAAGGCTGAGATTGGAAAAAAAAATTGAATTGATTAACCCTAAAATTTGTAATGTGTTTATTTTATTTTATTTCTTCTAAATTTGTTTTAAATGACATGGTTGGGTTACATGGTGTCATCCACCATGCCACTAACAGCGATTCAAAAAATTTAACGGAAGAATGGTAATTCCTTAACAGAGTAAACTATAGCTACATTAGCCACCAAAAAAAAATTTAAGTACATAATCACAAAAAAGGTAAACTTTGGGTACTTTAGCCGTATTTTTACCCTTATTTTAATAAGATTGTTGTAGGCACTAACCGACGTAATTTCATAACGTAGATTGAACTCACGACTTCACGTAGAGTCGTGTAACAACTAGGCGAAACAAGCTTGATTTATTCAAATTTTATATTTAACATCGAAAAGTCGCGTTATACGATTATATTTTTTTACAAATTATTTAGTTTTTCTATTTTCAGTTTTATATTTATCTGGGTTTCAATCAAATTCATTAAATCTATATATATATATATATATATATATATAAATCGTAGCAAAAAGTTTAATAAACTAGTATTGTTAGTCTTTATTTACAAAATATATACCCGTTTTTGTTTATTAAGTGGCAAAGAGAAGACCAAAACACAAAGGGAGTCCAGTGTAGCGACCAACCGGCAAAAATACCGAAAAGCCATACACAAACGACACAAGTTAATACTTACGTCTTTGTACTTTCATGTCTTTTTCTGTTCTCACATCGAATCACGTAATATGTTTGAACCCACCACATGCTTGAAGAAATGCCTCATTGAATTTGTTTATCTTTTCTCACTCCATAACTACATTACACAGTGAAGTCGCTTCTTTTCTTTCAGTTGGGTTTGTCCTCCATGGTTAGCTGCACGGTGACGCTTCACCATTTGTCGTGCCGGAACACGAGTTTTCTTTGGAGACGCAGTGAATTACTGCCGAGACTACGCTCTATTTCGACGAGCCTTGCGAGCGTCGGACCAAACAAGATAACAACACGATGTTCGAGCAACGCTTTTGTCGTTGTCGACGACGAGAAGTACGGGAATAAGCAAGTGGTCAGCGTCACGCCACGGCTTTATGATTACATCCTCTCCAATGTGAGAGAGCCAGAGGTATAACCACCCAGCTAAGCAGACACTCCCATCTATTCGGATTTCGAACGAATGTCGCTTTCGCATTTCTAAACTGAATTATGGAGAACTTTTCGTTTCAGATTCTAAGGCAACTTCGGGAAGAGACCGCTTCTATGCGCGGTAGTCAGATGCAAGTATGATTTACTTTTGGAAATCTTAGAGAGCTTCACCATGACCCTTCTATATGGTTGTTTTTCCTCACACACACACACATATACATATATATATATACATACACAATCAATCTTCTTTAGTGAACATTTTTTGAACTAGTAGGTCGTCTCAAGCAGACATATGGTGTTAAGTATCTAGAGACCCTCTTATAGGGTGTTTAGCTTTGATGACCTGATTATACACACATACACAAACACACACACACATATATATAATATATACAATTTCTAAATATATCGATATTACTATATTCAAACATTGCTCAATACGTTCGTCGTCTGTAGCAAAGTCATTTTGTGTTAAAGTTTTTTTAGACGGAAATGGTTAAAATTGGAGTGTACACTCTTGCATTGTGCTATTCATCAGCTATTTAAAGTGGACACATTTTTTTTGCTACCTTTAAATCAGGTTTCTCCGGATCAGGCACAACTGCTTGGAATGCTGGTTCAAATTCTCGGCGCAGAACGATGTATCGAACTCGGTGTTTACACAGTAAGTGTCTCTCCTTGAAATTGAACAATGCCCAAAACACTACAAGTACGCGGGTCTCGTCTTGTTATATACATTCAAATCTTTTGAAAACAATCTAATGATTTCTAATTCATCAATATGTGATTCAGGGTTACTCGTCGCTGGCCATTGCGCTAGCCTTGCCTGAATCGGGTCTATTAGTTGCTTGCGAAAGGGATGCCAAATCTCTTGAGGTGGCAAAAAAGTATTATGAATTAGCCAATGTTTCCCACAAGGTACTACCAACTATTATTCTTGATCACTATTGCATAAAGCTTGTAATAGCTTCTCTGGTGGCTGCTAAGTGTTTTTGTCTCAGACCGGTTACCAAAATAGCACTAACGAAGACGTCTTTTTAACTTAAGCTAAAAAAGGTCCAATTACAGAAAGCAACTGAGTTCAAATCTAAGCAACGCATTTTTCAAAATCCAGATGTGACTTATCGATGTTTAAATAAAGTATATTATTATGAATATGTTATTCAATTATTTAATTACGTTTTAGAGTTTGGGTAATTTTGTTTTGGGTTTTGGTCATTACCCGTGGAGTTTATTTATGCTTAAGGTTGTATATGTATCTTCACTTCCTTAAATCAATAAGAAAGATCTCCAACCTATGGAGTAAAATATATTTATCTCTATTGAAGGTTTTAAGGTAGACATAATGGGGAAAAAAATCTATCTGCTCTATGCTTGTCACGAGATCTATTACCCGGGATCATAACATGTTCATTTGAAACATAATTTAGCATGCTCAGAAATTGCATGACATCTCTTGGAATTTGAACAGGTTGATAGATAGTGTAAGTCATTGTATTGCTCTCTGGCCCTTTTCCTCGTATAATTAGTTCTCGATGTATTCTCTTGTGGATCGTTCGAGAAATTGCGTTGGCTTTCTTTAATGAGCAGCTTTCTTCGTTTTCTTGTTTTTCTTTTGGCCGGGTTGCGAGTCTGCGGATCTTAGACCACAACATTTGTTTTGTTTTTAAAAGGAGCTCCAAAAACATTACTATATCTATCTGATCGAACACTTGTAATTTAACCCTTTCATTCGATATATTTAATTTGTGGCTATATGATATTAGGTTCGTGTGAGTCATGGACTTGCAGCCGACGCCCTGAAATTGATGATTGCAAATGGAGAAGCGTGCAGGTAAAGTGAGCAATTCTTACCAAAACACTTATAGCGAAAGAGTAAATTTGAACTTCATCTACAAAGCGTTCATCAACGTAGTTGTTCTCTTCATTTCATCTCCCTTGTGTGGTTTCTATTCTGTTACAAATGCAACATTTCTGAATAGTTATGGTAGGTTATTTAATTACATCGCGTTATTTATTATGCCATTTTAATTTTTGAAGTAAGTTTAGAGTTGTAATTTATGTCTTAAACTTGAATTTAGGTCAGGCTCAGTCCGGCCTGTGAGACCACATGCTAATGAAAAGAGTTGCCAATAACCATTTCACATAAAGTTAATCTCTCTGAAGAAAGAAAAAAAAGGGGAGATTGAGTTTAGTGAAGGTCGGTGAAGTTCCGATTTGATGAACCAATGTTGGGTCACATCACATTGTCGATGAGTTTATTTTAACAACTTGGATCCGTTTTTATTTTGCAGCTACGACTTTGCCTTTGTTGATGCCGAGAAAAGGATGAATCAAGAGTACTACGAGCTCCTGTTACAACTAGTAAGAGCAATGTTTCGATTCCGGATTCAATTAAAGTAGATTTCTGATAGGATTCAAATTGGAATTTCACCCAAATTGATGGAAAAAAAAACTATATTATTGAAAATCAATGAAAATAATAAAAACGGAAAATATAATCCGAGAGGAAGGCGTTCTCTCCAATGGATAATCTTCAAACTCTTAAATAATTTCCATAAGATCTCCATAAGAATGACCGCTGACTTGAATTGATAGCACCAATCTGATAGACCGTGCTCACATATCGTCGTGGGAAGAGCAAAACGATTGGTTGAGTCCTTTAGCTAAACCCGTTTATGTCGTGAGGGGCTTTTTGGTCATTTAAGTCACGGAAGGGTATTTGGTCTTTCATCCTATTGTGTCCTAAGGTTGAGCGCCACCATATATGGCCAACACCTACTTTGTTTTGGATATTTCTCCCTTTGCGTCATGGAGAGCATCTCGGCCGTGGAGAATCGTTTTACTTTCATTTTGAGTGATCGTGATATAGTGACAAGACGATTCATCTTTCCGGTGGATTCCCGTTGGCTGATTTCTTTTGTTTGGAATTGTTCTTGGATCCTATTACAATCACCCTAATTATTTTGGTTCCATTTGTCGGAGGATCGCAAACTTCTAACTCGCTAATACAGGTCAGGGTCGGAGGTGTCATTGTGATTGATAACGTTCTTTGGCACGGAAAAGTCGCCGATCCAATGGTAATCCACGAAGAACGCATAGTTTATTGTTTTGATCTAAGCCGTGCTCACTCACGCAACCGTGAACAGGTGATTGATGCCAAGACTGAAAGCATTAGGAGTTTCAATGGACGCCTCATGGAGGACCAACGTGTGAGCATTAGTATGGTAAGAGCAATATATTGCTTTATTTCTAAGGCTGCTTTTATAATCTTTCAGTAACTCTTAAGATTTTGGTCCCAGGTACCCATTGGAGATGGTATAACAATCTGCAGAAAAAGATAGATATTTGATCCAAATTCCGAGGACAGAGTATTGTTGGAGGGGTTGAGTAAGCAAAATTATGAGTAAAAAGTTGTAAAAAAAAAAAGAAGTAATTATTGACTTCACAAAAAATTAGAGTTTTTTTTTTTTTGGGAGAGTGGATTTGGGGCTATCTTTGGGTTGAAACTAAAGATAGCCGAATTTTACCCTTTTTGTGGTTAGCAATATGCTCATATAATTTTAGTTCCATGATAACTTTTTAGCTTATAAATCAATTATCGCCATTTACATTTTGAACTTGATATTGTATTTTAATTTTGAACTTATACAGAACTTCAAGACTAAAGTGACAATACCATCTTAAAGTATTAAAACTGAATTATTAATTAAGTTTTATCTTCAAAAATCGGAGCAAATTGAAACTCGGATCCGCAGTAAAATCATTTCAAATTCGCAATTACTTTTTCAAATAAATGTTGTATGTTTTAAACCTCCATACCTGATTTTAATTTCACATTAAAAATATAATTAAATTGATATTGTATGTTGATTTTTTCTTCATGTACCAAAACCGAATTCAAAGCCTGATCCAAGTCTTGATGAAGACATTGAACCGGACTTGTGACACTTTCAACTTCAAGTTTGAGAAAAAACCGTTTCGGTACTCGAAGCTTCAAAATCACAAACGAGGGGTACTTTCTTATTACCTAAATCTTGAACTGAGTACATAACTTCTTGTGATACTTTATGACATTTTGCTATATATACCAAACACAACCATAAGCTAGCTCCAAATATGATTTCGAATGCTCTTTCTTGGCCCAACATTTCATTTCATAGCATTTTGAGTTTGCTAGTATTGGATTTTTGTGTTGGAATTCCGAGGATATTTTTATCACCAGAATAGCGGAAATTTCGAGAATCATCGAATCTATTAAATCTAGATAACAAGACATAACTAAGACTAACCCGGTGATAATAAATTTTCTAGACGAATCCTTGCGTTTTATCACGAACCGGATCTCCGAGTCAATACCGGAGATTTAGCCGCCACCACCGTTAAACTCCAAGCCGCCGCAGTCAATCATTAACCAATCAAACGTTTGGCCTCTACATCGTACACCACGTCGGAATCTAGTTCCTCCTCGGCAATTAGAGCACGGATCAAAGACTCGTTATGATTGAAGAATTCGACTTCTCTCTCTCGGGAATGGAGGAGGCGAATTTTCTCACTAGCTTTGGGAGTGATTTAACCTAATATGATGCTTAAGGTTTCTCATGACAATCATGTGCATATAGGCTTAGGGTTTATTGCTTAATGAGCTTTCTTAATCATATTAATTCTCTAATTAGTTTATGAGTTAACCAATTAACTCATGTGGTCCCAAGTAGCCCAATTCCTTATCTTTAGGCACTTATGCCACAAACCCTACAGTTTCATCAATGAGGACGTTGAATTGAAAATTTTCAATCTTCGTTAAAGTCGAGTTTTTCTTTTCTTTTCTTTTCAAGAACCCGGGTAAGTGTTATTCAATAAATCTTAAGGTGCTTTAAACCAAAGTTCTTAACACCGTTATCGATGTAAAGCCGATAGCTTTGTTTTCCGGGTTTAATCCAAAGATTTTTGTTTTGTGTGAAAAAATAGGTTTACCGATAGATAAAGTCAACCGATAAGATTTTATGAGTAAACTGCTATCCGACACGTTTTTAAGAGAATTTAGTTTCAATTTTATTTTTATTATGTAAATTTAAATTGTAATGATAATTTTATATCAAAATTAGATTTATAATATTTCTTATTCATTCCTTTTCTTTTTTGGGCACTCCCACTTTTGTTTTCTCTTTTTTATGACTTTCTTAAAAAAAAAAATCCTTTTTTTTCTTTTCTCTCTTATCTTCTTCTTTGTTTTTATTTTCTTAAATAAGTAAATCGTTACTGTAAAATTTTTCTTACCGATATACTAAAATTTTAAACACATCAAAGACATACGGAGAGCAAGTCGGAATTTTTTTAACTTTATTTATTTTACGATGATTAATTGACTGATTCTAGTTAATCAATTACTTGTTTTACGATGTTTTTTTTTTTAAGCTGTATTGTAGTGATTACAAAAAGATCCAAAGCTTATTTGTAGTAGTATCATCGAGCTTATTCTTTAAAGGGAAATTTGCGGCTAAAGTCTTTGAACTCACTAAATTCTTACAAATAAGTCCCTGAACTCATTTTCTTGCGGCTAAAGTCCTTAACGTTAATATATGCTTACAGTTAACGGTGGCTCACGCTAAATGTGACATAGTTAGACACGCTGGACTCTGTCTTGCCTTGTCATTATATTTAATATAATATATTTTCATTCATCAGAAATGAAATTCATTTCTATCTTCCATTCCATGCCCTCGAGTAAAACCAACGCAAGAACACCATACCCATCTAACAGAGAGAAAAACCCAAGAGAAGGAGAAGACCGTCTCTCGACGGAAGCGAGATTGACGAACGTTGGCGAGATTGACGGCGATATTGACGACGACGTTGACGATGGTGGTCCTCAGACCAATCACCGGCAAGAATCCCGATAATGGTTCGTGTTCTTCCTGCTCTAAAATTAAATATTTTTAAACTTTGGGTTTCATGCATTTAATTTGTCTCTTTATTTTAGTTTTTCTTGTTCTAATATTCAATTATTTGTATTGCAGTGGATAAAGAAACCCCTCCAGTTATTGGTGATATTGTTGACGACGAAATTGTGGTCGATGACGATGTTCCTTTACCAGAGCTTGAGATTCAAATTGAGGAAGTAGATATTGAGGGTGACTGTGACACTACAGAGGGTGGCCGTGACCTTGTTGGGTCGAGTCTATGTCATGACGACATGTCGTGGTGGCATGAAAGCCAACACATCTCCTCGCTCGAAGACTCTGAAGAAGAGAGTGTTACTGACGATTCAGAGTTGGCTTCGTTGGATAGTGGAGATGAAGGGGGAGCACGAAGATATAGAGAGATTGAATATGTTCCCGGGTCAAACTTTCCGGAATTTAAGTTCAAGATGGGCATGAAGTTTGCCTCGGTTGAGGTGTTTAGAAAGGCATTGAAGGACTGTTTCATAGCAAATAACAAAGACGTTAAGTTAATCAAGAATGATCAAGACCGTGTTCGTGCCATGTGCCAAGGTAAAGGATGTAAGTGGTTGATCCTTGCTAGTAGGTTTGGGAATGACACTTCGGAATTTATAGTGCGTACTCTCAATGATAAGCACCTTTACTCCAACTTCAAAATTGAACATCCAGGTACTTATACAGTATTTAATGATCAAGTATCTACTCTCCTTGCTCTTTAATTTATTTCTATTTTATATTTTCTATTTGCTCTTTATTTACTCTTGTTTACTTACACCCAGGTCTTGATTTGAAACAATCATTGTGGGGTTCTGCACGGGCCACTACAATTGCTGAATGGCAAAGAAGAATGCAAGAGCTGAAGGAAAAAAAGGAAGAAGCACATCAGTGGTTGACTGAGAGGCCAGCAAGTCAGTGGAGTCAGTCTCACTATTCCGAGAATCTAAAGTGCGATATGCAACTGAATAATTTATGTGAGTCTTTCAACTCTGCGATACTAGATGCTAGAGATAAACCCATGGTTACTATGCTTGAGAAAATACGTTGTTGGAACATGGCTCATTTCGTAAAAAAGAGTGAATACGTTAAAAAGTGGAAGGCTCCATTCGGGAAAAAAATTATGCGTATTATTGAGAAAAACGAAAAAGTGGCATATAAATGCTTGGCAAGAGATGCCGGCAACGGGAAGTTTCAAGTGGAAACAGCATCTGGTTCTAGTTATTCCGTGGATTTGGTACAAAGGCAATGCACCTGCCGAAGATTTCAGTTGAGTGGGATCCCTTGTGGACATGCCTTGTCGTGTATATGGGACGTCGGACATGAGATTGTCGAATATGTGCATTCCTGCTATAGCAAAGACACTTTTGAAAGGACATATGCACCGAGAATTTCTCCAATATCGAGCCCGGATTTGTGGGCGTATAAAGGTTTAAACCCTGTATTCCCACCAAAAGAAACCACATTACCGGGAAGGCCGAAGAAAAAAAGAAGGCGAGATAGAGATGAACCACCACCAAGAACAACAAAAGGGCGACGAGTAGGCCAAGTACAACATTGCAGTAGATGTGGACAAACCGGTCACAAGGTCGGAAAATGTTATAACATGACTTTGCCTAAGGTATGTTGTAATATATTTTTTACTTTGACAAATTTTATACAGTATAGATTTATAATATGAAACTATATTGTGCAGTCTACAGTTCGAAAGAAAATGGGAAGGCCAATTTCGAAAACGCCAATTGAGGAGTCAGTCAAACGGAAGGCAAGACTCGTGCGCCAAAAAGAAAGAGAGGCCAATACAAGGACCAACGGTGCAAACAAGTGACTCGACACATATTTGGTTGTTTTGGATGTTCTAGAATCTAGATAATATATTAGTATATATGTTGAAATTTTCTTTTTGACGTCGTTTTGGATGTTGGGTATTTTGACGTCATTTAGTAGGTTTTTATTTTATCTCTTTTATTAGATGATATATACTAAAACAAAGACCTAAATCTAAACCTTTTTTTTTATATATTTTTTTCAAAAAAATAAAAATAAAAATAAAAATTAATTAAAAACCCACGTGGAAAGGCCATGTGGCAGTCCGGTGACGTGGCAATGCCATGTGGCAGTCAACTAAATGTCATGTAGCACTTAACGGTCAACTATGACTATTTGTAACTAACTGTTAACGTTAAGGACTTTAGCCGCAAGAAAATGAGTTCAGGGACTTATTTGTAAGAATTGAATGAGTTCAAGGACTTTAGCCGCAAATTTCCCTTTTTTTTTAAATGAGTTTGGCCGCAATTGTTCTGTAGGTTACTTAATGAGTCAAGGCTCATTAGACTTTGCTAGTTTGTTATCTATTTTCCGAGGACTAGGTAACTTATCGGTTAATGATCAATATTTTAAAAGTTGGTCCGTATAAATTTTTCACAACACCTAAATATTTGCAATTTAATTAGTGACATAATAAAACTTCTATAAATTAATATTGTTTGAACCGAAAGATTTTATTATATTATGAAGTTATCGATTTATTGAGATAAATTCAATCATGTTAGTTAGATTTGAGACCATACAAAAGTATTACTTTATCAATATTATTAATTTAACGAGGTTCTACTATTGTATTTGTACTTTATCGATTTGTCCGTGAAATCGAATGATCGGTTGCCAAAAGATAGAGTGAAACACAGATTTGGCTTAATTGGTATTAGGAATGAAATCATAACCGATAACCGGGAAATTAGTTTTTCTCGTCCTTGTTCCGAAAAATCGGGAATTTTTTTTGTGCCTATTCCGGTAACGGTTCCAGTTATGATAAAGATTTGTGGTTCTAAATTTTCTGGTTCCGATTCTGAGGTTCTGATTCTAAATTCTCGATTTCGGTTCGAGTTCCAAAATTTCTTGGTTCCGACTCTAAATTTCCCTGTATCAAAAGTGTTTGACTTAAAACTGACATTTAGTTTTAAAAAAAATCAGTAATTAAAACTACACATAGTATAAAAAAAACGATGATAAAAATATATATTACACTAGAAACGATAAAACTTAAAAATGACATGTAGTTTAAAATCGGAACCGGTACTAAAAACTATAAAATATTTTTTATATACCGGTTCAGGTTCTCAGTTTTAAGCTAAATTTCTCAATTTTTTTTAAAAATTAGTGCCGAACCGGGAGAAAACCGAAAACGAGGACAAATTTTATACCCTTAATCTGGTATGAGAGAGAAACGACATGGAAACGCCAGTTCGGAAAAGTCTTCTTCAACGCCTGAGATCTTGACCTCAAAAAAACCAAAAATAAATAAATAAAATAAAAGCCCTTTTCTGTTACAACTTAGAAATAGAACTGTAATAATAATAACACACAAAATAAAAAATCGAAAACAAGAAGAGGAAACGAAGAAGAAGAAGAGAGGGGTTTCGAATTCCCAGAGGTTTTCCTCTTCTCGTGTGCGTCAATCGCAAGGAGCTATATACGTATATATATATATATATATATATATGTATGGTGGTGAGTGAAGAATAAGGTTGCAATGAAGAATTGTGGAGCTTAGTGGCTCGATCGATCGATCGAGCGAGTGATGCGATTTCGGTGGCGGCGGCGGCGAGCAGTGTCGGCGGCGGCGCGGTGCGATGCTCGTTTGGCGGCGGCGGTGGAGAGGCGTTTCCGTTGATGGAAGTGGAGATGAGTTGGGAGGCGAGTTTCTTGAGCCAGAAGCGGAAGCTCGGAGGTCCTCTAGGGCTCAGGAACCTGGGCAACTCGTGCTACCTCAACAGCGTCCTTCAGTGCCTCACCTACACACCTCCTCTCGCCAATTTCTGCCTCCGCCAACTCCATTCTTCTCGCTGTACGTCTCTTCTCCGTGCTTTCTTGCCCTAGCTTCTCTTGCTATGGCGTTTTCTCTTGCTGAACTCTCAAATTCGGCCATTGTTGATGTTTGTTTGGGTTTTGCGATTCTTGTTCCCGACTCTGTATGTGGTTCTTAGTTTAGCCTTCGGTGTTGGCCATTAATGGCGTCTTTGTATAGTGGTTAATTGATTTTGTTAAGAGTCTTCTACTGCTGCTTTTCTTAGGTGACTCTTCGGAATTTGGCCGGAAGCGGGACTGCCCGTTCTGCATTTTGGAGAAGAGGATATTTAGGTCTCTGCGCTCCGATCTCGTGCTTGATGCGCCGAAGAAGATTCAGAGTTGTCTCAAGATTTTCTCGGAGAAGTTTCGGTTTGGGGAGCAGGAGGATGCGCACGAGTTCCTGCGTTATGTTATTGATGCATGCCATAACACCTGTTTGAGCCTTAAGAAGCTGCACCGTATTGGAAATGGAAATGGGAACGGAAATGCGAATGGGAACGGGAATGGCAGTGCCAATGGTGGCGGTGTGTCGGTAGTGAAGGAGATCTTTGGGGGTACGTTGCAGAGCCAGGTGAAGTGTCATTGCTGTGGCAACGAGTCCAATAAGGTTGACGAGATAATGGATATTAGTCTTGATATTTTGCATAGTAGTTCTCTCAAGGATGCTTTGCAAAGGTTCTTTCAGGCTGAGGTTTTGGACGGCAACAACAAATACAGATGCGAAAGGTAGTATTCTGAAGTCCAAACTTGTTTCTTATTTGGTTATTCTCATTGGGTTTTTTTTTCTGATTGAGATACTTGTTTTTTAGCTGCAAAAAACTTGTACCGGCAAGGAAACAAATGTCCGTTCTTCAAGCACCAAACATCCTTGTGATCCAATTCAAGGTATGCGAATCGGTTCTTCTCTTCCTACATTGCATGCCAGAGTTTATTTTCCTTGAATGCCAAAGTTTATTTTCCTCGAATGCCATTTGGCAGCGTACTCTAGTTTGGTAATAGTATAGTATGTATTTATTTTGTTGGGCAGAGATTTGAGGGTGTATTTGGTGGGAAGATTGACAAGTCCATCTCGTTTGAGGAGGTTTTGGTGCTTTCAAGCTACATGTGTAAAACAAGCAAGGTATGCCGTGGAAAAATCGTAGTTTAACGTCTTTGCTATAATTGGAGGACATGTTTGTCTTTTTAGTTTAAAGTCTTCTAATATTTCTGTTGATTCAGGATCCACAACCGGAGTATAAACTCTTTGGAACAATTGTTCATTCGGGCTTCTCGCCTGATTCTGGACATTATTATGCATATATTAAGGTATGCTGTGGTTATTTGTTTAGTTGACGGTGTGGGAATTTTATTTTCACAAATTTCTGATCTTTATATTAATTGTTTGCATATAGGATGTTATGGACCGATGGTATTGTTGCAATGATTCGTGTATCACAAATTCATCGGTGCAAGAGGTGTTATCAGAAAAGGTTTACATTCTCTTTTTCTGTCGGACCAACCAAAGGAGAGAGAGAGAGTCTGCCAATATTTCTCTTGCTAACTCTACTACTAATGGGGTGAAGTCTCGAGATTGCAATGGCCATGAAGGATCTAAAATCTTGGAGCCTGGTCTTTCTCTGAAGGCGGTTCTTCCAAAGCCTTGTGAACAGAAAGATGTGATTAATGCCTCTAAAGTTGAGCCTGATAAAGTGGCGTCAATTGGGGCAGTAAAGTTCAATATTGTTCAAATCTCTAATTCCAAAAAACCTTCAATTAGTAATGGAAATGTCTTCAAGAAGCAGTCTGTTACAGCTAACGGGGATACAAAAGAAATTGGTTGTTCGGAGGAAGAGACACCCAAGTCAACTATAAATCAGAATGGCATACACAACAACAAGAAGGCTAATGGCGTTGCTACTGGTAACGGCGTAAGTGATCACCAGCATCATGTGGTTGATGACGGTATTGATTATGCGAAGGCGTTTCCATCCAAAAGAAAACTGTTAGAAGATCGTTCTATTTTGCTGGCAGTGGATCCACAGTCTCGGGATAAAGTGGAAAATTTTAAGGAAATGTAAGTACACCATATCTCAAATCTTAAGTTTTTTAATTCTATGCTGCTTGTTGTTTGTGGGTCAATTCGAGTATTTTAATTAAATAATTAAGTAGGCCATTAGGTATTATTTTAACTAAGTAGGTATTCTATTCATATTTTATGCTTATGGGATTAATAAAGTTTAGGACTATAGCACCCACCTCTAGAATTTATGTTTCATTAGTTGAGTTTTCATATCGAAGGAGAATTTTTCCCGATCTAAATCTTGAATTAGAGACCGGGGTTACTTTTATGTTTTATCAGTGAAGTATTTCCTTTATTGTTGATTTATATCTCGGGTCATATCAGACAAGCACTAACATCAAATAGAAAAGAAAAACTACGGTGATAAGAGTTAGTTTCCGACTTTCAGTAACCTTTTACATTTTGGAGAATCTATAAATGTGTATTTGAATGCAGGGCAGAGAACAGTCGTTCTTTTTTCTTTTCTTCTAGAGGAAGCATAAGTGTACGAAAAAATTGAAACTGTATGATTAGTTTAAAGTAACATGAGAACTTTAATTAAATACAATAGAGGTATAGGACTATAATTAGTTTATTAAGTATTAATCATGAATTTGTTGAGCCGCAATATTATTCTCGAATTAAATTTATCAGGTTGAAGTTGCTATTCATCTTTTATTAGGCTCACCAAGGAAGCGCGGTCAACTTTGAGTTCATGTGGTTGGTCCGATAATGTCTATAGTTTCATGAGCTCGAAGAAGAGGTTATGTACACAAGACGAAAGGATTACGCCATTAACTGGAGATGATTTGAGGTACGGTATTGTTTCGTTCTTCTGTTACTTGTTGTGTGTGCACATATTTAATAAAAGCTTGGTTTCTTCTTGCTATAGTTGAATCATGACTTTGATCTACATTTATATAATTTGACTAGAATTGAGACACTATCGACTGAGAAAGAGATGAGCATAATGGTTAATTACACTATTGGAAAAGTCGGTTTCATATGCAAAACACTAGTGTTAGCGATAATACACGTATGGGCCATGTTTATTGTGTGGATGTGGAATAGTTTATTATTCAATTAGTCATTTAGGATTTCTCGTAGTTTGTTCATAAAAGATGCTCTCGTACTCTTTAATTGTTCTTATTCATGCATAAGAGATGTCTCTCGTTAATTTCCTTATTTTGCATGGAGTTTACAAGCAATCTTGCTGTACCCGTTGACATGCCCTCATTGATACTGACATTCCGATACACAGTAGTGTGGATATTTTTGTAACTGTGGCGACATCTTCTTTTTCGGTGGATGCCAAAATCATGTATTAGATTGGATTCTGCTCGATCTTTACTGTTTTTGCTTATGATATCTCAGGAAGTCACTGATCGCGGATTCCAAACCAATGTTTCGTTCGCAAATACCGGAGTCTCTGAAAGGCAATCTCATCAAACTCCTGCAATCTTTCAGCCAAGAGATATGAACACTTTTTTCCCTGGTTCGTTATTAACTCTGGAAGTCGCCACAAACAATTTAGTGAGGAACTAATACTTGATTTTCCTGACACCTCTCGCCTTTTTCTTCTCTTGAAAACAGAAATTTATGGTCTCCTGATACATATTCTCGAAGAAGCTGAGCCTACAATCAGTAGTACTAAATTTATGGTCTCCTGATACATATTCTCGAAGAAGCTGAGCCTACAATCAGTAGTACTAAATTGGAAATGTCTATTATAACCTCATGAACTCTCTCGGCAGACATTGCGGTGAGCGGAAAAAGCCTCCCCGAAAAAAATGGAAAGTCGAAATGCTATTTTGGCGAAGTATAAATCATTTTTGTCGCTTCTCCCTCTGAGGCTATGCAGTTTGTGAATGTGGTGGCAGAGAAAAGAGTCAGGAATTGTATTAATTAATTCCCTAGGAATTTTGTTTTTGTTTTTTGGCGGCGAAAGTCCTGAATTTTGTGGATATATACTACACATTTCAGTAGAGGAGGAAAAGGAAAGAGGGTCTGAGAGATTATTAACTGATGATAAAAGGATGGTCAAATACAGGTACTTAGTATACTTGCCTCTCTCACAGTTTGTTTTAACCTAATTACTGACCACTCTCATTATAGTTGTGATTATTTTTTTGCATGAACTTCAAACTCTATGGTTAGGATTGGGGGTGGAAATCAGCGGTTAGGTGTAACCGTTATCCGTTTTTTAATTTATTTACCGGATAATGATTTCGTTTGTTGTCAAGATTTGCTTAAACTTATTAAGCAATCAGGCAAGTATTTTTAATAACTTCGTAAAAATGATGTCATGGAGTTCGGTTATGATCATAACCAATAAGTCAATTTAAGTTAAGAAACTGGCCAATAACGCGAGCAGTGTTCACTTCTGTAAACGAAGACCATTTTTTTCCCACTATGATCTAAATTAGGCATATATCCGTGGTTTAAATCATACTGGACGAGAAACTCAAAATTATTCTTGACTGCAAAAACGGAACATTCAACATCAATTGCTTCTTATTCTAGAATTAGGTGTTCGAAATATCGGTCTTATAACTGGACACAATTACGACGACATTTGTGGGGAAAGTAACCGTCTAGCGGACCATACATAAGTATCGAAGCACAGGTCATACTCGTCATTGTCGCCTTGATAAAATATTTTCTCGGCTTATGGCGACGAAGCTTTATTTGCAGTTGCATGATCGCCTAAACCAATTCCTCGAACCTTATCACTTGCGTGAATGCAGTGAGTACTTCCAGCCTTAACGAAGAATGAACCTTGCTTGTGATGAGCTTGGGAATAAGGCTCGCGCACAGTGAGATTGTGGCACGGTCGACCGATGCGGGATTGTTGCCACACTGGCGTGGTTTGTGAAGTGCGTGCGCCGTGCAGCGTAATATGTGTGCAGACTCGCAGACACGCACTAACAAGTGACGGGCTGGATTGAAAAGGCGGGCTATGCTGACAGATGACGAGCAAGACACGCGCACGAGACGCCTAATGTGTGAGCAGCGCGTGTCTGTTATGACTGGAGTGGTTGGCGACGGCTACTTAACATGCTGAGCCATTTGAGAGGAGATTATTCCTTTCTTCGATGCACACTTCACAAAGCAATCATTATTTCCATCGCTCTCTAATTCAGGAAGCAAGATTTCTACTGTCATATTCTGAAATCGTTTTTATCAACATTTAAAGATGTATACAACTTCTCTAACTTTAAACATGAACCAGTAGTGTTTAAGAATGCCATGGCAATCAAACCGAAGCAACTCATCATCAGTGACAGCTATGGATTTTGCGAGCGAAATTCGGTCGGAGAAATCTCACTCATTTTCGAAATCCGGTTACAAATCTATCAATCCCAGCAAAATCAGGCACTACTTTTACATTGCAGAAACTATCTCCGCCGCCGGTTTCCATGTACTCAAGAAGATGCTTGCAATGCTTCTCACCGTTTGTCTGCAATACGAGGCGAACACTTAGTTGCTTGTAAGACAGAAATCATAATATATTTCATCAAATTCGATTGCATCACAGAGAGCTTCATTACAATATAAAACGTTGAGAATTACTTATTCGTAATCACCAATAATTTACTCGTCCTTTAACACATTGGACGAACTTGTAACTTATAAATTCGTAGAGAGACCGTTTAATACAAATAAAAGTTCACCACGAACAAAGTTTAAAGCGTGATCATCGGCTAGAATATATTTTTCAAACATTTGTATTAGTGGGGAAAAAGAAAGATCACAAACCTCAAAAGCAAAGAATCCACCGGACTTCAACATCGAAGCAGCCCCTTTGCAAAGATGAAGAAGATCAGCCATGCCATCCACACCACCGTCTAAAGCCAGCCTCGGTTCGTGCCTACCAACTTCGGCTTGTAGCCCTGAGATGTGATCACTCGGGATATAAGGCGGGTTGCTCACGATACCCGAAAGCTCACCGTTCATCCCGTTCAGCGGCTCAAACCACGATCCTTGCCTTAACTCAATCACACCCTGATTTAACACAAGAGCAAGGGAGTTTTAATGCATCTCCTTAATGAAAAACCATAAAATTGTTCATAAGTGAAAAGGATACGAACAAAATGCATCTAGTTAACCGTTATTGCGGTTTTCGATTTCAGTAGTATGAGTTAATAAACTCAAAAAAAGAAAAGCAGCCCCGAATTTTCCTTTTGAAAGTTTTGACACGAGAATTTGGTCAAGAACGTATCCGAGAACTGTTTATCTTATTGTGCAAGCAATTCTAGTTCATAATGCATCAAAGTAACAATTAGCTCAGTTTCCAACTTCAGCAACAGAAGCAGAAAGAAAGAAAAAAAACCCGATACTCCGTTTCGAAATTTGAGCAAGAGAGTTCATGCATAAGCGTACCGAAGAAAACACAAATTGTGTTTCTCAGAACCATAAAAGAGAACAAATCCGTTATTTTGCACGAAGTATCTTGTTCACAAGGGAAAAAAATGCTTCAAAGTAGCCGTTATTCTGTTAGACCCGCATATCTTATGTCGTTGATTGCTTCAAACTTGACGGCTAAAGCTCGCCGGGAGGAGTTCATAGCGAGCTTTAGCCGTCATGTTTGATTGATGGAACTCTCCGATTGAATGTCATTTGGAATTGGGAGGGTTTCCCAGTCTAGCTCGCGGTTTGGAAAACGGAGTATCGTTTATCAATCACGAGTAGAGTACCCGATTCTCTTTGATTCTCGGTTTCGGGTTCCTATCATACTCAATTCTCGCGTTCAGCAGGGTAAACAATCTTCTTTTCGGAAGCTTAAATCAATGGAAACAACACTCCATGAACTAACCTGCAGATCATACCTCTGCACGTTGAACTCCGCCACGGCCAGCGCCACGGGGCTCAAATCCGTGGCGATAACTTTTCCCTCGTTCTTCAAAATCATCCCAATTCCGATGGCAATGGCGCCGCTTCCAGTCCCCAAATCCGCCCACAAACCCGACCGCAGCGCCCCGTCCCCCGCCACGGCCTCGCTCGCCAGCTCGACGATCCGCTCGGTCTCCGGCCTCGGAATGAGAACCCCTTCCTCAACGCACAGCACCAAGCCCCGCCAGTGCTCGCACCCCACCACGTACTGGAACGGCCTCCTCTCCTCGATCCTCTGCTTCCACAGCCTCTCGAGCTCTCCCAAGCTGGCCCGCAACCGCACCGAGTCGTCGGCTCGGTCTTCGACGGCGTCTTCCTCGAGCCACCGGAGCTCCCTGAGCAGAAGGGCAGAGTCGGGGCGGTCGTCGGAATCCGCGAACGCAGACCCGACGGAATGGGCGAGGCTTTCGGCCCAGTGGTGCCATTTGTGGAGGTCGCCGGCGGTGGCCAGGTGCAGAGGCGGCCTCAGGAAGAGAGGGGTTTGAGGCTTCAATGGCGGCGAAGGGGAGGAGCGAACGGAGTGGGTTATGGTGCGACGGAGAGGGCCACCAAAGCCGTATCTCAGGCTCAGCTTCATCGTCGCTAAGGAATACACCATGGCTGCTTCTTCAAGCTTAAAACTGCAAAATCAAACCATTCATTTCTTCACAGTTGATAAGTTATCGTTTTTACCGTTAACTGACCACGGATTTATCGTTTGATAACGGGTTAATCGATAGAGGAGGTATAAAAATTTGATTTTATCGTTACGATACTTATCGATGATTATGGGCGCATAAATGAAAGTTAAGTAACTTTTGTAACACAGGTGCAAGTTTGCCTCGAAGTAAATCGATTTTCGAGGCTTAAAATTAATCGAACATGTTACGAGCTTTATCGAGATAATTCTTGCATTCATCGTTATTATAAATAGGAACATCTTTATCTCCGATGAGAGCATTCTGAATGAATCTCGTTTTGACATTGAATCGATCCATGTCAAGTCGAACATGGTGCTCGACACGACTCGTGTCTCCCACGATCAAATACCGAAGCTCTGATACCGGAATATATGATTTCACGACGAATATTTGATTATCTTTGATAAACAGAAACACAGCACTCTCAACTTTCCAACGAATTCCGATGCAGTTGTTTTTAAATAAATATTTGATACATTTTTTTATTTTTATTTTTCTATTTTATTTGGAGAACTGGAAAAAAAAAAATTGTTTTATTATCTTCTTCTTTTTTTCTTCTAAAAATTAATAAGTGACTCAAACATGAAAACAAGGAAGAAGTAAAGCAAGTTGAGCCATTATCTTATACCATTCTGCTGAAGATATAATACATAAAGTACACATGTATACATATTTCACAGTCGTAAAATCTTCGCCCAAAACAAAGGAAGAAAAAAACACTATGCACCAGATCCAAAAACGCATCGATTGTACTGATAATCTTAAAGAGTTTTCGCAAACTTCCTTCGTAAACTGCATTCTCTTCGACGCGGAGGCTGCGTACACCACTTCTGCAAGTAACACCAACGCAGCAAAATCACAAGATATGAGAATCGAAAATATAAACGCAAGAATGCTCGAGAAGTCTCGTAGAAAGAGATCAAGGTGCACATGAAGCTAATTTAGGGTTCACATTAAATAGCCGAAAGACGCAGGAATGTTTTTTTTTTTTTTTAAACGGACTGTTTAAAATATATTTCGACAGAACATTTTTATACGATAAAATAGCGCATACATTTACCTGTAGACATGGCAGATAAAAGCTGTATTCAAGTGCGGAAACAAGTTCATATCCAGCCGAGTTCTGATGCCAAAAATCCCATCCCTTCGGTGAGACTGTCGACATTTTGAGAATGGCTCCACTCTTGCCCGTTCCCATTTTCATTTCCTACTAGGGAATCCCGATCATCTGTAATTCCACTGTCCATAGAACTCGAATTGTTTTCTTCGGTCTCCACTCCCGTGAGAAACTGTTCCCAGAAAGAATCATTGATTCCCGAGAGCTCTGGAGGATCCGGAATAAAAACCTCTGGTTCGGTAACCATTGCCTCATCCAAAACTCCATTTATACACTTCTTCACATCAGCAAGTTCTTCGGCGTTATTACGAGGCTGAGTTTCTTGCATCATAATGAAGTCAGGCAAAACAATTTCCTCTGGAAGCGGAGGGATCGGCTTGGCTTTGGCAACGGGTTTTGGCAAAAGACTGTTTGGAAAGCCAGACTCCATTGCCGAAAAGGGTTTCGCGGAAGTTTGTGGGACCTCCAAATGGGGCTCTTCAGAGAATCGTCCGCCGTCAAAGGTGCTCGTTGAAGACACATCGCCAATCAAGAATGGGTCAGGGTTGTTGTTCGTTGAGCCTTCCCTCCTGGGAGATGTTGCGCTCATGTTTAAAATCTCACGGAACATTGCTTTTGCGGCCTCGTTCATAGAAGGCTCAAACTTGATCATTTGCCCTGTTGAGATTAACGTGATGGCTGAGTCATCTGAGCGCTTATTAGCATGATTAGCTTGTAAGTATATGTTAGACCTTTTATTGGTACTAATTGAATAATATCTTCAATTTACGTCTTTTGGTTATCAGGGGTATTTACGTTAACAGTAGAATAATGACCAGAACCAATAGAAGTGGAACAGTAAGAAAAAATTGAGCGATAAGTAAAACAGAGAGGAATAAGTTAGTAGTGTATCTAAATGATCTAAAAAGGAGTCTAAAATAAAAATAGCTGAACAATGATAAGGTGAGAAACGGAAAAACTCTCCCAAATATCTCTTCACGCTTATTTAACGATAAATTCCCTGCCTCACCCACACTCTCCTTCCATAGAGAGTCCCTCTCTAATTAACTAAATGACACTTAACTAATATAGGTCTTAACTAGCAAAAAAAAAAAAAAAAAACTCACGACTACTATTGATCTCGTCGGAACTAATCTTAATTCTAGACAGAAACTAATTTAGGCTAATTTACTTATATAACTAATTTACTGAATATTTCTTAGACATCTTTCTCCTTGATTTAGGGTCGCTAAAATACACCAAGCATTACAACCTAATGGGCCTCATTGGGCCGGGCTCAAATCCTAAGATCAAATCACCTAAACCTAAAACATATTATAATACCAAATGGATTTTATACCAGCCATTTAATACAGCAAACTATTTACCTAATTCGGTATGCCCACCATGAGGAGTCCACGGTACATTGGGTACATTTTCTCCCTCTTCCTCTTCTCTAGGAACTCGCCTTTTCTTGTTGCTGCCGCCTATGTGGCGGTTGCTTTCGGTTTTCGGGCCGACAAACTGCGCTAAGTAGCCAGGTCTCTGCACGGCCTTAGACAGGAAGGCCATCATTTGTTGCTGTCGCTGCTCCATTCCTTGCACGCGCTGCCCCACGCTCTGCAACTGGTTATCTGTGTTTTGCTGTTGTTGCCTCAGCCTTACGAGTTCCTGCATCAGCATGTTCTTGTCTCGTTTAAGCCTATCGACTTCTTCCTCCAGACCGAAATTCCCCACTTCCACAAATGCCCCGGCTTGAGAGCTCGGAGGTTGGGATTGGTACTGACCGGTTGCCAAGTGGGATGTTTTCCGCCTGTTGATGCTCTTCAAAGCGTGCTTATGACCTCTCACAAACCCCTCGTTGGCGAACTCCCACCTATCCGGATCAACCTTCTTGAAACCCTGAAAATAAATGATAAATTAATAAAGAGATAGAGGTGGGATGATCGAAAGGATCAAGTCACTTTGCAACAAAATAAGAGATTTTTGCGTTTAATACGTGAACCATACAGTCACAATTAAGAGTGCAAAAAACAAAAAGCATTATAATGCGTAGAATGAGGAAGACAACATCCAGATGTTATCATTCATAGGTTCAAGTTACCATACCATAGATAAAAAAAAATTAATAAGACTCAGAAACATTCGAAAGATAATCCAATCGAATGAATTGGAAATTTGGTTAACTAATTCGCTTAAGTATCAATCAAATGGAATCAGCCTCGTGAAATACAAGAGAAACTAAAGTTCTCCCCAGTATACCAATCCTTGACATAATATTCTGCAATATAGAACAAGGTATCAACAATGTTCTATAAACACTAAGCTCATTAGCTCTCCAGCCTCGCAGATGATCAATTATTTTACAGAAAATGATATCTGCGTAAGCATATACAAATACAATTCACGATCCAAGCCCCAATCAACTAACAAATTGGTCTTATCCGATCGTTAAAAGCCCTAAGTTAAAACTTGTCAACCTAAAGATGATGAGTCTTGAGGATTAAGTAGGCATACCTGGTAACAAACTGCTGCCACCGTCCTATAGGAATTCAAATTTTAAGTTCATGCAACGACCCTGCTAAGTCAGATTGCTCACAGTTTAGCGCTCGGCTTGACGAGAGAATTCGACTAGACGACAAAAAACTAATCTTAATTCCTTTGAAAGAGGGGAGAGAAACAAACCTCCGGAAAAAGCGTCTTGGTAGATTTTAATTAACGACCGAACTAAGTACATAGCAAAACTCGACCCATTACTCTCTGTAGCTGTCATCTGTAAGAGCCGACACAATCTTTGATCATCAACAAAACTCACAAGAAAATCACAAACCCGGCATCCTCCACTGCCAAATCAATGGAAGTTCGCCTTTTCGACTCGGAACTTTCTCAATGTAATATCATCTCTATTCTCTACACAGTATATCTAACAATTCATATCAATCAAATCAAAATTTGAACTCAAACCCAGAACGAAACAGGTAAATCAAGACTCGCCCAATTCATTCAATTTGAATATGGAATGGAGGAGAAAGCGAGGGCTTACGTAAGTGTTGAGCTGCCTGACGAAGCTGGAGAAGTTGTTGTGCTTGAAGTACTTGGGGAGGAGGTCTCTGGCGAAGAGAGGAGAGTTCCAAACCACGAAGCTGTTGCTTCGGTCGCTCCAAGAGACGATGGAGTCCGTCGATGGGTCGTCCACCATGTCGTACGTTTTGCTCAGAAATGGCGGCGGCGAGCTCGCCGTCGACGCCGACTCTCGAGCTCTCTCCATTCTCCGACGAAATTCGAAAGCAGAGTCACTGAAATACGAGGGTTTTAGAGAGAGAGAGAGAGAGAGAAGAAAGAGAAAACGATATTTGTAGTTTATTTTTTCTTACATTAAGTAATACTTTGCCAAAAAGCTATTACAAATCTAAAGGATATTGACGGCAAAAGTACGATGAAGTATTTTTATACGCTAC
The DNA here is from genome assembly GCA_954871525.1 of Parietaria judaica. Classification (NCBI taxonomy): domain Eukaryota; kingdom Viridiplantae; phylum Streptophyta; class Magnoliopsida; order Rosales; family Urticaceae; genus Parietaria; species Parietaria judaica. Next base: position 10,783,306 of record OX940865.1, on the reverse strand, counting down.
ATATTCTAAATTTTATTTTGGCGTGCTGAAAGTTCTAGAATAAGAAGTAATGCAATGACAGAAATACAAAATCGTGGTGTCTAATAATATATAAGGATAATAATAGGAGCAAGGTTTAAAATGTCGCTTGCCAATGTCGTTTTGCATTTTCTGTTTAACGGATATATTGCTTACTGATGGGTATGTCAATGGACAAATCGTAAAAAAAAAAAAACATGCCGCATGCCGTATATATGCACTTTTTTCATGGGCATACCTATACCGCATTTTTTTATTACGAAACGAAAGGGTTTTTGTTTCGCGTATCCTCGAAAAACAAAATCGGTCGACATTTTCATAGAAAATCGCGAAATTTAACACCTTGATTAAGAGTACTTAATTTTTTGAAATTAGTGGGACATAATTTTAAGTTTTTAATTGCGAAAATTAAGTTCTCAAAGACACATAATTTGTTTTCTCCAACGTTTTTGTTGCAGTAGTGTCACTTATCTAGGGTTTAGTTGTTAAAACTTAAAGAAAAGAAAAGAAAAAGAATTGTTTAAAATGGAACATATGTAACAAAAGCTAAAAAAATTAGCCTAACAAGTGTTTTAAAGTTCACATTAACTGATATTTCTGTAACAAAAACGTTGAAGAAGCAAATTTTGTATCTTTAGTTACTTAATCCACACAACTAAAAGCTTAAAATTATACCGCACTAAGTTCATAAAATTTAGATACTTTTACCACTATTATCCCTAATATAAAAATCATAATTAAGTTTACGTTGCATGTGTGCGGTGCTGTATCCCGCAAGACCTAGTGAGCGTCTTAAGTGGAAGTTCATTGTGTTAATCCAATTATTATTGATTCGAGCATATTAATTTTCTCATAGCAATAATGCTCATTGGTGACAAGAAAAAATAAATAAATACCCTTAACTAAAATAAATAGAATCGAATCGAATAGATATAATCTATTTTATTGTTTTCTTGTAATAATGCGCAATTGCACATTCCCAAAGCCTTATCTTAAAGACCTCAAACCGACTTCGATAGACTTAATTTTAGTTATTGGCGCTGAGTCCCTCAGTTTATCAGGTTTGGAAAACTTTCTCCATTCAATTATTTTTTTGACACAAACCCCCCTCAATTTGTTGGACTAAGAAGTTAAGAACACTTTCTCAAATACATAATTTGTCGTCCCAATGTCCCTAATACATTTGTTGATGCAAGTTTAGGCAGGTGAGTAAGTGAGAGGATTGAGATACAACCTTTCTTAAAATTGAGAAAATTGACATAAAACCCCTCAATTTTTCATTCCAATTTTTTTTATACCTATTACTCGTATCTTTTGTCTTTATGCTTTCAGTTTCAAAAATATCAAAAAACCATTGTTATTTACTTATATTAAAACCCCTCAAAAAAAAAATGTTGGGCTTTGATTTTGAGACCCAAACTCGTCTTCACGAGAACAACAAGCCCAAGTTCTAATCCAATGAATTTCTTCATTATAAGTGAATCTCCTGGTCATATGCTTCTTGACGTGCAAATCCAACAATGTATACATGTGCAAATAGCTACGCATAAACATCATGAAATTACAATATATTAAAAAAAACAACAACAACAAAGGTACCCTCAATAGTCAATAGCTAAAATACGACAATTGAATCCTCGAGATCTTATAATTAGATGGTCGAAATGAGACACTTATCATGTGACCTGAGACGGTTTAAATGATGATATATTCGTTGAACTCGACGATGAAAGAGAGAGAACTTGAAACTAGTAATTTTGGAAAGTCGAAGTTCTTTGGTGAAGATTATATAGAGACTCTCTTGCTTTTTTGGCTGTATTGCACGTGGATATGAACTTGAAATCATCCACGGCGACCGTGAATACAATAGCATTTAAAGCACAAAAGTTTGTCAGAGATGCATGCGGGTTTTTCTTCCGTTCTCAGTTGCTTCAAAGGCTTAGAATCAGTTCGCATTCATCACATTTTTTCATTGGCGGAGTCTATCATTCAAGAACAAATGACTATGCTCCGGCATCCCTAGTAGTTGTATGAAATTTCCGACACGAGTAGTTATTTTCATTAAAAATAAGTGCTCTTGCGAGAACGTTGCTATAGCGTATCCCCGTCTTTGCTATAGAGAACGACTTGATCTTCTAACTTTGCAAAAAGGAAAAAAAAATCAACGATGAATCTCTCATACCAATTGTAAGTTAAGTTATCTTAAATTTGTTGAGAACGAACAACGTAACCAAACAAACACGAAAAATAAAGAACATGGGTGATGTTTGCTTAAGATAGTTTGCAAAGTTCAGTGAAGATTACATTATAAGCCGGACACTTACTTAAATTAATCCACAATAATAAAGTTTACAAGATGGATTTTACACAACAATAATAATTAAACAATAAACTGGAAATTTCCATTGGACAATATAACAGTTGATATCATATAATAAATAATAATATAGCAGTTGATATCGTTAGACGACTAAATGGACAAATTTGGTAATAAATAATAATAATAATAAACCAGTTAGATACAACAAAAGCCAAACATCTAATAAGAAATTTGTCCACCTAATTTTACAACTAATCTCCTAGGAATACATTATTAAAGTTCTAATAGTATATTAGTTTATTTTTTGGTTTAGCTGACAGAATCTAATAAATCAGTGAGTTTTTTTTTCCTTTGGGTCAATGGATGTTTTGTCAAATATTGTCATTGTAGAAAACATATTTTGTGTCAACGGTCAACCAATGAGCTAATATAATTGAAGAATATATTTCTCTGCAACTTCAAATAATGCTAAAATTCTTTCAAACACGATTAGAATGTGACATTTTATTTTTCATACATTTAATTTAGTTTATAATAATGATGTATTTTCCGTGTATGAATTCTGACCATATTGTATGGTTAGACTAAAGATATCCCACAAACAAAGAGTTAAAGTTTTAGCTATTAAATCCAGTGTGACATTTGCTACAAATCACTTCAACAAAAATAAATTTTTCTTGAAGAAAGTTAATCATTGTTTGAAATTTAGTTCAATGCCATTCCCGATTGGATTGGAATCTTATTGGTGTAAGTTATTGCTTCGATTTTCTTAATGACATTTTGCAAATAAAAAGACCAATTTAAAATTAAAATTCCGAACGATAAATCAACAAATTCATACACAATCAACATATTAATAGACGCGAATGTTGAAACATGAATTCGATTATTGTTTATTTATTATTCTTGATTTCTGATTGACGACTTATTTATGGAAAGCGTCAACATGCTTGATGTTATAACAACTGAAAGATATTTCAGGATTATCCCAAAGTCCAACATGTTTAGATTTGTGCGCATCCTCAATCAAGGAGTGATTGAATCGACATCTCCCTGCAATGAATGAAGAATATTGTGTTGAAGTTAATGAAGAATATCGCACAATATTGTTGCTCAGAGGGGAGAATCAAGGAGCTGATTTGCGTCATCAAGACGGAAAAGTCCCATTTCGACAACTCTTACAGATACATTCTAAGAAAAACATTCGGGAAAAGGCAATCAACAATTCACAAGTGAAGTGGAGAACGACGGGACGTTCGTAGCTGATTGGTGCAAGGGGATCTTGCAAGGGGAGTTTCCTTCTATGCTTTGGGTCCATATGTCTTACTGTTTGTAATCATCTCTTGTATTACTTGGTTGATTAATCTGGTGAGTGCCCCGTAGAAGTAAGACAAAAAGTCCGAACGCGTTACCAAAAAGTATTGGTGTTCTTTTACTTTTTTGCACTCGGTTTATATTCCTATTGTTTATGTTTATCACGTCATAATCTAAGTAACGCGAAAATACGTCTTTATAGAGAGAAAATAAAACAAACTTCTTCTTTTTTTTTTAAAGAAATAAAGGATATATGTACAATAAAACCTCTATAAATTAACAATGTTGGGTTTATATTATAGAATTATTAATTTATAAAGTATTAGTTATATAAGTATTAGGGTTAATGACGGTAATATACCCAAAGTTTAGTCAAAGAACCCCTCGTGTACCCAGAGTTTAAAAGTGGTGGCAAAAGTATCCAAAGTCGCATTTGGAGTGTTGACCACTCCATTCTCGTAACGTAGTTAACTTACCTGTTAACCCTGACCACGTGGAAAAACGTGGGTTGCTGACATATCAATTATTTTGCCACATGGACGAGCCCAATTAGGGGTTCAATTCGTTGTTTTGTCGTACACAAGGCTGATGTGGGCTCGTCCACGTGGCAAAATATTGCTATTTCAGCAACCCACGTTTGTCCACGAGTTAACGGGTAAGTTAACTGCGTTACGAGAATGGAGTTGTCAACTCCCAAATGTAACTTTTGGTATGTTTGCCACCACTTTTAGACTTTAGGTACACGAGGGGTTCTTTAATCAAACTTTGGGTATTTTTGCCATCATTAACCCATAATTAGAAGAAGAAGAAGAAGAAGAAGAAGAAGAAGAAGAAGTATGTATGTAAAAAAAATACATAGTTTGAAGATGAAAATAATGAAATGGGACTTACTATGATGCAATTGTAGCGACAATCACTTTGAACAATATTTTTTTACATTACAAAAATACAACCCCAGACATTCTTAATGTTACGTGGAAGTTTAGAGTTTAATTGAACTCCAATGCCACTCATCAATCTCAAAGCTCCCAAGTCATATTATTTAAATGCATTTTTAAGAGGTTGTATAGTGGTGTAGTGGGAGTGATATCTAATGTATAGAGTGGTTTAGGCGTTGAAATTAAAGAGCACAATTATGATGGATAAACTTTAAAACGTTTTTTGAATGATTTAGAGCAGATAGTAGCTTTAGACTTTAGAGAATAAGAGCATCATTTTTCATCAATCCCATTGCTTTTTTTTTCTTTTTCTTTTTCTTACCTTCACATATTTGGATACAAATTCTTACCATCAGCGTAATCCGAGAAGGAAGAGAGAAAAATTGGGTAAGTGCTCATCCTAGGTCTACTAAAAAGTGTAAATTAAAAAAAAAAAAAAAAAAAGACTACCCAATAAGTACTTATTATATTTTAGGCTAAAATATCGGTAGCTTGGCAGTTGTCTAAGGATAAATAATCGATTATTGCCTAAGCAATAAGTATAAATCGATAATGATTATAGAAGATAACTTATCGATTAATCAAGAAAAATAAGTATATAAAATCTTAAGTTATCGTTATCGTAACTTATCGACGGATTAATTGGTTATTGATGAAAAAGATTTAAAATATTTTTATATATAATTATATTCAATTTTTATAGTGTCCAAAATACAACATAATAACATGTCATAATATGTTCTACACCAACTCACATATGAAAACAAAGTCTCAAACACGAAGACAATAGTTTTACTTGAAGATAATATTATTTCCTTCCTCGCATGGCACTGGTGAAGGTATTAATACACGAGCCTCTGCACGTGCATAGGCTGGGTTTAAAAAAAATCACCCTAAGTAAAGGTTCTAATGTGCTTATTTTATTTTATTCATCTCAAGTCTTTATACATACATAATCAATAGCTCAATACAACGTTTAATGATTAATTATTAGTACTTGGCGTTTTAATGTTGTCAGTGACGTACTCGGTGGTGTTGGCGATGTACTCGGTAATATTCTCAACATTGTCAACGATGCATATTCACGGCCGACTGCGTAGCCGACACCGACATCGACGAGATCAATCGATTGCGTCGCGGACACCGTCGAGAACGATTTCAGAAACTTAACGTTAACTAGAATTATTATTTTTAATATTTTACTTTTACTTTTACTTTTATGATTAAAATAATTTTATTGTATTCTTTTTTAATTTTTTTTTGTTAGTTATATGGTGCTACACCTAAAGCACAAAGCTAGCCATGCCACTGCCACAGGGATACATTGTGTCTTTATATCGTCTTTACTCATCTTCCTACAAAGATATAACTCGACCAAATTTTTGATTTTTTTTGGAAAAGTTTGTCATATTTTGATAAGACACTTTCAAATTTTATAAGGAAAAATAGTTAAATTTTCGTTAGTTTTTTTTTCATAAAAAAGTACAAAAGGAAAAAGAGAAGTTAAATTTTTTTTCTTCTTCTTCTTCTTCAAATCACTATGAAAACGGTAGAATATCAATAGAATATCAAAAAAATTTAATCCTTGATCAAAAGGAAGGTTCTAAATATCAATATTGATGTCGTTTCACATTCTTTATTTTACGGATATATCACTTGTCGATGTCGATATCAATGGATAAATCCGAAGAAATGGATAATACCGCATAAATTTTACAGATATATCGCTTGTCGACAGATAAATAAGAAAAATTAATATATCGATTTCCTCCGAATATCGTTTCGCAGTTTACATTTTTTTAGCAAGCCGTTGATATATAGATTACATATCCGAATATTTAGAACGTCGATCAAAAGTACGCGCATCATCCTATCCGGTTTACCCGAATTTAATGAATTCCTCCGTATCCTGAAAGGTGTGAACAGAGTAAAAATTGACCAAGAAAGTTCAAACAAAAACGTTGGTCAATGATTCAAAAAGAAACAATAAACTATTACAACCAGCCATAGAAAATGCGAGAAAACTCAGAGTTGACCGACTTGAGAGAGAGAGAGAGAGAGCATGGAGATGAGGAATTTATGAGGAAGCAACCCCTTCCCCTGGTAGTAGATAATCTACGAAATTCTCGTTCCAGGAAAACCCATGTTCCCACAATCCAAAGCTCTCACTCGCAGCTAGATCTGATAAGATACGCGGTCTCGTACATATTCGCATCCTCAACGATTTGAGATTCACTGACAGACCCAGATACAAACAAGTAAAGCGAAACCCGATTCACTGACAAAAGGGTAATCTTTGTTCTCTGGTTTCATTCTCATCGGGGTCTGTTCCTGTTGAGGTTGTTTTGGAACAGATCTTTTTGAAGATGTTTTGGAGAAGAAAAATGATCATCTGTGTGCAAATATAATCTTTTAGGATTAGGGTTTCATTAGCCTTGTGTTGTTTCTATTTATGTTTATATGTTCTTGTTGTGGAGTTGATTGTGCTTCAAGCTAACATGTGCACTCACAATAATCCAGGTTCTGGCAGGTCTTTGAATCCAATTTTAATCCGAAGTACTCTTTTCGGTTTGAGTTCGGGAATCAGCCATGACGTGTTTCTCGCACTTGTTCGGAAGGAGGGCGGAGTTTGCTATAAAGCACGGTTTCGACGTCGATGACGGTACGTTGAATTAAGTCTTTCGAAGAACGAAAACAGACCAACAGAGATTTTCTGGTCATTCTTGTCCAGAATTAAGTCTGATGATGACAAATTAATTAAGCCTTTTCTTTTTCTCATTGCAGAAGTTTCGGCAATTCACGATGTGAAGCTTTATTCTTACAAAGAACTGAGAGTGGCTACTGAAGATTTCAATCCAGCCAACAAAATCGGAGAAGGCGGTTTCGGTTCTGTACACAAGGTAACTTCTGCTCTTCTATGCTAAATCAAATTTGATTTATATATATATATGGAAAATGACATCATTGACACGGCTTCTTTGATGATCAGGGTCGGCTTAAAGATGGGAGGCTTGCTGCTATAAAAGTTCTTTCTGCAGAATCAAGACAAGGCGTGAAAGAGTTTTTGACGGAGATTGAAGTCGTCTCAAAGATCGAACACGAGAATCTAGTCAAGCTCTATGGCTGTTGCGTTGAGGGAAATCACAGGATTTTGGTTTACAACTACCTTGAGAACAACAGTCTTGCACAAACACTTATCGGTAATCCTATTATTTTATTCATTATCGAAATCCTGGACAATATTTGCGGCAAAATTTTCTCTTGGAACTTTATTTTGAATCATTATTTTGGAGCACTTTGGCTCAGAATACGCCATAACAGAAAGAGAAATGCTCAGCAACCAAACGAACAAATAAAATGTTTCTTAACTTTATATATATTTGTTAAGCTCTTAATTAATCCGATTTAAAATTGATTTCTCGTTAATTCTTCTGTTCTAGGTGGGCGGCAAAGCGGTATCCAATTTGATTGGAAGACACGGTTTAACATTTGCATCGGAGTGGCGAGCGGCCTCACCTTCCTTCACGAGGAAGTGCGACCGTACATTGTTCACAGAGATATCAAGGCGAGCAATATCCTCCTCGATAAAAACTTATCTCCAAAAATCTCCGATTTCGGTCTAGCGAAGCTTATTCCCTCGCACATGACTCATGTTAGTACACGCGTAGCCGGAACAATGTAAGTTCCAAAACCCGTGTTTCCCTTTTTCTTCTTATTCCTGTTCGAAAAGACTCATTTAAAAAAAAAATGTGACACTGGAATAAGCAAATATGAATTTCTGGAAAAGTGAGCTCTCCAATATTTTTTCAGAAATTGACAGTAATGCTCCCTAAACTATGCATGTTGGTGCAGCTTACCTCCTGAACTTTAATTTTTAGCAGCAGTACCATGTACTTTTCAAAACACGATGGCACATTTCCCCTACACGTTGAAATAAAACAATTTTTTTTAAACTTGGGCGCAACACACGACTTTCTTGAAGGAGTTTTTGTCAATTAACTACCGAACAAGATAAATATACCGTGAAACTAGTATTAAGATATCAGTGAGTTCGAATTTTTCACGATTTGTTAAAGATAAAAGTCCCACAATATTAGAGAAGAATAATAAAATTGATGAAATATTGTCTAACAAGTCAAATGTTGCATACAAATTTAAATAAATCGTCATTTTTCACGCATAGGGGGCATTGGTGCCTAATATTAAAGTTTAGGAGATAAATTGCACAAACATGCAAAGTTCAGGGGGATTTTCCACAGATTACTGTTTTTATATTAAAAAAATAATAATAAAAAATTCCTTTTCCGGTGTATAAATATCTGTGTTCGATTTATTTCAGAGGGTACTTGGCTCCGGAATATGCGATAAGGGGTCAGCTGACTAAGAAAGCGGACATTTATAGTTTCGGAGTACTCATTGTCGAAATAGTCAGCGGAAGATGCAACACAAATACAAGACTACCTGCTGGAGAACAATATATACTCGAAAGGGTACGCTTTTCTTCTTTCCGGCAGCCATTTTCCGTTTATGTTCCTCTAAAATTGATCGCTCTGCGTGATAAACACGATCGGCTTTTCCTTTTCGTATTTTAATCCTTTCTTTTCTTTATACGCGGGTCAATAGCATCGTCCAAAGCGGTCGCCAACCTGATAATAGGCCCGCTATATAAGTTTCTAGTATGAAAGTTGTTTATAAAGACTAGAAAAGAAGAGAGAACTCTAGTTAATTCGTTAGGGTTATCAATCGTGTCTTATGTAAGTGTCATTTTCTCTTAATTTTTTCCGCAACTTACTATTTCGAATTTCTAAACTGTACCGGTTTCTCCTCTAATTGTTAAGCAATCAACGGTTTCTCTCAAAAACACGTAGAATACAAAACTATTATAAATGTACAAACATGTGCATTGTGCTTCAATTTATTTTGAAATTTGACCAAATCGTCAACAAAACCGCTATAATTTTTAAGCTCTGTCCAGAAACTATAAAAGAAAATCTAACAAAAAAAAAACCCGCAATAAATTCAAGAATTTTAGGGAGGTTCAAGTTACTCAATTCAATATCAACTTCGGATTAACATTTCATCTCCTTCGTGATACCGTTGTTTGGTTCATTCTTGAATCTCGATATCTACTTTTTCGCTTATTAAATGACAATTTGGATTCCTTGGCGTGCAGACTTGGGATCTCTATGAACGCAAAGAGCTCGTGGGGCTCGTAGACACAGCCCTAAACGGTGATTTTGATGCCGAGGAGGCTTGCAGGATCTTCAAAGTCGGGCTACTCTGCACGCAAGACGCCCCGAAACTGAGGCCTTCCATGTCGACCGTGTTGAAGATGTTAACGAGCGAGATCGAGGTTTACGACAACAAGATAACGAAGCCCGGTTTGATCACCGACTTCATGGACCTCAAGGTCAGACCTCCACCGAAGACGACCAAGGCTCGAACCAAGAACGGTGTGTCGTCCTCGGAGAAACTGGACAGTACGATTTCATCGTCAGAGGGCTCGTCGACTGAGGCTACACTGTCGACATTCAACTTCAATTCGACGCATGAGCACAGCATCGAGATGAGAGAGTTCTCGGTTTGATTTGCGTGGAATATTCCACTGTGTATATTGAAAAAGAATTCAGCTTCTTTTGTTCTTCCGTTTTTCGGCCTCGAATGGCGGACCTTTGCCAAAGGTGCTCATGTAAATAGAGAAGAAAGGTTTGGTGAGTTGTGCTTGGAGTTGTGTTCTTGTAAGTAATTGGACCCGATTTCGAAAATAATTTTTGGTGTCAATAATATATCTATCATTCTATTCTAGCAACGGTGTCGAGGGATGTTTCTCTACAATTTTTTTGATTGAATGAAATCAAAATTGCTTATAAAATACAGGAAATTGATTATTGGAGTATTTAAGTTTTTATTTTTTTACACGAAAAAGTAATTCAAGCTCCAAATATTCGTTTGATTTATAGTGGACTATATTAATTTAATAATTGAAATTTTAATATTAAAAAAATAGTTAACGACATAAATAGACGGTATTCTCTTATTAAACTGATCAATAAGTACTAAACTGAATCAATGATCTTAATTTTAAGTATTTATATCGCCAAACAAACTAAACACACAAATTTAATAAATATTTTATCATTTATTATAGGGATTAAGTACCACAACTTATAAGAATAACAGTATATTAAACCAGTGGCTGAAAATAATTCCTTTAAAATAAATCTCAGGGATGACTCTGGCACTGCCATAAATAGAGATTGTTATTGCACCATGAGCATTGTAATCGACGCATTTACTAATGGAACTCATAAAAAAAATATTAAAATTTATTCTCTTAATTTTTTTTATTATTATATTGAGCATATAAATTAAACTTACTTTCACTAGAAATTATTCACGAGTGTATATATGCACCTAATTTTTTCTATTCATACGATAATTTTGCTCAATATAATGATTTCAGTCTGTATTTAATCACTGAAGAATATTAATTAAAAAGTTATTCACTCTGAAGTTTAAGTCAATTTGGTAAATCAGTCCACAAATATCTGTATTCAGAATAAGGATTAAGCTTTTCTTAAAGAAAAAAAAAAGGAATAAGGACTAAGCTTGATCGGTTGACGGATTTTTTTTTCCTTATTAAGATAAGGGTTAATCTAATTCAACCCCGGTAATTGAATGGCGCTTTATGTCCAAGGAAAGGGCTTACATGGCCGTTTAGTTAATCAAATTAATTAATTAGTAATTACTAAAATCCATTAGGATATAATAATTCTGATTTTATATATTTGGAGTTTAGGCTTAAATGTATGTTAGGTGAAGTTAATATGGATGTTAAGTGTATAATATTAAGTTAATTGGTATTTTTGCCGAAATCTACTAAAAATATATTTTTTTGCGAAATTCCAACTATTTTTTGCAATTTTTACTCACAAAAACGACAAACGATATTCCATCCACGTGCCCATGCGAATTTCGCGAAAAATGGTAAAAATCCAGCGAAACGAAAGGGTTTTCCTTTCGCATATCCTCGAAAAACGAAAATCGGTCGACATTTCCATGGAAAATCGGAAAATTTGATACCTTGATAATAAATAAGAACATTGTCACCAAAAAAGAGAAAAATTTAATCACAAATAAATCTCATCACGCAATAGAAGTGTCGTGGCACAATTGCTAAGGAGAGTCTAATAGTCCGACGAAGTGATTTCATGCAATTGAGGTGTTCATGAATTACGTGGTGGTTGAGATAGAAGTTTCGATAGTGTTCCTTTACAGAAAACAATAGACTCTTAGATCCAAAAAAAAAAAAAAAAACCTTATCATGCTAAAAGGGTAGTGCTGCACATTTCCGTCGCCAACCACGTTCGCGACTCGTCGCGGTGGATTCCGGCGCGTCACGACGCGTCGCGATTCCGAGCTTCCGGTCGCGACGAGTCGCGACTCCCCCGTTCTCTCTCTCCCTCCCGCTCTCTCTCTCTCTCCGTCTCACAGAACACTCTCTCTCTCTCTCTCTCTCTCGCGACTCGCCGCGACGCCACACACCGCGACGCGTCGCGACGCCAAATCTCGCGGTTTTGGCGACCGAGTCGCGACGTGCCGCGGCGTGTGGAATGTGCAGCTCTTAATGAACATGGTTACATTCCTTTTATTGTCATTTTGGAGAATGTTCCGTTAATTATGCTTTTGGTAGTTTGGCATTTTTCTCACACTCTGCCCGATAATGTGAAGAAAAAATATCGTGAATCAAAACTGGATACACGGGACCGTATATATCGAGTATCGAATTGACACGGTTAAAACTAAATACCAAATTAAATCGATATATCATTCGGTTGCGGTATTTGCTTATTAACTTATTATTATATTATAAACCGAACTGAGAAACAAAATTTATTGCATATGAGTTAAGTTCACTATATATATTTATATTTATATTGCATAATGTATCGACCTCTTAATACTTATCTAGTTTATTAGTTTTAAGTTAATATTTATCATCATTATCTTACATAATGATTATGTTAATAAAATTTAATAATATATATTAATATTTTGATTTGATTTTATCACATTCGTAGTGATAAATGCGTTTAAAATATCAATATTAGGCAATTGAATATGGAATAATGAATATACCGCTAATGTAATTTGTATCTTTAGGTATTGATTTTTTAATTTTTGCATAAAAATACTGAAGTGTTACGTTTGAAATATAACCACTAAGTAATTGCAAAAAAAATGCTCGAACTTATTTTTGGTAATAAAACTACTAAATAATTGTAATATGGACCAATATACCCTTCCTTTTTTTTACGTGTGAAAAAATTAAATAACGAAAGTCAACAATTATTCTAATTAATTAAAATAATTTTTCTTTCCTTAAATATAGGTTTCCTATTTATGACGTGTGGATATTCGAATTAATTACGTACAAATCAAATAATTGTTTGAATTAAAAAAATTAAATTGTTTTAAAGATAAAATTTCTAAAAACAAAATCAATTATAGTCTATCTATTAATTCGTAATTTAAGTTACCAATTCTAAATGGTATTATTTTAAGTTAAGTTACGAATTATAATTGTAATTTAACTTATAGAATTATACTACTAAATCAATATATCTGCAATTAAAGTTACAAATTTATAATAGTAAATGACTATACATGTATTCGTAATTTGAATTATGAATTTAAAATTGTATAATAATGATAATTTAAGTTACAAATTTATTAAATTAAATCACTATATATGTAATTGTAATTTAAGTTATGAATTCATAATAGTAAATCACTTTACAATAATTAGTTTTGGTATGTAAAAATTACGTAAATATGTTTACGAATCTGTGATATTTACCAGTGACGACGAGAAGAGACGAGACTTGACGATGGCATGAACTTGGCGACGGAAGGAAGAGGGACGAACGATGAATCAGAAAGAAAAAGAGGTCACCAAATTTTTGAGAGAAGAGAGTTAGAAATAAATGGGTTTTGACCCAATATATCGTGCACTTTAAAATAATTTTTTCTCATAAAATAAAATATTAATACAATAATTAAGAAAATTGTCAACCACAATTATAAGGAAACAAATTTTGAAATTAAAATATGTAATTAATAAACAATAAATTAAATATAACTAATATTAAAGGTAATATGATCCAAACAAAAATATTAACGAGTATAAATTAATTTTTAAAACTATTGATTTTTTTTAAAATTTGCGGAATTTTAACTTTTAATAGAAACAAACGTATTTAGCGAGATTTAAGGCTTTACGTTATTTTGAGAAATAATTGGTGAATAAAGGGTAAGCTCTGAAGTTGGCCTCTTTTCCCGCCTACATCATTCTGCCACATCCACTACCTCATTTACTCACAGACAATGCCACGTCACTCTCTCCCTCTCCCCCCTATATATACTGCACAGCTCCACCCCGATCTCTTTGACTTTGACTCTCCTCCATTGCCAACCAAACCCTAAAGCTTCCTTCCTTCAACAGCTCTTCTCCTCCATCGATGTGATTCGAGTCAAACTCGCACATTCCTCTCTCTCTTTCTCGCCATGGCCTCTGCGTGCGTCAACAACATCGGAGTTTCGCCGCCCACCTACCCTGGATACGGCTGGCTCACCCCTCCTCGGATCTCCCTCAAATCCGATCCCAAACCTCCACCCGATCCTGCTCCGGCGCCGGAGGATCCCTCAGATCCGGCGGATTTCGAGTTCCGTCCCGATGAGTTCCCCAGCGCCATGCTCTCCGCTGACAAGCTCTTCTCCGACGGGAAGCTCGTGCCGCTCCACTTCTCGTCCGCCGTGGCCAAGCCCTCCGCTCCTTGCCGGACCTCGCATGGCGGCGAGGATTTAGCTCCCAGAGCTCTGGCGCTGAAGTCTCACCGGAGAAACGAGCTCGCCGGAGTTTCAGTCTCCGTCAACGATCCGTACTTGTTCTCTCCCAAGGCTCCGAGGTGCTCCAGCCGGTGGAGAGAGCTCCTTGGCCTGAAGAAGCTCTCCTCCGCTGGTCCAAACCCTAACCCTACTTCTAGGATCGCCGCCGAGAGCCACAAGACGGCGTCGAACGCTCCGTCCAAGTCTCTGAAGCACTTCCTCCACCGCAGCTCGAAATCGTTCTCGTCGTCGTCGTCCTCGGACTCTTCGTCCCTGGTCCTGCCATTGCTGCTGACCAAGGAGACCTCGGACAGCTTCGAGTCCGTCTCCATTTCCTCCTCCCGGCTCTCGCTCTCCTCCTCGTCCTCCGGCCACGACCACGACGATCTCCCCCGCCACTCCCTCGACTTCCCCGAAAACAAACCGTCGATCTCGCTCCACCGGAACCCCAACAATCCACACCCGAGAATTATACGAACGGCGAAGCCCAGAACGGCAATGCAGCCATCAGATCTCAGCCAGAACGCCCGGGCAAGCCGGAGTCCGATGCGGACTCGCGCGCCAAGCGACTCGGCCGCGAGCAGGGGAGTCTCGGTCGACAGTCCCCGGATGAACTCGTCGGGGAAGATCGTGTTCCAGAGCCTGGAGAGAAGCTCGAGCAGCCCGAGCAGCTTCAACGGCGGGCCGAGGTTCAAGCACCGTGGCATGGAGAGGTCCTACTCGGGCAACGTCCGCGTCGTCACGCCCGTCCTCAACGTCCCCGTCTGCTCGCTCCGGGTCGGGTTCGGCCAGCTCTTCTCCTCGCCGCAGAAGCGGTCCGACGCCTCCTTCGCCGGCTCCCGAGCTCACTGCACCGCAAGGAACCGGACGGAACGCCACTGAGTGATCCCAGCACACTGACCGAGTAAAGTTCTAAGTTCTAACCCGCCATTTTTTCAAGCTTTTTCTTCTGTATCTTTCTTGACATAGTCGATTTCGATTGACCCACCTCGCTTTTGCCCACAATCATCAAGTGGTTAGGAATTTCATGTGTAAATAGTTTTATTAATCTTTTGGGATTTGGGGTTTAATCTATCTAACTCGAGAGCTATAGAAAAGAAAAGAGAAGAGTTTTTGGTGATTGATTGTGGGCCATTGGATGTTTCGACTTTTTTGGTCACGTTTGTGTTGTGTTGAGCTTATTATCTGTCAGTCACCATCCTCCATGGATCAATTCATTTTATCGTGATCATACCGTTTTTATTTTCCGAATAAATCTTTTATTTTCACTCATGATTTGTTGTTTTGTGGGAAGTTTCGGAATTGACGCCAATATTCAAACAGTCGATCAGACGCGCCAGCTATACATATATATATATATATATATATTTTGCATTTGCATGTCAGTATGATCCAAAATCATATATTAAAAGAATTAATAATGTTTTGGGGTGATTTAATTGAGGGGGTCGGTGGTGGACCACATGTGTTCTCTTCCTCTCTCCATTATTATTATTAGAGATTTTGGATAAAATAATTGAGACAGTGAACAGTGTGATCATCTTTTGGTGTCACAAAATCCAACAGTCACGTGAGCCCTCGAATAATTAGAGGCTAAAACGGAACACTTGGTTTATATATAATAAGAATATTAGTGGTATAAATACCATAAGTATTTTTATCATTGTTATTATCGAATAAAATATCAGTAATTTCCTCTCATATATAAACATGTATAAGAAAAAACTGAAAAAGTACCTACTATTATACATAGGAGAAAAATATTACTTTTATCTGAGTAAAACAAAAAATATAAATTTAATGTTAATTATAATATAATATGGAATTGGTGAAGATTTTGGTGTAGAAATGATGGGGTTTTGAGGGGCGAGAAAAGGCGTTGAAAAGGAAAAGAAAAGTGCAGATAATGTTTATTATTAATACTTTTCCAGCGGATTCGGCCTCTACTCTATGCAGTGCACTCTATTATTTACTTTATGGACAGTTACAACTCTATGCTATTATTAAGTATTAATATTTGTAAACCTACCCCTTCACTTTTATTTTCTTATAAAGTTAGACCTCATTCCTATAAACTTTTCAACCAACCCTCTCAATTTCCACTTTAGTATAGTGAACAGTTTCTGACGGAAATACAGAAGAAACATTATTTTTAATTTTAATCTATTTGTTAAATTCTTTTTTTAACCCAAAAAGAAAAACTTCATTTTATCGACTAAAAAAATTCTCTTTTTTTTTTTTACGAAATTCTTATCGATACTCATTGGTTTTGCGTGCGATATATTGATAAAATCGAACAGACACAATTCCTGTTCATGTTTAAAAGATGGATATTCAAAACTCCGACTCTTGGCTTGCTGTAAATTAAATTTTCTAGCAATTTCCACTGAGCAATCTTTTAAATATTAGGTCAAAACGATATACACCTTTGGGTGTGTCAATTAAGGAAATAATATTTTTAATTTGGTAGTTTAAGCCATTTGGGTGTAGTAAATATTTGAAACCTATCTCTTTATTTTTTGCAAATAATAATTATATATATATATAATTGGTGGGTGTGACGAGGAAAAAGTGCATAACGACCAAAGTCACGAGAGAGCGTTAGGGTTGCGGAATCTGGTGTAGAGTGGTCATTCATGTCTCTTCACATTTCAGTTTCACCCCCTCCATATTTCCTTTTCTTTGCCTGTCTAATCCTTTGTTTATTCAATTTATTCCAAAAATAAAATAAAATATAAGGATAGACATAGTAATAATATTGCTTTAAGTACTCAAACTTTGACTAATTCGATGGTGTGAAAAACAATGACAAGCGTACTCAAAATGTATGATAGGTATGATATAATCAGGGATTAAAAATAAATTGAGTAACTTTTAGTGAAAAAATTAGATAAAAATTGTGTCCCCTCATATTCATCAACAATAAATATTTTTGCTGTTAATTTTTTAATTTTGAACTCTATTGCCTCAACTAATTAAAAATATAAGTAACTTTATCATAATTATCTCTAAAATATAATTTATGACTTTATTTGTTTGAGGTGGGTTCACACCTCACAATTCCCGAATGATATTGTGATTTGTTGGATGAATGGTTAGGTTTGACTCGGTCCACCTTTTGCTGACCTTATTGGGACCCAAATAAGATTTATATTTTAAATTTTGGGTGTACTATCTTAGACTATATAGGATATTTTAGTGATAGATAATATTGGTCTCACACTCACTCACCTCCCACAACTTTCCTTATTCGTGAGTCTATAATTGTGTTATTGCCACTGCCATTCTACCCATAACCAATTATCATTCTATGGATAATATACGGTCAAAGTAGCAAATGTTTCGAGTTAAAGTCCTAAGCGGTTTTCTTTTGAGGTAATAATACTAGTATCAACGCATTACGACATCCATGACTTGTACGAAATCTAACACAATCTAAAGCTATAAGTCTATTATGTGTTCATCGTTAGTAATATGCAACTCCTATAAATTTATGATATTATTTAAGTTACTTTACTGAATGTGTTTTCTGAAAACAAAAAATGTGAAAGTTCAATTTAAATTCAAACTCAAAACAATCCAAAAGACCAAAGCCCACGAAGACGACCGTGGCCGTCTCCCAAACAAAAAAGAGAGGGTCAATTTTGGGCTTGCTCAGAGAAAATCAACTGAGTCTGATCTGAAATAGTAAACCGGACCCGCTTCAAAAAGGTCATCTGAACTCAGCTCAGAAAAACTGCCCCCGCCCGATCTGGAAAAAACCACCCAGCCCTAACCTAGAAAAGTCAACCTGAGCTCGGCCAAAAAAAATAATATGGACCCCTTCGAAAAATTCAACCGACCCTAGTATGGACTAAACAAGCGGGCTTTGCTTGAAAAAGTAGACCTAAGCACGGTAAAAAAAGTCAACCCGATCCCGGTCTAAAAGTCAACCTAGACTCGCTTCAAAAATGTTAACACGAGCATAGCCCGGAAAAGTCAAGCCAAGTTGGCTTCGAAAAGTCAACACAAGCGTAGCCCCCAATAAAGTTAAACCGTACTCGGCCTAAAAAAGTCAATGCGAGTTTTTCCCTGGAAACTCAACCCAAGCGTGGCCTGAAAAATCAGACTGAGCCCGACTTGAAAAACTCAATTCAAGCTTGGACTCAAAAGTCAACTCGAGCTTGGCCCTAGAAAGTTAACCCGAGCTCAGCCACAAAAAGTATATACGAACTCGGCCTCAAAAGGTCAACTGAAGCTCGGCTCCAAAAAGTCGACGAAAAACCCAGCACGAGGTACATTTGAAACACGCTAACCACACTTCGAGAAAGCGTACCAAGAGCAGCCTAATGTACTTCGGAGGCACAAAGGCACACTTCGGAGATTCGCTAAAGCGCTTCGGAAATGGGTAAGCGCAAAACGTCGGAGGCGCGTAAAGCACACTTTGGAGGAGCACAAGGCGCAAGAGCGCCTTAGCAACGCGCTTCCCAGGCGCGTAAGCGCGGGAAGGGGCTCAAATGATCTCCTTTAAGTCTTTAACTATCATAGAAATTAATTTAACTATTCACCATTATTATTCGTAACTAAAGTTGGTTATTCTCATCAAGACATAGAAAATCCAACATCCATCAAAATTACAGATAAGTCGTTAATGCATATAACGATAAAGCTCAATAGTATTTCTTGACAAAATAATTTATTTGTACTTCACATTTATATACTATTGCGTGCTTGGTTACTATTATTTGAACTGCAAAAAGACGATTTCACAAAAATAATAATTGTAAAAAGATAATGATTATTGCAAGTGTCTCTGTAAGTTGTTTCACCATGTTTTCAACTCTCAATGATTCGCGTGAAGATGAAAAATAATCCCGATATGCTTTTTTCTTTAGAGTTTCCACAATAAAATACTGAAAACATTTCTTCAATATAAAATTTTCAGTCTTCAATATAAAACATCATACACCCCAGTTGTAACTTGTAAAACATGATCTGAGTTTCCAATTCCATTAAAATATAAATTTAATCCAGACCACGTTACAGTTTATAATTGATATTAATGAATATTTAAAACAAATTTCTGATAAGAATTTTGAATTAAGTCAAGTAATATTAAATGAAGTGATATAATCTGATTTTCATGTAAATAATGATCCACTAAAATCATAAAACACACTATATTGTTTGAAGAAATAAGTATGATCGGCCATATTCTCTGAACTCTGAGGTTAAAGAATGCATGACACACGTGGCGGAGTCAAATAATTACATCAACAATTCAAGGCTATTAGAGGTAAAAGTATCGAAAATAGAGCGATATGGAGCTATTTAAAAAACTATGGCAAAAATATTGAAGTGTATCTTTTTGGCGAATTGGTAGATCTCATCAACCTTTTTGTTATTTACTTACTATTTTCAATCAGCGATGATGTCAACAACGCAAATTGCAATTCTATTGAGGAAATGAACTAAAAAATTATAGAGAGAAAATGAGAACAACAATATGAATTTGTGTTGTTGATGTTCCATGAATCTTTGTTTACATCCAAGTTTATTTTGATGTTCGTAGTTAGATCGTTTGAGTTAGTTTTGTTTAATTTGTTGTTGAAGAATCCCTAACGGAAATGGTATATATATATATATATATATATATATATATATATATATATAAACTAATGAATAAGTAGATGAGGTCTACTGATCTGTCAAGAAAGATAATTTTTTTTTATCTTCTTTCGTATTCTTTTTAATTAGTTCTCTGCCGTTCATTTTTAAATAATTTAAGTACTTTTATCGAATAGCCTAACAGTAAATTATTAAATTTTAAAAACGTTTTTTTCTAGGGTCAGAACTCTGAAATCTGAATTGTTGTTTTGATGTATGCCTCATAGGATATAAAAAGCGTATTTGCTATGCAATTTAATTAATTAATGTGAATAAAGAAAAGAGCTTTCTATACTTGTAGAGGGCGATTCGTACCGCCTTACAGTCACAAAAATACACGATGCAAACACACGAATAATACGAATGAAGGGGTATCTTTGATTGATTATGATTACAAAGGGGATCGGTTTCTTCCGTTTATAGCTTGGAACCTCGAAGGAGAATACGACTAAGCTAAGATTAACAGTATCAAATACGTTACACAAAGGCTCTTTAGACACTATGTGATGACACTGTTTTCTCCCTTGCCTCTCGATATCGACCAACCCCTTCAAAAGGGAGCTCCCTCTCTATTTATAGCGACGCTCGGACCTCCTCGGCTCGAATCCCTTGGACGATCTTCTGGTGGTCCCCCCTTCAAATATTCTGTGGTCCTCCTCTCTGACATTCTCGACGGCTGCCAAAAGAGCTCGTTTCCACTAACGTTGTCCCCCTGCCACATCCTGAGCGCACTACCCAGCAGTGGTCCCCTCAGGCCGTACTTCCTTGTCGCATCCTGGAGAGAAACCCTAGCCCTTAATGGGCTTGAGGCCCCTCCTCGGTCATCACTTCTCCTGATGGGCCATGGGCCCGTTGCAACCTAACCAGCCTCGAGGAGCTCGGGCTGCCCTCTCGATCACTACTCTCTATCGATGGGCCGAGGGCCCATCGCCATCTCGCCCACCCCGACCTTCGTCGTTTTATGGGAAAACGACGAGTGTAAAGTTGAGAGTGGATTTGACCAAATCCGACCTTAACAATACTGACTCCTGAGTGACTGTCTACTTAATGTCGGGATTTAAAAGATTCTATGATTAACGTACTTTACTCCTTAATAACACAGTGTGTCACTGTCACATACTACTTAATATCCAACTCCAAGTGCAACTATACCTTAGTTTCCAAAGGCTTTGGTCTTTATGTAAATTTGTTAATATTTAAATTAATATGTTACACATAAGTTTATAAAATATTAAGTATTTTATGATACATTATATTAAGTATTTTATGATACATTGTAATGGTATTATATATATACTATAGTATATTGTTAATTCTATCTTAAAGCCTAGTCGTCATTAGTCGTTCACCACAATCTCCTCATAATGATTTCACATTTGTCTCATAATATAATACATAATCTCGTTTCATAATAAATTGACAAAATTACATCACTCCTCTCCCAACATGTTACTCTTGAAAGTATAGGAACATTATTGGTACTAAAACTTAAAAGTTAAGGAGTAAACTTTACCGACATGCAAGTTAAGGTGTTCATTATTCTCAATAATTCAAGTCCATCATGTATATACTCTTCAAATTAGCACACCACGTGATTTTGTGAAGATTGATTAATTAATTAATTATTTCTTGTTAATAATATTGTTAATTCGGTTGCTTCATATATAGTGGCCGGGATAGAGAGGAATTCTTGAGGTTCGTCAACCGAATCAAATTAGATGTTGAACAAAAATACAAACATATAGTATGCAGATCGTACGTGAGAAAATATTTTAGAGCTAAAAATGTAATTCCCAAAATCCTGAACCAACAACATCAAATTACGTACCAAAAAACATTTGAGAGGTTAAGAATTCAGAGTAATACTTAATAATCACATAGTGGTTTGCGTTTAATCCCAATCTTGAAATAAAAAGGTGTTTTGAGTTTTAATCCGAAGAGGAAGAGACTTATTTTTTCCAAGAATAAGCGAGTTATGTTGGTTATGCCCGAACCCGATATTGTATCTCTCGGGTTATCGGATATCGACCCGATAACCATAACCGACATTATGGGCCTACTCGGGCCCAAGTATTAATTATGATTCATATTAATTAATAATAGATTAATTAATCCATGATTAGGCTTTTAGAAAGCCCATTTGGTGGGCTTTTAGAAAGCCCACTAGGTCATATCCATAGGGTATTATAAATACCCTAATATGACTCATAATTAAAAACAACACACACAAGAGAAACCCTAGCCACCTAGAAATTCGAGCTCCCCTCCCTTGGTAGTCGAATTTTGGCTTGCTCCCCGGTTCAATCAACGGTTGATCATCTAAACACCGACAAGGATCTAACCTATCCTCCGAGGTGTTTTCCGGTCATCTAAGACGTTCCCGAGTGAGGTGGTGGACGAAATAGAGGCGCAACACTTGAGGCGTTAAATCCTAAATTCGGCAAGCTCCAGAATCAAAGGAATCGGCAGTTATTCGGTACAGTTGGCAAAAGTACCGAAGTTTGGTAACGATCTCTAAACGATATCTTAATTCTCGTAATTATTCTAGATCTTTATTGTTCGATGATATCCCGTGATTTCCGCCTCGGGATTGAGAAAAGTCATCGAAAAACCCAACAGTGGTATCAGAGCCGGTCTGAGTAATTTTCGAAAATTAGATATGTTGACCGAAATAATTTTAGAAAATTTTTGGTGTGATTAGATTTTCAGTGGGAGCGTTAGAAAATTAATTATGATTAATTTTGTATGTTGTTCGGAATCCGATTTAGAATCGGGATTGGTTTTTATTTAATTTTAATGTGTATTATTAAATAAGAAAAGGGAAAAACAAACGGCGGAACCACCACCGGAACCGGCGGCGATTTCACCGTCGCCGCCATGGTTCCGGGTGGCGCCGGCATTTGTGGCTCCCATTCGATGGGAGCCAATGGGCGACGGCTAGGGTTTCAAAACCCTAGCCGAAATAATTTTTTTTTTTTAATCGTGTGGGCCTGATTGGATCAGGCCCACGGGCTGGGTTTTAACCCAGCCCAAATTTAATTCGAGGTGGGCCTGATTGGATCAGGCCCACGGGCTGGGTTTTAACCCAGCCCCAATTCGCCCAGCCCGGATCGCAATGATCCGGGCACACCCAACCCGGGTCTGACCCGGGTACCCGACCCGGGTTGGACCCGGGGATTCGGCCCGGGTCTATCCTGACCCGGGCCCACACCGAACAGACCCGGATCCGGGTCCTTCTTGACCCGGATCCGGGTAAAATTTTTTAATATTTCCGGGCAGGGGCCTTCGGCCCTGCCCGGTCTCCCCCTTCATGACCGGGGTTGCCCGAGGGCAACCCGTACAAGCTCGGGTCTATCCCGAACTCGTATCCCGGTATTTGATATTTAATTATATTTATGTTTAATTATTTTAAAATACGATTTGAAGTGTTTATTTTATTTTATTTATAATTATTATAAATATCTTTAAATATGAGAATTGAAAATCTAATATATATGATATTAATTATTAATAAATATGATTTATTCAATATTATTATCAATCTTATGAAGTTTGTTTCCATTATTGTTTACGTTATTCATTTATTGATTCACAAATTGTTTGTTCATAAATTTTATTTATAATCAATAATTCTTAATTAGATTAAGATAATAAGTAATCTTTTACTTATTATAGTAATAGAAAAGATCTAAACTTTAATGGAAATAAAAGATATATATATTATGATAAAAGATAGTTTATCTATAAGATAGTTATTTATCTTTTATTTTGTAATATGACAAAGATTGATTAAAGATATCTTATCTATAAAGATAGTTATTTATCTTTTATTCATTTATAGAAAAGATAAATCATGAATTAAGATATTTTTTCTTTAAGTGATTTATTTATCTTTTATTTAAAGATAAAAGGGTTTGTCTTTAAAAATTTCATAATATATATATATAAATATATGTATACTTTCAAAAGTATATTTAATTCGAAATAGAATATGTTTTACAAAATAGGATTATGTATTACATATTCATTGCCTTAATTCTTAGAACATTTAAATTAGTTAACTATGTTCAGTTTAAGACAAAAGTTAGGATCGCCTAAAACCCCTCAATAAATATTAGGTATAATGTCTTCCAACGGCTGGGTCCTCAATCTAATTGAGAAAAAGTTTTGAGTGTGTATCTAACCCAAGGGAGTGCTCTTATACCCTCTTTTAGACGCGTAGGGCGACCTATACTGTCCGCCGATTCACCCCTTGGGTCTACCTAAACGAGTACTCTAATTAGATTAGATATCGTAGACAATTCTTTTGAAATCGGTTAGAATGCTAAATGAAAAATTGTTTTTCTTTTCTAAACGTCAGAGATAATATAGGATATTAGAGCAATTGTTGACTTTCTCTGAGTGACTAATTAATGGAATTGATGAGGGTTACTTTTCCATTAACAAATCACGAAATATTATATAAAGTCCTTATAATATATACTTTTATGTAACATCTTTATTATAATAAGTAATTTATAATTTACATGTAAATACTAGAATTAATATTGTGCTTATTCAGTTTTTATTTAAAATTGTAGAAACTGAACAATGTCTAGCAGCTCACTAAGATCCATCCTTGAGAAGGAAAACATCTTAAACGGAAGAAATTTTCCGGAATGGCAAAGACGCCTCAAAATTGTGCTCAGGCACGAAAAGAAGGAGGTTATCATTATGAATGAACCTCCAGCTGAACCTCCTGCTGCTGCATCCCGAGCAGACAAAGATGCTTATAAGAAGCATACTGATGAAGCCGCTGAAGTAGCTTGTCTCATGTTAGCAACCATGACACCAAATCTCATGGAGCAACATGAGAACATGTCTGCCTGGGAAATGATTCAACATCTTAAGAAGATGTATGAAAATGAAGCACGTCATACAAGATTCAGGATAATGAGAAATTTGCTGAGAGCAAAATTAACTGATGGAAACAATGTGCATGATCATGTTCTGAAGATGATCAGCTGGTCAGAAAGTCTGACCAGACAAGAGATAAAGATCCCTGAGGAAGTATACATTGACATTGTGCTCAACTCTCTCCCCGATTCTTATAATCAGTTTATACTGAATTATAATATGTCCCCTGAATCAAAGAATCTTCATCAGCTTCACAACATGTTGCAAACAGCTGAGGGTAATGTACCCAAGGGACAGAATAGAACTATTAATGCTGTGAATAGAAAGTTCAAGGGAAAGAAGCAGTATGTTCAGATGCATAAAGGCAAGGCTCCATATAACTTGAGGGTTAAGGCTCGTGCCATGAAACCCAAAGTTGGAGCCACTCCCGATCATAAGTGTTTTCACTGCGATAAGAAGGGACACTGGAAAAGGAATTGTCCTTTGTACCTTGCAGAGATCAAGAAGGTGAAGAAGAGTTCAAACTCCACCACAGGTATAAATGTTATAGAAGTCAATCTTACTACCTCTAAAGATTGGGTATTAGATACAGCATGTGGTACTCATATTTGTACTGACATGCAGACTCTGAAGAGAAGTAAGATGCTGAGGAAGGATGAGACCAACATGCGCGTGGAAAATGGAGCACCAGTTGTTGCAAAAGCTGTGGGCCATGTAGATCTCAACACCTCGGCAGGAATGATTTTAGAATT
Organism: Parietaria judaica; assembly: GCA_954871525.1. NCBI lineage: Eukaryota > Viridiplantae > Streptophyta > Magnoliopsida > Rosales > Urticaceae > Parietaria > Parietaria judaica. The sequence goes on along the minus strand of OX940865.1, from coordinate 10,757,534 downwards.
AAATGATTGTCATTTCGTACCTTCCATTACCAAGAACATAATTTCTATTCCAGAATTGGATGTTTTAGGTTTTGATTTTAAAATTGGGAACAAGCGTTGTGCGATTTTTAAGGATGGTATTTGTTATGGTATTGCTTATTTATCAAACGGTCTTTATTCGTTGAATACCTCTGAAAATCATATTTATAACATCTCCAATAAAAGAGTGAAACCCAACCTTGTCAATACGGCCTATCTCTGGCACTGTCGACTTGGCCATATAGGCGAGAAGCGCATTACTCAGCTTCACAAACAAGGAAGACTGGATGATTTTGATTATGAATCTTATCACACATGTGAATCTTGCCTGGTCGGGAAAATGACAAAACCTTCCTTTAAAGGAACTTATGAGAGAAAGAAAGGACTATTGGACCTCATACATTCAGATGTATGTGGACCAATACCCATTCAGGCTAAAGGAGGTTTCAGGTATTTCATCACCTTCACTGATGACTTCAGTCGATACGGTTATGTATACCTAATGAAACACAAATCTGAATCGCTTGAAAAGTTCAAGCAGTTCAAGAATGAAGCTGAAAATCAGTTAGCAAGAAAAGTTAAAGCCATACGATCTGATCGAGGTGGCGAATACTTGAGCGATGATTTCAAAGCTTACCTCCGTGACATGGGAATCATTTCATCACTGACCCCTCCAGGTACACCTCAACTAAATGGTGTATCTGAGAGGAGAAATCGAACCTTGTTGGACATGGTTCGATCAATGATGAATAAAACTGACTTACCTGAGTCCCTATGGGGACACGCACTTATGACAGCAGCTACCACACTGAACTGTGTGCCATCTAAGACGGTTCCTTCAACCCCATATGAGATATGGAAAGGAAGAATACCGGATTTACATTTCATGAGAATCTGGGGATGTGAGGCATATGTCAAGACTCTAATGTCTGACAAGCTCAGTCCCAAATCGGTTAAATGTAACTTTGTGGGATACCCAACGGAAACTCCTGGGTATTACTTCTATCAAAAACACACAGGCAAAATAATAGTTGCCAAAACCGGTGTTTTCTTAGAAGAAGATTTTCTCTCTAGAAAGTCTAGTGGGAGAAACATTGTTCTTAATGAAGAGCAAGAACCACAAGATACTCAAGAACAAGAAATGGACACAGAAGGTACTCACACATCGAGTTATGAACATCGTGATCAGATCATGGTTGATAACCAAATAGAAAACGTTGTTCTAAACGAAGAAGTTGAAAATGAGATTGTCAATGAAGAACCTCAAGAAAATATAGTTCTATACGATGTGCCCATACAAGATGGGATTAATGAGCAACCAGGTTACACACTGACATCACGAAGATCAATTAGAGAGAGTCAACCTCCTCTTAAATTGAACCTTCTTGTTTCAATAGAAGATGAAACTGTTCATCAAGACGATGGTGAAGAACCTGAATCTTATAACGAAGCAATGTCGGGAGATGACTCAGACAAATGGCTGGAAGCCATGAACTCTGAAATGGACTCCATGTATAGCAACGAAGTATGGGACCTCGTTGATGCTCCCAAAGGGTCCAAACCCATTGGTTGCAAATGGATCTTCAAAAAGAAGATCGACATGGATGGCAAAATACAAACTTACAAAGGAAGATTAGTCGCTAAAGGTTATCGACAAATTCATGGTATTGAATATGATGAAACTTTCTCTCCTGTTGCCATGTTTAAGTCCATAAGAATCTTGCTAGCCATTGCAGCATTTCATGATTATGAAATCTGGCAAATGGACGTGAAGACCGCGTTCTTGAATGGTGTTCTCGAAGAGGATGTGTACATGACACAACCTGAAGGTTTCATAGACCGCAAACATCCAAATAAGGTTTGCAAATTGAAAAGATCAATTTATGGTCTTAAGCAAGCATCTCGAAGCTGGAATCGTCGTTTTGATGAATCAATTACTGATTTTGGTTTTGTTAAGAACAAAGACGATCCTTGTGTATATATCAAATCGAGTGGGAGCAAAATAGTTTTCCTGATTCTTTATGTAGATGACATACTGATAATAGGAAACGATACATCTGAATTCCAGACCGTGAAGGAGTGGTTGAGAAAATGTTTCTCAATGAAAGACTTAGGAGAAGCCACCTATATACTAGGCGTAAAGATTCAAAGAAATAGAAATCAAAGAATCTTATCTCTAATCCAAGGTACATATATTGACAAAATTGTTAAAAGGTTTAAAATGGACAAATCGGAAAAAGGTTTTACACCGATGACCCATAAGACATACTTGACCAAGAAGCAATGTCCGGTTTCTTCAGAAGAAATCAAAAGTATGGAGAAAATTCCATACGCTTCAGCTATTGGTTTAATAATGTATGCAATGATATGTACAAGACCAGATGTAGCTTTTGCCTTAAGCATGACAAGCAGATTTCAATCAAACCCTGGTTTTAACCATTGGACAACCGTTAAGAATATCTTGCGTTATTTAAACAGAACAAAAGATAGATGTTTGACATACGGTGGTGCAAAAGAATTAACTTTTGAAGGATATTCTGATGCAAGCTTCCAAACAGACAGGGATGATTTCAAATCTCAAACAGGATATGTATTCTGTGCAAATGGTGGTGCTGTTACGTGGAACAGCAGTAAACAAGCTACGGTAGCTGATTCAACCACATAATCTGAGTACATCGCTGCATCTGATGCTGCAAAAGAGGCTGTATGGATCAAGAAATTTGTTTCTGATCTTGGTGTAGTTCTTAGCATTGGTGATCCTGTGAAGCTTTTCTGTGACAACAACGGAGCTATAGCACAAGCCAAGGAACCAAGATCACACAAGACAGCAAAGAATGTACTCAGAAAGTACCATTTGATCAGAGACATTGTTGATCGGAAGGACATAGAGATGAGGAGAGTAGACACTGAAGAAAATGTAGCAGATCTGATGACAAAATCTTTATCGAAAGAAAAGCATTTTCGTCATGCGGAAAGTATTGGGATAAAGAACCCATAAATGTCTGTTACGATTTTATTATCTGAACCTGATTTTGGATCGGGGACAAATTTTATGTAATCATTATATTTGATTAAATTTGAAGCACGTTATTATTTTCTTTAAAAGGCAAGTTTCATCATTTAAAAGTTAATATCAATATTTTATTCAAAACATTGATATCAAGCTATACAAATGTAGTTCCTAAGAAGTCTTCGAGACATTCTTGAATTTCCCCAGTCAAAGAAATCATTATGAAGAAACAAAGAGGGACTATCAATGATATTCATAATTGATTGGTACATGTTGTTAAGATAAAAGGAAGGGGTCCTTGATATCTGAGAGATATTCTTATACATGTAGGCACTAGTAGGAATGACTAGCAGTGCTGGAAGACTCGCACTCTAAATATTCTCACATGGAAACAAAACCTTGATACAAGGGGACACTGAGAAACTTAGAGATATGAAGAGACTCCAAAGTTTGAGAACATCATGAGTCCATCACTGGGTAAGTTGCATGCTTAGATTACAGCTCAACGCTTACCGTAACTGGAAAGTCATAACAGCTGTAGTTGGGCATGTGATAAACCTTGAAGGATGGAATGACGTTTCAAGAAAACATGCATCCCCCATTCCTTTTGGGGCTATTCACTCGGGGCCTTCTGAATAGTATAAGTAAAATGAAATCTGTGGCCACAGGCAAAACAAAAGAGTTTTTGTTTTGATGTTTCAATACTTATACCTGAATCAGAAAATTAGATCAAGGCTTAACAGGTGTTCCAAACCATGACCTGTGCCTCATCTAGAGATGTAAAAGGATGTCGAAGGAATCAGTCATATACTTTATTTTAATCGTAAGAACCACATGGTTCACCTCGATTAATCTATAAAAGAGGATTTAAAGTTTTGTAGATTGGGGGAAGTTAAGTCTAGGTGGAGGCCACTTACTTCTTGCATACTCATATGAGTATGTGGCCAACACTACAGAATCCTACAGAGTCACACCGAACTCGCAACGGAAACGGAGTATGATGATTAAATTACAATGAAACAAACTTCACATGTAACTTTGATGAACCAGGCATGAGTAGCTGAGAGAATGTACATCTAACCCAAGGCGGCATTCTCGAGTAATACTTTATGTGCAGTGCGTGCACGGAGATAGCCAATCTGGTGCGTTCGTGCAAGTGGGAGATTGTTGGTTATGCCCGAACCCGATATTGTATCTCTCGGGTTATCGGATATCGACCCGATAACCATAACCGACATTATGGGCCCACTCGGGCCCAAGTATTAATTATGATTCATATTAATTAATAATAGATTAATTAATCCATGATTGGGCTTTTAGAAAGCCCATTTGGTGGGCTTTTAGAAAGCCCACTAGGTCATATCCATAGGGTATTATAAATACCCTAATATGACTCATAATTAAAAACAACACACACAAGAGAAACCCTAGCCACCTAGAAATTCGAGCTCCCCTCCCTTGGTAGTCGAATTTTGGCTTGCTCCCCGGTTCAATCAACGGTTGATCATCTAAACACCGACAAGGATCTAACCTATCCTCCGAGGTGTTTTCCGGTCATCTAAGACGTTCCCGAGTGACGTGGTGGACGAAATAGAGGCGCAACACTTGAGGCGTTAAATCCTAAATTCGGCAAGCTCCAGAATCAAAGGAATCGGCAGTTATTCGGTACAGTTGGCAAAAGTACCGAAGTTTGGTAACGATCTCTAAACGATATCTTAATTCTCGTAATTATTCTAGATCTTTATTGTTCGATGATATCCCGTGATTTCCGCCTCGGGATTGAGAAAAGTCATCGAAAACCCCAACAAGTTAATGTGTGTAGAGGGCGTTTTGCGACGCATTGCAGTCACAAAGATAATCGAAAATAACACAAATAATTATGAACACGAATATCCTTGATTTATTGTGATTCCGAGAGGACCCGGTTTCTTCCGTTTATTAGCTTGGACAATCGAAGATTACACACTCTGATTCTTGAGGGATCGAGAATACTATGAACAAGCAAACTCAAAGACTCAAGAATTATTCTCTCACACTCACGATATGATTGATACTGAATGAATTTACACTGAGTTTACATGCATATTTATAGCTTTGAAGGCTTTCTAGATTGTTTCTACGAATCGTGCTAGGGTTTCCTTCTTTCCTGCTATGATCGTTATTGACTTCCCTTATTTGCGTTGGATATCCCACGAAATCCTCAACAGAATGAGCCAGCTTTCCTCTTTTCTCGCGATCTCGAATAACTTCTTCTTTTAATTCGATTTGGTTTTCTCGATGAGACTCTTCTTCGATGAGCTTGTATCCGATGCGCTCCCTTGTCGCGATGAGGTCTTGGGCTCTGGCGGATAATGACTTCTTGTGGGCTTCATCGCTGTTGGGCCTTAATTCACTCTGCCTTCTGATGGGCCTGGAATCTTTAAAGTGGTCTCGTCTCTATTTCATGTCGTTTGCATGTAAAACGACATCAACAGTGTTGATGGATTATTTGACAAAATCTGACCTTTTGAAAAAGTCATCAGTTATGTTACATGTATATAATTATAGCACTTATCAAATGAAATGATGAAATATGAGAAGAATATAGAAGAACAAACTGCAATACCGAAATAAAGCCACAATGTCAATAACTGTACTTGGACATAGAAACTATTGAGTATGACCAATAAATTATCTTACTAAAAAACGTTTTAATAATTTGCATTCACTAAGGTGGAGTTAAATAGAAAGAAAACTATTTGTCGGGTCATCATTCCAATGACTTCTACAGTTTGTGGAAGTACCTAATCTGAATTTTATTTTGTAAAAATCAGCTCAACAAACTGTAGTACTTTTTGAAATGTATGATAATTTTTTTAAATAAACTAATGCATGTGTATATATATGCATATAAAAATATATGAACGAGCGTTCATACTTATTTTTGGAAATTTATAATGTAGAAATCTTTTAGTGGATGTAAATAATACATTTCTGGAAGAAGAGATACTTCTATTATGTAGACTTCTCTTTGGTCCAATCACGTTCAGATATCACGTAACTAACCCAAAAAAAGACAAGCTAGCAATAATAATTTTTTTTTAATCAAATTGCTTAAAAACTATACACATAAAAAAAAAAGACAAAACTATCAAATCGACATTTGACCAACTTTCCTATAGAAAAATAAAAAGTGAACCAAAATATTTGTCGCCTCAGTTTTATATATAGATTTTGAATACTTTTACTGTTATTTCCTCTTTAATCAATTAGTCAAAATTTAGATATAATAGAGCCACTATAAATTAATACTCGATAAATTAATAGTCGCGATTAAATAATATTTTTGTTTGGTCCCGATTCGGGCCTAACTATCTAAAATAATAATTCGCTAAATTTATAAGATAATAATTTTTCTAGGAAGTATATAGGTCCCAAGTGATATATAAATTAATAATTCAATATAAAAAATTACTTATATAATTATAAAATCACTATAAATAAAATATAACATAAATAACTATAAAATCACATTAAATAATAAAAAAAAAACATTACATCTCTAATCATATAGTCTTCTTAAAATATGATTCTATAGTAATTTGTTTCTTCTTCAAATTAAATTGACGTCTTCCTGGACTTCATCTTTAATATTATTGGGTTCTTACTTTGGTACTCTAATAAAAAAAGAAAATCATAATAATCTCTCTTGATATTTTTAATTTCGATATTTTAATATTCTCGATATAATAAATTGAAATAATTTTTTGATAATAAAGATGTTTATATAATTATAGCTGATTGATTTTTTTATTAATATATTAAATTAATAAATCCATAACATAATATTTTTTACCGGTTTCAACTATATTAATTTATTTATAGAGGTTTAATCTAATAATAACCCAAAATTTTGACACTAACCAACCAAGAACAAATTGCTCACTCTTCCTCTCTCTCGCCAACTCCGTCCTGTCGCCGCCGCAACGCCGGAGTGGTCGCCGAGTCACTGTACCTTTCGCCGGAGCTTCCTTCTCTCTCTCTTCTGAATCTTCAAAGTTGTGGATTCCGATTGGCGAGAGTCTTCGACATGGCGAACAGCAGGTACGAGTATGTGAAGGAGTTCGAAGCTCGCGACGAGGTCATGCCTCCCAATCTGATCGTCGTGCGAATCCACGGTCAATATTTCACAAGGTAATATATATATATATAACACTAGCCTCGAATTGAAGATTAGTTGGTGATATTTCTAGCGAGCTCTGTGTACTGAATGCTTTGGTAGGTTTTGGGAAGGTCATGAGTTTGTGAAACCGAACGACGAGATTGCTCGGAATTTGATGAACTCGTGTGCAGCTTCCATGGCAGAGGAGTATCCTGAGATAGTCTTCTCCTATGGGTACAGCGATGAATACAGGTATAACATCAGGTACTTATGCCGGAAAAGATTGGATCTTTTTCTCAAACTTTGAGTACTTACTCTGCAAATATCCCTATTGAATAAGAACAAGGTAATGACCTTAATGTTTTAAGGGGATGGAAACTAAGAAATGGCACATTTTTATTGGGTCTTTTTTGCCAGGCTTTTATAAACTTTGAGTCTTTATGCCGTAAATATCCCTACTTTATATAATGCGAGAATGGTTTCCCTGGTGACTGCAGCTTCGTTTTGAAGAAAACCACAAAATTCTACATGAGGCGTGCAAGGTACTTATTCTGGATTTTCACATCAGGTACTTATTCTCGATAAGTCCTTGAACCTAGGCGGCTAAAGTCACAAATGTCGGACGACGTTAAAAGCCACGTGACTTCACACGTTGGACGCCACGTCACTTGATCTGCCCACATGTCATTCGTCACATTTCGCTGTCCATGTCATCTAATTTACACATTTTAAATCTTGGGCCTATTGACACATGGGAAGTGACGTGGCATTTAGCTTCGTCCATTTGCAACAAAAGTACGATGTTAATGACTTTTGCCGTCAGAAATTTGGTTCAGGGAATTCGGTTAGAAACGGACGAATTTTGTAACTCCAGCTGCAAGAATATTGTTAGGAGTGTGAAAGAATATTAGTTTTGGATTTCGGAATCCTTATCATTTTATCGTTCCGTTGTAGGTTGAAAAACAGATTATTAACTAACGTATTAAGTGTGTGTGCAGCAAAATTCAGTCAGTTTTTGCGTCTTTATTCACTTCTGTGTATGTTACGAAATGGAAAGAGTTCTTTCCTCATAAAGAGATGAAACATCCGCCTTCGTTCCAGGCACGCGTTATATCTTGTGCAACAATGGAAGTCCTCCAAGCATATCTTTTGTGGAGGCAAAATGATTGTGAGTAATTATCTAATAATTAACTTTTCATTGTTGAAGTTTAGTTTTTGGATTAAAATATGTGAACTTATGTGTTCTAGGTCATGTGAAAAACCTGCACGCCGTGTGCCTACATGAGCTAATTAAGCACGGACAGACTGAACGGGAAGCACGGGAGTTCTTAAAGGTGTTCAAAAAAATTTCTTCGCACATTTTTTGTTTATTTTAATATGAGTAGTAGCTATATTAGACCCATGGAATAGATCTATATTTGAACCAAATAATTGTTTCTATCTATTTTATATTTCTTTGTGCTTTTATCATGCTACTTTTCTGTAACATGCCAAAACTGGGTCAACGAGAAAGTGTTCTCTTTTGTTCGTTTTTTTTTTTTTTTTCCATCGAACATGCTTAGATGATCTCCAGTAAGTAAAGAAAAGGCGTAAAGTTCGAATTGTCATTTTTCTTAATCCTTTTGATTAACAGAATCTGTCATAAGGTGATACTTTCCACATTTTGTGCATATAGCCTTACTGATATTTAACTTGCAGGGAACTAAAAAAAAGGACAAAAATGACCTCCTCTTCGAAAAGTTTGGAATCAACTACGAAAAAACGCCGGCTATGTTTCGTCAGGGATCCTGCATTCTGAAAACCGAGGTTTGTTTCTCTTCTAGTTGATGATATATCAGTCTTATGTTTTAGGTTTCATCTGTGAAATTTTGCAGACATTACTTAAAATAATAAAATTTCCTCTCTCATGAGTACTGATATAATATTTTAGACTTTTCAGTGCCATTCGGAAGCCCTGCGAATCTGTGATATATGCTATTTTAGACTTGTTCTGTAACCTTTTCCACATAAGTGGCTTAAGTCACAAGCTATTGTTGTGGCTTAAAAGGATTTACCGATTTCTATATGGAAAATTGTAGCCTAGTTATAGTCAAGTACAACCAAGACGTAAGTAATTAAAAGCAACCTCGGAGATATCTTAGTGCAATTTGTTTTACCAGTTTTGGCTTACTCAGACATGTGAATTTATAGGTAGAACACATTGTTAAATACAGTGAAAACGGAGCTCCGGTTAAGAGAATTAGGAGAAAGGCGAGTATAGTTCACTCGATGAACATAGCCGGAGCAAGCTTTTGGAATCAGTATCCTAATCTTCTGAAGGACCTTGGTAGTTTTACAGACGGGTTTGGAATTGTTGAACCTGATTATATACGGTCATTCCAACACGAAACGAAGTTGCTACCATCTACTTGGATCACCATTCGAATCGATGGCTGCCATTTTCACAGGTAATTTTCTCCGTGTATTGACAAAATGAAATTCGTGTTATGGTTGTTTGTTGTACATTCGGAAATTACCTCTCGAATTTAATTGAAATTATTGAATTTAAACATATCGCATTACCTATGTTTTTGTTGATTGGCTCCCAATTCAACAAGCAATATATGAATCGATTATTATAATGTTTTACCTCGACAATGAATCAATTATCATAAATTTTTGTTCTACTAGCTATACAATGTTGCACAGAAATAGTTGCATAATATTCAAACTTCATCGGTGATAATTTTAGACGGTTCATTATACCTGACGTGATTTGTTCCCATTTTAACATGCAATAAGTGAACTAATATTAATTAAAAAAAAATTGGACTTTTTAGGTTCGCCGATATTCACGAGTTTGTTAAGCCAAATGACGAGAGAGCACTCAACCTCATGAACTCCTGTGCGTCGGCTGTGTTAAAAGAGTTTGAAGACGTCGTCTTCTCGTACGGGGTCAGTGATGAGTACAGGTACATTATTTCAGCTGAAAATAGTTGAACATATAACTATAAGCTCAAGCTTTTCTTCAAATTATTTCAGCTTTATCTTGAAGAAGGATTCACAACTCTATCAAAGACGACCGAGGTTTGTCTCCTCTTTTAAACAATTACCAAGGGCTTCGTGTAAATAGATTTGCCTCCTATCATATGATAGCCGTTATGCCTTTTTGGATTATTTCTCGCTTTGCCTCGTTTGGAGAGTGTTAGATCTTGCTCGCGTATTCTTCGTTATAGAAAGGGGATTCATTAGCTTAGTCATGTCCCGTTGGCCCAATTTTGTTTGTCTTTGCAGTGTGTTTGAATATTTTTTGTTACCTCTCAAAGTCAAATCACATTTTGCAGTGACATAGTTACGGCTATGGTATCCCTTTTTACTGGTGTGTATGTGGTCAATTGGAAAGAGTTCTTCCCACAGAAAGAATTGAAGTACCCGCCTTCTTTTGACGGGCGTGCTGTCTGCTATCCGTCGTCGGAAATCGTCCGTGACTATCTATCGTGGAGACAAGTTGATTGTAAGTATCGGAAAACCTATCATTCGGGACCATCACGTTATTCTTAGTTTATTTGCTAAGAATTTTATGCAGGTCACATTAATAACCAATATAATACCTGTTTCTGGGAGCTTGTTAAGCATGGAAAGAGCAAAAGCGAGGCTCAAAAACACTTAAAGGTATAAAAATGTTCCGTTCTGATATTCAACGTCTATTTATCAGATCGATACATTTTATTTTTTCAAAACCTTACTAGGAGATTAGACCTAAGTTTTTATATACAGGTCTATTTAAATATCTTCAGTTCCGTTCATTCTTGCACGCACCCAGAGAAAATTAATTCTGATCTTGCTCTATCTCCGAGCATAAATGGATGGATATTTGACTGTACATAGTCCGCTATTTTATCACGCTTCTGAGTTCTGATTTTGCAGGGTACTCAAACAGCAGAGAAAAATGAAGTGCTTAAACAATTTGGTATCGCTGAGTACAATACGTTACCCGCAATTTTCCGCTTAGGCTCCTCTGTCTTCTGGGAAAAGGTTACTCTCTCATAGCCGTTTCTATTCTCTATCTATATTTCTGGTACAGCCCGGGATTTCAGTGACGTAAAGGTACCGTGATAATAATAATTCACACATAAGAACCCATAATTTGCAAAACTCGGCTAGCCCTAGGATCCTAATATAATATAGAGATTAAGAAACCTTAATCCAAATAATTTAATATGCCCTTAATAACAAAATAAAAAAAGAGTAATTTGAATACTAAAAAGTAAAAATATAATTTCACTTATTATAACTAAGTGTCTGTCATCCTTCTTTGGCTGAGATGAGACCGGGGTATAACACCCTGTTACGACCCGCGATCGGAGATGATATGACCGGCGATCGTGACCTTGCCTAGAATCAATGATGATTCGATAAAACACGTAGCTATGAACATTGATGAAGACGAGAACCCCTTAAACTCAATCCCTCCTCACTTTGAGAGGGATTGACTGTAGTTAAGGATTACATAAACCCTCTTAAAGAGAGAAAAGTCCTAGCAAAATACTAACACCTAATAACAAGGACTTAACAGTAATTACACAAAACATCCTATTTCTACACAAAAAAACATCTTATCACTAGCTAATTACAATTATGGCCTGTAACACACTCTTATTTTTACACATAGATATATGAGTTGAAAGAATTTGCTTTTGCATTTTTGTACAAGACCCGAATAGCTGAATAAGAAGTAATATAATTTTTTATTAGTTGTTTAATTCTAAAAGCTTTATTATATGTTTTGTGTAGAATAATGTGAATATGGAGGACGAGAAAGGAAAGCTCGTCGTAAAGCATTGCAACATAATCGATCCAAGCTTTTGGAAATTTCATCCATGGATTCTCAGCGACAAGCCGGTGTTTGTGTTAGACCATTGTAAAAGCTTTGAATTGAACTAGAGTTAAATGCTTAATATTTAAATAATAAAAGTATCTTATTAGGTTAATTCGTTATTGCTGTTTAAATCAAGTTTTTTAGTCGTTTAGCTATCAAGTTGTGCTTATGTTTTAGAGTTATTAATATTGAGTTTTGGTTGGTCTATTTAGGTGTATACGTTTTTATCTATTTCAGAGAATACGAGTAATTAGAAAGGTAACCACTGTCTACTATAAAACTTAATCTCTTTCGTAAATGGCGTGGTTGAATTCAGTAACGGTTGGTGAAGTTCTCGTTTCGTGTAACCGATTATGTGCACATCTTAGCTCTAGGAATGACGTTATCAAAGACGCTCGCCTCGGAAGTGATCTAGTGCAATTTTTTAAAATCTTGGAGGTGGTTTCAACCATACCACCCCATCATCACATCCGCCCCGCCCCTGAGAATCTTGGTAAGAATAAAATTGATTTTTTTTAGAAGTGAGACGTGATCAAGGCTCAACAACACATATCAAAGTTTGTTAATCGATTGAAAAAATAAACGGTTTTTTTTTTTTGGAGAGAATCAAAATAATAAAATATTGTGTACTTATGTCACTTTTAACTCAAAATAATAATAATAATAGTATTTAGAATAGACAGACTAAATGGAACGTTGAATACTAATAATTCGGAGTTAAAATTTGTCTCTGAAATTCGGCATTGGCCCACGAATATTCTTATAAAATAACGAATAACATGTTGTCCTCAAGTCGAGACCGGATAAAAATATAACATAACTAAAATTATTAATTTATCAAAATATCATTTAATGAGGTTCCACTTCATAAAATAATATTGGTATCTTGAACCCTAGTCTTCATTAGTTGCTCGTTGGTGTCCCCTGCAGTTTGGCGACGTCTCCCGCCGCTCGTCGGCATCTCCGTGTCTTTCTTTCCTCTATTTGTCTGAGTTTAGTCCCTCTCCATTATCTTTTGATGCCATCCTTGCTCTACATCACTAATGATTTCACATTTGTCTCATAATATAATACATAATCTTGTTTAATTACCTCACTCCTCTCCCAACATGTTACTAGTCTTTAAAGTGTAGGAACATTATTATTATTATTAGTACTAAAAACTAAAAGGGAAGGAGTAAACTTTACCAACATGCAAGTTAAGGGGTTCATTATTCTCAATAATTCAAGTCCGTGTATATATATATTCTTCAAATTAACACACCACGTGATTTTGTGAAGATTGATTGATTAATTAATTAATTAATCTTGTTACTTTGCTTATAATAATTAATAGGAGTCACAGTAAACGTTAGCGAGTGTGACACGAAGGAAGGAAAACGGTGAAGAAAGCGTAAGAGACAAATAAGCCGAAAAGGAAAAAAGAAATTAAATGAAACTGAGCCTGTCGAGTCGACCGTTGCTGAACTGAACCTCATAAATAATAAATATAAATTATAAAAAGAATCTACTCAAATAAATAAATAAAAAGAGTCTGCAAAGGCTGGAAAAGAAAAATAGGAGAAAGAACGTGGAAATAGGCAGTGTGTGTGTAGATTTTTCTCCTCCCAATCCCTGTATTTCCATATGCCCTCAATACTGGCCTCACTATTTTTCTATTATTTTCGTTATCACCCCTTTTGCCATTATAATATATCAGCTTCATGAAAAATATCATAGTATGGCTGATGACAGTGTTCATAGAATTAGAAAGTCATTGAAAAATGAGTTTGTGCCTTTTTTTTTATATCTGAGAAAAAATGGTAAAGGTTTAACTTTTTCACGATTATCTTCGATTATCCGTCTTGCCCCATGCCAATACTTTTTCATGGTTTTTGCCGAAATTCGGCAAACATCTTGAAAAATAACAAAAATATAGTATTTTTCAAGAAATTTTGCGTTTTTCGATGATTTTATTCGAGTATTTACATATGTGAGAGTGAGACTATATTTTATTTACCTATGTTTGAGTATGAAATGATTTTATTTTTGACATTTTTAATGTTTTATCAACATTATAAACTTAGTAAATATATTCTTTAAAATATTTTAGTGATTTTTCATCGATAATCCTCGATAAGTGTCGATCATCGAAAAATATCGGCAATCGGTAAGCTACAGTATTATTAGTTTTCCGTCGATAATCCGGTATATCGATTAATCCGTCAATAACGGCAAGCGATTTATCGGCAAGTTCGATAAGTTAAACCTTGGGTAAAACTGAGTAATAGGTCCGGCTAAAACATAAATATAAAGAGTTTTCGTTTTTAATTAAAAATTGCATAAAGCTATATGTGTGAAAAAATATTAAAAGAGTAAGGAAACAAAATGAGTAAAAAAAAAAAAAGGGTCAAAACAAATGAATCACTTGCTACAATTGAGCGATAAAATTGTGGATTACACTATATAGTTTATAGTTTATACTACGGAAGGCAAAAAAAAAATCTTAATCAAAGAGAAGGAAAAACTCTAACGTGGTTTGAACAACAACTCATCGCGCGCAAGAGGTTGGTAAAATGATGTTAGTTTTGCCGTCGTATGAATGTCTGTGTTTTTGCTATAGAAATTTAAAATTTGAAAACATGGAAGTTTTTCCGTCGTATGAAGATTCTGATCCTAGAAAAATCCCCATTTCTAAGCAAGAAAATTCTCAATAAAAAAAATCCCCCACCCCACGGCTCAGGCAAGGAAATTCCCTTAAAGAAGAAGAAACAAAACCATTGGCATTAACATCTGCGACTCGCGACTCCCTATTCACAGTCGCGACGAATCGCGACGCAGGGCGTGTAGTCGCGACGAATCGCGATTCGTGCGTGTGGTCGCGATGGGAGCTGGGCGATCCGCGTGATGGGCGATCGACGACTCTCGCTGAGCCACGTCAGCAATCCGTAAGAAAGGGGAGAAAATGTGTTTCTTTGTGGCATTAATATTATGTTTTTACACGAAATTAATTACCCAACTACAATTTTTACCCACTTTACTCGAATTCCAACCCAAAAATTTAAAATTTCAACATTTTCCCCCCAACTTTATTCACCCACTTCACCCACCTCAATAATTATTCACCCACCCAACTCTCTCCTCAAATCCTATAAATACCACCTCTCCCACCCTCATTTCCTCACCAACAATCTTCCAACTCTCTCTCAAATTCTCTCAACTCTCTGAGTTTTTCCCCTCTAAAGCTCTCAAGTTCTCAAATTTCCCATTATGTCTCGAAGAAGTGGTGGTAGTTCCGGGGGTCGTAGGGCGGCTAGGGATTTGGTACCCGATTTTAATGTCGGGGAGCAATCGCAACCTACGCCCGAGGGCTACATTCCCGTTATAGAAACACTTCTTTCCCCACCAAATCCAAATTATCCGACACACGTTCCGGCATCAATGGTCAACAACACGCTACGTCGATGTAGGGAGACAGGAACCACCGATCCATTTCTTGAACTCTTGTTTCATGAAGGACCCGCCGACGACCGCAGGGAGGGCCCACTTCAACCGCCGGAGGAACCGCCTCAAAGACACGATCTTGCCGGGGAGGAGGACCTTCCGACTCCGCACCATTCCTCCGTTGTCGGCTTTCTCCACTCTCTTCCAATCACGAAACCGGCGAAGGCTCCGTCCAACGTCCTCGACGTGCTCGACGTCCGCGTCCGGCAACATGGTAATTATGTTAATTATTATTATTATTTTAATTATTATTATTTTAATTATTTTAGTTTAATTAATTAATTTGTCACGTCTCTTGAAAGTCTTAGTATGCTCTGTGGTTGCGGTTCCGACTGATCTTTCACATCAGAAACGAATTTCTTGAGATTTAATAATCATTTAATCATATTAATTTAATTAAACTTTAAATGGTTACTTAAATAAGTTAAAAAAAATTAAAAAATGTAATTTGTATGTGTGGTAATAATTATAAAGTTCTTATTGGATTATGGTGTCTTAGAAAGATTGGTTTATAAATAAGGTTTGCTTTGCAATCTCCTCCAAGCTAGCTTGGGAACCTCGGGGAGTTCTGTCTAGAAAAGCTTGGGCCTAAAGGGAGATCATAGTATCCTTTCCAGTCGATCTCGCCGTGGAACCTCGGGGAGTTCCGTCTAAAAGAGCTTGATAATTATTTCCACACATAAGAAATACCATTTTTAATTTTGTTAACTTTTTTATTTAACCTTAAGACATTTAATTAAATCAATATGATTAATAATAAACTTTATGACATTTAAAATTGTTTTTCCTTTTGTTTTAATAGACTAAATCCTCATAGTCTGGCGTGGGGACGACCAAACACGGCCGCGGTGTAGAAATTTTTTCATGAAGATCGGCACATCAACGATCGAGGCGAGCGTGTTAAACATGCCACATGCAAAAAGTGCGGGACAGTTCTAGACGGGATGGGGGAGCGGGGAATCGGATACTTGAACCGGTACGCAAATGTGTGCTTCCCAACAGGGGAGCTCGATGACGTAAACACAGCACAGGTAAGTGCTCTTTTTGCTGTGAATTTACGGAAAGGACACTCGAATGGATTCTTTCTACAGGCGTTCCGCTGAGTTTTGTCGAAAATCCCAACCATACACGATATATGCAAAGGAACCGTTCGTTTTGCTTCGGTGCTATTCTAGACCCTCGTCTTTCGGATGCATATTGGCCAATGATGATAGCGATCGGAGAAAATATAGGGGTGGATTATCGTAATTATGTTAATGTTGTTAACGAAGCTTTTTATGAATTGTACAGTGAATACAACAAACGGTTCCCTCAATTCAGCGCACAGGAGGAGCAAAGGGCAGTGATGGCAAGCCCAACCAAGACGGGATTAGACTTCAGCCGGAGACTCAAGCAACGGGTAAGTCGCGGGGATTCCACTACGCCGTTGGCGGGCGACACGGACGGCCAACCGGCAGAATTGAAGCGCTACTACGGCCTGCTATTCGACGAAGAATCCGACGAGTTCGATGTGATAAGGTGGTGGAAGATTCAACGGGACAGATTTCCGCTATTGGCAAGAATGGCGAGGGATATACTGTCCATCCCTATTTCCAGCGTTGCTTCGGAGAGCGTTTTTAGTACGGCTCAATATCTCATCAACGACCGGCGGGTGTCAACCACCAACACACACGTCGAGCAGATTGTGGTGTTGAATGATTTGTTGTTCAACCCCCCCGTGATTGCCGAACGCTCCGAACCAAGCGAACTGGAGCTAATGACGGAAAGGTTCAACGCAATGTTCCCCGAGTAATGATGTGCTCTTTCCTCTCTTGGTTTTATGTCCCTAAGGAGGGTTTTACAAGAGAGGTTTTAGTGAGGCATCTTGTAATATTTACACTGAATATTTACAGCTCTCTTCCACCTTATTGTAATATTCACAATGAATAATACAACTTCCTTTTTTTTAATATATCTTCTTATCGTATTTAATTATATATTTGTTGATTAAATTTGTTCAATTATTAATATGTTACAAATTAATATTTATTAACATATAAATCAAACTTATTAATATGTTACAAAATAATAATTACAACATATTTAAATAATTTTGAAATAAATTAATTACAAATAATAATTATAAATAATAAACATATTTAAATATAGTTTTGAAATAATTGATAAAGTTTGATAATTAAATTCGAGTAAAAAATAACCAAGTTAAACATTAGAAACAATTAGATACATATGCCGCAAACATTAAAAACAACGTGGTCCAAGCTGCTCGCAGGTTCGCGATGTGTCGCGGCACAGAGTCGCGACCCGTCGCGACGCGTGAACTCGCGATTTTAGTCGCGACTTGTCGCGGGGTCGTAACTCGCGAGCTCTATATGAGAGTCATGAGCTAGAAAAGGCTATTCTCACGATAATAATTAGAGATTAAATGATTGTTTGTCGTTTTTGGGCTACAATATCTGCGTGTTTATGCTAATGTCGGGAAAAGAGTTGTGTCGTTTTGCTGGTCAAACATGGAAGAAAGTTGCTACAGTCTACTGTCATGTCTTGCCTATAGAGCTGCACACGAGCCAATCGCGACCGATCGCGACTAAAGTCGCCAAAATCGCGAATTGGCCGGTCGCGATGCGTCGCGGCGTGCCTGGTCGCGATGCGTCGCGACGTGGTCGCGATTTAGCGAGGAAGGACCAAAAAAAGGGCTGCGGCAAAAGTTATTTTTTGTTTCCAATGTTTAATTTTATTAGTTTTTATCCGAATTAAAGTATTAAATTATGTAAACTTATTATTTAAACTTTATTTATTTCAAAATTAATATTTTAGTATGTTATTATTGTGTAACATATTATTAATTTTAAATTATAAGTTAATTTTTAAGTTGTAATATATGTTAATAAGTATGTACGTATACCATATTAATAATTATTAAAATTCTAAAACAAATAAGTAAATATGATAAAACAAGATATTAAAAAAAAAGTTGTATTATTCATTGTGAATATTACAATATGGTGGAAGAAGTTGTAAATATTCAGTGTAAATATTACAAGATGCCTCACTAAAACCTCTCTCGTAAAACCCTCCTTAGGGACATAAAACCAAGAGAGGAAAGAGCACATCATATTGGCGTTTACATTGCGTCACTCGGGGAACCAGTCGTTAAACCTTTGCGTCATAAGCTCTAGGTCGGTTGGCTCGGTCCGTTGGGCGATGGTGGGGTTGCGGAACATCCAATCGTTCAACACCACCGCTTGCTCGAGGTGTGTGGGAGTTGTTGACGCCCTCCGGTCGTCGATTATATGCTGAGCCGAGCTGAACGCGCTCTCCGAAGCAACGCTGGAAATGGGGATGGACAGTATATCCCTCGCCATTCTCGCCAATATCGGGAATCTTTCCCGTTGATTCTTCCACCATCCAATCACATCGAACTCGACGGAGTCCTCGTCGATCCGCAGGCCGTAGTACCGCTTCAGTTCTTGCGGGGCACCGTCCGTTTCCTCCGCTCGTGCCGGTGGCGTACCGGATCCCGATGCTTCTCCGCGATCCAGTCTTTGCTTCAGTCTCCGGACAAATGCTAGGCCGGTCTTGGTTGGGCTTTCCATAACTGCCCTTTGCTCCGCCTCCACGTTGAACTGTGGGAACCGCCGGTCGTATTCACTGTAAAGTTCATAAAAAGCTTCATTAACAACCTTAATATAATCAGTGTAATCCACCCCTAGGTTTATCCCGATTGCTAACATCAACGGCCCGAATGTAAACATAATACGGGGATCCAAGATAGCACCGAAACAATACGAAAAAGGGGGTGGATCCCAATAACTTTTGAATTTTGCAACCATTCCCTCAATCATGGGCGAAATAACAGGGTCATTTGCGAATTCAGAAAAAGTGTTTGTAATTTCGTAAAGACCCGAAAGACCATGATTCAAGGAAGGTTGTCTTTGGTTTGAAAAATTTAAAGTAACAGCGTAAAAGGGTTTAAGGAATTGGGTGAATTTCTGGGCCATTTCCCATTCTGCCTCCGTGATCCGCTCCGAGGCCTCTAGTTCGGTGAGGAGGAAAGCGCTTAATGGTAATCTCTGTCTACAAACAACTGAAAGCATTAGATATGTAGAGTTCCATCGTGTATTGTTGTCTAAACCAAACTTATTAGCTTTATGATTGTGCTCTTTACAAAATCGTCTCCACCTAACAACGGTTTGAGAATGCCGGATCCAATCGACAACGCCGCGTATTTTGTCAACGTGCCCTGAAATATTTCGTTCCCCCGTTCTAGCAATTAAATTAATGATGTGACAAGCACATTTTTGATGTAAAATATTACGAAAAGGAGAACCGGGCAAACTATTTTCTAAGATAGTAATAGCGGCGTTATTGTTTGCGGCATTGTCTAACGTAATAGAAATGATACGATTTTGCAAACCCCAATCATTGAATAATTCTATTAATTTATCGGAAATGTTTTTGCCGGTATGGCGACACTCGAATGGTGACATGTTTAAAAGTTTTTGACATGGATCCCAATTCTCGTCGACGTAATGGGCGGTCAGACTCAAATAGTCGTTAAGACTCGGACCGCTCCACAAGTCGGTGGTAAAAGCAACGTTAATGTTGGACATTTTGAAAAAATCGACCAAATAATTTTTTTGCATTTTGTAAGCATTTTCCATGTCCCTGGTATACGTCGTACGGGAAAACTGTTCGTAAGACGGATTAACCCTTTGCATATATTGTGTATGCGCAGGGTTTTCCACCAAACTCATCGGTGCGCCCGTAGACAGTAACCACTCGAGGGTCCATTTCCGTAAATTTTCGGTGGTAAGAGCACTTACCTGTGCTGTGTTTACCTCGTTACCGTCTCCGTAGCACGCTTTCTTATGTCGCGTCAAGTAGCCGGTTCCTTTGTCCCCCAACGCATCGAGGGTTTCATGGCACTTCTTGCACGTGGCGATCTTGATTCGAACACCGTTCTCCACCCGTCGTTCCTCGTGAAAATAATCCCACACCTTCGCTTTGTTTGGTCGTCCCCACAACAAGGCAGGAGGACTTTCCCTATTAAAAATATACGGGAGAAAAAGGGTTAACAAAATAAAAATGGGTATTAATTTTACATGGGTTAAATATTAATATTAATCCTATTAATTAATTAAATTTCATATAGTTAATTAAAAGAGTTAACGAAATTAAAAATGGTATTTTCTATGTGTGGAAATCATTATCAAGCTCTTTTTGACGGAACTCCCCGAGGTTCCACGGCCAGATCGACTGGAAAGGATGCTATGATCTCGCTTTAGGCCCAAGCTTTTCTAGACAGAACTCCCCGAGGTTCCCAGGCTAGCTTGGAGGAGATTGCAAAGCAAACCTTATTTAAAAACCAATCTTTCTAAGACACCGTATTCCATTAAGAACTTTATAATAATCACCACACATACAAATTACCATTTTTAATCCCGTTAACTTATTAAATATCAAGAAAATCGTTTCTGATGTGGAAGATCAGTCGGAACCGCAACCACAGAGCATACTAAGACTTTCAAGAGACGTGACAAATTAATTAATTAAACTAAAAGGTAATTAAACTATAATATTTATCGTAAAAAAAATTAAACGAAATTAATTAATTAAGATAATATGATTAAATGATAATTAAATCTCAAGAAAATCGTTTCTGATGTGGAAGATCAGTCGGAACCGCAACCACAGAGCATACTAAGACTTTCAAGTGATTATTATTTAATAATTATTAATTATTAAAAATTAATTATTTTTTTTCAATTATTTTTTTTAATTATTATTTATTACTTATTAATTATTAATTATTATTTATTATTAAGTACTAACTTATTAATTAATAAAAAATTAATAATTAATTAAATAAAAAAAGGATTAAAGGTTATTACCCGGTAGAAGGACGTCGACTTCGTCGAGGACGGGCAACGGAGGCTTCACCGCTATCTTGATTGGAAGGTTGAGGAGAACCGCGGTTGTACACCCCGATATTTGAACCACGGATCGAGGGCGGCGTTTGATAGTCGTCGGGATCGGCATCGTCGGGACGTTGAGTTTGGTCGGGATCGGCATCTTCGGGACCTTGAGGTTCGTCGGGATCGGCACCTTCGGGACCTTGAGCTCCGTATTCGGCACCTTCCCGTAACATGAGATTGAAAAAAGGATCGTTGTTTCCCCCCCTACATTGAGCCACCGCGTCGACCAACTCTTGGGGCACACGGTCGGGATTGGCGTGGTGCTGGGCCACCGCCCGGACTAGACTAGGTCTTAGAGACCGTACTGTATCGTCGGGATAATCTGGATTGTGAGGGGAAGGGAATATTTCTGCCGGTAGCCTAACGGGAATGTAGTCGTCGGGACAAGTATCCGATGTTCCCCCTTGTAGAAATTGGGGTTGCAAATTCCTGGCCGCCCTTCGACCCCCGGAACTACCGCCGCTTCTTCGAGACATAATGATAGAACTTTAGGAATTTAGAAAATTGGAACTTTGGAACTTTAGAACTTTGGAGATTGAGAGTGGAAAAAACTTGGAGAGTTGAGAGAATTTGAGAGAGAGTTGAGAGATTGTTGGTGAGGAAATGAGGGAGGAAGAGGTGGTATTTATAGGGTTTTGGGAGAGGGTGGGGTGGGTGAATAATTATTGTGGTGGGTGAAGTGGGTGAATAATTGTGAGGAGAAAGTGGGTGAAAAAATTTTGAAATTTGAAATTTTAGGGTTGGAATTCGAGTAAAGTGGGTAATAATTGTGGTTGGGGAATAAAATTCGGGTAAAAATTGTGTTATTTATGCCCCAAAAGGACAAAATCACGCGGATCGCTGACGTGGCAAGATCTGGGCCGTCGATCGCTTCACGCGGATCACGCCCTGACGCGTCGCGACCAGAGCCCGAGATCGCGACGCGTCGCGACTTTTGCCGCGTGAATCGCGACGCGTCGCGACTGGCACTGTATGCGTCGCGACGCGTCGCGTCGTCACTGGCGACGTCGTTTGCTCGGCTCTACTTGCCTACATATCCTATCCTCTGGATGCCATCATTTAATTTTAAAAAAAAAAAAATCTAATTTTTGGACTTGTTAGGGGCTCAATTATTTTGAAAAACTAAGACTAATTAAAAAAAAGTATTATTTGGTTTCTCTGAGGTCTTACTAATACGACATAATACAAACAACAAAAAAGTATTAGTGTATGAGTTGATATGAAATTCGATACGTGCAGTCACACTATGTTAAAAATGTTAAAAAAAATTAATTTATAATAAAATTTTGTTAATTTAATATTTGATAAATTAATAATTTTAATTAAACTTATTGTTATTTAATTCTAACTAAACCTGTAAATACAGTAATCGGAAAATCGGATTTCCGGAACCAGAAAATCCGGTTCCGGATTTTCTATTTTTTTCGGAATCCGTTTTTTTAATTTTAAAAAGAAAAAAAGAAAAAGAAAACATATACTTTATAATTTATATATCAAACCGGTTTATACTTTATAATTTATATATTAAAAAAAAACAGAACAAATCTGGAACCGGATTTTGCTTTCCGGAAAAAATCCGGAACCAGAAAATCCGGTTCCGAATTTTTCCGGAAACGTGAAAAACAGAACCCGGATCCGGGTTCTGTTCTATATTTACAGGTTTAATTCTAACTCTAGAGCAACTATTTATTATAAGCGAATAACCATTTAAAAAATATTTAAGTCTTAGTTGATATATAAAATTAATAATTTAATATAAATAAAAAAATTAATTATACAATTCATTATAAAATTACAATAAATAAAAAATAATATTACAGAATTAAATGTGCAGGTGCGGTTTAGTAAAAACATAAAAGTATTAATTAGTTCTTATCATTAATTGTAGATAGAAAAGCCAATGGGCATATAATACAAATGCTGAAACTACACACAAAAGTTCATCGGTCCAATAGTTTTTTTAGTTTTCATCAAATAGACAAATATGTAAGGCGTATTTTATAATATTTTTAAAGCAAAAAAGTTATTTAAATTAAATAACTTGGGTCACTTTTCTATTAATTAACATGAAAAAAATATGGACAAATTAATAGCTTTCTTATATGTAAACATATCTTCAAATTAAATAAAGAGAAGAAAATAATACACAAATTAAATGATCTCCAATTAATAAATGGAAGAAAATAAAAGGCAAGATATGCGGTGAGGGAGTAGAAGCGTGTACTTTGTATAATCGTTCTTGGCACGTGGCTTTCTTTTGGGCCGCTACTAATGGGTCATAACTTGGGCCATTTCTTATCGTTAAATTGGGCCTATTGTTTTTTTTAATTATTTTTCTCGTTAAGAAGTAGTTCGGGGATAGTCAAAATTTATAAGACTCAAAGGGTATTTTTCTCTTTAAAAAATTTAAATTCATGAAAAAATTATCAACAAATCGATATTTTTAGTACCAAAAGAAAAAGACAACCTCAATTAATATAAAATAAGTAGACTCTGTAATTAGAGGACTTTTCAAGTTTCAACTGAGGATTGAGTAAGCCGACTCTAAGTTTTAACACTATTTTGGTATTAAATTTAGTATTAAAAATTACACTGTTTTAGTATACTTATAAGTTTTAACACCATTATATTTTCACCTGACACAAATTTTTACAATAAAAAGAATATTATCTATAATTATATTAATAAATCAAAGACACTCTTTTTAGTAATTTCGAAAAAATCTTTTTTTTTTTTTTTTATAATTAATTCATCTTTTTTGTTGTCACTATTTTAGCGACATTAGATAAGTCATAATTATAGAATAGTTTATTTCAACAACGTAAAAATCATAGTTCTTAATAGATAGAAATTTATTTTTAATATTTGTAATTAATAATAATAATAATAATATAAATTACGTGAAAACATTAATAGAATATTAACATGTCAATAATGAAATTTCTTTGATATTAAATACTTCATACATTTATTTTTACAAAAAAATCACTTTCTCAAAATACATTACTTATTCTCTTAAGGGTTAATCCCGGCAAAAGTATCATTACTTTGAAAATGTGGCCCACTAAGTACCAGTTCTTTTTTTTAACCGGATAAAGTACCAGTTCTCTTGATTTGGACCTTCCGTTATCTGATCGTCTTCATCTGTTACTCCGAGCCACGTGTCAATCAGAGGATGCCTTCTCAATATTTTTTAGTTTTAATTCCGGCGAAAGTACCATTACTTTTAAAATATAGACCAACAAGTACCCAAAAAAAATTAATTGGGAAAAAATTCCAATTCCAATTCCAATTTTAGTTTTATTTTTATTATTATTGATTGTTGAACTAGCAATTTATCTTTAATTATTCAACTAAGAACTGAAATGTAATGTAAGAGTGCTTTTATCGTAATTTCTCCATAATAATTTGTTATGTAAGCACATACGATTCAAGGAAATACATATCAAATAGTTTCAAAATACTAACCATACCAATTACATATCATATCCCATGGCAAATACATATCAAATAGTTTCAAAATACAAACCGTACCAAAATATAAATTCAAATTGGTCAAAAACAAGTGCAACATGATAATGTTCACAATGAAAACGTAACATCAGCTTACGGAAAAAGAAAAAAAAAATACTTCAAAATAGTCAAGTACATCAAGCTTCTGATTGAGATTGAGACGGAACTCGAGGAGGTGTTGGTTGAGAACCTTGAAATGGCCAAGATTGAGTATGAATTTGAGAAGACGGCGTCGCATTAGCCGCTCGAGCAGCTTGCCGTATCCTCCGCTCATTTTTTGCTAGAGTTTCAGGATTAGGATTTTTCTTGGGCGGTCTCCCCATCTTTTTGTTGGAAATCACGTCTCGGATTCCGTATAATTATCACGATTTATACGTCCGAACCGTCAGGGTAACATTTAAAAATTATTTTAAAGCGGAAAACTTGTTATCCAAACAACGGTCCGAATATTGGATAATAACCATATTCCAATATCTGATAAATATTATGCAATTTAATGTTCATAACTCATTATTAATAAACTAGTCATAATAGGAAATAAATAGAAAGCAGTAAATGTTTGCATTTATTAACCCAATGCATAAGGCCGTACCTCGTTTGGCGATTTCGGCTGCGCACTCTGAGTCGGGCAGGGCTCCGCCGTTGCTGAGGGAATCTCCCGTGATCTTCCGGGATATTCTCCTGGAATCCTCGTACCGAAGCGTGGGCTTCGCCGGCAGGACTCCGTCGCAAAACTTTAACTGATGGTTCTTTTTAAGCTTCCGGAGAAATAGTCTCCTAAGCCGAACCAGAAGAAGAGATCAGAGAGAAAATTCGCAGACCCTGAAGGAGAGGGCGAGTTCGAATTTTTCTCTGGGGAAAGGTGTGAAAAATGTGTAGAATGAGCTCCCTATTTATAGGCTCAAGACTGTAACCGATTTGGAGATATTCCCTCCCTAAATTCGAATTTCATTAATTAAATATAATTAATTATCTCAATCCAATGGTCCAGATTTAATCTCATCTAAATCCAATGGATATAATTAATTAGGGATTTAATTAAATAAGAAAGATTTAGATAAATCAAAAATCCAATCTTATCTTCTTATATCATAAAATTCGAATTATATTATATATATATATATATATAAAATTCGAATTCTTATTATCTCAATCCAACGGTTGAGATGATTCCTTAACCGATCTAATGGATCAAATAAGTTTAGGATAAATTAAATTATTAAAACAATTTTTCGAATTTATCCATAAATGTAATTCGAATATATATACATATATATATATATAATTAATCAATTCTTAATCCGACGGCATAGATTAAATCTTAGACCGATCTAACGGATATAATTGATTAATCAAATTCGAAAAATAAAACTTGGTCACCAAGTTATTAATTTCGAATTCATCAATATCCTAATCCAACGGTTGATACTAAATCATAACCGATCCAATGGATAATATTGATTTTAGGGATTTGCCAAAATACCAAAACATTTGGTACTTATGCCGCAAATATGGAAATACTAAATCAAGCCATTCGAATTTACCTAGGGTTTTATATAACAAACCCTAATTCGAATTTACACATATTAATATATATATAAATATATATATTCATTTATTAATATAAATCCATTAATCATTAATTAATTATTAATAAGATATTAATAATTAAATTATATTAATAAATCCTGATCTCAATATCACACATAAAAATGTCATGGTGCCACACCATCATTTAAATTCGTGACATGTGATTTAATTTCAAAGTTTATCGAACCGATCATAAACTTAGAAAATCCATAAATCACTAACCGTAAGTCGAAATGACTTGGTTCAAAAAGCAAAGTTGCCTAGAATTTAATTTCCAACAACATGGTGGTGATAGAAAATCTAAATTCTAACTTTATTTTTTTTCAGTTAATTTCGTGTACCAAAATATGATACTTTTGCCACGCCTACGATAAAACTATCTGATGTCTGACACAGACCTTTCAGTTTTATAAGTCAAGGCAAATGATTAAACATTATCCAGAATGTATTTTAATCACGTACGTATCATCTGTTACGGAGCTATCCTGGGGACCATGGACCCGTATCACTTAAGCTCCAACGAACTGCTAGTTGTTCGTCAAACCGCGAAGTGATTCCACTATAGACCCGAGGCTGCACTCTTTAGTGATACGGTATATATTATTCCCTTTATAATAGCAGGGTGTCCATTGATACAATCAAATTCGGGTTATTGATCTTTCACTTGATGATTCATAAATGAGCAGGCGGTTTTTACCGTTATGCCCCTCATTGTATTTACTTCCTTGACTCAGTCAGCAATATCATGAGTAACCCACTTATGGTTTCGATTCATAAGTTGCGCATGGGTATCTCTCACTTCTCACCACCGACAATCAAGGGAATCATCATCACTCTAAGGAGAGCTGTGTGATGCCCATGTCTATGACCAAGCTACCCTTACTGCTGACTCTCATGTTCCCAAAATAATAGTGTTGGGAACAGCTGTAATATTTCGTGTTCTTTAACGGTTAAATCAAAGAACAATCAAGTCAGCAGCTTGGACTCAAGATCACTCAGGACTTAGATCGAATATCCATTTGATCATCTACTAGTGACTCAACTTCAAGTTATCAGTGACGGTCTTATATGATGACTTCCGGAGTTTAAGTCAGGTCCAGTCCAGTATTAAGACACTTCATACTTAATGCACTTCTAGTGAGTGTGACACACACAAAATCCAGAATAGGATTATCACTTAGTCACATTAATGACCTTAAACGATTAATGGGCTCCCACCCAGTTGATCAGGTCACGAACATTTTAAGTTCATTTATTATGATTATTAATTCTTCCTCACATTGACTCTGTTGTGATTATAATAACATAATTGCATCCTTTATGAACTAAGGAATCAAACATTCTATTTTACTCTACCAGAAACTATAATAAGATTATCATAATAAGCATCATCTTTATTCAACGACTTGTCATAATCTTTTACAAAGGGATAAAATATCTTGTTTAAGGACACAAGATATGTTTTGCCTTCTATATGTTTTACAATATGGTATTTGCGTTCTATATGTTTTGCCTTGTTATGGTCTCTGGGCTCTTTAGAATTTGCCACCGCACCACTGTTGTCACAGTATAGTATTTGGGGCCCGTCTACATCTGGAACAACTCCCAGTTCTATGTAGAAATTCTTGAGCCAAACTGATTCTTTGGCTGCCTCACAGGCTGCCACATAATCAGCTTCCATGGTGGAATCTGCGATACAGGATTGCTTTATGCTTCTCCAGAATATCGCTCCACCAGCAAGGGTGTACACTGCTCCTGACGTCGACTTTCTCGCGTCTCTATCAGACATAAAGTCTGAATCAGTGTATTCTAGTGGATTCAGTTCTGATCCTGAAAACACTAACATATAGTTTCTCGTTCTCCGAAGATACTTGAGAATGTTCTTCACTGCAGTCCAGTGAGCCATACCAGGGTTGGATTGATATCTGCTAACAATTCCCACAGCGTAACAGATGTCTGGCCTAGTACACTGCATAGCGTACATCAGACTTCCCACTGCTGAAGCATAGGGTATTCTCCTCATCACGTCTTGCTCTTCCGAAGAAGTTGGGCATTGTTTCCTACTAAGGAATACTCCATGTCTGGTTGGTAAATTATCTCCCTTGGAGTTTGCCATTGCAAAACGTTCAAGCACCTTATCAATGTAAGTTGCTTGCGATAAGGCTAGAAGCCTGTTGTTGCGATCCCTGAATATACGGATCCCAAGAACATAGCTGGCTTCTCCCATGTCCTTCATTTGGAATTGCGTAGATAGCCACGCTTTTACGTCCGATAGTTTCTTCACACTGTTTCCAATGAGAAGAATATCGTCGACGTACAGAACAAGAAAAATTTCCACGGTTTCGTCATTGAGTTTATAAATGCAGGCCTCAGTGACATTTTGAATGAATCCATAGGTTTTGATGGTTTCATCAAACCTTAGATTCCAGGATCTGGAAGCTTGCTTTAATCCATAAATGGATTTAAGTGATCTACAAACTTTCCCTTCTTGACCCTGTTGCACGAACCCTTCTGGTTGGTCCATATAGATGTTTTCGTCAATGTACCCGTTCAGGAATGCGGTTTTGACGTCCATCTGCCAAATCTCATAATTGAGACTACAGGCTATGGCCATGAGAATCCGGATGGACTTGAACTTAGCGACTGGAGCGAAGGTTTCATCGAAATCAATACCTCCCCTCTGGGTAAAACCCTTAGCCACTAGTCTAGCCTTGAAGGTTTCAACCTTCCCGTCCACTCCTCTCTTTCGCTTGTATACCCACTTACAGCCAATGGTTTTGAAACCATCCGGTAAGTCTACAAGTTCCCAGACTTCATTAGAATCCATAGATTCTATTTCTTGGTTCATGGCTTCCTGCCATTCTCCCTTATCAGGATCCTCCATAGCTTGTTTGTAGCCTATGGGATCTTCAACACTAGTGTCTGTGACAGCTAGGTGAAATTCCAACTGGGTGTGCTCGTAGCGCTCAACAGGTCTTTTGAACCTCCCACTACGTCTGAGTACCCTTTGGTTCTGATTTGGGACCGTGGTTTCGGCACTCTCTTTTGATAACAGACACTGTTATCTTATATCTGTGACACTATGTCACTTGGCTCAACAATTAATTTGCCTTTAATTTCCTTTAAAGAGTTTGTCATGATTATGATCAACCCTTTTTGACAAAAGAACTCAGATGTTTACTCAACATTGTATGGGATCAAAGATGAATTTTACTAAAAATTAAAAAATTAAAATGAAAGGTTTTCAAATCACCTTTCATGAGATCCAAAATAAATGATTGAATAAACAAAAAGAGTTTCTTTATTGTGCCAAAATTATTCTCCGAGACTCTCGGATGACTTCCAGCAATCACTCCTTGGCTGCTTCTGAAAAACAAAGAATGTCACACGTTTCAGTTTTAGATCTTTGGAGAAAAGACTTTCTAAAACAAATGTGTGATAAATAAATTATCAGGTGAGACACTCACCTTTCTCATTCTTCTTTTCATTTTGGAACTTGGGACAATCTCTTTTCCAATGTCCCGCTTCCTTGCAAAGGAAGCATTTTCCTTTCTGAGCAGCCTTTTTGCTTTCTGTCTTTGGCTGGAAATTCTTCCCCCACTTCCTTTTAGGACTGGGCCTTTTCTTCATCATCGAGTTTTTGGAGGAAGAACCCTTCTTGAACATCACGTTCAATTCAGATTTCTTCTTAACCAAACCCGAGATGTCCTCAAAGGTTTGCAACTCATTAATCAACTGTGTCAAACCATACTTAAGTTTGTTCATAATGTAGTTGCTGGTGAATGGAACGAACTCAGGTGACAGCGAGTTAAGAATGATGCTGATCTGAGATTTCTCATCCACCACGGCCCCATGCAGCTCAGCCTCATTGAACCAATTGGTCATACTCATGACATGGTCACGAACATATGTCCCTGGTTTCATTTTGGCATTCATGTAGCGACGAGTCGCTTCATGTTGAGCTTGCTCAGACTGCTTTCCATACATACCTTGGAGAGATTCCATGATATCATAAGCAGCGTCCTTTTCCTCTAGCTTGACTCTCAGCGAATCAGTCATACTAGCCAGCATGTATGCCTTAGCACGATTGTTCGCATGATTCCAAGAGTCATAGAGTTCCTTTACACCTTTTGCGCTATTAGCAGCCGGTGAAGGGGGACATTCATCAGTGAGAACAAAACGTATGTTTTCACTGATCAAGACAATATTAATGTTGCTCTTCCATTTTGGAAAGTTACTTCCGGTGAGAGTGTTGTTCGAAAGCAGTGACATGATTGGATTTGACATTTTAACTGGCATTGAAAAAGAAACTTATTAAACTTTATTATAGGTAGAATGTTTTAGAAAAAATGTTTTATTTGAAATAGTTACATGATGCAAACATGTTCTGGGTAAAACGTTAAATAAACCCTTTAACTATTTCGTGATAATTTAACCGACTGTACACGTCGTTGCCGTCCTTAGTGGCATGGTCACTCTAGGGTGACTCGCGGTGTCAACCGTGTAGTTTGGTTAAACTAAGTTTTAGTCATAAACTTAATTAATATTCATAACAAGAACCACCAAGTTCTCTATGATTATTAACTATCACCATAGACGGTCAGGAAGCACCAACTTCCGTGCAAGCTTAACCCATTATTTTTGGTTCTCGGGATCCTCTTGGGAACGTCGTCCTTAGGGAATGGTCACACTAGGGTGACTCGCGGTCCATTTCCAAGATTCCTCTGTCCCCATATTCTTTTGGAACTATCACGTTGTCAAACCTCCCACAAGCACACCTTCCCTTAGGGAATGGACACACTAGGGTGACTCGAGGCGGTGTGGTCAGCAGACCTTGTGTTAGTAATAATGGAGACCTTTAATGTATTCTATACTTGCCATTGTTTTTTAGAGATAACGTTTTTTATTTATTATATTAAGTTATAAAAACTTAATATATAAACTATTAATGACACATTAATGGTTTATTTCGGATTTATTTATTACGTCTCGTAATTAAATAATCCCCTTTTATTGTGTTTATTATTTTGTCGGTAGTGATAGATCAATTCGTACGCTCTCCAGGTCGATGGGAGGGGTCCTAACCGGTCACCCAGAAGTGGATGGTGAACCGGCCCCACTTTTGATTCCCTCTTCCTAAGGCAAGATTGTACGATTGAAATTTTTCCGACTCATAATAAACACATTTACATTTACTCTTTATTATTTATATCTATCCTAAATATGACATATTAATAATGATCCAAACATAGACACTATGTTTAAGGGTTATGAAAATAGGTTATAATAAATTATATCTATGATGAATATAATTAATTATTTCTAGGGATCCGGGTCGGAATAAATTCCGACCCATAATTTAAAATTATGTACGTGGGCCCTCCGGGCCTAAGCCCGGGCCCACATCCCTAGGATAGGCCACGCCCAACCAGCCGAGAAAGGGCCAGGGCAGCGCCAACCTCGTGCTGGGCCAGCAGGCCCATTCCGCTGCCAAGCAGCGTGGGCTGCTGCCAGGGCGCGAGGCCCATTCCGCTGCCAGGCAGCGTGGGCCGCACCCAGGGCGCGAGGCCCAGGCGCTGCGCGCCAGGGCAACCCGCAAGGGTCTCGCCCTGGGCCTCGCCCTGGCGTGGGCTTCGCTACGGGCCTGGCCCGTGGCGATTAGGGTTTTGACCCTGGGGCTGCAGCGGCAGCCCCTGGTCAGCCCTTGCCACGGGTTGGGCTGCTCCTAGCAGCCCGGCCCTTTTCCCGGTCCGATATTTTCGGGTCGGGAATTAATTAAATTAATATTAAAATATCTAGAAATAAATTTCAATTTTAATTATTAATTTATTCATCAAATAATTTGTTCTTTAAACCCATTAATTAAATTACGTAATTATTTATCCTTGAACCATGGCTCTGATACCAATTGTTGGAAATCACGTCTCGGATTCCGTATAATTATCACGATTTATACGTCCGAACCGTCAGGGTAACATTTAAAAATTATTTTAAAGCGGAAAACTTGTTATCCAAACAACGGTCCGAATATCGGATAATAACCATATTCCAAGATCTGATAAATATTATGCAATTTAATGTTCATAACTCATTATTAATAAACTAGTCATAATAGGAAATAAATAGAAAGCAGTAAATGTTTGCATTTATTAACCCAATGCATAAGGCCGTACCTCGTTTGGCGATTTCGGCTGCGCACTCTGAGTCGGGCAGGGCTCCGCCGTTGCTGAGGGAATCTCCCGTGATCTTCCGGGATATTCTCCTGGAATCCTCGTACCGAAGCGTGGGCTTCGCCGGCAGGACTCCGTCGCAAAACTTTAACTGATGGTTCTTTTTAAGCTTCCGGAGAAATAGTCTCCTAAGCCGAACCAGAACAAGAGATCAGAGAGAAAATTCGCAGACCCTGAAGGAGAGGGAGAGTTCGAATTTTTCTCTGGGGAAAGGTGTGAAAAATGTGTAGAATGAGCTCCCTATTTATAGGCTCAAGACTGTAACCGATTTGGAGATATTCCCTCCCTAAATTCGAATTTCATTAATTAAATATAATTAATTATCTCAATCCAATGGTCCAGATTTAATCTCATCTAAATCCAATGGATATAATTCATTAGGGATTTAATTAAATAAGAAAGATTTAGATAAATCAAAAATCCAATCTTATCTTCTTATATCATAAAATTCGAATTATATTATATATATATATATATATAATTCGAATTCTTATTATCTCAATCCAACGGTTGAGATGATTCCTTAACCGATCTAATGGATCAAATAAGTTTAGGATAAATTAAATTATTAAAACAATTTTTCGAATTTATCCATAAATGTAATTCGAATATATATACATATATATATAATTAATCAATTCTTAATCCGACGGCATAGATTAAATCTTAGACCGATCTAACGGATATAATTGATTAATCAAATTCGAAAAATAAAACTTGGTCACCAAGTTATTAATTTCGAATTCATCAATATCCTAATCCAACGGTTGATACTAAATCATAACCGATCCAATGGATAATATTGATTTTAGGGATTTGCCAAAATACCAAAACATTTGGTACTTATGCCGCAAATATGGAAATACTAAATCAAGCCATTCGAATTTACCTAGGGTTTTATATAACAAACCCTAATTCGAATTTACACATATTAATATATATATATATAAATATATATATTCATTTATTAATATAAATCCATTAATCATTAATTAATTATTAATAAGATATTAATAATTAAATCCAAATAATTAAATTATATTAATAAATCCTGATCTCAATATCACACATAAAAATTTCATGGTGCCACACCATCATTTAAATTCGTGACATGTGATTTAATTTCAAAGTTTATCGAACCGATCATAAACTTAGAAAATCCATAAATCACTAACCGTAAGTCGAAATGACTTGGTTCAAAAAGAAAAGTTGCCTAGAATTTAATTTCCAACAACATAGTGCTGATAGAAAATCTAAATTCTAACTTTATTTTTTTCAGTTAATTTCGTGTACCAAAATATGATACTTTTGCCACGCCTACGATAAAACTATCTGATGTCTGACACAGACCTTTCAGTTTTATAAGTCAAGCCAAATGATTAAACATTATCCAGAATGTATTTTAATCACGTACGTATCATCCGTTACGGAGCTATCCTGGGGACCATGGACCCGTATCACTTAAGCTCCAACTAACTGCTAGTTGTTCGTCAAACCTCGAAGTGATTCCACTATAGACCCGAGGCTGCACTCTTTAGTGATACGGTATATATTATTCCCTTTATAATAGCAGGGTGTCCATTGATACAATCAAATTCGGGTTATTGATCTTTCACTTGATGATTCATAAATGAGCAGGCGGTTTTTACCGTTATGCCCCTCATTGTATTTACTTCCTTGACTCAGTCAGCAATATCATGAGTAACCCACTTATGGTTTCGATTCATAAGTTGCGCATGGGTATCTCTCACTTCTCACCACCGACAATCAAGGGAATCATCATCACTCTAAGGAGAGCTGTGTGATGCCCATGTCTATGACCAAGCTACCCTTACTGCTGACTCTCATGTTCCCAAAATAATAGTGTTGGGAACAGCTGTAATATTTTGTGTTCTTTAACGGTTAAATCAAAGAACAATCAAGTCAGCAGCTTGGACTCAAGATCACTCAGGACTTAGATCGAATATCCATTTGATCATCTACTAGTGACTCAACTCCAAGTTATCAGTGACGGTCTTATATGATGACTTCCGGAGTTTAAGTCAGGTCCAGTCCAGTATGAAGACACTTCATACTTAATGCACTTCTAGTGAGTGTGACACACACAAAATCCAGAATAGGATTATCACTTAGTCACATTAATGACCTTAAACGATTAATGGGCTCCCACCCAGTTGATCAGGTCACGGACATTTTAAGTTCATTTATTATGATTATTAATTCTTCCTCACATTGACTCTGTTGTGATAATAATAACATAATTGCATCCTTTATGAACTAAGGAATCAAACATTCTATTTTACTCTACCAGAAACTATAATAAGATTATCATAATAAGCATCATTTTTATTCAACGACTTGTCATAATCTTTTACAAAGGGATAAAATATCTTGTTTAAGGACACACATGTCCAACACTTTTTCACCTTGACGGGCTGCAGTTAAAAATGAGAAATTAATTACTACATAGTTCAATAAAATGAGCAATTACTACATAATTAGACAACTTCAATAAAATGAATCATACCGGTGCTACTGTAGGATTTTTGCACGTTTGACGCTTATGGCCTTGTTGACCACAATTTCTGCAAGTGTTGATCTGTCCGGTTTTGCGAGTCTTTGTTGAATTCGGCGGTTCTTCATTACTCCGATTTCTCTTATTCTTTGGTCTTCCAGGCATGGTAGTTTCAATTGGAGGATGAATTATACTTCCACCAGCATTTGGCCACTTGTCAGATGACGGCATTGGGGCCACAGACTGTCGATATTGAGCAACGAAGGCGTCCCACTTATAAACGTCATCAATGTAATCGTACACATTCATCTTATGAGTCCACATAGCCGTCAATGCGTGAGCACACGGAATACCACTCAATTGGTAACCCTGGCAAGTACACTTTCTCGCCTATACATCTACTGAGAATGACTCGACAAACTTATTTCTTTGGAAGTCGACCTGAAATACGGTCGAGTCCGCCCTAGTGCACCTACAGTACCGCATATCTTGCATATTCTTCTGAATTACTCTTTGGATCCTTGGTGCCACGGGCTGCCTCCACTTATCGATACTAAGGCGTTTCACATAAATCCTTGTCATTAACCAATGTCTTATCACCTCCAACATGGATATAATTGGCTTGTCCCGACCATCCAATATGTCAGCATTGAAGCTTTCACAGAAGTTGTTAGTGAGCATATCACACTTATTTATTTCCTGAAAGTGTGATTTTGTCCATTGGGAAGGTGGTTTTCCAAGCAGCCACTCGTATGCTTCTACATTGACCACTTTCAGCTCTTCCATTGCACGCTTAAATAACTCGGGAGTTGTAGCTTTAGCACAATTCCTAAGTAATTGCTTCATTAATAAACCAGGAAACTGTTTTCTGAAATTAGCATGAAGACAAATGTATACTCGCTCGAACACCCTTTTCTCTTCGATCATATTCGTCTTGATTATTGTCGTGGTTCCGGGATTGAGCTTCTTCAACATCAAACAGTAGTCATGAAGAATTGCATATTGGTCACTGATTAGCCCTTCAAGAAGTGTTTTGGCCTTCTTCTTTGTTCTAGAGAACACTTTCCTGTGAAGAAAAACATAGTACAAGCATATAAAAAACTGCATTTAATTAGAAGAATTTAATATAAAGCAAATAAGATAAAATTCAGTGCCTGCCTGCTAACATGTGAAAACTTCGTACTTGTGATCAAGTTTTGGAAGTCTTGCCATTTCATATTTGGACTCACCTGGAATTGATTTAAGTATGTCTTCGCCAACCAACTAGAGTTAATATGCCGATTGTTGAGAACTATTGAACACAAGAGTATTCACTCTAAAAGTTGTTTTATCGGCAGCATCGCGCTTTGCATAAAGTTTCCAGTCACATCCTTTATCTGCACAACTTGCTTGAAGTTTGTCGGAGGTGTTGAAATCATAATTAAACTCACGATCAATGGCAATGAAGTACTCTGTTAAGGCTTCTCGGAGTTGTTCCACATTTTCAAACTCGAGCCCCAAGAGGAACTTGAAATTATCCCATCCTCTTCCCGGAGTAAAAACTTTTTTATTCTTCTTTGACAACTCATCGTAATCTTCTTCCCCGATATCTCCATTTAAACTATCAAGTTCATCGTCATCACTGTATCCATTAGAGTCTTCGTCTCGACTAATCTGTTTATTTATAGTGCTCTCCCACCATTCTTGGGCTGTGATGAAATACGGTTGTTCAACCTCATCATCTTCCATAAACTCATCCTCATCTAACCTAAACGCGTCTTCTTCTTCTTCTTCTTCTTCTTCTTCTTCTTCTTCTTCTTCTTCTTCTTCTTCTTCTTCTTCTTCTTCTTCTTCTTCTTCTTCCGTTTGTGCCTTGCTTCGTCTCCGGGAGGGTGGTCTATTTTCTTCGCCTTTACGGGTTGCTTGAACTTTATGGGCTGCTTGAGCCTTAACTTAAGCTGCTTGGGCCTTTTGTAATTTTGCAGCCTGAGTCTTTGCCACTTTCTCTTTGGCAGCCAAGGCATTAAATATTGGCCCACGAGAAGATTGTCCCACATATCTTTTTCTACTTGTTATTTGAGCTGTTACAAGAAGAGTAAACATGTGAATTGATTTTTATGCAGAGAGTAATAAACATGTAAACCAAGATGATTAAAATCTGACAAAAAATAAAATAAATTTAAGCATTTATTCAAAAAGAAATACCAAAAAGAGAATAAACTTAAGCATTTACACCATAATAAATACCTAGATCTAACTCTATTCTAATATGACAAAAAAAAAAAAAGAATAAACAATCAACAATATCATCGATGTAAGCGAAAAAGGAAAAAAGTGAGAAGATTCCAACATTCAAAAAGACAAACACATCAGCAATAAACAATACATATGTCAGGGATCACAACCAAAATAAGACTAAGTATCAATATCACATGCAAAGATTATTTCAACGACACATTTAGTGTGTATAAAGGTGAAGAACAACACAAGCTCGTCATTTTCATTTTCATCTCAGCAAAAAATTATTAGGGTAAGAAGCTTACTTAATGGAGGACCCTGTGAAGAAGGATGAGGCCAACCAGTGTCATGCAATCCACAGCCTTCATTCTCAGACATGGCGGCGATTTGAGGTGGCGAAGAGTTCTGGCGATAACAAGAAAGCTGAAAAGTTTTTCGAATAGGGTTTTTAATTTGGGGAAAATGTCGAGAGAATTAGGGATAGAATAGAGAGAATTTATTTTAATTATTCATTTCTTTTCTGATTGACACGTGGCTCGGAGTAACAGATGAAGACGATCAGATAACGGAAGGTCCAAATCAAGAGAACTGGTACTTTATCCGGTTAAAAAAAAAACTGGTACTTAGTGGGCCATATTTTCAAAGTAATGGTACTTTTGCCGGGATTAACCCTTCTCTTAATTATAACTTATATACTATATATGCTATATAAAACTTATTTGCAAAAGCAATAATAATATTAAAACTTTTTGCCGTTTGCTACAATATTGCACCAAATTTGACGCTACATTGTAGCTATAGGGAGAATGGCACTAAAATGCTGCATTAATTTACGTATCAAGAGAGATATGCGTATATTTTTATTTTTTGCAAAATCAATAACTTACAGCCTTTGCGAATTATTGATTTACGGAGTCAATAAAAAGAGTAATTTAATAAATAATATTTCATATTAAAGTTATGAGTTAGAATCGGACAATTCGAACTCCCAAAATTATATAAATATCAACATATAAAAACGGATGATGCAAATACAAATTAATAAAACTAGTGTATATTTATAATGAGAAAACAAGAACAAAATTACTGGAGCTGTAATCAATTGCGGCACTAAATACTCAAATTATTTTTGTGTACTTTTATCGTAAGCTCTTACTTAAAATTCTTGCCGCTTAATTGATAAAAGTTAAAAACTTTTACTGTTTACATAGTTTTTCACCTTAACAATCACGAAGACTTTTTATTTGAATTTACTAAGATACGTAACTGGTTCTAGATCTTCCCTCCCTCCCTCCCGTTTGAGCTCGGAAATCGTGGGCCCGAAAGTAAATTTTACAAAAATTCACTTTTGTTTTTCTTCTCAAAATAATTAATTAATAATTAATGGGCTTTTGAGGAATGCATTAGCATGATAACTCTGTAAGCTTCAGCCTCCCGCCATTAATGTCCTATCATCATCAGCTCAGCTTCAGCTTCAACAGCCCTACCCATTTCTCTTCGCCTCGACCTGGACCCATGACCACCGCCAAAGTCGCCGTCATCGGAACCGGAAGTACGTGACGTGTCTCCCCCACACTTCCTGATCTGTCCTTCTCTTTTCTGATTCACTTCTCTTTCAGTTTCTGGATCGGTCTGCGCGTCGATCCTCGCCAGGAATGGGCTCTCCGTGACTCTCTTCGATTCCGCCAGAGGCCCCGGAGGACGAATGTCTCAGCGAAGGTGATCTCATTGCCCAATGATTTGATTTAGTTTTTCTGATGATCCTCTGGTTTCTATCACTTGATGAAGATGTGTGATCGCTTGTTTATGCCGTGTCGGGCAGAGAGATAACCGAGGACGGGAAGGCGCTGTTCTTCGACCACGGCGCTCCGTTTTTCACCGTGAAAAACTCTGAAGTTCTGGGTCTTGTTCAAACGTGGGAATCTAGAGGCCTCGTAGCTCAGTGGAAGGAGACGTTCGGGACCTTTGATTGCGCCTCCAGGACGTTCGTCGACGTTGAACCGGTTTTTCTCGCAGCCCTTTTTAGCGTTTTCTTGCGAAATTGTTATTCTTGATGTCAATGTCTTCTAGGAGCGACCGAGCGTACGATACGTGGGTGTTCCGGGCATGAATTCTATATGCAAAGCGTTGTGCAACGAGGCTGGTATGATTGTAACATTATAAGGTAACTTGTTGTTTAGGGCTGAGTTCGAGTTTCCTCGATATTCTGCAGGAATTGAGAGTAACTTCTCCACCGGCGTCGGGAAACTGGAGTGGTTAGAAAGTGAAGATTCGTGGTTGTTGACGGGATTAGATGGAAGGAATCTGGGGAACTTTAACGGTGTAGTAGCTTCAGATAAAAACGTTGTCTCACCTCGGTTTACGAGTGTAACAGGACGGGCTTCGCCTCTTGGTAAGAAATCATTTCTTCAATTCTTCGTGTTTGTGCTATAAAAATCTTTCAATTTTGTATCGAGACGCAAGAACCAAAGATTATGAGCTCCAGTAAGAAAAAAGTTCTCCTTTTTCCCATCTAACCAGTGATCGAATAATCCCGAAAACATTCGTTGTGTTTTATTCTGTATCAAACTTGTTAATTTTCCTTTATTTGCGTTCGTAATTATATTTTCTTGGTCGGATTATCTATTAAGTCTGAGATACATCATCCCAACTATTTTTTTCTTTTTTCTATGTAGATTCAAAATTGGTACCGGAAATGATAGATAGGTTGCAGGGAATTCCCGTTGATCCGTGCTTTGCTCTTATGCTAGCTTTCTCGGAGCCTCTTTCTTCGGTAATTATAACCTATATGCCCACTTTCACCACCTATTTTCTGATTATAACACCGGTTGATCAATGCGCCAAATGTCTTCTTTAGATACCTTATAAAGGCTTCTCAATTATAAATTCTGAAGTTCTAAGGTGGGCTCATTGTGACAGCAGCAAACCAGGCCGGTCCGGTGATAGGTATTAATGAAATCCAGTAGTCAATTGATTAGTCGATCATTAGTTTAAAAAGGGATCGAACTGATTGTCTGGTTCTCGTTGCAGTGATAGATGGGTTCTACATTCAACAGTGGAGTATGCTCAGCGCATTATATCCGAAACGGGACTTCAGAAGCCTTCAGATGCTCTGTTGACGAGAGTCTCGGAGGAGATATTTCAAGCCTGGCAAAGCACCGGACTCGTTAAGGCTCAGCCTTTTCATCGGAAAGCTCATCGATGGTCAGTTCTTTTAGAACTTTCCTCCAGTTTTGATTGATTGGGGCGAGTGACACAATGAAACTTACCAAGTTAAAATGAACACATAACACAATATCTTGATGTAATACTAAAAAGCGGCTAAAGTACCGATATCAAAACGTAATATGCAACAAGCTAAGAGCATGTAAGCCAATCGGTAATCACCAAGACGATGATTACTGGAAACTTTATACTATCCGTGATAAATCAATTGACCGTCCCGTGTAGAACATAATTAAAGCTCTCCAAAATGATGTTTTGAGCTAAACCAACAACACAACGAAACATAATCCCGGAACCGAAGGCTTGTCATCATATTCACAGGATCTCGACTTTTGATTGGTCGCTATGAATTCAGGTACTCAATATTTTTGGAAAATACACGACGATTACTATCATATAATTAATTTATTTTTCTTCTTTTCTGCTATAATTGGAAATTTCTGGCCATCTATGCGATTCTCTTGAGTTTTGTTTGCAGGGGAAGCGCCTTTCCGGCGGCAAGCATAGCGAAAGAGGAGAAGTGCCTTTGGGACAGGGAGAAGAGGCTCGCCGTTTGTGGCGACTTTTGTGTCGGTCCCAACGTGGAAGGTGCTATCATCAGTGCCATGGCCGCTGCCTCAAAGTTTAGCGACACTCTTAGCTGCTTATAGTTCGACGAGCTTTGTGAAGATCAGACTCCATCATTCTTTGACATTATGTTTGAATCTTTATTACTTTTACTGATTTATTATAAATAAAATAAAATAAAATTAGATACAGTGAGAATGAGGACATTTTTTACTGTTTCTAAAAAGTGAGACTTATAGGGTATGAAATAGCAAGATTTGATACATAAAAATAAAACTAATAATAATAAAGATAACGCCTAAATATTAGCGACAAAATTCTTATGAATCAGAAGGGAGAGGTAAATCAATAAAAATTCCGATGCCGGGAATCGAACCCGGGTCCCCTGGGTGAAAGCCAGATATCCTAACCGCTGGACGACATCGGATCATTGATGGCATCTAAAGCATAGAATTTAATATCATAAAAACGACAATAGGTTAAATAAACTTTATTAGTTTAGGACTGTCCTTGGAGATTAAAGATATATCTTAGTAAAAATGAAATATTTTAGAAAAACGGAATTAAACGTAATGCAGATAATACATGTATAATAAATAAATTGAAGAAAACAGACTAAGGGTAAATAATATTACTCGCGATAAACTGATAAATAAAGAAAGAGAAATGAGTGGCATAAATACCTAAAAGTAATTTAATATAAGGAGTATATTTCCGATGTATTTTTTGCAAGGCAAATATTTCAAGACTCAAATATGTCTCTACTATATCTATA
The DNA here is from genome assembly GCA_954871525.1 of Parietaria judaica. Lineage (NCBI taxonomy): Eukaryota > Viridiplantae > Streptophyta > Magnoliopsida > Rosales > Urticaceae > Parietaria > Parietaria judaica. Next base: position 10,715,414 of record OX940865.1, on the reverse strand, counting down.
TGTCCCTAAAATTTTCCGTTGGCCTACTTTCATGAAACGCCAAAATGGTAAGACTCTATGCTGGAACATAGCGCTTCGGTATTCAGATATCTAATTATGATATATCTTTGGCATAAGTAGTCAATAATTATTTGCGGCATAAGTACCATATTTGAGAGTCTTCTTTTTCTTTCGAGTTCATAATCGGAGCTCCGAGCATACACTGATGTTGATTGGGCAGTCTCACCGATCACAAATTAACCCTATGTTTATGTATCTTTCTTAGACATTCTTTTATTTCGTGGAAGAGCAAGAAGACAAGAAACGATCTCCAGATCATCAACGGAATCTGAGTATCGCGCTACGACTTCTACAACGTGTGAGGTTTTTTAGTTAATTAGGCATATACCACACGCAGACATGGGTGTTTTTTTTTTTCATCAACCTATTCCATTTTTTTTGGTGGCCGGAACGTGATATTTCATGAGCGGACAAACCACATTGAGATTGATTGTCATGTGGTTCGACATCACTTTTAATATAGTATATTAATCACATTGTCTTTGTTTTCCTCCTCAATGCAAATCGCCGATTTACTCACCAAGGTTCTCTCATCTTCTCGTTTCAAATTTTTGGTGAACAAACTCTCGATGTTTCTTGTTGGAGCATCGTGACTTTGAGGGAGTTTAATGGAAGATATTAGCTTACTGTCCCTCCTCTTAATTTTGGTTATTTACTAGTTTTAATTCATTCTTGTTATATTTTAGCTTAGACAATCATTCAAGATATTGTCTTCCCTTAATGTAATCAAGTTCTTCCATTCTCTCTTTAGATCCAACATATATAAAGTAGAACTTCCTAAAAATTTAAATTAATATTCAACAAATCGATAAATTCGATTCAATAATATTTTAAAAAATATTATTTAATTATATTTAATACACTAATTTATTACTTGATAAATTATTTTTTTATAAAATAATATTTTTTTGCTTCTATATTATTAATTTATAAAGAATGTATTTATATATATAGTTATATATTATATTCTGGACAGTGATTAACAGATGATCTTGAAATAAACAAAAAAAAAAAACCGACATAAATCTTGATGGAATTTTTATCCACGTGTCACCCTCCAGATGGGTCCCTCATCATTTGTACATAATTTCAAGAGAGAGATAATAGAATAAGTGGTTGCAAAGAGCTACGTACCGATAATGGTTACTATCATATCCGGATTTCTCCCACTCGGATAGCGCCACGTGTCCCTATGTCAGCCACTTCAGTCATTTTGATGAACTCTAATATCAGAACTGAAGGGATTCATTCACAAGTCGCTCGGAAAGGCAAAACTAGAGAATCACTTGACAAATTGATCATCAGTCTCCCATGGCTTCCTCGGTTATGGCGTCGGTGAGCTTGAAACCCGCTCCGTTCAGCGTCGAGAGGTCGGCGGTGAGAGGGCTTCCCACGCTCGCTAGGGCTCCGTCGTCCTTTAAGGTTCAGGCCAGCGGTGTCAAGAAGATCAAAACCGACACACCCTACGGTATTATTATTATTCCGTCGTCATACATACATAAATATTAATAAAACGGGCTCAAGTGGTTGACCATTTGAATATTTGCATACTTTAGTATTATAATTAGTTTAAACAGTTGTTTATATATTAATATTATGTTAACAAGACTATATTAATTGAATTTGTATTTGCAGTCCTCTAAATTTTTTTAAAAAATATTCAAAAAAATTTAATAATTATTTGTACTTTTAATTATCCAAGATTGGGATAAAGACACTAAAGTTATAATTGAAAAACCCATTATTAGAAAAGTATGTTACTAGTAGTAGATAAGCTTGATTTTATTGTGATTTTTTATTTAATTTTGAAGGGACTGGTGGTGGCATGAACTTGAGGAATGGTGTTGATGCCTCTGGCAGGAAGCCCACGGTAATATTAATTGGTGGCGAAAGTACCAATCATATTATTGACTTATTTAGAGAAATTAAATATATATGATAAAAAATTTATGCAAAGTATTTGCGCTGTTGATTTTGGTGCAATTAAATGCACTGGCGGAACTACCCACAAGGGTAGTGGGGCTAGAGCCACCCCCGTTTTTTTTTTATTATCTCTTTTAGTACTAATGTTTAAATAGTTTACAAATAAACCCAGTTTATTTGCATTACAACTTTAAATCAGGCACCCCGAAATTTGAATCCTAATTCTGTTTATGATTAAATACTTTTTTTTTTACAGCAAAAGTACTTATGTTATTGCCTTTGGTCAAATTAACTACTTATGTTATGTTATCTATATATTTTGAGCGTGCTTAATTGTGCGTTGACTGGCGAAAGTACTCAAGTTGTATATGTATAATCGAGTAAAATTATTCAAATAATAGTTGTCTTCTCACATCTTTAAGAAATTGGTGTCGTTTTACGGCTTTATTATCATCTTAAGTACATTTTAAGTACTTTCACCACCAATAAATTAACATAAGTATTTAATTACACTAAAAAGTTATGAGTTATCATTATGTAAATCTCAGGGAAAAGGAGTGTACCAATATGTAGACAAATATGGAGCTAACGTGGATGGATACAGGTACTATATATGTAATTATGATTTCTTACCTGTAGATGTTACTTATGTCAATCTTAATTCATGAGTCTCTTCCTATAAAGACCTAGAAGAAACTATGAAATCTCTTCAAAGAGAACCCTATGTTTGAAAATATAAATATAAATATATATAGATGAAGAAAAGATTGCTAATTATAAGCAAATGTTGATATGTGCAGTCCAATCTACAACACCGATGAATGGTCTCCGACTGGTGATGTCTACGTTGGTGGTAAGTATATATTTTCCAATTCTAATTATTTATAACAAATGAAATCACTGTATGTGTACTAAGATATATAGCTTATCATCCATTAATATTTTGTCCGTAAGACCGAGACACGGAGTTTGAACCCCACGACGTAAGAAAACGTTCACCCGCCAATTAAACAACAATTATAGAAAAATTGTTTTTCAAAGAAGAAAATTTAGGAACAGTTTCCATATATAAGTATATATGTGTATGTATGTATATATTAAATGGGGAGTGTGAAAATGGCAGGAACAACTGGATTGGCCATCTGGGCAATCACTCTTGCTGGGATTCTTGCTGGAGGTGCCCTTCTGGTCTACAACACAAGCGCTTTGGCTCAGTAGATTCTACATTAAATTAATTAATTATATTATTGTGTAATTTAAAGTAATTATTATTATTACCAGAAGTGACTGTCAGACAAGAACATTCACTTGCTATACTCTTCTCTATATTGTAAGCTGTATTATTAAATCTCTTCCCTCTTACATATATATATATATATATATATATATCCTTCCTTCCACTTGTTATTTGCACCAGATTCTATACAAATAAGGTAAAAAAACAGATCAGCATAAAAGAGGATAGGTTCACTCCTACTCCGGCAGAAAACTCCGGCACTAGATTATATCGTCGACTATGCCCTCATCTATTATAAGTTTTAAGTTTTAACAGTACAATGATCAATTTGATCACACTCAAAAAATAACTCTTGCGAATAAAGTAATTCAATCACACTCAGTGCGATCGGAAATAATTTATATAAAGAAAAACGAAGAATCTAAACAAAAAAGGACTCGAGACGAGAATAGAGAGGAACAAGCAAAACCGAGAAGGCGAGAAAACTCCATCAAATCACGGCGGATATAAGAATTAAGAGTGGCCGTTGGATCAAGCAAGCAACATCCGATGTCCTCCAAGCTTTGAATCGTGACACAACATGTCGTTTGCGTCTTCTTGTCTTTTGGCTTGAGTTTACAATTTTACCCTCATGCTTCTTTTGTCACCAAAGTTAATTAAATCTCAAAATCATATCCTTTTCTGGGTGGCTTGTCCAGTAAGTAACATATTCATGAAATGAAAGTAAAGATTACATCCTTTAATCAAGGACATAAAAAGATCCAATACATTTAACTTACAATCAAGTTCTCAGCTTTGCTAATACCTAAGCTCGAATTTCCGCAGTCAATACTTCTAACTATCGAGCATCCCAAAAGTCAACACAAGGCAATAACGTTGACTTTTCAAAATTTTGCTGCCACATTCGATCGGAAGTGAGGCTAGGGGATTTGCAGCAGCGTCGGATTCTGATTTGATACTTACAGATGGCCAGGCATCGAAAAGATTCCGCATGGAAAGATAAAGATTAGCCTAATTGTTCTTTTTGAATATCGTCAAAGAGATCAGGATCTTCTTCGGCAAATGGCAAATTCTTCGAAGCCAAAGAACTGGCCTGCCCGGTTCCGTCTATCAAATGGGAACGGACTATCTGCACGTAACAATTATTCGTCTTATATACGATACCAAACTGGTCCAAGACAACAGAGTGCACATAATTTGGCCATGTTTTGGTCCATATTAAGTTATTACAACAGCAATATAAAACCCTAAAAGAAACCTATTTTATTTCCCTCATCACATGAAAACCCTAATTTTTTTTTAATGGGTTTTATGATGTTAAGACAATTCGTAAGTTAAAGAATTTTATGTGGAATTATATGTGATTTGCTATGAATTGTATGATACATGACATTCTATAAATTTATCATTAATAGTGAGTCTTATGCCTCGGTGTGTCTCGAGGCTTACGCCTTGGTACCCATTTAAGACTTTCAAACCGTGCTCATACTTGGTTCAAAGTTATATGGCTTGTATGTATGAGACAAAAACATCGGGATCTAAGAAAACAGCAAATGGAAAACGGATTATCATGTTCATCCGTACCTTCTCTATTTCATCAATCAGAGTCGGGTTTTCCCTCAGGTACTGCAATGATTTGTCCCTCCCTTGTCCTAGCCTTGAAAAGGAAATTATCCGCTTTACAATGTCAAAATCCAAAATATTTACACATAAATATCTCGCTTAACTAAAGTAAAAACTGGACAGTAAGATGAATATCAGAGACTCCTTGTTTTTGTTTTACTCGATTGACTTATAACGGACAGATGCTTCGTTAATAAAAAATCATAAGCAGATAAGCACCGCAGTCCGCAGCCACATAATTTGATGGCCGGAGAATAATAGCAGCAACGCCAATTTTTTAAACCAAATGATGAAGCATATTTCTTAGTTCATCATCAGTGGTTGCTATTTTACATCAGTTGGTCGTAAAATTCAGATATCTAAAATTTCTGATAAGAGACCCAGAATAGAAATCCAAGATAAACGAGACACTTTCTTGATAAACGAGAGTTAAACCAGGAAAATTCTACTAATGAAAGATGACATCTAAAAATATATTAGGCGTCTATATATAGGATAAGGAACTCCAATCCCATACTTTTAAAATACCAGTAATACCCCTGATAAATGAAAATTCGTAAATACATATAAAATAATAAATAAAGTATAACATGTTCTCCATAATATCTTAACGTTATGTAGGGGTTATAGACAAACCTATGGTCGCCATAGCTATACCAAGATCCCTTCTTCGCCACAACTTCCAGTACTTCCGCACAATCCAAAACACAACCCTGTACAAGAAAAAAATATTGAAATAGATTATTTTTCTCTTTCTCTGAGAATAAGAAAAAGAAAAGCTGGCCTTATGGCTTACCAGTTTACTCACTCCCTCTCCAAAAATAATTTCAAATTCAGCCTGCTTGTATGGCCTCGAAACCTTTAAGAAGAGCGTACGAAATTAGAACCAGATATTTTTCACAAGAAGTGAACAGTAAAAAACCAGTGGTGACAAACAATTGAAATATTTAAAAAGGTTATCGTAATATGTTCGGAGAAGTAAAATCCTAACTGATACAGATGCAATTATACCTTACTCTTCTGGACCCTTACACGAACCCGAACACCGATCTCTTCATCTCCTTTCACCTAAATAAGAAGATTAACGGTTAATGAGCGTTGCAAAACAAACATGAACAAGTTTAGCATGTTCCAAGCAGCTGTGAGTGTGTTTCATTTGTAACATCATCTATAGTGCCAGTGGAATCGTTTATTATGCTTATTAGGCTAACTAATTACGTCGTTGGGTTTATTATTTAAATATGTCCTCTTAGTTACTTAATTATGCCTTCAAAACAAGTTACTTAATTATGTTTGAATACGTTTTAAGGTTTGTGGTATTCAGGTTTTAGGGTTTTGGCCCGATCCATTCGGTTGTAATATTTTGGTCTATTTAAGCAATTATAATTGAATGAGAAGAGTAGCCAACAATTAACAACCATTCACTGGAGACTTAATCTCTTTCAGAAGAAGGGAGATTGGGCTTTGTGAAGGTTGGCAAAGCTCCCTGTCGTGAACAGATTTTGGGCCGTAATACTAGGGCTTGACCCACCAAAATAATTAACAGAAACATATTGAAAAGAGACAAGCAAAGAATAATACGAAGACAAGCTTCGGTACTTACAGATTTAATCTTCCCCGTAGAACGTATTTCAAGGCGCACAGAAGCAAAGAACTTGAGCGCAATTCCTCCACTCGTAACTTCTGGATTCCCATAATATACACCGATCTTATACATGAACAATGGAATCAGTTATTCATTGAGGCACTATAGAAAAACGGGTGTACGGTAGATTCCAATTAGAATTAAAAATGACAGTAACTTTATAGTGATGAATGTAATGCAATGAAAATATGTTATGGTCCAGCGTTGCGGATCTTTTCACAAGTCTACAACCGGTATTTCCCTATGGTGTCTACCCTAAGCTCTAGAAAGTAACTAACTTGATTTACTTAACTAATTTGCTGAATAGAACTTGGCTTCCAATTCTCATTGCTTAGGGCTCACCAAATAAGCCAAACATAACAGCTTAACGGGCCCATCCCAGACCCTAAAACGTAATTAATTTGAAATAAAATAATAAAAAGAACATAATTAAATAATAAGACGTCATTAATAACATAAATAAACATAGATTCATGTCCATGACATTTTTATGTTGAAGCAGTAGAGAGAAACGGATGTGCAGTAATTTCCATTGAAAATATGTACCGGCTAGAATTTTCAAAGCATGAGAAAACAACCTTATATCTTATTTGATTCAAAAATATAAGAGTACATCCAGCTTTAGAAGCATTTCCAGACATTTTACGCAAAGCTTGGCTCATTAGACGAGCTTGTAACCCCATTTGCTGCATACCAATCTCCCCCTACAAAATTAAATAACCTTCTTTGATAAGATATTGGAACCCAAAGCATGTGGAGTAAGCACCGTAGCATACTAGAATGAAAAAATAATTATAATATAGTGCTCAAAAAGAATCTCACTTCAATCTCTGCTCGTGGAGTGAGAGCTGAAACAGAATCGACACAGATGAGATCTACGGCACCGGATCTGCACATACGATCGGCAACTGACAAAAGGATAAAGGATCAATTCAAGTATGCCATATATGATACATCCATGTAAACAGTCATTCCTTATGCGTATATCTGTGTGCATAGAATATAGTAGAACTTAAAAGTATATTGAAGAATGTAACAAAAAAAGGACCCTTTGTATAGTATTAGCCACAGGAATACAAAGCATATATGGCAGTAGAATTATTTTTTTCATCAATAGAAGTAGTGAAATCCAATGGTCCATAGTAATACCAATAATTATTACTTTCTTAGAGTTTCTAGTTTCTACCATATAACTCTAGAGAGGAACTAAGCTAATTTACTGAATAAATTTGAATTCGATTTCTTATTTCTCTTCAGATAAGCCAAACATTACACTTTGTGGCCCAAAACATAATAACCCAAACCTTATGAACATAATTAAACATAAACAAATAGCAGGAAATGTAGATAAAGTCACATCGATGAAGTTTGAATAAATGCGAGAAGATAAGGAGGGGTTATATTACTCTCTAGTGCCATTTCTCCGTGATCAGGTTGACAGACGATCAAATTTTCCACATCAACTCCCAAAGCCTTCGAATATGCAGGATCAAAAGCATGCTCTGCATCCACAAGCATCGCATTTCCTCCTAGCCTCTGCATAAATACGGCATTTAAACGAGAGGATAATGAGAGGTTCTTAAACCTTTTCAAGAAATAAGTTTCCAAAAGAGGCTCTTAGGTGGAGTTGACACCTGGACCTCCGCAATAGCATGGAGTGCGAGAGTGGTTTTTCCACTACTTTCTGGTCCAAAAATCTGGCATACGAGCGCAAAAAATGTTCTGTCATGTCATATAGTATCATTGAAAAAGTTCGTGTTAAAGCAATTACATCAAACGCCATTTTTAATTATTGCTATGTTGTAAAGATACAATTACTATTACTACATAGAACTAGTTCATGATGAAAGGTCCATGGTCAGTGTAACAGAATCATATAAGAAAATAACTCTAATTACTAATACTTCCATTTAGAAAATCTTTGCTATTTCAAAGGCGTAAAGATCGTTTTAAACTAGTGTAACCTTTTTCATCAGATGGGCCCCTGAAACAATCAATCACTTGACAAAATTTAAGGTTTAAACCATTCTGAATCCACAAACCCATGTAACTAAATCTTACAGTGCATCAATCTCATGTTTTAATACTAACCAAAAGAATCCCTCCTCAGCTTAAAACGCCAAACAACAGCTCTTTTAGTTATGGTGAAATTAATACTAAGTCAAGTACCTCCACAATTCTTCCTTTTGGAAGGCCACCACCCAAGGCAAGATCCAGTGTCAAACAGCCACTGGGAAACGTTTCCCTGAAACGGAAAAGTAGTAACACGGTTCAATTTCATTCATACCCAATTTCAGAGAAAGAGACTGATAGAAAAATCGGGCGAAGAACACATACACAAGCGCTCCGCCGGCGCTGCCTAATCTGGTGACGCTTCCTTTCCCAAACGAGCTGTTGATATCGTTCATCGCTGCTTCCAGAGCTTTTTGCTGCAAATTAACACATTGCCAAGGTCACTAATCTGTTCTACTCTATTGAAACTCAACATATATACATATATGTACGCACGATTATGTATATGTATAAATATATTCAGCTTCTGTTCATCCACACTACACTCGAACAATGCTCTTTCCATAACCTAAGCATACACATGAAAGCGATTGAGTTGAAGAACTTCGAAGTTTAAACAAACACACACACACTTTTTGCTCAATCACCATACAAATGAGACAGGTTAAGGGTGGAAGAAGAGAGAAACCCGGTCGACGAAGCGGGGATCGAACTCGCCGGAGAGAGCACCGCCATTGATTTTGCCGTCGATCTCGCCGCGGATTGTGGCCGTGGGCTTCTTCCTGGTGAGGTGGGAGTTGAAGGAAGCAGAAGCAGGAGAGAATCGGATTCCTCTGGGGGATGAAGCCAGTGGTCGGAGATGAGGCGTTAGTGGAGCGACGGAGCTCGGGTGAGGAAATACGAGCTCCATTAATGGAGGGAGAGGGAGAGGCACGTAGAAATGGAGGGAACGAAAGGTAAAGCCCTTTTCTTCTTCTGCTCCGTTTATGCTTTATTTTAGGTTAATAGTGGCATATGTACCCAATTCAACTCAATTAGGTGGGTTAGATACTATTTTTTTTCTTTCAAGATATATATATATATATATATATATATATATACAAGGTTTTAAAAATGAACTAGACACACGCCTCAAGGCGCGCCTCTGTGCGAGGCAGCGAGATTTAGCCTCCGGGCGTCCTACTAAGCGCAAAATATCAAGGCGTCCGCCTTTCCCCGATCGAGGCGCTTGAGGCGTGCGCCTCTGTATTGAGGCGCGAAGCCAGCCTTGAGGCGAGCGCCTCACTGGGGTCGAAAATGAAGCCCTGTTTGGGCTTTTTTTTTCAAAAAATTGGGCTTTTTTCATTTTTTTTAAACCCTAAATCTCTTTTCTTTCTCTTCGACTACTCTGCCTCCCTCTTTCTTCTCGAACCCGACTTCTCTTTGCCTGCTCTTTCTCTTCAAGCAAGCTGCCTCCCATTTCTCTTCGCTGCCTCCTATTTCTCTTCGGCTCCTCTCTGCCTTCCTTTCTTCATTTCGGCCAGGTTCCTTTCTTCCTCATTCGATTGATTTTTTAATTTTGTTTTTTAAAATGTAATAAAATTTAGGGTTTAAATCTTTTTTTTTTGTCATTATTTAGGTTTAAGATGTCTAGTTCTACTAAGTTATCTGATCCGGCCAGGAAATATTCGAAGGAAGTTAAGATAACGGGCAAATCGTACAGTTATTTCACGTGTAACTTTTGCGCGAGATCGATATCCGGAGGAGTCGCTCGAGTAAAAGAGCATCTTGCTTGCACTAAGAAAAATGTTGCCGGATGTCCTAGTGTTCCTGATGAAGTAAAGAAAGAAATTGAAACTCATTTAAAGAGATTCCAAAGTGCAAAGAAAGCTAATCAAGCCGAGTTTGAAGAGCTAGTAGATGGTGGAGTTTTTTATAATGCGCTCGATCTGAGGGCGTCGGTGGAAGTCGGAGATAAGAGTAATTCTTGTCCGAGCGGTTTTAGAGGTGTTAGAGGGCCGATGGATAGGTACATGTCGAGATCAATACCGATGGAGTCCTCAATACCGATGGAACCCTAATGTATCCGAGACTTGCAAAGTGGGAGAAACAAATGCACCGAGACTTGCATGCGACGGGGTATTACTTGAATCCTCAATACCGATGGAGTCCTAATGTATCCGAGCATCCCGAGATCAAATATGGATTGTATACTTGCATGGAAAGACTCGTGCCGGATGCGGAGTTGTCCACAAAGATTGAAAACCAACTTAATGAGTTCATTTTCAAGCGAAGATTGTTTGGAAGACGAGCGGCTATGTTGTCGTACAAGACACGTTCTCCGGATATGAAATGTTCTATTTTTCTTTACATAAAGTTTAAACTTTTCCTTATTAATTACATTGTTTTTCTTATTTAGTTGAATGGTGGGAAAATTTTGGAGAAGATGTGTCCCGAACTAAAGGAATTCGCTCTAAAGATCCTCGGGCTTACTTGTTCGGCATCAGAATGTGAACGTAATTGGAGTACTTATAATCAAGTACATACCAAAAGAAGGAATCGGCTATCTACAATGAAGATGGATAAATTGGTGTACATTATGTACAACAAGAAGTTGAAGGAAAGGTGGATCAAGAAAAAGAAACGGAAAGATGGAGTAGATCCTTTGGTTCGCGAGGAAATTCCTTCCGACGATGAATGGGTGGCGAATCCTAGTGACGACGAAGACGAGCCGGAGAGTCAACCTATACCTATGATCTCATCGCAATCGGCATTGGTATCGACACTAACGGAACCACCACCGCCAAGGAAAAGAAGAAGGCTTCTCCAAGATTTTGATTCCGGATATGACGAGGGCAATAGTGATGGAGGCGACGCGGACGTTTACACCGTTTAGATTTTTTTTTATGGTTAAGACTTTCATGTGCTTTATTATGGTTAAGACTTATTTTGTGGGTTTTTTTTTATGTTTAAGACTTGTGCGGTTTCTTATTTGACTATGCTTTTTATTATATACATTATTTTATAATTAATTTATTATTAAAAATCGAGGCTTACACCTTTTGAGGCTATGAGAAAACGCCTCGCCTCGAAATCTAGTACTTTAAAACCTTGTATATATATATATATATATAAAAGTTCAATTTTAATTTAGGGTTAATCCCGGTAAAAGTATCAATATTTTCAAGTAACGGACCAATAAGTTTCAATTCTTTTTTTTTTTTGCCGGACAAAGTTCTAATTCTTTAGTTTTGTGTCCCTGTAGGTACCTCCGTAAAAAAATTTGTCCTCCAACGTTACTCACGTCACGTCAAAGTTTTGGTCTTGTATTCCAATGCTGTTTTTACCCGAATAAAGTTCCGATTCTCTTGTTTTGTCTCCTCATATCACTTTCGCAAAAATTCCAAACCATGGATTATGCCGTTTTTGGCGTTTGATTAAAAAGCAATTTTTCTCCCTTTTAAGTGCATATCCACGATTATCTTTGATCGTCCAACTTTCCGATGGATTATTTACTCCGGAAATGTGGATAAAATTTTGTAACGGTGGAGGACGGTTTTTTTTTTCGGAGGTAACAATAGAGACACAAAACTAAAGAAATGGAACTTTGTCCGGGCAATAAAAAGAATTGGTATTTATTAGTCCACTTTTTAAAAGTATTGGTACTTTTGCCGAGATTAACCCTTTAATTTAACATCAATAATTCAATATATTTAAATTCAATTTTATATTAATCACTTTTCCTTTACGGCGTTAAGTGCAAGAAAAATGAAGCTCCACAGTCCAGTAAGTCTAGACATAAGGTTCGTGTTAAATATTTAAGGGTTATTACTGGCATATGTTTCCGTTCTTTTGTCAATATCCGATTTATGTCCCTGTTCTTTTTCTTTCGCGGCATATATTCTATAAGTCTCAAAACGTACTCAAAGTCAAACTCCGTTAACACTTACGTCTATGTCCGTTAGTTTTTGTCATGGGTCACGCCCTTAAGACTGGCATATAGTCCCGTTCTTTTACAAATATCAGACTTATGTTCCTGTTCTTTTTTTTTTGTTTAGCGGCATATATTTCATAAGTCTTAATACATACTCAAATTCAACCTCTGTTAATACTTCCGTCTATATCCGTTTGTTTTTGCCCGTGTCATGTACACCTCGACAAACTTCATCATCTTCACCGATTGGTTCGAGCAGAGCCCGAGTTTCACAGCCTTGCAGCGCTAGGTATATTTTCTAAAGATGATAATATATAAGAAATAAACTATAAAAAAATAGTAGCGAGTAAATTCAAAATACATATCGATGTGTTATTGAATTTGACGAGCATCGACTTATCTCTTTTGTCCAAAAATTGTTCTTGATATCCTATAAATAGAAAACATTAGTGATTCCCGATATGCGTTTGGAATCTCTCCTTAAAACTTGATTCGCCTCATCTGTGTGCTTGGGTTTTGTTAGGCAATTAGCTTCCCAAGATATAATCGGTCAACCCCATACTTCGTAACATTTCAAAGTTCACTAACGAACTAAGAATCCTTGAGCTCTGTTACCCATAAAACAATGGGAAGCTACAAAAATTAAAATTACAGAGTGAAAAATTAATGGGAAGCAAACTCATAATATCTATATAGCTTTCGATACTTCGTTTTGAAGAAAACATTCAACTCGGGTGTTCAACGTTTCGACTTTCGACCCACTTGGCGCTATCTCAATTTTATTTTCATTGCAATATTTTCCAACACTTCGGAGACAGATCACTAATGGCTTTCTTATAGTCATCGGTCATGGTGATCCCAACCTCGGTCCACTACAACCTCCTTTGTTTTAAGACTTATGGAATATATGCTGCGAAAAAAAAAAGAACCGGAACATGATAAGTCGGATGTTTGCAAAAGAAGAAGAACATATGCCGGTAATAACCCAATATTTGATGAACGTTCATTAACCATAGATTTAATCATATAAGATCGATGATTGTGGAATTTTTTTTCATCAAACACATGAATCATGTTCTAAAAAAAATTAGGCAATATCACTTCAGAGAACATGACTATATTTAAAGGGAGGTGGGCCGTCTACGTGTTTTACTAAAAGGTGTAATATTGATATGTATTTTGCAGCTCTGATACTTTTTGGAACGATTTTTTTTAATATATACTTTCACTTATTTCTTCGTCAATTGACTTACTTTTCATGACATCGCTTGATCACTCACTCGGTGAATTATATCTCTGACACTAGAATCGCCGACTTCGTTGAATTATACCTCAAAAGTCGCTAGTTTCTATCCCCGACGTCAAAGGTTTCAATGACATGTCGTAGATAAAATGGTTATGCCCGACTTTTTGAATGAGGTAATTGTTTAGCGACTTGCCTCTAACTTTGACTTTCCCAACAGTTATATATAATTTTATGCATCTGATACGAGCTCGGGTTTGAGCTCGTGTTATCGGTTGCGTGTTCCTCAAGGAAGAACGCAAAGAACGACCTCCTCGGCCTAGGGTTCCTCTGGCCGTGGTTCCTGCTATGCGACTAACAGAGAGAGAGAGAGAGTTTCTTCCGTAAACCCTAAACCTCAATTAAGGTTTAAAGTCTGATTGGAAGCTGATTTTATTAATTAATAAAAGGGCTATATATAGCCATCGAACAACCCCTAATATTTAGGTAAAATTCTAACCAACTAATAATTAAACCCAACGACAAAAAGAATTAAATCAAATGACTAGAAAAAAAATAATAAATCATAACGGAAAGCAATAGAAGGACTCGGTCTCTCCCTTGTCCGCCTAGCCACTTGAACTCGCAATCCGACTTGCCACGTTTCTTTGATGATACGTATTTCGGAATCGTAAGTCCGTATCAACATCTTGGTTTGCATTGTAAAAAATCGTGGATACTCAGTTCGCGTCTTAATTTATAGTTGGTCATGGATCTGCCACTTCATTTATATCGTGAAAGTGCTTATAGAGATCGGTCCTCCAAAATGCAAAAAAAAAGGTCTCCTCCAACAAAACTATAGAAACCGGGATCAGAATACATCTTGTGCCATTAAGGATAAGATTGAAAAGTCGCGTAGCTTGACTCGCCACTAATGTAAAATGAGCCTGAGCGGTTAGCGGAACTACCGAAAGTTGCAATATTTGTCAAACTCACTACGGTGTGGAGTGTGGACCGCCGACAGTCGTTGCTGTTAACAGGATGCATAGCAATGGATGTTATATCCTTACGCAACGGGCCGTGAAATGTGAAAAGATGTTGCGTCATGTGTTGTTACTTAATGACATTTAAAGTTGAATGAAAAAAAAAACAAAAAAAAACTCTTAGTATAGTTCAAAGGCGGAACTAGAATTTAAATGGGGTCTTTAGTGTAAATAAAAGGTGTTTATTTGTAAAATTTTAAAAATTGATACTAAAAAAGATCAACAATATTTTTCGGGGGTTATAATCCGAATACCTTTGTGGATAGTTCTATTATGCATATGGTATAGTGGGTCTTAATTTTGGCCCGAGGTAGGCAACTCCGAGGAAGCCCCCAAGCCCGCTCAGGAACGAAAGTGCAAAACTATAATTGACTTAAGATACTGATGCAAACGTTTATTTGCATGGAACATGCAAATTAAAAGCTAATGATTCTCTCATCTCCACAATTTTCCTCCTTTTTTATTTATTCTGATGGTGATTGTTTCCTAATATTGAAGACTTTATTGCTTTATTATTTGGTCATCAATAGGTTTTATTTTCGTAGTTTTATTTTAAGAAGGTGGTTTAAGAGTTTTCTTTATATTTGTAATTCAAAAGATGCAAAGGAGATTAGAGTTTATTTGAATGAAAAAATTGAGCTTGATAGCTTATTCCAAAAAATTCATTGTTTTCGTTTTGTTGGGGCTACATCAATTGGTATCAGAGCAAACCGGTTCTGCGAAGATGGCGCCGAAGAAATGGGTCGTTCATGATGCTTTCGTAGACGACAGGGTGAAATGTGAAGATTTTGACGGATTATGTGCTCAAATGGAGCTGCTATCCCGAGCACTGCAAGCGCAAGTTATGCAAGCCTGGACCGATCATGGTCATCTTTACTCCGTTTGGTGGTGAGACGAAGACGTTCAAACAGGTTTCATGTTTTTCCACAATGAGCTGCCTAACATTCATAAATATCTTCAAGCCATTTTACGGCGACGATTATGGCGCTGATACGAGTAGGCGGTGGTGGTGGAATCACGTCACGGGATGCGGCTAAAATTTCCAACGTGAAGAGAATGATGCAAACGTTTATTTGCATGGAACATGCAAATTAAAACTTATGATTCCCTTATCTCCACAATTTTCTCCTTATTTATTTATTCTGATGATGATTGTTTCCTTTACATATTCAAGACTTTATTGCTTTATTATTTTGACCAACAATAGGTTTTATTTTCGTAGCTTTATTTAAGAATGTGGTGTAAGAGTTTTCTTGATGCAGAGGAGATTAAACATATTTATATATTAGTAAAAAAATAAAATTGAACTTGATAGGTTATTCCAGAAAAAAAATTATTTTCGTTTTGTTCGAGCTACATCAGGCCTATAAACATATTTATATATATTAGTAAAGAAAAACAAAAATTAGAATTAGAATTGAGTAAAACGTTAGCGTTTTGCATGGTTGCCTTGACAATCCGCGTGTCGCGGCCTTTGGTCGATTATTACAATGAAGAGGATTATGGGAACTGGGGTGGGGTCCATCTACGATTTGGATAAAACCGAAAATACCCCTCTGCCCCGCGCAATGAAATGGACGTGTCAGTCAATAACAGAAGAGGACAACTTAATTATTAATGTGATGAATCTAGATCATCGCTGGTTTAGACTTTCGAGCTTGTTGCCTCACGAAAGATATTTTTTTGTCTAGTTTTCGTCTAATTATCTTCTTTATTTCAATTACTTTTTTCTTTTTCCTTCTTATTTATTCAGTAGTTATTTCTTTTAAATCGACCATGTCAAAGATAAATCTCGAGTGGACGAAGATAACATAATACATTTCGACACTCAAATTTGACATCTAAGTACATGACTGCTAGTTTTATTTAAATATAAATATATTCACTGTTATTATTTTTATACAAGTTGGAATTATATATAATAATAATGATAAATTTAAATAGTTATTACATTAGTCTATCGTGCAGGTCACTTACCATCCAAAAATTATTCAAGTTTTTTAATAAAAGAAGAGATATTATCGATATATGTTTCCGTTTTCATTTTACAAATCTGTTCATAAATTTTTTTTTTTCGCAACATATATTCTTATAATTAATTAACATTCACTCAAAGTCAAGCATCGTCATTTTTTCCTCGCATTCTATTAAATTTTGCCACTTGTCACACTGTATATACATGGCTTAAATAAAAAGATACTATTTATACGGTAAATTTGTAACTTACCGAAGTTACAATGCATTTATTTCTGTAAGTATAATTAAGTAACTTTTTTTTTTGAAAGATAACTTTTCTACCGCATTTCTCATTTATCAAGAGAAAAATAATCGAATCAATTTAGAATTTCAGATTGACTCATCCCCTTTTCAACTTTTTACGACATGTCTAAAAAAATAACACATTATCGGTGCCTTAAAAAAATGGATGTACTACTACTGATATACATATTAGTCTTTTTTTTTTTTTTCTCAGTCGTATTACTCATTTTTAACATGGTAAAAATAGTTAATTATTTATGATTTAGTGCGTATTTGACCTTTTAACATGATATGAAATTGAAAGGTTATTAATGGTAAAAATACTTAAATTATTTAAAAATAAGATGGTACAGAGTTAATTTTAAAAATAGTGGTAAGAGCTGAGTATTCAAGTTTATCTTTTTGGTGAATCGGTAAATTTTATCTATTTTTGTGTAAGTTTTTTTTTATACTATTTTTGTCAGTGATGACGTCAACGCAAATCAAACAAATAGACTCGAACGATAAAACTCACGAATATCAAAATAAAACTAAATGTAAACACAAATTCTTTGAACATCAACAACGCAAATTCTTATTTTTCTTCTAACGTTTTGCCTCGAATTACCACTTCATCTCCCAATAACATTGCGATTTGCTTTGTTGACATTATTATTGGCGGAAATAATAAAAAACTAACGAAAAAATGGACGAGGTCTATCGATTTATCAAACAAATAAGAGTAAATATTTTTGCCACTGTTTTTTTAAATTAATTATATGTCGCTTTATTTTTCAATAATAAGTACTTTTACAAATAATAACACGAAATTGAATGAAAAACTGTCACTTTAATTTCTTTGTTATATTGTTTATGACTTATGATGTTATCTTATTCTAGTACAATGACGGCAATTTGATTTTTTTTTTTGGTTATGATTATTTTTTTAATTGTTTTTATTCGAATTTGTGCAAATTTATTATTCAGTTTTTTTTTAATCTAGTTTTAACACATTTAAATAGGCAAAAGCTAAACTTATACTAAAATTATAAAAAAATTATATTTTCACAATTTCTGAAGAAAAAAGAATCGAAGCCGAAAAAGAAGTCCATAATTTGAATAACTCTAAAGAAAATAGCCTCTTAATTAAAAGTACATTATGTCATATTACATAATTATTAATTTATTATAACACTATAATTGTATATTTTTCAATTAGAAAGCTGAAGTGAGTTTCCAAGTACGAACTACTTTGGTAGAAAGTCAACATCTTCAAAAGTCTAGAAGATAAGAAAATCCCAATTTATTATTTACCTAATCTCTGCTAATTATGACGCAATAAATCTAAGCTACAGTCTCACTCGTTTCACACCTCTCCCATTTCTCTCGTTTGCAAATTTTATTTATTTATTTATTTATACCTAAAATCACAGAGAGAAAGATCACAAAGGACAGATCTGACTCTTCTCTTCTTTTTCTCTTCCTTTTCTCTCCATTTTCGATCAATTTTCAAGCTCCGAAATTCAGGTGAGAATGCTCTGTCTCCGTGTTTCTGCGAGCTGATCTGTATCGATCTCGGTTTCATCGTCGCGTAGTATTGCATATTTGCATTCATGTATTGATCTTCGGTTTCTCCTTTTCGTGATTTGTTTTTCGTATTGCGATTTTGTTTCTTGATTTCTTAGCTTTGCATGTTCGATTTTAATTCACTGATTGTGATGCATGCGGATTTATTGATGGAATTGTTGACTGTTGAATTCGATTTTCCTCTTGTATGATCGCGGTTTATTCTTGAGCTGTTTCTTTGAAAGATCGTCGAAGTTTAGGCGTATTGATCGTCTCAAATTCTTGGCCTTTTTCGATTGGGTTTTGATCCAAAGATCTGTTTTTCGGAATTCCATTGTTGTGGATTTGCTGATCTTGCTCGTTGTGGGCTTAGGGTTTATTCTTTTGTACTGCCTTGGATTTTATCCATTTCAAATCCGATTTTGAATATGTTATTTTGAAGCAGGAGGAATAAGAAATGGGCGTTGAGGTTGTCGGATTTGAGATTGTTCAAGGACCGGTTGGTTCTGTGGCCAATGGTGACAAGGAAAATGGGAAGCCCGATCAGGGGCCAATAAAGTTCGGCTCCCATGTGGAGGAGGAGCCCGCGAAGGAGGTCGTGAATGGCGCCCCTGCAGAAGCAGATTTTCCAAAGGATGCAGTTGACGAGTGGCCCGCGCAGAAGCAGACCCATTATTTCTATCTTATCAGGTACCGCCCCTATGACGATCCGAAGGTCAAAACAAAGATTGACCAGGCTGCCATTGAGAGCGAGAAGAAGACTCAAGCCCGGTTTAAAATCACCGAGCAGTTAAAGGCGAAGAGGGTGAGGATTTAAGGTTCTCAAGAAGTGCATGCATTTAAGACTATTATTGCTGCAAAAGTAAAAGAGGTTTTGCTGTAAAAGATGAGCTGCTACATAGATCCGAGAAAGGAATAGATTGGATTTAAATATTATCTTGAAAAGAACATAATGGCTCATAATACTGGATTGGAATATTATCTAGAAAAACACCGTGGCCCTATGCGTAATTTTTTTTTCTTCATTTAAGACTCTTGTATCCCAATTTGCCATCGTGTAGTTATCTTAATTTATTTTTCACGCAGTTCGATATTATTTTCCAATATGATTAATCTCACTGAACTTCTCTCTGCGTTTTTTGCAGTCTGAACGTCAAGAGTTGATTTCCCAGATTAAAGCTCTGAACAGCGACAACAGGCAGTTTAGGTCAATTGTAGATGAGAAAATCAAGGAGATTGAACCACTACAACAGGCTCTTGGAAAGCTTCGCAGTGATAAAAATTCAAACCGGGGCATATGCTCATCCGAGGCGGAGCTCAATAGTTATGTATGTTGAAATTTGTCTTTCGATATAGTAAATCCGAATTCTATAATTTTTTTTTTTGGTGGATTGAGTTCTTTTTATATACATTCTGATTTCGGAACATTGAAACAGATCCATAGCTTGCAGTACCGCATACAGCATGAGAGCATCCCTCTGTCTGAGGAAAAGCAAATTCTCCGAGAGATCAAGCAACTCGAGGGCACTCGAGAGAGGGTTGTTGCTAATGATGCATTGAGAGCGAAGATTCAGGAGTCGATGGTTCAGAAAGAAACCCTCCAAGACCAGGTTAAAGTAAGTGATTCTAACTTCTTATTTTTTATGTCTGTTTCCAGCATTATAGTGAATGTATAGTGATGCTATATGCTAAATATATGCAATTGTATGTAGCTGATTGGTGGGGATTTAGATGGAGTGAGAAAGGAGCAAAACGTCGTTAGGGCCAAAATTAAGCAGCTCGATGATGGAGTGA
Organism: Parietaria judaica; assembly: GCA_954871525.1. Lineage (NCBI taxonomy): Eukaryota > Viridiplantae > Streptophyta > Magnoliopsida > Rosales > Urticaceae > Parietaria > Parietaria judaica. The sequence goes on along the minus strand of OX940865.1, from coordinate 10,695,137 downwards.
AGGCGATAGACAAGGACATCTTAACATTACAAGATGAGCTTACAGCTATTACCGAGAAGAGAGACAAAGCTCGTGAGAGCATTCAGCAACTCAGGAAGCAGCGTGATGACGGGGTATGCTCTTTTTGTTTATTCTGTCTATTGAACTTGAATGCACAATGGGCCTTAGTTAGGTGCAGTCAATTATTATATGAACTGGAAATACTTGGATATATGCATGGCTCTGAAAATAGCGAGCCTATGAGTTTCAAACCTATATGTATTCGGCTTCTTTGGGAACCATTTGTATTACTACTTATCTGGTTATTGTTTCCTTCCCCAGAATTCGTACTTCTACCAAAGCCGCTCTGTCTTGAACAAAGCCAAAGATCTCGCAGCTAGGAAAGATGTCAAAGGTCTTGAGGATCTTTCCAACGCAGAGGTTTGTTTAAATTTTAAACACAGATGCTGTATCAAACTTCGAACCTTACTCGAATTTGCTCTCACCTCTAAACGTTGTAAAATGATTTTAGGTGGAGAAGTTCATGTCCCTCTGGAACGGTGACAAGTCGTTCAGAGATGACTATGAGAAGAGAATATTGTCCTCTTTGGACAGTCGCCAACTGAGCCGTGACGGTCGGATGAGAAACCCCGGCGAGAAGCCATTGGTAGCGGTGGAGGAACCCGCCCCGGCCCAAGTTGAGGCTCCGGCGAAACAGATCCCAAAACGAGCCAAGGAAGACCCAAAACCTGCTCAACCAACGGCGGAGCCGAAGAGCAAACTGGCCGATTCGAAACCCGCATCGGACCGTGCTGATGTGGCGACAGTGGACAAGGATATATCGGAGCCCAAAATTCCGGTGATTGTAGCCCCAAAGAAGAAGGAAGTTGACCCGGCAAAGCTAAAGGAGATGAAGAGAGAGGAGGAGATCGCAAAGGCGAAGCAGGCCATGGAAAGGAAGAAAAAGCTTGCGGAGAAGGCGGCAGCCAAGGCGGCAATCAGAGCCCAGAAGGAAGCCGAGAAGAAGATCAAGGTAAAACCACAACTTTTTTTGTTTCTCCTAGTTCTGTTCAGATACCTAACAATATTCTAATAGCTTCCAAACACAATTCCAACTAAAGATTCAGCCAATCGGGTTTCACAAAATTATGCATCCTATTTGAGTATTTTCTATATTACGTTGCAAGCCCGACCTCTTCTTTGAGAGCAAGGACGCTCTCTGAACGGTGCTATGCAAAGACAAGACGAGATAAAAACATAGCATAAAACCCTCAAATGGTCATGTTGGCCTTGATGATACACTAAAATACGTTAAATGACAAAGTTGACCAAAATACTCTTAATGGCATATGTAAAGGAAAATACATTAAAGGACTAAGCTCACAAGACTATCATGTTGACCGTCTTGCCCTTCCTCGGGTGATAGGTAACCACGAGTTTTCATATTCTTTAAAGCGGTTACTGGACTATTATGTCGGGGTTTATTAAAGACTGCATGTCATGCTTTATTACATGTCATGCTTATGCTTTAAACATATGATACGTCTGGCCCATAATATTCAGCTTCGATTCAATCTCTGACTTGATCTTTTTTTGTTCCACAGGAGCGGGAGAAGAAGATAAAGAAGAAGGCGGGCGGACCCGGAGATGCCACCGTTGAAGAGCCCGAGGAGGCGGTGGTGGAGCCAGAGAAGGAGACCGAGAGAGTCGAGGCCGCCGCGGCCCCCCCTCCGGCTCGGGAGAAGCCGGTGACAGTGAGATCGAGAGGGCGGCCGAGAGGTGGGGAATCCGTCCCGAAGGCTATTTTGAAGCGCAAGAAGGCCGTGAATTACTGGTTGTGGGCCGCTCCGGTGGCCGCTGGCTTGGCCGTGGTCTTCGTAGCCCTCGGATACCGCTACATTATGTGAGCAAGAGAGGAAGAGAGAGGGGTGTGAAATAGTGGGAATAATGCTAAGTTATTATAGTTCTTTGCATCCTATAGAAGGGTGAGTGAAGTTCATAAGGTGTTGTTACCATTAGCTTTAGACGCCGAACGAGAAAGGTAGAGACGAGACAAACACGCCGCTTCTTCTGGTTTTGTGTTTTATTAATGTATGTTAAATTTTGACTCACGAATGCTGCTGCCTTTTGATTTTGAACTAGTTTCAGAAGAATGTAGTTTTCTTTTTTATAATTCAAGACTTTGATAGTTTGATTTAATGAATGGGGTTTCTTAAAAGTGGGAAAATAACTTGTATTTCGTCTAGGGCAAAGGAAAAAAGAGTAGATGAACTAAGATGGAGTATGGAAGAAAATAAATTATTGACTACTTTTGCACCTTAATCAGAAGAATATCATGACCCGTTTTCTTTTGAAAAGTAGTTTAGAAATAGCTTCTAGATGAAAATACTTTGAAGCTTGAATCACGGATAAGTCACTTTCCTAATCGTGTTAAAAAAATGCCTTGTGAAGAAATAAATTCCGGAAACAGAAAGCAAGCCGGTGTTAATTGTATGATTCGAAAAGTTTAGGGACTACCAAATGCCCTTAAAAGTGCCTCAGATGTGCTTGCAGAGGCCAGTAGTGCCGAAACCAGAGCTAATCTTGCAGTAGACGCTAAAAGTACTTAACTTTTAGCTACGTGGCACGCCATATAAGACAATCTAACAGCTAAGTGGGCAGGTATCCAACGGTGTTAGTTGGTCGGTGATAAAAGTACGACGTTAGGTACTTTTACCTACATTTATTGAGGTTTGGTACCTCTCAGACAGTATTGTTAAAGATTGGGTATTTTTATCGCAATTAACCCTAAAATTATAGAATCAACTAGTCAAGGGCTACATAGAGACGAAATTCAAATACAAGGGTTATATAGGAAAAAAAATACAAAAAATTCGGGAAAGTTTTTAATAACTTTTATGTTTTTTTTACTACACTAAAGTTTTTTATTAAGTTAACCACAAATATTACAACTTCATATGTGAAGCATGCACATGGATGACAATTTGGAGACGGACACGAAATACAAATGATTACGACATGATTTAAATATGTTTGAGTTTATCATTAATAGATCTGGGTGTGAGTCTACGTTATATAAGTAAAAAAGTAACACTAAACACGAATCTATCACCCCTAAACATGCACATTAATATCAAAAGTTAAAATTTTGTTAAAAAATTATCCAAAAGGGCAAAGGCTGCATAGGATAAAAACAGATGGTGAGAAGAAGTGGGATAAAGCATTTTAGAAGGTGAGAAAATTGGTTTTATTATGATATTTGAAAGGTACGAAAAGGCTAACATTAACCCATAAATTAATGTGTAGCTTTCTCTTCTCCCAAATCCAATCCATTCTCTCCAAAGTACATTTCATGTTATTAGAAGTCTAGAACAGTTATTTGGATATATTTTCAAGTGTAATGTTCTTACTTATTCGGGGACAAGGTTCCGCTTGGTCGAAACCGGAGGGCTTCGTATTAAATACTTATTTATTTCAAATATCATAATAAAACCACCGTAGAACCAGAAGCAGAGCACCGAGCATCAACTCCGTCGTCGTCCATGGCTGCCAAAAGCTTGGGACTTCTCTCCACTCTTCTCGCAAGAACTTCTCGCGCTTCGGTTCTCACTCACTCTCCTCTCAGCCTCAACCTCAACCTCAACAACAAGCTCTCCTTCTCTCACCATTGCTCCTTTGCTTCTCCTCCTCGCAATCGCTCTTCAGGTTCGATTTCACTCCTTTACTCACTCCAATTCAGGTTTTGATTTGTTTGTGGAGCATGCGTACTCGCTCGTCTGGTTGAGCTTATTCGACGAAATGAACTCGGATTTTGCATTTTGGAATCTTCACATACGTGCAATCTAAGCTTTGTCTCAGTTCTGCTCATTCTTTCAGAAGCTATAGTGCTTGTATAGTTCTCAGGTTAAAAGGAATGCCCAGAATTGAGCTCTCATAGCTCATCGACTCGGAATACTTTATTGATAAAAGGGAATTTGTGGTGTAAGTATATAAAGTTTGGTCAGCCGGGGCGGCGTGTGTCATGTTCTTTAGCGGCCGGAATATACAAAGTTAGGAAAACCGTGAGATACATTCTTTCCCAATGATGTAACTTTGTATACTGTTGGCGCTAAAAAAACATTGTATAACAGGTCTAAAACAACGTCTTAATTCGAATTTGGTCTGAGCCTCATGTGAAATTAGCTTTCTGATGTGAAACTAATTTCGCGCTCTGCGATGTAGCTTCTGGAATATGCCATTTGGCGGAAGCAGTAAAGAGTGACCTTGATGTCGCCCTCAACGGAGTGGCGGACAAAAACACTGTTGAAGAAGTGAAGCACATTTTGGAAATGGTAATCATAACGTTAGAATTCCGTTCACTTTGTGAAATAAGCCGGGATTTCTTGTTCACTAACACGAGGTTGAGCTCATTAATCCTTAGTTCACTTAATCATTGGTGATTAATAAGCTTTTTCCATCCGTACTGCGTTGACGTAGGCAATACGAGCATCGTCAAGGAGAGAAGTTGTTCATACGAATTTTCTGACCCCACCGGTAGCGAAGGAGACGATGCTAGCATTGGAAAAACTAGCAAATGTTGAAGCATTTGTTCAAGGCGGGTATCCACAGGTTTAACCTATTCTTTTCTATGTTCTACAGGTTTATTTAAAAGAGTCGTCCTATATAATATTCTAGCTTTCTTTACGGCTTTCAAACTCCAATATCTAGGAAGAGTAAATATCAATAATGCCCTTCAAACATACCACTTTGTATCAGTTTGTTCCGTATATATAATATTTTTTTTGTATCAATTAACCCCTTAAACTTATCAATGATTGTGTACCAAATTGCACCTAAATTTATCAACCTTATTAGTGTTTACCCTCTGAACTTTAAATTTCAGTCAAAATACCCCATCTTTGTAAAATGTTTACCACATCAGTCAATGTTATCCATTTCGTATATTATTGAAATAATAATTCCGCCCTTAAATTTTAACGGAAAGCTGTAAATATTTAGCAAAGAGATAGAGGGAACATTTGATGTAGATTTCGGGGCAAATTGATTAAAAAAGAAGAAGAAGATTGGTGTAGGATCGTTATAGAGTGATAATTTCAAAGAGAAATTATGATACGAATAAAGTTTAGGGCTAATCTGAAAAGGATTAGTTCAAGGTGCAAACTTATACAAAAACAATCAAAGTGACAAATTGATACATAGTGATAAGGTCAAGGGGGATTATTGATATATACTCTTTCCAAGAATCATTTTTGAAAAGGCTCATGATTGTTTGTCTTTTGTGTGATAAAACTCGTTCTTTTCTCTCCAAGCTTAATGGATCAAATTGTGTAGGCTGAGCGCTGCCGGGTTTCTGTTGGACATCCGGAAATACTTACAAGTGAACCAGAAATAGTTGCAGCATTGAGGTTTGTAGAAAACATAAGAATCTGGTTTCTGTGGTTTCGGCATTAAAGTAGTGTAAGCTTTGCTTAATTTTATTCTTAATGGATCCAGTATTTCAGGGAACTTTGCATATCAAGCTTGTTCTCATGGTGACGTGCTTGGCTCAATTCTCAGTACGGGGATTGCTCGGGACAGGCTTGGCGATATACTTCTGCAGGTGTGTTCAAATTTCGATTCTCAGATTATTCCTAGGATCTGCGTCATTGAAATTTAACCGTTTTTACTTTCCTTCTTATTAATTTTGTTTTTTTGTGAAGTAACTAACTCCTCAGTCTTGACCATGTCCTGTTATGCCTTCGCCTAAAAAGAAGGGATTTTACTGTCATTGCCCCTATACCTATACTCAGTAGTATATACCCTCTTTCTCTATCATTTGGTGCACCTTGTTTATTTTCTGTTAAAAGTTAGAATACTAAAGCTTGAGAAGTGATACCTAATAGCCATATAAATGAATCAAATATACTTCATTCTCCTCCCATATCAAGTCGTAACTGGTATCTATTATTTAGTATTTAGTAAGAAATCAGAATCGAAATAATCAACATGTTATTTTCTCTAAAGCAACATCCTTCGTAATAATAAGAAAGATATTTGAACACGTCTCAGCTGTTGGGATGTTGGGATTGAGATTGATAGTTTTCGTGTAATTTTATCAATTTTTTCTTTTAGGGCGAGCGTGGAGCACAAGTCATTATTGACCCTGAACTTCGTGATTTTCTTATAGCAGCACTTGACAAGGTAGTCTCAGACTTAGGGACAATGTATTCTTCTGTAAACATGATAACATGTACAATTTGGAAACAGTATTTATCTTTTAACTTTATTCTCTAAAATAACATCTGTGCTTATCAAAAACCAATCTGATATAGGTTGGAAGAGTTCCAGTGACGATCACAAAGATACCATTGGAAGCTCTTGATTATGAACCGCCAAAGTAAGAATTCGAAATATCTCTTATCTTTCATATGCTAATATCGCATAGTTATGGATTGATAACTTTGTTCGTTTGCAGGACTAATTCATTCAAAACCGTGGAATCGTCATTAAGAGTGGATGCTGTAGCTAGTGCAGGATTTAAAATATCACGCTCAAAACTGGTTGACTTAATCAGGTTCCTTTTTCACACATTTATCTATTACCCTTTACGTTAAGGGTGTATGTTAATTTTCGTAAAGCTTGAAACTCGCTTTTTTGTTTCATGTTTAATGAACTATTTGTATGCTGATTTTTGTCTACGATCTTGCTCTATTTATGAATGGAATCTATTAGGAGAGCACTGTTGTTGAAAAAATTGCTCTTTATAAGTACTTCTGCAACATTCTGTAAAGAGTTATTGGCAGATTTAGCCCCTCCCTCGGTATAAAGGGATGTGTGGAAATGGCCCCTCCATTAGAAAAATAACGGCAACGGCCTTTCGTTGTACATTTCGTCTAGAGAAATAGCGGTAGTCGCCTCTCTGGTAACGATTTAGTGCAAAAACTGTTTAATTCTACTATTCTAGTGGTCAAAATGGATGCAAAGTTAAATAAAATAAATAATATATAAATAAGTGTATTTTTTAAAATAAAAATAAAAATAAAGGGTTAAATTAGTAATATGTTATTATTTGGGTTCAATTAGTAACATGTTATTGTTTGGGTAAATTGATTTTTTTGTCTAAGAATGAATCTAATAATGTAAAAATATATAAGGTTAAATTGAGAAACTTTAAGGTTAAAACTATTCGTATTAAAATATTTTGTGTTAAATTAATAAGATGTATTTCAGGGTGAATTATTTGATATTTTTTTATGTTAAATTTGATAATACATTAACTTTTACGATCAAATGATAAGATGCGAATTTTAATTTTTAAATCTAATTAAAATTACATACGTATAATGATATATACATCAATGATATGTAATTTTTTATGACACTTTCCATCAATTTTGTAACACCCTTCTAACCATATTATTCATTTGCACACCAAATTTAACGGATATCTGCACATGATAGAGGGGTCATTCCCGCTATTTCTCTAACAGAGGGGTCGTGTCCGCACATCCTTATAAGTGAGGGGCCAAACCCGGAAATACATCTTCTTTGAATAATAAAACATATATATATATATATAGAATTTTTTTTCTTCTTCCGCAGAACCGGGGATGTGCGGGTGAACTGGAGCCCGGTTACTAAAAATGGAGCCATCTTAAAGGCCGGTGACATTGTCTCCATCAATGGAAAAGGAAGACTAAAGGTTAGCTCTTTCTTGTCTGCATTGGACAAGGATTTTCTTTTCTGAAACTCAATTTACCCAATTTATCTTTCACTAATCGGTACAAATGCCCTTTGAAATTTGGTTATTCGAGCACTTTGCACCGTAAGTTTCATTTTTAGCAAATCCCCAGCTCTTTTTTCATAAAATTGATGGAGAAAATCTTATCTTCGTGACCTCATTTAATAAAAAACTATGTATTTTCTTATGTTCGTTTTACGTTAGCGACTTTGTACTTCACAAAGTTACATGGGTATATTTTTTTGTCAATTTTATTAGGGGTATTTTTCACCAAAACGATAATAATTCAGAATTAAAATATAATAAAAAAATCAGCATAAATATATGCTGTTCGTGAGCAGAATTGTAAGAAGTATCTGCCATTTATTCTGTAATCTTTGTGCAATGAACATTACTTGCGAACTCATATTAAGATTTCAAATGGATTTTTGAATCTTTTTGATCAGATGATCATGATATGTACAATGTTCCATTTTTTGCTGATAGATCGGAGAGATTAACGCCACCAAGAAAGGAAAATTCGCAATTGAGCTTGTTCGGTATATTTAAGTTTCGTCAGAGTGCAAACAAGTTCCGAAGAAGTTGGAAATTTCGGGTCCTAAAGCTTATCTTTTACATTAGGAAATGTTACTCTTCGTTCCAATTGTCCAAGACCTTTTACATATTAATTAGCCAAGTTAATTTCATTCTTATATAATAGTTTGTTTATAGATCAAAGATATTCAGTATTTTATCAGTGAAAGAGTTAACCTCAATTCAAGTTTTTTATTTATTTATTTATCAATTTCTATTTCTTTGCTTGCAATGCAAACAAGTAAGATATGATTTTGTAGCTTTTATATAGGAATGTAGTTGTCGTTTTTGTGAATATTTCAGAGAATATTTTTTTTTAATGCAATTACATTATAGTTGTTAACTTGTTATAATTGATGATAATTAGGTAGATGTCAATATTATTAGAAAGTTCGCACTGAATTATTATTATTATTATTATTATTATTATTATTATATCGTTTGACCCTATCAATAGACTTTGAGGCTCACTATTCTAAACAACTACACTTTTTTCCTTTCTCAAGCTCTCTACTATTTTTTTTAGTATTTTGTTTGTTCTTTAATTTGTAACACGTTATCAACATGGAGTACTAATAAATAAATAAATAGAGAAATATGGCTGCTAGTATTTCAGTGTGTGTAAAAGACGGTGGTGAAGTCTGTCTGACATTACAACCTCGAATACAATTTTGAAAAGGAAACTTGATGAATATCACTCAATTTGTCACTAACTGGTAAATTGACACTCAATTTTTCATATTTAATGAAATAGCACTTTCAATTAATCATATGTACTAAAATAAATATTTCTTTTATAAATATAGTAAAGCTTCTTTTAATTAATAATATTGAGACCGTCAAAATTTATTAAATTATCGAATTATTAATTAATATGTTAGTTAATAAAATATTATTTTATAAGGTATTGATTATATGATCATTAACACCGAACATTCTTATTGCTACACGGAAGTTTAGAGATAAAATTGAAAGAGATATCAATTTCAAGAATACACAAATAACTTCATAGTCTATTTCAAAAAAAAAAAAAAAAAAAAAAAAACTTCAGTCATATTTTAGAGACATTACATGATTAGTTATGAGAAATTTCACATTGTCCATTTTTCAGGACACGATATGTCCATTTTTATGACGCAATATGCTCATTTTTTAGGACGTGATATGTCCATTTTTTAGAACGCGATATGTTCATTTTCCAAAGATATTTTGGTACATGAAATTTGAAAAGGTTATTTTGAAAATTATGAAAATTTGAGGGTTAGTAATAAATTTGTGGTATATTGAGGGTTTTTTTTATAAAATTTCCCTTAGTTATTTAGTGTATTTTTTTATTTATTTAAGATGATTTCATAACTAATACGTAAAGTTATATTATATAGATATGTAAAGTTATATTATTTTTATAGTGATTTCATGATTAGTTATATATTAATGTTATCTATTAGTAGCTTTACTTGTATCAGTGTAGCTTAAAAGAACTGTTTACTATGTGTGTGAAATACGCTTTCATTCAATTACTTTTATTGCTCAAAGAATCAGAATCTTCACCAATCAAGCATCTCAAAGAAGAACCGAGGCTCCATCACTCAACCTAAAAGAGAGTCCAAAGTAGATATTTATTAATACAGGGACGGGCAGTCCGATTTGTATTCCGGTACGTAAATGTAAACAACTCGGTAAGGGGCGAAAACATCACAAACACAACGTCGTCTATGACCAGCCAAAGAAGTAGTCGAGGACGTAGACGAGGGCGAGGGAGAATGGGTAGAGCAAGAACGCGATGGACGTGGTCCAGAGAGGGAACGTCGTGCGGAAGCTTCCTAAGAAACCCATCACGATGCACACGATGAAGATGACCAGTACTTCCGAGGAGAAGTCCCACGTCAGTCCCCGAACGTACACCAATGCCAAGAACACCGACAGACAAAGCACGTTGTTCATCGTCACCGCCCCGTATATCTGCACAACAAAAACGAAGAAAGCAAGCGTCAAGAGGTGGCGAAAACTCCCCAAGAATATTGTTCAAATGTGCAGCTTTGCCCCTTGAATCTTCATTTATGGTGCAGAATAATAACCCATATAGAGATGTATTCAACAACAAAATGAAAAATTATGGGGCGAAGTGCACCCACATATGAAAGTTCTGTGTTACGACCCAAAATCAGTTCTCAAAATAGAAGCGTTGTAAAATCTTCACCGAACCCAATCTCCCTTTTTATGAGACCAAGGATTAGCTTAATTCTCTTAAATAGACTAAGAATTGCAACCTAATTAACCAAATCCTGAACGTAATCAATTATATAAATAAATGACATGATTGAAATAAATCAAAGCTCAAGAGTAAAGTGCATATATGATATAAAATATTAAAAACTAAGACGAGCCGTTATAGCATAATTAAAGTTAGGATTTCCGGAGCTTATGTATTTAGGAGACGAACCTCAGAAAACGTCAAAGACGACGTTCTCTTCTTCTTTCTGGTGGCGAAGATGATGGCGGAGACGGCTTCGCTGGAGTTGGTGGCGAGAGGCAGCGCAATGAAGGAGATGAAGAAGGTGGGAATGCTCGTCGCGTCCGAGAAGTTGTCCACCGCGTCTACCAGCGGGTCTGCAAACGCTGCGGCGATACAAGCTCCAAGCAACAGAAATGACACTGCTTTCACCGTTATCCATTTCAGATTTTGGTTGGCTTCTCCGCCCTCCTCCTCGTCCGCCCCCAACAGATCGTGCTCCTGCTTTGTTCGCTGTACACAGACGACAACAACGTTAGAAGGCTCAGCTTGTAAGGAGTTTAAAAGGCACTACTCACCAGTACTGTTGTCAGTGAGCCGTCCCAACCCCAGACGATCCCAAAACTGGAATTCTGGCGTCCGGGCCCAACGGTAACTTGTAACTACGAAGTTGTAGAATTTTGTTTAATCTTTAATACAAGAGTTGAATCGTATTATTTGAGCTTGAAATAAGTGCCAAAATACAAATGTTGCACGTTCAAGAAACAATATCCGGATACTTCACCGATGTACACCGGGAATGTGTCCTGATATCAGATATTCTACCACTAGATCAGGAAAGTTCCTGATACGGGGAGTATAACACTGAATTCCTGAACACGCAGTCCTCTGTATCTTGACGAAAACTCACTCATTTCTTGATCAAATTGTACAATTCAATCAACTCTTGTAGTACGATAAAACAAAGTCGTAACTTGTTCAATAAAACAAACATCTACAACCTTTGTAGTTAAAAGTTTTTTCATTAAGCTGTTCAATAAAAACTTTGACCTTGGCTGGTGTCTTAATCAAACGCTTTTAGTACGAATATCCCAATAATGAATCCAAATGCCCTTTCTCCCCTGCCTTTTTCTTGTGCAAACGTTTCCCCACACGACCTAAAACGTACCCGATGGTAATTGCTTAAGAAACCGCCAGGCTCAGCCGAGTACCCCGATGAGCCCTTTGCCTCATGAATCCATTTCGAGATCCCCGCGACGAACTCGTCGACGTCAACGTGCGCATCACTGCTCGTGTCGAAATCACGAATAACCTTCAACACAGCATCGTCCTTGTCCAAGTCTATCTCTCCGAACTGGATTCCTATTATTAAGGCTCTCAGTTCGGAAGCAGAAAGATGCCCATCATCATTCTCGTCAATTCTTCTGAATAACCTGCAATGATATAAGTAGGAAAGGAGCTAACGGTTAGACATTTGGCTAATGGGAATGTCTAAGAATCAGCACAAAGAAGAAGAAAAGAGAGCTTGTGTCTTTAAACGAGCACTCACTTTCCAATTGCTGCTCTATCAGGTTCACCTTCCTCGTCAAGGAGCTTCTCGAGTCCGTGTAAATGTTGCAAAATTCCAGATCTCAGGTGCTTTTGCTTAGCAAATTCGAGTTTTCTTCTCTGTATCCAGGGCTGGAAAACCTGCAAAAAAATATGAGCAAAATTCAAGTAAGGCGTCAAGCCAAGTGATTCAAGTATTAATAAACTTAGAATAACACCCTTGGCTATAAACTTTGCATATGATCTAATCATACGAGTACCAAAAATCTTGCAATCATAAGGCGTGTCTTCTTTTAAACACATCGATAATACAAGATTTCTAGATGAACAACATGACAACATAGTTGAGAAAAATGGTTTGACAGTATAATTGCTTAACCATTGGGTATGAATCTACCTGATACAGGCAATAAGCAACCAATAGCGATGCTGAGACAATAAGCCCAATCAGAACGGCTAAATGTCTTCCCGAAGTCGAATCGAGAACTTGTGGCAGCTGAACGATAAGGAACGGGAGAACGGAAACGGCCATAATCCGCGCAGCGTAGCTAGTCCAAATGTCAGTGCTTACTCCAGAACCTGAATTTATGAGTTAGTTGTTAACCCAGCTAACTAATTCTAAGTAAGAAAAAATAATACGTTTTACAAGGAAAGAACTTACCGGTCAAACTAAATCCTCTTGTGTCCTTTCCATCTAGGGCAACATCATCTTCAATATCAGTCTTGCCAACAAGAACACAAGTACCCCAGATTATCGTAAGAAGCAAAACAGTTGATCCGGCTAGCAAGCCCATTCCAACAGAGACTTGACTTTGGGCTGTTTCTTTGCTTCCAGAGATACCGGATACTAAAGAACGAAGGACAAAGGGCGAGCATATTGATCAGTACTCAAAAATATTTACAGAATAAAAGTAAACAAAGAGAATGCTGATACTTGATCAAAGGAATGAATGAACGTTGCACACTGCTCATAGATAGTGGCGGAGCCGGAATTTTAGTTGAGGTGAAGCACTTGCTTGAAAGATGAGAGTGAGACAAAGGTTGACTGAAGCAATTATGAAACTCTCTAGATTGGGTATTACATGCACGTGTTAGACCTGTATTTATCCGGAATTCATCTATTTGGTTGCTTATTTCTGCCTCATTTCCTATCAATACGAGACTCATATATGAACCACAGACGAGTCTCGTACACGTAACACCCAATCTAGCGAGTGTAATAAAATCGCTTCAGTCAAATATGAGGGTACGAAATGAGGTTTTTCATTTAAAAACCTTAATAACTAGAACCTCTTCTTCAACTTAGTGATCTATAAATGTCAACCGTTCATTTCCCGTGCCCCAATGTTTCGCAAAATTATTCTATAAGATCCAAGAAATAACTGTAAATGTGAGAAAAGACAAGCTCTGTATGCAACTGGATTAAAATAAAGCGTATCTAATTGTCAGGTCAAATACAAAGCGTGAGTCACGCTCCTACCAAAGCTTCAAAGTTCAAACAACACTTCATTACTTCCAAACTACGTAGCAAAGACTGGGTTTTTATTTTTTAATCGCGACTGTACTACATACACATTACATACATATATATATATATATATATATATATATATATATTCAGTTATTGACAGTCACATTCTACGATTTTAAATTATAAACAAATGAGGAAAACTGAGCTGGGTTTGACAGCTAGAATTGACTAATCAGATTTGCATATCAAAGCAATCAACTTATCTTATTAGTTGCAATCACAAGCAACCATTTTTCTTTTCATGCTAATTTGTTCGCAAGATTATGGTTGATTATCGGATCCAGTGAACAGCGAAAACGAAATTGACAGAGACGCGAGATAAAACTAAACCAAAAATTCAGAAGATACTCCAAAACAAAAACACGTAAAACCGAAAATTCGAACTGGATCCAAGAAGATTCTCGGAATTCTGTTAGTTTCTTCCATTTTCGCGGCATCCAAACAGATCAGACAGTTTTTTTTTTTTTTTTTGAAATGTCGAAAAAATGGGAGCTAAAACGGTTAAACTTTTCGGATTCCGAGACCGATCCCTTGGAATTCCGTTCTTTCTCGGCATCCAAACAGATCCAGTAAGAGAAACACAGTCAGAGAAGAAGAAGGAGAGGAGGAGAGTTTCGTGTCCGTACCGAGAATGAGCATGGCGTCGGGAAGAGCGCCGAGCATGGGGAGAAACAAGCCGCCGACGAGGCCGGGGCCGAGGATCTCGAGCAGAAGCTCGCTGCCGTGGGAGAGGTACGTCGCCGCCATGAACATCAGGTAGCCGTAGACGAGTATGAGGAAGAGGTTCCCCAGCACCGTGGTGGTGCACGGCAGGAAGCCGTAGGACTGCTCGCACGTGGACTCCGCTGCCGCGGCGGTGAACGGGAACATCCGGAGGTTGGAGGGCTGCCTCCCGGCGCCGAGTCCATCGGAGAGGAGCGGATCGGAATCGGAGGGCGTGAGGATGGAGGTGCGAGCGTGGACGTGGCCGCAGAGGAGGAGGCCGAGGAGGAGGAGGAGAGAGAGGAAGCGAGGTTCTGCCATGGCGTGAGCTCAGTACATGTGTTGATTGGTGGTTGGCATGTGAGTGTGAGATTGAGATTGGCCTCTCGATTCTTCTTAAGAGAGAGAGAGAGTGTCTGAAGCGTGTTTGCGAGAGAGGAGAAGAGACCAAAAATGGGGGGAATGAGTCTGATTTATTATATCTAATAAATAATAAATAATTTAAAGTTATTGCCAATAATGGTTTCCATTGAAATAGTAGAGACCATTTCTTGATTTTCTTAATATTTTATTTACATTATTTTTTTTATAAAACAAAGGGATATTAGCGGTATAAATACTTAAATTTTGATCGACTACGGCGGTATGGTTTTAAAGTAAAAAAAATAGGATAAAGTTCCTAAAGTGACAGTCAATAAAATTGAAGCGATGCATATTTTCGTCCACTTTTTTTTTTCCTCTTACCGTCTTTCATACCATGTGGCATTGACCAATGTCCGTCGAAAGAGTAAACTAGGATATTTTTCCCATCAATTTTGTTGAATTTGAATTATATTTTGCTGCTAGTTTTTCACTTTAACCTATACTGCCTCCGTCAGTAAAAGTTTAAATACTTATGCCACCGTTCCCTAACCTTATGATAAAACTAAGCAGTATAGAAATGAGAGGTCTTGACTTCTTGGCGGGCAGGGCAGGGCAGTTGGGCATATTTCATAGTTTTTTTCTTTGTCACTTTATTTTTGGGAAAATAGTTTATTTTGTAGCTCAAGAGGTGTTGTGCTGTCAAAAAACGCCTCCGCGGGGCACCGGTAGCCGCGGCCCACGATGCAAGGGACCTCCATAACAATTATAAAAAAAATGTCCACATGTTACAACTTCCGGTCAACGGTAAAATGGACCAATATACAAAACTAAAGGGCATTAATGTCCTACTCTAAATAAGTTTGATAATTTGATGATAGTATAGAATCTATAGATTATAGAACAAGATGGATTCTTCTTCTTCTTCTTCCGTTGTTATTGGGAGAACGGTCTTAAAGTGTAATCTAGTATTATATTGTGTGTCTAATCAATTATTTAAGTTAATTAAGCTGTAATTAGTGCTTGCCGACTGAATCAGCATCAGACTTCAGTTTTATAACGAGTAACAACCTCTGGATTTGGCAAGCTCTTTATATTTTAATATTGTCTTTTTCTTCGGTACATATTCTACTCCAATAAATAATTCTATATATCTACACCACTTCCTGTCTTTATTTTACAATAATAATAACATTTAATTAATACATATTTCATATTATAATGCGTCAAAGAAAATCCGATATATCAAGATACATAATTGATATGATATGGAGCTCAGATGATTCACATTCGTGCCACCAGTCCACAGACTTTTCTTCAATATTTTTAATATATATTTATAACATAAATATTCAATCTTATACATAGAGGTGTCGAAATAGGCAAGGCCGATACTGGCCTATCAGCCTTGGAAGAAAAAAAAAACGGGTTTGCCCCACTTCGCCCCTTTTGTGAGCCGGGTCTTTTTATAATATTTAATCTGTATAACATAATATTCATTCTTATACTGTTTGTTAATACATTTTTTTTTTGTTGCAATAGGGATATTTAAAAGAAAAATCAAATATCAAGATAAATACATGATATCATTATGTTATAGAGCTCACATATTCATATTTGTGACATCCGTAGCATTTTATTTTATAATTTTGTATATTTATATAAATATCTAATTTTTTATATCAGGTATATTGATATATTTTCTATCTCTTTTAAAACGATAAGAGTACTAAAAAAAACTACAAATAGAGTCCACGAAATATTTGTTAAGCTCAACTTAATTTTATCAGAGTAATTATAGAAGAGATGGTCGTATACTTTTGATATAAATATTTAATGTATTAACAAAGTAGATAAGGATTAACGAAATTCAAAAAATTGTCTTAAGGCGACAAGTTGATAACATCAATAAGGGTTTCAAAAGAAAAAAAAAATGGTTGACTAGCTTTATAATAAGAAGAAGTGTAAACCTTAAAAAGTATTACGAAATTGAGATTTCCACCAACACGAAGACGATCACAAAAGTGCAACGAAAGTTAATAATAGACTATTACAGCTCGGAACTTCGAATATATATCGATATACCCAACGAATTTATAATTATATCAACTTTCTCTCTCAAAATTATGTCAAATTAGATTTCTCATTAGATTAGTTTGTTTGTTCAATTTTATTACTAAATTTATCGTTTATATAAATTTCTTTATATATCAATTGTTTATGCCCTTTCAAATTTCAATTCGATCAAAATACAACAATTTTCTTTATTTAAATTGTGAGTTTTTTCTACAACACAAAATCTATCTCGAAAATTCGTATTGTCGTTTTCGGCTTCACGGTTTTATCCATGAAGTATGTACCTGCTATTTTCATTCATATATTGAAAATAATTGTTTTTTGCTTATAATTGAAAAATAAAAAGTGTTAACAGCATTTAATACATCTTAAAACTTTATAAAGTAAATTATTAAAAAAATGTTAAGGGAAAATTCATATAAAATAATTTAGGAAGTAATATAATACAAAATATTAAATAATAAATTAAAGAGAAAATAGAATCGAGAGACATTATTATACTCTTTATTATTTGAGATAAATCATAATATCGTTCCATGTATTTCAATTGAATGCACAACTTGATCGTCAACAACAACAACAGATGAAATTAAATTTTTGTCCAAATGAGCATTTTGACATTTTTACCCGTCTCGTAAAAAATATTTTTATTCACAATAAATAATAAATAAGAAGAAAACAAAAACAGAAGGTCACCAGATCTACAAAACTATATAGTATATTTGAGGTTTTTATATTTTAGTGTGCGAACCACTAACTTTTTAAAATAGCTGATTTGGCTTATACGTTTATTTTTTATAATTTTATCTTTCATATTTATTAATTTCATACTTGCGTTTTGTATAATATAATTCACAAATTTCGATTATAATAAGTTACAACAATAATAATAATAAAAAAGTAAAGTTCCATTGACATGGTTGCCACGTATAAAATGGCAAAAAGATCACAAAACAAAATTCTCTTAAATATTTAATGGGAAAAGAAACATCGCTATGAAATATGCATGTCGGCAGATTATATCTTAGCCACGTGTAGAGTGGAGCTAGCTCGTAAATATCAAATGATAAATATAAATAATAAAAAATTCTAAATAAATAATATTTCGGACTAAGAACATGAAAGCAATGGATTTTTCAAAATATAAAATAGTGAAATAAAAATGATGTGGTGTCTCTATAAATTGACATCCATTTAATCGTGTAAAAAAATGTTCACACTCTAAATACATATTTAGAGTATAATCGAATCTGAATTTTGATTTTGATTTATTTGAATCCTAATTTATTAGGTTTTGTGTTCCTTTTTAGATAGATAAATCGAGCATACAATTGCATAATATATATACATGAATAATTATAATATAAAAAATAAAAATAAATTCTCAAATAATGTAACTTTTCACACCACAAAATACTTGCTCGACTATCCTCGATTACACAATATTAAATTGACTTCTTTATTATGGGACTCAAATGAGTGTCCTCTTTACATATGTAAATTTGGCCAATAGTCAGTAGCGGAAGCAGGGGGTGGGCAGGGGGTGTTGAAACCACCCCCCTTAATTTCTTTTTTTGCACTTTTTTACCACATTTTTTTATTATTATTTTATCCTTAAATTTCATTAAAATTTAATCTTAGCCACCCCCGAATATAATTTCTGGTTCCGCCACAGCCAATAGTGTCACATGTTCTTACACTGAATATATCTAGTAATGCGAGCAGTGGCGAAGCCAGCTCTCCATTTAAGAAGGGGCACTGATATTTTTTTATTTAATAACTATAATCATAAAAAGCAAAATTTAATATTACAACTCAAGCTCAAAAATAAACTTTATTAAAAATATTTATTATTTTACAAGATAAACATATTTAATACTTTTAGTGTATTATATTTATATGCAATATAAAATTATTAATTAACGTAGACGAAATACAAAATACAGTAACCATTTACCTTATACTCGTAATATATATAATACTCACTAATACTACTGCAATGAACATATATATATATATATATTTATACATATAATATAGAATCATACATTTAATGAGATATTTTATCCACTAACTATCCATTTATCTTCCATTTATCTTCAATACGAAGGTGGGCATGTGTCCACTGTAGGACATGAGTGCCTTCGTTTTTGAATGCGAGAGTGCATTGTAACCATGGTTGATAGCGGCACCCTATTAAAAAAAAGTTGACATTCACTCGTTAAAGAGGTTGGGCTACTCGACCAGAGGGGAAGACAGGGGTTAACTTACCTGTTAATTCTGCCCACGTGGACAAATATGGGTTGCTGACATAACAGATTTTGCCACCTGAACGAGCCTATATCAGTTTCGTTTACGACAAAACAACGAATTAAACCCCGTCTTAAATACTATTTAATAAAACTAATTAAACACGTAATGATTACACTTAACAAAACAGATTGGTCCACGTGGCTAGAGTTAACGGATAAATTAACGACGTTACGAAAATGGAGTGGTCAACTCTCAAAATATAACTTTAAATATTTTTGCCACCACTTTTAAACTTTAGATACATGAGAGATTTTTTAACTAAATTTTAGATATTTTTGCCGTCGTTTAACCCATGACCAAATGAATGTTGAAGCTCCAATTGTGATGAGAAGATTGAAACAAGAATGGCGTGTCATTGTGTTGGCAAAAGGATAAGACGGACCCACAAACTGAACCTATAATTGGACTTGCTGACATTTCAACGACGAAAAAATGAGCTTCAAATTTATTGGTTTTATTGGTCCCCATTCATGATGTGTCTTAAATTCAAACGCTTAAAGATCTCCATAGGCCATATACTTATACTAGGGGTTTATATTGTTTTGTATAATTGAAACTTTAATTTATAAACTAGCACTAAGGGTAAATGTTGCTAAATTTTAAAACTAGGTACTTTGTAGTTTGTAGTCTACCTTAAAAAAGACTTTTGACTCAACTTGTACATTCGGCGTCGGTGATTATCATCGATTTTGACGATAATCATCGACTTATCCCTAAATTCATCGACTTTGAGGATAGCAATTCTCCACGTCGATGATTATCCCTAAATTCACGGATATTATCCCTCACATCGATGATTATCCCCTATTTCGTTGATAAACCGAAACAGTGTTAATGAGCTCCGACATTTTGACACAACTCAATTTCATTGACCAATCTAAGCACTTTGACCGAGACCCGCTACAATCACTTGCATGTTTCTCGGATTTTCTCTGCGTGTATAATTTCAAGCCGATAGTCAGTTCAATGATTCACGAGCGGTATATGGTGTACTTACATCTCAACCTTCACAAGGCTTCGGATGAACCGCCTCACAGAAAGATCCTTGCCATTGCAATCTCGAGACTTCACCCATTTTTATCTTAAACACTTATTCTTCGATCCATATTTTGGCTGAAGAAAATTAGTGCCAAACTTACTCAGCTTTTGATAGCACTTAATATCTCAAAATCTGCAGTATAATACAACTTGCCTATATATGCTCTGCATTAACCTAATTTCACAATATATGTTACGTAACAATGGATTAATTTCTCACAATCTATGTCACTTTTAAACAAAATAAAAATATATTTGCCGCCGTTAGCCTTTTACATACTCACTATAGATCGATTTAAATCTTCATATAAAACAATATCTGTCTCGTAAGCTATTTTTGGTTTTCTAATACAATAAAAATATATTTGAAAACGACATCCAAATTTGGATATCTTACGTTAGAGAATGTATTCGTTCAAACCATACGCGGCACTTATCAATGATGATTATTTATTGTGTTTTTGTCTTCTCTATTGCTTGAAATTTCTATTTTGAAGTAAAATATCTTTTTTCACGCAATTAAAAAGATAAGTATTGTATTTGCATGAGTTTGTTATTTATTTTATCTTATTTTGTATTTGTCTCTATAGCTTTGATAATGCTAATTTTGTTCACACTAAAATACGACGTAATTGCTTTTTATTAACTTCATAAACTATATTTTTGAAACAAAAAATGACCATATAGCAAAGTTTACAAAATAAAGTTAAAAGAGTCAAAGTCAAATACACCAATAAATCAATTTGAAGATGATTGTCCGAGGTCAAATTCACCAACAAATAAATTTGAAGACTATTGATATCAATTACAGGTGAAACCGGGAACTCGGTTTTGGTTTTTCGAGTCTTGTAAATAAATTTTCGGACCAAGACCGGGCTCTCTGACTAAATTTCTACCACCTACTAAAAATTACTTTAAGCAAGTATATGTATGTACACTTCTTTAATTCCAAAGACGAGTGTAAAACCAAATAAATCATATATTGTGATCTCAAAAAATTGCTCGTGGCCATTACTATAATCATGACTGTTCAAAAGTTTGTTGAGTCAGTACCTTTTTGCCCAAGCAATTCGTTTACAAACAAATTTCCGAACGAAAAGAAGCGCATTGTTTTTTCAAACAAGCACTGTTTTTTCTTTCTTCTTTATGCAATAATCAATTCGATGGTTTTGTACCTTTACACTATAACTTTCTCTGAGCTCCAGGCCATTGGGATGTCACCCGATAAGATCCATCGGAGCAGCGCTAACGTTCCTGCAAAATGGCACCAAGAGTCTACGGTAATCCAGCGTAAATCGACATATGAAGATTCGACCTAAGCTAAAGTAATATACTTTGAAAGTGTTCCGGGCACGATTTGTACTATAAACCATATTGATGCAAACTCTTGCATGTTTATTTTAAGACAAAGATTCGTTCGACCCCTAGTTTTATCCATATGTGGCCCTTAACCCTGAAAATTGACTATCACACTCGACTTTTTATGTTTGGCTTCGTGTAGGTTTTCTGCTTGGTTTGTAGCAGTTTTTGTCAAGGGTAGGGACAAAACTACAAAAATGCATGGCTTTCAATTTTTTTTGTCCTTTACTTTTACAGATCATTTAATACCACTTTACGAATCCAGAAACTCAAATGCCCTTCATTATGAAAAAAAACGTAGAAATCGGGCAAACAGGAGGAAGCGGGACAGATGACATGTGCCCATAGTCTTTCCAGGTTCACATTGTACCTTCAGAATGAGTTGGAAGGCTGCTCTTGATGAATTTCTATCGGTCGTTGGTACCTTGAGGGGGTACGATCATCGGTTCCACTTCGGCCATTTCGGAATCTTTGGGAATCTGTCGAGTTGCTTCCTTTTTCAGCTTGTGATTGTTATATGCTGCTACACCAGCTATTGCTGTAAACAAACAAGACCAAAGATGGATTTATGAAGAATATGTGACTCATTTATAAGTGGGTGAAACGATAAAACCAAACTCACTTAAAAACGATATTATCCTAGTTTAACTTACAAAGACATTCTTGAAAACGATACAAAGCAATACGCAGTAAAGAATGTAGACTGGTGACATACCGATGGCATAGCCGAAGAGATTGATCACCGTCAGCTTTGTATCAGCAAACAAAAGGGCGGATAATAAGACGACCACCCAATCCTTGACTACTCCAGCCACTCTAATAGTCAAAGCACTTGTATGTGTAATCACAAGAAAAACCGATAGGTTTAGGGCGAAAGTGCATAGGGAATTGAGTGCTAGCACTAGAGGCGGAAAATTCCACGTGCCACTAGCATCTATCTTCGGCTTTTCAAGAAAAATCCATGGAATAAAGAGACAAATGGCACTGCACAGAAGAGCATTTTAGTCTTGTTAGAACAAGAGACAGTACATAATGGAAATCAGGCAAAGATAAAGTGGCAATATACCTGCAAGGACTAACGTAGTACATAACGGATATCGGGTTTAGCTTAAGTCCCTTCCTTTTAACGAAAATCTCCATGAAAATAAGTCTTAGAGCCTCTCCAACAACTCCACCCATCTGGTAAACCACGCCTACCCAGTTGATGTTTATTTCTCCATATGAAGCCACGAGAACGCCTATACTGATTACCGACATGATCAAAAGCATTCGGCAGCTCATTACCTCCAGTCCGGCTGCTACTCCAAGAACAAATACAGCTACAGGCACTGTATATATTTTAAATTACATTAGATATAATGGTAAACACAGACAATAAAACATAAATTGTAATCTGCTAATATGAATAAGTTCTGCAGGCAACGTATATAAATAGACTTACTTATCGCCTTTAACATCTGTGCGAAGGCAACAGAAATATACAAATAGGCGGTGTTTCCTAACCATAGAGTCATTGCAAACATTGCACCAATCGGCACAACTGATGTTGCATATCTGCAAGAGAAATATATCATCGGTTATCTGAAACATTTAAGAAACAAGAACAACAATGTAACGCAGGATGCTCTTAACTTGATTCGTACGGAGTTATTTACAGATTCATAAGTGTCTTATGAAATAGGTTTACAGCTCAAGAGGAAACGCAAGTTTCCGTGTAGTATCACTATCAGGCATCAGCAATGTCTTAAGCCATTTCTTCTTGAGGAAATGATGTGAAGTTCTTGTCATGGTAATAAACACGAGAATTCAATCACATATAAACGTCCAATAATTTTACGGAATGCTAAATGCCATATTTTGTATCATGGGAGGCACTTTTGCTTACTCTATATTTCTTCCTACATTCAACAGATAGATATAAAAAAATATATACTAAGCAAAACATCATGTGAATTAATTGACCAAAATGAAGAATTGCCCATTACCCTTTCCAAGGGAATTAGTAATTTTATCACACAAAGCCAGTTCGAAGCGAATGAGCTCATAATCCGGAATTCAAAAACTAGGACAATTTTGACTCACATTTCCGGCGTCATTCCTTCCTCGACTTTCATAATCTGTGAGAAATGGATAACCAGTTAGACTCTAACATTCAAAGGAAGCATACCATTAATAAGCTCAGCTCAGGGAGGTGAATACCTTGAAGACTTTGGTAAGGAAGAAACACAAGACCGATGAGAAGACCATGTGAAGCAGAGTCAACCCCAGAGGATACGGGAAGTTGATTTCCTTGGAAGACAGTACCCACTGCATCATCGAAGTAAATCAATACAGTTGTCTTCTTCAATTCCAAAATCAAGCACACAGATCTGGCAATCACCTTGTTGAAGAAGATTTGACCGCTGGAGAGAGCGATGTAGAGAAGAATGTAGGCGTAGGTGAGGGCGTCGCCCTTGAAGAAGCTTCGAATCCGATCCGCCATTGAAAACTCTCGAATGGAAAGTGGCGAAACTGCTCAGATGTTTACACTGCAGTGTATGTGTATGGACAGAGTCTAGAGAGACGGAGCTACATGAGCTCCGAAAATGGCGTCGAAAGAGAAGAGGAATGACATGAGATTGGAGTGTGGAGTGAGCAAACTCAGATTTCTTTGGTCATGCTGATTTGATCTGACGCTAACTGGCAACGATGTCTGAACTCTGAAGGTCGTCTCTGGGTAATTTGGTAAATACGAGGAAATTTGCGGCGAAAGTTATCAAACTCATCAATTTTCATAGATGAGTCTGAGAGTGGTTTCGAGTTTCGACTTCGAGTGAAACAAAGGAAGAGATAGTAAGCTATTGGGCTCGAATCTGGGCTTTGGGCATCACTCGGAGGCCCATTATACTGAGTAGGGAATGGACTCAATGCTGGATAAAAACGTGGGTGTCGGTCCCACTTCTTACAAAAGGTATTTAAATTTAAAAAATGTTTATGAGTAGGCCCGCCAGTCAGTATGAGTGGATCTACATACCACGGCGTCGTGGCGCGTTGCGACGAAGTCGCCGGAATCGCGAGAAAAAACGTCGCGATGCGTCATGGCGTGCGGCGTCGCGGCGAGTCTCGCGCGCGCGCGCGCGCGAGAGAGAGAGAGAGAGAGAGAGAGAGTTATGTGAGACGGAGAGAGTGAGAGAGCGGGAGAGAGAGGGGGAGTCGTGACGAATCGCGATCGGAAGCTCGGAATCGCGAGAGTCGCGACGCGCCGGAAACCACCGTGACGAGTTGCGATCCTGGTTGGCGACGAATAATGTGCAGCTCTAAGTATGAGGTCTGGCACGAGGAAGACCCAATTTCACGGTCGTGGTCGTACGTAGAGCTGCACAAATAAATCGTGAACGTGCATCGTGGCACGTCGCGATCTTTTTTCTTGGTCGCGATTAATCGCGACTAACTGGCGGGAATCGTGACTCATCGCGACTCGGAGTAATAGTGCGAGAGAATCGGTCTCATCCAATGGGAGCGCGCCACCGGGGAATCGCGAAGCATCGCGACCGCGATGCATCGCGACCGCGATGCATCGCGACGTCGAGTTTGGCAATTTTCATGATTTAGTCGCGACTCATCGCGACGCGCCATGTGCAGCTCTAGTCGTACGGTACGACCCCTTGTTGTCATTCCGATCAGAAATTCCGCAAAACGCTCGAGAGCTCAAAGAGCGACCAGTATGTTTGTACCACACAGAGAAGCACATCACCGCAGTGCGAAAGGAGCCAGGCATCAACTGAAGATGAGGCAATCCCAGTGAAACATGGAGGTCCTGCACGAAAGGGTGGAGCGGAAGTCTCGTCCTGGAGCGAAAACTCTCCAGATGAACAAGTAAAAATCCAGGCTTGGTTATGCCAGGAAGTTCGCCAACTGCCGGAGCTTGAAGACCAGCAAGACAAGGAATCTTATACTTGGAGAAGAAGGACGCTAACCCCCCGGCATCGACAACACTTAGCACGTTCAGGTCAGGACAAATTACGTCCGCAACGCAATCAACATCACCGGAGGGACCATCGACAAAGGCATCAGGAACGTCATCAAGAACCGAAGGCTCGTGGAGATAAACACCAACAATATCCCCGGCAACTTGCTTGCCAGCCGAGCTCTCACAATCAGAAACCCCAGAAGTCTGCACATCCTTCACCAGTAAAGTCAAGATCGGACGAGTCATCTTCCATAGATCCTTGCCCATTCCCGGGCCGGCTTGAGGAGAACCGGGAGCAGCAAAACCGTTCCTAGCGAAAGGCGTTTCGCTTTGCGAAGCTGCAGCCTCAAAACCGCAATCGGGATCTTAGAATCCTCGAAGTCAAAGTCACCCTCGAAAATGTCCTCCACCACCAAAGGTGTTGGTCTGGCCACCCAAGCACCGTCACCAGGAGCCGAAGATTCATAATCAACCTCGCTTGGAGATCCGCATTTTTTTGCCGGCAATGCAAGCACCACAAAAGGCCGATTAGTCACCACTGACAAGGTCGAGTGCGGTGATTTTGGTCGCGCCTCATCACGACGGCCCTTGACCGCCATCTTCATCACAGTGATATCATCATCAAGATTGGTTGCCGGAATCTCCATAGTCATCTTGCCGGATTTTATCACCATCGCCGGAGCATCGCCAAAGTCTTACATTGACGAGACAAAATTAATAATCTCCCTGGAGTTTTGCCCGTAAAAAGTCACATCGCCCGCCGCCGGAGCAAGCACCGCCACGCCAGAGACACCACCACCGAGAGCCGCCACTGGTCCACCATCGTCGCTGCCATCAGCCGCTGCAACCACCACCTCGAAAGACGCTGCACCCGCCTCAAAGACCGCGCCCTCGCGCGCGCGCGCGCGAGCGTTGGCCGATCTCGGCCTCCACGCCACCAAACGCCGGGATTTCTATCCCGGTGTCTATTCCTATATTGAAAATATCCTCCAAAGTCATTGAGGCTTCACTTATACTCGTCGTAGTTCCATGAACACCATCTCAAATCTCAAAGGAATCAAAAAGTTCATCGAAAAAGTCAAAATTCTCACCACACTCAAGGAAGTCAAAGGCGTGAGAATCTCCTCCGTTCAAGCTACCGGGGCTGCCCATGATCACCAAGGAGCGTGCATAATCAGCCGTCGAAGCTCGCCGACAATGGTGGTTCACGCGAAAATGGAGAGGAGACGAGGAGGAAGAATACAGACAACTCGCGGTAATTAAAGAGGTAAATATTCTCTCATTCAATTCCCGTCATTAAGTGTGATTTTATTCTCTCCAATCAATCAAAAATCGACATCAATCAGCCCCTAAATCTGATTATGCGATTTTTTGCTCTTAAAAACGACAAAATATGGTTTCGACGTCGTTTTTAAGTAAAGATGCTTATTTCCAAAGTATGCTCAAAAGGCTTTGAAAATTAAAACTTTTGAACTTTAAAAGTTTCATTTTTACTTTTCAATTATGAAAACCAAAATAAAAATATTTTTCCGGGTTTTCATAAATTATTTTTACATTAACGGTTTTTATTTGTTGCGGACTGATTACGAAACTTCCTAAAAGTTTCTAACTGATTCGTAACACGTTATTTTCTCATGAAAATGTTTATAAATATATATATATATATATATATATATATATGTTGATTTTTTATTTACTTTTGGGTTTATTTTTTAAGTTTTAAGCAAAAATTTTATGAATTAAAAGTTAGTTTACGAACTTCATGAAAATCCGAAAGTCGAATAAAATCCAAAAAAGTGATATGCAAAAAGATTTATAAAATTCTATCTGTATCACTTTGCTTGGGTATTATTAAATTAAAGTCCAATTTCTTGAAAAAATCAAAACGCTCATTTTTCCCGAGCGCATGTTACTAAGCCCAGGTTAGAGAAAAAAAGAAAATAGTTTCTTGCGCAATGACATTACCCAAGAAACTGAGGGGGTTAATGTTATGTGCAATTTTAGATATATGTAAAATTTAGGCCCTATTGACGAAAGTCAAAGCCCGCTGGCAAAGTCAAGGCTCATTTAACCCAATCTCAAGCCCATCTGGCGAAGCCTGAAGGATCGTGCCCGAAGACGGAGCCCGAATAACAAAGGGACATCCCTGAGAGCTGGTCGTTGCGGCCAGTTAAGCGATGACATCCCTCAAGAACACCGGCGACAAGGCGTTATGATCTCGACATCCGTCAAGGCCACTGCCGACAAGGCGTTATGATCTCGAAATCCCTCAAGGCCACTGGCGACAAGGCGTTACGTTCTCGACGTCTCTCAAGGCTACCGACGACGGTGTATCAAGTATGCGCAAGCAACGCGCATGGACTCCGGACAAGGCTATGAGGAATGACGACCACTGCACCCGACAAAGGAACATGGCGACCCCATTCTGAACAAGGCAAATCGTGCACCTTTACTTGGAATTCTCTCTCTAAAATGAGAGCTTCTCTCTCTAGAATTCTCATTCTCCCTGCGAGTTGGGTGCCGACATTCTACTCCTCGGAGTCTCGCGTATCTTGGCTCATCAGGTACAAGGATGAAACTCGATCCATGTGTTGGACATATGTGTCCTTAAACAAGATATTTATCCATTTGTAAAAGATTATGACAAGTAGTTGAATAAAGATAATACTTATTATGTTAATCTAATTATAGTTTCTGGTAGAGTAAAATAGAATGTTTGATTCCTTAGTTCATAAAGGATGCAATTATGTTATTATTATTACAACAGAGTCAATTTGAGGAAGAATTAATAATCATAATAAATGAACTTAAAATGTCCGTGACCTGATTAATTGGGTGGGAGCCCATTAATCGTATAAGGTCATTAACGTGACTAAGTGACAATCCTAGTCTGGATTATGTGTGTGTCACACTCACTAGAAGTGCATTATGTATGAAGCGTCTTCATACTGGACCGGACCTGACTTAAACTCAAGAAGTTATCATATAAGACCGTCACTGATAACTTGAAGTTGAGTCACAAAAATGATGATCAAATGGATATTAGTTCTAAGTCCTGAGTGATCCCGAGTCTGAGCTACTGGCTTGATTGTTCTTTGATTTAACCGTTAAAGAGCACAAGATATTACCGTTGTTCCCAACACTATTATTTTGGGAACATGATAGTCAGTAGTAAGGATAGCTTGATCATAGATATGGGCATCACACAGCTCTCTTCAGAGTCAGTGGTGAGAAGTGAGAGGTACCCGTGTGCAACTTATGAATCAAAACCTTAAGTGGGTTGCTCATAATATTACTGACTGAGTCAAGGAGGAAATGCAATGATGGGCATTACGGTAAAAACCGCCTGCTCATGTGTGAGTCATCAAGTGAAAGATTAATAACCCGAATTTGATTGTATCAATGGACACCCTGCTGTTATAAGGGAATAATATATACCGTATCGCTAAAGAGTGCAGCCTCGGGTCTATAATGGAATCACTTCGAGGTTTGACGAACAACTAGCAGTTCGTTGGAGCTTAAGTGATAAGGGTCCATGGTCCCCAGGATAGCTCCGTAATGGATGATACGTACGTGATTAAAATACATTCTGGATAATGTTTAATCATTTGGCTCGACTTATAAAACTGGCAGGTCTGTGTCAGACGTTAGATAGTTTTATCCTCAGCGTGGCAAAAGTATCATATTTTGGTATACAGAGTTAACTGATAAAAATAAATTTATAATTTAGATTTTCTATCAGCACCATGTTGTTGTAACTTAAATTCTAACCAACTTTTCCTTTTGAACCAAGTCATTCTGACTTATGGTTTGTGATTTATAGATTTTCTAAGTTTATAACTCGGTTAGATAAACTATGAAATTAAATCACATGTCACAAATTTAAATGATGGTGTGGCACCATTATATTTAATGTGTGATATTGAGATCAGGATTTATTGATATAATTTAATTATTTGGATTTAATTATTAATGTCTAATTAATAATTAATTAATAATTAAAACATTTATATTAAAAAAATAAAAATATATATTTATATATGTGTACATTCGAATTAGGGTCTGGGTAAATAGAAACCCTAGCTATGTCGAATAATGAGAGTTGGATATTCCATATTTGCGGCATAAGTACCTAATGTTTTTATATTTTAGCAAAACCCTCAAATCAATTTAATTCATTGGATCGGTTTTGAGATTTAATCTTTACCGTCGGATTAGAAATTAATTAATATTATATATATACAATATATAATTCGAATTAATATAACGATACGAATTCGAATTAGGATTTCAGTAAAACCCTAGGGCATTTGATTTTATCCCTAATTGATTTGATCCATTGGATTGGTTTAAGATTTATTTTTAACCATTGGATCTAGATAATTATTAAACAAATTCGAATTTTAAATGTGTATATATATATATAATTCGAATTTAATTAATATGATGATGAGATTAAATAATTTGATCTTATCATGTATTATTATTTAATTAAATCCCTGATTAATTATATCCATTGGATTTAGATGAGATTGAATATGGACCATTGGATTGAAATAATCAATGAAATTTAATTTAAGGAATTCGAAAAAAGGGAGGAAAAATCTCCAAATCGGTTACAGCTTGAGCCTATAAATAGGAGGCTCATTCTAGACATTTTTCACACCTTTCCCCATAGCAAAAACTCGAGCTCTCCCTCTCTCTCTAGGGTGTGCGAGTTTTCTGCTTCTGATCTCTCTTCTGGTTCGGCTTAGGAGATATTTTTCTCCGGTAGCTTTAAAAGAACTGTCAGTTAAATTTTGCGACAGAGTCCTGCCGGCGAAGCCCATGCTTCGGTACGAGGAGTCCAGGAGAATATCCCGGAAGATCACGGGAGTTTCCCTCAGCACCGGCGAAGCCCTGCCCAAGTTCAGAACGCGCAGCCGGAATCGTCTTAAAGGTACGGCCTTATGCATTGGGTCAATAAATGCAACCATTTACTGCTTTCTATTTATTTCCTATTCGACTAGATTATTAATAATGATTATGAAATATTAAATTCAAAATATTTATCGGGTCTTAACGAAATGGTGATTACCCGATATCTGTGTCGTTGGTACGGTAACAAGTTTTCTGCTTTAAATAATTTTTTAAATGTTACCGGGACGCCTCGGAGGCTATTATCGTGGTAATGAAGTCGGGACTGATACCCCAATTTCCAACACCATGTCCATCGTCGTGTCTAGCCGACCTTCGATCTATGTCGACGCCCGATCTTTGTCAAGGTGAGAGCCCTTGGTTGCCAAGGGTCGTTGACATTGATGCCAAGACATGTCACCCCAGGCATGTCGACTCGACGCCTCCTAGCTCTGGTACCTAGTTAGTGCAACTAGCTTCGCCATCTAGCTACGTCGACAGAGACCCCGTCTCCGCAATCAATTCCCGGCTTGCCTAGGCAAGCTCATGTACGTACGCCCTAACCTTCCACTGACATGATCTCTTTAAAGGGTACATAGGCAGCCTTTCACGAGGTGCGGCATAAAATATTTTTACCCTTTATATTTTCCCCGTCTTCAATATAAAACAAAAAAATAATATTGGTTATGTGTTTTATTTATGTATTTTATGTGATAGGCAGATGCGGATCCAACCACGAATGGGGTGGCTAATGTCACCCCTGGGTTTTCCAGCATGAATTTTTACGTAAAATATCTAAAATTAAAATTTTCAGATTACGTACATATATTAAAAATGTCTTAAAAATAAGAATAACAACTTTTTTCAGTAGATGAAACCAACTTGAATAGATGGCTAATTAAATATACATTAATAGAAAAAACTGTTTAAAAGCTCATTAATAATAATAAAAAAAATATCAACTATCAAAGAGTGTAAATTTAAACAATAACAAAGTTGCACTTTGAAATTTGAATTTTGCGATCATAACTTTTGCTTCATTTGAGATCATCATAAGATGGTTGTATATTTTCTTTCATGCATTTTTTGGTGCAATGATTTTTATTTTGTTACAATAAATAATTGCCATTGTGTGTTTACTTTCATAGTACCAAAAATTATAAGCAAGTGTAGAAAAGAAAAAAGCTTTAGGTTCTTCCAAATTTCCAATATCAACTGTTCTCAAGGCTATTTCATCGATTGTGATTATCTTTGAATGTGATGTGAATTTTATTGCGACTAGATGATATGGTTTATCAATTGTACCAAACACACCAATTTGCCACAAGTAAATTGGAATATATGAATGAAATAGACTACACCAAAAAGACTTATTAAGAAAGGTAAAAAGAAAAACCAAGAAGGTTTAGTACTACATTGTATCATATTCAGCTCCAAAAAGGATTTCCTAAAGTCGAGAAAAACACTCCAAAACTGCACTCTCACTTTAGAGATTCTCCGGCAGCGTCTGCAACGCGACTCTCACACTCTCTTCTTGTGCCTTCTTGGCGTTTTCGGTCCGAAGCTTGTCCTTCAGCATCTTATGCAGCTGCCTCAGGCTCGCATTCTCGAGTGCATTCTTCGCCACGACACCATTGATGGGCTTGTCCTCTAGGATATCAGTGCTGATCGGACGGTCTTTCTTGGTTGGTGTAGGCAGCGTTGGACGGGGAAACTGTTCGGAAATTTTCTGTTCAGAATTTTCCTCATTGGCACCGATTAGAGAGGCCTCGGAATCGGATTCATCTGATTCGGTACTGTCCTCGCTCTCTTCTTCTTCATCTGAATCTTCGCTTTCGGCTTCCAAGTCAGAAGCTTCTGAATCAGAATTGACCTTGGTAGTAGAGTCTGCTTCAGAACCGGCATTGGCAAGGGTGCTCGGCATTTCAATCCCGGAAGACTCTTCACTTTCTGAAATCTTAGCAACGTTCTCTTGTTCGAGCTCGGTCGAGGGTTCCACAGTAACGTTCTCAATTGATTCCTCCGTTTCTTGTTGCCCTGGAACCTCTCCAGGAATTTCCACGGCGAGACGGTCTTCAGATTCAATTTCCCGGTGAGCCTCGAAGTTGTTGTTCAGCGCAGTCTGCAACTCATGGGAAGTCATATCTGCAGATCAATCAGAATGTGGGAACCTCAAAGATTAATTCATAAGCCATTATTGAATCAACTGAAATGGACATCTCACCTTTTTCAATCATAGCCTCATCTTCAACATCCATTTTCTCGTCCGAGGTATCAACCGAATCCATGGATTCAGATTCCGGCTTCTCGGCCCCGACTTCCATGGTCGTGTCTGATGAAACTTCTGATAAGAAATAACCGATTTAGAAATTGAACGTTTCCTAGAAATCAAGCAATTACTAGCCATTTCGAAATACCTTTCTCACTCGAGCCGTTAGATTTTGCCGAGAAGTCGGCCATGGATTCTTCTGGGACCGCGTCAATCGCGACAGACTGGTTCTTCGAACCCTCTTCAAGCTTCAGATTCTCCAAGGTCTTCTCCAAAAACCGAACCGAGCGTCTAGTACTGTACGCACTCTGCACCGGACGGACCTGACTCTTCACCGGCGCGGCCTTTCTCTGCCGGCTGCTTTGGACTGCCGGAGTTTCCGGCTCGGCCACGGCCACCACCTCCTCCGCCACTCCCTGCCTCGTCGTGCGACGAGTGCGAGTCAAAGTCTGCATCGAGCTATCTGGCTCTTCCACGGCAGTCGTCTGTCTTCTCGTCGCGGTTCTGCAAGCAGTTTTGGGGCCGTTCGGAGATCCAATGATTCCAGTAGCCTCGGAATACAAAGTCCCATTCAAGAATTCTTCCAGTCCTTCAACCTAAATATCATTGGGCAAAGATTAGCGATCAAATCAAATCCAATTTTCCGCATCAAGAAGCTGGATTAAGCTAAACAGAAGAAAGAATGATTCGAACAAAGGGGAGCTTATTTCGACGAAGAGACACAGATCAAAGCACAAAAAAGAAAGAAGGTGTAATTACGAGTTGAAGAGCAGAGAGAGAATCGGCCATGGCGACATTGGTGAGGTTGGCTGGGATTTTGTTCTTCTTGCAGAGAGTCTGGAGATCCTTCCTGGGCAAGCTGTGGAAATCCATTTGGTCTGAAATGGAGGCTGTTTCGAGGGAATCTCGAGGTTTTGTCTGGAGAGAGAGAGAGAGAGAGCTTTTGAGGGATTCATCGGACAAGATGGGATATTTATACGTGTTAGAATCACGTTCGAGGAAGAAACCCTAGCGAACATGACCGTTGGAGCCTCAGTTTGAAATTTGAATATTCATTTATTAAATAGAAATTATTGCCAATAAATTGGGCTTTCGATCTGAGCCCAAAATACTCTTGGGCTTTTTATTTAATTATATGCACTTTTTTAAAATAAATAAATAATAATAATCTGTTTTAGTGTGCTAGATTTTGTTCTTCAATGTTTTAGGTTCAAGTTCAATTAAATTCAGTTGACGAATTATGGTTTTTAGGCATCAAGAGCAGTTTATTATATGACTTTCAGGTATCGAATGCAGATTTTTTGTTTCTGTTGCTCTTGATTTTGATTGAGGAATATGAATATGTAAACTCGATAATTAGGTCAAAATAAATAGATAAAATATGCCAGAACCATAACTACACTTTATATAAACTCTCTATATTTTTAAATTAATCTCGATAAGTTAATGAGAGTATATGTAGATCAGTAAATATATGTATTTGTATTATTATCTTTATTTTAAGTTAAAATATATTAACTAATTAAAAACTTTAATATTGCACGTTTAGTCCCTTTAATTAGGGGGGCCTATAAATTGGTTTTTATTCAGGGGCCTTAGGCCCAGTCCTTCGTCGCCTTATTTCAAAACCGGCTCCGATTCCCTGTTCCGAATGAAAAGTTGAAAATGCAGCTTCTTTATCGATAACTTTTATGCAAAACGCATCCGATGGCATAAAAGAAAATTAATACGAAGACCCGTGATTGTTGTGGACTGTACACGGTTTTTGTCTTTTGTTTGAGATGGTTTCTAACGATGTTACTACTCTACTTGGCAAACGAATCATTTAGTATTTTCCGCTACTTACGGATTTGTATGAGCTCTGATTTTTCTCGGCTCGGTTCCAATTTGCGAGACCAAGGTTTTTTAATCAGAAAATGGATATCCTCCTTGATTATATCCTTTGTAAAATTTACAGATAACATTGCTTCTGAATTGGTATGTAGATAGTATTTGCTAAATCTGATTGACAATGTCAATTTATTATTATTTATTTTACTAAATGCTGATTTTTGCGTATAATAATTCCGATGCATTATAAAACCCGCACCAATTGTATCGCGCTCAAGATTATATCAAGTCTACTTTGACGATTCATAATGTCGAAATTATATCAAAATTTTATTTTAGAATTGAATCAGTTTTTTTTTTAGAAGAGTAACTACATTCAGGGGGGCAAAAGTATGTTTTTTTTCTTCTTCTTAAAGGTGTGCATTTTTCAATATTTAATAAGTTGAGGGTCTCGTTCACGAAGCAAGTTCACATACTCAATTACCGGGCCTTATTGAAGAAAAATACTCATGATTAAATTATAACTAAGAACAACTTCACAAGTCAACAAGAAAACCCCAGAATACACGTTTAATGCATATATGCATACATGACATATAACTATACAATGCCATATCAATAGGGAGGGTCACAGAAATTTTCTAGATAAATTTTCTACGACGACGGCTAATCGAAATGAAGAAGTTCAAGTTGGAGTGAGCCCACCCGAAGAGCTTTGTGATCCCGAGCCGGAGAGCACAAGAATCATCACCGTTGCTGCAGCTATGCAGAGGAAGCAAAATGCGCAGACTATTCGAGTTTTGGCTACTAGGAGCTCGGCAATTCGGTCATTTTCCTCGGGCACTGTCTGAAGCATCTCGACCGCCATCTCTGTCAGTGTGTAGAGAAGCTTTTTAGATTGGACATCGAACACGCCGGGGGAGTTCAAGACCTTAGTCTTCAGTTTCCTGAGAATATCGATCACGATCTTTGCTTCCGTACTGCTTGTTTCCGAATCTGCAAGGCCGTCAAATCTGTGATGATTCACATAGACGAGGCTCGGATCGACATCCTCCTTGGGAGTGATCCTCGAAGACTGCGTGAGTTCAGATTGAACTGAGATTGGAGATGAATCCGAGAGCTCTGCATCACGCGTCCGAGAAAATCCCTGGCAAATGTAGAGAGCTCAAAACCTCAAAATCTTTGACCATTTCATGAGCATAGATCTAGAAGAACAAATTCAGGCAAAACAGCCAGAGCGATAAACAAAAACACTACGAAAACTCGAAATCAAAGCGAAAATTGGTCTTACTGGCGTTAACCAGTTCATGAAAATACCTAAGTCCTTTCTCTATTCCCTAGCATCTTCTCAATCAGCACAGATCTACCCTAACAAATCCAGGCAAAACAACCAGAGAGATCCACAGAAAAACACTACGAAAAACTCGAAATCAAAGCGAAAGGCGGTCTTACCGGAGAACTGAAACCGTTAACCAGTTCATGAAAATACCCAATTCCTTTCTCTATTCCCTATCATCTTCTCAATCAGCACAGATCTACCATAACAAATCCAGGCAAAACAACCAGAGCGATCCACAGAAAAACACTACCAAAAAGTCGAAATCGAAGCGAAACGTGGTCCTACTCGAGAACTGAAGTCGCTATTTCCGGTGAGCTCAGAGTTCTCGGAAACCGAATAAGCATCTCCCAGATTCTTCACCGGAGACGAAGTCACTACAAGCCAGAAATATGGATTCCGTACCTTATGCTGTTGTCGCTTGGCGAATCTGGAGAGTGAAGCGCCATTGCTGCTCTGAACCAGCTCTTTCATTTCTCTGAGTATTTTCTGTTTGGCGGGAGATAAAATTAACGCTTTCTTGCGCCCAAGGATCATGAGAGCCCTGAACGTTGTCGTTTTAGTTGAAAACACACAAACAATGTCGGTTTTATCCTTATAGCGCTTACAATACTGTCGTTTCGACCTGAAACACATGAAATGTTGTCGTTTGAACCTAAAGCACGTAAAGTATTGTCGTTGGACCTAAAACACATAATTAAGCACTATCATTTGTACCAACGTTCTAAATATCGATATCGTTTCTCACTTTCCAATTTATGATCTACCGTTTGCCGATGGATAAATCCAAAGAAAAAGATATACCACATGCCGATCAAAATATCGACGGATATTTCCGAAAATATTTTTAATATTTTAATCATATTTTTATATAGTTTCTAAATTACTAATTTAATAAATATGAGATATAGTTATAGCCTAGAAAACACTCATAAGTCATAAGATAATACAAACATATAACATAAAAGACATAACTCGTAACATAATGTAGACATAACATAAACTAAGCTAGGCATTATTATAAAGTCATACTACAAACATAAATATGAAGCACGATTTTAAATGCCGATAACGATGTCGTTTCACACTCTCTATTTTACGGATATATCGACGCTTGCCGACGGATAAATGGGTATAAATGGTTATATCGATTTTCTACGAATATCGTATCACAGTTCTCATTTTTTGGGCACGTTGTGGATACATCAAGGACATATCCGGATATTAAACCATGAAATTGTTTGTACTATGTTACCATCATCTCCATCAAATATGATTCGTTGAAAATAATAATAAGAAATAATAAAGAGCTTTATGAATCCTCGCTTATAAATATAAGCATATAAGTAAAAAAATAATTACGGAAAAACATTGATCGAAGCTCAATGAGAAACAACAAACAATTCGTGTATTTATATCTATTCAAAATGAGATGCGAAGTACCTGAATTTCTAATCACTTCACCCTCAAAGTCGTACATCTTATCTAGAAGATCAAACTTGAGCAGTTTGGGCTCAGAACAATCGGCTTTGATTCTTTTACAAAAGTGGTTGGAATGTCATGTGCATATCCAAAAAATAATAGTTACTTGTGGTTATGAATAATAGGTAATAATATCAAAAGATTTTGAGATAATAGAAAAATGTAATTTACCGATGACTTTTACAAATTAGCGATGCTATTGTATGTACATTTGTGGGCTTCACCACCTCCGCAGTTTGACCTCTCACCTCTCCTGCACGCTCAAACAAGTTGCGGATCATACCTGCACACCATCGAGTTGATCTTATTAGCTCGGAACCATGGAAAAACGCTGAAATTATCGACAAATATATTGATAAAGCTTATTCGAGGGTTTTCCTTATCAAATCCTATTAAGTTTTTGAGTAAAACGATAAAGAAAAGATAGGCAGAATTCAGGAATGAACATCTGAGATTCTTATTGATAGTAAATGAATCTGAAAGATTCTATATTGTTGTGTTACAAATGAAAACAAGAGAGGCATTTATATATAGGCAGCACTCTGTATAGTATAATAGTACAAGTAAATGAAAGTACAAAGTACAACAATGAAATAAAACGGTGAACAACAACTTCGATGAAGGATGAAGAGAAGCTGGTCGATGAAGATTGCTGAAGAAGTTGGTTGACGAAGGATGCTCGTCCGTGCTGAGGAAGATTGACCGAGGAAGCTTGTCGCTAACTAAGAGACGACGAATCTGGTCGCTGATGAAGAGATGCTCGAGGAAGTAGAAGACGCTCGAGGAAGTCTGCTCGATGAAGTCTGCTTGATGAAGCTGCTCGACGTTGGTCGTCGACCTTAGGTCACTTGCGAGGAAGGTCGTCGACATAAGGTCAACGAGATTGTCTTGATGAGGCAGACAGACGAGAGAGAGATCTCGAGAAGAACTGAGTACCAGTGGAACAGCGAGGAAGGTCGAGGAAGCTTATCGACCTTGACTTGTCGATGAAACCTTGTTGACTTCCTGATAAGAATATTGACTCACTCTATATTCTTAATAAACCCTATAAAGTTGAATGGACATTCTGAAGTAACGAAGAAATATTATAGCCACAAAGTTAATATAATAAGCCCGATAAAATTCTCATCGTTAAACTTTACAGAAATACGAAGAGTCCTACAAATCTCTATTTATGTCATATGCGTATTGGATATAAGCATATCATTCATTACATGCAGATTATGATAATAATAATTGCAAAACTAATTAAGATTTTTATTAAAAAATAATTCTATACTTCAAGAAAAATAGATTTCTCAATTACTTAATATTATTGTCTCACATCACTTTTTACTTCTTGTAAGAAAACTATTTATCTACACTTTTATCTTATTGCACCATGTCATCTAGTGTTTTTTCTTATTATAATATATAGATAGATAGATTTATATGAAATTATTGTTTTACTAAATTGGAATATTTTTTCGATCGACAGTATTTTACCATGTTTGTGGCCACATGGTTAGATATTGCTTGATTGATCATATATATAGGTTGATGAAAGCATTTATAGTCGTAAATTGTAATCTTAATGGAGTTGATACATAATAATAAAAAAATGTAGTATTTGATAGTTAATACTGTTAAGGTCAGATTTTGTCAAATCTTTCCCTAACACTACCCTTTGTCGTTTGTGAAATAAACGACGTAAAACAAGAGGAGGGTCACTTGAGGAACCAAAGCCCATCAAGTATTAGAAGAAGTAAGGCCCAGCAAGCGAAGCCCAAAAGAAGTCCTCATTTAAAAGAGCTGGCCCAAAACCTCGTCGCGAAAAGGGAAGCTCATCGAAGAAAAGCTCTTCGGGAAAGCCTAATCGCACAAAAAAAGGGACTCATTCGAGATCGCGAGAAAGGAGGGAAGATTGGGTTATTCGGTTAAAGATTTCGTGGGATATCCAACGCAAAATAAGGAAGTCAACCACGATCATAGCGAAACAGAAGGAAACCCTAGCAAGATTTGAGGAATATTCTAGAAGACTTGCAAGCCTATATATACGAATGTAAACTTAGCATAAATTCATTCATTCAGCATCCAGTATTCAGTATTTTCATTATTATCGTGAGTTTGAGAGAATAAATCCCTGAGTCCTCGAGTTTGCTTATTAATAGTATTCTCGATTTCCCAAGGGTTAGAGTGAGTAATCTTCGATTGTCCAAGCTACCAAACGGAAGAAACCGGGTCCTCTCGAAATCATAATAAATCAGAGATATTCGTATTATCCATAATTATTCATTATTGTCGATTATCTTTGTGACTGCACGGTGAGTAAAATCGCCCTCTACAGTTTGGCGCCCACCGAGGGGGCTTTGTTTCTTTCTATCGCACAGCCAGGAAATCGAAGGGAGGAAGGAGGATGTCAACCGAGGAAGCCAGCTCCGCCCAGGAGCAAACCATGCAGCGAATGCAACAACAATTGGCCGAGGCCATCGCAAAGATGACGGAGGTCACAAGCAAAGCCGAGGAGTCCGCCCGAAAAATAGAGGAGCAGGCCGCGGAGAACAGACGCCTCGCAAGCCTCCTAGAGCGCGCGGAGAGACCGCGCCCGACGAACCAGATAGCAGAATCGGCCGCGCGAGGGGCCGGGGGAAGCGCCAGCAGAGACACGGTGACGACGGACGCACCGGTAGGCATGTCAACCCCATCGCTCATCAGGAACCTCTTCGACACGGACGCAGTCCAGCCAGCCACGGCGAATCGAGTGGAAGACACACCGGGGAACACACAGGGCAATACAACGACGGACGTGGCGGCAAGAGTGGCCGAAGAGGTGGCCAAGGCGATGGCTTTAATGTCAGCGAAGATGGAAGCCAAGCTCGGACAGGTCGCATCGCAGGTGCACCAAGCGACGAGCTCGGCGCCAGAAATCGACCGGATGGTGCGAGAAGCCAGAATCACCCCGTTCACAACGAGGATTCGGGGAATAGAGCTGGAGGAATTACCGAAGATCAGACTCACTCCGTACAAAGGGGATACGGAC
Organism: Parietaria judaica; assembly: GCA_954871525.1. Taxonomy (NCBI): domain Eukaryota; kingdom Viridiplantae; phylum Streptophyta; class Magnoliopsida; order Rosales; family Urticaceae; genus Parietaria; species Parietaria judaica. Next base: position 10,654,924 of record OX940865.1, on the reverse strand, counting down.
CCCCATACACACGTGAAGTCATTCCGAATCGCGACGGACCACATCGGGGGCGAAGAGGTCCGGAAGGAAGCCGTCCTGTGCAGACTTTTCATCGCAAGTTTGCAGGGCCGCGCCAGCGATTGGTTCGCGAGATTAACGCCGGGCTCCATCAACACCTCCGACGAGTTGGTCGCACTCTTCCTAAAGCACTTCTCCATCTACGTACAGACGGAGCTAACGGTGTCCAACCTCTTCGATGTCAAGCAAGGGAAGAACAAACCTCTTCGGCAATACATAGAGAAATTCAAGAACGTCATGTTCCGAATCCCGAAGATCGAGGATGTCGTCTCGGTCCAAGCTCTGAAGCATGGCTTATACTACCAATCTCCATTCAACGACGAACTGTGCGTCTCGCTGCCAAACTCGATAGAAGACGCGCTCCACAAAGCAACGATCTACATGGACATGGAGGAAAATAAGGCGATTAAGAAGAGGTTAGAAGAGGAAGCCGAGGGCCGAGCGAGGCCAGAAAGGAAGGAAGCTAGAGACGGACGAGAGGGATCGTCGTCCAGAACAAGAAGAGAAGGGGAACGATGAGATCGGAGAAGCAGAGACGGGGCCGATGAGCGAAGGATCAGGGAAAACCCTGGACACGGAGTCTACCAGGTGGACGGAAAGAAAGAGGCGCTCGGCAACCGCGAAGGCCATCGGCAGGAGGAACTCCCGCAAGAAAACTCACAACCAGGATACTTCCCGAGCAACCAGGGAAGCTTTCCGGAGAGTCGAGGAGGTTACTCTAGTAACCGAGGAGGCCATTCTGGAGGCCGAGGAGGCCATTCTGGAGGCCGAGGAGGTCATTCCGGCGGCCGAGGCAGCTACGAGAGAAAGCCTTGGCCGAGAGACATGAGCAAATACTGCTCTTTCCACGAATACCACGGCCATGCGACCGACGAGTGCGCCACCCTGAAGAAGATGATCCAAAGGAGGATCGAGCAAGGGGAATTCCAAGACGTCTCCCAAAAGCCCACTCCGCCATGGAACAACGACAATCGATCATGGCCGAACAAGCGGGAGGCACCAGCACAGCGCGCGGGAGGAAACCAGGAGGCCCCAAAAAGAAACCTCACAATCGAGGAAGCATCGGGGGAGCGCCCGAACGATGGGAGACAAGTCGCAAGACCAAGGATCGACCTGATCATGGGAGGATCTCGCCTCTGCGAAGATTCCATCAACAGCATCAAGGCCTACCAACGCAGAGGGAAAGAGTCCGCTCAAGAAGATGCGCGGATGACCGGTCCGAAGACGACGATAGAGTTTGTCGACGAAGAAGTGTGCGCAGACGAGCACGACGATGCCCTAGTCTTGGAGCTCAACATAGGAGGATGCGACGTCGCTCGCGTCCTCGTCGACAATGGAAGCTCGGTTGACGTCATCACTTACGACTGTCTAACACGGATGGAGATCGAAGATCTGGTCATTGGAGGCCGTCCGCGCAAGGTGTCTGGTTTCAACGGAGACGTAGCTATCTCGCTGGGAACGGTGAATCTCCCCGTCTATGCCGGAACCGTCCATCGAATGACCGAATTCATGGTGTTGGATGTGCGATCACACTTCAACGTCATCCTCGGAAGACCATGGATTCACTCGATGAAGGCCGTCCCGTCCACCTATCACCGATGCATCAAGTTCCCCGGACGGTTAGAAGGAACCATCGACGAAGTCCGAGGAAGCAGCGAAGCCTATCGCATCTGCTACATGATGCACTTCCGAGCGATGAGCGCGCCCAAGGACGTCGAGAAGGCTGAGTGCAGCGGCAGCAAGCCAGCCGCTCAATAGCAATTAGCCGCGTCTGCTCCGCCTCCACCATCGACGATCAGGAGGAAGCGACGCAGGAAAAAGGGAAAAGGGGGACCCCCGGGAATCCCCAAGATCCTCAACGCGGAAGACGTGGACGACCAAACCACCGATGAAAGGCTAGGAGGCCCGCTGCTCGAAGAGGTAGAACAGGTCTGCATCGATGACTCCGATCCAACCCGAACCGTCGGTATAGGCGCAGGACTCGAGCCAGAGATCAAAGCCCAGCTGGTCGAATTTCTGAAGAAGAACCGAAGAAGTTTCGCGTGGTCTCACGAAGACATGCCCGGAATCGATCCGACGATGGTCACCCACAGGCTCAACACAGATCCCGGGCACAAGCCTGTCATACAGAAGCGAAGAAAGATGGCCTCCGACCGGAACAAGATCATCAACGACGAGGTGGATAAGCTCCTCGCTATGGGGACCATTAGGGAGGTAAAATACCCCCAGTGGTTGGCCAACACCGTCGTGGTAAAAAAGAAGAACGGCAAATGGAAGGTATGCGTCGACTTCACGGATCTCAACAAAGCGTGCCCGAAGGACAGTTTCCCGATGCCGAACATCGACCGCCTTGTCGAAGCCACTTACGGATACGAGCTCTTAAGCTTCATGGATGCCTACTCAGGCTACCACCAGATCCGAATGCATCCAGACGACGAAGAGAAGACAGCCTTCATCAGCAAAAGAGGAACCTACTGCTATAAGGTTATGCCTTTCGGTCTGAAAAATGCCGGGGCGACCTACCAGAGGCTAATGACGAAGATGTTCCACGAACAGATCGGGAAGAGCATGGAGGTGTATATCGACGACATGGTCGTCAAGTCTCTAAAAGCGGCAATGCACGTGGAGCATTTGGAAGAATGTTTCGGTGTCCTCAACAAACACCAGATGAAGCTGAACCCCACAAAGTGCACCTTCGGCGTCTCATCCGGGAAATTCCTGGGCCAGATGGTCACGCGACGGGGAATCGAAGCCAACCCCGAGCAGGTCGAAGCCATTCAGAGCATGCCGTCGCCAAGAAACCGACGAGAGGTACAAAAGCTGACGGGGAGGATCAACGCGCTGAGACGGTTCATTTCACGACAAGCAGACCGAACTCTCCTATTCTACGAGCTGTTGAGGAAAAACAAGAAGTTCGAATGGACCGACAAGTGCGAAGAGGCTTTCCAAGCACTGAAGGTCTATCTGTCGTCGCCACCAGTTATGACAAAGCCAGAGCCCGGAGAGCCGCTCTACCTATACATCGCCGTGTCCGATCAAGCAATAAGCCAGGTGCTAGTTCGAGAGGAGAAAGGAGAGCAAAAGCCAGTCTCGTATATCAGCAGAAAGCTCCTCGACGCCGAAACGAGGTATCCCACCATCGAGAAGCTAGCATTAGCCGTATACGACGCATCAGAGAGACTACGTTTCCACTTCCAAGCCCACACGATCATCGTCATGACAGACAGGCCGATTCGCTCCATCATTCAAAGCCCGAACCAATCCGGCAGAATCACGAAGTGGAACATAAAGCTAGGGGCGTACGACATCGAATATCAGCTGCGGACGAGTTTGAAGTCGCAAGTATTAGCCGATTTCCTCATCGAGCTACCCGGGGAACCCGTGGAGCTGAGCGATGAAGCCGGTACTTGGAAACTCTGCGTCGACGGATCAGCGACCTCGATGGGATCAGGAATCGGGATCCGGCTCATCTCCCCGATGGGAGAAGTGATCGAGAAGGCTTGCCGCCTCGCCTATCGCTCCACCAACAACGAAGCGGAATATGAGGCACTCATCGTCGGGATGCAATCAGCCATGGCCATCGGAGTAAAGAGTTTGAATGCCTTTTCGGATTCCCAGCTAGTCGTCAAGCAAGTCAGTGGAGAATACGAAACAAACGACGAAAGGATGGAGGCCTACGCTGGGGTCGTCAGGTCCCTCGAGAAGAAGTTCGATTTCTTCACATTGACACAGGTGTCCAGAGGAGACAACAACCACGCAGATGCCCTGGCGAGCTTGGGGTCGACTACCCAAGTAGGAGAGCTCCGATCGATCACAGTGGAGACACTACAGACGCCTAGCATCAAGAGAAGCGAAGGGCCCGATAAGAAGAAGCTAAAAGTAAGCGAAGAGGGACAAACCAACGAGGAGGACAGCACTCGCGGCAGTGACGAAATCCCGAAGGAAAACAATGAAGAAATTCAGCTCGTAGGAGAGGAAGAGAGCGAGGACGAAGAACCAGGAATAGTAGAAGGGACAGAAGACGAAGATTGGCGGACCCCCATCCGAGCATACCTGGTCGAAGGAAAGTTACCCGAAGATCGACAAGAGGCGCGGAAAGTAAAGACTAAGAGCTCTCGATACACGATCATAGACCGAAGGCTTTACTTCAAAAGCCTTGTCGGCCCCTACCTACGCTGTCTAGGCAAAGAAGAGGCGAACTACGTCATGGAAGAGATCCACAGCGGAGAGTGCGGCAACCACTCAGGCGGACGCAACCTATTAAGGAAGGCCAAGCTACAAGGCTTCTTCTGGGAAACGATGCGATCGGACTGCATCGACCACGCTAGGAAGTGCGAAAAGTGCCAGCGACACGCCCCAGCCATAAACTGCCCGGCCGAAGAACTGTCGGTGGTATCGGTGCCCTACCCCTTCATGAAGTGGTCGATGGATATCGTCGGCCCTATGCCGATCGGAGCAAGACAGAAAAGGTTCATGCTGGTGGTTACGGATTTCTTCACCAAATGGACCGAAGCCGAAGCCTACGCCAATATTAAGGATACCGATGTCGAGAGCTACGTTTGGAAGAACATAGTCACTCGCTTCGGACTCCCCAGGGAGATCATCGCAGATAACGGGTCCCAATTCATCTCGAAGAAGTTCAAAGATTTCTGCGCACGATGGAAGATAAAGCTAAACACTTCGACGCCAAGATATCCTCAGGGGAACGGGAACGCCGAAGCAATCAACCGAACGATCACCGATAGCCTCAAGAAGCGGCTCGACAAGAAGAAGGGGCTGTGGGCAGACGAACTCCCTGGAGTGCTTTGGGCTTATCGAACAACGCCACACTCAGCCACCGGAGAAACCCCTTTTGCTCTAGCATTCGGGGTGGAAGCGGTGATCCCGGCGGAAGTAGGAGTCCCCAGTCTTCGGCGATCCTGGGCACCGAACCACGAAGAGGACAACAACCAGGACCTGCTTCATCAGCTGGACCACATCGATGAAAGACGGGAGCGAGCCAGAGTTCATATAGCAAATTACCAGAACACCATCGCACGCTTCTACAACAAAAAGGTGCGACCAAGAAGGTTCCGGGTCGGAGAACTAGTCCTCAGAAGGGTGTTCCAAAACACAGCCGAGCTTAACGCGGGAAAGCTAGGAGAAAGCTGGGAAGGCCCTTATACGGTGACCCACATCGTCAAGCCAGGGGTGTACGAACTCAAGAACACCGATGGAGTCAAGGTCATAAGAAGGTGGAATGTCAAGCACTTGAAGAAATTCTACCAATAAAGAACGTCACCGGCACCTTATGATTTCGGCTGATTAGTTAAGATTCTTTTCTATTTTTCTTAAGTTTTTCTGTTTCATTTTAAGTTTATTTAACAGGGGACTCCCGACCCTACTTGTTCGGGATCCGCGCGATTGGCTCCGGCCTTATTCAATACAACATGGAGTAATCTTCCCTCGCGAGCCGCACCCATTGGGGGACTCGAAGGGTTTAACGAGGCTCGTCTCTTAAGACAATATTCTATCGCTGATTCAAACAAACACGTAGCGAAAAAGAAATCAGTGCCCAGCACTTCATCGCGACAGAGCCCGGTGCATACCGACAAGCTCATCGCCAGCAAAAGAAATCAGTGCCAAGCACTTCATCGCGACAGAGCCCGGTGCATACCGACAAGCTCATCGCCAGCAAAATCAGTGCCAAGCACTTCATCGCGACAGAGCCCGGTGCATACCGACAAGCTCATCGCCAGCAAAAGAAATCAGTGCCAAGCACTTCATCGCGATAGAGCCCGGTGCATACCGACAAGCTCATCGCCAGCAAAATCAGTGCCAAGCACTTCATCGCGACAGAGCCCGGTGCATACCGACAAGCTCATCGCCAGCAAAAAGAAATCAGTGCCAAGCACTTCATCGCGACAGAGCCCGGTGCATACCGACAAGCTCATCGCCAGCAAAATCAGTGCCAAGCACTTCATCGCGACAGAGCCCGGTGCATACCGACAAGCTCATCGCCGAACATTACGAAAACTACTATGGCAAATGGGCCAAGCAAAATATCACTACGGCAAAAGAGCCAAGAATAGAAAACATAGCAAAATCAGTGCCAAGCACTTCAATCGCGACAGAGCCCGGTGCATACCGACAAGCTCACCGCCAGCAAATCAGTGCCAAGCACTTCATCGCGACAGAGCCCGGTGCACACCGACAAGCTCATCGCCAAAAAAAAAAAAAAAAAAAAAAAATCGGAGTACACATACTCCCATACATCGTCGATAGCATGCAAAGGTCATAGATTTCATTGATAAAATTTCGTTACAAACACAAAACATTATACAAATTTATCAAGATACAGCAGGAGAAGGTGAATCCTCCCGAACTACCCTATCAGCAATTTGTTCTATGACGAACTCCCCATTCTCTGAGAGGACGTCCCGAAGAAGATCTTCTACGGCGGCATAATTTACAGGCCTCAGCATCATAAATTCGATCACATAGGCCGAAGAAGGACTAAAGGGAGTCTCGTCGTCCGTGACTCCGGAAAGAGAGGCAGCCGCACGCCTTATCATATCTTGGACAAACTCCTCGAGTATGGCGGGATGGTCTTCGTCAATCGCAAGGAAAGAAGCTAGCACATCCTCATAGTAAAACAGCGGCTCCGAAGTATAGAAAAATTCGTCACCCTGAGGGAAGAAGTTTAGCCAGGGAAAAATGACAGGAATGCAAAAGAAACAACAAGTGCAGAAACGACAAGTTAAAGCTAAAGAAAGTCTCTCTTCATTAATAAAATCCCGAAGAAGGAGTTACAAAGGAAGGACTGTGCAAATAAATGTACATAGGAAAGCTATAAGAAAAGCCTAAGAAACTTCCTCCCCCCCTACCGCTTCGTTGGTAACCGCTTCGACGGTAGAAGTGACTGCTTCGGCGACAACTGCTCCGTCGGTAGAAGTAACGACCCCATCATTGGTCCCGTACTCATCGAGGCCATCAGAGGCCGAAGAGGCTTCCCCACCTACGAAGCAAGTCGCCCAGTCGATACCAGCAGAGGAAGGAGCACCGGGGGTGAGCGGAGGAGAATCAGGATCGAGGAGGGACAGGTCATCCAGCTCGCGGGCTTTAGCCTCGCTCTCCTCGAAAATATTCCGGTACTTCGGGAGACGAGACAGAAGACTCCCGATGGTAGCCGTGGGAGGAACTTTCTCCAGAAGGCGAGCATTGGCCCCATACGCGGCGGAGCGGCGATGAAAGTTGATAGACTCCTCAAGAGCCTTATACCTCGCCAAGGCGCGCTGCGCTTTGTCTTGAGCCCGTTCGAAGAGTTGTAGGCGCGCTTCGCGCTCCGACTTCGCCTCTGTCTGCGATACCTCGAGCTCCTTTCCGAGGCGTTTCAGGCACGAGGCCACTCTAGAAGCGAGCCGGCTCTCCTGATCGACAAGTACGCCCACCGCCTCGCTAATTTTGGCCAGCCGCCACTTCTTCGCTTCGAGATGCTTCTCGTAGCTTTCCACTATCATGGAGTGACGCCTATGCTCCCCATCCAACTCGGCCTTCAGCGCCGCAACCTCCGCCTCGGCTTTAGCTTTGCACTCAGCGAGCTCCTTTTCCTGAGTCTGGCGTAGCGAAGCCTCTTTCGCCAATTTGGCCCTCGCGACCTCCAATTCATTGGAAGTCCGCTCGGCCGCTTCCCGATATTTTCGCTCTCCAAGAACGGAAACCCCGAGGAGCGATTCGGTATCAGCAAGCTTAGCTCGGAGGTCGCTCATCTCCTGAGCGCTCTCGCCCCTGCTCATGTTCTCCTCGAGAACAACGGTGTTGAAGCGGGCGAGGGCCTGGAAAAGCGTAGCGGCAGCCCGGCCATAACCCCTGATATCGCTCAGAGACAAGCCGTTACTCCGGGAAGGCTCGGGCCAGAACAGATCCCGGAGGACCCGAAGCGAATATGCTTTCCACTCTTCCGGCGGGGACTCCGAAGTAGGAGCTGCCGGAAATCGCTCCCAAGGAGGAAGAGAAAAGCCTCCTGGTCCGGAGTTGGGAAGAAACTTCGGCAGTGGAGAAGAAGAAGTCCCGACATCGTCGGACGAAGAGACGTTAGCCCCAGAAGCACCAACATCGTCGGTCGACGCCAGAGTGCCCGCCGGCCGAGGCACTCCTGGAAGAGCAGAAACGTTGGAAGGATTGACGTCCGCAAGAAAGCCATCCCCTCCCTCGGGATGGCCCTCGACCAAAGTCTCTTCGGAAGGAAGAGAAGCACCCTCCGAAGCGCCGGACCGCCCGACAGGCTCCAGGACGAGGGGCGCGTCGGCGGTATCGAGCGCCTCTCCGAGTAACGAGCCCTCCTCGTCGGCCGTGGGAACGGCGACCAAGAGCCCTTCCGCGGCAGATGCGGGAGGTGCCGAAGATGAAACCTCCAAGCAAGGAGGCGCGTCGGCGCGAGCCGGAATCTGAAATAGCGAAGGAAGTATATGTATGAACATACGCGTTAGATACCCAAGATTTGCAGGCATTAAAGGATGCAGAAGAAAAAGAAGGTTAGAGGTTACCTCGGAGGCCGAGAGATCCAGCGACGACACTAAATCGATGAAGTCATCATCGAAGCGGAATCGCTCCCGAGAGGTGGGAGAAGGACGAGGGGTCCCCTGAGCCCCATCGACGCCTCTGCCGGCCTCGGACGGAGAGTCGAAGCAATAACGGTTGATGCGGTCGCCCCGGCGGGAACGGCCCCCTCGCGAGAAGCGATGGTGATGGTTTCCGAAGCCGGAGGAGTCGCATCGATTTCCTTACAAGATTCGGAGGGCTTATTCTTCTTCGGAGGAGGAGCGTCGCGTGACTCTTCGGGGGTTTTCCTCTTCAAGACGACTTTCTCGCGAGGAGGTTCCCGCGAAGAGGTCTGAGTCTCGGGTTCGCGACGGCTCTCCGAAGGACGAGATGAATCCCGAGGGCGAGTCGCCCCCGAGGAAGTCGATACCCCCGAAGAGCGAGAAGCACCAGCGTCGTGCTTATGTTTTGTTCGCCTCTCCGAACTACTCTTCGGAGGAAGAGCTTTTTCGCTTGAAACGAACCGGTCAGCACCAGTCCGAGGGCCGATGCCCAAGAAGCCAGCTTTCGACAGATCCCGACGAGAATCGGAGGATCCACCTCCTTGTCCTGGATCTTGGCCTTGTCCTGGATTTTGGCCTTGTCCTGGATCTTGGCCTTGACATTGCCGCGGCTCCGATGATCCACGAATGGACTTTTGAATTCTTTTTTTCGGCTTAGGAGATTGCCGAACAGCGGGAGACGGGGGATCCACATCTTTGACCTCCTCGAGGCGGAACCCCACCGGCCACAAAGTTGCCGGTGGCTTCCCCACGATGTGGCAGAGTTGATAGAGTCCCGACTCTTGAACGCGGGTTGCGAAGAAGTCCGTCGTCCAATTCCGACGAGGATTTTCCAGTAAAGCCCGAACGACCCCAGCGAAGCGCTCGTCGTCCTCCTTATTGGCGACAGGTTTGAACCTCGGCACTTCTTTCTCGTCGACCCACTTGGTGGGAAGCGCCTCCCAATGCGGCCCGAGGGTGTGACGATCGAGATGCGCGAAGAAATACCTATTCTCCCACCCGGATTCGTTGCTCGGCGTGTGGGTGATGACGTGGTCACGCGTAGCGGAGGAGAGAAAGAACCGGCCCAGATTCTTCGAGTTCTTCGACCATTTAAAAAGCCGCATCAAATCCTCCAAGGTCAGGGCCACTTTCTGCTCGAGAGCGATGGCCATGGTGCAAATGAGAAGGCGAAGCGAGTTAGGGCTGACCTGACTGATCGGCATCTTGTACGCGTGGAGGAAGCACACGACGAGATGAGGCAGTGGAAGGTGCAGTTCCACCGACCGGAAGAAGTGCTCGTACAGAGTGATGTACCCTTCCGGGGGCTCGTCGCCCAGCTCGCCGGACTGAGGGAAACGCAGATAGCAAGGATTGGAATCCACGTAGTGTTTCCTCAGATCCTCCAGATGTCTCTCAGTCATTATAGACTTCGGCGATCGAGTCTTGAAAATCTTTCCCGGATTCGACATCTTCTTGACCAGAAAAGAAGAGGGTGAACGGAAAGAGAGTTTGAAGATTTCTTGAGAAGAGGAGAGTCGGGAAAGAAAATTGTAGAGAAAATTTAGAGAGAAAGTCGGAAACAAAGTGTTTGAGTTCGAAGGCGAGGTTCGAATTTATAGAGGAAATCCTGCGAATTTGAAGAGGCACAGTTGGATCCAATGGCCCAGGATCGAAGCGGGAAAATTCATCCAACGGTAGAGATCAAAAGAGTCGTTACGAAGCCCGAAGGCACTTGAGTGCTAGAAAACCCCGCATTTAATGCGAAATGATTGACGACGATTTCCAAGATCTGACAGCCTGGAGAATCACGCCCAATCAGCGCTACGTGGGAACTCGAGGCCATCAGTGAGCATGCAAGAAGTGGAAGAGTCCCCGAAGGGCACGACCCTCTTCGAGGACATAACCTCTTCGAAGACATAACCTCGTCGAAGACATAACCTCTTCGAGGATAAAACCTCGTCGAGGACAAAAGCTCATCGGACGAAAACCTTATCGGAGATCAATCTTGTTTTATTTTATCAACTGTTTCACACTCGATAAAATAGGGGACTAACTGTTAAGGTCAGATTTTGTCAAATCTTTCCCTAACACTACCCTTTGTCGTTTGTGAAATAAACGACGTAAAACAAGAGGAGGGTCACTTGAGGAACCAAAGCCCATCAAGGATTAGAAGAAGTAAGGCCCAGCAAGCGAAGCCCAAAAGAAGTCCTCATTTAAAAGAGCTGGCCCAAAACCTCGTCGCGAAAAGGGAAGCTCATCGAAGAAAAGCTCTTCGGGAAAGCCTAATCGCACAAAAAAAGGGACTCATTCGAGATCGCGAGAAAGGAGGGAAGATTGGGTTATTCGGTTAAAGATTTCGTGGGATATCCAACGCAAAATAAGGAAGTCAACCACGATCATAGCGAAACAGAAGGAAACCCTAGCAAGATTTGAGGAATATTCTAGAAGACTTGCAAGCCTATATATACGAATGTAAACTTAGCATAAATTCATTCATTCAGCATCCAGTATTCAGTATTTTCATTATTATCGTGAGTTTGAGAGAATAAATCCCTGAGTCCTCGAGTTTGCTTATTCATAGTATTCTCGATTTCCCAAGGGTTAGAGTGAGTAATCTTCGATTGTCCAAGCTACCAAACGGAAGAAACCGGGTCCTCTCGAAATCATAATAAATCAGAGATATTCGTATTATCCATAATTATTCATTATTGTCGATTATCTTTGTGACTGCACGGTGAGTAAAATCGCCCTCTACAAATACAACTTACTAATATAATCCCCATGATCCAATCTCAACCTGTATATTTTTAATTTTTTATTGATGCGTTCACGTAACGTCTCCTTGATCCTTATCAATAATTTATTTCAATGAAGAGATATTCACGCCGACTGGCCCTCTGAAGAAAAAAAAAAACAAAACTGTGCAATTTGATCCTTCTGAATACATTGAATAGGCCCATCAAAAAAAAAAAAAAAAATTAAATAGGTAACATATGAATCGATATACTTGTTATTTTATTTAAAAATAATCCAAAATGAATTAAGAGAATATTAAATATGTTACGACTCTTGAGAATCGGTTATTTATATTTATTTAATAAAATGAACGAAATGCCTATTTTGTGTCATATTTTTTAAAAAATATCAATTGTATGTATTTTTTATTCTCACAAATAGATATTTCTTAAAAAATTTGACACAAAGATAGACATTTCGTTTTTAATTAATAAATATTAAATAGGCAACCTAAGTTTATGGAACTTTTTATTTTTTATTTTTCTTATTTATTTTTTAAAAATTCTATGCTGATAAAAGATAGTTTTTAAAAAAATTTGACACAAAATAAGTATTGTAATAAAAAAATATTTTAATTATTTCTCATTACTTATAGGTTAATAAATAGCTGCTTAAAAGAATTATTTTCAAAGAAAAAACGATTCCAATTGAAAACAAGAATTTAAAAAATTGAAATATACAAACAAAAACAACTATTCAAATAGAGGAGCAGTTATTCATAAACCACGGGACACGAAGTGTCAATTTATTATTTAATTAAAAACAAGTAATTAAAAAAAAGGTGAAAGTTGAAAACCCTTCTATTCTAAGGAGAAGTTTAATTCCTTATATATATATATATATATCTGGCAAATTGATGCGTAAATGTCTAATCTAAATGATATAAGAGAACCTATTCCTGCACTAGATTTGTACAATTTGTAAATAGAGGGACTATTTAATAAATAACTTTTATTTTCAGCCCTCTTCTTAAACGCTCAAGTCTCTGATCAGTCTTCTCCTTCAACAATGGACCCCACCGACTTCGACCATCTCCGGTACCACTCCGGCCACGGCAACAGCTTCTCGTCGGAGTCCCTCGCCGGAGCTCTCCCCGCCGCCCAGAACAGCCCTCTGCTCTGCCCCTACGGCCTCTACGCCGAGCAGATCTCCGGCACCTCCTTCACTTCTCCCCGGGCCCACAACCTCCGCACGTGGCTCTACCGCGTCAAGCCGTCCGTCACCCACGAGCCCTTCGAGCCACGCGCCGGCGGCCACGGCAGGCTCCTGGGCGCGTTCGACGCCTCCAACAGCGTCGCCACGCCGACGCAGCTCCGGTGGAAGCCCGTCGACGTGCCGGAGTCGCCGCCCGTCGACTTCGTTGACGGCCTCGTCACGGTCTGCGGCGCTGGAAGCTCGTTTCTCCGCCATGGCTTCGCCATACACATGTGAGCCTTGAATCTCTCTTAGCTCTAGCAACTGCTTAATTTGATCCTCCTTTGTCAAGAGCACACAGAGAATTAAGTCTGCCATATTTCTTGATGTTGTGGTGATTGATCACATGTATTTTGATCTCCTTCGTCTGAAAGCATCATGATTAGCAATGTTGCTGATTATTTGCAGGTACACGGCGAACGTATCCATGTCGGGCTGCGCGTTTTGCAATGCCGACGGCGACTTCCTGATAGTTCCCCAGAAAGGAAGTACGTGATTCTCGCGCTTGCGGTTCGAGTGGGACCGGGAGCATGTATTACGATCGTCCCGGTCCTGTCCTGATTTTTGGTATTTCTGAATTTCGTATTATTTTCGAAAAAACGGGTTTTTCTATAGCCGGAAATACTAAAAAGCTCAAAATTCTGGTATTTATTGGGTTTGAATCAGTCTATAAAACCGGTTTTACAGGCTTTCAGGGAAATTCTTATAATAAAACAAGGACCAATATTTACTGATTACCGGTATGTTAAAAACAGTATTTTTTTTTACCTAAAATACTGGTTTTTAAACCGGATAGATGTTAATCTTTCACTGAAGGTATTGAGTGAAGTGTGTACACTGTTCTAGATCTTTGAGAATTTATCGCCTGTTTTACGATGTTTTGCTCAAATCTTTCCACGAGGTGAATTGGCTATGATAGAGTTTCTTGTTCCGTTGGTCGTGTAATTCCTAAAGAGTACTTTTGAATCTTCAGGGCTGTGGATCACTACTGAGTGTGGGAAGTTGCAAGTTTCTCCTGGAGAAATCGTCGTCTTACCTCAGGGATTTCGGTTTTCCGTGGATCTTCCTGACGGCCCGTCTCGTGGTTATGTTGCTGAGATCTTCGGTTCTCATTTTCAGCTTCCCGAACTTGGACCAATAGGTTCATAACTCCAGAATCAGCTCTTAATCATGTTTGAACAAATCATAAACCCCTTTGATCCGATTTACTATTTATTTCGTGACTTTAGGAGCCAACGGTCTCGCTGCTGCGAGGGACTTCCTGGCTCCTACAGCGTGGTTTGAAGAGATTCGTCGCCCGGGCTACACTATTATCCAGAAGTTTGGTGGTCAACTTTTCACTGCAAAGCAAGACTTCTCACCTTTCAATGTAGTTGCTTGGCATGGTAACTATGTTCCGTATAAGGTTAGCAATACTTTTCGAAAACCACATTTTTGTTTGTTCTTGGCACACACACGCACATATATATATATATGTTTGAGACTGATACCACTTTATTCGCTACGCCTGCAGTACGATCTTAGTAAATTCTGCCCTTACAACACTGTTTTAGTCGATCATGGCGACCCGTCAATAAACACAGGTACACCGAACGTGTGGGTGATTTGTTGTCTCTTGACATTTTCAATTTGTTTGCTTGACTTATTTAATTTTTTTTAGTTTTGACGGCACCGACTGACAAACCCGGTGTTGCTCTACTTGATTTTGTGATTTTCCCTCCTCGTTGGCTGGTGGCTGAGCACACATTCCGACCGCCTTATTATCATCGCAATTGCATGAGCGAGTTTATGGGCCTCATTCACGGCGGCTACGAGGTAAATAAAAAAAAACTAGAAACTTTCAGATATCATTCTCGAATAGTACCACTGTTATGTTGAAAGGAAAGCGAGTTGACCCTTCTTCTTCTTTATAGGCTAAAGCGGACGGATTTCTCCCGGGTGGGGCAAGTCTCCATAGCTGCATGACACCACATGGCCCAGACACGAAGAGTTACGAGGTAATGAGATTTCTGTTTTTTGCTTTGCGGCAAATATTTCATTCTACATTTAGTATTTATTTAGCATGGTATTTTGGGATAAAAAAATCAGGGATCCTATATTTATCTGTCATGGTTTTATGAACCCGGATTGGGCATGTTTCAACAAACCGGGAATAAATTACCGTCTAGTTTTATTATTTTATATATTTTCTAGAGATATCTACACTTTCGCAGTTAATTACTAAATTACAGTTTTCTTTCCTTCATTAAAACTGGTTAAAGGAAACTGGCGTTTTCTGTTTTTTTACCGCTACTAGTTACCAATTACAGGTTAAAACCAGTAAACTTCTGGTTTTTTTAACAGCCCCTGTATTTAGAAAAAGAACCCAGTTTTACAAAATCGGTAGGAGTTGTAAATTCGGAAAATTCAGTATCGGAACTGTGACATAAATAAATGCTGGTTCTTGGGATCGGTCTCCCTGAACTTTACGGAGATTACAAGCAGCCAATTCTTGTGCTTCGAGCGCTCGCAACGTTTTCTTTTTGGTCCTGACTCTGTCGCTTTTGTTGACGAACAGGCCACCATTTCCCGTGGCAATGAAGCTGAGCCGTTCAGAATCAAAGACACCATGGCATTCATGTTTGAGTCGTGCTTGATCCCTCGCGTCGCCCCGTGGGCCCTCGACTCTCCCTTCCGAGACCACGATTATTACCGGTGCTGGATCGGCCTGAGATCGCATTTCTCCCTTGAAGATCCAAATGGCAAGCGTGAAGATATCGCCATTCAAGAGTGAGAGCCATACAGTGTTTTCGTGTACATAATGTAAATAAATACACGCTTCTTTGTACATGCAAAAAATAAACTTCCGAAGGTGAAATCTATAAACTTCCGTTAACGAGGGAAATGGGGTTAGGGTAAACTTCGGTTTAAGTACCAATTGCTATAAACAGTTTGAATTATGTATCTTAACTTTTTTTTGGTGGCTATAATATCTAAAGTTGATTCTGTTAAGGAATTCGATCCATAAAACTCCGTTACTGGTGTCCTACGTGGCACTTTGGATATTGGATAAACTGTAGCTAAAGTACCTAATGTTTTTTAAAAAATTGAATTATGTACCTTTTTTTTCTATTTTTTTTTTTGTGGCTAGTACTTAAAGTTTCTTTTGTTCGTCACCCGCTACCACGCCATTTCAGTCCCTGTACATATCTTTCGTGACTAAACCATCAGTTTTTGAAAATGCTTTGTATTAGTCCCTAAAAATTAGTCTTGAAAATCATGTCTATTTTGTACCAAATACGTTTCATAATTTGCGAGATTTTATGTCATTTCAATCCCTAATAAGATGTTTAAGGGACTGTTGGTTAGTCTTTGATACCATGTTATTTCAGTCCCCAATATATTTTTATTAAAGATCAAAAATCAATCTCCGCTACCACATCATTTTAGTCTCCAATACAATACATGTCTGTCGTGACTTAAAAATCAATCTCCAATGCTATTTAGTTCCATGCGTAATGCATCTCATTTAGAGACGGAAATTCAGTTTTTTAATCCATTTTGGTTTAGTTCCTACTTTTTATTAGATTCGTGATTCATTTTCTAATAAGATGTTTCAAAAGTGGAAATTTAATTTCTATACCACGTCATTTATATTTCTGTAGAGTATGAAAAATAAATAAAAAACCAATAAATGTGAATGAATATAAATTAATTGGTGCTTTAAGTAGAAATAAAAAAATCAATAAAATTTTCTTGTGCTCATGACTCAAATTCCACATATATACATCTTCCTCCAATTGAGCTTTCAAGCTTTTTATATCTCCATGAGCTTTTTAGACACTATCTTTGCACTTTAAGAGAATAGCTAATCTAGATACACAAGAGTGCACAAAACTAGTAAATAAATCTCTTGATAAAATTTGAAGAGCTGACAATAAAACGGTACACTAATGAAATATCTCAATTAAGCACAAGATATCGAACAAACATAAGATACTTATATTGATTTAAAACCAAAGCTACTCTGTTCATAACAAAGATTTACCATTTGAGCTTCTTTGTTTAGGATTAACGACCTTGACATCAAGAACAAGCTCCGACGAGAGCAAGCTCCTGAACGACTTTCTGAAGAATCAGAGGAACGAGTCAAATTCCACGACGGAGTCACAACCATTAGAAAGAAGCTTCAGTTTGATTTATTGTCGACACCTACAATATACCCAATGTTCCCGACTTGAGACTTTTTCTTCAAATCTCCGTGTCGTCCATTGTCTGACGAGCATGAAGATTTGAAGAAGAAGTAGATCAAGGAGTCCTGAGAGGAAGCAGCTCGGGAACATCAAGGTCTACTGCAGATGTCACCAATAAATCAAAGTAATGTAGTTAGAACTTAGAGCTATGTGTGTGTGGAGCAATAAGGCATAATTTGATACCCATTATCTCAAGTTTTGGATCGAGTTCATGGGAGATAAAACCTTAGGTGGTGAAGAGGAGTGGCCAGTGAACAAATTGGAAAGACCTTATTTGGGATTTTGAACAAGAAAGATTTTCTATTAGAATTATTTTTGACGCCAAATAAATATGGCAAGTATTTTATAATTATTTTAAAATCTCGATAAAAGTGATGACAAGTTTGCCCTTCATCATTATACATTACACAACATTTTTTGGAATGACGATTTTACCCTTTTGGTCGTTGGAATTTCTTTTTCTTTTTATTTTCGCATGGTCTCGAATCGTCGCCTTGTTTCGAGCTCATATTTATTTCACTTTCCACTTCACTTCGCCTTTTTTTGACCCAAAATAAATCTGGCATGTCTTTTACAATTATTTTAAAACCTCGATAAAAGTGAATGACAAGTTTGCCCTTCATCATTACACAATTTTTTTTGGAATGACGATTTTACCTTTTTGGCCGTTGGAATTTATTTTTCTTTTTATTTTCGCATGGTCTCGAATCGTCGCCTTGTTTCGACCTCATATTTATTTCACTTTCCACTTCACTTCACTTCACTTCACTTCCCTCGTCGAATCGTCTTCCCAACTTCCTTCTCTGGCTTCCTTCCTTTTCTCTCTGCTGCTGTGTTTTCATTTTCTTTCGCGACGAAGAAGTTTCACGAGGTTATCGTCATTATCACTAAAGCACGATCATTTAAGCCCGACGATTCCATGTCGATCATCGTCTTTAAGCCCAGTAATCTGCCATATCAACAAACAAACTAAATGGAGGTTAATATTAGTAAATATCCTATCTTTAAGTTTTTCATGGTTACTGTCTGGAGGGTTTTCACTGTTTAGACGATTATTGATGTTAGGGTTTAACGGTAATACTGGGATTTCTTATTTACGAAGAAGTCACTTGAAATGATGCATGCAATAAAAAACGTGATTTGCTTGATTTTAGTTGGAATACGGCCTTTACATGAGATTTTTTACGAAGAACCAATAGCAGAATTATGATGCAAAGAGTGTAGGGAGTAGTAACAAGGTGTCCGCTATCCATTTTAGCATTCCCGCTAGATATTATATCATTACCGCTATATATTGTATCATTACCGCTATATTATTTAATCATTACCGCTAGATATTATATCAATATGAAGTATTGAATGTAATTGTGATTTGTTTATTAGCCTTCAAGTATGCGTTGTATTCTCGTTTCCTCAGTGCTGTACCACTTTCGACTGGAGACCCATGCAGAAAACTTCCGTCGGATTACTGAACTGATCAAGTCACGACTGAGCGCAGAGGAGCTTCACTGGTTTCGGGGTACAAAATTTGGGCCACTCTTGGATTTCCCCACTTTCTTTCAGTATTCTGAAAGGGTGATCGAGAGAATTTTTTCTAGAATCACGCAATTACAAAGCGAATGGGAGATGTGGATGTCGGTGAATCAACTTCCACTATGGTACTCCATTCACGAGTTTTCCGTCATCACTGGTCTGTATTGTGAAAACATTACAGACCTGTTTACATATTGTGGAAGGGACATCCCCCATCGTACTCCATCGGTTAAAGAACGAATGTCCCTCCCTACAGAAGGAGATATCATAGCCGATTCACTCGAGGTCAGCTTAATGTTCGGTAGCACTTTGATGAGTGCTGATAGGAAGAGGTTGGTGTGCATGTGCTTCGTCAACGGAGTTCTGTTATCCGGGTCTAGAATCCCTGACCTAGTTTGGGCGTTGGTGGAGGACCTAGAGTCCTTCATACAATATCCTTGGGACCGGATAGTATGGGTGGCAACTTTATTGAGATTTTAGTGCAACTTTATTGCAGATTTGAGCTTAATCCGGATTTTTGTTTTATTGCGGCAAAAAGATGTTTTATTATCTATGTGTTTGAGAGTTTATAGACTATGTTTATTATCTAGGTGTTCTGTATAACTTTACTTACATATGTTTGTGCTTGATATTATTTACTGAGTACCCATTAGTGAATATATACTATGACATGTTTTTATTTTTGGCATTTTAACACACTATTTAAAAATTGGGCAAATATAAACTTAAAAATATTTTATAAGTTTTACATCGAAAAGTGTAGGAAAATGTTGATAATCCTCGAAAAGTGTCGGTAACGATAATCTATCGGCAATTTTGACAAGTTGAACCTTGGTCTAACGGTTGTGACTCCGTGGTGGAACTGATATTTTTTTTTCTTTTCTGGATAAGTCAATCAAAAGGAGATCTTAGAAATGTTGTTGAAGAGCTAAGGAGGATTAGGAAAGTCTTGAGCAAAACATAGGTGTTATTATTTTTAAGGGTACTCATGTTTGTTTCGCTCTTAATTTTGCTACAAGTATGCTTTTATCGTTATAAACTAACAAGTTTTTAGGTTTGAAGAAGATTTTTGTGTACTATTTTATATGTTTTTTTTTAACTGAACTTTCCATTAAAATCAGAGAGAAATTTCCCTGTTCACAGGGTGTACAAGCCAATTAGGATATTCGTTCGATGAAAAATTCGAGAGTAAAACGGATAGACGGATCTTGGCTAGAAAATTAGCCACCCCGTTGCAAGGCCTAGGAATCCATCGGCACCTACCGAGCGGGCTTACCGATCCTAACAATGAGATGATACGAGCGATGATTGGTCCTTGGAGGCTATTGAGTTGTCCTTCGTTGACGAGACGGGTCACGCGAAGGCAATCAGTCTCGATTTCCGAGATAGACCAACCCCAGGATCGAGCAAACTCCAAACCGTGGTAGATAGCTCTACATTCGGCCGTCAATTCTGCATAAACTTCTTCGAAGAGTCGAGATGTCACCCCAAATATCTTTCCCCAATGGTCCCGCACTACTCCACCAACTGCCGCTCAGCCCGTCTCCGCGTCCCACGCCGCGTCCAAATTGAGTTTAAGGCCTTCAACTTTGGCCCCTTCCCACACAGTTTGGTGTACCGGCGTTCTTACCGAGTTTGAATCTGGGATACGGGCACATATTTTGAAGCTCGCGAACCAACTTACCACCTCGTCAATCTATGCCTCCGGTGGTTTTGTATGGTTCTCGAAGATCCTCATGTTTCGATCGTTCCAAGTCGCCCAAACGAGTCCACAAAAGAGTTCCAAAACCAGAGTCGAGAGCTATCAAGAGCTCGAAGACAAAGCTCTCTAAATGGGGCCGTTCCCGTCTTCTCCACCCATCGGCAAAGTGATGATCTTCCCCACACCTCTTGGGCCCTATCGCAACCCCACACCGCATAGAGGGCATCTTCCGGCAACGCTCCGCAAAACCTACAGAAAGGGAGACAATCCACTCGTCGACCGCGTAGCGCTCCGTGTGTTGGGAGGGCCTCGAACCACACGCGCCAAATCAAATGCTTGATTTTGGGCGAAATTTGATGCCCCCACAACTTCTTCCACCATCTCGGATCCGCGGAGTCAGAGCTCGACGGGCCACCACGTAATTTCGACCTTGCTAGACGATAATCCGTTCGGATGGTGTAGTTCACATCCTCCTCAAAATGCCATACCCGCCGGTCATTGAACCCCGCTTCCCTTAAAGGTATTTTAAGGATTTCTTCGGCATCATATCGTGTCATAATGTTAGTGACAAGGTCGCGGTTCCAATCCCCCTCCGAAATAAAGTCGGCCACTCTCCACGGGAATCCATCCTCCGGCTCCTTTGTGACATTAAAAGCCCCAGCTCTTGGGATCCAAGGTAGTGAGAATGCCTGAATGTTCCCTTCCCCGACTTGCCAACGGAGACCCCGGTGGACCAAATCTCTCCCCCAACAAAGGATTTTGTCGAGGAATAAAAAGTGAGGTTTTGTTTCCATTTCCAACACCGAGGTGTTAGGATAGTAGTTAGCCTTGAGGATCCTAGCCATCAAACACTCCGGGTGTTGAATGATTCGCAAAGTTAATCAGCCCACAAGAGCCCGATTGAAGTCACCTAGGTCTTAAAACCCAAGCCCGCCTTCCCTTTTCGGCTTAGCGATAAGATCTCACCGTTTCCAATGGATTTTCCTCTTGTCTTCCGACCCACCCCACCAAAATCGGGCGATGAGACGATGAAGCTCGTTAATGGGTGTTGTGGGGATTCGAAAGAGGCTCATGGTGTAGGTCGGGGTCGCTTGGATAACCGCTTTCACAAGAACCTCTCGTCCTCCCGCCGAGAACATCTTGGCCTTCCAATCACGTAGAAGCTTATGAACTCTCTTGGTGAGCTTGCTAAATAATATCACTTTGTTCCTTCCGATGTGAGTCAGTAAGACAAGGTATGATTCAAGATTTCTTACCACGGGAATGTGAAGAAGCCGAGAAAAGTGGGCCGCCATGTCCTCCGGTATGTTGCTCGAACAACACATCATCGATTTATCCATGTTGACCACTTTTCCTGAGCCCTTCTCGTAGACGAGAAGAATGGAGCCAAGTGCATTGCAACACCCGTTGCTTGCTTCACAAAAAATGATACTATCGTCCGCAAAAAGGAGGTGGGTAATGAAGGACGCCGCGGGTTGGCACGAGAATCCCCGGAGAATTCCCAAACGCTCTTGCCCCCGGATAAGAGCGGAGAGGCCTTCCGCGCACACAAGAAAAAGGTAGGGGGATAGGGGGCATCCTTGCCTAAGCCCTCTTGTCGGTGAGAACGATTCCCCCATCCTTCCGTTGATGACCACGAAAAGCACCGGGGTGGAAATACAATCCCGAACAACATTGATAACTCATGCAACGAACCCCATTCTTTCCAACATAGCTAAGACGAAACCCCACTCCACCCGGTCATATGCCTTGCTCATATCAAGCTAAATCGTCCATATGCCTTGCTCATATTAAGGGAATGAAGAAGTTCAAAGGCTATAGTGGCATTATCCGTAATAAGCCTACCGCGGACGAAGGTGCTTTGGGATTCAGATATTACGGAGGAGAGGGCTCCTTTGATTCGGTTCGCCACCACCTTTGTAACAATCTTGAGAAGGATGTTGCAAAGGCTTATAGGGCGGAATCCTTAACGTGCTTAGGATTCTTAATCTTCGGGATAAGGACGACGTTGGTGGCGTTCCAAGATCTTACGCTTGCTCTCCCGTTGAGGATATCCACACATTCTTTATGAACCTTTGGTCCCACAATTTTCCAAAACTTTTGGAAGAAAAGGGTATGGAATCCATCGGGCCCCGACGCCTTTCGAGGGCCCATGGAGAAGAGCGTTTTCTCCACCTCTTCTCTGGAAAACTCATCGTCTGTGTAGGCTTGTTGTGACACCGAGATCGAGCTCACGTCTTCGCGGGAGATTGTGCGAAATTCGTTCTCAGATGCACCATTTGATTTAAAGATATTCGAGAAGTACCTTTCAAAGAAGGCCCGAACCTCCTACTCATTTGAAACCCAAATTCCAAGCTCGTTGTGAATACCACGTATAGCGTTTTGAGACTTTCGGCGAACCGCTCTCGAGTGGAAATATGCCAAATTTTTGTCTCCGTCTTTAAGCCAATCCACCCGAGCTCTTTGCTTCCAATAATTCTCCTCAACCATGATAAGCGATTCGAACTCGGATTCCACCCGAACAAAATTTATATGTTCGTATGGTGAAGTTTTTCAAAATCATTTTCATTTTTTTTTACCTTACTAGAAATTGAAAACTTGTTTGGTGTATTTAGTGTTCAAATATTCTTGAAAATAGTAATTTCATTTGGTAAATATTATGCTTGTAATTGAAAACAAAAAATTAGTTATTTTTTGTCTTTTTCTTGATAACAACTTTTCGAAAATACTACCCAGTAAACATGATTTTGAAAACAAAACAAAAAAATAGAGAAAAAAAAACTCTCTTAAAAATATACTTTCGAAAATGAAAACACTCCGAAAACATTATCAAACGAAAGTGTGGTTTATTTTTATTCCCGGTTAACACTATTCTTAGAAAACAAAGTGCTAAAATACCGATGAAGTGAAGGATTTTTAAATTGGTAATATCGTATTCTCGTGTTTTGTTTCTTGACCTATTATTTAATTTTAATAATAAGGTTTAGCAGTGCTATTGTCTATCAAATTCAAATCCATTTACCATCATGATATGGCCCCGAGAGTTTAAATTTTGTGTCATTAATAAATTAGGTCGTTTATTTTGTGTCATCATATTTAATTGGGCCTTAAGATATTTAAGTTGAGTTCTCGTTTCTATTTTTATCGTTTAATTATTTAATAATCTTAGGGATCCCATAATCTTATTAGGTTATTTCATTTTGTTAGATGGTTAATTAATGGGGCCCGACCAAGCCCGTTAGGGTTGTATTCCTTTGCTCTGTTTAAGAGAACTTTAATGAATGAAAAATATAGTCAATAAACATTTAAAAACTTAATCTCTCAGATATTGTGTTTGTGAGTGTTGGCCAAGATTCTCAATTTTCCCGTTTCGATTTTACCAATCTTCGGGCACGTATCACATCAATTCAAACCATATTACTTCATTTTCTAATTCAAAATATCACCTTAGTAATATATGATTATAATTGCCGATACTGAATACATTTCTATCTTCTTCTAGAAATTAAGGATATAATGAAAACTTTGTTCATGAAATGAAACTCGATAGAAAGAAAAAAAAATCATTAGGAAGAGGCTGATTTTTATTATTTTTTATTTTTATTTCTAGGAAGAAGCTGAATTAAAAGTATAGGAAGAGGTGACGAAAGAATTTGCTATTTAAAAATAAAAAAACATTAGAAAGAGGCTGATTGAAAAGCATAGGAAGAGGCCGAAGAGGTGACTAGAGCTGCACATATTCGTCGCCAACCAGGACCACGACGCGTCGCGACGAATTTTGAGAAATCGCGATGTTTGCGACGCATCGCGACGTGCAGCCCTAATCGCGACCTGTGGAGGCTCGATCCACGCACTTGATTGGACGCCCATGATGAAGCCACGTCACTGATCCGATGGGTGTGCAAATTTTTGTGTTTGTTTTGGGCGTCAATTCCTAAATTTTTACCCGAATTTAAAAAAAAAATCACCAATCAGGCTACCACAATAATTATTCACCCACCCCACTCTCTCTTCAAACCCTATAAATATCACCTCTCCCACCCTCATTTCCTCACACCAATCTTCCATCTCTCTCTCAAATTCTCTCAATTCTCTAACTTTCATCTATAGTTCTAAAGTTCCCAAGTTCTCTCATTATGTCTCGAAGAATGGTAATTCTGGGGGTCGAAGCCGAAGGACGGCTAGGAATTCGCAACCCCAATTTCAAATTGGGGATCAATTGCAACCTACACACGACGACAACATTCCCGTTATGCTACCCCACGAAATATTTCCCTCCCCACCAAATCCAAATTATCCCGATGATACCCAACGATCTCTCTGACCTAGCTTAGTCCGGGCGGTGGGCATGCAAAACGGCAACCCCGATCGTGTTTCACGGCAATTGGTCAACGTGGTACATCAATCTAGAGCGGGAAACAATGATCCATTTTTCGCCCTCATGCTTCAACAACGCGGTCTAGAAACCCAACACCCCAACGATGACGAAACTCAACGCGCCGATGATGCCGAATTTCAGGAAACTCAACGCGCCGATGATGTCGACGTTCCGACGCCGCCCTCGATCCCTGGTTCCGTTGTTGGCTCGTACCACCGCGGTTCTCCTGAACCTTCCCATCAAGAAGCCGGTGAAGCCTCCGTCGGCAATCCGATGCGAACCCTGCGCGGTTCGAATTTTTTAAAATGTTTAACATAAACGTTGCTTTCACGAAGATTTGTGGAGCGGTCCGATACTAAACGATTATTTGAGTCTGACCGCTCATTACGTAGACGAAGATTGGGAGCCGCGTCAAAAACTTTTAAACCTAGCACCATTCGAGTGTCGCCATACCGGCCAAAACATTTTCGAAAAATTACTAGAACTATTAAGTGATTGGGGTTTACAAAATCGTGTTATTTCTATTACATTAGATAATGCCTCAAAAAATAATGCCGCTATTACTATCTTGGAGGCTAGTTTGCATGTTACTCAATTTCGTAATATTTTACATCAACGATGCGGTTGTCACATTATAAATTTAATTGCATGAACGGGCGAACGAGTAATTTCAGATCACGTAGAAAAAAATACGCGGCATTGTTGATTGGATCCAACATTCTCAAATCACCAATAGGTGGAGAAGATTTTGTAAAGATCACAATCATAAAGATAACAGGTTCAGATTAGATAATAATACACGGTGGAACTCTACTTATCTAATGATTTAAGTTGTGTATAAGCAGAGGCTACCGTTGGACCACTTCCTCCACTTGGAACTCGAGCCGTCAGCGCGAATCTCGGAGGCGGAACGGACAACCGCATAAAAATTCCTCAAATTCCTCAAACCCTTTTATGATGTTACTTTAAATTTTTCTAACAAAAAACGCCCTTCTTTGAATCATGGTATTTCAGGTCTATTTGAAATTACTAACACTTTTACAGAATTGGAAAACGACCTTATTATTGCTCCCCTAATTCAAGGAATGGTTGAAAAATTCAAAAGTTATTGGGATCCACCCCTTTTTTGTATTGCTTCGGTTCTATATTAGACCCTCGTATTATGTTTACTTTCGGTCTAATAATGTTAGCAATCGGGCAAAACATAGGGGTTGATTACAATGATTACATTAAGGTTGTTAATGAAGCTTTTTATGAATTGTACAGGGAATACGACCGGCGGTTCCCATAGTTCAACGTCGAGGAGGAGCAGAGGACAATGACGGAAAGCCCAACCAAGTCCGCACTAGCGTTTAGCCGGAGACTCAAGGAACGATTGGATCGCGGGGAAGCAACAGAATTCGGTACGCCACCAGCACGGACGAACTACACGAACGGCGCACCATAAGAAGTGAAGCGATACTACGGCCTTCGGATCGACGAAAAAACATCTGAGTTTGATGTCATCAAGTGGTGGAAGAATGAACGGGATAGATTCCCGATATTGGCGAGGGATATACTGTCCATTCCCATTTAAAGCGTTGCTTCGGAGAGCGCATTCAGTACGGCTCAGAATATCATCGACGACCGGAGGTCGTCAATAACAAACACATACCTCGAGCAAGCCGTGGTGTTGAACGATTGGATGTTCCGCAACCCCGTAATCGCCCAACGGTCCGAACCAACCGAGCTTGAGCTTATGACTCAAAAGTTTAACGACTGGTTCCCCGAGTGATGCAACGTAACGCCAATAATGATGTGCTATTTCCTCTCTTGGTTTTTAGTCCCTAAGGAGAGTTTTGCAAGAGAGGTTTTAGTGAGGCATCTTGTAATATTTACACTGAATATTTACAGCTTTCTTCCATCTTATTGTAATATTCACAATGAATAATACAACTCTTTTTTTTATATCTCGTTTTGTCATATTTATTTATTTGTTATTAAATTTTTAGAAATTATTTATTATGTTACAAATTAATATTTACTAACATATCTTAAAAATTAAAAATTAACATATAAAGTAGAAATAATAATTTAAAAAAATGTAGTACTTAACATTTCTTACAAAATAATAAATTATAACATACTTAAATATTAATTTTGAAATAAATGAAGTATAAATAATAATTTTAAATAATGTAACACTTATATTCGGACAAAAACTAATAAAATGAAACATTGGAAACAAACTTTGAACTTTTGCCGCAACCTTTTTTTCTGGTCCACTCCTCCCTTCCTCTTTATATCGCGACCAAATCAATATTCACCACGACGCCACACACCACGACGCATCGGGACGTTTTTTCTCGCGATTTTAGCGACTTCGTCGCGACGCGCCACGACGTCGTGGTGTGCAGCTTCTAGAGGTGACTACTCACCCTTTGTTTGATGATTTTATTAGTCGATCATTTATTGTTTAATTTCAAGGAGGACATCTTTATGAATGTCTCCACTTGGGTGTCTCTTTATGGTATTTTATCCGGTTTTCATTTCAAAATAAATATAATTTTGCAAAGTGCTGCTAAAAATAAACAAAAAAATAAGAACTAGGAATTCTTTCCTTCGTCGCACGTGCAATAATGCTTATCTTGTCTTTTAAATAGTATTATTATAGTATTTTACGTATTTTATAATAGCTCGTTTTGTTACAATTCATTTTGATTTATATCCAAAAGTTTCATCATTTTAATCTCCAAATTAAAACAGTACTCAAATGATAATTTATCAGGTTCAATTTATTTTATTAAATTAATTGACACCGCCTAATAAATATACTTTCCATAAAATGAATGGTCATTCAAAACGGTAATAGGATTATATAAAATAATAATATCATGTACTTATAAGTCTATAAGCTATTTGAATTATTCGAATATTTGCAACATAAGAACTTATCAATTAGAATAAAAATCACATTTTAAAATTTTGAATTATTGCCTGTCACACTGTATATGTTGATGTAGAAAAATGGATCATACACTGTAGTGGCCCAATTGCTCGTGTTGGACCAGGCCCAATGTCGCTTGTAGACTTTTGTGAAATTAGGGGTTGGGCTTCGGGGACCTCAAAGTCATTCGGTTCCTTTTCCAACACGGGACCTGATTCAGGCCCGCACACTACCTGATCACAGGTTCGGGCACCACACTAATCAGGTCTCCACGTGGATAAGATAACCGAATTGACCTTAAGATGAACCCTGGCGGATAACACCCTCGGAACCTGACAAAATAACACCCGAGATCAGGGCAAATCGAGGGTTTTACCCCCCGATTCACCTCCGACGCTCAACATTAGCGAGGTATATGATAGTGGATGCTTTTGAGAGGGTTTGGAGAGAGCTTTTGGGGAGTGTTTTCGGGTAAAAAATTGCTTGGTTTGAATGAATCCCGAGCCCCCTATTTATAGGAAATGCCCGAGGACCATTTTGTCATTTTCTCCTCATCCGGAAGGCCCACGAGGTAATTTTATATAGTTTTTTGCATCCTCCGGACGTGGCCGATCCAACGCCGCAAAAATCACGGCCATCGGAGTTGAGACGCGCCCACACGCGCGGCCGGAAGACGGCGGGGTCATTTGGCGCGTTGGGGGGCCAGGCCAACGTGGCAGCTGGGCCAGACTCTGCCCGCGTGGCGCGCTGCGACTGGCTGCGTGGCCTTCCTCGCGTCCAATGGCTGGCCGCCACGTGGCGAAGTCAAAGGTGCCCCTTGGGGGCTTGCAGCGACGAGGTCAGCGTCCTTTGGTGCTCGTGGGGCCCGCCTGGCGCTGGGCAGTGGCTCTTGGGAGTCGTGGGGCCCGCTTGGATAATTCTTTGAGGGCCCCGGGCCTTCCCGGGGGCCGTTTTTCGCAAACTTTATATCGTTTTTGGGTATTTTTATATTTTTGGGATCATCTGGACACTTTGTTTTGCGAGAATGGGACTCCGAAGAGAAATTTGATTTTTGGGCTTGATTTACTTTAATTGAAAATAAATCATTTTAATTAAAAGTAAATCATTTTAATTAGAGATAAATCATTTTAATTAAAATCAAATGATTTTCTTTTAATTAAATCGTAAAATCATTAATCCCGCAAAAATCCGTAACGGGGTTGATTTATTTTAATTAAAAATAAATCATTTTAATTGAAGATAAATTATTTTAATTAGAGATAAATCATTTTAATTAGAGATAAAATGATTTTCTCTCAATTAAACCGTAAGATTACTGATCCCGTAAAGACCCGTAACATTAACCCCCAATTTTGCGGGAATTCGTAATTTTCGTAAAATTTCTATAAATAGAAATGAAATGGGATGGAAATGGAAATACTTGCACGAATTAAGGAGTTACGGGCCGGTGAACAGTGATTTTTTCTCTGCTCAACACATCTGACTGTAAGCTTCCTCCCTCGCTTGATTCATTCTGAGAACTTCCTCGTTCTTTTCCTTTGAGTCTGTTATCTGAGTGAAAGTGATATCTCGTGTTGATTTTGTTGAGAGGATTCGTTTCTCGGGCCTCTGCATATCAGTTTCTTTTTTCTTCTTTTCTCCCCCCCCTTTTTTTTTCTTTTTTCTTTTTCTTTCTTTTCCTTTCTTCCTCGTCTCTTCGAAGCTCTGCCATGGCCAAAATGCCGTTCTCCGATCTGGGCTCTTCGTTGGATTTTCCCGTCGCCGGAGGAGACTGCCGTGGGGATGCCATGGCCGAGGCGAGCTTGGGAGTCGATCCTTCGACCGAGATCCGTGGAGAGGAGACCTCGTCGGAGTTGGGTGAGCTTCCCGTGTTGGGCGGCGAGGCCCGTGGAGACTGGGTGAGGCGCGCCGTTGGCCGGGAAGAGCTCGGCGATGATGGAGGAGCCCAGTCGGCCGGATCTGTGCCGATGCGAGAAGCGGTGTGGCCGACGGGACATCGCGAGGGAGGAGCGGCTCGTGGAGGCTTGGTGAGTCGCGTCGTTGGCCGGGAAGGGCTCGGCGATGGTGGAGGAGCCCCGTCGGTCGGAACTGGGGTGGTCAGGCCTGGCCGGAGCGAGCGCTCCTCCGCCCTGCGCTTGCGCGTCCACTCGGCGTTGTGGGGTTCCGTGGCTGTGCGTGGCCATTGGGCGGGGCCCGTCGACGGACGGGATGGGTCCGGCGAGCTCCAGGGAGGAGACCCAACCGGACCTGGGCCGGCTCGGAGCAGGCCCAGCGCACGTGATGGCCGGATCTCGCGCCCCGGACTTCGGTCGGCGAGGGGAATGTCCGGAATGACTTTCCTCGGAGCGAGGGAGTCCGACGTCGGCGAGGGAGGTTCCGTCGAAGGCGAGGGGTCCGATCTGCCTGAGTTTTTTCCGGCGGGAGGTTACGGCGGCGGCGACGAGTTTGGGTCGTCGTCGGTGAACCCGAATTCTAGGGGGATTCTGGCGGGTGGACCCGGACTGTACCTTGAACGTTCCGACGATCGGAGGCAGCCGCCGGTGCGTTTGAATAGGGGTCGTGAGCGTCCGGCGGTCGTATTAAGATTTATCGAATCTTGCCTGGTCCCCCTGCCGCCCTCTCAGAGGAGGGCCGCGATTCCGGAATTTATGCCGGGCGAACCAAGTGCTTCCGAGGCGGCTTCCCGATATGGCCAATTAGTAAACCCGGACTTGGACTTAGAAATTTTAGGAGCCGGCACGAATTCTTCTGGGACTGTTGCAGGTGTAACTGAATCGGCCGATGATGTGAGCGGATCACGTCATAGTGTCGTCATAGCAGGCGGGTCATGCCCGATCCTCAATCAGGCGACCGGAGGGGATGACTCAGATTCGGATGATTCCATAATTTTGCCCCCTCCAAGACCGGATTCTTTAAGAGATATTAATGTGCCGAGCATAGTTACTTACGTAGAACTGGTGGAATTTTTTCGGACTGAACGTTTGGTTTTTCCTCCGGGGATTCATGCCCCCTCTGCGTGGGAAATTCCTAGCCGTCCTCGCGAGGGAATGATCGCGGTTCCTCTGGAGAGCCTTCGTTTGGGCCTGTTCTTGCCCATCTCACCTTTCCCAGAGCGGCTCTTGGTGTCGTCGGGGCTTCACCCACTCCAAATTAGTCCCGATGTCTGGTGGTTTGTTGCTGGGTGTTTTTCTCTATGGCATTCGGGTCGAGGTCGTGCCATGACTCTGTCTCAACTTCGGCAAATTCTTCAACTGGAATCGGCCGAAAGTGGTGGTTGGATCAGAGGTTGGGTCCGTCCCCGTATTATTCAGACGCTGCCCATTAGTCATCTAGGACCGACCTTGGATCCGAATTGGCAGAGACGCTGGGTGTGGGTTCCTGAAACTTCCCTGGGAGCTTCCCCTCGGTATTTCGGACGTCTTCGGTCGTATCGTCCGACGATGGCCATCGATAGGGAATTTCTCCGCTTTTTCATGGTGGAATGTGCTATCCCTGTGCGCTTTTCCCATCATTTGACGAGGGCCTCTTGGGTTCAATCGGGGTGGATGCAACCTCGGGCTTTTGCCAGCTCGTATTCGTGATCTGATTGAAGTGTCGTCTTTTTTATAGCAACTCCTTCGGTGTATGTATGAATTTTTCTTTTTCTTTTGTGAGTGTTCATTTGTGTCGTATATTGAATATTCTCTAACGCCCATTTTTTTTTTTTAGGTATGGACCAGGACCCAACTCCTCCCGGAGGCCATCATCAGCCCACTGGTATCTCCCGGATGAGGCGCCGGAGACGTCAGCCCGAAGCGGATGGAGGCGTTCCCCTCTCGTACTTTCCTGGTGGACCGAACGCTATTTCGCCCATTATGCCTTCTCTGCCAGGCATGGGGCTTGGCTCATACATGCCTTTTCAGGGGCTCGGCACGTACTTCGGCGATTTATCTGATGCGCCCCTCGACTATACGGCGGTGGTTCCTCCTGATTTTATGATGTCTTCCGACCTTCCCGTCTCCATGATTCCTGGCCCGGAGGTGCCGGTTATTCCCAACCTTCCTGACCAATTCCTCGCAACTGGCGCTGCTGAGTCGGTAATCTTTTTATTTCCTAATTCTTTATTTTCGTGGTATTTAGGTTCCGCCTGATATTTTCGTGTTGCTTTCACAGTACCAGTATGATAGTTACGGATCCGGGACATCCAGCCTTGCCGCCATGCCACTCTATTTTGACCATCTCGAGGGTGGAGGTCCCAGCGTCATTCCTGGTGGGAGCTCGTCGGGGACTGACGAGATGGAAGGGTTGTCCGAGGCGGTGCACCTGCGTCGTGAGAATCGTCGTATACAGAGGTCGCGCGATCGGGCGTTGGAGCGAGCACATGCTGCAGAGGTCGGGATGGAACAATACGCCCAGCGGTTCCATGCCTCACAAAACACGGTGGGACTTTTGAACTCTCGCCTTGACGCCGCCGACGCTCGCCAGGAGGCCGCAGTTACCAAGGCCAGATGGGATGGCTTTGTGGAAGCCGTTCTCGAGTTGTTGCGGGTAAACCCGGGGCTGTGGATCAGCATGTCGTTTGCCCATGCTGCGCATGTTCCTCAGGATGTGCGGGATCGTTTGGCCCCTGCTATGGCCGCTCTCCCCCCGGGGGCCACGAGGACCTTTGCTTTCCACTATCGCATATTCCACGCCCCCAGGAGCCTTTGGTAACTTCCCGATTAGGTCGATTCCCCATTTGGCGAATGGCCGGGGAACCAACACCGGGCATAGCGGAACCGCCGGCTGGTGTGGTATGTTGGCGAATCTTTGGCACTTATCGCACTTTCGAGCTATCTCGTTCGCGTCCTTTTTGAGGGTAAGCCAGAAGTAACCTTGCTTAAGGGCTTTGAGGGAGAGGGACCGTCCGGCATAGTGGTTTCCGCAGATTCCCTCGTGGATCTCCCGAAGGACGAGGTTAGCTTCGCTTTCGGAAAGGCATTTGAGAAGAGGTTGCATGAAACCGCGTTTATAGAGGTTTCCCTCGTGAACTACATACTTCGTTGCCCGAAATTTGAGTTGCCTAGCCTCATTCCGGTCGGCTGGGAGTGTACCGTGTTTCAGGTATCCAATAATTGGGGTCATCCAATCATCTTTTGTTCCATCGCTGATGGTGAGGGCTTGTGGTTTTCTTATGGATGGATGCTCTAGGGCTTCAACGGGAACTTTCCCCAGCTCTTCGTTGCCGGCGCCTGACGCAATTCTAGCCAATGTATCCGCTTCGGAGTTTTCGGCTCGAGGTATTTGAATTATTTCATACCAAGCAAAAAATTCCAGGCGATGCACAGCTTCTGCCAGGTATGCCGTCATGTTTTCTTCCTTGGCTTGGTATTCGCCTTCCACCTGCTTCACAATCAATTGGGAGTCGCAATGGATTCGCAGGTTTTTTACTCCGAGTTCTCGGGCGATTTGGAGCCCGGCCAGTAGTGCTTCATATTCGGCTTCATTATTCGTGGCGTTGAACCCGAATCGAAGGGCATAACGGAGCTTCCCGCCTTCGGGGTTGGTGAACAGGATCCCCGCCCCAGAGCCATTGGCGTTTGAGGCACCATCAACGTGCAAATTCCAGATGGGCCCGTCGGGGCTTGCTTTGCGTTTCGGTGCCTGCGGGGACCCGTCGATGTCCTCCTCCGTTTCAATTTTGGCATCGTACGTGAATTCGGCGACGAAGTCTGCCACGGCCTGGGCTTTGATGGCGATCCGGGGCTGGTATTCCACTCCGTACTCTCCTAGCTCCTGTGACCAGATTGTCATTCGGGACGAGGTGCCTTTGAGAAGTGCCTTTCGCAGGGGATGCTCCGTTCGTACTATGACTTGGTGTGCCTGGAAGTAGGGGCGTAGCTTTTTTGCGGTCGTGATCAGTGCGAGGGCCAATTTCTCGATCTGTGTGTAGCGTGTTTCAGCGTCGAGGAGGGCCTTGCTGACATAATAGACCGGCAGTTGCCTCTTTTCCTCTTCTCGAACCAGGACGGCGCTGACCGCCCTTGTCGATATTGAGAGGTAGAGGAATAGAGCTTCCTCTTTCTCTGGCTTCGACAACAAAGGAGGCGTTCCGAGGTAGGCTTTCAGTTCTTGGAAAGCCGTCTCACACTTTTCATCCCACGAGAAATTCTTCCCGCCTTTGAGGGCTTGGAAGAAGGGTTGGCATCGATCCGTTGCTTTTGACACGAATCGCCCCAAGGCGTTGATGCGCCCGTTGAGGCTTTGCACTTCTTTGACTTTTCGGGGACTTTTCATATCAATCAAGGCTCGGATTTTATCAAGGTTTGCTTCGATCCCTCGTTGATTGATGATAAATCCCAGAAACTTTCCTGATTCGACTCCGAACGCGCACTTGGCGGGGTTTAGCTTCATCTGGTATCTTCGGAGCAGCATGAATGTCTCCCGAAGGTCTTGGATGTGGTTGGTTTCCTTCAAGCTTTTGACGATCATGTCGTCAACGTAAACTTCCATGGATTTCCCAATGAGCGGGGCGAACATTTTGTTGACCAATCGCTGATAGGTGGCCCCGGCATTCTTGAGTCCGAACGGCATGAATTTGTAGCAGTAGAGGCCACGATCAGTGATGAACGTTGTGTGAATCTCGTCGGGCTCGTGCATGAGGATTTGGTTGTATCCTGAGTATGCGTCCATCATACTCATGAGCTGATGACCGGCGGTCGCGTCGACCAGTTGATCGATTCTAGGGAGTGGGAAGCAATCCTTTGGGCAGGCCGTGTTGAGATCTGAGTAATCTATGCAGATCCGCCACTTCCCGTTAGGCTTCTTCACCATTACAACATTGGATACCCAATCTGGGTATGTAACTTCTTTTATGAATTTCGCCGTGATGAGTTTGTTGACCTCCTCATTTATGGCTTGGTATCTTTCGGGGTTGAACGCGCGTCGTCGCTGCACTTTTGGTGCCTTTCCCTTCTCAATGTTGAGTCTGTGAACGGCGATCTCGGGATCTATGCCAGGCATGTCAGCGTGTGACCAAGCGAACACATCTTTAAACTCTTGCAGGAATGCAATTAGTTGCGTCTTGATCATGATGGGTAATCGGGCTCCGATTGAAATCGTCCGTTCGGGCTTGCTTTCGTCAATTGGAACCTGGATTACGTCGGAGGAGGGCTCCATGGTCGGCTTGCGCCTTTCGCCTCGGGGGTCGAGTTCGCTGAAAGTCTGTGTATTCTCCGGGCAAGTGTTAGAGTTGGTATCTGATTGGCAGACAGTGTGGATGTCCAGCTCCTCTTCTCTTGCTTTCGTGCCCCGTGCGTAGCAAGTTCTGGACTCTCGTTGTCCTCCCTTCATGACTCCTATTCCGTTTTCTGTCGGGAATTTCACGAGTAGATGGAAAGTGGAGGTGATGGCTTGGATTTTGTTGAGAGACGGTCTCCCCATGATGATGTTGTAGGATGATGGTTGGTTGACCACAAGATACTTGATCATTTTTGTGATCTGGCCTCCTTCTTCGGACCCATACGTTGTCGGGAGCTCGATGGCTCCCTCGGCAAAAACTGGCTTTCCGTTGAATCCGTAGAGTGGGGTATTGATAGGTGTAGGGACGAGCTCTCCCAGATTCATGCGTTCCAGGGTTTCTTTGAAGATGATGTCTGCCGAGCTTCCGCTGTCAACCAAAATTCTCTTTATCTGGTTGTTGGCAATCAGTGCTTCTACCACGATGGCGTCGTTATGAGGCTGTGAAACTCTTCGGGCCTCCTCTTCCGTGAAAGTGATGTTCCGGCTAGGGAGCACCGTCGTTGAGCGGGTCAGATTCGTGATATTCACATGGTGTTCTCCGTCGTTGCCTTCTAGCTCTCGGGCGTACCTCTTTCGCTTGTTGTTGGAATCTCCAGTTTCCGGTCCTCCAAGGATAGTGGACACGACATGGTATTGGGGCGTTTTCGCTTTGTCTTGATTTCCGTCTTGATGGGGCTTGCCCGGATAATTATCTCGAGGTTTCTCGGCTTCCTGAGATGGAGGGTCGTTGACTTTTCCACTGTCGGCTACAAGTTTCTTTACAAATTCTTTAAGTTGCCCATCTTGGATGAGCTGTTCGATTTGTTTTTTCAGCTGCCAACATTGTGACGTCAAGTGGCCGTGGTCCTGATGGTACTCGCAGTACCGGCTTCTGTCTTTATTGGCCGTCTTTTGCATCGGTCGCGGAGGACTGAATTTCTCCTTGTGGAGGCTGTAGATCGTGGCCGGGGATGCGGTCAGCGGGGTGTAATCCGCGTCCCTTCGGAAACCTTCCGCTCGCCTTGGTCGTTGGTGATGTCCCTCGGAGTTTGACTGCGGGCGTTGTCTTTTCCTTTGGAACTCGTCACTATGACCTTTTCGGTCGTGGCGATCCTGATCTTCTCGGCTGAGTTGGCTTCGGCTGACGAAGTATTCGTCAGCCGCGATGTCTTCCGATGCTCTTGCCAGGAGTTCGGCCATAGAGGTGGGTCTTTTTTTACGAGGGAACGCGCGAACTCACTCACGGGGAGGCCGTCGATTATGGCGGTGACGACGTCGTCATCGGTATAGCTAGTGACTTTGTTCGCTTCTTCTGTGAACCTCTTTAAGTAGGCTCGGAGGGATTCATCCTTGCGCTGTTTGAGAGACCATAAGTATGATTTTCCTTTCCGCTGTGTTATCAAGCTAGCGAAACGGGAAATGAAGCGTTCTTTTAATTCGTCGAAGGACCCAATCGACCCCTTGGGGAGTCGCTGATACCATTCGAATGCAGGTCCGGCGAGGGTGAGGCAGAAGGCCTGACACATCGTGGAGGGAGGGCATCTCTTGATCTTCATAGTGAATTGGTATTGTACCAGGTGATACGTGGGGTCGCCGGTTCCGTCGTAGATGAGATTTATCGGGAACCGGAGATCTCCAACGAGCTCCTCCTCTAGAAGGTGATCGGCGAGAGGGGAGACAACTCCATCAGCCATGCTTTTTGTTGCAGGATCCGAGGTGTGGGCGTTGGCGAGTTCTCGTAATTCTTTCCTGAGAGCCTGGACTTCGTTTCTTAGTTCGTCTCCGGGTGACGGTATTGCCGGATGTGATGCTGCAGTTGCTTTTGCCTTTCGTGCAGGACGCTGAGCGGAGGAGTGTTGGGAGTCCTCAGACGTCTCGGAGTTGGTGTCCTTTGAATTTTCCTGGTGAGATGATCTTTGTTCCTCGAGATGCTGTCGCAGGTCGCAACCACGACTGCGGTCATTTAGGTGATGCCGGAGGTCCTGACCATCTCTTGGATGGCCTCGAGCGTGCTTCCGCTGTTTGTGGCGGCTTCTTCGCATGTCCTTGCTCTCGATGCCGTCCCCGTCCCCACCGAGGCGATCAAAGGCCGATCGTCGAGTTGCTTGTGAGCGCGCTGGCGCCCGGATGTCTTGACGAACCGGCTGCGTCACAGGCGGCCTTCGTTGTGCAAGTTCGAGGGCCTCTTCTGGGCTTTCCTCCTCGCCGATGGCTTTGAGGTTGACTTCGTCATGGCCGAGATGTTTGGACACCAAGTCGGTTAGACGGAAGATACTGTCTTCTAGCCGGATAAGTCGTTCTTTTTCTTCGACGACGGCGGGCTTTTGACGAACGTTAGCCTCAGGCTGCTCCCGCGCCTGGGTCCGGCGCGCGTTGACTTGGGCCCGAGTATTGAGGGCGATGCTTCCCGCGGGGTGGGAAAACGTGCCTTCGGTTGATTTTGACATTGTTGCTGAAAACTGGGTGGAAGGGCACTCAGAGGCTTATGATTTCTGATGAGACCCCCTCCTTCTAGCGCCAAAATGTTGATGCAGAAAAATGGATCATACACTGTAGTGGCCCAATTGCTCGTGTTGGACCAGGCCCAATGTCGCTTGTAGACTTTTGTGAAATTAGGGGTTGGGCTTCGGGGACCTCAAAGTCATTCGGTTCCTTTTCCAACACGGGACCTGATTCAGGCCCGCACACTACCTGATCACAGGTTCGGGCACCACACTAATCAGGTCTCCACGTGGATAAGATAACCGAATTGACCTTAAGATGAACCCTGACGGATAACACCCTCGGAACCTGACAAAATAACACCCGAGATCAGGGCAAAACGAGGGTTTTACCCCCCGATTCACCTCCGACGCTCAACAT
The DNA here is from genome assembly GCA_954871525.1 of Parietaria judaica. Classification (NCBI taxonomy): domain Eukaryota; kingdom Viridiplantae; phylum Streptophyta; class Magnoliopsida; order Rosales; family Urticaceae; genus Parietaria; species Parietaria judaica. The sequence continues at coordinate 10,617,441 of OX940865.1, read as the reverse complement.
TAGCGAGGTATATGATAGTGGATGCTTTTGAGAGGGTTTGGAGAGAGCTTTTGGGGAGTGTTTTCGGGTAAAAATTGCTTGGTTTGAATGAATCCCGAGCCCCCTATTTATAGGAAATGCCCGAGGACCATTTTGTCATTTTCTCCTCATCCGGAAGGCCCACGAGGTAATTTTATATAGTTTTTTGCATCCTCCGGACGTGGCCGATCCAACGCCGCAAAAATCACGGCCATCGGAGTTGAGACGCGCCCACACGCGCGGCCGGAAGACGGCGGGGTCATTTGGCGCGTTGGGGGGCCAGGCCGACGTGGCAGCTGGGCCAGGCTCTGCCTGCGTGGCACGCTGCGACTGGCTGCGTGGCCTTCCTCGCGTCCAATGGCTGGCCGCCACGTGGCGAAGTCAAAGGTGCCCCTTGGGGGCTTGCAGCGACGAGGTCAGCGTCCTTTGGTGCTCGTGGGGCCCGCCTGGCGCTGGGCAGTGGCTCTTGGGAGTTGTGGGGCCCGCTAGGATAATTCTTTGAGGGCCCCGGGCCTTCCCGGGGGCCGTTTTTCGCTAACTTTATATCGTTTTTGGGTATTTTTATATTTTTGGGATCATCTGGACACTTTGTTTTGCGAGAACGGGACTCCGAAGAGAAATTTGATTTTTGGGCTTGATTTACTTTAATTGAAAATAAATCATTTTAATTAAAAGTAAATCATTTTAATTAGAGATAAATCATTTTAATTAAAATCAAATGATTTTCTTTTAATTAAATCGTAAAATCATTAATCCCGCAAAAATCCGTAACGGGGTTGATTTATTTTAATTAAAAATAAATCATTTTAATTGAAGATAAATTATTTTAATTAGAGATAAATCATTTTAATTAGAGATAAAATGATTTTCTCTCAATTAAACCGTAAGATTACTGATCCCGTAAAGACCCGTAACAGTATATATTTTTAATATTGTAAAAATAGTAATCTTAATTAAGTTAAGCACCGAATTGAATATTTAAAATTTAAACCCAAATTAATAATATGCAGCGTTAAAACAAAAAGTTAATTATGCACGATTATAAAAGTAATACATACTTAGGGGGAAAATATCTAAATTATTATACAAAATACTTTAAAAGGAAAAGAATAAAATAGGATTGTCTCACACGGTTCCTTGAATTTAATTATACGATGATTTATGCCTCAATGGCCTTTGACATCCACATTTGAATAAGAAAATACATAAATAAAGACCACTAATTATCGTCGAAGATTATGATCTTGACATGCAAAAAGTCACTTAAGTTGTCATGTGATAACATTCTAATAACACATTGATGTTAATGGACAGTGATGCTAGAGAAAGAATAAGCATATAAAATAGGTAATTGCGGCTAAAATACCTAACCTTTGATCAAATTCTCTGTTGTGTATACAACCTCCGTAAATGGCGGCAAAAGTACCCAAACTTAGCATTTGGGAGTTGATCGAGAATATCTATCTATGTGACAATCAGTCTTTGCCACGTGGCATGCCACATGGCACTTGGCTGCCACGTGGCATGCCACGTAATTATTATTTTATTTAAAAAAATTAAAAATATATATTTTTAAAAAAATATATATTTTTTAAAACGAAATTATTTTTATTTTTTAAACAAAATTATTTTTTATTTTTAATTTTAATATTTTTTAATAATAACAAATAAAGAATATTTAAATTTAAAAATTCATTACTGGTTATAATTTTATTTTAAAAAAAATGGGTAGAACGAATTAATTTTCACCGCTCACGGTTCACTTGAACTCCGTTTCCGGTCCGGTTCACGCGTCGAATAAAATTGTTTAATATGTTTAATAATAATAACTAATAAACACATACATAATGTTTAAAAAGTCAAGACATAATTATATACACACCACTTATTCAAAAACAAAAAATAGTAGTCATATTTATATTTAATGAAAAAATATTTTTATTTGTTTTCATGATATTTTTTTGTGTTTGCATTTTAGAATAATAATAATTGTTTAATATTTTTATTTGTTTATATATTGTTATTTTTTTAAAAAATTATCGTTAAATAATCATATGATTATTATTGGTTATTAAGTGAATTCGTTTCACCCGTAAACCGGATCGATGGCGGAGGTTAAGTGAACCGTGAACGGAGATTTTTTTCTTTATTTATTTCGTTTGATCCACTTTTCTAAAATGAATAATTATATTTAAATATTCATTATTGGTTTTATGGAAAAATAATTTTATTTTAAAAAAAAAAAAAAAAGTTTCTTTTAAAAAAAATTATTAAAAAACTATTTATTTTAAAAAAAATTATTTAATAAAATAATAATTACGTGGCATGCCACGTGGCGGCCAAGTTCCATGTGGCGTGCCACGTGGAAAAAGTTGATTGCCACATAGATAGATTTTCTCGGTCAACTCCCAAATTCTAAATTTGGGTACTTTTGCCGCCATTTACTGAAGTTGTATACACACCAGAGAATTTGACCAAAGGTTATGTATTTTTGCCACAATTAACCCTATAAAATATACATAAAACCTATTTTTGACTTAAATGGATATTTGCGAGATAAGTACTATAAAATTAATCAAATTTGGCAAAAAAAAATTTGGCAAGGGATTAGGTTGTAACTGCCTAGTAGTCCAAAAAATGTGAGCAAATTTGGTATCCGACCGGACAAAAATTTTTTTGCCGCCCAAAACCCGTTACCGGATTTATCCGGTTCCGGAAAAGGTCGGACCCGGATAAATCTGGTTTCGGGCTTTTAAAAATATATTTTTATTTATTTAATTCGTTTATTTAATGTGTAGTCCTTTAATCTGGGCCGTCGGATCGCGAGGTCGGACCCGGATAAATCCGGTTCCCGACTTTTTCCGGACCTGGATAGTTCCGGTTCCAACTTTTTCCAGACCCGGATAGTTCCGGGTCCGGATTTTTTATAATAAAAAAAAAGTGGATCCGGGTTTTAATCCGGATCCACATTTTTGGGACTACTGCCTAGAAGAGCCGAAATAGAAGAACATGCATTCAACGTTCCATGAGAATTTCTTGACACCGGTTCGAGAGGATTCCCGGAAGGGTGCAGGCTCAACGAGGTCAACTAGTGGTTCGAACCGGATCCTGGAATATAGCTCAATGGATTTTAGACCGTTTGCGCGGTACATGTAGAACGAGCAAGAGGAATAGAAAAGTTGATTTTTTATTAGTTCATTGGGAAGGGAATGACGAGTGGCACACTAGATGAATCTAGTGAAGTTACTCTGAAAGTCTAAAAACAAGGTGAATGCGTACTTAGACTCTAATTGGATGAGGACGTCATCTCAAACTGGCTGGGGGGATTGCCACGCCCCCTTGGTCGAACTAAGGGGCCCGCGCTATGGCGTGCGGGCGGGAGACCGTCAAGCCTCCCAGCGCGAGGAAAAGCATTAGCCCCCATAGTGATGGGCCGAGCATGCACGACATGGGGCTGAGGCACTGCGCATATATGGAGCCGAGCAAGCTCCGCAACCAAAATAGTAAATTGACACTTGTTATAAGTACAAACTGTTAATTTAATTTCTTAATTAATTTTCTATTATGTCACAATTTTTTATTTTTTTTGAAGTTTGATAGCTTTTCATTAAATCGAAATATGGGATGAATCCCTACGAAGAATGTGTACAAGCCACTCGGGGCAATCCATCGACCATATGTCGGGAATAGAATCCGCTAGGCGGTTCTTTTCTATTCTATTGGCAACTTCGTTGCATCCTCTCGGGATACAACGACATCCAAAGTGTACTCCCACTTTCGCGGAGATTGTCCCAATTTTCGGGATGATCGGGCCTTGAATACTACCCCATTTACCCCGTTGACGAGTTGGGAGGCTTTGAGACAATCGGTTTTCACTCAGGCCACCTTCCAACCTCGATCCCGAGCAAATTTGAGGCCATGGAGAATAGATCACAAACACGCAAGAATTTGAATTATATATATTGTTAAGAATATTTTCACTAATTTTTATTTAATCTCTCTTAAATAGTCTAACTTTCAAAAAATTTTGTTTTTGTCTTTGTCAGTTCTTCACATTATCTTAGTGCAGATAGAGCACAAGAATTGTCACATCCTGCGGTGTTTTTCTTGTAGACTTCAAGCCATTTATGAAGTGCTCAAAATGCTATACGAAGAAGACTATATAATGCATTATTCAAGCCACAATACATCTTTAACCTCGATGATATTTCCATTAGTTACCATTTCGATAGTAAAGAATGAATTGGTCATTTACTATATTTCAATTATTGATCGTTAGTCAATTTTGTTTTTGATAGTTTAGATATTTTTAGTGCAAAGTAATTAATTAAGACAAAAAAAAAACACGCAACAACAAAACAAACATGCGATATTTTATTAACTGAAAAAACAATTATTTTTTCATTCGACGAGACGTGTGTGTCTTTCTCTATTTTCGCGTCCAATTTTGCCATCATAATAAATCATTCCGCATGACTAAATTTGACTTTTTAGGGTGATGCAAATACTGAGAAATTATATACAATATCCGCGAACAATCATTGGAGGTGATCGTATTAACGGAATATTTAATCGAGAGTTAATATATTATAATTTTTAGGTGATCGTAATTCGTAAATACATTTACTAGGAAGCTTCACAAGGCAATGTCCTATAACTATAAGCATCCTTTTTTCCATCCTTTTTTATTTGAAATAGAAAACAATGGAAAAATACAACTTATTTCAACTTATATATACATATATATTTATATATGATATGCATTAGTGATTCTTTTCTTTTCATTAGAAAGTAAAAGAGACATAAAATAAATGCAATAATACATCAGATATGATGGAAGATAGCAAGAAGATGGGTGGGAAGAGATAAAGAAGCTTGACAGAGTAAAATATTAAAATAAAATAAAAGAGACAATATATATAGGCTTCCAATCCATGTCCATGTGAGGGTGATTTGGGGACAAAGCAAACAAAAGAAAGCTCTCTCAAGTCTTTAAAAACATTTCACATGGGTTTCAAAGGAAAGGAATCAACACTATATATATATATATATATATAATAATAATAATAAGAAGAAGAAGAATCAATTACTTCCTCTCTACCTTTCACAGCTCACCCTCCTCCCTCAATCCTCTCTGAATATACTCCACCAATTCATGATCACCACTTGTTCTTCCTTTCAATTATATATTTAGTTTGTGCTGCATTGGAATCTAGGGATCATATAGTGCAATGACTTGAGTATATTACTATATAAATTACTTAAAAAATGATTGAAGTACATAACTAGTACTTGGATTTTCTCGAGTTTATAATATATATGTTCAAATAATACACATTTATAAATATTATTATGTTACGTACGTAAGACCTTTCGATTATCTTGTTAACCCGTAATATTTTCAAAACGTATAACCTACCTCTCGATTAAACCGTGAGATTGTCATGAATCCGTTCTCGATTGAGATATGCATCGATCCCGAAGAATAAAAGAATATAAACATCTAAAGTGACTTGCCTTAAAAAATATATTTATCTCTGCGTACTAATTATAAAAATGTACACACACACATATATATATATATATATATATATATATATATATATATATATATATATATGATATTAAGTGCAGTGGGTACTGCAACATAATCGGAATATTAGAGATTAATGATGACTGTGGTGTAGAAAGATTGAATCTCGTGGTACAAGAAACGACAGAACTCATAACCCAAGATACGTGTGTCACAAACCATACATTTTCTATTTACAAATCATATATCTAGCTTCTATCTATGTAATGTACTAGATTAGATTATTAGTGTATTATGAGAATAAAGATCAATGTGATGTTCTATAATACATTATTAGATGGGACACCAATGAAGAGGGGTCGCATCTGCACCCACGTGGTGGATGATTCTTTTTCCATATTATTATAATATTTTGAAGAAAAAAATAGCGGCAATTGTACCCAAGTCTTGTAAGTGTAAAGGTCAATGTATCCAAATTGCATAAAAATCTAGGGTTTATGTTTTCCGTCTTCAGTATATCTTTCTCGTTAGTTATAGTGACGTTTCCTCGGACTCAATTGTCTACGTTTCATTAGACGCGTAGGATACATGGTAAATGATCATGATACTTGGGTACTCTGGCCTCTATAAATGGAATTTGATTTTGCATAACTGAGATACATTATCACTATTATCTCTAATTTTTAAAATGATTTATATTTTATTTTTTTGAAAAGAAGATTTTTTTTCGAAAGTCCAATGCAAGATCTCTTACACCAATTAGGAGTCCACTCAACCGGAATAACATAGAAATAACAAATCCTTTAAACTTGAACATAAAAAGCCTTCGCTGCTAAAGCATGAGCGACATGTTACAATTTCATATAAAAAAATAAAATAAAAAAACGACGAGGCATCACAAACTCATTGTGGAAATTTTGATTGTCATCGATAATAATGAGAGTTCACTAATAATCACTTCCACCGTAATTTTTGCGTCGAATGATGAGCTTAACAAGCCCACGACGAGTACGTGCTGCCAACCCCGCTCAAATAGCTATAGCATCTTCCTCAAAAATACCTAAAACAAATCACTCCGACATTTCTGAACACCCCGCTTGAACGACGCATTCATTCTTTGAAGGCATCAATTTCGATTTTGTCTCTTAATCCTTATGTTAGCGTAGTGTACTTTGCGCTGTACTTTTAAAGCTTAATATGTTTTTAGAAAAATAACGTACTTTCAAAACGTTATATAGAATGACAGAATATATTTGTGAGTAAAATACAGGATTTCTTTGAGATTTATATATCAATAGTACGGAGCAATCAAAAAGTCAAATTCTATTACAAAATTAAAGAAAATAATAATCGAAGAAATTACGTGGTAACCTAAGCCAACGATGAGCATAATTCAAGGAACATTATTATTAACTCCGATTATTATATTGATATATTATTTGAATCAACAACACTATAAAAGTAGACCAATTAAAAGTGGTTAAAATTCAAATTTTAAGAAAATTAGAGATTAAATTTAGTGTCATGCATAATCTTAAAGGAGGAAAATGAATATACATATAATATATATGTGTGTGTGTGTGTTATTATTATTGAGTGGAAGCTGAAAGTCCATTTCCTCCTTCTCTTGTGAGCTAGCTGTTGCAAGCTGTCACCACCACCCCATGTGACCCCCCACCACCTCACAGGCCCTTTCTGCTCCTCCTCACATATATCTCTACATCTATACATATATATAATATATATATATATATATTCCATAATTATATCCTCATTCAAATATACAGCAAGCAAGAGAGAAAGTGCAGTGTGTATATATAATTGGTGATATCATAATCTATCTAACTACATTGTGTTGTGCCTCTCATCATTTTCACTCTATTTTTTAATTCAGCGTTTCTCAAATTCTGTGTATATATGTCGTGAAGCTCCAACTCGCCACCGATATATAATTTATACATATATATATAGAGAGAGAGCTCCAATTATATATATATAGTACGTTCTTTTGGGTGGTCACCGTTACAATCGTTGCAATGGCGCAACTACCACCGAAAATACCGATGAGCATGAGCCATTGGCCGATGATGAACAACGCCTTCGCGGCCGAGCAGCCGCAGCGGCAGGGCTGGGACGATTTCCCGGACTTTGCGGCGGCGCGTCGCGGGTCCCACCGTAGATCGGCCAGCGACTCCGTGGCCTTCATCGAGCCTTTCATCAACGACGTCGACGACCAGATGATGATGATGTCGTGCATGTTCTCCGCCACCGACGACATGTCGGCGGTGGCTGCTTCTTCTGCCGCGCCGCCCGATATTTCGTCGCCGTCGACCGGCCCGTCGAGCCCCTCCGACAACAACAACAGTATGATGATGGACATGATCATCGGCGGCGACGGTAACAACATTATCAACGACATTTTCAGTCAACACCCCAAGGCTGAGCCAGGAGAGGCCGAGAGCTCGCCGGGCTCTGGCGGCGATCACCACGCGCCGCCGCAGCCGCTATCCCCTGGCTCTGATTCCGTCTTCGATCCCAAGAGGGTAAAAAGGTAAATGTCGCATAATAGCACGTTAAGTTTTAAGACATTTGCATGGATATATAATTAGTGGCGGTCTCCACGTTGTAGCTAGCTAGAGTTAATTGATATTTTATTAAGCTAATTAGCGGCAAAAGTACACATATTTTATTATTATGTGCAGTTTAGACTATATGTTACTTTTTATGGCAAAATTACATATGTTGTCATTTTGTTGCATATAAGTCCCTCAATAGCTCCATGGACGACGTACGTAGAAACTTATGTTATGTGATTCTTTTCTGTAAAATAGACACTTTTAACTTAAATAATCAAGCATTAAGATCCACATACTTACTACGATTGCTAAAGTAGACAACATATGTAATTCTTTCTTTAAAGAAATAAGGACTTATTAGTATTTTTGCTGTCAAATATTGACGTGGCAAAAAAAGTGCCACATAGGTTCCGAATGTCATAATCGGAATTAATATCTAAGGACTATTTTGCCAACAAATTATCAACAACTATACTTTTACCGTAAAAACTAACATAATTACTAAATTGCAATATATAATAATAAAAAAAAACAAATCTATTTTTGCCCCAACTACGTAATTATTTAATATTATCACACACATTCCATCATTGTTTTGGGTTCGATCAGATAAGAATTGTATTATATTATGTGTAGGGTTTTTTTTTTTTTTTTTTTTACGTTCCATTTACTGTGTCTACTACATTTAGGTGATAATTCGCTTCTTAGTTTATAGTTAATCCGCCTATGAAATTTTAATTTTAGAACGAAATCATTTTTAAGAAATACAATATATTTTCTTAACTCTTGAAGAAAAATTAGGACTTCGAATCCAAGACTATTATGTAAAATATGCTGTAATTAAAAGTAAAAAATAATATGACCAAGTGCTATCTATTAATATAATCGATTATTTTTCTGTGAATTTTAATAAAATTGTTGTTGGAAATGTTAGAATTTTGGCAAATCGACAATCGGCGCAACGGTCACGAGTGAGAAAGCTGCAATACATCTCGGAGCTGGAACGCGGCGTAACGTCTTTGCAGGTAATTTTATTTATAATTATTTTAATAAATTATATAAATATATATTCATAGTATCAATATATTAATTTTAATTATATTATATGTAGTCAGAGGTGTCAGCATTATCGCCAAGAGTAGCATTTTTGGACCACCAGAGATTGATTCTGAATGTTGATAATAGTGCTCTTAAGCAACGCATTGCTGCTTTGGCTCAAGACAAGATTTTCAAAGACGGTAATTATTTTAATTTTTAATTACGTGATTTATTTAGACATACTCCTCTTTCTTAAAAAGGGGGTTTTGACTTTTGAGTGTCAGCCACAAATAAAATTAGAAATTAATAAGCTCTATTATTTCTTTTACTAATAATATTGTCAGATTATAAGTTATATAATGTTTCTGAGGTTTTAGTATATCAATACTTACCTCCGAGTATTGATGATTTATTTTTTACAAAATCATTAACCTCACTGCTTTTCAGTGATTTAACTGCTAAAGAACACTAATTAGTACCAAGGATGAGGTTAATTAGTACATATATAATTTATATATATATATATATATATAATAAGGGTAAGACACGAAGAGAAAATAATAAAATAATAAATAAGATCATGCTTCTTGATCAAGAAAGATACCGACTCTATTCCGAAAAAATTCAAGCGATCGCTCAAGGTTCTTATAAAAATAAAATAAATAAATAAAACTTTACATACGGTTTATCTCAATAGATAGCCCCATAAATGTCTCATCTCATGTCAAATATTTTCTTTTTTCTTTTTTAAAAAACCTTTTAAAAAAAATGCGGTTAAATTTGTGTTTTAAATTATTTATGAATCCTCAGCTCACCAAGAGGCACTGAAGAAGGAAATAGAGAGATTGAGGCAAGTTTATCACCACCAAAACCAAAACCAAAACAAGATCATCCCAAATCACAGCTCGCAAGATCATCCCAACTCCGATGACAGAGACCCCATACCCAATTGACAACCTTGCCATATTCAACTTATTGCTTCCTTCGGAGATTGAAAAAATAAAAAATAAAAAAAAAATCTTAGTTTCCACTTTTTTAAGGTTGGAGAATTGTATTTTATTTTATTTTTAGTTAGAAGATTTATTATTAAAAAAATTGTTCAATAGGTTGGGTTCATACAAATTTTGAACCCGTCTCCAATTCTTGCATTGTAATCTTTTTCTGCAATTTTTTGGCCCCTTCTTTTGTTTTTTCTCTTTGTAACACTCTGCTATTCATTCTATTCTTTCTTGGCAAGATGTGAAATCGTTGTACAACGTTAGTTTTGTTTGTTGCATTGATGAACAGAGACTCGGTACCGGACTTTGGTCCATCTTCGGCCATGTTTCGGATTTTAGGTATCCGGTAATCTTATTCAACTATCAGAACCAGCTCCTAATTAATAATTTGTCAGTATATGTATATCCTTATTACTTGAAAGGTTAAAAGAAATCAATTTCCTCACTATTTTTCAAACTATATCAAACCCAAAAAAAATAATCAAGTCGAATGATACCAGAATCCAACCAAACTTCAAAATAATGCATGAAATAAATTTACAATAAAAATTCATGATTAAAATTAAAAAATCTAAGTTAAACCATAATCAAAACCCGATTCTAACATTTTTTTTTTGTCTCGGCATGATCTTGATTTCCTAATTTATGGCAAAAGAGCTCAACTTTTAAGGGATAAAATCTGGGTTAAGAGTGGCTTTGAGGCCGATCTTTTCACCCGAAAATTGTATTTCTAGTTTCCAGTAAAATTTCACTTGGGCATATTTGGCGTAAGGGTACCATATCGCTGCATTCACATTTTTGCATTGATTTTTACGAAGAACACTTAATTCACTTTAAAAAAGAACACTAGCAACATTTATAATAAACTAAGAAAAACAAAAGCAGTTTATAATAGAAAGTTCAAAATCTCTCGGCTGTCTTCACGGCAGGCTGAGCTTCGAGCTTTCTAGCAAGATACGGACCCAAGCCAACAGCTTCATTCACCTACATGCATAACCCCAATTGTTTGTAATACTCTACACTGTACATAGTCATGCTCAAACAGCCTGGCATTGGTTAACCCGTGCCCGTTGCTCTCCAAAACCGGTCGTTTCGGATGCTGGCAACCACACCAAGATGACAGATGGGCACGGGCAGCCAGCGGACTGCCCACCGATTTTTTTAAAGATGGGGTACCGGCCACAAAATGCAGGCAGGCACATACCATCCGTTCCAATGGGTTCGGGCAGGCACATGGATTAGCTTCTCTACATATTTATAGTAAAATGTAATAACACATACACACATATTATATAGTTTTATATTTAAGAAAACTGACCTTTTCGGCTATTGCAGTAAGTGAAGGATTGCTAGAAACGCTGTTTGAAGACGCAAGAGCCTTCTGGATTGCCTTGCAACAGTTATATCGAGCTTCCATACCTTAATGAAACCACCCAAATCATATCAAAACAAAAACACAAATTAGATTGGAAATTGGAGTCTCCCATTTATGCACGGTATCAAAATCGAACTGAAAAACTAGAACTCGAGGCTCTGATTATTGTATAAATGAATATAAAGAAGTCAAGAACAGAATACATACCTATTTTGGTGGTTTCAGTATTTGGGTTAGTCACTATATGTATGATCTCCTGTTTTGAGAAAATCTCCATTAGGAACCATGAGCGAGACACCAGTCCGGTAATCATTCTATAAGCCTGTCGAAAATATATATCCAAATTAGGTTTATAACAAAAACAGCAGGACTTGAGAAACTGCAAAATTATATATGAAATCTAAGATCCTTGGTAGATCTGTGATTTACAAAGGTTGGCTACTTCGTTCACATCAGGCGAGTTTTTTTTTTTTTTTTTTTCATAAAGTGTTGGTGTCAAGGGATTTCATTTTATTTCAATACGGAGAAATTTATAAATTCTTCACAAAAGTTACTTACTGCCACACGGATTTCTGAATCTTGTTGAAGCGTCGATAGAATATGGCCCTGCCAATTGCATCAAAATTTATTATAACTTATAAGTCAAAATTAGTCCGTTAATATCGAAAACATCCTCCATTCAGAGCAGGAACATAAAAATGCATGATAAAATTGGGGGAAAAGAAGTTAAATTTAGTGTACTAGGAGAAAGAAATAACGAAGTACAAGAAACACAAAGAATAGATATCCAACAATACAGGCACCACTTTAAACCATTGAGTACTAAGAATATTTTTCTCTTAATCACAAAAATCATTCATGATAATGATAGGACCCGATCTAATAAATCAAACAGGAATCAACAGTAATTCAACGAAGTGATGAGTTTCCGATGGTTCGTTGAATAAATAGGACGGAATAACAAACAAACAAACAGCATTGTTCTGCAGCAACTAGTTTCATCGAAACACAACCCTAAACACACCAACTGGCCGCCTAATTAAGCAAAGGAAACCCTCATGTGTAATTAAGACATGATCCCCTTAACCCCCCATTTATTAATAAAAGAGTTAATGGCAGTCACTCTGAAACATAAGAAAAGAAAAAGGCGCAAATGGTCCTTCTATTATGATTTAGTGGCGCAAATTGTCCCCGCGGTTAACTCTTAAAATAGATGGAAATTAAAATAAAAATCCGGGCAACTGTTTGTGTAATTTCATAAGTTAATATAGATATATAATTAAACAGAAAAATATTAATTATACTTAAATAAATAAAATTACAAAATTACCCAAAATTTTGTTTTTAGACATTTTCATCCATTTCCATCCATAATAGAAGAGCCATTTGAGCCACTTTTTTTTTCAGAGGGACCATTTGTGCGTATACCACTTACATAGGGACTATTTGTGCCATTAACTCTTAACAAAAAGACTAAATATGATAACAATTAAAAGCCTATCAGATAACCCATATGGTAACAGTTAAATTTACTAACTGATGGTGTAAGCTTCGAGCTCATGGATGCTTTTTCATATATTAATCGCTGTAGGCTTTCTTCTGCTGTGTTATCCAAGCGAGCTTCTCCAGCAATGTTACCAAGGGCATGCAAAGCAGCCTGTATATATATTCCAAGGCAAGCTTAATAGAATTATTGCACGTGTTATGACACAGTTTTTTAAGGTGAAAGGTTCGGTGTGCTCACAAGCTGTTTGCCACGTCCTTGCCTGTCGAAAGCGGCATCGATAACATGCCTTGCAACAGGTGGTGAACTAGAGAGGAGTATGTTTGCTCCTTGGATAGCTATCAGATACAAAATCGATTTATTTAAAGGATGAAAGCAGTAAATGTCGGGTTACGTAAATGAGTGGCACACTTACAAGTCCCTATTTGACCAAGCGCTTCAAGGGCTGATTCAAACTCGTCTGTATCTTGAGTTTCAGATGAACCAAGTATACTATCTATTGCGGAGATGACAGTTTTAATGCCTGCATTGGATGGAAGCATAGATAAAATATTATGTCATGGTCCTGATTTTTGGATCTTGTCCCGGGTCTGAACCAATGAAGCTCTTCTTCCCTTTTGTGTCTACCATGAACCTTTTGGCATTCATTTGTCAATGCTTAGAGCTGTTCGATAAGCCTAACATGACAACTTAATGGGCTGGGCCCAAACCTTATAACATGATTAAACAACAAGGCATAACTAAAAGACTTACTAGTTTCATCAGCAAGGATGTGACTTCCATGTAAGAGTCTTCCACTGATCATCATTGCTCTTGATCTTACAATTGATCCCATTGATTTATTCCTACCAAACAAAGCAAAATAAACAAACAAACATGTTAAAGAAGCAATGCTTTCCGTTGTACTAACGATCAACTTGATAAATAGACTATTTCAAAACAGACAAGTTCTATAGTTTATTCTGAATACCTTATAACGGAACTGAGACGTAGAAGAAGAGTGCTTTGTGATAAAAACTCTCTACCATGCTCGATTTCTGATAACTTCATGCAACAACCATATAAAAAAACAAAGACATAAGCCAAGTATAATAGAGATTCCAGCAATCATTCTTTTTCCTATCTAAACAAATAGTAAGGCATATTTGCGGTAAAAATACCCATAAGCTAGGAGAAATTAGCGGCGTACTCCAGTTCTTTTTTTGGCGGTGCATATTCCTTGTTACACTTTGGACAACATAGGGGGTGACAAAAAATAAAAGAAGAGGAGTATGCTGCCACGTGCACATATCTTTCGGTTATTTTTCCCGCAAATATCCCTTAATAACTTTGCAAGCAGAATACATGATGACCAGTAGACAAAAGACTGCCGTTGAGTGCTTCTGACAATATGTCAAATTTTTTCAGAGCTTACTCAGGAATCAGAGTTCTCGGGTCACAATATAAAACGTGAAGATACAAGGGTCTCATTAGAGCATCTTATCATGTAATAGTTGATGAGATTTATTCTACAGCAAGCAAATAGAAGTCTAGAGTAACGGCCAACCTCGTACAAAAGCTCCAACACGGTCAATGTTACAAGGGTATCACTGGAATTGTTGATTTCGGCCTCAAAAAGTCTAAGCAGATTCGATTTGTTAATTGTTGAAGCCACAGCACTCGAGATGGAGAACAATTTCACTATCAGAGCTAATACTCGGACCCGACCCTGAGAGATATGTGTTATACCAAAAGAGGCAATTAATAGCTTAAGCTAATATAGATAAATAAATAATAATTAAATTGGAAACTATACATACCAGTGAGGAACATTCGGTGGCCAACTGTCCAAGATCTGTGGCTTCAGAGCTATTAGCTGGAAAGACAATCTCCTGAAGAAACAATATATTTTACTATTTAGAGCACAGAGATGTGAACGTTGAGGATTGGACGTATAATATTTGCATATATGCAAGAAAAATTTAATATAAATAATTGCATGCTCTCTTCTTACCATGCCTCGTGAAAAACTAGCTAACTTCTTAATTGCATCCATCGAAGAAGCCGCCACTAGCTCGTTTCTGCAGAAAATGGGAATACATTTAATTATATGCTAAAAAAATAAAGCAGCACCAAATGAAAGGAATTGAAGGTTAATTTAGATTTGGAGTCCGAAAAATAATTTGATTAAGACAACTGGAAAGTGGAAAATTTAGAAATTCCTAGACAGAAAGAGGAAATTGTACTGTTTAAGCAATAAGGGTGAAAGTTGGACATTTTACCCATTTATAAGGCAATCTAGCAAAAGTGGATATATATCGTAGTCGATTAAAAGCTGCACGGAAATTGTAGTTTCTTCGTTCAAATCTTCCAGAAGCCGCGCTACCTGCAGAAAGTTTATAGAATAATGTAGTAATATGCGAATTTGGACTCAATTTAGGTATTAAAAAGAATGTTAATCTTAAACGAGGCAGTAAAAGATTACTAAGTCGTTAAACGTCAAGAATGTGCAATCCCAGATGCATACAAATATGGAAGAAGAAAAAAATGAAAGAAATTACAGTGAGTGGTTAGAGTAAAGAGATAGTGTATTTACAAGAAAATCAACATGCCTACTTTCCCTCATGCCATTAGAACACGAAAAATCTAATACACTAAGAATCAGATGACTCATAGAACAACAAAAACATACGAAGAGCATGATCAAAATTACCTATATAGAAAGATTAATAGATCTATTTCAATTACTACTAAGAGTGTGAGACCGAACCGCTACAAAATAAAATGCATGAGCAAAACGCAACCATACCGTATTACAAGCCAAGCACCGTACAGTTTGAGAATCCGCCTTGAGACCAACTTGTACGAAAGGCTGAAAGGAACAGAACATTTACAAAAGAAGTATCTTCACGAACTTTGAAGTAAAGGTGCCGATAATTGGCGGAAATCTATGCAAGACAGTTCAATGAGATTGCATACCATGTACATTGGGATGAGAGAAGAGCCATACTTTGTTTTGAATATCCTTTCCAAACAAGCAACCAATGTGCTCTCTAGACCCGGAACTTTGGCTTTTGTTTGCAATGTACTGAAAGTAAGAAAGGCTACGTCATTGCAAATATTGAAAGCCAACAATACTCATAAATCTAAAAATCTACTCAAAAATCTAAAAATCTACTCAAGGACCCACTCAAAAACCTACTCTCAACACCCAAAGAAACAGAACTAAGAATCTAAAAACAATACCTAAAAACAAAATTACTCAAAAATTTTAAACAGCTCAACAAATATCCTTCAAGAAAATCCACTCAAAAACCTGTTCTTTTAGAGGAATTCGTGGAAACCGACACCTCTATCATAATTTTAACCAAGGTTCGAGTTGTTATCGAGGAAACACCCATGGTCCGCCTTTTGGTATTATCGGAGTTACCGGATATTTGATAAATTTTGTGAAGATTTCATTAGGTTTCCTGTTTCATTCTCGGTTTTCAGTTAACCCCGGAAACTCATAAAACGGCAGATTCGTATCGTTTTTTTACCGGTACTCATCGGTTTCTCGTATCGAGAGGCATAACGATGACAAATTCCAGAAACTTAAACGCTGATTATAGCACCCAAAGAAGAATCTATAACTACAAAAGTCATGTATCATGTTCACACTCACTCACACACACACAAATATATACATCACTTGAATTCACAAATATATATTACTTGATGATGACAGGAAGTGGAAATCGATCGAGTAACTGCTTCGCCGAAGCATCGTTTTGAACACCTGAAAATGACGAAAAGAACAACTAAGAGAGGAATCAATCACTACGAGCTGAAATGGATGAAGAAGAGAGGAGTATGGAAGAAGAACCAGAGTAGAGCGCGAAGTCCGAAGCCGCTTCGAGCAACTGAGTCGGATCGTCCACTGAGAATTCCTCCATGACTCGCTCACTGTTCACAGTTTTTTCATCTCTCTTCTTTTCTTTTCGTTCTGGGCAAGCAGTGTGTTTCTGCACAGAGAGGGGGAGAGAGAGAGCACGTGGCGATAGAAAAGGCACGTGGCAGGGTCTCGAAAGGCTGGGCCCAATGAATTTGTGGCCCATTTAGAAGTTTGTTGGGTCATTGAATCCCAAATTACAAGGGAAGCATAAATAATTAACATGTACGGAGCTTAAATATTATTTTGAATTTTTTGAAGGATGACACTAGTGGCGGAGGTTACTGCACGTTCACATTACTAAATATATTCAGTGAAAGAATATGTGGTAATATTTATCAAGTTTACATATGTAAATAGGGCACGATTTGCGTCGTATGAGGTTTAAACACGGGATATCTTGAAGAAGTATGTAGTGAGTCCACTAGGCCAAGCAAGTTTAGTTATATTATTTTCAAACTTTGAACGTGATTTTGAGGGGTGAATTTAGGTATTTTATGATCACACATTTCTAACATTTTCCCTCAAATTTTTTTAACCTCATCTCTAACCAGTGTTTTAATAAGGGAAAATTACGGCAAAAATACCTAACCTTTGGTCAAACTGCCTCTTGGGTACCCAACCTTTAAAACTGGCGGCAAAAATACCCAACCTGCGTTGACCGTGACTTTGGCATGAAAACGTTAATTTTTCCGTTAACAACACTCATGTGGCCGTTAGCGGCAAAAATACCCAACCTTTTAAAAATTAATTTATTAAATTTTTTAAATAAGTTTATTTATTTTTTCTTTACTTGATTAGTGATAATTACTTGAATTCCAAATACATGGCATAACACAAAAGTTAGTAAAAACATCTATTGATTTCTTAATGTGCTTGTATAAGCTACATTTGGTGATAAAGATCTTATTACTATGAGAGATTTTAAACATAATATTACGGATATTTTAAGTAATTGAACAGGGTTTTGAAAATAGGTATCTGGTTTTCCGAGTATCCGGATTACTAATCAAGCATATTGATTATTGATAATATTTCTTTTACTGGCATATATTCTTAAGCCATTTCTTTTCAATACAGAGACAATAATTGATTGTATTAATTCGATCTAAAACGGTCAATTACCAATTAAAAGGGTAATTAGGACTGTAACCAGAGCGGTTATCCGATTTTTTTGAACTACCCGTATCCGGATCCGGAAATCCAAATATCCAAAAATCTGGATATCTATTATCAAAACCCTGTTCAATTACTTAAAATACCCGTAACATTATGTTTAAAATTTCTCATAATAATAAGATTTTTATCACCAAATGTAGCTTATACAAGCACATTAAGAAATCAATAGATGTTTTGACTAAATTTTGTGTCATTCCATGTATTTGGAATTCAAGTAATTATCACTAATCAATAAAAGAAAAAGAAAAAAATAAATTAAAAAAATTAAAAATTAATTTTTTCAAAAAAAAAGGTTGGGTATTTTTGCCGCTAAAGGCCACATGATGAATTTTAACGGAAAAATTAACGTTTTCATGCCAAAGTCACGGTCAACGGAGATTGGATATTTTTGCCGCCAGTTTTAAAGGTTGGGTACCCGGGAGGCAGTTTGACTAAAGGTTGGGTATTTTTGCCGCAATTTTCCCTAATAATAATGTCTGCAAACCACTTGATTTATAGGTATATGATGCATTGTGAGATCTATTTCCTATAATATTTAGTCCATGATCTCATAGTTGACTTGTGGGAGATTGCCACTACTCACGATTACAACTTGGATTGGAGAATTTTCTACATTTATTTGCTTTAATTGTGTTATTTGATTGAGTTATTTTGGTAATTAATGTTACAGCTTTAAGGGATTAGGAGGATTTTTATGTTCTTGTCATGAACTACATATTTGTAACGTGTAATAGGGGAGTTCATTATTTGGCTTGTGAAGTCGAGTTTATTCTCGCAAAAATGTGCACTTCGTGTTCTTCATAATCCGTTCTACATCAGTATACGAAAGGATTATCGTAACAGGAAATTAAATGTTACTCATATTTTTTTTCTAAAAAGTTAAAAAAATCATAGATTTAAGAGAGAGAAAAAAATCAAATTTCATATCTAGATGAAGATTGAAAGAATTTTGACGGATTATACAAGAGTTAAATGTGAATAGATTGAAGAAATATAAAATATTTTTTTGATAAAAAAAAATATCACGACCATAATGTAATACTAAGAAAATAGGTATGTATTTGGCATATATACTTGTCCAAATTAATAAGCGATACGATAAAAGCGGGTCCATGGACCATTGGTACAAATATATAAAGATAAATATTGGTATTTATTGTCGTATGTAGTTAATGATTTAGGTGGAGTCATTTAGAGTTTACACATAGAGATACTGAGATAGGTAAGAAGCCCAACTTCACTTCACTTCGCTTCATGCCTTGTCTTCCTCACTTTGCTTCCTCTCCCTTTTTCCCCACTGTTTCTCCTCCTTTTTTGGTTAATAATATTGTCAAATTTGAGGAAGAAAAAAGAGTAAAATATAGAACGAGAATGTTTTGCAGCATGGCACTCTATCTATCTACTATATATCAAAATTATATATATAAATAAACGTACCTACTTTGATTCCCAACTTAATAGACCAATAATTATTTAATTGTCAAGTCTTGTCATGCGATAGTAGTAGTTGCGAGGAGATTAAATCGTTGTTGATAAATTCATTACCAAATTTAAAAAATAAAACACTAAGAAAATAATGACCATGTGGTCCATGACTATTCTCGATATCTTTAGAATAGATAAATTGGAAAGACTCGATATCTTTAGTTTAGGAAGCTCCAAAAATCAGGCTTCTCTACGATATTATCGCCTTTTAGGTCGCGAAAATAAATTCCAATACAAGATTTACATAAATAATATATTGTATTCTAAAACTATAAATTATATTATACCTATTAAGCATATACTTTAGAGAAATTGCACCAAATAACCAAATTGAAACATAGGATTAGCAAAATAGCCAAACTTTAGTTAATTTTGTAAACTAGCCAATTAACATGAGGTGGCATTTTAATAACATTTTTTATCTCTATAATACCCTTTAATTAAACATTTTAATTATAATTTTTGTAATTAATTAAAAAAAATCAGCACAAATCAAGCTTAATTAATTATGCACAAATTTAAGAATTTAATAGCCAATTTGAATATTTTCCATCGATCCCCTCTCTCTCTCTCTCTCTCTCTCTCTAGCTTAATTAATTATGCACAAATTTAAGAATTTAATAGCCAATTTGAATATTTTCCATTGATCCCCCCTCTCTCTCTCTCTCTCTACCCAAACGGGAGAAGGAAGTACCTCGCGGCCGGAGTGGTGCGTCGAGGAAGAGGAGGAGGAGGAGGGCTCGGCGGCGGTGCCATGGGCGGAGGCGGAGTCGGCGACAGGGATGAGAAGCTCGCGATCTCGGTCCATGTCTCTGCTGCCCATCGCCATGGCCATGTTCATCTTCTCCGAGCGATCCATGGCGTCGAAGGTCCCCGACGAGATCCCTCGCAGCGAAGGTCCCTGCGCATCAAGAGGAAGCGCGCTCGCCGGGTGAGCTTCGCCGACACCGAGATCACCTCCGTCCATTTCTTCCACCGTGACGACGACTGCGTCTGCGAGACGCCGCCCAAGCCCCACCCAGATCCTCCCCCAACGCTGCGCTGCAGCCCGACAACGAGCTCGTCGGGTTCTACGAGGACTTAGCCGACGACAACGACGATTCAGGCGAGGATGAGGAAGGGAGCGCCGAGGGCAAGACCTTTTTTTTAGGCTGTTGGGATCCCCGTCTCCGAGGGGGAGCAGCACCGCCGGCTCCGGCGCCTCCAACGACGATGAGATTACGTTGATTCGTTGTTAATTTACGTTAATTCGTTGTTAATTTACGAATTAACGTAAATTCGTTGTTAATTTACGTAAATTAACGTAAATTCGTTGTTAATTCATTGTAAATTCGTTGTTAATTTACGTTAATTCGATGTTAATTTATTATGATTTGTTGTTGATTTACGTTAATTCGCGTCTTTAATTTGTTGATATTTTTTTTTGAAAAAAAATAAATCCGAAAATTATATAAATTTTTTGAATTTAAAATTTGAATTATATAAAAAAAAAGTTTGGTTTTGGTTGTTACCATATTTATAGCTATTTCAATTAATAGCAATATTTTTAATTAATGAAAATAAATGAATTTTTAATTAATATAATTATTCATAATTAATGTCATTGATTTTTCCAGATTAATAACCCACAAATTACGTGGTTTTTGTATTTATTTTTAATTTCGTTTTTAATTATTAAGGGTAATAATGTAATTTGAAATTCACTTAAATAGTTAATTGGCTAGTTTACAAAATTAACCAAAGTTTGACTATTTTGCTAAACCCACTTTCAAGATTGGCTATTTCCCTTAAGAACCCTATACTTTATTCAATTCGGTTATATATTGAACTTATATATTAAAAATATTTACTTTCTTTTGTTTGTCATTTATCTTCAATCTTCACATAAATATACCATCTTCACATAAATATATACATAGTAGTTACATACACTATATATATCTGGATGGAATATGTAAAGATTAATGTGAAAAAAATTAAAGAAGATAGGATAGAATATGAGAACTAAAATAGTTAACAAAAAATATTGATATATCTTTGGACCTTAAATCGACTGCATATCGACAGCATGCCCATCAAAATCGAGCGTCCATTGGCGAGCGCACGCCTTTCCTCGATATTTAAAACATTGCCTCAACTACTATAACCGCTACTTAAGACCATCGCAAAACTCAACAGGCATCCAATTAGACAACAAGCAAACCAAGACAACTTCTAAATATTGTTGTGTAATAACTTAAGAAACAGCCCTCAAAACCGGTTATCTAATATGCACTAATTTTAGTATAAAAATTCCACTAAGATTGACTAAATTAAATACTATATTTAAACCGCCCAATCATAGTGTGACACGTTCAAGACGATTTAGGAGAAACCAATGGTTCGGGTGACTCTTAGGAAGAAAAATATTGTTAAGGAATTCATATTTATTTTTCAATAATATAAAAATTATCGAAATAGAGGATAACATTGTCAAATTAGCCAAAGTATATTTTGGAAAATAAACACATCCAAATGTAAGTCTAGTTTCTAAAACAGCAACAACATTGTACAATGCGCGTGCCTTGCTATTTGCATGCAAAACAAATGTTGGACCCCATATATTTGCAATTTGGTCCCCCACAAACAGCATGCAGACAAGAAAAGTAATATCTTTTCACAATCATAATGCAAGAAGATTAGGGAAGAAAAATGGTAGACCCAATATACCACTCATTGCTGTGCCCAAATATATATATATAGCATCATATTCATATGCTGACCGAAGATCGCCATCATTGCATAATATATATTTCCCTTAATGGCTGCGCTCCAAGGGGGTAAGAATGCAAAGTATTTAGCAGACACCTTCTTTTTGCAAATTTGTCCCTTTTCGGGGGGCTGATCCACAACTTGTGATTGTGATGTTCCGTGTGTGTTTATGTAATAATTTGTGTCTCGAAATTTGCTTAAAGTGTTTGTCGCCATATGTATACTCATCTTCCTTCTCAGGAAGATCATTACTCCGGTAATATAGGAATCAGGAATCTTCAGTTTGAATTCAGGAAATCAGTTTTCTAAAATGTATCCATTTTTTTCTTGATTTTTTTTAATTATTTTTATAAAGGGATATAATAAACATTGGATCTTGATCCGACAATCCAGAATACTCGGTCGTTTGAAAAGTATTATTTATTAATCTGAACAAAGATTTCAGTTCACAAATAAATAAATTATAGATCTAAACCGGAGTTTTTATTCTCTTGTTTCATGCAGGGTGTTAAAACCGCAGGAAAACATGTCGGTTAATGTAGCATTTTTTAATATAAAATTAAAAATATTTAATGTATAGTTTAATGAATAATTACATGAATAATATTTATAATAAACATTTATATATACTTTTTTTTTTCTTTCAAAAAACACCATCATGACTCATCAGTCATATATATCGATATAGTTGTAATTAAATCGAATCGGCACAATTAGTTACGTACCGAGTTTTAAAATCTAATAAATATTTAATCTAATTGGTATATCCGTAAACCTCACGGTTCTCGATTTCCAAAATCATGAACTTTGATTTTCTATATATACGGCAATTTCTATAGGGAATACAGCCGGATGTAAAAAAATCCGAACTACCGGTTCTCCACATTTGCGAGACTAAGATTATTACCTTACACCATTTACAGGGTATATATGTTCTATTTAATATTTCTGAAAAACTACTCATGTTACTGTTTTTTTAACGTAAATGTAAAGATACATTTACGAACGTTATGACTAATGTTGTGTCTACTGTCTAGGGTTTTGTATATGGGACTTTAATTTGCATTAATCATGCATATCCTTGCGACGAAATAATGACGTCATTCATTATTATATCTGGCTGTATTATTGACGTAACCTTTATGAACGAGTCAAGGTTGATACTTGATAGACAACCAAAAAACAAGAATAGAAGTGGCTGCATATATTACTCATAAATACGATCAAAATTAATTAATGGAAGAAAAACTGGTATTTATTTATGGTTATAATTATGTATGAGTAAGAAGAGTCGTGGTCATACTGCATGACCATGACCGATCCTAGGGCTTTATAGAGGAACCCTAATTATCACATCAATTATTGATTGTTATATATATTATAATTATTGAATGTGGTGTTGCAAGCTTTCGAAAAATAGCCCGTATGTACTTTACGATGTCGTCTTGAGGAAGAGTATACAAAATATTGATTGAGCTGTAAAAACAGTTGGCTTTTTCTGAGTTCAAGCAGCTTTTGATTGTTGCAGAGAATAATTTGGATGATATTTCTGATCGTATATATATGTAATTATGCATACCATACGTGATGATATTAATCAAGTTAATGATTAGTGCATGCATGTTATTACTTAATACAGTACTCGACGTTAATGGTAGATGGCTACCTTGTTTCTGTTTATATTACATGTTATTATCGTACTCGAATCGAATTTTTCTGACGCCTGTTTTTGACCATTTTCTCTTTCTGTAGTTAAACAATATAATTCTTCGCTTTGTAATTAAGAGAGTATATATATATTTATATATTCGCATATAATTTTCTTACCAGAAATTGATACCGAGCAAGTTGGGCTAGTATTAATAAAAGGATGGGACCGACATATCGTGCTCAAATAAACATTAAGATAATGGGCCCGTTTGGCATAGCTTAATTTCTACAAAAAATATTTTTAGTTTTAGTTTAAAAAAACAAACTGTTTTTGAAAAATGCCGATAGGTGTTTGATAAATTGTTTGTAAAACAGTTGTTGTTGATAACAAAAACTGATTTATAGTTTGGTAAAAAAAATTATTTAGGCTAAAAAGACTAAAATAGACTAAAACCGTATTTTTGTTTTTAGAAAAAATCAAAAGCTACGAATCCTAGCTTTTACATTTCATGTACAAAAATTCAAAATCGATTTTGTGTTTTTTGTAAAAATAATTTTGACAAACACCTGAAAAGTTGTTAAGTTTATTTTATAAACAAAAACAAAACTAAATAAGTTGTGCCAAAAGCACCCAATGAGCGCTCAAATATGCCGATCGATTTGCAACTGATCTTGGCGATTCTCAACTTTAAGAGCCTCTATGTGCTTCCTTAATTCGTTATTTGTTTCTTTTTACAACATTATTTGTTTCCTTTTTTAATTTATTTAGTTTTTCTTTTCACTTACGCTTGTTTCTCTTTAGTTTTGAGAAACGTAGGTAGTATTTGGTTAGATAGTTTAAGAAATCAGTTTTATAACTTGATTTGGGAAATTAATATGAGAGTTCATTCTTGCAAATTAATTTAGGAGTTTAGTTTTTGAAACGTTGTTCGGTTGAACATTTATTAATTTGTGTTTGAATTAAAATTAAAAAATGAATGCGATAACTAAATCAAATATAATTTATGTTTGTGCAAAGAAAAGTTTGTTTCATTTAAAGTAAAACATATTAATATTCTGTTTAAAAAATATTTACATTAATAAGAAAATATTTAAATTTAAGTACTTAAATACATGGTTTAATAATTTAATATAAAATAATAAGTAATTTAGTTACACGCGTTTATATCATTATAATTAAGTTAGTATTTAAATATGAATAGTTGAGATTAAAATAACATTATTAATATGAAAATAGTAATATTATAGTAATATCTTATTATAAAATAACATAATACTATTATAAAATGATAATATATTGTTATGATTAAAGTATTTTGCACAGTTGGAATGAAGACTAAAAACAGAAAACTATCTTAAGTTATATTCTGTTTTCTTTTATTAAATTACTTACATAGATAACTGGTAATTAAAAATTAGATGCGAAATCAATTTGACACTGTATAAGATCAAAATTAAAAAAAAAAATGTTATAAAAAACCATAACCAAACTCTACCAAGACTATTTATTTGACTGCTCAAATTGTAATTTTCTGGGTATATGAATGAAAAAAAAATCGGCCATTCTTGATTATAAGAGCGTGTTTATCATTTTTTTAATTTCCGAGTTCACAGAAGACCTAAGTGGAGATAGTTATATTACTTATATAATATATGGAGATATATTGACTTTTAGCCAAGCCAAGTCAATCGTTTCAAATTTTAATCATCTCTAAGACCTTGTATTAAATGCATCAAGTACACGTACGCATGTCAGAATGTTTGAATTAAATTCAATCGTCTACTTTTTAATAACATTAATATTTAAAACTTTACTTCTTCATTTATCCAAAGATATAAAAGGTGATTAGCGTTAAGTAGATACGTAAAAAGGGAAGTAGTCCCATGAAACCACTTAAAAATTACTCACGTGTAAAAAATACTTTAAAATGTAATTTTAAAGTGTAAAGATCCAAACCCTAGAGTCGAGTGAAATAAAAGAAAAGAAAAGTAGCTCAGGGCCGTCAGTAGAATATGCACATAAATTACATATAAATTTCCAATATTAAGCTACACAAGAAATGAAAGAGGCAAGTGAAAGTGAACCTCAAGAAATGTACGTAGGTATAAATAATAACAAGCAGTAAAACCAAATGCAGTTTTACTTTTACCACTCCGTACTCTGTAATTTTTCTTACCAAAACTCCCAAACATAAGTAAAGAAACTGCTTGTAAAAGAATAATGCATGTGAAGAGCCGTCTAAATAGTGAAGCTGGTGATAAATTTTTATTATATTATATACGGGATATCCACCGTTAGAGCTGCAGCTCGCGACTGATGGGGAGGGATCGCGACGCGTCGCGACTGTTTGCGAGGAATCGCGACTCGTCGCGATTCTCGCCTTGAAGTCGCGATTCGTCGCGACGTCCTCTCTCTCTCGCTCTCGCTCCCTCTCTCTGTCTCTCCGTCTCACACACTCTCTCTCTCGGCCTCATCGCGACCGATCGCGACCGTAAACATCGCGACTCGTCGCGACGCGTGAACTCACGATTCTCGCGATTTTAGTCGCGATGCGTCGCGGAGTCGGGAGCTGCAGCTCTATCCACCGTAAATACCTAATACATTATAATAAAAAGCATGTTGCATAGTCTCTGTTATCTTCTCTCACAAAATTTCAATGATATAAAATCAATTTGGCAAATGTAATTTACTTTTTTCATTAATTTTTTTTCTGAGAAGTTCCACGTATTGATTCGTATGTTTTTTCTATATTTCCACATAATCTACGTATGTTTTTTTTAGCTATCATAAAAAAATTAGTGTTTTTTGTCAACTCTTTCGAAATCGTATCGCTCGTATACTGCAATCAAAAAAGCAAAAAAGGAAAAAAAACAAAAAATTGTAGGTCGTTTCGTAAACTTTCAGGGAAAGAAGTTAATAAAAGTTTAATTACTTTTATTAAATATTTTAATATTATTTATAGAATAAAAAAATTGAAAATATAAATCATATTTTTCATAACACATGCATGAGTATGTTTTCCTCTTATATCCCACTATAAAATATTGGTGATAGGGTTTAGAAAAAGTTACGCTATTCGTCTCTCAATGTATTATTGAATTTGAGAGAGAGAGAGAGATGTATTACTATTATGATTTATGAAATGAAACGTCGCAGGGAGAGAGCATTGAATTTGTCCCTTCTAAAAGTAGAGTCCATTACGCTATTGTGCAACAAAGGATAACCCTAGACCCACACACTTTTTTATTAATTATTATATAGATTTTAATGTTTTACAGAAATTAACCCTATAGTTTACTATAGACCCCACATAGTACTATTACATCCCCTCTTTGTTTACTTGCATACGTTTTATTTTTCATCTTGAAGGGGAAAAAACACATCCACTCGATGGATGGATCGTCTTTTTCAACCAACACATTTATGAGTTTGGGCATTGCAATATAATATAGATTTGCTAAGGGCAAAAATTCTCTGTAGCAATCTATGAGATATCAAACAAGCCCCACGTTGCATTATATTGTCCCTCATGCAATTATAATTATATGTCACATGAATTCAATTCCTCACCCCAAAAAATAGAAAACACTTTTTTTAAGAAAGCATTCGATAGAAAAATACTCAAACTTTGACTAATTGAGAGACTGCATATATTTAAAGTAAAAAATAGCGTATTATAAAATACCTTAGGTCACAAATGTGATCGGCGGCACATTTTTTCATCTAATTTTTTCGTCGAATTCAATTGAAAAAAGATGGTAACTTGGTGAGCAGTTAATTGTGTATCTTAAGTAGCCGTTAAAAAAATTAGACAGAAAATGCATCACATTTGACTTGAGTTTTTTTTTTTTTTTTTCACTTTAGAAACTCTTCCTCCTCAATTGGTCAAAATTTAGTAGGTACCTTCTCGGCAATTCTCATTAAATATATTTATTTGCAAATGTATTATTAGAGCTTTCTATCATAATTGCATTACACATGCATTACATTTTTAGTTACACTCATATCCGAGGTTTTTAAATCTTAAAGTTCTTGATATATATATATAGTAGAGCAAATGAATAAGCTTCATTTGTTTAGTGATTATGAAGTTTGAAGGTTCATTATAATACACAGAGGCATTAAATACATTATTTATTTACTCAGTGCGTAAAACATGAGAAAGAAGGCCCTCGATCCCACCACGACAATTAATCTGAATACGAAGCTTGGACCACAATGATCATAGACTTAGTGAGTCGCTTTCTATTCACCAACCCTAACCACAAAGATTCGATGAACCCCAATAGAAAATAGATAGCCTTATACTATCCTATGCAATCTCACATACAGTATGTCAGACTCCATTGGAGCTCTCTGAAAGAGACGCACATATTTGGCTTGGAAACCGAGATGCACTAATCACAAAACATCATGCTTAATGCTTGTAGATCGTAATCCTAATAAAGCAGATTTAACGGGAACGATGTGTCAGGTTCATATGGGGATAATAAAAGGAAAAAGCTACGTAATAATAATATCACATGAGAATAATGCATACACATTGATAATAGTAAACCCTAGCTTCAGTCACTTCCGAATAATAACACACCTGATCACACACAATGTTATAGCCTAGCGTCATAACTAAAAGTCTAAAACCCTAAAACCCACAACCATTAATGGCATTACACGAAACGTACACACTAATAATAATAATAATAAGCAGAGCAGACGATACAGCAACACGCAATAAGATTAAGAGCAGACTACGCAGCGAAAGGATAACTTGTGGGGTCCTGCCACGTGGACCTGTCGAGGATCAGTAGGTCCACATGCAGTCGAGCTCGGTGGGACCCACCGGCTTCACGTCATTGCCCGCCGGTGTAGCCCAGCAGCCAGCAAAGTCTCCGGCCCCGGCTCCACCATTGAAGAACGACGCCGCCTCTGACGGGCCCGTCGACTGCGGGAAGTGGAAGGGCAGGTGGAGATTCTCCTGCAGGGACCTGAGGCTTGGAAACGACGCCGCTGCGTTTGAGCGAGGCGCGGGTGCTTCCGGCGGAGCGAGCATCAGGTGGTCGAAGCCGTTGCTGACGCTGCTGTTGTTGCCGTTGAAAGTGGAGAAACAGGACACGTGCTCCTTTGTGATTTGGCTGTCGAACGAGCAGCCTTCACGGTCAGTGAGCATGGTGGAGCTGTCAAGGAGCGGTGGGAGAGACACCGCCGACGACGGAGAGCTCGGCTGGTCTTGGTAGAAACCACCTGAGCTCATCCGCCCCTTCTTCGTTGTTCCGCCGACGAGGGCAGATCCGGTACTTGCCGGCCCGGTTCCAGTACCCGTACCGGTCTTCTGAAACACCCGGGAAATGACCCACTCATCCTGGAGCAGCGTGCGTGCAGCATTTCAAACCTCAGTTTTATCCATTGTAACTCAAGTATAAACACAACTGACAAGTCTATATACACTTTCCATAACATATACTCGGAGAATGATAGTGAAACACAACACGAAAAGCGGAAACAATAAATATAGTGGTATTATATATTATTAGATGTATATACATACACCAGTGACCAGAGAGGAAGTAAATGTTTTGCCTAACATGTTGTGACTTGACTAACAAACAAATACAGAAAATGATGTGAGTACAAACAGTGATCACAAAAGTACCTTGGAGCTGGAGGAGAGGTAGTGGTAGGAGAACTTGCCGTCGAGGCGGTACTCATGCATGACCCAGTTGCTCTTCTCGCCTTTCGGGGCTCGGCCCCGGTAGAACACCAGAGTCTTCTTCATCCCCACCAGTGAGCACGTCTTGGAGCTGTAGATCTCCCTGTCTTTCCCGGTGGCTTTCCAGTACCCCGCTTCCGTTGCCCGGTTCGTCCGCAACCCCGTCGGGTACTTCCGGTCTCGCAGGCTGAAGAAGTACCACTCCTTCTCCCCCATCTTCGCCTTCTCTACACCCCCAAACAAATAATTACATAAACACCCTCAACAACAACAAAAATGGTAAACTAATTCTAGAAACGACACTTTCTTTAAATGTGTTAGGGTTTTCTTATCTAATTTTCTTAAATGATCATATAAGTTAATAATTACATAAACGACCTTGATAAAATAAAATTCTAGAAAAATAACACTACCTTTAATGTTTGTAGGGTTTTTTTCTCTACTTTTCTCAGATGATCATATATTTATATAAGCACGTACACCCTAAAGATGTTTTTTTTTCTCTATATTTCTGAAATGACCTATTATAAAGCTTTGTTGTTTACTTGTTTTCTTAGCTATTAATGTAGTTTATATATTTATAGTATATATTCCATGATTTTTATACTAGTTTAGCTATGTTTGAACTCTATACGTAAATGCATATATAGAGGGAGGGAGTGAGATGATTTGAGTGCAAGAATTAATAATAGGGATTAGGTATACCGGGGAGTTCCCATGGCTCGCACTTGTTGAGGTCGACCTCGGCGATGGCGCGACCGGTGAAGGAGCTGTCGAGGACCTTCTTGAGGAGATAGTAGTTGATGAGCTCCTCGTCGGTGGGGTGAAAGCGGAAGCCCGGAGGCAAGTGAGCCTCGTTGCTGTTACTCGCACTTCCATGGAGGAGGTGGTTGTTGTCGAGGAAATGATTGAGGCTGTAATGGTGGTTGTTGGGGTGGTTGACGAAGGAGAGTATCTCCATGTTGGAGAGAGAGACACAGGAACAGGCCAAGCGAAGCGAGAGAGAGAGGGAGCTCAAGCTCAATAATGAGGTGAAGAAGCACAGGTCTGAGAATAATATATATATATACATACATATACTTACCCTGCAAAGCAAGTGGAGAGAGAGGAGGAGTGTTGCGACTTGCGAGGGTTTCTCTCTCATAGTTCTCTCTCATAGTTCTCTCTCATAGGGATTTGATGAATCTGAGTGACAGAGGAGGGAAATAAAGAAAATGTAATAAAATCTAAATGGAAGGAGAGGAAATGGCTGGGTTGGGTACTTGGGTTGCTTGCTTGCTGTCATAACTCATAATTTCATTACTATATATAATTATATATATAATATCTGCTCTGGTCTCTGTCGTCCTATTCTCTCTCTCTCTCTAAGTCAGTCTGATATTACTACTGGGCAAAGCCCTTACCAAATATATATTCGAGCAAATAAAAATCTAAATATCTCATGAGAGAGAGAGAGAGATGGGGTTGAGTATGCGTGCGTGCGTGCGTGAGAAAATGTGCAGGTATTCCCCTGCCAAAGAGAAGGAAGGAACACAATGTTAGTCATCTACTACTTTTCTATTTTATTATTATTATTATTCCAACCAATAATATTTATTCTATATTTTACATCAATCTTGCTTTCCTTAGTTCAAACTTTAGGCATATTTTATGTACTAGTGATAACTTTTTTTTAATCGTGAATATAATGTTTTTATAAAACAAATACTACATAATATTACCACGTGCTAAATCATTGTCTTTGTGGAATTTTTCATGCACGTAACTCTAAGCGGGCAAGTTCCAGTAAATGAAAACGATACAGTTAGAATACAGTAAAAAGAGGAGTGAAAGAGAATTAATCGCAGTAAATTAATAAAAGAGAGAAGAAATGGACTAATTATTATTTATAATTTTTCACCATGCATGTATCGATAAGGCTGCTCGTATCTCTACCTGCCATCACAGTACGAAATATATTTAAACTTTAAACTTTAAACTACACAATAGACAGATCAACAATGGTGAAAATGAAAAGAAAATCACCATCACAAAAATTCAACGCTTTATTATTTTTCTCACTTTTTGCGAACTATACTATTTCGGCTCTGGGATTCACTGAGGCAAAAAAAATCTCTGCGGATATTAGGGTTTCTGCTTATTTGTTTTGTTCCAAAGTGTGTGTGGGACCTTGCTTTCTGGGATTTGGTGCATTACTTTATTATATCATTGATCCAATTATCCATTCCATTTCCAAGCTTGTTTTTTTTTTTTTTAAATTCTTTTTTTTTTTAAGGAAAAGGAATTCATTGAAAATTAGGAGGACACATTAGGGTTCGTCTCCAATGAATATCAGAACATAATTTTTTTGAAGTTGAAAGCTTTGTCGAGATACTTGAGAGGGACATGATCTCGTTAGTGGGTCACTTCTTAATTGTAGGCCTTCTTGGCCTCACATTTTCACTTATTTTATTCCATATTAATAGGATGCTTACCATTATTATATTAATTATATGCTTATAGTAATTTATTATATGTATATATATATATATATCATGCATGAAAAGTCCTTCTTTCAAGTCACATTGACTTCAAAGTCTCCCATCAATTTCTTTCGTAGATGTCTCAAATCACGATAATACTCACAAAGTAACCATAAATAATAATCAATGGTCTTCTTTCAAAATAATAATAATAATAATAATAATAATAATAATAAAAAAGAAGTAAAAAATCAATGCTCTTAGCATAATAACTACTTAAGAATCCAATGTTTTTACTTTTTTAATGTTAAAAAACTAAATTTAGTTCACGGTCAAAATTCTCAATGTACACTATTTCGATTCAAACTTATAAAGTGGGGGCTGTTGGGTTTTTCGATGACTTTTCTCAATCCCGAGGCGGAAATCACGGGATATCATCGAACAATAAAGATCTATAATAATTACGAGAATTAAGATACAGTTTAGAGATCGTTACCAAACTTTGGTACTTTTGCCAACTGTACCGAATAACTGCCGATTCCTTTGATTCTGGAGCTTGTCGAATTTAGGATTTAGCGCCTCAAGTGTTGCGCCTCTATTTCGTACACCACGTCACTCGGGAACGTCTTAGATGACCGGAAAACACCTCGGAGGATAGGTTAGATCCTAGTTGGTGTTTAGATGATCAACCGTTGATTGAACCGGGGAGGAAGCCACGAAATTCGACTCACTAGGGAGGGAGCTCGAATTCTAGGAGGCTAGGGTTTCTATTGTGTGTGTTGTGTTTAATTATGAGTCATATTAGGGTATTTATAATACCCTATGGTCATGACCTAGTGGGCTTTCTAAAAGCCCACCTAATGGGCTTTCTAAAAGCCCAATCATGGATTAATTAATCTATTATTAATTAATATGAATTATAATTAATACTTGGGCCCGAGTGGGCCCATTATGTCGGTTATGGTTATCGGGTCGATATCCGATAACCCGAGAGATACAATATCGGGTTCGGGCATAACCAACAGGGGCGACAAGACAAAGCACGACTCAGTGGAGGTGGAGGCGATGAGATATCCCGACACCATTGTCGAATTAAATTTATTAGAGGATATATTATTTTAAATAGGGGAAATAAGTCTGGATTAAAGAATTGAAGTTAAACTCTTTAGGCTTGCTTGAGTGAAATTGCGCTTAAACTTGAAAATTAAGAGGGGCATGAATGTGTGTATATAATAATTTATCATCTCTAAATTTGGCAGGCTTTCAAATACACAAACAAAACAATATGAATACTTATGATTAATAGTGAATAATAAAAACAATTGCTATGCTTGTCGTAGAAATTAATGTCTCCGTGTTTCAAATATTGCCTTCAATAACTACTTTCGTAAAATAATCAAGAACTTTATGGAAATATTATTAAAACTAGTTGTTGGTATTTAATTGCTCGTACTATCTTTTCCTTTCTTTTTCAATGATTAATGTCTCATCTTATTAAGAAATAAGCTATAAGCTCGAGCTCTTATACTCGTGCCTTCAAATTCATTATACTTAGATAGATAGATTCATGAATCATCCATAATCAGTTGACTTATGAATATAGGAGAATAACTTTTTGTAATATATATACATATATTTTAGTACATGGAGTTTTGATAATATATAATGTGAATGTTGGAAATAAGTGCTATAATAAATAAATAATGTTGCGCCATGCATGCATCTACTCAGCCATCCCATCCGTCCATCCATCACCGTCGCAATCAAAATATAAAAGGAAAAAAGTAATCAGAGTTAAAAAGAGAAAGAAAAGGAGAGAGTAGGAAATGTAGTATTTTAATATTTAATATTATGGATATTATTGATTTTGACATTTCGATGCTCGGATTTTGAGAAAAAATAGGAAATTCCTCTTTCCACCATTGCCCTTTTACGTATCAAATCAAATCACTACTCACCTCAATTAAGAGTTAATTGCGGCGAAAATATAAATTTTCGCAATATTCTCTACAATTACTCAACCTTAATAAATGTTGGCGAAATGATCTAATATTGCACTTTTGTCACCGACCAACAAACACTGTTAAACACCTGCCTACATGATCGTTAGGATGTCTCATGTGATGTGCCACGTGGCCAAAAGTTAAGTACTTTTGCCGCCACTTAGTTTTAAAAAAATTATATTTCTTTTTCTTTTCTTTTTCGTTGTCTCGCATGTTATAATCTTTTTTATACATATCAATGATAATCAAATAATTTAATAAAAAAAATTATTTATAAAAAGAATATGTTTTATTTTTTTAAATAATCAAAGAATCAAATCATTCATGTAAAATTATTAGTTCTAATTTATTTTATTTTTCTTTCCTGGGGCATATATTTTAATTTTTTTTACATATGCCAAATATAATCAAATAAATTTATAAAAAATATATTTTTTTGTTTTTCTTATGGAAGTAATTTATAATTGTTAATACATGATATTATGTAATATACACAGTTACATATGTAAACCTTGTTTGATATAGTCCCTGGCTATACATTGCGAAAGTCCTTGACTATACATATTTGTTGCAGTTAAGTCTCTCTACTCAAATTTTGGTGATAAAAGTCCCTATTGTTAGATACTTGTTTCACATCAGTCCTCATGCCGTTATCACATTGTTAAGTGCCTTATAGGTTGCACACTTGTCATCCATGTCACCAAAAAAATTAAGGCAAACTACCAAAAGTTTAAAATACTAAAAAAAGACTCTAAACTATTAAATTTACGAGTCCGCGTGGTGATGTTAAGCCACATATTTAGTGAACCCACCATTTTAAGATTTTTTCGTTTTAATATTATTATTATTATTATTATTATTATTATTATTATTTTGCAATTTAAATAGGTCGTTTACATATATTTTCATTTTCTTTCTTGAAATTTTGTAACTAACGGTGGAATTGGATTTAGTGCTTCCAAATAATTAGCAATATATAAACTTGTATTTCTAAATAACCAAACAACTTTAAGTTGAATATTTCAAAAAACACCAAAATATAAACTGCAAGATACTTGCATTCCAAAATAAGTCCCATAACTATAATGGTCACCTAAACTGCAATAAATACAATTCAATAGCTTCAATGTTTCTAAATACACCAAACTATTACATATTTGCACTAATTCAAAATAGGTCCCATGACAACAGTTAAGACCACAACTTCATTCATTTGCACCGGCGGCCACTACTTCTCTCGTTCGTTGGCGCACAAATCTTTCCTTCCGCTTAATAGTCTCTTCATTGTGGTTTTTTGACAGTGGCCTGTCCATTTTCTTTCGAACCAATGACCGCAAACATATAATAACAATGTCTATTTTACAAATTTTCCCATAAATATTTTCAACAAATAGCAATAAAAATAAAAGAGTCTACCCAAGTTCAATGTTAAAGAATCTAGAACATACTAACCTTAGGCAATGTCATATTCGAACATTTTCCAACTCTATGTCATATATTGCTAATTATTTGGAAGCACTAGATCCAATTCCAGCGTTAGTTACAAAATTTCAAGAGAGAAAATGAAAATATATGTAAATGACCTATTTAAATTGCAAAATAATAATAATAATAATAAGAAAATGACAAAAATTTTCAAAATTGTGAATTCACTAAATATGTGGCTTAACATCACCGTGACTCGTAGATTTAATAGTTTAGAGTTTTTTTTTAGTATTTTAAAATTTTTGGTAGTTTTGCCTTAATTTTTTTGGTTTCATGGATGACAAGTGTGCAGCCTATGTGGCACTTAACAAGGTGATAACGGCATGATGACGGATGTGAAACAAGATTCTAACGGTAGGGACTTTTAGCACCAAAATTTGAGTACAGGAACTGAACTGCAACAAATATGCAGAATCAAGGACTTTCGCCGCTATTTTCCCATTAATATATCTCGCATATTTGTAAGTCACGCTTTGAAAATAAAAATTAATTAATCAACGTAGCATTTTTTGTTTTAGTTTTTTTCATACAAATTATGATTGTCAAAACTCAAAACAAAAAGCTAGTATACAACTATACATATTTCTCTGCTTTTGAGAATACTGTTGTTGGTATGGAAAAGGCCAAAAGATATGACTTCACAATCCTCTCTCTCTTCATTTAGCTATGGAAGTTTCTACTTAGAGCAGTGCAAGCTGTCCTAATATTTAATTTTTAATAAGTAGTAGAAGTACGTGAAGATTGCCGTATGATTTTTACCACATAATCTCATGATTTGTATTTTAGAGTATAAAATGTCTTTCTTTGTCAAGTAATATACAATATACATACTCATAGAGTCAAAATCTTTTAATTGTTTTTTTTTTTCCTTGTTGCGCTGTGCTCCTGCATTTTTATTTCATTTAAGGTAATTGAGGCAAAAATAGCTAAATTTATGTCACATAGAGCGGCATGGTGCCAAAGCAATTTTATTATGGCAAAACTTACTAAAGTTTATTAATCAATGGTCACACATACTTCCATCCAATATTTTTAACAGCGTTAGTCAAATTGGTGACGTAGCATCGGTTGACTGCCACATATGGCACACCACATCACTATTTATATTTATTGTAGAAAGAGTGTTATCTCCAATTAGTTAGGGAATATGTCTTTAACGAAGGACAACTTATTTTATTTATATACCCTCTTTGCGCCTCTAATGGGCTCTGACTATTATTTGAGTGAAAGCCTAAATTTCGTATCCCGAAGCCTGTGTGCATAACTAATCTTGCTACTTTGTCCGGCAGTTAGGGGAAAAGTCCATGTAGGGAAAATATGATCTCTTTTCGCGTAGTTGGATGCGCCTAATGGATTTTTGCATTGGGTCGGGCATGATATACAATCTCCCCTTAATATTACGGTCATGCTCGACTTAGAATATATACCTATTCGATTGGGTTACTTATCCGGTAAGGACGTTCCCAACCTTGCTCGATGATGGTAATCTTGTGTTGACTCTCTTATTCACGGGGCGGAGGGGGAGAAAAAGGAATTTCTCGTTTGTCTCTCCCACGTGTCACGTTAGTCAAAGGTATTTTTCGTTGTTGACTTTCGACCAGGATAAATTTGGACCCCAACAATACTAACGTTGATAAAAAAAAATCCGTGAGTGCGAGTGGTTTCGATAACTGTCTTTTGCATAAGGACCGTTTTTCATAACCTTGTCTTTATAAAAATAAAAATAAAAAAATTAGATTTTATCTTTTTAGCAAAAATCTATGATATTATTTTATGTTCTTAGTAATATAATGAAAACTTCTTTGTATACCCAAATTCGCTCTGTTGGTCTCGATTATTTACAATTTAACTAAATTTCATCGATATACTAAAATCAGCTCAATTATGAAATTTCATCGATATACATGTGCCGTTTTGAATATACTCTAAAATAACCAAATAAAAATTGCTGGTGATTTGGTCTCTGAAATTTTGCTTGCATGTGAAACTTAGAGCATTTCAGGCCAAATTTGGGAATGTCGTTCTCAGTTAATTTTAGTCGAATTAGCGTCCAAAGTTATCATATCTCCATGTGTACTAAAAAGGAAAAAAGAAAAGAAAAGAAAAAGTCATGTACACGTATCTGAATTGAATTGATCATTATCATCAATCATCATCAGCGATCTTATCTCAAATTATACTTTGTAATCGAATTTTTTCAATCTATATAAATAGATAGAACTGAGTTTGTAATGTATCCATAGATTCAAATCGTGAATTTTCAAGGAGAGAGACTCTATTACAATTACAAGGTACGCTTATATTATTTGCTATTATTGGTATTCATTTAGTTATCTCCTTCTATTATTTGCTTTTATTCATATATTTTAGGGTTTCAAATTTCAATAATGAATTTATAATATTTGTGTTTTATTTTTATAATAATTATTATAGTGAGCAATTATATTTAGAAAGACTTTTTTCATATATTTTAAGCGAACATATATTAATATTAGCTTTTAGTCTAGCTTACCAAGTTCAATGTTTAAATTGATGATAAGTATATATTGTCCGATTATTAGGGAATACTCATCTATTTAAACTTGCAAGTTATATACAAATTTAAACCAACTCCTTAATTATGAAAATACTAGTAGTATCCAACTCCTTTAATATGTAATATTTATTATATACTATTAATTATAAATTAGCTTCCGTTTTGAAAGCCTCTACTAAGTCGAAAATATATTAAAAAAAATGTTTATTTTATTTTATTTTATATATTAGCTTCCGTTTTGCATAATATAAAGTATGAACTAGGAAGAGCTAAACATGCTAAATACCCTAAACAACAATAACCGGCCCAAATGAGTACTATAGTAAATTCTGTCAGGCCCATTACATTCAGAGAGGCGGAGAAGGGCTAGATTAAAATAAAACGAACCAGTTAGAAACTATGAAACGTGACACGTAAGTTACGTAACAGTCGTAGCTGATAAAATAAAATTTATAGAAGTGATCGAACCATCAAGTATTAACTATCAAGCAAAAAAATTATTTCTCCCAATGGTATATAGGGCTAACCCTTGGTTAACCATTTTTATATTATAAACGGTAAGAATCTCATAATAACCCTCATTGTTTTATACGTTATCGATTTTTTACCATTGGGTGACTGCTTACCTACAATAAAATACAAAAAAAATATTAAAACAAATAAATCCTTTGCACTTTTTATGAAATAGCGAGGTTTAACTATATATTTTTTTTCTTCACAGAATTCAATGTTTATAAAAACTTTCTAAGACTATAAT
This sequence comes from Parietaria judaica, assembly GCA_954871525.1. NCBI lineage: Eukaryota > Viridiplantae > Streptophyta > Magnoliopsida > Rosales > Urticaceae > Parietaria > Parietaria judaica. The sequence goes on along the minus strand of OX940865.1, from coordinate 10,578,473 downwards.
ATATATCACGGGTATTTTTGCGGCTTCAAAAGTCAAACCCGACCTAAAAAAGTTAACGGGAAAAGTCACCCCGAACCGAGAAGGTCAAAAGTAGAAGTAAAAAAAAAGTCAAACCCGAGTAAAAAGTCAACGATAAAGTCAACAGGTCCCGACCCGAGAAATGTTTATGAAAACATTAAAATCAAACTCGGATAAAAAAATCGACACCGCAAGATCTCGGGAGGTGCGAGCACGTGGCTCATGCACCCCCCCCCCCCCCCCCCCCCCCCCCCGGGGCCCAAAAACGCCCGCAGAGGGGTAACACGCCCCCTGCGCCCCCACAAAGGGGCGTGCTGAACAGGGGCAATAGGCCCCATGCGCCCCACGGGTGGCTCACGGCTCACCTGGGAAGGGGGCAGCGTGCCCCATGTGCCAAAACGTGTTCAATGCACGCCAAAACTTGCCCAAAGGTTCCATAAGGCACCATTTCAACCCCAAACTCCATTTTTATTGCCTATAAATACCTCCACTCCTCTCCACTTGAGATCACATTATCCGAGCCTCTGAAAAACTCTGTTTATCGTTTTTCTCACTTTTTCTGACACATAAACGCCTTACTTATGTTGAGAAGTGAAACGAGCAATGAAGTTCCCCTCTTTGTCCCCCTCTCTCCTAAGGACAAAAGTTCGGGATCGATATACTCTGACAAGCACAACTCGAGGAGTGAAATCTTTCCTTAACAGAGACGAGGTTCGAGACTAACGAACTTCGTTGAGCTTAGCTTGGGAACAACATTATTCTCGTTTCTCTCCAGATCTTAAGGCATTTCTCGGAAAAGGAAACAAACGGGGAATGTCCCGGAGAACACCCCTGGTCTATCAGAGACAAACAATCAAACATCTCGCCCTATTTGAATACCCACTAACCGTGAACTGCGTGATTCCCTGAATCCATTTGGGTACGTAGACAGCTTTCATCTTGTGAGGTCCGGTATTCTTTGTTCATTTTACAGGAACTCATAGCTATACAACGACAAATTCCATCGCCACGAGGACATCGTCGACTCAGTCACGTCGCCTAAGGCAATGACTTAGCCCCAGCCACGAAAAATCAAGCTTCGAGCCTGATTCAATCATCAAACGAGCATTGGGCCCGACCCAAAATCACAAATTGGGCCGCATTAGTGTTGATCCATTTTCGAGCATTAACAATATATATAATATTAAAATACTATATATCATGTTTATATATTTTGCTTAATGTTATCAATAAAATTATGTATATACTATATAGATCAATATTATTTTATAGAATGGATACTGAAGTGTGATAATATACTAATACATATAGTCATATATTACTATTTTTAATTAATCTTGTCGCTAAACCTTATGAAAACTTGATTGATAAACTCTTTATCTGTTGATATATCCATAAATAGAATCATAAAATTTTCATCGGTTATAGTTTTTTTTTGAAATAAATACGAGTCTCATTAAACTCGTCGAGTCCCCATAATATGTGCGGTTCGGGAGGTAAGAGTACTCCACATCAAATTATCATCGGCAACAGGCAAGCAAATGTTGCGAACAAGGATCAAGATTCCCCTATTACAACGAGAATAATTCAAAAGCAAAGCCTCAACACTTGGCCGAACTGATTCTAGATCAACAATATTTCATCCAGACTTAATTGTGTGTTTAGCCAGACCATGCTCGATTTCATTACATTCTCTTGGATTAAACTAGACTACAGACTCGACCAGAGTAGCTAAACAATAAGTATCTGAGATGATATTATAGGAAATGCCCGAAATGGGATTGAAGTCCAATGGGCTTTACGGGTCCGACCCGATTACAACAAACGAGTTGTGGGCCCACTTGGGCCCGCGCATTAAATTATGAAAGTATTTATTAGTTAATATGATTAATTAATAATGACCCAATGAGGTTAGCCTCAATTGCTGGGTCATAAAGGCCATTAGGTCATTTATACACTATGGGCTATAAATACCCTAAGTTTATTCATAATTGACCTGAGATTCACACTCCTAGAAACCCTAATAGAGAGAAAAACGTGCCAGCCACTACCACCACCCTAGGCGCACGTTTTCTTCTCTCGTTGCCCCGATTGGTTCGCCGTCCAAACACTGAGGACGACCTTATCTATCTGATGAACTGTTTTTCGGTCTAAAAGATGTTCCCGCAGCAACGTGGTGGACAATAAAGATGCATGACAATTAACGTGCTACGATCCATGAAAACGCAGCAGCTGGTCGCACAAAGAACGAGGAGAAATCGGCCAGAAAATACCATTTGGCAAAAGTTCCAAAAGTCTTGTAACGTAACAAAATTGACCTATCTCGATTCTTGTTGTTAATCTTGATCTTTATTGTTCGATGATATCCCGTGATTTTCGCCTCGGGATTGAGAAAACTTATCAAAAAACCCAACAATTATATTTTAAAATGGAAAGATGGATCGATCTATTGTTTAGAACTTTAATCACTCCAAAACGGTCCAACGGAATGTGAATATTCAACCATCCCTGATCATACACCCATTCAACCCTTGACAAAAATTTGAAGCATTCGCAAGTTTAGGGAACAACTTGTGTCGGTAAAAAATAATTTCCGAGACGAGGACCACATTTTTGTAATTGCGAGTCACTATATCCAGTGGCGAAGCTAGCTCTTTAAATTAGGAGGGGCACTTTAAAAAAAAATATGCACAAATATTGATAAGCTATTTTTGCATTCTACTGGAAAAATTGACGCCGTGTTAATTAGAACATGAAATTTCAGAAAAGAAAAAACGGAAAGCACACTCGCACAAGGTCCTTTGAGAAAATCCATGCGAGTGAATTAGAATGCAAAATCTCATATTAAATCGACACCTTACGAATTATAAAGTAAACCAGTCGTAGAGCGGCGGTAGAAAAAAATGACTAAATTAAAATGTGGAGGAATTGCGTTTTAAGTCAAGCGATCAAGTTTGGAATTAATATAGAAAAATTTGAAACCCTCCCCATAGTCACCGTCCGTAACGTCAACACAAATATCAACACAAGCCCATCTCGGAGGGGCTTCAAAGCTAGAGCAAATGTCTTGTTGTTCTTCTTAAAAAATCTCAATTTTTTGAGCTTCTTTGAACTCCGACTGATAAATCTTAATATTTTAAGATTTGTATATTGACAACGTCAAACATTAAAACAAGAATGAAGGAAAAAAAAAGAGGCAATAATAATAAGAAGCGGATAACATTTCTTTTCTATTTCCTAAATTATATATTATTTATATAGCAGTTGATTTGTGAATATTTTTGTTCTCGTGATAATTGTGAACACAAATATTAATGGACATGATTAATACGCGTGTTTTGTATTATTGCGAAGCAGAAAATAAGAGATGGAAAAACGATTACTAAACTAATAAACTAAAGTGTAGCCAATTGTGAAATGTCTTAGATGAGTTCATTTGCTCGAATCTTCCTCATAATTTTGTCATCTTCTGTAAAGAAATCTTCATTCACAATATTATTTACTATACGCCTCTAAAGTCTGAACTTAATTTGTTGATTGGGATAATGATCTGCTAATAAATAAAAATGGTTTTGTATTAAATAATTACGTAATGGATTTGAATTGAGTACTTCTACCCAAAAACAACTTTGCATCTGATAGAAAAATAGATATTTCCAACTCTGTATCCTGTAATAATTTTTCAATCAATTTCATTAATCTATATTTAATTTTAAATTTCTTCATACTTTCTAAGATTAGCTGAATAAGTACCAAAAACAAGTTGGTTTAACAATAACGGCAAAAGTACAAGTACATGTTGATGGCAAAAGTCAAAACGCCTATTCCGTTAGCATTATTTTCGGTAATTATCACTTGTCAAGCTTAAAATATTCATTTCCAGTTTTAAACCATGATCAAGAATCGGGAATTCAAAAAACTTTTACCATTAAGGGGATTTTGGGGCTGCTGATGGAGACAGTGATTCATTTTTTTTATTACTAAATTTACATAGTATATACTAGTTAAATATATAGATATAGATGACTAATGACTTCAAGTTTTTAATAGTTTGAGCTTTAAGGTAATTAGGTATTGGCTTTTCAGGGATTTATACGAATAAGTTTTCAAGAATTAAGGTCAACTTAATGTATTTTTAAAACTATGGAGGGTGGTTTCAAGTTTCAACTCCGCCCACTATGTACATCTGCCGCTGCTTATCGCGCCATTCTAATTATAAACAAAAAAGTTAACGTTAAAGGAAATATATACTTGGAACACAAACGTGGATACAGAATCGGCAGTGATGGAGGCCCTTTGAAATCAGGGGCCCTAATTTGTCGCCTTGCTCGCCTACCTTGAGGGCCGGGGCTGGTTCTGTATCCACGTTTGTCACAAGCTATACAGACTACAGAGTTTATAGAGTATTCATTGTCGTTTCCAAACTAAGCTATCAAAGCGTATATTATTTGGGTGTGTTTTCGGTAAAGCGATTCGATCGATCTAGACCAACATTTGGTATCAGAGCGGGGTTGTCGTTATTGTTTAGTCTCTTGAAATTCTTAGTATGCTCTGTGGTTGCGGTTCTGACTGATCTTCCACATTAGAAACGATTTCTTGAGATTTTACAGTGCGGGTTCCCTTGATGCCAAAGTACATGGAGTCGTCAAGCAAATCAACCGGAGGAAGCGTTATGCTGCAGTACCCGATGCTCACGAAGAGCAACTACGCGGTGTGGGCGCTGAAGATATGAGTAAACCTGGAGGCGCAAGGAGTCTGGGAGGCTGTACAAGACGGAGATGTCGAAGCACACAAGGATAGGATGGCCCTCGCCGCCATCTATCAGGGAGTTCTGGAAGATGTTCTCCTCATGATCGGCGAGAAGGATTCCGCAAAGAAGGCGTGAGAGACGTTGCGGACGATGCATATGGGTGCAGAACGCGTCAGAGAAGCCAAGGTTCAAACCTTGAAAAGCGAGTTCGAGGTTCTCCGTATGAGAGACGGTGAATCCGTGGACGAGTTCGCTATGAAGCTTTCATCTCTTGCAACGGGTATCCGCTCACTAGGCGAACCGGTGGACGAGACCACCGTGGTCAAGAAATTCTTGAGATCTGTAACTCACAGATACATGCAAATCGTGACGTCGATCGAGCAGTTCGGCGACCTCAAGACTATGTCAGTCGAGGAGGTTGTCGGTCGTCTTAAAGTCCACGAGGAGAGGCTTCGGGGCTATGGCGACAGAGACGAGGAGAAACATCTCCTGCTCACGCATGAAGAATGGAAGGCTAAGCAGAAGTGGAACCAGCGAGAATGTTCTTCTTCAAGCTCGTCGAGTCGCAACAGATACGGCAGCGAGAGCCGTGGACGTGGCAGAGGCCGAGGTCGAGGACGTGGTCGCGACCAGCGTGGTAGAGGCAGTAGCACTCCCCGCCAAGACGGCGCCACCCGCAAGAACAAGAGCACAGTGAAGTGCTATAATTGTCAAAAGTATGGTCACTACGCAAATGAGTGTCATACTAAGAGCCGCGACGAAGAAGCGAATTTGGTGAGATTCGATGACGACGAGCACGCACTTATGTTCGCCGAGGAGATGGTGGATTTAAGTGGCGACGAGCACGACGACCAGGTTGTGGTCGACGAGACATACGTCGAGCAGGAGCGCGTCGACGTAGTACTTGACGACCAGGTATCCAGAGAGGAGGTACCTGACGACCAAGTACCGAGCCGAGTGGACGAGCTGATGATGGCAGAGAAGCCCAGCTCGACCAGGAAGAACGACGAGCAAACCATAAAGGTGATGCTTAATGAAGACAAGATTGTCGCCAACCTACTCGCAGATGGCAAAGAGAAGGTCTATACCGACATCTGGTATTTAGACAACGGAGCCAGCAACCACATTACGGGTCATCGAGCGAAGTTTGAAGAGCTCGACGAGAAGATCACAGGAAACGTGAAGTTCGGCGATGGTTCCATTGTCGACATCAAGGGCAGAGGGTCCATCCTGTTCAAGTGCAAGAATGGGACCAATGCTTGTTGACCGAAGTCTACTACATACCAAAGCTGAAGAGTAACATCATCAGCTTAGGACAGAACACGGAGATCGGTCACACAGTGATCCTATCCGGAGAGTTCCTAAAGATGTGGAACAACGACGACACCTTATTAATGAAGGTGAAGAGATCATTGAGTCGGTTGTACAAGATCAACCTTGTGGTAGATCAACCGATTTGCTTGATGGTGTCTCTAAAAGACCCAGCTTGGTTGTGGCACGCACGACTTGGGCACGTAAATTTCTACGCGCTCAAGATGATGGGAGAGAAGAAGATGCCTTTGGGGTACCGAAGATCGAACACCCCAACCAACTGTGTGAATGTTGCATAGTCGAGAAACAAGCAAGAGTGCCATTTCCAATCAAGGTCAAATTCCGAGCAGAGCGACCCCTCCAACTGGTGCACGCTGACCAGTGTGGTCCAATCACCCCGGCCACTCTAGCCGGCAACAAGTACTTCTTTTTACTTGTTGATGATTACAGTCGTTGGATGTGGGTTTATACGCTCAAGGAGAAGAGTGGAGCCTTTGAAGTCTTCAAGAAGTTCAAGAGGCTCGTGTAGAACCAGTCAGGACATAGACTGAAGACTCTGCGGACAGATCGAGGATGCGAGTTCACTTCTCAAAACTTTACGGAGTACTGCGGAGAAGAAGGTGTAGAGCGACACCTCACCGCACCATACACGCCACAACAGAACGGCGTGGTGGAGAGAAGGAACCGGGCCGTCATGGACACTGCAAGGAGTTTGCTGAAGAGCATGCAAGTCCCGGCGAGGTTCTGGGGAGAAGCAGTACGACATGCGGTCTACTTGCTGAACCGTCTACCGACGAAGGCGCTAGGCGAGCGCACCCCTTACGAAGCTTAGAAAGGGAAGAAACCTCATCTGGAGCATTTAAAGGTGTTTGAGTGCACCGCACATTTGAAGACTGTGGGACCACACCTTAAGAAGCTCGATGATCGGAGTCAGCCGATGGTATACCTTGGCGCCGAGGAGGGGAGCAAGGCACACAGGTTTTACGACCCCCAATGCGGCAAAGTGCATGTGAGGAGAGACGCCGTGTTCGAAGAGGAGAAGAAATGGGTCTGGCGCCACGAGAACGGAGAGCCTGAACAGAACTCGGTGGAGTTCATCCTCGAATACGAAGAGGCGCTTGATCAGGGAGATAGTCCGTTCCAGGGGCTAGCAACGCCCAGCTCTACGGAAACCAGTTCGTCGGGAACCAGCTCACCACCAGGCTCGCCCATCCCAGGATCAGGAATGAGCACCCCGATCCCAATGACAGCTAGTTCGGGAGGAACCAGCTCGGGAGACTCATCAATCAAGGACGGACCAAGAGGGTTCCGTACCCTATCTGACGTCTAAGAAGAAGCGCAGGAGCTTGATTTGAGCCCGGATGAGCTTTCTTCTAGTTAGTGAAGAGGAACCAGCCAGCTATCGCGAGGCAGCCACCGAGAAGGAATGCAGGAAGCGATGAAGAGAGAGCTAGAGTCCATTGAGAAGAATCGGACGTGGAAGCTAGTCGACCTTCCAAAAGGTCACAAGTCCATTAGTCTGAAGTGGGTCTACAAGGTGAAGAAGGACTCAGAAGGCAACGTCCTCAAGCACAAGGCCAGACTGGTTGCAAAGGGCTACGTGCAGAAGCAGGGAGTAAACTTTTGAGGAAGTCTTCGCTCCAGTAGCCAGACTCGACTCGGTCAGGCTGATCCTAGCCTCGCAGCTCACCGAGGATGGAAAACCCATCACCTGGACGTCAAATCGGCGTTCCTGAATGGTGAACTGGAGGAGGAAGTCTATGTTGCTCAACTGGAAGGCTTCGTCGACAAGACCGCAGTGCACAAGGTGTACAAGTTGTCAAAAGCTCTTTATGGACTGCGACAAGCACCACGCGCGTGGAACACTCGACTCGACAAAAGTATGAAGAGTCTTGGTTTCAAGAAGTGCTCCCAAGAGCAAGCAGTCTACACGAGGAACAATCAAGACGAGATCCTCATCGTCGGTGTGTACGTCGACGACCTGATCGTGACTGGATCCAGTGCAGAAGTCATTGATGGATTCAAGAAACAGATGATGAAGGAGTTTGAGATGAGCGACCTCGGACTACTCTCATACTACCTCGGCATCGAGGTCGATCAGAATAATGAATTTGTCACGCTGAAGCAGACGGCTTACGGGAAAAAAATTAAGCAGACGGCTTACGCGAAGAAAATAAGGAATAAGTAGACGACTTACGCGAAAAAAATTAATAGATTGAAATCCTATATATATTGGTGTGAATGAAGAACATAATTTTGTAGAGCCTGAATTTGCAAGAGAGAACCTCTACAAGGTACGCTTGCTTCTATTGGTATTTAATTATAGATGATACAAATTACAAAGATGGTTTTAATTTTTTTTTTTTTGAATTAGGTTTAATATATTTTGTTGCTACATATAGAAGCCATTAATATTCTAACGTACGTACGAAGGTCATGTTCAAATTATCGATATGGTCCGATTTTAAGCTATGTTGACTATCGGTGGATAAAGTATAAGTATTTTGATTAAGATGCTAATATCTAACGATCAGATTTTTACCATTAGCCCAGTTATTGATGGATATATATATATATATATATATATATATATATATATATATATATATATATATAAATAAAGGCGGAGTTATGTGGGGCGGGCACCACCTGAAAACGTGAAAAATATTAAAATAATAGTGTTTGAGCAAAAAAAAAAGAAAACTTTATATATCATTATAATATTTTATGAGGCCAAATAGATGTCATAGAGCATTCAGCCCAATTGGCAAAATTGTTTTTATACTCGTTTATTATACTATTAAAAATATTATATTTACTATTTATTATATGGATACATTATTATACATAAAAATATAGATAAATTTTTTCTTTATATATAGGTTACAATGTTATTATTGATTGTTGTTAATTGTATGCTTAATTTTTTTCTAAAAAATATTTATAAGGCACCACCTGAATTGAAATCCTCGCTCCGCCACTGTATATATATAATTTCCTTTTTCCGCGTAGCTTCATGCATGGACGGTAGCCCCAGCTGGTGCACTTTTTCAAATATTGAGAAGTCTATACGGGCAAACAAATATTAGGAATATGTCATTCAAAATCTTGAAAAATTAAATATTTATGCCGCTAATTACCTAATCGACTTTGTGTCGTGTACTAAAAAATGTGTAATGCACACGTATCAGAATTGATCTTTATCACCAATCATCATCAGCAATCTTATCTCGAATTATACTTCGTAATCAAATTCTTATAATGCATATAAATAGAATAGATAAAACAGTACAGGGTTAATATACATAGATTCAAAATCCCAAATTTCCAAAGAGAGATACAATCACAACTCACAAGGTATGCTTATATATATCATTTGCTTCTAGTGTTTTTTTTTTCCCTTCTTCTTCTATTCTTAACAAATATTAGTATTATATGAATTATGATGATGACAGATAGGGTTCCAATACTTATATTATAATTTATATTCGTGTGCTTTTTTATTATTTTGAGCAATTCAAATTACAATGAAGCTCTATTTCATATATTATACCTTACATATATTGATAAAAAGCTTTAATTTTAACGTACGACGTTCAATGTTTAACTTGATGATCTGATTAATAAATACGGACGATCCGATTTTACGAGCATGTTTTTCTATTGATAATTCGCAACTCAACCTCTCAATTTTTACAATTAAATCAAACAAACCCTTATATGTTTGGATTCTTGTTTTGCCAATGAGAATATTAGTCACTAGTTGTAGAAGACTTTTTGTTGTTGTTGATAAAGTACTAATATTTCTATTATATACATTTATACAATATTTTATTAATTTATTTGTATTACGTAATAATAATAATAATAATAATAATGCAAATATAATAAACTCCGTTTTGAAAGCTTGTTTTGAATGCTGGGCTGGGCTTTAATATTTGCATACTAAATAGTAATAATCGGTCCAAATAAGTACTACACTAACTTCAACGGAGCCCATTACATTCAGGAAACGGGACAAGAGGTAGATTAAAATAAAATAAATAAGTGAGAAACGATTAAATATGACATGTAATTGCTAAAATACAATTAATAAGATAAAAAATATCAAGCAACAATTTTTTTTCCCAACGGTATTTATTTACAATGTTTAAAATATTTGTAAATTGCGGGTTAACCACTTACTGATAATCGGCAAGAAATTCATATTGACCGTTTTTGTTTTATAGGTTATTGAGAGTTAACCCCATCCGCATGTATACCACACACATATAATAAAACAAAGTGTAAAATAATAAGTTCTTAAATCTTTATTGAATACCGAAAAGCTACCAATAATTTTCTTCAAGGTCCATCGACAATTTAAAAAAAAAAGAAGTAAAAAACAATATTAGTACCAAAAATTTATAGTATATACTAGTACATATATCAATATCATTTAATTAAATAAATATTGAAGTGTGTGTATACTAAAATATTATAGATATTATTTTATAAGAGAATTCATCCGTAAAACTTATGAAAACCTGGTCGATAAATTCATAAAATTGAACCATGAGTTTTATAGACTAAGTCAAACATTAAAACATGAAAGATGAAAGAAAAAAAGGCCGTGAAATAATAAGCGGATAACATTTCTTTTGTTTTTCCTATATAATAAATATATATATGTGTGTGTGAATATTGTTTGTTCTCGTGGTAATCGTGAATACAAATATTGATGGACATGAATAATACGCGTGTTTTGTAGTATTGCGAAGAAGCAAATAAGAGATGGAAAATGAAAACTAAACTTAACAGAATGTAGCCAATTGTGAGTTCTCTGGCTTGAATCCTCCTCACAATTTTGGCTCTAAACTTAATTTGTTGATTGGGTAACTAAAATCAATGATTTTGTATTAAATAATTACGTAAAGGATTTGAATTGAGTGGTGACAATTATCACGGTTCTCTAACAGAAGTAGAAATAAATTTGACAGAAAATAGATATTTCCAACTTTGCATCTCGTAATAATTTTTCATTACTCTATATTTAATTTCAATTTTTCTCATTAATATATTGCTTATTTTGGAATATTAGCTGAATATGTACCTATGTTTACATTTTTTTGTGATTATGTATCCAATCTTTTTTTTTGGTGGCTAAAGTACCTAAAGTTTATTTTGTTAAGAAAATTGGTTTACTCCGTCAAAAGCAGTTAGTGGTTTTTTAGATATTGGACAAAATGCGGCTAAAGTACTCAATGTTAAAAAAAATTGAATTATGTACCTAAACATTTTTTTTTATAGTTGCTTCTGTTATAAAATTTGGTTTCTTCCATCAATTTATCCAATATGTGAAACGTTGGGTTCTTTATAACAGAAGAAACTTTAAAAAAGTTTAGGTACACAATTCAATTTTTTTTGAAACATTGGGTACTTTAGCCGCAATTTGTCCAATATCCAAAACTCCACTAACAAAGTTGACGGAGGAAACCAAATTCCTCAACAGAATAAACTTTAGGTAATTTAGCCACCAAAAAAAGATTAAGTACATAATCACAAAAAATATAAACATTAGATACTTTAGCCGCATTTTACCCTAAAAGTAACCCCAAAAGTCCGAGTACATTATCCGATCCGATTGCTTCCGTTAGCATTATTTTCGGTAATTATTACTTTTCAAGCTCATTTTTATGAATTTATCGGTTTAATTTTCAAAATGCGACCAGTGAATTTTGATCCCGTCAAAGATATTTGTTTTTAGAACACTTTTCTTCTTCTTCTTCATGATTTCAGTTACGTTTTCGGATAGATAGATCAATGTGCATGTGCTTTGTGTCCCCATAAAAAAAAAAAAAAAAAAAAAGAGTCGCAATCGCGGACAAAGTTCCTAAAATCACAGCGATCAGTTTTAAACCACAAAAAACATGGACACATCCTCTGCTTAGAACCAACTCTCGCTTTTGTTTGCATGCACAGAGAAAACACTGCGACATTTCTTTCAATCGACTTCGATACCCCCAAAGCGGAGCGAAGATGGAGGTGGTGAAGAAGAGCAATGCGAGCTTGAGCAACGGCGTCAATGGCGGGCAGAACACGATTACGATAAAGGGGATCTTGGGGCTGCTGATGGAGACCGTCAACGACGAGAAGCGACTCATATCGCTGGGCATGGGCGACCCCACGGCTTACTCGTGCTTTCGGACGCCTCTCGTCGCCCAAGACTCGGTTCTTCAGGCGCTCCAGTCCCACTCCTTCAATGGCTACGCCCCAACCGTTGGCCTTCCTCAAACCAGAAGGTCTGCGTTTCCATTTTCTTTCATTGTTATGGGGTTTTGTGCAGTATTTATTTCCAATTGTTTTTCTTTACTTGTCAGAATATATTATGATTTTCTGTCGTCTTTTATCTTCTAATACTTATAAAGTAGTCGGGTTTTGGATTGTTTTCTTATCTATTGCTCCATCTCTTAACAATCTCGCCATCCCGAAATTCGGGAGTGGCGGAACCAGGATTCCGAGACCGGGGTTCATTTTTTTATTACTAAATTTACATAGTAGATACAATACAAGTTCAAAATAAATAAAAAATATAGATGACTTCAAAGTTTTTAATAGTTTGAGCTTTGGGGTGATTGGGTATTGACTTTTTCGGGGATTTATTCGAATAACTTTTCAAGAATTAGAATCAACTTAATGTATTTTAAAAAATATGGGGGTGGTTTCAATTCCGCCGCTGCTTATTGCGCCGTTCCGATTATAAATAAATGAAAAAAATTAGCGTTCAAGGAAATGTATACTTTTATACGGAACGCAAGAATTCAGTTTTGTTTGAATCCGCAACGGGAATTTTCAGTTCCTTATGTATCGGGAATTGAAAAAGAGAACCGGTATTCTTGACTTGTGAATTCTGAATACCGGAATTTTGATTTGTTATTTTGACTCGGTTCTGTTTATTCCAAAACTGGAATTTATAGTTCCGGATTATCTAGGATTCGAAAAAGATAACCGGAGTTTTGGGTTTCCCATTGCGCAATATGATTACTAACTTGACATGAAAGCTAAAGTTGATGATATTAGCACAAGACCCTCAACAACTGAACACACAAAATCCATCTTAATTCTAAATTGACATGAAAACTTGATGTTATTTAAGCTAAGTTTGCAAGCTTTTCAGTGTTTAATTTGCAGGGTTTTGAGTGTTAAGTTTGCTAATTCATGTCGCTCTACAGAGCAGTGGCGGACTACCTGTCTCGCGATCTCCCGTACAAGCTTGCTCCGGACGACGTGTTTGTGACATCAGGGTGCACGCAGGCCATCGACGTGGCGCTGGCGATGCTGGCGCGCCCAGATGCCAACATCTTGCTCCCCAGGCCGGGCTTCCCCATCTACGGGCTCTGTGCTGCCTTCCGACACCTCGAGGTCCGTTACTACGACCTCCTCCCCCAGCGTGGCTGGGAAGTTGACCTTGATGCTGTCGAAGCACTTGCCGATCGCAACACCGTCGCCATCGTCGTCATCAACCCCGGCAATCCCTGTGGTAATGTGTATAGCTATCAGCACTTGGAGAAGGTCAGTGACTTGGTGTAACTCTCTTGTAAGGATTTTCAGAGGAATATAGAACAATTATAATTTGTTTATCAGATAGCAAGCACTGCAAAGAAACTTGAGATCCCAGTGATTGCCGATGAAGTCTACGGACATCTCGCCTTTGGACGCAACCCGTTCGTGCCGATGGGTGTCTTCGGTGAAACCGTTCCAGTACTCACTCTCGGATCGCTGTCGAAGAGATGGATCGTGCCCGGATGGCGACTCGGTTGGTTCGTGACGAGCGATCCGTGTGGCATGTTCAAGGAGCCCAAGGTTTGACTTTTTCCTTCTCTCTTACCGGCAATGATCCCCGGCTTCTTCACTCTGTCATATCATGCTCTTGATCTCATTTTGCTCAATTCTAAATTCAGATAATCGAGCGTATCAAGAAGTACTTCGACATTTTGGGCGGTCCTGCAACATTCATTCAGGTTTTGTACTCTCCAATGTATATAAACATATCATTTTGTTGATCTCGTTTTGATTCAAATCGTCGGTGATTCAGGCAGCAGTTCCGAGAATTCTGGAGCAAACTGACGAGGTTTACTTCAAAAGAACTAACTATCTACTGAAGCAGAGCTGCGATATCTGTTGCGATAAGATCAAGGAAATTCCCTGCATTACTTGCCCTTACCGACCAGAGGGATCCATGGCTATGATGGTAAAAGAAAAGAAAAACAGCACAAAAGCGTGGCTCTGAAAATGTTTGACTGATTTTGGCTTTAATGCGAGTGCAGGTGAAGCTCCATCTCTCACTTCTGGAAGATATCAGCGACGACATCGATTTTTGCTTCAAACTGGCGAAAGAGGAGTCAGTGATCATTCTTCCAGGTAAATATTAGACACGCGTTGCCGCATTTACCAAATCGTCTTACATCTTTGTCTTGTTTGGAACTAGCCCCGTAATTACTTACCTTCGGAGGAAGGGCAAGACAGTCATTTAGTCTTGCACATTTAGTCCTTTGTCTTTTCCTTTGTATAAATGTTTTTAAGGTTGTTTATCAGTGATTTATGTTAGGGGTATTTTGGTCTTTTTCGCGCAGTTGTCATTAGGGTATCGGTTTCTCCAATAGGCAAATCATGTGGCCGTTGGCGTGTTCATGTTTTGTGTAGTCTTCTCTTGCTTAGCGTCATTTGCGTACAATGTTCGATCTTATTACTCTCGAATGACGGTTGAAATTAATAACAAAGAGAAAAGAGATTCACGACAATGGTTAGATTCCCGTTGGCTGAGTTTTGTCTGGTAAACCGTGTTTAAATCCTAGAAAAGTTAAAACAAGCTAAGGCACAAATCCCATTGGATTTTTCCGTGACAATGCTGACGAAACAACAAGTTAAATTTGTGTCGCAGGCACGGCTGTTGGCCTGAAGGACTGGCTCCGTATCACATTTGCCGCCGATCCGTCGTCGCTCGAAGAAGCACTGAGAAGGACGAAATCGTTCTGCGAACGGCATAATAAACTGGCCTGATTCCCGCACGTGTTTTATGCGGGTCATACTTTCGGCTACTTAAGTTGTTCTTTTTCCTCATATACTTGTCTCTCACACTTGTACAATAAAAGAAAAGAAATATGATCAACTAATTCCACAGCCTGTATGCTTGCAACAATCTGTGTATGTGAATGTGAAATGTTTTGGTCAAAGATCATTATCAATGAAGCGTTGACTGTTGCATACCATTGTCCACGTAGGCACACTCGTGGGTCCCACTTAATCTATTCTGAACTGTCTTTTGAGTTAATAAAAAAAAAAAAAACTAAACACAAAAAATTATTCTCAGATAACACAAGAAATTTAAGGGTAAAAGGGTCTCAGAATGAATAGTTTTTTTTTTTTTTTTATAGATTTTATAATTTAAAATTAAAAAGTTAATTATAATATTTATTTAGTCATTTTAACAAGTTTTCTAATACCAATAGAAACTCTCAAGTCTCAACTACTAGGTAGAGACTGAAAAAATATGACTACGGCCCAATTAGAAATGTAATTGGATTATTCGTAGTCGCTTATGATTCGCAACATGAAATTCAACTATTTTAGAGTTATGTTTTTATTTTTATTTATTTTTATTAAAGAATAAAACTCAAATAAATTAGAGAAATGACTCCAAATATTCAAATTGAAACGTTTGATTAGCGAAATAACTAACTTTTTTTTTTTTTTTGCAAAATAGCCAATTGGATGAGGTGGCTTTTTAATAGTAGATTTTATACCTATTATACCCTTTTAATTAACCTATTTTGTAATATTATTTTTATCATTAATTAATACGGAAATTAATTAGCTAATCAAGAACTTTTAAATATGAATTAATTAATTAATTACCACATATTAACTCCTAAACATAAAGATTTCAAATATACTAATTTTGAGACTTCTTTTTTCTCTCTCATTCACTACCTCACCCACTTTCTCTCTCTGCATATCGACAATACCCTTTTTTTCTCTTTGTTCTTCGTCGACTGAGATTCTGACGCCGAGCTCGCGATTCCGCCACCGTCACTGCCACCTATCGACAAAACCCTTTTTCTCTCTTTGTTTTTCGTATTAATGTGGTTAATTCACGTTTTTTTTAGTTATTAGGTTGTTTTAATGTGGTTATGTTAGATATTAGGTTGTATTAATGTGGTTAAAACACGTTTTTGTTATATATTATATTGTATTAATGTGGTTAAATCACATTTTTGTTAGATATTAGGTTGTATTGGTTGTATTAATTTGGTTAGTTCACTTTTATGTTAAATATAATGAGGAGACGAGATCAAGTGCGAAGAAGCAAACGACTACGTAATCGACAGCGAAAACGGCAACGTTAATAGTGGAAACAGCGGCTAATTCGGGTCGAGAAATGTGTCTGTGGTCAAGCAGGAAGTGCAGTGCAACCAAGCGAAGTAGTGACAAAGAAAAATCCGAGTTCCATGGTTTATACACGGAAGTTGAAGAATAAAAACCAATGCAATTTGAAGGAGTCCATATTCGAGAAAAGCGAAAGATCAAACCTAGACCATCAATCAGGCCACCTTACATGCTATTACATGCTAGGAAAAGAAAGTAAAAAAAGGATGATAATCAAATTTCCGTGAACTCTATATTGGGATGTTTCATGCGGCTAAATATGATTTTACCATGTATTTGCTTTTATAGATCACTTTTTTCTTGTTCTGACCACACGGTGGTAAGATTGATCTGCAATTAGCATGTTTTGACGACTACAAGGAATTCAGTGCTCGTTGTCTAGGTTTTCCCTACTTGTGTCATTTGTGGTCAAAATAAACAAAAAGTATGATAAATCACATGTTACCATAGGAAACTTTATAATAGCAAACAAATATATTTATTTGACTATTTATGCAAACAAATATATATTTACTAAAATTGTCTGTCAAGCTTTCAAATTACAAGCTTGAAGCTTACGATTGAGAATAGAAACTCGTAATGCACTTAGTCAGAGCAACCCCAATAGGACTGCAAAACGCCGTTATGCAGTCCTTATTGCACCCAATGCAACGGCAAAAGTTGCACCAAAATGATGCAACTTTTGCTTTTGTTACAGGATCGGATCATATTTGATGCGATACTGTTCACAATGGCAAAATATTGTGACCGTCGAGAACGCCGCATGCGTCATTGCTACCACCGAGTACATCACTTACCCCATTGACAACACCACCGAGTGTGTTGCCAATAACACCGAGTACATTACCAACATCATCGAGAATGCCGAGTGTGTCGCAAATATTATCGAGTATACGTCACCGACATTGTAGAGTAGTTATGCCACAATTATCTCCAAATTTAGTATTAGGAAGAGTTTTTATTTAATAATATATAGTGAATAGTCTTTTTAGTGTGAAATTTGATGTTGTGGTTGGATGGCCCCATGAACTGACATTTAGTGTGATTGGAAAAACTCAAAGGACTTCGCTGGCATGATTGTGCCGGTTTAGTTACGAATTTATTCACGTGAAATTTAACATTTAATTTTAGAGAAATTGCTCCCACTAGCCAAATAGAAACGTTTGATTAGCAAAATAGTCAACCTTTAATTTATATTTGTGAAACAGCCAATATGTATGATGTGGCATTTTGATATCAGTTTTTATTCCTATACTACCCTTTTAATTATAATTTTTTATACGATTAAAACTCGCAACTATTAACGGTTAATAGGAATAAAATTATATGATTTCAAAATGACTCCCTGAATCGTGAAATATCTTGAATTGATTTTCAAAAATTAAATAACACGTATTAACGACTAATACAGTTAATATACTTAAAATTATGCGATTTCAAAATGACTCCCAGAATCGTGGAATATATCGATTTTATTTTCAGAAATTAAATAGCACGTATTGACGGTTAATACGGTTAATTCGAATTTAATAATGGAAAGGAATTTTGTGAATTATAAATTTGATCATTAAGGGTATATAAGTCATTTTATTGTCATTAGCATAGTTAATTGGCTATGCTTAAATATAAACTAAATGTTGGCTATTTAGCAAAATTCAACTTTGTATTTGGCCATTACACTATATTGCCCTTCATTTTGTTATTTAAAGTTTTACTCATATATATATTTTATAAATAAATATTTAGGTTATATGGGTTAACGAGTAAATGCACTAAATCTCGTCTTCTTTTAACGGTGAACGATTTCATGATATTAATGTAATAAATTATACTAATTATTACTTTTAGGGAAATAAGAATATAAAACCAAATAGATTTTTAACCTTTTCATTTAATTATAATAAAATAATCATATTTATAGTAATTACTTACAATATTACCTATTTTATTATAATATCTTATTTTTTAAAACCATTTATGAATTAATTATTTTACACATGTATATACTTATTTTCTTAAATCAAAATTATATATTATAAAATATCATTAAATACTAAATAATTTACTCATTTACTAAATATATATATACTTATTAATATACATTAAAAAGTGTTAATTGATGTCGTCATATTATGATGATAAATAATTAGTAAAGCTAGTGAAAACACAATAATTCATGCGTGATTATGACTATGACTGATCAAGGTTTAAAATTTCGGAAAATTCGCTGGAATTTCATTTTTCGAGGGTTTGCGGTTCGAAAACCCTGTCGTTTCTCTTTCTTTTTACCAAATTTTGCAAAATTCGCATGGGCACGGGTGTGGAAAATCTTTTTTCGTTTTATAGTGTAAAAATTGCGAAATTTGGATGGAATTTCGCCCAACCCCGGCCCGGCTCGGCGGCGTGCGCGTGTGGTGGTGTAACATTTGTGTGAGTTATCCCCTATCCACAAAATCCTATGACCCAAAGGGCCCAAGCCTTTGTCCCTAATATTTGGTATATAAACATCAGTAAACTCTTGTCATCTATCAATGTGGGACTTTTTGTTATTCATTCAACTAATATCACACATTCACACATTCACACTTAACATACACTTCACCTAATAATTTAACTTAATATTATACACTTCAAATAATATTATACACTTAGAATACATATTAACTTCACCTAACATACATATACGCTTAATATACATATTCATTTAATATTATACACTTCAACTAATATTAAATTTGTTAACATACATATACAATTTACATGCATATTCACTTAATATTACACACTTAATTAACATACATATTCACTTCACATAATAATTTGACTTAATATTATACACTTCAACTAATAAAGTGACTTAATATTATACATGTCACCTACATATTTAATTTACGAATATCTTGTATTTATTAAATATGTAGTTTTGAACTTATATAAATATCTTGCTTAAATACTCAAATATTTTTTTACAGAATATCCGTCGAAAACCCCATCGGCATGCGGTATGCCCATGCGAAAAGTGCGGTATATGCGGCATGCGGTATTTCTTTTTTTTACAATTTTCCATCGGCATACCAATCGACAAGCGATATATCCGTAAAACGAAAAATGCGAAACGAAATCGGCAAGGGGCATTTAAAACCTTGTGACTGACAACTGAATAACTAATGGTTAGAGCTTTATTGGGTACTAAGAATCGTACATTTTATATATATTGCATTATTTTTATTTGCTTTCAAAAAATTTGACCAAGTTTCGAACCAAAGAAAACTTCAACTCTTACAACTTAGTGATATTTAGTTTTCCGGTTCTCAAGGAATTCAAGGATTTTTCCTGCCAGCAACCAGAAAAAGAACATAGACGAACATTCAAGCATACAGCAATAAAATAAATTTGCTAAAATCCTTTATAAAAACATGGATCTCATTTTTAAATACATTATGGTAAGCATAAAAACATTGCGACCCAAGCAAACATATAAATAATCTTACATGACCACCCTACTAATTCATAATAAAATGCACGCTTTGTCTTCTTGTATTTTCAAGTTGTGTAACAAGCATACCCCATATTCTATAGATTTATTGAAATACGTCAATGGTTACATTAATTAACAAAAATATATGCAGCACATTAATAGCCCATAATCCTAAAATTTATTGAATTAAGTCAATAATATCATTAATTAATAAAAAAATGTATAATATTAGTATTAATTATATTAGAGTAATCTTTATAAATATGCTAGATTACGACTCATATATTCATTATCTAAAATACACTTATTGTACTAATTAATTTAAGTATTACAAATCAAACAATCAATTCTATACTTATTTCTTCAAATATTATTTTTGAATCAAATATTACATATTTATTTGTCTATTTATGCAAACAAATATATTTTGATCAAAATTTTCTTTCTTACACTAATTAAGTTAGAGATTTGCTATTTATATATGTATTATGCTGTGTTTATTTTAATGTGTTGCTTAAGGCTGATAAACAATAATTCATAGTTTAGAGTTATGGAATGCCATTAAATTGGTTTTTGAAATTAATATAGGTTAATTAATGCCATTAAGTTATGTTTGACTATTTAGTATAACGTAGTTTGAAAATCAAATTCCAATCATCAGCGATATGATGTATGCTAAAGTCTCGTTAACTTTCCAATTAAATCTAACTAATATGACTATGACATATATCCGATCCGATTATATATTAAGAGGTTTGCGGTTATACCCAATCGCACACATGAACATCGCAAAGTGCATCTTTTGGTTTATATCCTTATCCATGTAAAATAAATAGTTAAAGACTATTTAATTATAATCGGGAAGAACACACTAAAAAAATAAAAAGATAGCTAGTTACTCAAAAAATCTTATTTCAAAACCATTGTTGTTGTAGCGGTATTTTTAGGGAGATAAATAGTTCAACTTCAAAACTTGTATCCGGATTTAATGCGGATGAATTCCGAATTTTTATAAAAAAAAAATTTGGCTTGAATAAATGTTCTCTTAATCCATATGTGGTTTGGTTTATTTTTTTGTTTTGTTTAAAAACCAATTTCCGAGTAAAATGTTTAGTATGAACAATAACTGTATGCCAATTAAGCTTTCGAATCCCAAGCTTAGGATTAAGAATAGAAACTCGTAACTCACTTAGTCATGAACTGGCATTTAGTATGATTGGAAGAACTCAAAGGACTTGGCTGACATGACTGTCCTATAATTTTGTTTACGAATTTATTCATGTGAACTCTGATATTTCATTTTATTATTTAAAGTTTTACTCAAATTGTATATTTTATAAATAAGTATTTAGGTTATATGGGTTAACGAGTCAATGCATTAAATCTCGTCTTCTTTTAATGGTGAATGATTTCATAATATTATACATTTATGTCATAAGTTATACTAATTATTATTTTTAGGAAAATAATAATATAAATACAAATAGATTTTTAACCTTTTCATTTAATTATAACAAAATAATCTTATTAATAGTAATTACTTACAACAATACCTATTCTATTATAATTTCTTAATTATTAAAATTATTTACAAATTAATTATTTTACACATGTATATAATTATTTGTTTAAATACAATTATATATTCTAAGAATCATCAAATACCAAATAATTTACTCATTTACAAAATAAATATATATATATTTTTTTTTAATTTATGTGGTTATAAGAAGATGGATATTAGTAAAACTAGTAAAAACACAATAATTCATACGTGATTATAATTAATAACTGAATTACTAATAGTTAGAGTTTTGGTGGGTACTAAGCATTTTATATTTTATATATATTGTAATATTTTTATATGCTTTCAAAAAATTTGACCAAATGTCGAACCGAATAAAACTTCCACTCTTACATCTTAATGATATTCAGTTTTTTGGTTCTTAAGGAATTCATGGATTTTTTCTGCCGGCAACCGAGAAAGGAACATAGACTAACATTCGAGCACAAAGCAATTTTTTATTTTATTTTATTAATATCCTTTATAAAAACATGGATCTCATTTATTAATAACATTATAAGATAAGGATTAAAACATTGAGACCCAAGCAAACACTTAAATATTCTCACATAACCACCCTTGAAAATCTATGTAAACGCATGCTAAGCCTTCTTGTACGTCCCAGTCGCATGAGGGTACGCAAGGAGGAACTTGTGATCGCGCATGGTAGACGACCAACCAGTGATCGGTATCGTTCGCCTTAAAATGAAAATTACAGAAGAAAAGTGTGGAGGCTAATACATTATTTTTGAAATGAAATTGATATGTCTCTCCATCCTTCAAAGAGTGGGCCCCCAAATCATCATCTTTAGATTTACAATGAACTTGAAATGGGCATTCAGGACAATGCGCCTTGTTTGTGATCTTCACTGTCCTTACTGGAAAGACTTCGCGGAAGGTTTCTCCTTTGCAGCAAAAACTCGTCAAATGCAGGACAACTAAAAGGACAATGAAATGGGAGAACTTCATTTTTTTTTTTTTTTATATCGCTATTTGTTTGTGATTGTGTGTTATATCATATGCAACTTCTCCGTGTTTTTCATGTTTACTTGACTAGGAGCCATTAATATGACATTCATGAACAATTAATGTTAGAAGTAACAATAATACCATAAATTTAATACATTTATTGAAATAAGTCAATGGTAACATTAATTAACAAAAATAAATAATGCACCACATTTATAGCCCTTATCCCAAAATTTATTGAATTACGTCAATAATACCATTAATTGATCAAAGTAAATGCAACCGACTCGTTAGCACTCGGAGGATGCGGGATAAGTCGAGTTGATCTCATTCTTCACATTCTCGCTGGTTTGCCAAGCGATTTCCATGTGGCTGTCGGCATGATCAACAATCAACTCGCCACAATAAAACTTTCTGAGGTAGAGGCTGTTGGAAATAATTGCAGTTAAATAAAATTGAAATAGCGTCGAGCGGGTCTAAATGTCGAGCACTCGAGATGAACGGTCTATCCAATTACCGGGATTTGTTCTGATGTTAAAACGTTACGTAAAACAGTCATATTGATTATGTCTGTTATGAATATTAAATTCAATTTATTACCTTTCGGTTTAATTGCAATTTATGATACACGTGTTGGAATTGAATGATTCAATTCTTTGTCTCTCCACGCGTCTATAAATTGACGGTGCCTTCGACCTATTTCGACACACCATTGCAAAATGTCCTTCGAAAATCTCTCTAGAAACTATGAGTTTGCTTCCCGGTTTTTTCATTCCGCAAACTCAAATTTTCATGTTTCCCATCGTTTTATGTCGTGAGTCTTTCAGTATCGGAGTTCAAGAAGGTTCAGTTCGCCGGTGAACTTCGAAGTGCTATGGAGTTCTCGGTCACCCCGTTATATCCTGGGAAGCTATCGCCTAACGAACCTCAAGCACGTAGAGGAGGCGAATCAAGCTTTAAGGAGAGTGTCCAATGCATCTCGGGAACCGCGTATTGTTTTTTCTGTTTTACGGGATCAAGAACACATGATCGGATCAAAGCTACAAGTCGATACTCGTCAAATCAAATAATCTACTCGATAAGTATCATCGAATTTATTTGCTACTATTTTTGTTCATATAAAATATACCCAACAATCTTAAAGCTTATTTCTTGATTTTTGACGATGATGAGAATATAAACAGTGTTGTTGAAGAATACGTTGAGAGAAGTTTTGGTGCTGGAGTGTCGAACTTTAAGGATCTGATCGACGTGCGAATAATTCTATTATTTCTGGTGATATCACCTTCACTTATTTAATTCCTGCAGATTTAAAGAACAAGAAGAAGAAAAAGAGCTGCATAAATAAGCTGAACATAGAGATAGAACTCGGGCTACAACACAAAGACGGACAATACGCCCAGAAAAAATTTACGCAGTTTGACATTCTTACCATTCGGTGTAGTGTTTTTGGAGGTTCTGGACATTTTTTTTTTTTTGGAGATGTTGATGTGACGACCAGCTTGTGGTCAGCAATGCCACTGAAGTTGCAGGAATCGGAGCGGCCATCTGACCAGACAAAAGCTCCGGCAATGGCGCTCCTCTCGGCGATGGACTTTGTCGTGGTAATGTCTCATAAGATCACTATAATGCTATTAATTTGCATTAATGAGCTGTAATGTTTCCTTGAGAAGTTACGTTATTTTTGAGCTTATTGAGAAACGATGTTCATGGATCATTACGGCCAATGCAAATCAAATGCCAATTTTTATTTAGTTAGATCATTAATGTTGTGAGTATGGGTTGTTAATTTTCCTGGTATTATATATGGCATATGTATATGAAGACCTTCGTATCTTTATGTGGATAATGCCATATTTTCCTAAATTGTTTAGAGAAAATTGAACGGTGGGTTTATGGTAAAAAAATTATTTTACCTATTAAGACTTCAATTCTCTCTCCGATGAATCATTCTAGGAATGTATATTTATTGATGTGTGTAATTACTTTTCTTGAATACAAATAGTATAAGCTCTATATCCTTTGTCAACTGCTATTAGAGATTTAAATGCTCTACGTTTTCTTTTATTGAATTTGCTGATGTTACGCCAAGGATCTTGATGTGGTTGTACGAGGAATGAAGACCAAAAACGTATCTTTAGTAGTAATGGAGAATTTTGGTGAGTGGTGACTACTAATGAGCGTCATAATGTTCGACCTCACTGTCATTGTTTGGTGAGTTAATTATTGTTATTGTTCCTCAATTTACTCATTTATGATATTATTTCCTGATTAAGTGAGGGTTAATTAGTAGTGACTCAATATTGAGTTTGTTTCTTGTCATTGTGAGTTTTTGTTGTTACTATCCGATATATGCATTTATAAAGAGACAAATAATCCTTAAAAGAAGAGTGGTGGATATATATATATTTTGATGCATATAAATTTGTGGGTTGTGAAAATTTTCAAGTGTATGAATATTCTCATTGCATTAATTGTTTCTCTGTTAATATTCATATGTTATATTGTGGTCATACGTCGTGAGTTCCGATCACCTTGCATAAAAAATACTTCTAGAAGAGAAATTATGCTACTTAAGAATGAAAGCGATTATTGGAAAATATTTGCTGGCGTATAAGTATATAGAGTGGATTGAACTAATGACGCCTGTATGACGCTTGTCATTGAATATGTTTGAAGACGGGGAAAAGATAAAGGGTAAAAATATTTGATGCCGGACCTCGTGAAAGGCTGCTTACGTACCATTTAAAGGGATCAAGCCATCACGTAGTTCAAAGTGGAAAGTTAGAGCGCAGGGAGAATGAGAATTCTAGAGAGACAAGCTCTCATTTTAGAGAGAGAATTTCAAGTGTGGAAAAGTGTCCAAATGAGGGGGAGAAGCCTCCTATTTTTATAGCAAAAAGGTGGTGACTATTTCCCCCTGAATCAGGGAGATGATTGGTGTATGTCGTTCCTTGTTGACCAAGGAAAGGCCATGTCGCCATGCTCCTTTGTCGGGTGTAGTGGTCGTCATTCCTCTTAGTCTATTCCATCGTCCAAGTGCACTGCCTGCTCATATTTGATACGCTCGTTGGTAGCCTTGAGGGATGTCGAGATCATAACGCCTTGTCGCCGGTGGCCTTGACGGATGTCGAGATCGTAACGCCTTCTCGCTGGTGGCCTTGACGGATGTCGAGATCATAACGCCTTGTCGTTGGTGGCGTTGACGGATGCGAGATCGTAACGCCTTGTCGCCAGTGGTCTTGAGGGATTTCGAGATCATAACGCCTTGTCGCCGGTGGTCTTGATGGAGATCATAACGCCTTGTCACCGGTGGTCTTGAGGGATGTCGAGATCATAACGCCTTGTAGCCCGTGGTCTTGAGGGATGTCATCGCTTAACTGGCCGCACCGACCAGCTCTCAGGGATGTCCCTTTGTTTCGTCTTCGGGCCCGATCTTTCGGGCTTCGTTAGATGGGTTTGAAATTAAATGAGCCTTGACTTTGCTAACGGGCTTTGACTTTTGCCAATAAGGCCCAAATTTTACATATCTCTAAAATTGCACATAACAATTACATCAGAGTTTTTATATTTCATATGGTTGTTCAGTGTTAAAAAAATAAATTGGTATGAAATCAGTAGTTATTTTTTTAAGTCACTGAATTTCAAATCTTTTTTATTCCTATGTGATACTGGTACATGAGTTTGTATTTCTATCCCGAGGCTGACTTTTTTTTTCTCTCTTTCAATCTAAATAATACTTAAAAATAGGGTTAATTGCGGCAATAATGCACAACCTTTGATCAAGAGGGGTTTTAGGTCCCCAACCTTTCAAAGTGTGGGCAAAAATCCACAACGTTTGTTGAATGTAAAATCTGTTGGTCCTTCTGTTAGGGATGTTAACTTCTGCTGACGTGACATCGTTAAACTGCCAAATGGATTGCCAATTTGTAGTATTAATTACATAACCTAATTAATAAGAATAAATTTAAATATTTTAATTATGATTCAAAAAATAAATTAAAACTTTAAATTAACGAGCAATACTTATTTAACGCGTAGTTCTTATTTTTGAACTCGTGATTCAATATTATTCACATCTTTACTATGTCATTTTTTTAAATTACAATTGTTTTCAATAATCGGTCGTTTTTTCAAAATTCTAGTCGTTTCTAATAAACCGTCGTTATGTAATCTTTGCAATTTTGCCGTGTTTAATAATCCGTCGTTTTTCAGAAAATTTACTCATGTTCAAATGAAGACCTGTTAGATTTTTGGGGGGAGTAAAACTTATTTATTTAATTTAAAGTATTAATTTTTTTGAAACATAATTAAAATACGATTTAATTTGTTCTTATTAATTAAATTATACAATTAATATTACAAGTTGGCAGTCCATTTGGCAGTTTAACGATGCCACATCAGCAGAATTTAACATCCCTAACGGAAGGACCAACAGATTTTACATTTAACAAAGGTTGTGTATTTTTGCTCACACTTTGAAAGGTTGGGGACCTGAAACCCCCTCTTGACCAAGGGTTGTGCATTATTGCCGCTATTAACCCACTTAAAAATATAATTTTATTAAAATTAGTGGAGAAGTTAAGGAAGGAT
Source organism: Parietaria judaica (assembly GCA_954871525.1). Taxonomy (NCBI): domain Eukaryota; kingdom Viridiplantae; phylum Streptophyta; class Magnoliopsida; order Rosales; family Urticaceae; genus Parietaria; species Parietaria judaica. The sequence goes on along the minus strand of OX940865.1, from coordinate 10,551,365 downwards.
TTTATACTATAAAAGAAGTCATATTGTCATGTATGTAGGAACTAGATCTAGCTAGATCTCAATTTTTTTGTTGTTGTTGGTGAATTTAATTTTGCACAGAAAGTGGTATTAAAGCTGGATTTGCATGATGACAAAGCCAAGCAAAAAGCTTTGAATACTGTCTCTACTCTTGGATTCCAGGTAAGTGGAATTCCTTTTATTAAATAAAGGAGTTTAATTTTAGTATAAAGTAGGGGTGAGCATGGGTTGGGTTGGGCCGCCCCGACGCTTTTTATGAACCCGATCCGATCACTTCGGGTTCTTAAAAAAAGCCCGATCCGACTCAAGCAGATAGCAAGAGCTTCTTTAAGGATTTGGAAGTACGGTAGGTAAGTATTTTATTTTTTATTTTTTTGCATTTATCTATTTTTTATAATTAAAACATATAGTTTTATTATGAAATTTGAATTCTAATTTATTTATTTAATTATTATGTTAATTAGTATTTTAGAAAAATGTACGTGTGAGTGTATAAAATATTTTTCTTTATTTTTCTTATAACTTTTTCTCTTTTGACTCAACTGTCGTTTTAATAGTGTTGGTATTTTTGTTATTACTTACTCTCTTGTTTTTAATTTAAACTGTATGATTTAACTCTGATTTGAAATGCTAAAAAAACACATACAACCATTCAATTTAAAAAAACGAAATACAAATTTTCCAATTTTCAATTTCAAAAAACTATGTTAAAGGGATAAAATATAAAACCTAAAAACTATTTTAAAGTAAAAAAAAAAAATTTGTTTCGGATAATTTCTCATCATCTTAAATATTATTTTGAAAGCCTTGAAACTAAGAAGCTGTGTAAATATTTCTCTTTATCTTTAAACAAAGATTAAGTTGTACAATTTAGAGAAAAGATGAACGAATTGTGATATGTACTTTTAGCTCACACAAAATGTTTTTCGTTCGTACTGTAGGTAAGAAATCTATGATATGATTTCGTAGTGGATTGGACGGTGACGGTGGACGATGTGCGAGGGATTGGGTGAATGGGTAATCACTGTGAAGACGTTTTCCGCATATTTATTCCGTACATGTTCTTAGTTTTAAAAAGGGGATCCCTGATAAATATTTTTTCTACGTACGTAATTACTTACTTTACTTAAAGTTATAAAAAAATGGCCAAGTATTTTCAAATAATTTTAAAGTAGTCAGTAGGTGACGGCTTCGAAAAAGTCGGGTCGTTACAGTTGGTATCAGAGCAGTGATCTTGCCATCCTACCTCGCATGTCATCTACAAGGTCATCTGTCACAATCCATGTAAGTTAACAATTATTCATATTGATTAGTTCCTACTTACTTGTATAGATATATTTTTTTACAATAAGCGATAATATTGCTAGCAACTTGATAGCTAAAAATGAAGGATTTCGATGTCATCTTAGGCATGGATTTCCTTGGAAAGTATAATGCAGTTATAGATTGCCATCGACGAAGGGTGAACTTTCAGCCACCCGATGGAAAGAAGTTTAAGTTTGAAGGGAGGTTACTAAAAAGGCTCAAGATGATGATTTCAGCAATGCGAGCTCAAAAGATGTTAGCACCATGATGCACAGGTTCTCTAGCTACAACGAACCATAAGTCAATGGAAGACAAGATACAATTGGTCGATGTTCTTATTGTACGGGACTTCGAAGACATTTTTCCATAACAACTCCCTGAAATACCGCTTCAGCGAGAAATGTCTTTTGAAATAAAGATCTTGCAAGGGACAAGACCTATTTCAAATGCACCATATCGAATGACGCTATCTAAGTTGAAAGAGCTCCAAGATCAGTTGAAAGAACTTTTAGAAAGAAAGAAAATAATTCATACGCCCTAGCCATTCTCAATGGGGCGCACCAGTGTTGTTCGTGAAGAAGAAAGACAGATCATTTCGTATGTGTATTGATTACTGGGGGCTTAACAAGACGACGATAAAAAAATATCCACTTTCAAGGACTGACGATCTATTTGATTAACTTAAGCATGCCACCGCGTTTTCTAGGATCGACCTTCGGCCAGGATATCATCAGTTGATGGTGTCAGAGGAAGAACGACTTTTCAGACTCGATACGGTCATTATGAATTCACTGTCATACCTTTCGGACTTACAAAGGCACAAACATTTTTCATGGATCTTATGAATCGGGTATTTAAGGAATTCTTGGATAAATTCGTTATTGTTTTCATTGACAACATTATTATATACTCAAAGAATCCTGAAGAACATGAAGAACATTTGACCATCATCCTGATGACGTTGAACAAGCATCAACTATTTGCTATGTTATCTAAATGTGAATTTTGGCTGGATAAAATTCATTTTCTTGGACATGTAGTTTCAGCAGAAGGGGTTTCAGTAGACCAGCAAATGTCGAAGCGGTAAATGATTGGAAGGCGCCAAGGAGTGTCACGGAGGTTAGAGTTTTCTCGGTCTAGCGGGTTATTATCGAAGATTTGTGGAAGGATTCTCCAAGATTGCAGCTCCATTTTCAGCTCTTATTCGTAAGGGAAAGAAGTACGAATGGTGTTAGAAGTGCGAAGAGAGTCTTCAAGAGCTGAAGAGAAGATTGACGACTGCCCCAGTGCTCACTATTCCTTCAAGCAATGAACCATTAGTGATCTTTAGCGACGCTTTTAAAACGGGGTTAGGAGCTGTACTCATGCAAAATGGAAAAGTTGTTGCCTAGGCTTCTCGGCAATTGAATGTGCACGAAAAAAATGGCCAAGTATTTTCAAATAATTTTAAAGTAGGCAGTAGGTGACGGCTTCGAAAAAGTCGGGTCGTTACAATATTTGTGAACTACGATCACTCAGTGAACGTGATATAGTTCGTCTTTATGCATGTTGACAAAAGAATATATTCACAAGTTCGTGACACGTTATCTGATAGAAAATGGAAATTTTTAGTTTCATTTTTTTCCTAACTTTGTCTTTGTGATCTATGCGGTTCCAAAACAACTTTATTGTAAAAGTATTTATATAATTATAATTTATATCACTATATGTGCATACGGTGTACATACAAATTCTACAATGCTAGCAGTTATTTAGAAGAGACAGATATGATTTTTTTATTTTTTTTTATAATAGTTATATAAGAAATAATATTTGAATTTTGAGTAGATAGACAACTATGAAACCTACGCTATAAGAATATAGTTTCATATTATAATTTTCTATGTGGGAGAATTTAGTGAAATGTTAAAATCTCTCAACCTAAAAGTTATTTCTTTTTATAAAATATGTCAAAAGTTAAGTGATCTCTACCAATTATCTTATTGACTGAAATTAAGAAAATACAAACATCCTACTAATAACAATAAATAAAAGGAGATATATATTTTCAAGAAACTTTTTCTGTGACACATGTGGGAATACTAGCTCTTTGCTTTTGTTTGTATGATTGTATCCGGATTATTGTATACATTGAAGAATAAAAATAGATTAATTTTTTTTTAATTTCTAATATTACATTAATTTGGAAAATCCTACATATCAAGCAATGTATATTCATTTTCTTGTTTGGGTTAAGCTCTTTTATGAGTAAATAGCTTGATTGCATTTTATAATATCATAGTGCTTTCATATCATTTGATTATATACATAACACGAGGGAATTGTTTTAATAAATACAATATTTTATACTTTTGATAAAGAAATATGAAATATGTTAATTAGTATTTTAGAAAAATGTACGTGTGTGTATATGCCCTAAATTATGTGAAGTATATGATGTGTAGTACTAGACGTTAATATATGCACATGGATACTATATTTATTTTAACTAGTGGTAACCGAAGTGCGGTGACGATACCGTATCGATTCTAAACTTTTTGAAGTCTATTAATTTTTGTGTACTTGCATATTTTAAATTCAATAATGTATCATAAATGGTCAAATATGTTGGTAAATTTAGTTAGAACTATTTACTAAATTTGCAAAAGCTGAATTGAAATCCTGAATTGAAATCCTGGCTCCGCCGGGATAATGGTTGCAAAAGCTCAATTGGTTAAAAAAGAGAGTAAAAAAGAAAAATAATAATTTCATCTAATCTAATAAAAAAAATTAAGACGAATTGTTGAATTTTTGTAGAAAAATTAATAAAAATATACTAAAAAAAATATAATACTATGTTATACTCTGACTTTTTTTTTTGTCTCTATTAATCTTAAGAATAATACTATGTTAAAAATATAATCCTATTAAAATTAGTGGAGAACTTAAAGAAGGATTGTATACCGACAAAAACACTAAAAATGAAGTCATATGTTCACTTTATAATAACATAAAAAAAAAATTACAAATTTAAAATGTAATATAGTTATTTGTATAAAATCATAACAAATAATAATCACAAAATTTAAAATTATACTGATCACAAAATTTTAAAATTTAAATTTTGTAATCAGTATACTAAAGCTACATTTCATTTCTTCTCTCCAAGGTGATCTATATGATATGAAAACAATAGTTGTTCTGTATGACTCTAGGGTAAAATAAACTTACATATCTCTTTTGCTCACATGTAAGATCAATGCAAGAAGATGAGTAACTAATACGTTCTTAACAAAATTATTTTATTTATTATCAATCTGGGGCTTTGGACAATTATTCTTATGAGAATTTTTAAGGCTCTTCTATTTTTACATCATCATTTATTTGATATTTTGTTAACCTCAACGAATAATCATAAAATATTTAATATTTTTCTAAATTAATCTTCAATGTCATTAACCAAAAATTTACAATTATTGAATTTAATGTGGATGTTGATCTATATTTTTTTAGTTAAAATTTAATAGCTAAGTAACAAATTTGGTAAATAGTCTAACTAAATTTACCAACGTATTTGATCATTTATGATAAATTATTGAATTTAAAATATGCAAGTACACAAAAATTAATAGATTTCAAAGAGTTTTGAATTGATACGGTATCGTCACCGCGCTTTGGTTACCACTAGTTAAAATAAATATAGTATCTATGTGCTTATATTAACGTCTAGTACTAAACATCTTATACTTCACATAATTTAGGCATATACACACGTACATTTTTCTGAAATACTATAACATATTTCATATTTCTTTATCAAAAGTATAAAATATTTTATTTATTAAAACAATTCTCTCGTGTTATGTATATAATCAAATGATATGAAAGCACTATGATATTATAAAAGCAATCAAGCTATTTACTCATAAAAGAGCTTAACCCATACAAGAAAATGAATATACATTACTTAATCTGTAGGATTTTTCAAATTAATGTAATATTAGAAATTAAAAAATTTAATCTATTTTTTTCCTCAATGTATACAATAATCCGGATACAATCATACAGACAAAAGCAAAGAGCTAGTATTCCCACATGTGTCATAGAAAAAGTTTATTGACAATATATCTCCTTTTATTTATTGTTATTAGTCGGATGTTTGTATTTTCTTAATTTCAGTCAATAAGGTAATTGTAGAGATCACTTAACTTTTGACATACTTTATCAAAAGAAATAACTTTTAGGTTGAGAGCTTTTAACATTTCACTAATATCTTCCACATAGAAAATTATAACATAAAACTATATTCTTATATAGCTTAGGTTTCATAGTTGTCTATCTATTCAAAATTCAAATATTATTTCTTATATAACTATTATTAAAAAAAAACCATATCCGTCTCTTCAAATAACTGCTAGCATTGTATAATTTGTATGTACACCGTATAGACATATAGTGATATATTTATATAAATACTTTTACAATAAAGTTGTTTTAGAACCTCCTAGATCATAAAGACAAAAGTTAGGAAAAAAAAAGAACTAAGGTGGCGTTTGGTTAACTATTTTGGGAAACCAGTTTTGCAATTTGGTTTCAGAAACCAGTCTGAGAGTTTAGTCTACCAAACCAGTTTGGGAGTTTGATTTTTGAAACACTGTTTGGTTAGTCTTTTGTTAATCACTAGTTGAATTTAAATGAAAAATGCAATAAAATGCAATTTATGTTACTAAAAAGAAAATATATTTTATTTGAAAGTAATATATAATAATATTATGTCTAAAAAATATTTTTCATAATACAAAAATTATTCGTATTTCATGACTCTTATTACATATGTTTAAATTATGTAATATAAAATAGTAAATATTCTGTTTCAATAGTTTATATCATTGTAATTAAGTTAGTATTTAATAATATATACAATTTAAGTATAATTGTTAATGTGATAGTAATCTTATTAAAATTTATAATTATACATAAAAATGGTTTTAATAATTTATCATATAAGTTAATTTCATAGTTAATATCTTATTATAAATAATATAATAATATTATAGAAAGATAGTACATTATTATTGTTTTATTTTGTATGATTAAGTTGAATACCAAAGACAGAAAACAACTTCAAGTCGTTTTCTGTTTTCCTTCATTAAAATTTCAGTGGTCTGCGAGACCGGTCTCAGAAAACAGAGACAACTGGCAACCAAACGTGTTCTGTGAAACCAATATGACACTGTTTGAAACCAAAACCAGAAGTTGGTCTCGGAGACCATAACCAAATGCCCCCTAAATATTTCCATTTTCTGTCACATAACGTGTCATGGACTTGCGATTATATTATTTTGCCAATATCTAGAAAGACTAACTATATCACGTTCACTGAGTGATCGTAGTTCACAAATATTGCAAACAAAGTAAACAATTAATTAATTAATTAATTAAAACAACGAACACAACAAAGATCAGGAGCCAAATAAGCAACAGTACTAAGAAATCAAGGATTAATCATCATACAGATTTTTACAACTATGCAAAGCAAGCATAAGAATATGACCTTTAAAGCCTACTCAATAGAAAATTTTATCCAAGTTTTTAAAAATTCATTTATCTATATATTATATTTTAACAGAGTAATATCATCATGCAAAATTATTATCAAGTGTCCATATAAATTACATATAACAATTCGTTCATCTTTTCTCTAATTTGTACAACTTAATTTTTGTTTAAAGATAAGAGAAATATTTACACAGCTTCTTAGTTTCAAGGCTTTTCAAAACAATATTTAAGATGATGAGAAATTATCCGAAACAAATATTTTATTTTTTACTTTAAAATAGTTTTTAGGTTTTATGTTTTATCTTTAACATAGTTTTTGAAATTGAAAAATTGCAAATTTGTATTTTCGGTTTTTTAAATTGAATGGTTGTATGTATTTTTTTAGCATTTCAAATCAGAGTTGAATCATACAGTTTAAATTAAAAACAAGAGAGTAAGTAATAACAAAAATACCAGCACTATTAAAACGACAGTTGAATAAAAAAGAAAAAAGTTATAAGAAAAATAAAGAAAAATATTTTATACACACGTACATTTTTCTAAATACTAATTAACATAATAAATAAATAAATTAGAATTCAAGTTTCATAATAAAACTATATGTTTCAATTATAAACATATAGATAAATGCAAAAAAATAAAAAATGCATACCGTACTTCCAAAACCTTTAAGGAAGCGCTTGCTAGCTTGAGAATTTCAGAGAGACAACCTTTAAGGATTTTCTATTTTTGTATGTAAGTTATGATTTTATAAAAATAACTATTACATTTAATTTGTACTTTTTTATGGCTTTATAAAGTGAACATATGACTTCATTTTTAGTGTTTTTGTCGATATACAATCCTTCTTTAAGTTCTCCACTAATTTTAATAGGATTATATATATTTTTAACGTAGTATTATTCTTAAGATTGATAGAGACCAAAAAAAAAAAGTCAGAGTATAACTTAGTATTATATTTTTAGTATATTTTTATTAATTTTTCTACAGAAATTCAACAATTCGTATTAATTTTTTTATTAGATTAGATGAAATTATTATTATTATTATTTTACTCTTTTTTTTAACCAATTGAGCTTTTGCAACCATTATCCCTTACTATTATATTTGTAATGAAACGATTTCTTTCACCACGTAAACTTAGTATAAAGGTTATATATATAGTTATCACTCGTAACGACCCAACACGTTAGTGTTACAGAGATTTTTGAGGTATTATTCTTTTCTCAACAGATTCAACAACAAAATGACAAAAAGACCCCTCTATTGAAAAAGTTTTATTTAATAAAAATCCAATAGAGAATATTTAAGATGAATAAATAATACCAAAAAGAGCACCAACCACAACCCTAAGAATTATTAACATATTTTTCTCTAAGTGTTCATTTCTGGTAATTCTTGCAATACTCATTCGTTCATTTCTGGTAATTCTTGCAATACTCATTCTCTCGCCTCTATTTAATTAGATAACTTATTTCACTAAGAAGAGAATTAAATGGCTTTATACTAAAATTAAACTCCTCTATTTAATAAAAGGAATTCCACTTACCTGGAATGGAAGAGTAGAGACAGTCTTCAAAGCTTTTTGCTTGGCTTTGTCATCATGCAAATCCAGCTTTCATACCACTGTCTGTGCAAAATTAAATTCACCACCAACAACAAAAATTGAAATCTAGCTAGACAATATGACTTCATTTTTAGTATTTTTGTCGATATAAAATCCTTCTTTAAGTTTGAAGAAAAGAAAAAGTCAGCATCGGGATAGAAATACAAACTCATGTACCAGTACCACATTATAGGAATAAAAAAGATTTGAAATTCAGTGAGTTAAACATAACTACTGATTTCCTAAACATTTTTTTTTTTTAAACACTGAATTTTTACGTTATAAAATCAGAGGCCATATTAAAAAAGAGGAGTGTCCACGAATACACTAATTTTTCTGCATAACTTTGCATGAAGTCGAAAAGGACTTTAAAGAATCATAATTAGAAGAGAGAGGGAATAAAATCCTAACCTTATTGCTTTCTTGTTTTCCATCTCATTCCAAGTCACCACCGTCGGCTTCTACTCCTGGGACAACTCCGGCTTATACTACACCGTCACATTCGAAGTCACCGCCATCGGCTACTACTCCGGTGACATCTCCGTCAAACTCTCCACCGTCATGACACCACCATCAGCTTCTCCGGGGACAACTCCAGGGAATTCTCCACCGTCTCAGTCGCAGTCACCACCATCGGCTTCTTCTCCGGGAACGACTCCGGGCAGTTCTCCACCGTCTCTGTCGAAGTCACCACCGGCGGCTTCTTCTCCGGGAACAACTCCGGGAAGTTCTCCACCGTCTCAGTCAAAGTCGCCACCGTCGGCTTCTTCCCCGGCGAATGCTCCCCCTTCTCATTCGAACACTCCACCGTCTGGTACTTCTCCGGCTTCATCTTCAGCGTCTAATACACCACCATCGCACTCTTCACCCGGATCTCCTGGCACATCCCCGTCAAATTCTCCACCGTCTGGTGCTTCTCCGGCATCATCTCCGGCGACTAATGCACCACCATCGAACTCTTCATCACCAGGTTCCCGTGGGGAAACTCCGGCAAATTCCCCATCGTCTTAATCGAACACGCCACCGATGGCTTAAGAATGTATATGTACTTTTAACCACTTAAGAATGTATATGTACTCAGCATACTATATCTTATATATATCTAGGACATACTATATCTTAAGAATGTATATATATATATATTATATATATTTATTAAAGCTGCAATTTGATGGTTATTTGTGCGGAATATGTTTATTTTGGTGGGAGGTTTCTAAGGTATATAGTTTGTAGTAGATAGTGTTTGTAGAATTAGAATATGTAGAAATTGAGAAGAGAGAGTTTTGATAGAATTTTTGTTTATTGATTCTTACACACCCCACCACCTTTTTATATAGAGGTTGTACAAGATTCTAGAGTGTTGTTCTAAATCCTAGATTACAACACTCTAGATACTTATAATTTCTAGTCTAGATAGTTTCTAGATTTTTCTATACTAGTATGCTTTCTAATTGCATTCTAGAGTATTTTATTTTTAGATTTTTCTAAACACTTATTCTTTCTCAGTTTTTACATATATCTAAGACACACTAAAATATTCTATAATGTAGAAATGTGCATCAATTTTAACAATTTTTTTTTTCTTTCATGTTAGCTGATGTCATTTATTCTGTTACCTAATACGCATTTTTGCATATATTCGTCTTCTAATATAGTCACTACTTTCTTTAGAAATGCTTGTAAGTTGATTCGTATTCCAATAGTTAATGACTAATTACTTCTATCTTGTCATTCTTGGCTCTTGCATCTTAAAAATAAAAGTATTCTACAAATTTAACATTAATGAAACAACATTTAAAGCTTCAATGACCTCTTACAAACGTTAGAGGAGTAACATTAGTCGAATTTGAAATTTAAAACGTAGCTGCTAATTATAAATTAATAATTACAATGATAACTCGAAGCTGATATGCAATTTCGTAATTGTTTTTTTTTTTGAGGGACAATTTCGTAATTGTTGATTATTATATTCCATACATAACTCCATGCTATTTTAGTGGTACCACCGGTAAAACAAAATGAATGTTATCTCTAAGATTCACTCATTAGATTATTTGTTACTTGTTCCTTGTTCAACCAAATAACTCATGGGACTTATAACTCTTTGTGTGATTAATGTGAAAAAAATTTCTAAAATTCTAAATTTCTAATTTTTTTATTTAATTTATCTAATAAAACATTGTTAATTTTTGTATATTAAATTTCACAAATTTATTTTCATTAAAAATATCAAAGATAAATATATTCAATATTTATCTATAAATATAGTATGGGGATTAAAGACCTATATGTGTTAATTAAGTTAATAATATAATTGAGCAATTTGCTCTGAGGATAATTTTTTTCTTAAATTTTGAAAAGAATTTCAAAACTAACCTAAATAATATCAGCCAAAAAAATTATTTTATCTTATTTCTTTCTACACTGTGATTCCTCGAATCTAATAAGGAGCAGTTGTTATTGTAGAATCTTGAGGAGTGAATTGTTGTGCACGGAATTACAAGACACGTTTCAAATTTTTTTTTTTTTAAAGTAACTTTACATGAGAATTCATATTTAAAATAAATTATAATATTTTGACTTATTCTCTACTGCTATTATATATGCAGGACCATACCCATTGTTGAGTTTGATTTTGATTAACATCAAGATACTTTTTAATGTCGACACAAAATCAAATGAAGTAACTTGTTTTATATTTTCGATCAAATGTAAAAATAATAGTTGTGTGCTACGCGGGAGAAGAAAAAAAGTGCATTTGGTGCGGCACTTTTTTCTACAAAGTGCATTTGGTGTAACACTTTGTAGAACAAAAGTGCATTTGTTATACGTCTTTGTTTTATAATTCATAATTAAAAATAAAAATTTATAATTCATAATTTTTATTAAAAATTAAATTTTATAAAATGTATGATATATGTTTTTTAATTTATAATTAATAATTAAAAATAAAATATTTATTAGAGTTCTCCAATAATATTATAAATATTGTTTTATCGACACCGCGCGCGCAGTGCCCTTCCACTTATAAATAATTCCACTAATACATAAATGAGTTGAGATGAAAAAACAACCCACAAAAGGTTCAAACAAACTATGATTTGATTCTCATAACAGAAAGAAAAGAGCACCACCAATAAAGAAGAAATGGAAATAGAATATATAAAAAAACAGTTTTAGTTAATTAGTGAAAAAGGTTCCATAATACTCAAGTTGAACTAATTTAATATTTTTGCAAATTTTGGTACTAAATTCACCAATTGTAATATTTTATCAATTTATTTAGCTTCTCTTGTGAAAATTAGTGGGGACATATCACTAATGTTGAATTATCGTATGACTACTAAGCCTAATTAAACACATTTCAATCCTTTTGGAGTCATTATATTTATTTATTTATTATATTCATTCCTAGTTTATTCCATAATTATTCTGATTCACAATATACTCGTGGTTATATCAATTCCTTGTAGAAAAAAAAATGCTGAGAGGGATGGATTTTCGTGCCATGGCATAACAAAGTTTTTTGGATGCCATTCTCGAAATTCCGAATGGAGCAATGGCGACTATACTATTATTGGTCATTGGAAGCGAGTATGTGCTCAATAATTATGATATTACCGTCTTATTTGTAATGTCATTACGCATTTTATTTGCTAAACATTCGAGTTCCTTCACAATGTACTATACCGAACTTGCAAGGCGCCAGGAACTTGATCCAAGTTCACCAGGAGGTACGATTCTGAAGGATTTCTTCGGCCCTGCATTACATTTTATTGTGTATTATTTAGCTTGTCTTCCACCGTTGTTTGCCGGTGTTTGGGTGGAAAACCACTTTATAAGGTTGTGCGCGATAACAACGTTGGTCGTGTTGGAGATAGTAATGGCCGCGACGTTGATAGCTCTTCTGCATAAGGGTCCAATTTTGGGCCACATTATTCAGCATTTGTCCATGGCTGTAATTTATTACTGCATATCATATTTAGTCGCATATAGTTTGAGGTACCAAAAAAAGCATGATTGGGTACATAGTAACTAGTAATGAAAGTATATAGGAATTTCAATGTATTAGTATTGTGTGTAATGAGTTATGTCTTGTTTGAGTTATGTAATGGTGATGTTAAAGAAAATATATTCGTGTAATATACTATAAATCAATTTTCATTGCCATGGTTACTATTTTGATATTCTTATCTTAAAAAGTCATGATTAGCCTTTAGATGATTTAATAAGTATTAACCCGAGCCGTAATACACGATGATTTATTCCACAATAAACTGATCAAATTAAAGAAAGCCTCTACTAAATATGAGCTTCGGAAAAAAAAAATGCACCGATAAAGGCGTAAGCCAAACAGTGTCTTTTAGTCTAAAAAAGAGGTTGATGTACGAAATGCTCATTTTTTTACAATTTTCTTGAAAATAAATACAACTATTGATTGTTCAACTGTAAGTATTTCTACCTAAAAACAACTTTGCATTTGATAAAAAATACAAATGATTTCATCAATCTATATTTACTTTCAGATTTTTTTTCTTCATAATGTATTGGAAAGAGTTGGCTAAAAGACCTTATCTGAGACGTCGTTTCGCTCGGTACCCTCGTGATAACATTTCATTTCTTTTTTACTCTAATAAATACAAATTGCAAGTTCTCGTTTATTTGTGACCCAGTATTTTGTAAAACTACTAATTTGCCCTTTGATAGTTAAGCGGTTTATTTATTACATTTTCTTTTCGTTTTTTTTTTCAAACATATTCTCGCTTCTTCTCCGTGATTACTTCACTTCGACGCTGTCTATTCCCAAGGTCCTCTCTTCTGACTCCGAATTTTATCTCTTCTCCATCATACCCCTCGTTCTTATGTTCTGTTCATTCTGATTCGAGAACAACTTTGAGCAACAAGGATTTCTTCTCTTTGAATTCCCGGCGAAGGACGATCCTTTCACCGACGAGTTTCTCCGATCATCGTCTTCATCCTCTCCAAAGCCACATAAATGGAGGTAAATATTTATTCTTTGAGAAGCCTATGATTTGCGAACTGTTTTGACTCGTAATGATGTTAGGGTTTACTGATTTTACATGCAATATACTATATTGTGTGGTTTACGAAGAAGAACAATGTAGGGTTGGTTCTGTACCTATTACAGAAATACCGCTATCTATTTACGCTCTGTTCACAGAATACCGCTAGTAGTGCACCGTTGGTACGAATATACTACAATACCGCTATGTTTATTAGAATTGGCGCTAGCTATCTATTTACACCCCGTTGTATATTACCGATAGAGGTTTGTCGTTGCTCCCTATATACTGCATTACCGCTATTTCTAATAGAATCTAATCTAGTTATGATTTGCTTCTTGTCCGAAATAGTTAAGTAATGTCCTCTGGACGTCCGAAATAACTATTTTCGAAGAAGTCAGTGGAAATGATGCATGCAATAAAAAACGTGATTTGGTTGATGTTAGTCGGAAAACGGCCTTACAAGAGATTTATGTACGAAGAACCAATAGCGGAATTATAATGCAAAGAGTGTATGGAGTAATGATCACTAGGTGTCTGCTATCCATTTTAGCATTCCCGCTAGATATTATATCATTACCTCTGTATATCTTATAATTACCGCTATATTATTTAATCATTACAGCTAATTGGTATATGTAGCTATATTGCATAGTTTATTCTTGAATATCTTATTCAAACATTTTTCCAATATGCTGTAATTATGATTTTTATTAGCCTTCGAGTATGCGTCGTATTATCGTAAGCTCGGACTTGTACCACATTCGAATGGAGACCGATGAAGAGAACTTTTGTCAGATTACTGATCTGATCAAGCCACGACTGAGCGGAGAGGAGTTTCAGTGGTTTCGGGGTACCCAATTTGAGCCTCTCTTGGATGTCCCCACTTTATTTTAGTATTCTAGAAGAGTGATCAAGACATTGTTTTCCAGAATCACAGAATTACAAAGGGAATGGGAGATGTGAATGTCGGTGAATCAAGCTCCACTACGATACTCCATTCACGAGTTTTTCATCATCACTGGGGTCTGGATTGTGAAAACATTGCAGACTTGTTTTGTGGAAGGGACATCCCCCATTGAAGAACATAACTCATATGAACAACTAACTCTTTAGATTTGAACTCATGTAAATCTTCTAAAAATCGTAAAAATGAGTAAATATCAAAGAAGAAAAAAATGCATGATTCATACATATCTATGATTATAACTCCTAAATTTACCAAAAAGTAATTTGAAGAAATTCGGAGAAAAAGACTTAAATCAAAACTTTGAAAACTTTTTCCAAATACACGATAATCAGTGATAATAACATGATTTAGCGAAAATCCATAAGCTTACCAGCTCGAAAATCGCCCAAATGCACAATATTTGGCTTGAGAGCGGTGAGAAGAATGGAGAAGTAGGGTTTGGTTCGATTTTCGGCAAAAAAAAAAAGTTCCATTTATACCTAACCTAATATTTTTTTAATTGCATCAAAAAATACCTCAAGTTTACACAGCAAAAAACGATAATCCATTGGAAAAGCATTTAGATTATCTCGATTATCTGCGATAAGCTACCAAAACGACAACTAGTGTAGTGGATTATTTACCAGTAAACATCGGTGAGACCGATAATCGTCGATTATCCACGATAAGTCGAACCTTGCATATATGTATATAAATATTGGACAAAGATACATTAGTTTTTGTTTATAGATTTGATAAATATACTAAATAATATTACTGTTATATGCATTTTTAGTAACATATAAAGATTGGGTCCCCTTATTTTGGCAAAAATCAAAGCCCGCCAACAAAAGTCAAAGTCCATCACCAAAGTCAAAGACCAGAGGCCGACGAACCAAGACATTGGCGAGGCCCGGAGTCAAAAAGACGAATAAGACGAAGTTCTTGAAAGGTCGACGAGGCGACAAGGCCGACGAAGCGACGAGGCATTTAGTATATAAAAATTTGCTAGAAACAAATATTTTTCATTACACTAATGTCTAGTTTTACGTTGTAATTAAAATTTAGTATTTTTTAAAACTTTATTTTACAAAACATAAAACACTAAAGTTGTAGATATATCTCTCATCTTTACAAAAATACTAAAATTGTACATCGAGGAGGAATCACATGCAGACGGTCAAGTGACGAAAAACGTGAAAAAAATCTAACGGAATCAAATTAAAGTACAATAGCCGTTGAAAATAAATATTATGTATATAACCCATAGCCAATCAAACATTGAGTATATTAGCCGCAATTTTAACCTATTAAAAAACTAAGATTATATACAGAGAATATATATATATTATTACTTCCTATTCGAATTCCCAGACAACCTAACATCACATGCACACTATAATAAATATATTAATATATAATAAAACACGCATGATCAAAAAGAATATAAGCTATCATATACAAAGCAAACTGTCAAGTTTGTGGAAGTATGTCAATATATATAGTGTAAAATAAGTATTCCTGTCAGATTCAGCTTTTCAAGATACAATACAGGCTTCTTTCAAAAAAAAGAAAAAAGATACAATACAGGCTAGACATTAAAGAGTTAAGAAACAAATTGCGAGAGAGATAACGTGTACTAAGCGAGATAAGAGACAATACAGTAAATTACTGTGTCACGCGTCTTGAACCAAGGAATTCAACGGAAATCTAAAAATAAACCTTATATAGAGAGTCTCTCTCATGACCCGAGACCAAGAAAAAAAACTCTCTACATTTTTCTTTTCAAAATTCAAACCAGAGAGTTCTTCCTTTTCATGGCGATTTTTTTTTTCTAAGACTTTTAAGGTTCCTTCTTTGTTATACTCGTAGGTACGCAAAGCGCTTTATGATTGTAGTAAAAATAGTTTCTACGAGTATTTAAACGAAGAAGCAAGTTTCAAAATTTTAGGAAAAAGAATTGATGAGGACGGAGATCTTTTACCAATCAATATATCCTGGAAAAGAGAGAGTAAGAGGGTCGTACCGTGTCACGTCAAAGACGCTTTTGTTAAAGCGATTCGCCTACAGGATAAAACAGTGCAACAATTGTCTTCACAACGGCGAACTGAACCCGCAAAGATCTAACCCAGGTATATATATATATATATATATATATATATATATATATATATGTGTGTGTGTGTGTGTGTGTGTTTGTATATATGTACAATTAATATAGTGTTTTTTACCTTTGCACGGAGTGAAAACGAAAGTGCAAAGTTCAGAGATAATATCTGAAAGTTCAAAAATAAGCTTTTCTTGGTGTGTCGAAACAAAGTCGAGGAGCTTCTAATTTATAGTTGTAGTATGAGATTGTGCATGTATTGAAAAACGTTTGAGCATTGATTTACATTCAAATCATACTCAGAACTCTTTCTGAATAGTAGTATTTACTATGAAACGAATATTCTTACGTTATTTGAAATCAAATAAAAATCTGGTTGTTTTCATATACAACATAGTGCATACGTTTTTTATCACTCTTGATTCTCAGTAATTGCAGCTTTTCATTTTAGGTATTACGTTTTTTCCTACAGATAATAAATTAATGGCATAAAAAATCAAATCATTGAACAATCATGGCGATACTATTTAGTAACAATATTTACATAGTAGATATTTCCCATATATATAGTTACAAGTTGAAAAAAATTATAATATATTCTCTCAATTGTTTTAGCAAAAATTCTCTCAATTTTTTTGTACCAAAAATTCTCAACGATGTAAAAAAAAAAAAAAAACATAAATTGATCAAATTTTTCTATGATTCTATATTGGGATGTTTCACGTGACTACATATGATTTGATAATATATTCGCTTTTATAGACCACTTATTTTCCGTTCTGACCACATGACGATAGGATTGATCTGTAAAGAGCACATTTAGACGACTATGCGAGAATTCAATGCTCGATGTCAACCTTTTACTTACTTTTATCATTCGTGATCAAATAAACAAAAGTATAATAAAATTGTATGTTACCACGTGAAACTTTATGATGACTAATTAAAATCGTACGTTACCACATAACATATACATACTTTTGTCGCAAATTTCTAACAAATAAAAATAATCACTGTGAATGAGACTCGAGTGACTACCACTCTGCCATATGCAGTCAAGCAAGCACATGACGCCTATAAATTTTCTTGCTTTGACTCAATGGAATCAGGTAATAAAAACTATCACTGAAATCCTCATTGATTTGTTTATCCACATTGGTCAATGGACTCAACTATGTTTTGCTCCTTTTCTCGTTTGTTGAAGCTTCGGAAATCGAAAATGACAGTCATCAACTTGAAGTTCATGTCTACCAATCTTCATCTGAGGTAATTAAACAGCTCGACAACCCAGATCAACCTTCATTGTGCTTTACTTATTGGGATATTTGCCACACAAGTATCGATTCTCTTCTAGAAAATTAAACGACTATATTTTAGCTGGACAAAGTATCAAAATTTTTGTCTTATATACAAGACAGGTACCAAAAATTAGAAATTATGATTACTTTTTAAAGAAGAATTCGTACTTTTGCCACGAATAACCTTTACTTATCCTATACATTTTTTGTTCGAGATATTTCTTTTTCTACCTTTTTTTTTCCTCGATTCAAAAATTTATTGATTAGATGATAGATTGAGATTCATCATCGGGGTAAGTGCTATTTTCTTTTCAAAAGATCTTGTTAAATTAATGATTCAATTAATAATGCCTTTGTTTGGTGGTCCTTCCTCTAGATCAACTAATTAATTAAAAATTCGTTAAAATTATATCATTTTTATTTTTTCAAAAAATATACGTCCCGCTTGTTGCTAGGCTAGGCTACATACATTATTTTTAGGATTGTAGCATTCAGTCCCTTTTTAAAAAAAAATAATTCTTTTAGTGTCGCTTGCCACATTTTGGTTTTTTTCAGTTGCTTGCAAAGTTGCACGAGAAATGGAGCTCCAAGAAAAAACAGCCCTACCCGGCCATGTACTCGAGCGTGTTCGGAGGGATCGTCCTCGACCCTGCTCTAATGATGATTCCGATTGATGACCACATGGTCCACAGAGGCCACGGCGTGTTCGACACTGCCGTCATACTAAACGGGTAAAACCGACACAACCCGAGTCAATCGCTCGGTTATATTATATGTAGTAACATGTACATGTTTCTTATTCTCCCTTTTTATTCTTATATCCATAATAGCCATACACCCACTTATCTCTTGTAATATATTGATAATATTTATGCATTTACTCGGTGAATAAAGTTTAAATTGATCCAATCATGAAAAATGTGGGTTTTGTCGATCAACATAAAATGAAATACCGTCGAGTCGTAGGGGTGAAACCGAGAACAAGAACTAAGATTATTTTTAGGTTTTTTGGTCCCGGTTTTCAGGTATATTCCAATTCAATGCTTTTACTTTTTTTGTTAAACCGATAACTGATACTGGAATTTATACGCTATGAGTCGGTAACCATGACATAAAACTTAAACATGTAAAAACCTTTTTCTTACAAGTGGTTAGAAAGCTAATGAAAATATCGGGGACCGGTATATGGTGGTTCCCGGATTGATGAAACTAGTCCATGTCCTGCCTTTCAATAGCAATACCGTTTCTTAGTTTTTATCTCAAAATACCGGTTTCGCTTACGACGTCGACTTAATGCAAATATCAAGATTGAAGAATCTTCAAACCCTCTTTGCAGACACCTCTATGAGCTCGACGCGCACCTTGACCGCTTCCTGCGATCGGCCTCGAGCGCAAAGATCACCTCACCCTTCCCTCGCAGCACGCTGCGCAGCATTCTCGTGCAGCTCGCCGCTGTGTCAGAGCTCAGGGAGGGAACGCTACGGTACTGGCTGAGCTCCGGCCCCGGGAACTTCCTGCTCTCGCCTCAGCCAGGCTCGACGCCGGCGTTCTATGCCGTGGTTATCAACCGGCCTGTCGTGCAGTGCCGAAAAGGCGTTGGGGCCGTGACATCAACAGTGCCAATGAAATCGCCGCAGATGGCAACGATGAAGAACGTGAACTACCTCCCCAACGTCCTCTCAAAGATTGAGGCGGAGGAGAGCGGGGCGTTCGGGTCTGTGTGGGTGGACGAGGAGGGAAACGTGGCGGAAGGGCCGAACTTGAACGTGGCGTTCGTGACGCGGGACAGAGAGCTGGTTGTGCCGCTGTTTGACAAGATTTTGAGCGGGTGCACGGTGCAGAGGCTGCTGGAGTTAGCGCCAAAGCTGGTGGAAGCGGGCCGGCTGAAGGGCGTGAGGGCCTCGAGTATCGGCGTTGAAGAGGCTAAGAATGCAGCCGAGATGATGTACGTGGCGAGCACGTTGCCAGTGCTACCGATAGTTGAGTGGGACGGCCAGCCCGTTGGAGATGGTATGTTGAATTTCCTCTCCATTTCAATTAACATAAACGTGAAAAATTATATAAAAAGTAAGGGCGGAATTCATTCTTATCCCGATTGTTTGATTCCAGCGTGAAAAATCGGTACTCCAAAATCCAGTTACCTATTTTATCAGTGCCAATTCGAACTTGGGATTGGTAGTCCAAAAAACCAGTCCCGGTTCTTGGTCTGAAAACTGGGAACAGAACCCCTACGAAACTTTACTCTCAGTTTGTTTCCCGGTTCTGGTTTTATAAATATAAATATGTATTTTTTTAATTTTTATTATGTATATTTTTGTTTATGTCATAATAATATTTTAGATTATGTTATTTAAATTTTAGATTTAATACTTGATTTTTGTAATTTTGGACTTGATATTTTGTATGCATTTTGTTCTAGTTCCCGGTTTGAAAAGAAAAAAAAGATAACTTTTTATAACCGGAACTGGGAAAAAATATATTTGTCTTGGTATTTCGGGACAGGCAAAAAAAAAATGTTAAATTTTCGGTTCCCGCTTCCGGTTTCACCCCTACTGGGAGTGAACAAAAAAATAGTCACCGAATATACCAATGTTGCTATATAACGGTAAAATATAATGCTCTGAGTTAAATCCGAATACCTATATACCATTAGGTCGCAATATTCAGTTATTATAAATAAACTGAATAAATTATAAATTTACCGCATATGACTAAAGTTTAATATATATAATTTCATATTTTATATTGCACGATTTATTAAGCTCTACTTGTATAATACTTGTCGGGTTTATTTGTTTCAAGTCTATATTTATTATTATTTTCTTACTTAATGCTATAATAAATTTAATATATATATATATATATATATATATATTGATTAATATTTTAACTTAACTTTACTCATTTTTAAGAGGTAAATGCGATGAAAATATCGATATTATCGCAATAGAATGATGAATATGCTGTAAATGGGATTCTTATCTTTTCAAATAAGATATTCGATTTTCTATATATAAAAATATTGCCCCAATGTTTCGGTTGTTCACATTGTCACCTATGAAGAGATGATATTAAATTGGGAGTGATGTATGAATATTTTTGTTGTATTCCTTTTATCAGGAAAAGTGGGAAAGTTGACTATGGAGCTATCAAATCTCGTTTGGGACGATATGGTTTCAGGGCCCGAATCTAAGAGGACATCTATTCCCTACAAATAATCGCAAACGACATCGAATAGACGTCGTTCGAGGCTTAGGGAGGTGAGAAACTTTGCCGTGGCACATATTTTCTGCCTGGGATTTCGAATTTTGGATTTTTGGGCGTGCTCTAGCATATAAAATTTGCCCTCCAGCACGGAATTGGTTTTCATTTATTTTTCTTTTCTCATTCCATGTAACTTTATTCATGAACTCTAGCATGAACTTCTTCAATTGACTTTATTCATCTCGATCTTCAAACGAATCACAATTTACTCATATAACTCCTGAAATAAATGAAACACTAAAATAAACACATTAATTGACTCTTGGATAAACGAAGTAAAAGTACTCGATTTATCTGTATAAAACTGACTCATCAATCTCGCCCCCGACAAAGAATCTTGCACAAGAAGGAGAAATGACCCTTTCTTTTGAACTCGAGCGCCGACGAGTTTGGAGTGAATTTTTCTTTTGAGTACTCTAGCTATTAAGCATTCCGGTTATTGGATAATCCTCCAAGCAAGGCGGCCTACAAGCGCCCGATTAAAGTCGCCAAGGTCTTTGAATACGAGACCTCTCTCCACCTTTGGCTTAACAATGAGCTCCCATCGCCTCCAATGGATCAACCGTTTCTCTTCCGTGCCTCCCCACCAGAACGGGCGGTAAGCCCATGTAGACTTTTGATTGTATTTGGCGGTATTCTAAAGAGACTCATCATATATGTCAGGATTGCTTGAACCACCGCTTTCATAAGGACTTCTCGCCCGCCCGCCAAGAAAATCTTAGCCTTCCAAATCCGAAGGTGTTTTTGGACACGGATCGTGAGCCGACTAAAAACTGCCACCTTTTTTTGAACCACGTGAGCGGGAAACCCACGATAGGATTCAAGGTCCTCAACAACTGGGATATGGGAACCCGTGAGAAAAGAGCCACATCTTCCAAAGTAGTATTCTTCGAGCAACACATTGGGACTTTTCCATATCAACCGCTTGCCCCGATCCTTTTTCATACACCGCCAATAGAGACCTAATGGCAATGCAACAACCTTTTGTGGCCTCACAAAAGAGGATGCTATCGTCCGCAAAGAGGAGATGCGACACCGGCGGTGCCGATGGACGGAAAACATATTTCTTTAAGAGGCCTAAACGTTCTTGGCCGCGGATGAGAGCAGAGAATCCTTTCACACAAATAAGGAAGAGGTATGGCGACAAAAGGGCATCCTTGTCGTAGTCCCCTTTTCGGGGAGTACAACCCTCCAATTATCCCATTATTTACCACATAGTAAACCGTTGTGGAAATACAATTGCGGACCACACCGATCAACTGTTTCCCAAAGCCTATCCTCCTCATCATAGCAAAGGGGAAGCCTTACTCGACTCGGAATATGAAAGACAACGTCGATCAACTGTTGCCCGAAGCTCATCCTACTCATGATGTCAAGTTCGAGAGCCAAAGCCCCTTTCCTTCGGTTCGGAATCTTGTAGATCATTTTTTGATCTTTCCAACGGTAGTTTATTTATAATTTTTGCACAAAAAATGAATGAGTTATGCCAAAAATATGAAAGATGTGATGTGCAAAAATCTTTCGTATTTCTGACATAACTCATTCATTTTTTGTCCAAAATTTGTGCATAAACTACCGCTGGAAAGATAAAAGATTTATCTACAACTTTTTTTTTCTTACGTTTCATCAGAAAAATACATTAAGTATATTAAAATGTGCTTGAAACAAATATTTTTCATTACACTAATAGTTTTACGTTGTAATTGAAATTTCGTATCTATTAAAAAAAATTACAAAATTTAATACAAAAATGAGTGAGTTATGCCAAAAATATGAAAACTGTACATATAGAGGAGGAATCACTCAGTGACGGTCAAATTACGGAAAACACGAAAAAAAAATAAAAAAAATCAAATTTGAGTACATTAACCGTCATAAATAACTATTCGGTACATAATTTGCAGCCAGTCAAATATTAGCCGCCGTTTACCCAAATCGACCAACTCGACAGCCTTATGTGTTTGCAACAATCTGTGTATCTGAGATCTTTTGGTCAAAGATCATTACCAATGAAGCGGTGACTGTTGCATTACGTCATCTATTGGAAGCTCACTACAAATTCAAAATACTACATGAACTTGAATAATGATGTTAAATTATTATTAACTTATTGGCTCAGCGATATGAAAATAAAATACTAATCGTTAAATATGAATGGGACTCTCGTGTACTATTTATTAGTGAATAAACTCTTAATTACCTTTCAATTTCAACCTAGTAAGAAAATATGACTTTCAAAAATAGCTAATCGTCATCAAGTTTGACTGAAATCTTTCAAGACATAGGTTAGATTCATCAACTTGTTAAGAACTCAAACTTCTTGAATCATTCTATTCAGTAATTTTATGAATTTCTTGGTCCCAACTTTTGAAATCGACCCAATTAAACATGTATTCGAATCATTCGTAGTCGATTATGATTTGAATCGGGAATGCTTAATCGAAGCATTTCGAAGCCAAGTTGATTCTTTAGTATATGTCTCAATGTGTTTTTTTATTATTATTCAAGAATAAAACCCAAATAATTCCGGTCCTTATCGTCAATCGAACCCATACTTAGTAATTTCTTTTGTGTTGGTGTGTGTGTTTTCTTTGATTGGATTTTACTTGTTGGCCTCTGACCAACCTAAAAGGCTCTATTAATGAAGATTAAACCCAACAAATACAGCTTACAAACAGAAAGACAAGCCTAATTCCAACAAATTCTGGCAGTTTACACTATTATAATATTTCCATTTTGCCTTTTTGTTCTTGATTGTTAGCTATGATTATGGATTCTAAATCATTTAGATATTTGGGAATTTAATAACTAAAATGGGTTAATAGCCTTATAAGTTCTTATATTTTGATTTCTGGTGACATAAACTCAAAAAAAAATTCACAGGCAAAGTTTATGTTCTGTATATTATTGTTTTAAGTCTATTTTTTAATCAATATAACCATTAAAAAAATGATAATACTAGTAAGTATTGAACACATGTCATTTACAAAATTCAAATAGTTTTTTTTTTCTTGGTATTGATAGATCATAGAACTTTAACAACAAGTAATTTGAGTTTATATGACCATAGAAACAAAATAAATAATAATAAAAACTTTGAGCATAGAAAAAGAGAATAAGTTTATGCGGAGAAAAAGAAGAAGCAAAACAATAAATATACATGCCATCACTATTTAACACTATTAAAAATGAGATTATCGCGGTAGAAGTATATATTTGTCAAATTTGGCGCATGAGTCCCAAGTAAGAAATGGCGACAACGCCAACAAGGTACTGAAAGTCAACAAATATAAAGCTATAAGTTTTTCTATCAATTTTTATTTTTCATCAAATTCAAAAATGAAAACGTTAGGTAGTTGAATGAACGCATACATATGTATCATATATGATTTAATAACCCTACGCTAAAATATTGACCATTGCTCTTTAAAAAAATTAGGCAAAAAATGTTATGTTTCATATTTATTGAATTTGAATACTTTTAATGCTATTTTTCACTTCGAACTCGTTGTTCAAAATTCGGATACTTTTGCGGTGATTATCCGAAAATAAAAATGGTGAGCTCAACTCAACATCTGTGAATGATAGTGACAGCCATTAAACCAGACACGTCATTCACTCTGCCTTATGCAAATCAACCTATAAAATCCACATCAGGCTGATTCATACACAATACAAGCAACTTTACTCTCTCTTCCTCAATTCTCTTTCGCCAGTTTCTGAGAGATTGTTCTTGCTTTGACTGAATGGAATCAGGTAAACTCATTGATTGCATTTGGTTATGGCCATTTGTCAATGAACTCAACTGTTCATGTTTTGCTCTCTTTTGTAATTTCTTGAAGCTTTGGAAATTGAAAATGGCGGTCATGACACTGCAGTTCATGTCTACCAATCTTCATCCGAGGTAAGCAACTCAAGAACCCAGATTAACATTCACTATATATGCATTATTAGATGATATATTCATCACTTGAGTTGGGTCACTGACATTTTCTATTCTATTGGGATATTTGAGATTAAAGTACCAGAAAATATTTCTTTATATACGGCATATTTTTAAAAAAAATGCCAAGGCAAAAAAAAAAAAAAAAAGTTATGCACTTAGATATTTAGAACTTACACTATGACTATTTTTTTAGTTTTTTAGTACTTTTGCAATAAAAATATAATTTGAAACGCATTGCATGATTTTTTTAATAGAAATTATAATGAATAACCCACCTTCGTACGTTTAAATTGCATTTTAGCAAATTTAAAGTTTATATTTGCAATATAGCTATAACATCGGCTATTTTGTCAATGATTAATATGACTATTTTTATAATGATTGATATGATTAATTGGCTATTTTACAAATATTAATATTAATTATTTTGCCAATTTTAAACTATTGAGTTGGCTATTTAACTTAAGCTTCCTTTATTTAATCCATGACAAAATAAAATTTGATTATGCCGCGTATACGAAAATACTTCGTGGTTCTTCTGTTGCAGATAATATTTTTCTTTTTAGTAAGCTTCGTGAAATCTATAATCGATTAATTAACGGGTTAATTAAATTATGTCTTTGTTGAGTCCCGACTGATGACCTTCTAGAAAATTAATAATTCGGTAAAATTATATAACCATTATTTTTTAGAAATATATATCCCACTTGTATATCAAACTCATAATCTCATAATCTATCTTAATAAAAATAGTATGTTCTAGCAGATAATTAGTTAACGCAGTTGTTGTTATGATATTTACATTATTTTTAGGGTTGCTTTATGAATTTTTAGTGTCTCTTATCGCATTTTGGTTTTTTATTCAATACTCCAGTTCCGTTTATCGCATATGCGGGGGTTATAGTCAATAAATCTAGTTTCAATTGCTAAATATTTAAATTTATATTTCTGAATACAAAGTTCAAGTCCTGGTAAAAAAACATAAGTAATGACGAGCTCCGTGTGCTTCTTCAGTTGCTCGCGAAGCTGCACGAGAAGTGGGGCTCGAAAAAGCAACCCTACCCGGCCATGTACTCGAGCGTGTTCGGCGGAATCGTCCTCGATCCAGCTATAATGATGATCCCGATTGACGACCACATGGTCCACAGAGGCCACGGCGTGTTCGACACTGCAGTCATACTAAACGGGTAAAATTTTGTACAACCAGGGTCAAGGGCGAATTTACTAAGGGCCAAGCGTGTGCGGCTGCCCCCACTTGATTCAAAACCGTTAATTTTAATAGATAAATATATACAATTTTATCAATATATATTAAATGTATCATATATAACCAAGGTTAATGCTCTGGTGTAGTGGTTATTTTAATAACAGTTTTTAACTCTTTCTCCTAGAATACTAAAGTTCAATTCTCATCAACTTCATTTTTCTAATATTTATGATCTCTATATTAGTACTTTATCTCTTAATATAAAGATTCTTTTATTATTTATTTATTAATAATCTTTTTATTGATTCTTTTTACAATTGTATCACTAGATATTTTATCGATTATTAAAAATTAATTATAACAAATACTTTATTTATCATATTCTAAAAATTCCAGCATAATTTTTTTAGCCCCCTCTTGGCGAAATCCTGGTTCCGCCTTGGTTCGCTCGGTAATATAATATACAATGCAACATGTGCATTTTTTTTTATAACAATTGTCAACAACTTAGAGGAACTACTTTTTTTTTTTTTTTTTTTTTTTGTAATAGCCATAACACCCTATACCCACTTATCTCTTGGGAATACATTTATAATCTTAATGCATTTGCTCACTGGTTCAAGTTTAAATTGATCGAAATTCATGGAAAATGTGGATTGTGACAATCAACATAAAATGATATACCATTTGATTGGGTGAAACCTAAAACGAGAACTAATATTTTTATTTACGGTTTTTTTTTTGTCCCAGTTCTCCACTAAATTCTTTTTGTTTTTCTTTTACCGGTTCTCTAAAATTTTGAAGAAAAAAATATTTTAGTGGAATTCATCCGTTATAAGTTACAACTCACATAAAACTGAAATAGAAACTTCTTTTTTAAAAAGCTAATGTAAAAATCAGGGATCGGTATATAGCGGTTCCGATTTTATGAAACTAGTCTATGTCTTGCTTCTCGATAGCAATACTGGTTAGTAGCGGTTCTTAGTTTTTATCTCAAAATACCGGTTTTGCTTACAACGTTGACTTCGTATCAATAATCGCGATTGAAAAATCTTCAACCGTCTTTGCAGACACCTCTATGAGCTCGACACACACCTTGACCGCTTCCTCCGATCGGCCTCGAGCGCAAAGATCACCTCACCCTTCCCTCGCAGCATCCTTGTGCAGGTCGCTGCTGTGTCAGGACTCAGGGAGGGGACGTTACGGTACTGGCTGAGCTCCGGCCCCGGGGACTTCCTGCTCTCGCCCCAGCCAGGCTCGACGCCGGCGTTCTATGCCGTGGTTATCGACGAGCCCATCGTGCAGCGCCAAAAAGGGGTTGAGGCAGTAACGTCGACGGTGCCGATGAAGTCACCTCAGATGGCAACGATGAAGAACGTGAACTACCTCCCCAACGTCCTTTCGAAGATTGAGGCGGAAGAGAGTGGGGCGTTTGCGTCCGTGTGGGTGGACGAGGAGGGAAACGTGGCGGAGGGGCCGAACGTGAACGTGGCGTTCGTGACACGGGATAGGGAGCTGGTGGTGCCGCTGTTTGACAAGATTTTGAGCGGGTGCACGGTACGGACGCTGCTGGAGTTGGCGCCAAGGTTGGTGGAGGCGGGCCGCCTAAAGGGCGTGAGGGTGGCGAGTATCAGCGTGGAAGAGGCTAAGAATGCGGCCGAGATGATGTACGTGGGGAGCACGCTGCCGCTGCTGCCGATCGTTGTGTGGGACGGCCAGCCCGTTGGAGATGGTATGTTGAATTTCCTCCCCTATATATCCAATTAACCTAAAGCTGAAAAATAATATATAAAAAGTTAGCGCGGAAATCATTTCTTATCCCGATTATTGATTTTGGCTTGAAAAATCGGTTCTCTAAAATCCGTTAACCGGAAATTAATCGGTGCCAATTTGAACTTGGAATTGGGAGTCCAAAAGAAAGTTTATTTGATTCATTATGTTTTTATAGTGGTTTACTAGTTTAATGGTTTATTTAATTAAATTGATTTTTTATATAATTTCTAGGATTTTTATTGGTTAAAGAAAAAACTGGTTTATAGATTCATCACGGTTACAACTACAAGTTTATGAAAATATTAATATGTACCAAAAAAACGGCAGATGTTTTTTTAAATCATGTAAACCGGAACTTAGAGAAAAAAATAAAATAAAATACGGGTTCAAAATTTTGGTTTCACCCCTAGGAGCTCGGCGCTTAGCAATATAAAAAGGGGCAAAAAGACAGCAGCTTGCCCGACCTATTTATTTGGAATTATAAGACGTGCTTTTTATTGGCTGTCAATTCGAACATGTCCATGTTCTTTTCGCAATTACGAGGATATAATATCCTGTTTAATGATAGCAATCAAAATAATTAAAATGTTTTTTTTCGTCAGAATCGTAAAATATTGTGATGAAAACTGAAACAAAGGGCTTTTCGGTTAATTTGTAAACCGGGAGTGAAAAATAAATCGTCACCAAATATATCGATATGGTTATGCCTAATACCGAATTTAAACGGTAGAACTTAATGTACCGAGTTAAATCTGAATATGTATATATTGTTAGGTAACAATATTCAGTTATTAAACCGAGCAAAAAATTAGATTTACCGCATATAAATAAAGTTTAATATATAATATTACCAATGTTTTAACTTTTACTTGTATAATACCTTTCGAGTTTACTAGTTTAAGTCTATATATATTTTTTTTTCTTACTTAATGATTGTATTATTGGAATTTTATGTAACATAAATTGACTAATATTTATATTCAGTTTTTCTCATATTTTTTAAGTACTGCAACTAGTCCCCAAAATATCTATATGATATTGAATACGGATTAAAAAGAAATTAAAAAACCCGGACCCAGACATATTCGGGTCCGGAAAAACACGGATCCGGATAAATAAATACCTGGACATGTCCGGATCCGGATATTTATTAAAATAATAATAAAAATTAAAGCCCTTTAATTCTGGGCCGTTGGATGATCAAGATCAACGACCTAGATCAAACGATATTAGGGACTAAACAATAAATAAAATATTTTTAACTAAAATAAAAACGGATCCAGACCTGTCCGGGATTTTTTTTCCGAGACCCGAACAGGTCCGTATCTGGGTTAAAAATATATATATATCCTAAAACGACACCTTTGACCGTAAGACATTTTGGGGACTAACTGCAACCAAATGCCAATACGTTGTAAATGCGATTCTTATCTTTTCAAATAAGATATTCGATTTTCTTTATTTCGGTCATTCATAATGTCACAATGTCACTTATGAAGAGATGATATTAAATTGGGAGTGTAACTATGTATATTTTGGTGTGATCTTTTTATCAGGAAAAGTGGGAGAGTTGACTATGGAGCTATCGGATCTCGTTTGGGACGATATGGTTTCAGGTCCCGAATCTAAAAGGACGTTTATTCCCTACAAATAATCACAAACGACATCAATAAGACGTGGTTCGAGGCTCAGGGAGGGGCGGAGAAAGCTTGCCGGGGCGGAATAATTAGAACTTGAAGTAAAATATATATATATATGTATGAACTTCAAAGGTAAAAATAAGAAAATAAAAAGTTGAGATAAATAAGCAAGAAGTATGAAACTTTAAGTTGGGTGCCCCATTTTAAGGTGTATTTTCCTGTGATCTTTGTATCACTCAAATACTAGCATTGTCAGCTTTTGTGAATCTGTTTGTGAGTCATTTTCACTTTAATCTTTCTTGGACTGGAAACTCAGTATTCTCCAAGATCAATCACTTGAGTGTTAACGTACTTATATTCAACACTCAAAAACCTGATTATGCAATTGTGAACTTAAATAACTATATAAGAATACTAGCGTGATGTCATATTTGGTGTGATTGTAAACATCGAGTATACAATTAAGGCATAGGCATGTCATGTGGCCGTTAATTATATGTCACGTGACATTAGACTTACAAGTATAAAATATTGGTATTTTTCCAGTTAAAAGAATAAAAATTTATAGAAGTCATTTAAAAGACTACAAGTATTTACGTCGCTAAAATCCCTAAATAATATGATAAATCGTGAAAGGGGAATAATATATACGAGGGGTAAAGATGAAAGAGGGTAGTGTGCGGATAACCGATAATCGTATTTAAAAACCGTAACCGAAAACTATCCGGTTTAAAATAGTTGTAACCGTTTTATTTTATTTTATATATAAGCAGATTAAGGTTAACCGTATCTTTTTTCAAACCGGATACGGTTACCGGTCATTGAATTTTCAAAACCGGTTTTAATGTTAAAACCTCAAATATATATATATATATATAATTAGAGTTAAGTTAGAGGATTATGTTTTTGAGTTTTTACCTGTATGTTTCATTTAAACCAATATGTTTTATTTGAACTGGTATGTGTTATTTGGACCGATATGTTTTATTTTTGCGATAAAATGTGTTGAATATTATATTTAAAAATAATAATTGAATAACCGGATCCTGTTAACCGATTTTTTAACCGGAATCAGTTTCAAAACAAGTTATTAGAATTTCGATAACCAAAAATCCGATTAACCTGATTTTGAAAACAGGTCAAAATTATTAAAAGTACAAATAACTAAAAAGGTTAAGATACTGAACAATAAGAAGAAGAAAAAATAGGTTACACCCCATTTAAAAAAAAAAAGAAAAAAAAGAAAAGAAAGAGGTACTAAGAATGCATATCTAATCTGTAAAAGTTAAGTGCACAAATTACATGATTACAAAACACATGACTACAAAGCTATATGCGTTGGAAATTGTTATTCTTCATGCTTTAAAAGTAAAACACACAAAGTCAATATAGAATATAATTCTATCTATGTCTATCATGTGAGAAAGAAGGCTTATTGGAACGACATTACCCATAATTATATCTTGTTGACCCTCTTTTTCTTTTTTGACATTTGACGACATGATTATATGATATCGTATTTAATTGTTAACTTCAAGTGTTCCCTCAAAAAAGATAAGCTCAAGTGTTTAAACTTTGAACACTTGCATTAACACTATATATTTCAAAAAACAGTAACAGATATCAACGTTAAAAAAAAAATCAAATATTGGATCAAGTAGAGTGAGTTAAACCTCTATTTAAAAAAAAAAAAAAAAAAACCATCTATCCACCTCCGTCGCCAGTGTCGTTAGTGGATGCGTAATATATGTAATCTTGGCTGATAGTGCATGCGGACAATAGTATCGATTGTTCTTACTATGATAATTATCTTGTAATGTGAGTACATGTAATCTTGGCCGATAGTGCCACCTAATTCCAAAAAAAAAAAGTTATTTGTGAATTAGCTACACTTTTAAGGAATTTTCCCTGAAGAAATAAGAAAGGAGCTGGACGATTATTGCTTAAAATTCAATATTCATAGTTAAATGTATAATCTTTAGAAAAATGCTTAATGTTAGAGATATTTAGCGCATAAGTGTTTAATGTTATATAGATGTGTTTAATGTTATATAGATGCACCAACATATTAATTATCAATCTCTTTTTTAGCAGAATAATATCCAAATGTCACAAAACAACATCGAGGTCCAACTCTATTTATGTTCCATTAATCTATTACACGAGACACCGTTGTACCCATGTGATTAAATTCTAAGAAAACTAAATATTTAACACTTTTGTTAAATGATAGATGTACCAAGGTTCGCATTACCGGCAATTATCGTCGATTATCGCCGATTATCGGGCTTACCGATGTTTTACCGGTAAGTTGTCGCCTATAATACTTACCGTTTTATAAGCTTTTCGATGATAATCGAGCTTTTCGATAAAATCGTCTCCAGTCGATTATCGAAAATTGCATTGTACAAATGAGGGTCTTTTCGGTGCAAATAAAAAAAAAGTTAAAGTCGGATATAAATACCCCCCACTCGCTGAAAATCGAAAACAATAAATAAATAAATAAATAAAATATTTCTCACCTCTTCTCGCCGCCCTCTTCCCAACCCTTATACTTCTCGGCGATTTTCGACCTGGTAAGTGTCCGATTTTCTCCTGATCTTGTGATTTTCAGTGATAATCGTGTATGTGGCAAAAGTTTGCAAAGTTTTGTTTTAAGCATTTTCCACCGAATTTCTCCACACAAAAAAAAATAATCAAACTTTTGGGTATATTTAAGAGGTATAATCATAGATCTATATGTTTCTTGCAATTTTTCTTTGATATTTACTGATTTTCACAATTTTGAGATGATTTGCATAAGTTACAAAAACAAAGAGTTAGTTGTTCATGAGTTATGTGATAAAGATTGGTATTTTTTTTATTTTAAGTTGTTTTTTTGTATTTTTAGGAATATATCTTGAATTAAACTTGTTTCCATGACTTTATTTGTAATTAACCTTCGTTCTGATGCTTGTGAAGCCGCCGTTATTTGAAGTCGAGACATTGCCTGTAGAAAAACTTGTTCGTGACTGGAATATGGAACTACAAAACGAAGATAACGTGCGTCTCAAGTTTGACTAGAAGAAACCTCTGAAGACTCCAGCGCTTTACTCGAAGCGTTTCGCCCCGCCGACGACGGAAAGCCCCGGTAACGTAGTTCCGCGATACTTAATGTGAAAGCGCGTAGAGATGGTTTGCTCACCAAGCCAACGTCCGGATTTCTGACCTGCGATGCGTCACATTTAAAGACACACAAAACCAATGCTCTGACTGGCAATCCTTTCTTGCGCAATAAGTCAACCACTCTCCCCTTCATATGATCTCCAATATCTTATAACCTTCTCATAACAGAGCTATCATAACCGTTATCGCCGGAACGTCTAGTCAAAATTTCATTTGCTTGTGTTACAAGCTACAACAAAAAACTCATACTGTATACCGAATGCTCTGCAAATGCGGCTTTTGCTCCAGAAACAGGGTATTTTTGTGACCACAGGTCAACATGGTATTCAAGGACCGGTCTATGTCGGCACGGGTTGTGTGTTCAACAGGCAAGTGCTCTACGGATACAGCCCGGCCTCCATACCAAGCTTACCGAAGTCTTCATCGTCGTGCTCATGGTGCGGCTGTTGCTCTTACTGTTGCCCGCCGAAGAAGCCAATGAAAGACCTCTCGGAGCCTTGAAAATGTGCCTTGAAACGTACTTCTCCGTTTCTTCGGTACGACGAGCACGAGCATTCAATGCTCATCTTGCAGATGAGCTTCGAGAAGACTTTCGGGCTGCCGTCGGTGTCCATCGAGTCAACGCTGATGGAGAACAGAGGAGCGCCCGAAACCGCTCACCCGTCGATGCTGATCAAGGAGGCGATCCACGTCATCGGCTGCGGCTAAGATGAGAAAACTGCATGGGGAGAAGAGGTACACGAAACTGCGGAAACGACTCCTATTGTTAACAAATAATATGTTGTTTCTCAAACCGAATTGGCCTCACCGTTTTTCGACAGATCGACTGGATACACGGGTCGGCGGCGGAGGACATTCTGACGGGGTTCAAGATGCAGTGCCGTTGGCGTACTGCATGCCGCTGAGGCATATAATGGAAAATTTGTGTACACCGCGGAGGCCGGCGTTCAAGGAGTCGGCCCCGATCAACTTGTCGGACAGGCTTCGCCGGAGCCCGCCTGCGGTGGCTGCAACGCCTCGCTTACATCAACACCATATCGTCTACCCCTTCACGCCATTCCCGCTCATCGCCTACTGCACGTTGCTGGCAATCTGTCTTCTCACAGGAAAATTCATCATCCCAACGGTGAGAATTCTTCTCCCTGTTACTTGCAACACACGCCATGACCAAAAACTTTTGTAATTTTAAAAAATGACTATATATTACATCTTTGTCCCTATATATATTATTTCCCCCTTTATATTATATTTAGGTAGTAGATAAACAATTACGAATTATCAATGATTATCATAAACAAATGAAAGAATATCATAGGATATTATCTTTAAAATTAAAAACACAATTCTGAAGATATTGACGCATAATATAGATAAATACTTATCTTGGAACACACGCAAGCCCATAATTCTGTCTCTCTTGGACTACGAATTATATAAGCCTCTCTCTCTCTTACTCACACTCAGTTTCAAGGTAAAGGTTGAGTTTGATTTCTTTATTTTTGATTAAAAATAATCGGAAGCTAGTTCTTTTTCCCTACATATCAAGTGTACAAACTTGACGCCATTAAATTCCAATCATCAAATATTCGATCATCATCAATAACAAAACATTAACCAATCGACAGCAATAAAATTCCTTTTGGCATTGGCTTAATTGCTTTGAAAAATTGCCTAAATACTTAAGCCTCTCTCAGAGTATCAAGGTAAAGGTTGATTTTGGTTTATTTTTATTTTATTTTTGCTTAAAAATAATCGGAAGCTAGGGTTTCTTATGAAGTTGTATTGTAAAAGAGTAGAGAATTCGATAAAGATGATAATTAAATGAAAAGAGTTTTAGTTTTATGGGTTCGCTTGTCAAAACAGTGATTGCTGTCCATATTTAGGGTTCCTGCTTTTTGTGTATATTGTTGGAACTTGTATTACAAGCAATGAAATTTTTATGCTTGCATTGTATACCTCTCTTTCACATAGAGTCTCACATGGGTTGGAGACAAGAGTTTGGAATGGTTTATATACCAAAGGATTGAGCCTTAGGCATTTGGATCACACAATTTTGTGGAAGGGAGAGGACTCACTCAAATGCACCAGCGGTCTACCACACAAGCGCGCGCCGCAGCCATCCGACCGGCTGGACTAGGCGCGGTGTGGTGTGGTGCGTGCGTGTGTGTGTTGAGTATTCTGGTGCAATCATAATTTTACCGAAATTAAAACTTTAATTACTTTTGCCGAAATTAATTATTGCAAAAATTATTTTCTGACGTGGAAAAGATTCAGTCTTACGCGTTTTTGGTTTGGTCAGTCCACGAACCCCATTTTCTCTCCACGTTCTTTTCTTCCCGTTATTTTTCTGAATGTTATTTTCATAACGTAAACATTTTACTCAGCTATAAATACAGAGCTCTGGATCTCGTTTTTGAAATCTCAATTCGCAGAGCTATATACAGTATTCCGAGTAAAATATTTCGAGGGTTTGAGTGATTCCGATCGATACCGAGTGCACGGTGTCGGTCGAGATAGAAAAGATCTGGGCTATTTTGACCTGGGGTGATGGGGCATTCACGAACTGCGAGCATCGAGGCAGAGTCGTGAAACACCTTAAAGAGAACGACCTAGTCCGCGACTCAGCCTTCCTGGATTTTTTCCTAACCTTTGTTTTGCAGGTATCGAAGTTTGGCTTGATCGCAGCAACCACAAAGTTCCGGCGACAACATATATCAATCACCTAATTACCGGCTATTAAAATTTGATTAACTTGTTTGATAACCTTAACCTTTTTTGTAATATAACATTCAACACATTTAATCGCAACAATAAAGCATTCGGTCCAAATGATAATACATACCGGTTCAGAATAAATCGCAAATAAAACAACTCAGTCCAAAAGAAACATGTTGGTCCAATACATCAACAATTAAAAAAACAAAATTTATAGTACAACAATTCGATCACCAGAGAGAAGTAACCCTACTTTACTTAATTCTAAAAATTTTAAATAAAAAAATAATATTTAAACTGGTTACAAAAATAATATGTTTTGAAAAATAAACACCCTATAACCTTATCATGTTTGAATTCATATATGATTAACCTTAACATATTTTTCAAAAGAATTCGATTACGGTTATTTTAAACTGGATAGTTTTTTGTTACGGTTTTAAAATCCGGTTAGTGGTTATTTTGCATACCCCTAACTCAAATGATCACAATAGTGTTGTATTGACCCAAAAATTTGGAAAAACATTCAAATTTAACCAATTTTTTTTTACATTCACATTTTTATTTTTATTTTAATAAATAACATTTTCTCCCTTAGTTAAGCTTAATTAGCCTCCAAAATACTTAGCATCACATTTAAATAGATGAATTAGCAATAAAGTACTCTATTTATCACTATTATTGTTGTAGTTCCCTTTAAAAAAAAACTAACTAAAATACATTACATTTCACCCGGAAAAAAAGGTATGTTATATTTTTATTTTTTAGAATTTTGGGGGAAGCACAATACTTATGAATGATGTACATTTGTGCCTCAATTGACATACATAAACTCAGCACGGATGGAATTGGATATTAACACTGTTTTTGTAGCTTTAATGTACTATTGTCGCGAAAAATAGAGATTCAAAATACGTAGGCACACTTGGTACACAATCGATTGGGTACTTATGTATAAAAAAAAGGGTTAATATTGGCATATATACTCAAGTCGTTTAAAAATGATTCGATATAGAATTAAGTGTTTTTAGTGGCATATATATTCTCAAGTCAACCAAACGCCACAGAGCGTTGACTATCGGAGTTTAACGTTTTTTGGCTGGAAAAACATAATCAATCCTCTTTATGTAATTTTAGGTATTATTACCGCCATTTTTAAATTTTAGACCTATGTCTTCTTCCTTGTTTGACCAAACATTGAGTATATTTACCGCGAATTTCCCTTGTAATTATAAAAAATAATTAAGAATGTATTTAAAATAAAAGGCTCTTCAGTTCCCAAAATAGTAATGACTCGACATCGTGCTAAGAACTCAGCGTTTTAAAACCCTAACGAACGCGACTTCTAATCTCAGAGTGAACCAACAGCTTTTGGATTTCGATCACTCGCTCTCTAATCCTAGGGTTTAGCAAGGCTGCTCATCCATGGCCACGACGGCGACGGCGACGGAGGCTCCACCGGAGCAGAGCACTGCGAAGCCGGGCCTGAGGAAGCCGGTCTTCACCAAGGTCGACCAGCTCAAGCCTGGAACCTCCGGCCACACTCTCGTCGCCAAGGTTCTCAGCTGCAACGCCGTCTTGCAGAAGGGCCGCTCGGTCTCGCAGCACCTCCGTCAGACGCGGATTTCTGAGTGCCTCATCGGAGACGAGACCGCCACCATCGTCTTCACCGCCAGGAACGATCAAGGTCCGTTCTCTTTCGGCTTTTCGATTCCGATTTTTCTTTTCGTTTACATGATTCTGAAATGCTCAAATTGATTCTCGAGGATTGTTCTATTCGTTAATACAAAGAGTGCTCTTTTGTGAACGCTTTATGTACTTGATCTTTGTATATATGTTTTTGGGGGATAATTTCAATCTTATGAATGAGATTGGACATTCTATAATTCCTTGTTTTGTGGTCGTAACACGTAACAAGACCTAACACTTCTCCCCTTTTGATTTTCCTACCATTTGTGCATATATTTTCTGTTTCTTCGGGTGTGGGGGTTGAGACAAGATGTTTGAGATTTAGGGCTTTTCATGAAATCATTGACATACTAAGCTTAAGGTGAGTGTTGCTCCAGTAAGATGAATGTTCTGGTTAGACGCGAGGTGTATCGCTGAAGGAAGGGCAAGTCAGTCTTTAAGTTGTTTATGTTATGTCCATTTACGTCTTTTAAGTGATAAATGTGAACGCCTAGGGCTTCGGCTGTGTTATGTTTTGTTTGTTGAGAGCTTTGGCTGTTTGGTTAATGTTGCGGGAATAAAATATTTAGTAGTCCTCGTGTTGGTAATTCTCAAGTTCTTTGTTTAATCAAATCATGTTTTCCAGATCGTATTGTAACCTCGAGCGGCTTAGTCAATTGTCAGTAATGGAGCTAAAATGTTTCAATTAGGATGGTTAGGACTGAACCAATAATCAATACCCCGGTCTCTATTCCGAGAGTTAGACTGGGAACTTCTGCTAAGGATGTTCAATTGAAAAACTCTACTAATAAAAAGTTTAAGGAAAGCTTTTTCAAACTGGCTTCGATTAGATTATATTATCAACCTCTACTTTCCGATACTGAGCTATTTTTACTATTCTATTTTTGTTCCTTGGTCATTGCTAGTATGAAATCTCTTTTAGTGATTTATAGAAATGTCTTCTCTTCATAAATCTTTATGAGGTCACACCATGTACCTCTCAACATATTTTAATGGGTAGTTAGCGGAAATCCCCCTGAATTTACTTTACTAGGATGTTTTGCCCCTGAAATCATCATTAAAGTGCAATTTTCTGTCTGAATTTCATTTCGGTGCCAATTCTTCTAGAAAGACGGACAACTCTGCACTAAAATGGTTATTCAGCGGGACTTACTCAATTTTAATTTCCGGACATAAGTCTTGAAAAATATCTGGGTTGAATATTTCGTACAACGGAGTTACAAGTGTTAGATCAATCAACTCTGTTGTTACTTACTGTGTATTTGGTCTTGTCAACCCTAAGCAGTTGATCTGACGAAGCCCGGTTCGACTATAATCCTCCGCAATGCAAAGATCGACATGTTCAAGGGGTCGATGAGGCTGAGCGTTGACAAGTGGGGGCGTGTCGAGGTCACCGAGCCTGCACAGTTCGTCGTCAAGGAGGATAACAACCTGTCTCTCATCGAGTACGAGCTCGTGAACGTCGTTGAGGAATGACCAGCTTTAATCCTATACAATCTGATGGGTGGTAATTCTATTCTATAAATATATTAATTAATGCTTTTGCTGATGGCTATAATATATATTCAGTATTTATCTCGTCGGAGAGATCGTTTCCTATGAAAGCTGGTTAGGGTTTGTATTAGCTTCTGACATAAGACTGTTCGAGGGCTGTCGTCGATCTGGAAATGTAATTGAAGCAAGATCTTGGTTTATAGATTGTGCTTACTATGTTCAAGATTGGAATTTACTGGGAATCAATAGAGAATGAATCTCTTTATAATTTTATAGAGATGATCAATGATTATCTAACATAACTGAAGACTGAGATTTTGTTCTCAGCCTTAACACCAACTGTGTCTTTTGGGAAGACTTAGGTGAATGTTTTGGCCCGAAAATGAGTCCTTACAAATAACCAAAAAACAGGATAACCTGGATTGGGTGAGGCTTTCAAAAGCCGGGTTGGCCGGGTTTTTGGTTTCTACTCCGGTTTTTAGTATTTATCTGGATTGGGTGAGGTTATCCTGTTTTTAGTTTTATTTATTATGGTTTTACTTGAGCTTTACTTTAATGTGTTAATTTAATGTGTTAATTTAAGCTTGACTTTAATTTTTTTTTTCTTCCCAATTAAAAATTCCCAATTTTTAATCGTTAAAGTAATAGTTAGAAAAGGGTGTTGAATATTGGATTTCTTTCTAAAATTATATATAAATAACTAGCAAAAAACTAAGTACTGGCCGGCTTGTACATGGTTGCAGAAACTGGGCTTTTCCAAAATGGAGCCCCAGTCTAGGTCGACTGGGCCTTGTTTGAGCAAGCCCAAAAAGTAGCAGCGGTCTGAAAAAAACAAACAAACAAAGTCGGGTAAATTCAGTTTTACCAAGACTTGATCTAATTAATTAGATAATTGGAGAAACTAATTAGATTAACACTGCTTATCAGGAAATAGTTCGGTTGTGTTGAGTATGACACTTCCAACCAAATGAGTATGACACTTTGAAATTGAGGATTCGGTTGTGTTTTTAAATAAATAAATAAATATAATATCCACTTCTTTTTTTTAAGGCAACTGTTGTTGCATTAGGGATTGAACCCACAACCTCCACTTTGGAGGTAGTGTGGAATTAGTACTAGGGCTGTAACCGGAGCGAATATCCGGTTTTTTTTGAACTACACATATCGGATCCGGTTTTTCAGGTATCCGAAAATCACTACCCAGTATCCGGATCTGGAAATATGGATACCCGAAAATTCGGATACCTATTTTCAAAACCTTGTTTAATTACCCGTATCCGGGTTTTAAAACCCGGATTCATATATTATCCGGGTATCCGGAATTCTATCCGGATCCAATATAGAAAAATAAAATAAAATTAAAACGTATGTCTCATTTCTCAACCACCATAAAAACCGTACATATGTTGACAACTTGACATTTTCTCAACTAACAACCACCAAAAAAACCGTACGGGTATCCCTACTGAGTATTGACTATTAAGACTTGAGTAACCCTGAAAATTGAATTAAAAAAATAAAAAATTAAATAAACCGGGTTTTCAACCGGATACGGGTATTCGGATTTTTAAATAACAAAACCCTTATCCGTATCCGGTTTTAAATCCGGATTCGGATTCGGATACGTATTTTAAAACCGAATACCGGGTTTTCGTTACAGCCCTAGGAATTACCACTAGGCTATCTTAGCAACCACTAGATATCCACGTCTCGGGAGCAAAAACAACTGAAGAATGAAAAAAAAAAAAACTGGTTCTATTAAAGGTATAATGTATTGATCAGATTATCAATCATCATTATCATTATCAAAATAAATTCGATACGAAAATAATGTATTAGTTACTCCTCAAAAAATAGAATTATTGACTGCTTTATTTTATATATATATATATATATATATATATATATATATATATATATATATATATATATATATATATATATATAAGGAATTTGCATTCATGGCCAAATTGTCTTAAAATAACCTATGTTTAAGATATATATGTTTTTTAATAATTTAGTATAAATTTGGCCTATCAGTTTAAGAATTAGCAAAAAAGGCATTATCTTTATGATTTAACTGTGTATTTTATTTGGGTAAAAAAATCTTTATGAAAAAGTAACAATAATATTTTAAAATTGTTATTTGCAAAAATAACAAAAATATCATTGATTTAAAACTCTAAATATTTATTTTGTTTAAAATTAAAAGTTCAATGATTCTTATGCTATTTTTATTTAAAATAAAAAGACGAAAGCCCCACATCTCTGTAATAAAAGGGCCAAAAGTATTGAGCTGAGAATTCCCAATCGGGAAGGAGAAGATGAGAAAGAAAGGATTCCTCTTTTTTATTAAAACTGAATTCTTGAGTACACCTATAATGATCAGTATTTATAGCTAATCATTGGTGTCGTTTTGCTTCTAATCATATTACCGTTGGAGCTTTATAATGGAGTCTTATAAAACGACTCAATAGCTCATAGTAAACGACAGAGCTAAACGACCCTTTTCTATCAAACGACATTACAACAAATAAAAGTAAACGACAACTTAAAACACAGAGACAAAAAACAGGATTAGTCGTTAGTTGTAAATAATAGAAAAATGAATAATAACATGGCATAAAGCTGATAGTTTAATACACCCCCTCAAGATGTTACTGCATAAATGTTAAGCAGTGACATCTTGGAAAGAAGGTTAAAAAGAACAGGAAAAGTTAATGGATTGGTAAAAATATCAGCTAACTGAGCATTGGTCCTAACCGGTAAAAGTTTCAAGGTTTGAGACTTAAGAAGATCACGAACAAAATGCAAGTCAATTTCAATATGTTTAGTTCTTTCATGGAACGTAGGATTAGATGCAATATGTATGGCAGCTTGATTATCACAAAATATAGCAGGCAAGGGCAGATGTGGAATATGAAAATTTTTCAATAATTGCACGATCCAAATGATTTCTGTGGATGTGGAAGCTAAAGCACGATATTCAGACTCAGCTGAGGATCGGGAAACAGTCTTTTGCTTCTTAGATTTCCAGGAAATTAATGCATTATTGAAAAAGACACAAAAACCTGTGGTGGATCTTCTTGTGTCCGGGCACGTTGCCCAGTCTGCATCGGAATATGCCTTAAGACCTGTGTTATCAGAATGAGAAGCATAAAATAATCCCAGTCCTGGCTGACCTTTTAAATAACGAAGAAGCCTATGAGCGGCCTTCATATGTGCATCTGCTGGAGCTGCAAGAAATTGACTAAGAAAATTGACAGAGTAAGTAATATCGGGTCTTGTGATAGTCAAATAAAGTAGCCTTCCAATGAGGCGTCTATATGGAGTAATATCAGCAAGTAACTCCCCTGAATCTGAACCAAGAGATACATTAGGCTCCATAGGAGTCTTTACGGGCTTGGAATCAAGAAACTCAAAATCAGTTAATAATTGTAAAGTATAAAGCCGTTGTGAGACATTGATCCCGGTTTTATTTCTTGCAATTTCTAAACCGAGGAAATATTTGAGCTCACCTAGATCACGTAATTTGAAACAACTGGCAAGATCCCTTTTAACAGAATCTATGACATGTAATTGGGGACCAGAAATGATAATGTCATCCACATACAGAAGTAAAGCAACGAATTTATCACCTGAACCTTTGGTAAAAAGAGAGTAATCACTCTTGGATTGCTCAAAACCCAATTTAGTAATAATATGAGTAAACTTCAGATTCCATTGGCGAGAAGCTTGTTTAAGTCCATAAATGGATTTATTTAATTTGCAAACAAGCTTTTGAGATGGATCAGTACTTACAGGGGGGGTATAACCGGGAGGCAAAGTCATAAAAACTTCCTCTTCAAGATCCCCATTAAGGAAAGCATTGTTAATATCTAACTGGGCTAAATGCCAATTATTTTGAGCAGCAAGAGCAAGAAGTAATTTGACAGTTACTAATTTAGCAACCGGAGAGAAAGTGTCAATATAATCAATACCCTCCTTTTGATTGTACCCCTTAGCTACTAATCTAGCCTTTCGACGTGCAAGGGTGCCATCAGAATTAAATTTATTCTTATACACCCATCTGCAACCTATGGCCTTCTTATCACTAGGGATGGGTAAAATGGTCCAGGTATTATTTAACACCATGGCATCTAATTCTTCTGTCATAGCCTTTCTCCAATGATCAAACTTATAAGCTTGATGGAAAAATTGAGGCTCAGCATCAAGAGTACAAGAAAGAACAAAATGTTTGTAAGAATCTGACAATTTGTCATAACTGATAACAGAATTAATACTATGAGGAGAGGTGAATGTTTTAGTGTTAAAAATAATATTACTACACTTATAATCTTTCAAATAGCCGGGAACACGGGTTTCCCTGCTAGATCGCCTAGTGGTTAACATGTTATCAGACTCAGAAGTGACAGTATCTTCAATATGTTCCATAGGGGTATAATCGTCAGAATTGGAATTAATAGGAGAATGTGTTGTTTCAGGCATATTTGTACAATCAATATCTTCAGGAACAGAATGAGCTAAAATATCTTCAGCCATGGAAGGTAAAACAATGTCATCAAAGGGATTGTGCAAGGATTCATTTATATGATCTTGATGAAAAGGAAATGTATTTTCATGAAAAATTACATCCCGGGAAATAAAAAAATTCTTCTTATCAAGATCATATAGTCGATATCCCTTATAACCAGGTGCATATCCCATAAAGGCACATTTTCTAGCTCTAGCATTAAACTTGGTCCGGTGAGCATGCAAAGTAGAGGCAAAGGCTAAACAGCCAAAGTTTCGCAAAAAATTGTAATTAAAGGACTTATTGTACAGAACTTCATATGGGCATTTATTTTGCAAAGTTGAAGTCGGGGTCCTATTTATTAAGTAAGTGGCAGTTAAAAGACAATCAGACCAGAAATGCAAGGGTACCTTAGCTTGGAAGAATAATGCCCGTGCCACGTTAAGCAAGTGCTGATGTTTCCTTTCAGCAACGGAATTCTGTTGTGGACTCTCAACACAAGAAAACTGATGTAATATGCCAAGTTTAGAAAAGTACTCTATAAAGGTCAATTCATTAGCATTATCAGATCTAAAACTCTTAATCTGTTTATCAAATTTCCGTTCAACCATTGCAGTATATTTAGGCAGAATGGTATGAACATCAGATTTACTAGTCATAAGAAAAGTCCATGTGAACCTCGTATGATCATCAACAAGGGTAAGGAAAAATCTATAGCCATTATGAGACCTTTGATGAAAAGGGCCCCATATGTCACAGTGAATTAATTCAAGAGGTTCATTACAAAAGTGACCAATTGAAACGAAAGGGAGTCTTTTCTGTTTGGCCAAAGGGCAAATGTAACATGGTTCCTCGTTC
This sequence comes from Parietaria judaica, assembly GCA_954871525.1. Classification (NCBI taxonomy): domain Eukaryota; kingdom Viridiplantae; phylum Streptophyta; class Magnoliopsida; order Rosales; family Urticaceae; genus Parietaria; species Parietaria judaica. Next base: position 10,507,256 of record OX940865.1, on the reverse strand, counting down.
TTATTATCAGTAAAGCTAAGACTGCTCTTGAGAGGAGCTAAAGCTTTCTGAGAAGCATGACCTAATCTAGAGTGTCATAGAGTAGCTGACACTTTATTACAACTGGAAATAGGAAAAACAGATTTATTTATATCCAAGATGTAGAGCTCATCTCGAACACTACCCCTGCCAATCTCCTTGATCAACATATGATCCTGGATAACACACAAATTGTCAGTAAATATGACCCGACCACCTGAATGTGTGGTCAAAGTCCTAACCGACAATAAGCTGAACTTGAAAGTTGGAATATACAGAACATTATGAAGAGTAATTTTAGAATTAATGATCACATCACCATAATAATGTACAGGGATAATCTCCTCATTAGGGAGAGTGACAGTTGAGTTAGTTAAAACTTTAAGATTTGAAAAATTATTCTTTCTGTTACAAATATGTTTTGTAGCTCCCGAGTCAATTATCCAAGCATTATAGAGATCAAGATGACTATTAACAGCACGCATATAATTTAAAGAACCTGTGGTGAAGGTTGCTAGGTTCACTGTTGCATTGGATCCCGTCGCCTTCCCGGAGTTCTTCATGTGATTGGTGAGTAGACCAATCAACTTATGGCACTGTGAATCCGAAAGATTGTCCATTACTCCATCGTGCTCCTCATTCTTAGATTTGACATTTACAGAATTGCTTTGAGCCTTGAATCTCTGTTGCATTCCTGGAGGATAACCGTGGAGCTTGTAACATCTCTCGATTGTATGGCCAGTCATTTTGCAATGTGTGCAAAACGGTCTCTCTTTTGGCTTGAACTGTCTCCTCGGATTCATGTCCTCTCTCATGGCCATTGCCATATTGCTTGTAGTGTCAACAACATGAACCTCAGATCCTATTGATCTCTGCCTTTCCTCTTGAACAACCAGTGCAAAGATCTTGTTTATTGGAGGAATGGGATCCATGAGAAGAAGCTGACCTCGGATTCCGGTGTACGTGTCATTAAGCCCCATTAGGAATTTCATTCCATACTCTGTATTGTAGAACTCGTTGCAGGCTTTTGAATCACATCGAGGCTTGAAGTCGTTGAGCTCATCCCAAATCGCCTTCAGCTTAGTAAAGAATGTAGAAATGGAATCTTGACCTTGTCTCAGATTCGCTAAATCACGCCTCAATTCAAAGATTCTAGGGCCATTACTTTGTCTGAATCTTTCTCGCAGATCCGTCCAAATCTGCGCTGCAGTGTCTCCAAACAGGATTGATTTCGCAATCTCCTTGGAAACCGAGTTGAGAAGCCAAGCCACCACGACGTTATTGTTGCGGATCCACGAGTTGATCAGCCTGTCGTCTTCTTCGCATGGCTTTGGCACAGAACCATCAACGAAACCAATTTTGTTCTTCACAGACAAAGCGATGAGCACTGACCTGGACCAGGTGGCGTAATTGTCGCCATTGAGAGGTTGAGAAACAAGCACAGCTCCTGTGCTATCTGAAGGATGCAGATAGTATATGCTGAGAGGATCATCGATCGGTGCCTTCTCTCCGATCTTGGTCACGATCGCAGATTTCTTGTCGGTCTCCTCCATGAATCATGCAATGGAGCCTTAAACGAAGAACAAGAATAAATCTGAAGCTTCAGATCGATGAATCAATGGCGGAAGTTCGCTCTGATACCATATTGAGCTGAGAATTCCCAATCGGGAAGGAGAAGATGAGAAAGAAAGGATTCCTCTTTTTTATTAAAACTGAAAAATGTTGAGTACACCTATAATGATCAGTATTTATAGCTAATCATTGGTGTCGTTTTGCTTCTAATCATATTACCATTGGAGCTTTATAATGGAGTCTTATAAAACGACTCAATAGCTCATAGTAAACGACAGAGCTAAACGACCCTTTTCTATCAAACGACATTACAACAAATAAAAGTAAACGACAACTTAAAACACAGAGACAAAAAACAGGATTAGTCGTTAGTTGTAAATAATAGAAAAATGAATAATAACATGGCATAAAGCTGATAGTTTAATAAAAAGCAATAATAAATCGAAAAAAAAAAAAACTTGTGAAGAGTAGTGGAATAAATCAACCTTGTTTTAATTACTTGGTAGTTATAAGCAAACCCATGAAAGCGGTTATAATACATAAGTCACTCACAACACATCGTTCCGATCGATCCTCGAGTAAAAGTCTTGTGCTTCCGCAAATCCCTCTTGGATTCACACAAGAACACCATCATCATCATCCATAATTACCATAAGAAGAAGAAGTTATGGCGTGTAAGCCTCTAGGGTTTCTGATAGGCCTGCCTTTTGCCATCCTCTCTCTTCTTCTCTCTCTCATCGCCGCCGTCGTCTGGATCATCGGGTCAGTGATCTCTTCTCCTTTCATCGATTTCATCCTCAAATTTCATCATATGTGTTATTGAATGATGATATTACAGGTCAGTGTTGAGCTGTTTGTGCCCGTGTTGCGTGTGCTGCGCCGGCCTTGCCAACATGGCGATGGACGTCGTTAAGCTTCCTTTGAGAATTATCCGATGGTTTATCGATTCCATTCCTTGCTGATCCATCATATATGTATGTATACATCAATGCTCATTTTCATACATGTTAATCTGTTCTTTTGATCGAATCTCGTGTCGGTGAATTATATATATAGTGTAATTGTGTGAGCTTTCGCTAGAGGTGTGGGTGGCGTTGCGCTCGTGTTTGTATAATGTTACTGAATCATAAATCGCACGCAGAACTCGTAATGAAAATTATTTAAACTTTTATCGCTAAAAACGTTAGATATTTTATGTTTGATCTAAAAGTATGATTATTTTTCCTTCTTTTTTCTTTTACTACTTTTGATTAAATATATTATTTGAACAAAGGCCTCGTAAACATTATATTTGAGATTTGTTTATATAAATGTTAAGGATCATCATATTAATGTATGCCTATATGATGTAGTCTATAGTAAATTAAAAAAATCATATTTACGATGAAGCAAATAAAGAATCGAAAAAAAAATTTACAAAATAATGCAAATGAGACATTGATTTGAGTAATGTTAAGAAACATATTTATACATTTGCTCTATTAAAGAAAAATTCCAAACACAAATAAGAAACGCTAGACTTAATCAAACACATTTGAAGTTTAACAATATTTTTTACATCATCTTAAGTAATATTTAAGTTAAATATTAGAATGTCAATGTCTTCTCTGTTTTTTTTTTTTTATCACAATTTATATTTATTTATTATTACTATTATTATTATTATTATTATTGACGACGTTACACATGTGTCAATGTTTACCATGTTTTTGCACTTCAATATCTATGCCAAAAAAATAACAGCTAAAATGCATTCCGTTAGATTAGTCTATCAACTATCCAGTGTATCGACATTTTATTTCTTTAGTTTCTACTTTCTAGCTCTAACCACGAAAAAAAAAAAAGAAGAAGAGAGAATTCGTAAAGTTACTAATTGAAACTCTACACAGTTATTTGCTTATGTTTTCTAAATCTGAATTTTAAAAAACAAGGTTAAATAACAAGTATGGTGCTTTTTTTTTTTGAAATTTGCATAGAAGCAGAACATATAAAATATGTTTTCTATCTTTTCTTACTTATTTCTTTCTTTTTCTTTCCTAAAATAATATTTATAATATATATTTTAATTATTTTTCTTTTAACCTAAAATTTTAAAACTCTAACTTTTTTTAGGAACCTCGGATGAGCTCATAATATGTAACGTGTTCTATACTCTTTTTTAATAAAAATCTCATCGGTATACCCATTGATTTTGGTGGATATCCAAAAAAATTGGATCAGCGTAATCGGTACCGATTTTTAATATGACTAAAATCCAATCGGTATACTTGCACCTAGGTACGGAACCAAGAACACAACTAAGGGGTGACGAAAAAAATAATTACTAGAATTAATAATTAATTATTGTTCAAAAGATATGATTACATCAAAATAGACATTTTTTACTTGTCGGGTCACATTTTATTTTTATTAATCGTAAACCCGAGTCACATTCTAATTTGTCGATATTAAAATCAACATCAACTTAGACTCTTCGTAATTTTGAAGCCTTATTGTCTTTAATTTTCAGCACTTTTATTGACATGTCAACATTTTTTAAAAATGAATCAATAATTTATGTTTTAATCTGCAATATTGTTAATTTAATTTTTTAATTCCATAGTTAATATATATCACATCTAACTAAATCGATTTCTAATCAAATTTATAAAAGTATACAATTTATCATATCTACCATATCAGTTTCTATATAAAAAAAAAATCTAATAAAAGCTACTATCTTATAACTTTAATCAAGTAATATAAATGTAAATTGCAGGTTTGTTTGACATCTGTCCAATTATTTGCTTCTCGTGTGTTAGTGTATTGGTATCACACTTACATTAATTATTTCATTATTACTTTAAAAATAATTTTAAACATAACAAAAAAAATGTTTTCTAAAAAGTTGGGGGTGACATTTGTCACCCCCATCAACATATCGTTCCGTCCCTGCTTGTACCACACTTGGCATGGCCGTAAAATTGACTTGTAGGCGGTTTGCGTTAAGCGGTCTCTAAAGTATCGGTGTAGGTTTACTTAGGGAACTAGAATCCTTTAAATACGATCTCGCAAAATAGAAGTCTTGTAAAATATCGACCTATGCAGCTGTTGTTTTACTAATAGATGTTCAAATAATCCTAAAAACCGCATTTAAACTGATAATATAATCGTAGTTTTTTTAAAAAATATTACTATTATCTATAAAAGATTAATTTCTAAATACTATTATTTAAAAAATAAAATTTTCATTATGAATTAAAGTGAAAAAAAAAAAAAAAAAACTTGTAAATTAAGAGAGTTTCGCCGTGAATATCCTTATTATCATTATACCCTTATACTTGATACGATCCTGGCTATTTTTTATTTGGACTAACCATCTATTAGAGAGCCAAAGAAACCTACAATCACCTTTTATTTTCCTTCAAATACGTAAAAAGTTCATTTATAGATCGCACTACATCAATAATATTTCCTTCGATATATGTTTAAACTTTAAACCATCTGACCGCTATTCCAGTGATAAGAAATTGAGTTTCAAAGGTGGCAAAAGTTTCCGATTTTATAAATTTATTTATTTATTTATTTATTTTCTTGTCGAATATTTCATTGACTGGTTCCTGGTTGACAAGGCTTGACTGAATAAGTTCATGTTCTTGAATTCCAAGAATTTAGTCACCAAAATATTGTCGACAATCTATATAATAATTAATTAAAGGCTGATATAAATATTATAGCTGGTTCTACTAACCGCTAAATGTAATCTAAGAAAGGCCCATTATTAATAATTTAATATTATAAATAACGTTACTTATGATTTAATTAGAACGGTTCATGAATCATAGCTTCTTCCAACTACCAAATTAATCAAGTCCTTACGAAATATCATTACAAAAAAAAAAAAAAAAAAAAAGGCAAATTGCAGACATCTTTGTTATTCTCAATTCCAGGGGCGGTTTTACATTGGGCCGAGCGGGATCGGCCGCCCCCACTCAATCCGAGATTTCGACTCAATTTTTCAAATATTTTTAAATATTTATACGATCATTAATATTAAAAAATTACATCATTCCATTGACAATCTTACATTGTGATGTAGTGGAAAAAGGAGTACAATAATTTTACTTTTTGCTAAGAGGTCCAAGGTTCAATTCTCACCATAGACATAAATATGCATTCTTTTCCTTCTTCATTATTTTTTATTTTTAATGGAAAATCTATAAATTAGTAAAAAGTTAAAAAAAAATCCGTCACAACTAAAATATATATATTTAATAAATAACACTCATTTTATTTAAGTCTATTATTAAAAATTATTTTAACACATACATCATTAAACTATCCTATATATTCATGTTATTCAAATATTAATTTATCATACAATGACTGAATATTCGATAATCTTTTTTAAAATTATCTTTCATAAAACAATTAAGAATTACGTATAAGAATCCAAGAAAAATATATTTTATTGTATCAATAAAGAGATTATAATAAATTATTTTTGTTGATAAAATTTTATAAATGACAATTTTAACGCAATATATCTTATTTGAAAATAACGTTATGTTATTTTTTGCCCCCACTCATGAAGTTTTCTGGCTTCGCCCCTGCTCAATTCCAAAGCAACCTCTACTTGATTACTATATACTTAACAATAGTGCTTTTTCTTTTAAATATTAACAAAATATACTTAATCCGATAAATAATGATTATCTATGGAATATATAGAATAAATATAAATAGTTGCTGGATTTAGTTTTGATTTTATAGTATGTAATACTTGGTCATGGTTTAAAACGTCCATATTGTCGATACACTGATAGTCAAATTTTACGAGTCATGCGACGGGTAACAAGTTTATCGACAAGTATAATGTAGTTTTATTTTTATTTTAATTCTGATACCGTTTGTATCAATAAAATTTATGGCTTAAAGAAACTAATTAACATGTATATTGTAATTCAATAACATTTAGAAATATAATTATTACCAAAGAAGTTTTAAAATATAAAATTTTGAAGTGTTTTTCAATTAATAATTTTTTTATTGATTTGCTTTTATTGTTCGGTTCACACTGTATCGGTCCGTCTTAATTTTGCGACGTCCGGCAACTAATCAGAGCTTGCTAGCTGCACTTTTCTTAATTACTATATATGAGAGTATAGTTGTATAGTATGTTTTTGTTGTTTTGTATTGTATCGATGAAAAGCGGTAGGGAAGTGTTGCCTTCCAAGAAGGCACCTTATAATGCTATTAATTGTGATTGACATCATTAATGATCACCGAATTCATGAATCCGTCATTAACAATCATTTATCAAACCTGATTTTTTATTATTATTACTATTATTATTATTATTATTATTATTAGGTTTAATTAACGAAATGCCCATTTTGTGCAAACCTTTTAAAAAACTACCCATTATGGGTAATTTTTTACACACACAATGAGTACTTTTTTATAAGGATTGACACAAAATGGGTATTCCTTACAATTTCTTTTATTATTATTATTATTGCAAATAAGGGACACCAACTACCAATATTTTATTTTGATTAGTTTTTGTTTATCCTAGTTTTTTTTTTTTTTTTTGTCAAAAATAGCTTAAGATACAAAAATATTTTACCGATGATAAATATATAAATCTCAGGTTATCGTTATCGAAACTTATCGACGAATTAATTGGCTATCGGTGGGAAAAAATATAAAATACTTTTATACATAATTATATTCAATTTTTAGTGTCCAAAATATTAAAATAATAGAATGTCTTAATATGTATTTCACCAACTAACATATGTAAACAACGTCTCAAATACAAACATATATCCCTCCCCCAAACGGTTACAATGTGCCATTGCAATGTCTTTACTCATCTTTCTACAAAGATATACCTCAACCAAGTTTTTGAATTTCCTAGAAAAGTTCATCGATTATCGATAATTTACTTTCAAAACTTTTTGAGAAAACTAGCTGGATTTTCGGTAGCTTTTCCATGGAAAAGTATAAAAGAAAGGAGGAAAATTGGGAAAAGTTTTTGATCACCATGAAAACATGAAATATCGATGGAAAATTGAGAAAACTTGATCCTTGGTTAGACTTATGTCATGATGGCATGTTAAAAGTATAAAGCTTACGATAAAAATATAAAAAGTTTTTTTTTTTTGAGGGAGAAAAAAAATATCGAAAGTTTAGTAAGACATATATATGTAATATATATGGGTTATTCACGGCAGAAATACCAAAAGTGGTTGAAAAACCCGACGTTAAAAACTCATTCTTTGTTTTAGCCAGACAAAATACCAATAATTATTTTTCCTCACGTTATAGACAAGTACCTTTTTCAGGGTTGGTACGTGTCTATAATCTGTGAGAGAAAAGTATTGATATTTTATCTAGCCAAAACAAATATTTAACATTGATTAACACTTTTGGTATTTATGGTGCTAATGTCTCAACATATCTTTAGCGATAAAAGTATACAAAATTAAAAAAAAAAAAAAAGGCAAATAAATTTTTTATCAGAGATAAAAATATACGAAATTAGGAATATTAGGGTGGCATGTTTACAGTATATATTTTTTGAGCGAAAAGGTGAAAAGTGAAAACTTTTTTTTTTAAGGTCCAAATCACTTGATATTCATTGTAGGAAGATAACAAGAACAGAAGCAAAAGAGACGAACACACAAGGCACCAATATACTACTGGTCTAGAGATAAGACCACCAACTGCGGAATCTAACCCTATCCAGACTATCCACATGATCACATCAACCTCCGAAGCTCCCTGCCTCTTCAGCGCGTACACGACATCCATGGCCGTCACGGTCTTCCTCCTTGCGTGCTCGGTGTAGGTCACAGCATCACGGATGACATTCTCCAAAAAGATCTTGAGAACTCCACGGGTCTCCTCGTAGATCAGGCCGCTGATGCGCTTCACGCCACGGCGAGCCAGACGGCGGATCGCTGGCTTCGTAATCCCCTGGATGTTGTCGCGGAGGACCTTCCTGTGGCGCTTGGCTCCTCCCTTGCCCAAACCCTTGCCTCCCTTCCCACGGCCTGACATTTTCTCGGGAAAATCTGAGCTGTTTGGCTGATGAGAAAAAGATGAAATGTTTGACTCAGTGAAAAGTGAAAACTGGAACATGTGTATACAAATTTTTCTAAGCAACAAAAATATACAAATTTACAAAATTTTGGTATGGTTAGTTTCATGATACCTTGCTAACGCTTAGGGATGTAAATGGTCCATATTGATGTCAATTGAATGATTCAATACCGTACCAAACTGAATATATTTACTTTTTTTAAATTCGGTATCATCGGTTTCAATCCATAAATTGGTTTTTGCGGGTTTTATCTCACCTTTCCAACATTGTTAACGCGTATAAATGTGGGGCCTTCTATCTTCTATATATGTTGTATATTACAAATAATTCTTGGGCGCCATGGTGCCACATGTATAGATGTTTACAACGTTGACAAGGCGCGGACGGAAATATTCCCATAATATAATTTAAATTAAAAAAATTCCGTATACTTTTTTTGCTCAAAAAAATATTGTATGCACACACCATCCATTTTTCCTAATTTTGTAGACTTTCACCATAAAAATAAACATTGTATATATGGCGGCCCAAATTTTAACTTTGTACAAATTTATCGCAGAAAAAACAATTATATACATGCCGCACATTTGACCAAAATTTATAATTTTTTGCCACGCCCCTTGAAAAATAACATTTGATGTTCATTTCTTTGCAATAGGTCTATTTGCCATGCATGAATAGCATAGCATGGTGTAAGATTTAGTTAAGCTTAGGAGCGCCTAGAGGTGGTTAAAAATGGATATTGATACAACACCGGACAATGTCGAATCTAACATGGACCGGTAACTCACCAAATAGCGGGACTTGACGAGTACCTCGTCGTAGGCATGGGCGGAGATGGCCTCACACAACCCAGTGACAATGTCCATGTTTGTTTGTGAGTGTTATTATTTCTACACAAATTGTTATTCTCATTAAATATTTTGTGGCAGCGAGATTGATCGCACATATTCCCGTCATGGTCAAATAGAAACAAATTCGTATTTATAAAGTGACAATGACAATTCCAAAAGTTCCTTCTTTTTCTTTGTCTTGGCTTTTTGTCTCTTCATTTCCATGCATGTTCAGTAAAGTAGTAGTTACCAAAGTACACCAAACTAGAAATATATAAGTGATTGATATAATTAGTGAGTAAACTTAGAGACTGGCTTTGTAACTTGTTGATGAAATCAAGAAAAGAAACCCAAAGCTGACCATTAAGGCTGCTACATGACCAGTAGTCATATATCTATGAGCTGACATATAATATATATATATATATATATATATTATCCTTATGTAGGACCAATCACACGTCATGACCACGTCCACTTCCATGCAACTTGCATATGCATGATACATAAACACCTCTCATGACCCCATTCTCTCTCTCTCATAAAAATATGGATTTCTTCGACAGTCAAGAGCAGAGCAAGAGGGGCAAGAAAAAGAGGTTGAGAGAGGACCAAGTGAGGCTCTTGGAGCGAAGCTTCCACTCCAGCAAGAAGCTCGAGCCGGAGCGGAAGCTCCAGCTGGCAGAAGAGCTCGGCATTCCGGCGAGACAGGTGGCCATATGGTATCAGAACAAGCGAGCGCGTTGGCGCACCCAGAGCCTCGAGCTCGACTGCGGAGCCATGCAGCTTCGCCTTGACGCCGCGCTGGCCGAGAGGCGCCGGCTTGAGAGGGAGGCAGCTCGGCTCCGGCGAGAGCTCGAGGACGCCAAGCGCATGCTCTTCGCATGGGAACACGGGAAGGACGGCGCCGTCCGTTGGGTTTCTTGTTCCGAGCAGGATGACCAAGAAGTGAATAATAACCCTAGCTCTTCTGATGTTATGAACGTTAGGAAGATGGATGATGATCAGGTTTTTCTGTTTGACCTGACCTCTTTGCTTGATTGATTAAATTTACAAGTGGAATTTTTTATTTCTTTTTTATTATTATTATTATTATTATTATTATTATTATTTTGCTTTTGGGTGTTAAGAGATATATCGAAGTTTGTATCTCAAATATATTCATTGTCATGAACTAGTCTTATTGACTTGTTAGTTAATTAATTAAGAGAGTTCAGTGAATTCACTTGCTCAATAGTTATTGACTGCTTTGATTGCAAAGAGAGAAGGGTTGTTCATCATGGTGTGTGTTTCTCGAAAAGAAATTTAAACTCAACATATTAAAAAAAAAAGTGTACTGTATTTCCTCTTTTATTATTATTGATGATTTTTCCATCACATGTTGAAATTAATAAGAATTTGATATCTGGGATAACTGAGGTAAAAGTATTTAAATTGTAGTCATGAATTAGAGATGAAGTACGATCAAATTGTTTTTGGGATTGGCTAATATTCAAATGAAATTAAAAGTGCGCGACCAGAAAGTTTCGTCGAACTGTCGTCTCTTCGACTAGGTGTTGTAGTCCGTTCAGTACACATGATCAAAAAGAAAAGTGGGAAGAGAGGAGTTGACACGTGGCGAAATCTTAACGAAAGAGATGAAAATTAGAGAGAGTTGTCTTATCACACACTTTTATTTTATTTGACTATTTGATTTACCATAAAAAGTACTTTGTTCCTCAGTTGGCTAAAACTTGAAAACTTTTACCTCGATTATTTCATAATATTTTAATAATAAAAATAGATTTCTTCAACAAATCAATAAGAAATGCAACAAAAATCGCATATGAAAATGGTCGTAATATGATTTTCATGATGTCATGTATTTGGTTTTGTGACATCGATGTCAATATCAAGGACTTAAAATCGCACTAGCTAGTAGAAGTGGGCTCTGAACTTTATGAGAGGAGAACAATCTGTCGTTTCTATAATAGGAAACAAATGACATGCATGCATCTCTTCAAAGAAATGCTGACTTTTTTTTTTTTGATGAAAATACAATTTAGAAAACGATAACAAACAAGACTAGATCTAATTATTTCTATTATGTACTACCTAAGCAAACGACAATTCGATTTTATTAACTGAAAAACAACTGTATAAAACATTCTATAGAAAAAAAGAAAACTTTTTTTAAAGGCAACCGTTTTGTTTATTATTTTCGAATATTTAAAGTACTCTTTCTTTATCGGCCAACGCCGAACGTAATTAATAAAAGGGTAAATGAACGAAATGCTCATTTTGTGTCAAATATTTTAAAAAACTGTCCATTGTGTGTATTTTTTACTCTAAAAAATGGGCATTTCTTAAAAGATTTGGCAAAAAATTGGGTATTTCGTACAATTTTCTATTAATAAAATAAAAATAAAAATTTAATATACATATATATATATATATTAATTATTAAAAAAAACAAAATAACATACATAAATGCATAAAATAAAATAAAAAATTATTCTTAATCGTGTTTAATTGGGTCTCATCGTGATGTCGTGTTCGTGTCATGTTCACCCGTGTATTTAATCGTGTTCGACACGATTAGACCCATATCTAATATTCATGATCGACTTAAACTCGTTTACATCATGTCTTAATCATATCGTGGAGTTTCGGATGACGAAGCTTTGAGAATCGGAACAATAAAATTTGATGCCATGGTGTACAATTTGTAAGCAACTCATAATAGAGGGACTATTTAAGAAATAAGTTTTATTTTCTTTTTTGTCCTCTCGGGAATGAGTCTCTTGACTTCTTATACGCCCCAGGCTTGAAGTCTTAGATCACCATATCCCAACAGAATTGGACCCAGAGCCGGCCTTAGGCATAGGTGGACTAGGCTCGTGCCTAGGGTCCCACAAAAATAGTTAAATAAGCTTAGTTGAAAGGGCTCAAACTTTTAATAAATACTATTTAACTTACAAATGCTTATTTTATATTTAATTGGTGCAGTGGAAGCCCACCTCATTTTTACTCACGAGATCCCGTGTTTGAGCCATGCTGATTATTGCTCGATAGTCGAGCGATTATTGGTGGGGTGGGGTCTTGTGCAACCTTAATATATTTTTTGTTAATATTTTTTAAAAATATTTTGATGTAATTTTTTTCTTATACGGTATCTATTCTTTCCCAATTCGCCAACATTTTTTTTTAAGGTTTTCTACTTTACTAAGAATTGAATATTTTAGTGATCTCAGTGGTGATTCTATAACTAAGTGTTAAAGTTTACTATCAATATTCACTTATTAGGGGCCTCATGAAAATAAATTGTCTAGGGCCCCCAAATACTCAGGGCTAGGGGTGCAAATAAAACCCGAAAACCGGGTAAAAACCCGAATCCGAATCCGTCTCCGAATTTAAAACCCGAATCCGAATCCGAATCCGGAATTCGGATCCGGGTACCCGGTACCCGGTTTAATACCCGGTTTGTTTAATTTTTAATTTTTTTTAAAAAAATATTTTAGGGTTAGGGCTCGACACTCATCTCTCATTTTCATTTCTCATTTTAGGGTTTCATTAAAAAAAAAAAAATTTGATGCGCGGACGGTGAAATGATGATGGAAAGCCGGAAGAACTCGAAGTGCTTTATCATATGTCTTTTTAATGCATTTTAAATTTTAGACAATGGATGTATATTTTTTTCATGTACGAGACATGTGTAATGTTTATTTTGAGATAATTTAATTTTTCTATTAAAAAAAATAAAACGGATCCGGGTAAAAACCCGGATCCGGTTGAAAAACTGAACTTGGTTTCCAAACCGGGTACCGGGTACTAAAACCGGGTAGCAATTTTCAACTACCCGGAAATTCGGGTACCCGGAATTCGGGTACCCGGATTTCGGGTACCGGGTAGTAAATTTTAACTACCCGGAAACCGGGTCCGGGTACCGGGTACTTCAAAAAAACCGGGTACCCGACCCGGTTTCACTCCTACTCAGGGCCAGCTCTGAATGAACCCCACCGATTTTGACAATCTCCAGTACCAGTCCGGCCATAGCAACAACTTCTCGTCAGAGTCCCTCGTCGGAGCTCTTCTCGCCGGCCAGAACAAACCTTTGCTCCGCTCTTACGACTTCTACGCCAAGCAGATCTATGACACCTCCTTCACCTCTCCCCGGGCCCACAACATGCGCACGTGGCTCTATCTCGTGTCCTAATCGAGTTCGACGACTCCAACAATGTCTCCACGCAGACATTGCTCCGGTGGAAGCCCGTCGACGTGTCGGAGTATGGGTATAAGAGCAAAAAAATTACCATGGGTTAGCGACTAACCATCGAATACTAATATTTTCTATACAAATTTTATACATGCATTCGAGAGCAGTTACGAGTGTTATTGCACCGTGATAAAAGTTATGTAATTAAGGCAGTTATAAGAGAATTTGACACAAACTGTAACCGACCATTTATGAGGCCGGATTGTAGATAATGAGGCTTTATAAATAGCATGCCAAAAAGATATAAAAGGGGGATAAAAAATTCATTACAAGAACATATCCACACATTAAAATTCTTGAACATCTTGTTATCTTCAAACCTATTTTCATTTGTGTGATTAAGTTTTAACGAAAAGACCTGAACTATGAGGTAACTTAAAAGAAAAGGTATACCAATCGTGAATCCTAACACTCGAGACCTAAACTAGCTCAATTGATTTACACAGCTGATATTTTTTTTTATCCCCTTTTTGAAGTCGTATTATAATGCTTTATTCGTTTGGTTAGGCTATGCCCATACATTACGGGCCAAGCATATAAAACGACATCGGTTTTCTCAATGAACGACATGTACCTCTGTGATAGTGCAATGACAAAACTCTCGATAGCAATTTAATAAACGACATGCATCATGTTGCGTAAAGCTGAAAAACGACAGCAAAGTAATGAGCTGCATTTCCTCTAGCCATTGCACACAGATACCAAGAAAAGCCTTCCAAAATTTGGTTTCTCCCCCCAAAAATCCCGGCCAACAATGGCGTCAACCTCCGCCGCTCGATCCGCCGGCGCCGCCGGACGGATTCGGAACTCCATTTCCTCTACGCTCTCCGACAACCAGTCTCTACTATCGGTCTCTCTCCCTCTCTCTGTGTACATATAAATAATCTCTGGTTTCTGTCAACAGAGTGTTCTTTGTTTTGTCTCTGCAGGATATACGAAAGAGTATCGTCTTGATGAAGGATCTCGCCGTCGATTTGGAGAAGAAAAATCAGTCTCACAAGGTTTTTTTTTGCCTTAGGGAACCATTTCTTCTCTTCTCTCTCGAACAGCATGTGAAATTATGGATCAGATTATGATTTTTTTCTCGTTGAAACTTGCTTCGTTGTGATCCGAGGCACTGTAAGAATTTCTCTCTAATTGTGGTTAGGTCAAGGAGCTTGAAGAGGCTGTGATTGAGTTGCTAAAAGCTTCCGAGAACTGTCAGAATTTCTCCGTGGCGGCTCACTCTGTCGGAGAAAACTACCAGCCAAACCCGGAGGTGCTTCATCTTCATTTGATGACCCGGTTTTTTGCCGGTTATTTTCTCAAATGTTGCTTCATGGTTTCTTACTTGTGATATTCAGTTGAGTGATTTCAAGAAGCTGCTTGAGGATGAGATAGCAAAGGTCAGCGGTAATTCGCCGTCGGATCTGCAAAGCAACCCTCTTCTTCGCCATTTTAAGGAAGCTGTCTGGGTATGGCTTTTGGCTTTTGCCATCGCATCTAAAGTAAAAATTTCAGTTATTAGTACGAGAGAGTCTATTTGTGGAGGATAAATTTGATCATCGTGAATGCTTCAATT
This sequence comes from Parietaria judaica, assembly GCA_954871525.1. Lineage (NCBI taxonomy): Eukaryota > Viridiplantae > Streptophyta > Magnoliopsida > Rosales > Urticaceae > Parietaria > Parietaria judaica. Next base: position 10,491,927 of record OX940865.1, on the reverse strand, counting down.
TCAAGGATTAGCATGAAATAGATTTTCGCTATTGTGTGTAAGATTCACTTTGGATCTATGCATACATATTTTCAGGATCAGAAAGTGCACTCAGTAATTGAGATTGTTCAAATGTATTATTGCTTCTCGTTTTGTTTGTTTGTTTGTCATTGATTCTTTGCTGTTGTTTGTGATTTTCTGTGTTTCTGAAAAGCCACATGATCCTGCAGAGCGTTCATCATGCCGGGCAGCCAATGCCGGGGGAAGAGCAGGAAGACATTGTGATGACAAGCACAGAGTTTGCTCTTCGCAATACCGCTTGCCCGCTCAGTGGAAAGCCTGTCATTGAACTCTCTGATCCTGTTCGCAGGTACCGTAAGAATTCGATACGGACCCTCGTGGGCTCGTATCACGTTGTACTTAATAATTCTTGGCTTTAATTTTTGGAACTCTTTGCTTTGGGTGTTTAGGGTTTGAATTTCTCAAAGATTGACTTCTCTAGGGTGCCTTAATCTGCGATTGGTTTTGCATATTTTTCTGCTTGAAAAGTTATTTTTATTTGGTTAGTTCTCTCCAGATTTTGGAAAAAACATTGTTAGAAAACAAGGGGATTAAATTAGCTTATCTTAGGTCTTTGAGGCACATGATCTTTAAGGCTAATCTTAGGTCTTTAAGATTAAACACGGCCAAAGCTCTCCTATCTTCTAGAGTTTTAAGTCAGAAGAGACAAATATAATCCCTTTTAAAGCGCTGCGCCGATAAACCTCGCCTAGATGGACCAATTATTCCCATATTATGGCATCTAACGGGAGAGCTTTGCCTGTGTTTTGAAATAACGTTTCGTTGTTATTTGGTTTCTTTATTCAATAAAATTAAATTCATCTCTTTGGTGAATCCCCCTCAGTACATGATCTTTTTGGTTATTTTTCGTTGTTGGTTCCTATCATATTCATACGTACGTATAATGCAGTGTGGAATGCAAGCATATTTACGATAAGAAAGCGATTATGCAATACATGAAGTCGAAGAATATGCAAGGCCAGTGTCCCGTTGCAGGTACTTTGACTCTGCTTTCTTCTCTTATCTCTCCATAAAGTTATAAGCTTCGTGATTTTAGGGCACAAACAACTGTCTAAGCTATTACATTCCTGTCTATGCGGATGCTTCCGGTCAGGCTGTCCTAGGATCCTGCACCCGAGGATCGTGGTGTGCGACCCTTTGCTGCGGATTGAAATTGAGGAAATGCGCACTATGAGCAAGAAAACCGCAACAATTGAAGTGGTGGAAGATTTCACCGAGCTTGATGGAGAGGATTAATAGTGTTTCGGTCCGATCATCATGTAAGAATATGTTTCTTGATTTTGACTGTGCTGTGTTCTCCACCTAGTATTCTTGTATAGCAAGTAACATGATTCTGGATATTGAATCTAACAGCATTATGTCAAAATTAAAGAGTTTATGCTTTACTATTTTGCTTCCTCTGGGGCTAGTGTTACCAATATTTTTTTAAAATAAGTAACTTTATTTAATTAAGTTATTTAGGGTACTCTTAATGGAATAATAGCGGCAAAAGTAATCAAGTTATAGTCAATTGTGCCGGTAGATACGCAGGTCATTTTTGTAAGGGAAAAGGGAGAGGATATGGCAATGACAATGAAGAGAGGGAGTGGAAGTAAAATAATCTTATATAGAATTATGTTTTATTATTGTTATTTTTCCAGTTAATTAATTATGTAGTTAATAATAAGGGTATGTGATATGTCAATTCATGCCTAAGGGCTATACTTATCTTGTTTTGAAACTTGAATATGATAAAGTAAGTATTCCCTTAAAATATAAATATAATAAAAAAAAAATACAATACAAAATACAACTGTTGTTATGTGTTTCATCATCTACTATAAGTAAAGGTGAAACTGAGACTCGAAACTTTGACATTTGACAAATACAAAAGGAGTATGGGTACTCAGTACTCACCACGCAAATCCAACGATTAGAAAAACGACAAACGACAATGGAATAGTAGCTTACAGTACACTAAAGAAAGGGTGAAACCAAGGTTCTATGTTTCGATATCGATATCGATATTGTTTCGCACTCTACAATTTACGGATATATCGCTTGCCGATGGACATGACGAGGGATAAGTCCGAGAAAAAAGATATATTGCCAAGAATATCGCATAATTTTACGGATATATCGCATGCCGATCAAATATCGACGGATATTTCCGAAAATATTTTTAATATTTCAATCATATTTTTATATAGTTCTAAATTATCAATTTAATAAATATGACACATACTTATTGCTTAGAAAACACTCATAAATCATAATATAACATAAAAGTCATACATCGAAATATAATGTCGGCATAACATAAAATAAGCTAGGCATTATAATAAAGTCATGTAGATACAAACATAAATATGAAACACGGTTTTAAATGCCGATATCGATGTCGTTTCACACTCTCTATTTTACAGATATATCGACACTTGCCGACGGATAAATGATAATAAATGGATATATCGATTAATAAATAGATATATCGATTTTCTTTGAATAAATGGATTCAGAGTATTAATTTGAGAAGTGATGCCGGAAATCCAGTTACCCACTAATATAATATGTACAAAATCATGAATTTGTAAGAACTAAGTGTAGCAAAAAATATAACTGAAACATTACTAAGAAAAAGTTATTTTTTTAAATAAAATATAAAATAAAACAAAAATTAGCTCGACAAAAATTAGATTAGTTGTAATTAAGTGAAGTGTTATTATAAGGAATATCTTACTAGTACAAATATACTACTTAAAAATTTCATGTTTATGATCTAATGAAGTTTTAGTAACAAGATGAAAATGAAATGTAATATTATTTAATAAAATACATAATCCCGTTAAAAGCTAGAACCGGAACCGGAACTGGAACTGAATATTCAATCTGGTCCCAGAACCGAAAAATACTCGGATTGAAATATCCGGAACCCGGAGTATTTTTCGGTTCGGGTATTTTGTAGAGGCCTAGCTAAGCTCAGACGAACACTCTCTTTGGGCATTGGAAGCAAGGCACAAATGGGGTTCTCAAGAGCAGCTCTGACTCTGACTCTGAGCAAGGCTTCTCAGTCTCCATTGCTCTCCCCCAGAGCTTTCATGCCCGTCTCCTTCGCCTCTCCAAGTGCCTCACTCTCTACTCCATGTCGTTCCCTCACGAAGGTCGTGTCAGCTTCCCAGGCTCAAGACATGTCAACCTCGTCGCTCTCGAAGACCAGAGACATCCGTTGGAAGCCCATGTGTTTGTACTACACTCAGGGGAAGTGTACAATGGTAAAATGTTTTTGCCCATAAACTGTTTGATCGAATGCTTCACTGAAAGCTATGCGTATTTGATATCTTTGAAGAATAGAAAAATGGGTTTAAGCTTTACTGCTTGAATATCAAAGCAATACAATGTTGGAGAAAATCGTGTAAGTACAGCGTTAAGTCATAAACCATTGTCAAGTTAGAAAGCGTGGTTGAGCATTTGAACGTGTATCATGAACGCTCGTGACACCAAAAGCAAGCACCATTAGAGTGGCATTGTTAGGATTTTTAATCATCCAAAGATGGTTATACACGTCAGAATTCTCAAGAACGCAATTGAGAACCGTGTAACTGGAAATCTAATCACCGGTAATCTCTTGAGAAGAAAGTGAACACTAGTTCAATTGTGATGATAATAATCTGCCACTCGAAAAGACTGTAGTTACCCTTTTAAGTCACATTTAGTTATTTACAACAAGATCACTAATTTTGACTTGATAGTGTAATATCTCGTACGCTTTTATTTAATTACATGTATTATTCTGATTACGTGATTAATTCGAACATTAATCCAACACAGCAGTGAATGAATTTGTGATGCAAATTACCGTTCCTCTTGTAGAATCTGCACGAACACGGTTCCATTCACTCAAATTTTCCGTAATCCTGTGACATGGTTTTTCTTTGGGTAATACTTAGTATATAGTTTGTGGGTATGCAGTTTCGAGAGATGACTTCTTGTGGCCTTGTAATGAAAGTTGGTTTATTGGATTTAGTGTAAGAAGAGTTCAAACCGGTGATTGTGACTAAACACGACGAATCGTCTTTTTGTAGATGGAGGACGCTATGCACTTGGAGAAGTTCAACCATGACTGCTCGTGGGATCTTAAAATCGATTCTTCCAAATTAAATAGAGCATGTATTCAGAACATGGATTTCTTTCTTGTGCTGGATTTGGAGGGAAAAGTTGAAATTCTCGAGTTCCCGGTCATGATGATCGACTCAAAGACTATGGAAGTTGTTGATTTTTTCCACAGGTTCAATCACCTTCTTATACGAATTTTTTTCCCCTTGTATTAATGCATTTTGATTTATGAATAGCTTAGTTCTGCAACTTTCTTGATTTGTGTTTCTTGCATTGTAGCTATCGATTTGTTAAAAAAATTCCGTGATTTGCTTTCAGGTTTGTGAGGCCATCGGCCATGAGTGAGCAAAGAATTAATGAGTATATTGAAGGAAAGTACGGGAAGTTCGGAGTTGACCGGTATTTTATAAACACTTAGTTTCTTTTGCTTGCTTCAATTTCCATTTGATAGAGGCAGGGATTTTTGATCTCGTTATTGGACCCGAATAACCGGATTCCGAACACTCTCCCTTCCATTGGCACCCACGACCAAGCACCGACCCTAAACTTCCAAAGCCTAGCCTTGCTAATCCTAGAGAGAGACAAAGCTACCATTAATAAACCGTAAGATAGTTGTTTTTAGTTGAACGATCATATCCGTTAATGAAAATGACCTACTTTTATGTAGGTCAAAATGATACAACCAGGCTTTACTTAAAAACCACATCATAATAATTTAATACATAATAATTTAATTGCATAATATGAAGACGAATAAAAAGCTTAATGTGATGATGAAACCCCTAGTCTTTTGCCAACGGCCCGTTACTCTCGCGGCCCGTTTTCGAACCTATGTTACATTTTCTTCTTTGGTAAGTCTAACCAAAGAAGCCATCCATACTAGTGTTCAAGAAAACTAGTTTCAGATGAAGGGCCAAATAAGCTAAAATATTGGGGACATTTTTAGAAGCTTCTATAACGCTTGATAGAATTTACGGATATTTGCGGCGAAGTTATAAAAAGTTAGGGCGACTGGAGCGCATCTTCACAATGATTTTTATACACGGCAAAAGTATACGATGTTAGTATAACATTGGGAGGATTAACTCCGCGAAACATGTCAACGTCAGAGAGTTCACTGCTTTTGTGGATGGAAAATAACCATCCAGCTGTTATACTAACATTGTATACTTCTGCCGGTAGAAAAAAAACATTGTGAACACGCCGTCCCACTTGGTCTACTTTGTAGACTTCTGCTGAAATATCCCCAAAATATATTTAAATGATTTTCCCATTAGTTACAAAAGAGTTCACCCGTAGTATGGAGTTAAGTAACATTACATTTTCACTTGCTGTACAAAGAAATACGTTATTAGTGTTTTCTTCTTTATAAATATTCTTGCACAAGATCGGTTAAAAATGTTAAAAAAAAACACAGGGTTTGGCACGATACGGCTATACCATTTGACGATGTTCTTGAAGAGTTTGAAGCTTGGTTGACTCAGCATAGCTTGTGGGAAAAACGCCGCGGTGGGATGCTTAACAGAGCCGCTTTCGTTACATGGTCAGTCTGTTTATACTCCATGTCCGTTCACTTTTCGCTCGCCGATTCACCGATTCGTACTAATTTCCTTCGAAAGTGACAAAGTTGTTGACTTTGATTATACTCGTCTCAGCGGAAACTGGGATTTGAAGACGAAGGTCCCTCAGCAGTGCAAAGTGTCGAAGATGAAGCTTCCCTCGTATTTTACGGAATGGGTTAATATCAAAGACGTTTATCTTAATTTCTACAAGAGAAGGGTAAGTCGATATATTGATCGGAGTCACTTCCTTGCCATTCCGTTTTTGTAATGATGATATCATTCACCTCGTGACCCCGTTTTAAAGTTACTAATATGAACATTACTTAGCACTTTAGATGTTGGAAAAATATCACATATTTTGCATATGAAGAATTGAAGGTGACACTTTTTATGGCAGGCAACGGGGATGGTGACGATGATGAAGGAGCTCGACTTGCCTCTATTAGGAAGTCATCATCTTGGTCTCGACGACGCGAAGAATATCTCCAGAGTGTTGCAGCGCATGGTTTCCGATGGGGCGACTGTGCAGATCACGGCTCGGAGGAAGCCCAATGATCCGGACAATGTTCAGTTCATGTTCAAGAGTAGAATAGTTTAGCATTTTTTAGCCCATTTCTTACCTGCTAATTATAATAAGTACTTCATTATATAAATATCACTCATGAGTCATCGTATGAAATAATTTTAAATCTAGTTAAAAAAAAAAATCAAATGTAAATATGAGAAACTGTCCATTGGTTTCACTTATAAAATATGAGTTTCCATTGATGTTCGCCCTTTGGGCATCGATTGTGATTTGTTGCGCTTTCTTCTTCACGTTTTGAATTGTTGCACAAAGCTTCTTCTTTTTCTACTAGCGGTTTCGCGTTTCACGTAAAAGTGAGGAATAAATTTGGATATGTTGCTCATTTGCAAATGACAATTACATCTTGTTTATTTTGGATTGCACAGCGGGAACCGTGTATGAGTTTTGGATTACAATGATTTACTTTATTTCTTGCGCTCTGATAAGATACTGGTACATGTTTACAATATATAGGTAACGGCTCAATTATTAAAGCTTAAGTACAATTTTATCAAGTCACATTTAGCCCTTTTTAGTTTTATAATTTATTCTATAAGTTTACCTGTAAATGACAAATATTCTTTGACGAAATAAATCCTAATGCAACATCAAATTCTATTTCACTGTTACGCAAATATTTGTAAGTTGAAACTGTTGTAGAACTTATTAACTACACGCCAATCTTTTAGAGGGTAAGTGTTGAGGGCATTTCGGCCAACAAACAGTCACGAGGATACCTCCTCGAGTTTAAAGACAGGAGTTCGGGTTTAATCTCTTTGTTAGCTAAGAGTCATCAGAAAAATGGCAAAAATGGCTAAGAACTCTTTGTATTGACGAGCACTGGTTATAATTTGTGAATACACTTGTGTTTTCTCTCTCAGAATTCCCGGGCCCTCTACAAATACGACCCTCTCTTCTATTTATAAGCGACTTGCCCTAGCTCCAGCTCGGATCCCCTTGTTGATCCTCATGTGGTCCACCTCTGAAATATTATGTGGTCCCCTCCAAATATTCTCTTCTGAAAACGCGCAAAACACACTTCCACTATTTGTCGCCCGCCATCATTTAATGTGCGTACAATTCTTTACACACGCTAGCCGACAATGCTTCGGCCTCATTTAATGCAAACGGTCGTACACTTCTGACGCATCCTCGTTGGCCTTCTCTTTCGCCTGTTGGATTATTGTCTTCCTCGGCTTCTCGGTCCTCCTCCTCGAGCATCTTCCTTGAGCGACCTCCTTGAGCAACTCCCTCAACAGCTTCATTGAATACCCTCCTCGAGCAGCCTCGTCTATCCCTTCGGAATAGCCATGCCGCCGTGGATTCCCCTCGTCGAGACCTTTCCGCGTTCCTATTCGATGTCACTCCGTCTTTCGGGACACGTGTAGTGTTGAGGAAGGGTCCGACATGATCCGACTTCAACAGTAAGAAATTTGTAGTGGTGGATGAAAGAATGATATGATATGATAGATGAGTAATAAAAAGATGAAAGGTGAAAAGTGAGATGTGAATGTTAGTATTCATCTTCTACAGACGAGTATTTATAAAAATAAAAATAAAAAAGTAGAGAGAAAGTAAATACACAATGAACACTTAGTAAATATATCTAGCTTAATGCTAAGCATTTTATTTTTCGTAAGAGAAACTTATTAACTTAAGGATGCCATTTAAGGGTTAATGACTGCGAAATTACTGAAAGTTTGGTCAAAGAATCCCTCGTGTATTTAAAGTTTAAAAGTGGTGGCGAAAATATCTGAAATCATATTTGGAGAATTGACCACTCCATTCTCGTAACGACGTTAACACTAACCACGTGGACAACTTTGGCAAGATGCCTTAATATTTACAACTCTCTATTTTTTAATTAACCTTAAAATCAAATATATATTTAAATAAATTAAGTTAAATGAGGCTAATATAAAAGAATTTATTATTTACAGAATATCACAATTAATTATGAGAGTTATATGGATAAACACCATTAACACGATTATTTAATGAGGTGGTCTGAGTTTCATAAAATATGTCAAAAAGACGAAAACCATTAAGACACAACATGAACTCGACACGGAACACAAACTACCATTCCTAATAGAACATCACATTATCACCTTCTATATTTACTCAAGTCAATGAGCCCGTTTGACACAACTTAATTTTTTTAGAAAAAATATTTTTAGTTTCAGTTTAAAAAGAAAACTGTTTTTTTTTTTATAAAACTGACAGACATTTGGTAAACTGTTTGTAAAAAAGTTATTGTTGGTGACAAAAACTGATTTAACATTTGGTAAAAAAAAATATTTGGGCTAAAATAGACTAAAAAAAAATATTTGGGCTAAAAAGACTAAAATAGATTAAATCATGTTTTTGCTTGTAGAAAAAACTAAAAGCTACGCATCCTAACTTTTAATACTCATGTACAAAAATTTAAAATGACTGTTGTGTTTTTTGTAGAAATAATTTTACCAAATACTTCAAAATCAATTTATTTTATTTTAAAAACAAAAAAATAAATTTAAACTAAACCAAAAACACCTAATAACTCTTTATTCTAATATTGATGGTTATTATTAACATATATCACGAAGATCATATTTAAAATCAAGAGTATCCTTTCGTGAAAAAATAGCTTTCAACACTTCCTCACGTTTAAAACACTAAAAAAAACTAAAAATAATAAACGTTAAATATTAAAATAGTAATTCTACTACAAGTCTACAACTAAATATCACATTAATAAAATAAATAAATCGAAACCGAGTAATTCGAGTAATTTGTAATAATTTATTAATAGCAACTATTCTCTTGCACTAAAAAAAGAAAAGAAACGATTATATTGTATTTTTGCCAATTATCAATTATGCACTATGGCATTTGCCTAGCGAATATCTCAGTCAACATGTATTTGTGTAGTCCAACTTTCTTTGCATCTTAAATTTGGCGGCAACAATTGGTAGCAAAATAGAAATTAAACTAAAATAATACAAAAAATCAAAACCCCCACTCTCTCAACTTCGCGAGTCTCCCTTACGGCGTCAAAATTTTAGGTCCCGACATTATTATAATATATAGTTATTATTTAGACATGATCCGCGCGTGTCCTTACGCGCTTAACTCCGCGTGGTTCTAGACCTTAAACCCGGTGTGAAAAAAGCCCTCCTCTACGCGCTTGCGCCTATATAAGCTCAAACAACAAATGAGAGAGTTTCCAGAGAAAAAAAGAAAAAAGAAAAGAAAAATAGTAATAGAGAAACAGAGAGAGTGAGCCCAAAACCCCAATCTTCGTGAATCAGAGACTGATTTCCATGGCGAATCTTCTGAATCCCGAAGCTTTTCGGAGTTCCTCCGTCGAATCGCGCTCTAGGGTTTCGGGTTTTCTCATTTCTTGACTCTGGAATCTCTCTGCCATTACCGTTTTTCTGAGCTCGGAACGACTCTCTCGCTCGGTCAGTCTCTCTGCTGTGCTTGCTGTTACCGATTGCTGATCGAATCGGATGCGCCCGAGTGCCTGATTGGATGGGAAAACTGATCGATTTGTGCCCTAATGCACGTAGCTCAAGCTTTCGTGTGTACATGAATTGATCCCGTGGAGAAAAGAACAGAATCCATTAAGGTAGAGCGGAGTTAGTGATATTCGAACCGATTTCTGATCCTTGTCATGCAATTTTCTCCGGTGTCGTTATCGGGTACACGATCGCTGAAGGAGGAAAAGGGTAAGGGCTCCAGCCGGTTGAGCCCCCGGAAGAAGCACAAGAGACTCGACGCCATATGCGAGAAGGAGTACTCTCGAAACCATCGCGATTTGAATGAAGGTGTTGGAGAAGAAGGGGCTCGGAGCGGTGGTGGTGAGGATGACGGGGAGATCCGGAGAAGCTCGCGGGTCCGCCGGGCTCCGGATTTGCTCGATGTGTCGCACCCCCCGCCGAAGAAGAGGAGGAAGCTCGGTATGAATAATGCAGGCTCGAGCAGTAGTGGCAAGAAGGCACATAGTTCACCGGATTTGGAATCTCCTGACAGTTGGAAATCGAGGCTGAGGTCGAGGGGCAGTGGTTCGAGTTTGAGGGTGAAGGAGGAGACTCCCAAGGGGAAAAGGAAGCTTTTCCAGGAGATAGACGGAGAGAGTGATGAAGAGGAGGTTCACGGGAATGAGTCGGGCAGTGAAAGAGACAAACCGAAACTCGGCAATTACACGGTTGTGAAGTCAAAGAGACCGGGTAGGATTAAGGCAACGAATGGTCCGGAGACTGAGAAACTAATCGATTTGGATGACACTGAAGAAGAAGAAGGCGGAGAAGAATCGGGTGTCGCAGTTAATAGCGGAAATGAAATCAAGTCACAACTGGATAATCATTTAGGAGAATCTACAGAGAGCGGTGAGAAACTTTTGGAGTTGGCAGATGATTGTGTAAATGCCGATACTGCAGAAGCTGTTGGTTATTCGCAGGACGCCGAATTCGTGGAAAAGGCGGTTGAACTCGAAGTGCTAGATAGAGGAGATCAAAGTGATGTGTTGGAAATTGTAGCTCCATCAGAAGGAGGATCTGATTTTGTAGAGGTTAAACAAACAGAGAAGCAAGTTGATTGTGGCCAAAATCCAAGTAATACAACCATTGTTGCATCTCCAGATCATGGAGTCGACGGTGGTAATAGCCATGACAAAAATGACGATGAGGAGGTTGAGCTCGATGAACAGCCTCGTGTAGAAATCAACGGTGCAAAGGTGGTGTAAAAATATCATTTCTATCTTTTATTTACTTATTTCGGTTTCGGTTTGTTCCACTGATCAAGAGGTTCCATATTTATACGGGAATATTTATAAATTATAGAATTAGATTGTTATCTGATTTTGTACTGTTTCATCAGATTATACATAGGTTGTAAAGCAATTATCTTATATTTGCTATTATCATCAGGAGGAAAAACCTAAATACGCTCCAAGAGATGCTCACGCCAAACCACGTATAAAAGAGGGAAGACGGTGTGGCTTGTGTGGCGGTGGTATAGATGGTAAGCCTCCAAAACCATTAGCTCATGACACGGTTGAGAGTGGAAATGATGTATACAGCGGCTCTTCGGGCTCGGAAGAGCCTAGTTACGACATTTGGGATGGCTTCGGTGACGAGGCTGGCTGGCTAGGACGCCTTTTAGGTCCTATAAACGATCGTTTCGGCATCGCTGGGACATGGGTCCATCAGCATTGTGCAGTGTGGAGCCCAGAGGTATGCTTCCATTACCTAATTAATCTTTCGTGGATCGCAACTCTTATAGAACTAGCATATTTCAAACAGGATCTCAATTTCCCAGTATTGCTTCATATATGTGGAGTTTACTATGAAATGTCTTTAAGTAGTCTGGTAGACCCGTTAATTTAGAATGTATTTCAATAGGAAAGTGTTTTAATTATCTATTTTCTTTCATAATTGTGTTTTTATTATTCGAGTATTTGAGGTATTTTACAATAATTATAAGATTGAGATTTCCAATTCTATAAATAGGTGTCTCCATTGGAGTTAAATTTCCTATTGAACATTATTAGGAGAATTTTCCCGGTTTAACTCCTCGAATTAGTGACCGGGGTTACATTTATCAATAAGGATCTCTTGTTTCTCTTTAGTTGTCTATTCAGGTCTTATCTCACTCTCCAATATCCAAGGCAGTATAGATTCTTTGGGTTTTTATTAGAAGTTTGTCTGGCACAATTCGTAAGACGTAATTTAAACTGTTAGACTGTCCCTGTTGGGCCTAAACAAAGTTTAAATCCCCGTAAAATGTCACCGTAAATTTCCATTTAATTATGTGTTTCCAGGTCTACTTTGCTGGTTTAGGCTGCTTGAAAAATGTAAGGGCTGCGCTCTGTAGAGGAAGATCATTGAAATGCACTCGATGTGCGAGGCCAGGAGCTACTATTGGATGCCGTGTTGATCGATGTCCGAGGACATATCATTTGGTTTGTTGCTTGCGCCTTTACTACTATGTATTCAACAATTTTTCATCTTCTGAAAATATATGCAAGATGTCATGAATATGCACAAATAGACGTGTAACTTCTACTTAGCTAATTAAGAATTTGCTAGTATATTCTAATCATCTGTGTTCCTTGTACTTTTCAGCCTTGTGCCCGAGCTATAGGATGTATCTTTGATCATCGAAAATTTCTCATAGCTTGCACAGATCATCGGCATATCTTCCAACCTCACGGGGTTCAGAACTTGGCCAGAATAAAGAAAGTTAGGGCAAAGAAAATGAAGCTAGAGTTGAGAAAACACACAAATGAGGCTTCCCGCAAGGACATCGAAGCGGAGGAGAAGTGGTTCGAAAACTGTGGTGACGACGAAGAGTTTTTAAAGCGTGAAAGTAAAAGGCTTCATCGTGATTTGGCTAGAATTGCACCTGTTTATATTGGAGGCAAGGATTCCAAGGAAGGGAAACTGTTTCAGGGCTGGGAATCCGTCGCCGGACTTCAAGACGTTATCCAGTGCATGAAGGAAGTTGTGATATTGCCACTGTTATACCCCGAATTCTTTGATAATCTGGGCCTCACACCACCCAGAGGGATTCTTCTCCACGGGCACCCTGGAACGGGAAAAACCCTAGTTGTCCGGGCACTAATAGGCGCATGTGCTCGAGGCGATAGACGAATCGCGTATTTTGCCAGAAAAGGTGCAGATTGCTTAGGCAAATATGTCGGGGACGCTGAGCGCCAGCTCAGACTACTGTTTCAGGTTGCCGAGAAAAGTCAACCTTCAATAATTTTCTTTGATGAAATAGACGGATTGGCGCCCTGCCGTTCCAGGCGGCAAGATCAGACCCACAGCTCCGTAGTATCAACCTTGCTTGCCTTAATGGACGGTCTGAAATCCCGAGGTTCGGTTATTGTCATTGGTGCCACAAATCGTCCTGACGCAATTGATCCTGCATTACGACGCCCCGGAAGATTTGACCGTGAGATTTATTTTCCACTCCCGTCACTTAATGATCGAGCGGCTATTCTTTCGCTTCACACTCAGAGGTGGCCGAAGCCGGTTTCGGGGTCCCTTCTCCAGTGGATCGCCGGAAAAACCGCCGGATTTGCTGGTGCGGATTTGCAGGCGCTTTGTACACAAGCAGCGGTAACGGGTTTGCAGAGGAATTTCCCTCTTCAAGAAACTCTATCTGCTGCTGAGAAGAGAGGTTCTTCAATCAAACTCCTTCCTCTTCCTAACTTTGCAGTGGAAGAGAGGGATTGGTTGGAAGCTTTATCACGTTCCCCACCACCGTGCTCCCAAAGAGAAGCCGGAATCGCTGTTAATGAAGTTTCATCTTCTTCGCTTCCGTATTATCTCATTCCTTGCCTTCTTAAACCACTTGTCACTCTGCTCATTTCTCTTCATCTTGAAGAACGTATCTCATTGCCAACTCCGCTCTCTAAAGCGGCTGCTACGATTAAAAGTGTGATGGTTTCAACTCTGGAGAAGAGGAACTTACGAAGCAATGAGTGGTGGTCGTTTGTTGAGGATTTTATCCGAGAAACCGATGTTGCCGAGGCGATTGGAAAGAACCTTTTAGATTCTGGATTCCTGATCGGAGATGATAGTGTCACTACTAATGATTTTGGTGACAACAGACAAACCAAATTTGAATCCTGCTTGAAACGTAATGGTGAAACCGGCGGAAAACATACTTCATTTTCACATAGAGGGAAATCGGGATTCCGGGTGTTGATTGCTGGAAGTCAAGGATCGGGTCAGAAGCATCTTGCGTCTTGTCTTGTTCACTGCTTCGTTGGGAATGTTGAAGTTCAAAAGATCGATTTGGCTACAATTTCACAAGAAGGGCATGGAGATATTGTGCTTGGAATCACACAGATATTAAGTATGTGTCCTCTTCTCTTGAACTTACAATATATCTTTAGCCTTTCAAATAAATCTCTAACTACCTTGTATCATATTGGATTAGGAGATTGTTTATATAATTTGTGCTTCTCATATCCTATATTAATTCATAGAATTGAAAATGTCTGTTCTTCAGGCTTATTGTGTCAGCATGTAGTTGTTTGTTTGTATATATACTTCTTAGGATAATCTAGTTATATTAGGGAAAAGGTATTACTTTTTTATTCTCTTTTGCACTCACTCATAATGGGTAAAACATACTCATCGGTATGATTCTGATGTAGTCCGGGATTTCAATCTTGTAACATTACGAGTGGAGCCAATTATAGCTAAGTTAGGCTGAAAGATAGACCTAATTAGCTAAAAAAAAAATAATGAAATGACATACTAAATTACGTTGCTGAGCTATAAAATGCATAGCCCTTTGGCGCGACCATCCTCGTCTCGGCATGTTTGGTCTCAGTTTCCAGGTTATGGTTCTGACTTGGGTAAGTCTTACCGAGGAGCCATAACAGCTTCTAAGAACATGTTATAACATGCTTTTTGAAACTTGTTATCCTCATTGATACCAATTTTTAAGACCAATCTTGGAATACCATAAAGATATCTTAGAAATTATGTGTCTTGGTAGCGTATATATATTGATTAAATTCATACTTTAATCACGAGTTTTTTCCTAGCGTCTATAAGTTGATCAAATCCTCACTTATAATGTCTTTTGTTGCAGTGAAATGCGCTGGTGTTAGTTCATGCATGTTATACATGCCAAGATTGGACTTGTGGGCTGTGGAGACGCCTCAGCAATTTGTTGGAGAGATAGATTTTGTTTCAAACGCCGACAAGGTCCCTAGGAAGGGTAAATCTGACATTGGAGAGGATCATCTTCTTGCTGAAAGAGAAAACACTTATGGTAAACAGAAGTGCAAACCAGAAGAAAAAGCGGAAGAGAGAGAACTTACTCATAGGATTTCCGCTGCCTGGAGCTTATTTCTCGAGCAGGTTGAATCCATCAGTGTTTCAACGTCCTTGACGATTTTGGTATGTTCTATGCAGCTGCATTTTCTTATTTTCTTATGTGTGAAAGCTATATGAGAAACATTGCCACGAGTTTTCGATAAATTCTTTATGGTCTCTCGTGTTTCAGAAGAATTGTTTTTTGATTCCTAAAACCCCTCTAAATTGCAGGTATTTATCTTCTTATTTCTGTTTAGAGAAAAAACTTCCCCGGGGCTTTATCTTTTCTAGATTTTTCTTCTGTTTCTTGATCAATTAAAGATCTTCTATAAGTAATGTAACTTATTCAAAAATTCCATATCCAACAGGCTACATCAGAAATTCCGTATCCAACACTACCGGCTGAAGTCAGACAGTTTTTTAAGAAAAAAATATCAACTTTTCAGCCAAATCTCGTGGAGCATACAATTCCTCGGTTCCTCGTGCAAGTTGATGAAGATTTCGATCATGATTTGGTGGTCGATTTATCTTTAGCCAAGTTAACAAGAGATGTGGTTCGTCAGCTTATTCAAATGATTCACCACCGATCTCACACAGACAAAAAATCGTCCAAGTATACAACCTCTGATTTCGTTGTGGAATGTAACGAAGAATCCGTTGTTAAAAATGTTGTGAAACCTAACGACAGAAAGGGAAAGGGAAGATCGAACTTGCACTTAGCCATATCTTCGTTGGGCTATCAAATTTTGCGTTATCCACATTTTGCCGAGCTCTGTTGGTTCACATCTAAACTGAAAGAAGGACCCATTGCAGAAATAACTGGGCCTTGGAGAGGCTGGCCTTTCAATTCTTGTGTTATCCGTCCACAAGAAAATGGGAATTTCAAAAGCAAAGAAAAACCCGGTTTGGTCAGAGGCCTGATTGCTGTCGGTTTATCTGCATACAAAGGCGTGTACACATCACTTAGAGAAGTCTCTTTGGAGATCAGAAAGGTTCTTGAGCTTCTCGTTATGCAGATTAATGAAAAAGTCCAGTCCGGGAAAGATCGATACCAGTATGTTCGTCTCTTATCACAAGTGGCGTATCTCGAAGATAAGGTTGACAGTTGGGTTTTTACGCTGCAAAGGTATATTCTCTCCGTTCCCTTTCATGTTTTCACGGTAGAAGAATCTGGATTATGAGAGAATTAGTTGTAGGTTTTAAATTTATTCAATGTATATATAAGTGCTAAATAGGACCCAAGCAGATAAATAAAAATAAAGATAAACGAGAAGTCTATATTGATAAACGATACCTCGGTCTCTAATTCGAGAGTCGGACCAAACTCTCCCGGTGATGTCTGAGTTACAAAACTAAACCATCAAAACATACCCTTTGACCTAAAGCGGCGACTACTTATGCCTGGAAGCCCTAATCAGTACGTAAAGAAACATTCCCATAAATTCCTTAAACGAAAACACATAAAAAATACAGTTAAAGCCTAACACGCTTAGTCAAAGATATTAGCTTAGTTTTTATTCTGTTTTATATTAATGTACATAATTTGTATTTCATCTTTATAAGAGAACTGCAGTATTTAGAGTTTCGTGAATAATAATTCAACCTTTATCGCCAAGCTTTTTCACAGCTCTTTTCCATTTTGCACGTTGTTGTATCGCTAAAATTCTTCTCGTTTCAGCTTAGAGCTCGATGCTTCGGTTATGGTTGACAACTTTAACCTCACGGCTTCACATGATGCTCCTAGCAAACACTCCAATGTGTCCGAACTACTGGAAGAGAACCGACAAGGACTTGTTGATGAAAATGTTGAATGTGCGGACTTGAACAAAGAAGACGGTGATTGCTCTTGTCCAAATCCCGAGGTTATAGCTTCTGCTTATGATGGGTCTCTCCGGAGAGTCAATAATTTTATACCAGAAATACCCGTTGACATTACAGAGGGAAGTGAGCAAGTGGTTGGTAATAATTTTAACGAGCAGAATGGTTCTCACCACGAGGGATCAGTTCCCGAAGATAATGGAAATAATCCGCTAATGGATAAAGATTCTGGAATCTTGGAACATCCTAATGAGTCTGTGCCTACAGATTCTGCTGCAATAGCCGAGAGCGGTTGTGATCTGGGAGAATTTGGTGATAATAAGTGCTCCAGTAACGGAAGTGTCTCTACCATGAACGTTAAAGACGGAAATTACCCTTCGTCGGAAGCTACCCAGACAGTGAATCTATGTCTATACCGTTGTTGCTCGGAATGTCTCAAGACTCTCCATGACACAGTGAGGAAGATTCTTGTTCATCAAAGGGGATGGGGCAAGAATTTATTGACGGTCGATGACGTACACACCATCGTGATGTCATTATCCGTTGATCTTGTCACCTCCGTTAGAAGAGTGTATGATTCCGGAAATCTCGGAATTCCTTCCGGCGGAGAAACGAGCAGAGGTGAGAATGGAATAAGATCATGTCGTTGCTGTGACTCCGGGAACAGGATCTGTTTGCCCATTGAATGTTCCTGTCACTCGAACAGCGCCCATGAAATCCGAGAATCAGATAGTTTCCGGCATCATTCTCATATCGCAGCCGCTACTAATTTTGTTTTCAGAGATGGTGTGCTAATTGGGCACAATCCTTGCGAGGATGCGACTTTTCATTGTAGATTCGAGACGTTATGTCTGTGTGCAGTTATAGAAACGATACGATGTACGGATCGACCTTCGAGTTGATCTGTTGGTTGATGCTAAACTTTTCTAGAGATTCAAATTTTGCCACTTAGTCACTGGCTGTTCAGTGATAGTGAAAATGAAAGTTTTTTTTTTTATTTTTTATAATGCAGAAACCACAGCATTAGGTTTGGATTTTCTCCGAAGGAGCTACTAATCTACATCGTGTAATTATCATTGTTGATGTGTCTATATTTATTTATATAAACCCCTTTTTTTTTTTCTTTTTTCTTTTTGTATATATATATATATATATATATATATATATATATGTGCGTGTGTTCTCTCCGGTAGTTACTTACTCGGTAAGTAACAGGCAAGAATGAAAGCCCGCGTCCATACACCGGCCCCCAGATAGAGCCTAGAAATCCACACTTTGACCAATAATTTTTCCTTCGTAGATAATTCAGCCTAGTTTTACTACTCTACGGTGTATTTTATAAGAAATTTTATAAGAAATTTTTTATGAAATGCCCAAAATACATTCAAGGTTTATGAGAAATACTTATAGTTTTAATTAATTCATTTATATTCATTTTTAACAAATTTTGGACCATTATAACCTTGATTTTAATTATATATTTTTATTTTCGTTAATTAATTATTAATTGTTTAGTTTAATTTTGAAATTTTATTTTCCAAAAACTAAGGTTGAATTATTCTCGTATTTATTGGATTTCAAATTAATTTGATACTTTGACCTCAAATTTTGAATTTCCTTTTATTTCTCTCTCTCTCCAACCTTGATCGTCTGCAACCTCTCGCTGCTTCTCTTTGGTTGTCGTCGCCATTGCTCGTTCTCCTTCTCTTGCCGCCGCATCGTTGTCGCTCGACCTTTAGCGACGAGAACGCCATGAGGGAGGCGATCGAGGGGATGAACAGCCAGAAACTCGACGGCATGAACATCACTGTCAACGAGGCCCAGTCCCGCGACTCCGGCGGCAGAGGTGGCTACGGAGACGGCCACGGCGGTGGCAGAGGAGGCTACGGCGGTCGCCGCGAGGGCGGTGGTGGAGGCTACGGGGGTAAATACAATTACCGAATTCCAATTTTGTAAATATGTTTACAGTTTACATATTCACAAGATTCGTAAATATTTCGTAAACATATTTACGTTATTCGTTAATAAATTTACAATTTTTCAAAGTTGTTCATATATTTACAGTTTTATAACTACATCTTTCTTATACTTTCGTAAATATGTTTACAGTTTAATTTCGTAAATATTTCTATAGTTTAATGCCCGTAATATTGTTGTTGAAAATCCTGCAGAAGCTCATACACAAGCACAGTGTCATGATGTTCATCACGTTATTGAGTTTTAGTAAATATAATTACAGTTTCATAATCACGTAACTCGTTAGAATGTCGATTAATAGGGAGAAGATATTTGAAAATTATTAAGGGAGATTTTTTTTTTGAAAATTTGTTTACCAAATTAAAATCGTAAAGGAAATTATTTTATTTTTGTTTTATTAATTAATTCAAATTAATAATTAATTTTAAACGTAAATAAAATTCCAAATATTAATTAATTAATTGGAAGGGTATATTAGTCCATATTTAAATTAGTTGGTAGTTTTAATTACCATAAATAAAAATGACATTTTTTCTAAATCTTAAGTCACAAATGGGCGGCATTCGACTCATTTACCCTAATATATATATATATATATATATATATATATATATATATATATAATTTAGTCGGCCACACTTTTGCACCATTATTTTTCTTTTATTTTTATTTTTAAAAATTTATTAGCTTATAAAATTAATATTAATAAAAAATGATACTTTAAAATTCATAATAGGGTAATTAGCGGCATAAGTGGCCAATGTTTTCGAATTTTCTTAGGCATGATGCTAAATGACCAAAAACGACGGCAAAAGTCCCCAATGTGCACTAATCACTCTAATCACAAAATTTCATCCAACTAATTGGATGATTGTTAGTCAAATGATGATGTGGCAGTGTTGACTGACACGCGGACATCTACGTGGCACGCCATGTCGTCTTTTTTATATAGAAAAAATGCCACGTCTTTTTTATTTTATTTTATTTTTAATTTTTTTACGGGGACTACTTATTTTCTCGCCCTCTCCCACGTTGCCACGTTTACACAATCTCTCTCTCTCTCTCTCTCTCTCTCTTCTCTCTTTCCTAAGTTGTCCCACGTGTCATCCAAATAAGTAATCAAAATATTTTGTATTTGTATTTTGAAACCATGACCAAACTCAAATAAACAAAGCACTAAATTACTACATCAAAGGTATTTGTTGTCAAAATGTAATGGATATAACAATTTAAATAACAAACATATCTATTAATATGTGAGATATCTTTTTGATTATTATCCGTCATTTTTCGGGTAGTGGTTGAAAATACTACTAAAGTTGTAAATAGTATCCTACTTATAAGTTTATTTTCGGTTAGTTGTTGAAAATACTACTAAAGTTTTAAATATTATCCTACTTATAAGTTTATTTTCGGGTAGTTGCTGAAATTACTACTAAAATTGTAAATGTTATCCTACTTAAGAGTTTTAAATACTTACATCTTATGATAATCTAATAAAGTAAAATAAATATGAAATAAATTTATGTATTTATTAACAATATCACGACTAATTAAATAATGATGTGGAAATAAATTAAAAATTAAAAATGACATGGCATGCCATGTGGTTGTCCGCGTGACGGTCAACACTGCCACATCATTAGTTGACTAACATCCATCCAATTAGTTGGATGAAATTTTGTTATTAGAGTGATTAGTGCACATTTGGGACTTTTGCCGTCGTTTTTAGGCATTGGCATCATGCCTAAGGAAATTCGAAAACCTTGGCCACTTATGCCGCTAATTACCCTTCATAATAATATAGTGGGTAAACTGCGGCCAATGTACTCAATGTTTGATTTTCTGCCGATTATGTATCCAATGTTTATTTTCGGCGGCTAATATACCCAATGTTTGATCCGTTAGATATTTTTGTGTTTTCCGTCACTTGACCGTTAGAGAGTTATCCTTCTCTATATGTACACTTTTTGTATTTTTGACATAACTCATTTTTTTCCAAATTGTATGCACAACATATGGTTGGAAAGATAAGAGATTGATCTACAACTTTGGTGTTCTAAGTTTGTAAAATCAGTTTTAGAAAAATATGAAATTTCAAATACAACGTAAAACTGGACATTAGTTTAATGCAAAATATTTGTTTTGAGCAAATTTTAATATACTTAATGACTTTTATGATCGTAAAACTAAAAATTTGTAGATAAATACTTTATCTTTCTAACGGGTGTTTATATATAACTTTTGGACAAAAAAATGAGTGAGTTATGCCAAAAATATGAAAGATTATTTCACTATCACATGTTTCATAATTTTGGCACAGCTTACTCATTTTTGTCCAAAATTTATAAATAAATACCCGTGGAAAGATAAAATATTTATCTACAACTTTTTAGTTTCACGCTTCATCATAAAAAGTCATTAAGTATATTAAAATTTGCTCGAAACAAATATTTTGCATTCAACTAATGTCCAGTTTTACGTTATATTTGAAATTTCGTATTTTTATAAAAAATATTTTACAAAACTTAAAACACCAAAGTTGTAGATCTATCTCTTATCTTTCTAACCATAAGCCGTGCATAAAATTTGGACAAAAATGAGTGAGTTATGTCAAAAACACGAAAAGTGTATATATAGAGGAGGATAACTCTGTAACGGTCAAGTGACAGAAAACACGAAAATATCTAACGGATGAATTATTGGGTACATAATTCTCAGAAGATCAAACATTGAGTACATTAGCCGCAGTTTACCCTAATATAGTTTATTTGCTCTCTAATTACTATCTAATTTAAGAGTTTGAATAAAAAATTCTTTTTTTGTTTCCTACCTTATGCCAATTTAAGAGTTTTAATTAAAAAAATTCGTTCCGTACCTCATAAAAATACTATAATATAATATATATATAATTTATTTTATTTGTGGTTCGTCACTCTGACTTAGAATTTTGAGTCCGCCCTCATGTATAAGGTTGTAAGGCAAGCTTTAAAACCCAAGTTGAAATTGATGTGAAAAATCCAAACTTTTCATTCATATCCTATATTTTTTTAAGGATTTTTTTTTTCCATTTTTTGTTTGGCAAAAATATATCCTTTATCTTTAAAACACAACTATCTTTTTTTTATCACAATTTTCTAATCTTAAATTAATTTCTTTAAAAAAATTAAAATCTCTAAATTGAAAGTTGGTTATATTTTGGTTTTTAAAAAACAACATGGTCTATTTTTCCCAAAAATAAAACTTAAAGGCATATAAAAATAGAATTCTAAAAATATAAATAAGAGACAATTTTTAGATCAGAGCGAGTAAAAGTCTCTTTGACCAATTTGAAGTATAATGATGAGCATAACATAATTTCATGTAAGGGAAAATGCGGCAAAAATACTCAACTTTTGGTCCAAAATACCCAATCTGCATTGACCGTGACTTTGGCATGAAAACGTTATTTTTTCAGTTAAAATTCGTCATGTGGCCGTTATCGGCAAAAATACCCAACCTTTTTTTTTTTTTTTGAAAAAATTAATTTTTAATTTTTTTTAATTTATGTTTCTTTTTCTTTTATTGATTAGTGATAATTACTTGAATTCCAAATACATGGAATAACACAAAAGTTAGTCAAAACATCTATTGATTTCTTAATGTGCATGTATAAGCTACATTTGATGATAAAAATCTTATTATTATGAGAAATTTTAAACATAATGTTACAGGTATTTTAAGTAATTGAACATGGTTTTGAGAATAGGTATCTGGATTTATGGGTATCTGTATTTCCGGGTATCCGGATTTTCGAGTATCCGGATTTCTTTCTGGATATCCGGATTTCCGGATCCGGGTAGGAGTAGTGATTTTTGGATACCCGGAAAACCGGATCCGGATACGGGTAGTTCAAAAAAACCGGATAACCGCTCTGGTTACAGCCCTAATTACCTTTTTCATTGGTAATTGACCGTTTTAGATCGAAGGCCGGACGCGCTCTCACAGGCGGCGTTTATGACGGATGCGCTACTTCACGTGCGCGCATCTGCTTACGTCATCAGGATTATGTAAGCCCTTCTAAGGGCGCATGAGGAGGGCAAGAGACGCGTGGTGGCTCGTGTGGGGCCTGTGGGGCCGCCCGAGGTTCTCCCGGTCCACTTTAAGGGTTCCGGGAGCGTTCCGAGACCATTTGTCGCAAACTTTATGACTTTTGATAATATTTTTTTTACTGGCATATATTCTTAAGCCATTTTTTTCAATACATTGACAATAATTGACAGTTTTAATTCGATCTAAAATGGTCAACTACCAATGAAAATGGTAACTAGGGCTGTAACCGGAGCGGTTATTGTCAAACCCATAATATATATATATATATATATGTTTATTAAAAAAAAAAAAAAATTTGTCAGAGAAAAGGTTCGAATGAACCATTCTCTTTCCCCCTCTCATTCATTTCCCCGTACTCTCTCTCTCTTTCTCTTCATTTTTTTTCTTTCTCTCACATCCAAGATTCAAGACACCATATCTTATTCTCTAGAACTCCGATCGACGAATGGTTGGTACCGTCGGAAAGCTCGTGAAGAGACGAGTCCGGTGATTGGTGGTCGTCGGCCGGAAGTTGAGGGAATTGGCCAGAGTAGTTGCCAAAAGGAGGCTCAGTAGTGTTTGATGGAGGCGCTCCGTCGCCGTCGCCGCCGGCCACCATCGCCGCCGGCCGGCGTCGTACACTTCCGATCCTGAAATTGATTTGGGGGTTTTAAAGCTCTCGTCGAGGAGATCGAAAGCCCTCGATCGGAATTGTAATCGAACTCCCGCTTTGGAGACCGTGCGAATCGTATTGCCCGTTTCGGACACGGTATCGGAACCTCAAGTTACGATCATCGGGCTCAAGGCCAAGAAAAAACCCGCATCTTCAACTAGCTAGTCAATCGATCAAGTTTCCACAAATCGAGGTAGGGGCTATTACCTTTTCTCGCTATTTAAAATGAATGTAGAAACCAACGCTTTAATGAAGATTGAACTGGATAGGTTAAAAATTGGATTTAATATAGTGATTTGATAATTAATAAAATCAATGTTATAATAGTCGTCGCTTGATAGCGAGGCTAGATACCAGGTATGGTTGCATCGGATTGATGCTTATTATATATTTTATGTTTATGGTGACGTCGGTATGACGTGTATTATATGGTACCCGCTTCGGGCGGATGATGATTATTATTATATGGTACCCGCTTCGGGCGGATGATGATTATTATGATATGGTACCCGTTTCGGGCGGATGAGCTGCTGACGAGCAGCTGGCTACTGCGCAGTAGGCCGGACATGGATATGGATACATATATGGATATGATTGGACCCAAAAGTCAACATCTCGACCCATGGCGAACTGGCCGTCTTTGGTGGAGATTAGGATCCCGAGTCGAGGGCGAGTTACGGTTAGGGACTTCTAGTCCACCTGTGCTCGTGCCTTGAGGACTCGATGGGATATAGTGGAGTAAAGGCGCGAGCTGACTCGGCATGGACCACCGAAATGATTTGACTTTTGTGGGGTATATTTATTTATTTATTTTATGAAAATGATGAATAAATGGTTTATGTTGGCGTTTATTTTAATTAATTGAAATTTGACTAATAATGGTTCGGTAAAGAGAATTGGTAATAGATTCCCTACTGAGCGTGTGGTGCTCATCCCTTCCATATACATCTTTTTCTTTCCAGCTTCAGGTGGTGTTCAGTATCAGACTCCGGATGAGGAGTAGTCTGATTCAGGAAAGCTACGTGTCGTTTTGCTTACCTATACCTTTAGCGTTCGTCGTGATGAATTTTGTATTTTGAGTTGATCTTTTATTTCGGAAATGTAATGGATTAAATTAAGGATATAGGTGATGGTGGTACTTTGTATTTGTCGTTTTATGGTGTTGTATAAACTGTGGTCGTTGATGTTGTATTGTCGTTTTACGTCCCATGGGCAAAGGTTATATGTTTGTTGACGTGGACATTGAATATTCAACGATATCGGTTGAATGATGATGTGTCATTGACCGGTCCAAGTTTGAAAAGTCGTCGTTTTTGTCTTATTCTACTAACCCCCATATAGGGGCGTTACAGTTTGGTATCAGAGCATAGGTTACGGTATCTAGGGTACAACACCATAAAGTTATTTATTTATTTTTTTTAAGTGTTTTGGGTCGTGTTTTATTTTGTATCACCATCCATAATCCTGACATTTAATCTTTTTACAGTTGATCAACATGGTTTGTAATTCCCAAAGTACCCTAAATCTGCGTCCCCCGTTAGATCTTGAAGAATCTATATGTATTTTATGTTCGATAATACGTGATACAATCTCTTAATTCTGCAGTTGAAATAATGAAATCTTTTAAGGAGATCCTGTTCCAAAATCCTCTATAGTTTGATGAATTTCATGTGCTGCTACAATTGAAAAGCGATCGACATTAATGAAGAAAAATTTGAGGTGCTTGATAATTCTGATGTCGTAGACAACACTGAAGCTAGCATGGTAAATTTTGGGTAATGATTTCATGCGCAATGGGTTTGCGAGAACCTTACGCCAAAGCGTTAATCTAATTTCTCAGAACTGATTGTTTCTGCCAAAAAGCTTCGAGACATGTATTATTCCTTCATCGTTGTGCGCTCATATAGGAAATGCCAAAAGCTTTAATGATCTGCAAGTCTTGTAAGCTTGTCATTGAGGGAAGTAAATTCTCATTTGACGTAATCGTTCTCCGTATGATAGAGTTTGACGTAACATTGGAATTGAATTTATTAGAGAAGTACATTGTTATAGTAGACTGCTACAAAATACATGGCACCCTTAGAAGAAAAGAAAATGAGCATGTTAATATGGCCTCATGATTTTATTTTAAAGTCTATCCTTGGAGGAAAGATGAATTTTGAAAGGTCAGGAGTTAATTGTGCCATCGAAGGTGTGAGGCAAAGTGCAATCAACCCGCACATCCCCATAGTACAAGATCTTGAGGATGTGTTTCCCTCGGAGATTTTATGATTTCCTCCAGATTGTGGATTTGGTTTGAAATTAAACTAGTTCTTGGGATTTTTCCGATTTCTATGGCTCATTATCGTATGGCTCCAACAAAATTGGCAGAATTGAAGAAGCAATTAGACGACTTGTTGAGTAAAAGGTTTATCTGGCGGAGTACATCACCGTGGGGAGCGCCACTGTTATTCATTAAGAAAAATGATGGTAGTTTACGCTTTTGTGTGGTCTACAGACAGCTCAACAAGATAACGAGTAAGAATGAATGCCATTTTTGCGCATTGATGATTTATTCGACCAATTCGGAGTATGCAAATACTTCAAAAAAAAAAAAAAAAAAAAAGAGAGATTTGCGGTCGGGTTACCACCGGTTGAATATTCGAGATGCCGACACCCTGAAGATAGCGTTCCGTACACGTTATGATCACTTTGAGTTCATGGTTATGCCTTTTGGTTTAACAAGCTCCATCGGCGTTTATGGACCTGAGAGCAGAATCTTCCGATCACAGTTGGATCGATTCATTGTTGTCTTCATTGACGACATAATTATCTATTCAAAAACCCTAGGTGAACACGCAGAACATTTGCAAATAGTTTTGCAGACTTTACGGGACCATCGTCTCTATGCAAAGAAAGAAAAATGTTAATTCTTGATGACAGAAGTGAAATTTTAGGCCACGTGATCTCGCAAGAAGGTATTGTCGTGTACCCATCAAAAACTGAAGTTATCTCGAACTAAAGGCAGCCGAGAAATGTGACAGAAGTTTGAAGCTTCCTAGGGCTTGCGAGTTAAAAAAAAAAAAAAAAAAATCGTGGAGAATTTTTTTTCAAAAGATTGGTACGCCGCTAAGCAAGCTTACCAGAAAAGATATCCAGTTCAGTTGGGATGACAAATGTAAAGAGTATTTTCAGAATTGAAACGCTGATTGACGAGTGCTCTTGTCCTTGTTGTTCTCAATGTAGATGAAGTGTTTACAGTGTATATAGATGCATCTCGAAATGGACTTGGTTGTGTGCTCATGCAACCAGGGAGAATGGTGACATATGGTTCTAGGCAGTTGTGGTTGCACGAAGTAAATTATCCTACCTATGACCTGGAGCTAGCAACAATGATATTTACACTTAAAATTTGGCGTTTTCATCTTTATAGCTCAAGATTCGAGATATTCGTTGATCATTAAAGTCTCAAGTACTGGTTCGTGCGAAGAGATTTGAATCTACGACAACTAATATAGGTGGAGTATATGGAAGATTATGATTTTAGTCTATAGTATCGCCCAGGAAGGACGAATGTGGTGGCCGATGCATTGAGTCGGAAGAACGATTGTATGGTTGCTTCTCTGACTTTGGAACCTTGGACAAGATCGGCTACCATAAGTGATTACAATTGAGAATTCCATAGCGACGGATTCAAAGCATGTGCGTACATCGTCATAGCTGTTCCATCAATGGTACTTCCAGTCAGACGAAATCAATGAAGCGATGGGACATTACAAGAGATATGGAATCAATTACAAACTAGGGAACAATCTAAAGGATGGAGTGTGGGAGTCGATGTATTTTTATTGTACAAAGGAAGGCTTGCGGTAGATGATGATGCTACACTACGAAGCGTCATCTTACATGAAGCTCATCGTTCCAAGTGTGCTATTCACTTAGGGAGTACGAAGATGTACCAAGATCTGAAGAGGCAGTATCATTGGTACGTAATGAAATCCGATGTGGCGTTGTTCGTGAAGAGATGTCCAGTTCGTCAACTGGTTAAAGAAGAGCCTCATAAACCCGGTGAGGGAGCTCAGGCCACTGGAAATACCTGAGTGGAAATGGGAATGCATCACTATGGACTTCGTTTCAGGACTCCCTTGGTCTCGCGGTGGACATGATGCAGTGTGGGTGATCGTTGATAGACTGACAAAATCATCCCACTTTAAGCCCATTCGGACATGTTACAAGGTTTCGAAACTCTGTAAACTATATGTGGAAAAGATAGTAAAGCTTTATGGAGTCCATGTTTCAATAGTTTTCGACCGAGACGCTCGTTCCTTGAAATGGGAACCGATTTGAGTTTGAGCACATCTTTTCATCCTCAGACCGATGGCCAATCAGAGCGAGTAATTCAGATCTTAGAAGACATGCTTCGGACATGCGCCTAGGATTTTGGAAGAAAGTGGAAGGAGCAACTACCATTCGTGGAGTTTGCTTACAATAATATCTTTCAGGCTAGTATCAGTATGACAGTGTATAATGCCTTGTATGGTCAACCTTGTTGTTCACCTCTTTGTTGGGCCGAGTATGAAGATTGTATTACTTTCGGTCCTTCCTACCTCAGAGAGACAACTGAAGCGATTAAGCTTATTCGGGAAAGACTCAAGACTACTCAAAGTCGCCAGAAGAGTTTCCCGGATCGAAGACGAAGGCCATTGGGATTCATGGTTGGCGACTATATGTTTCTGAAGGTTACACTAATGCGCGGTGTTTCTCATTAAAAAAAAAAAAAAAAAAAAGTTTGCAACGCGATACACCGGTCCATTCGAGATAGTAGAAAGAGTTGGACCACTTGCATACAAGCTTGATTTACCTCCGCAATTATCTCATGTTCACAATGTGTTTCGTGTGTCGATGTTGAGGAAATATGAACCTGATCCTCAACAAATCATTGAGTAGACAGAGATACTCATTCAAGAAAATGCAACGTACGAGGAATACGTGATTTAGATTATCGAACATGAAGGTAAAGTTCTTCGTCGGCGAGAATCTCTTTAGTCAAAGTGGTGTGGAACCATCACAACCTAAGAGGGGCAACATGGGAGTTAGAGTCAGAGATGATTGAGAAGTACCCATCTTTATTCGGGAATGACTTCGCTTAAATTTCGAGGACGAAATTTTTTAAAGGGGTGGAGTATTGTCAAACCCATAATATATATATATATATATATATGTTTATTAAAAAAAAAAATTTGTCAGAGAAAAGGTTCGAATGAACCATTCTCTTTCCCCCTCTCATTCATTTCCCCGTACTCTCTCTCTCTCTTTCTCTTCATTTTTTTTCTTTCTCTCACATCCAAGATTCAAGACACCATATCTTATTCTCTAGAACTCCGATCGACGAATGGTTGGTACCATCGGAAAGCTCGTGAAGAGACGAGTCCGGTGATTGGTGGTCGTCGGCCGGAAGTTGAGGGAATTGGCCAGAGTAGTTGCCAAAAGGAGGCTCAGTAGTGTTTGATGGAGGCGCTCCGTCGCCGTCGCCGCCGGCCACCATCGCCGCCGGCCGGCGTCGTACACTTCCGATCCTGAAATTGATTTGGGGGTTTTAAAGCTCTCGTCGAGGAGATCGAAAGCCCTCGATCGGAATTGTAATCGAACTCCCGCTTTGGAGACCGTGCGAATCGTATTGCCCGTTTCGGACACGGTATCGGAACCTCAAGTTACGATCATCGGGCTCAAGGCCAAGAAAAAACCCGCATCTTCAACTAGCTAGTCAATCGATCAAGTTTCCACAAATCGAGGTAGGGGCTATTACCTTTTCTCGCTATTTAAAATGAATGTAGAAACCAACGCTTTAATGAAGATTGAACTGGATAGGTTAAAAATTGGATTTAATATAGTGATTTGATAATTAATAAAATCAATGTTATAATAGTCGTCGCTTGATAGCGAGGCTAGATACCAGGTATGGTTGCATCGGATTGATGCTTATTATATATTTTATGTTTATGGTGACGTCGGTATGACGTGTATTATATGGTACCCGCTTCGGGCGGATGATGATTATTATTATATGGTACCCGCTTCGGGCGGATGAGCTGCTGACGAGCAGCTGGCTACTGCGCAGTAGGCCGGACATGGATATGGATACATATATGGATATGATTGGACCCAAAAGTCAACATCTCGACCCATGGCGAACTGGCCGTCTTTGGTGGAGATTAGGATCCCGAGTCGAGGGCGAGTTACGGTTAGGGACTTCTAGTCCACCTGTGCTCGTGCCTTGAGGACTCGATGGGATATAGTGGAGTAAAGGCGCGAGCTGACTCGGCATGGACCACCGAAATAATTTGACTTTTGTGGGGTATATTTATTTATTTATTTTATGAAAATGATGAATAAATGGTTTATGTTGGCGTTTATTTTAATTAATTGAAATTTGACTAATAATGGTTCGGTAAAGAGAATTGGTAATAGATTCCCTACTGAGCGTGTGGTGCTCATCCCTTCCATATACATCTTTTTCTTTCCAGCTTCAGGTGGTGTTCAGTATCAGACTCCGGATGAGGAGTAGTCTGATTCAGGAAAGCTACGTGTCGTTTTGCTTACCTATACCTTTAGCGTTCGTCGTGATGAATTTTGTATTTTGAGTTGATCTTTTATTTCGGAAATGTAATGGATTAAATTAAGGATATAGGTGATGGTGGTACTTTGTATTTGTCGTTTTATGGTGTTGTATAAACTGTGGTCGTTGATGTTGTATTGTCGTTTTACGTCCCATGGGCAAAGGTTATATGTTTGTTGACGTGGACATTGAATATTCAACGATATCGGTTGAATGATGATGTGTCATTGACCGGTCCAAGTTTGAAAAGTCGTCGTTTTTGTCTTATTCTACTAACCCCCATATAGGGGCGTTACAGTTATTCGGTTTTTTTGAGCTACCCGTATCCGGATTCGATTTTTAGGGTATCTAAAAATCACTACCCGTATCCAGATTCGAAAATCCGGATACCCGAAAATCCAGATACCTATTTTCAAAACCCTGTTCAATTACTTAAAATACCCGTAACATTATGTTTAAAATTTCTCATAATAATAAGATTTTTATCACCAAATGTAGCTTATACAAGCACATTAAGAAATCAATAGATGTTTTGACCAACTTTTGTGTTATTCCATGTATTTGGAATTCAAGTAATTATCACTAACCAAGTAAAGAAAAAATAAATAAAGGTTGGGTATTTTTGCCGCTAACGGTCACATGAGGGATGTTAACGGAAAAATTAACGTTTTCATGCCAAAGTCACGGTCAACGCATGTTGGGTATTTTTGCCGCCAGTTTTAAAGGTTGGGTACCCAAGATGCATTTTGACCAAAGGTTGGGTATTTTTGCCGTAATTTTCCCTTTCTGAGTATCACACACATATATACATAGGGAAACTTCAGTTTGTATGCGCGGTAGAGCATGTGTTTTCAAAAAAGTACCCGAGTTTGTTAAATTATAAAACTATGCCCCCAATACACTTTTTATCTTTACACAAACACTTTTAAACACTTGAAAATATGCTCTAAAAACCGTTAATGTATACATAGACACTTTTTGTCTTTACATAAACACTTTAGGGGCATAATTTTATAATTTAACAAATTCGAGTACTTTTCTAAAAACACATGCTGTCCGGACATACAAACTTAAAAGAAGTTTCCCTACATATATGTATATTTACATAGATAAATTCTTGAAAAAGGACGAGAATCCGAATAATATCATCATTGCTAACTAACTCTAAATGCATATGCAGAAACACTTGGTTCCACATCAACACTAATGTTGAGTTTTCATGAACAATCCCGGTACGTAGGTCTTCAGTTTTGATACCTAATGAAGCTTGTTCATATTAACGAGCTCGTGAAGGTCTCCAACAAACTCGTCAATGTATCCACTCATGAACCCCGCCTTCGTCAACTCCCGCCGCCACTTGCCGTGATTCTCCTTCACCAACTCCCCCACCTCGCTGTCCGCCTCCATCGCCGCCTTGATGGCCACGCTGAGACCCTCCTTCGAGAACCGCCCCTCCTCGTCCCTCGGCACCTCCACCGCAACCTTCAGCTCGCCCGCCAGCAGCTTCGTGTTCAGAATCTGGTCGCCCAGGTGCGGCACCAGCACGATCTGCGCCTCGCTCATCAGCGACTCCCACATCGACCCGAACCCGCAGTGGTTCACGAAGCACCCCACCGCCGGGTGGGCCAGGATCAGCGGCTGCTGCACCCACCCGCCGTCCACGATGCCCCGACCCCGCACGCGCTCCGCGAACCCCTCGGGGAACGCCTCCTCGACGGTGGCGCACCCGACCGGAGGCTTCAGCGCGACGAGGAAAGGGTGACCGGAGTCCTCAAACGCGGACAAAAGCTCCTGAAACTGAAGGCCGTATTCAAGGTTAAGTACGTTTGTTTTGATTTTGAATCGAATATATATTTTTTTTTTATATAAGTTAACATTGACTGCCCACCTGAGGCTTCTCTAGAGTATGCTGACTCCCAAACGCGCAGA
The DNA here is from genome assembly GCA_954871525.1 of Parietaria judaica. Lineage (NCBI taxonomy): Eukaryota > Viridiplantae > Streptophyta > Magnoliopsida > Rosales > Urticaceae > Parietaria > Parietaria judaica. The sequence continues at coordinate 10,459,760 of OX940865.1, read as the reverse complement.
ACACGACGGAGCTCGGCTCAAACCCATCAAGCCAACGCGCCATCTCGGGCTCAAGCGATGCCTGATCGGCATTGTCTGGCAGGATCGGGCCGGTGAGAAGCACGGGCTTGTCGTACTGCTCTCCCATGTAGTCGCAGAGTGGGCCTTCGAGCTCCCGGCACGTGCGTATGCACAACACGTCGGCATTCTTCATCGACGAGACGGCACGCTCGTAGAACGTGATCCCGTCCCCGAACGGGAACGTGACGAAGCGGAGAGACCGCGCCTCGGCGCCGCGGAGGACGATGGTGTCGGACGGGTACCCTGGCGGCGGGTGCTCGGCGTCCTCCGCGGTCGGGGGCCTGTCGCGGGGCACGAGCGCAATGGCGAGTGACGAGGCCGAGACGACGCTGTAGTAGACGGATTTCGCGCTCGTCTCGGCCGCAAGAGCGGGCATCCAGTGCGCGAAGTCGTAGACGACGACGTCCGCGGCGGCGGCGCGAAGGAACTCGGCGGCTTGTGGACCTGTGAGGTCGAAGGCGGCTGCGAGGAGGTGCGACATGGAGAGGTGGATGTCGGAGGCGGTCTCGGCGCCCGGCGGGAGGCCTGGGACGGGCGGGACGGAGACGGGGTGGAAAGTTACGAGGTCGGGGAAGCGGGAGAGGTGTCGGAGCTTGTCGAGGGCGGTGGGAGGGAGGAGGAGGGAGACGCGGTGGCCTCTGGCGGCGAGCTCGTTGGCCAAGTGGATGAAGGGCGTGATGTGGCCCACGGCGAGCCACGGGTACATGGCCACGTGAAACCTCGCCATTGATCACCGGAACAGAAGAAGGAGTATTTTGTGAACGTGCTTTGGTTAGGGTTTCACGGGTATTTGATGTACGTAACTACGTATGGCAGTTTTGAATTCCACTATCTTCGTGATTTGTTTGAACTGAATTACATTTATATTTAGAAATACTGAAAAATATGACCCATTCATTAATTCAAAATTAATTATTTTTCTAGTTCTTAAAAGATAAGAGCATTCATTTTATTTAACACTTCATATAAGACGTGTTTATTTTGCACGCATGTAAACCTATTATATATATATATATATATATATATATATATATATATATATATATATTAAATGAACCACTTAATAGATCTTAATACTTATTATTTACTCAACCTCATATTGTCCATCTTCCTGTGTTTTTTTCTCTAATTTCTCTCGTCTCCGACTCCAATCTTTAAAAAATCTATGATCTTGCTCCGACGATATCTGACAGAGAAGAATCTAGTGATAAGAAAGAAGTATATATCTTTAAAAAAAATAATTCATTTTATTTACGAATTTGTTAATAAAAATAAAATAATAATATACGAATAAATAATTCATTACTTCTAATGATTGATAAAATAATTTATACAACTAGTTTAACTAATGAAATAATTTTTACGAATTAATTTATTAATAAAATAATTTAGGACCTATACGAAATAATTTCTAGATTACGTAATTTATTAAAATAGAAAAAAATATACATTTTTTTTTGTCATGAACTAGAATTATAAATATTTGGTAGTTAATTAAAATCAAACATGATATTTGATATTTAAATAATTAAATAAAAAACATTCTAAAAACAACCTAAAATTACCCGTTTTATAAAGATAAAATAAGTAGTTTTATAAAAAAAAATTGTATAAAATAAGAATTTTGAGTCTAATTTCCTTTAAAATAATCAAATTTTAGCTATAAATATATAAAACTGCTTTAGACCTGTATATCAGCACAATTGACCTAAATTAAATGACATAATATTATGTCGTTGATAACTTTTTCAATTATAAAATCGCTGAAACATTTTTCTCCTGTCGTTCGTCACGCAATTCGGCTTTGCTAAAAACAAGCAAGGTAATAAATAAATAATAATCTTTCTCATTCGAAGATCACAATACACATGTCTTATGCAGTAACGGAGCTAACTTTGAGGCGATGCACTTTTATAATAAATCGAGATTTATGAAAAATTATTGTAAAAATTTAATGATATAAAAATTATTTAATAATAAAAATAATAAAATTTAGTTATTATTCTTTGAAGTTTATTAATTAGTTATCTAAGAAGTAAATATATGATTAATGGAGAAAAAAATTATTTAACTAATTTTTAAAATAGAGATAATTGTGACATAAATACTTCATTTTTACACTTCGTAGAGAGTATATTTCAATACTTATTTTTGTTGTCATAAATACCCAATTTTTTAGTTTCAATATAACTTAAGTTCTGTCACTAAACCAAAGTTAATGTGCGACATACTCGGTGGTGTCGGTGACGTACTTAGCAGTGCCGGCAACGCACTTGGTCGTGAATATACATTGTCGACATAGTCGAAAATTCCAAGTGGGTCGCCAACATCGCGATTACGTCAAAATATGCCAAATGCATCGTTGATATCGTTGAGTACGTCACCAACACCGTCGAAAATAACGAGTGTGTTGCTGACAATTAATTATGGCACAATCAATATACATGTATATATAGATATAAAGACTTAAGAACAATACAAAATAAACCTATAACAACTACATAAACTATACTTAATATATATATATATATATACTATATAGTGGTATTTTTTTGAAGATTAATGAGCGTATGCACGTGAGTGAGTATGCTACTAGCATACTAGCTACGCCTATGGTCTTACGAGAATCAATATGGTACGTCTGCAATTTACAAATTCGTATACATGACATGCATTACATATATTTAATTAGTCACTATATAATTTGATATATATGTATTTTGGCATATATAAGGTAGATTAGTCTTTTGAATTATGTGGTAATTGTTATTTACTCTACCACATGTATAAATGATTTTTTATCCTTTATAAACCCTAGCTCTCTCCTCTCCTCCTCTATTCTTCTCTCCAAAATTCATTTTTCTTTCTTAAAGTTAACATGGTATCTGAAAGATGTTTGAAATAATTGCCTTGTCTTTCATTCAATGTCGTACAAAGTATATATAATGTTAGCATCACGAGAATCCCTGAGATTGAGCAATTCCTATGCTAAGAATGTGGCAATCATATACACACTTGCCAAATATAAAACAATCAAGGATTAATGCTATGATTACATATATTCTATTATACCCCCGCAGTCGAAATGTGTGGTGGCCGTACGTTGAGACTGTCCCGAAAGTCTTCAAATAATATCAGCAATTTGATAACGAGATGGAACATGTAAGACGCGAACGTGGCCACGAGCGATCTTTTCACGAACAAAATGGATGTCCATCTCGATATGTTTTGTACGCTGATGTTGAACGGGATTTCTAGAAAGATAAATTGCACTAATATTATCACAGTACACCAGTGTAGCTTTCTGAAGAGGATAATGTAGCTCGAGAAGAAGATTCCGTAACCAACAAGATTTAGAAACGACATTGGCAACGCCTCGCAATTCGGCCTCGGCGCTAGAAAGAGATAAAGTAGCTTGCCTTTTAGAGGACCACGTGAGCAAATTATCACCAAGAAACACACAATATCCAGATGTGGAGCGTCTAGTGTCCGGATGCAACCGCCCCAATCTGCGTCTGTGTAGGAAAGAAGAGTGGAAGTGAACGATGGGTAAAGATGCAAGCCATGATCGAGAGTACCTTGAATGTAGCGCACAATTCGCTTGAGAGCCTGCATATGTTCGGCCATGAGGTTATGCATGAATAAGCAAATTTGTTGCACAGCATAAGAAATGTCGGGTCTCGTGAAGGTAAGGTGTTGCAGAGCTCCTGCAAGGCTACGATAATGAGAAGGATCATCATATGGTCTGGTGGAGAAAGCACTCCGTTTCGCTTTTGTATCAACCGGAGTAGAAGCGGGCTTGCACGTAGACATACCAGCCCGTTCTATAATGTCTTCAACATACTTCTTCTGAGATAGAAAGAGACCACTAGCATCACGAGTGACAGCTATCCCCAAAAAATAACTCACTGGCCCCAAATTTTATCGCGAATTCGGAGCTGAGAAGAGTCACAATGGACTTGCGAAGGTTATTAGAAGAAGTTGTTAAAATAATATCATCCACATACAAAAGAATATAAGGCATCTCAGTGCCTTTACGGTAGATGAAAAAGGAGTGATCCGACTTGCTGTGAGAAAAACCAATGGAAGCAATCGGCAAATCTTTTGTACCAAGTACGAGGAGCTTGCTTGAGGCCGTACAGAGATTTTTTTAGTAAACATACATAGTCGGGATGATCAGAGTCGTGAAAGCCCATGGGTTGATGGATGTATACGGTTTCTTTGAGTTCCCCATGTAAGAAAGTGTTTTTTACGTCAAGTTGATGAATGGACCATTGTTTAGAGAGTGATAAACTGAGAACGGTGCGAATAGTAGCCGGATTGACGACGGGGCTAAATGTTTCGCCACAATCTACGCCAACTTGTTGAGTTTTGCTATCACCTACGAGACGAGCTTTATGTCGCTCAAAAGAGCCATCAGATTTTTCTTTATGTCTAAAAATCCACATAGATCTAATCACATTAACATGAGGTGGACGCGGAACCAATTCCCACGTCTTATTTTTAATAAGAGCATCATATTCATCGTCCATGGCCAATTTCCAATTCCAATCACTGAGGGCAGACACAGGAGTACGGGGAAGAGGGGATTTTGAAACTTGGGTAACAAGGCTATATTTTTTGTTAAGTTTGATTATCCCAGGATGACTCCTTGTTACTGGGCGTTGGATTGGCATTGTAAGAGGCTTAACTGGAGGGTGAGGGGAATCAGGAGGTGTAGATTGAGGATTTGGCTCATTTTGATTGGGTGTAATCGAGCTGTTTTGAGAAGAAGGTGGGGGAGTATTTAGAGCGGGCTCAGTCTGTGAAGTTAAATGGTGGATCATGTAGGGAGACAATGCATCATCTAAAAAATCATAATTATGGGATGAAGAACTCTGCAATTTAGCAAAGGGAAAATGAGTTTCATGAAAAAAAATACATGGCGACTTATAATATTATATTAGATGAAGAATCAAAGCATTTATAGCCACGGTGATTAGATGGATAACCCAAAAAGACACACGGGGTAGAATGGGCTTGGATTTTATTTATGGTAGTGGACGGGAAAAGCGGATAGCATAAACAACCAAATACCCGAAGATGCGAGTATGCTGGGTCTTTTTGATAGAGGATTTTGAGAGGTGATTGGTAGGCTCATAATTTGCTTGGAAGAATGTTTAGAAGATATGTTGCAGTTTGTAATGCATGATGCCAAAAAAATGGAGGTAGAGATGCATGAGCCAGTAAAGTACGAACAATATTGTTAATGGTTCGAATTTTACGCTCGGCTTTGCCATTTTGTGGAGAAGTGTGAGGACAAGAAAGACGAAATGATAATCCATTAGCCTTACAAAAATTCCAAATTCATTATCAAATTCCTTCCCATTATCACATTGGATGTTCTTGATGTTACGTTCAAAGTGAGTGTGGATAAAAGTACGAAAAGAAAGAAATTTGTCAAAGACTTGAAACTTTTTAGCTAAAGGAAATGTCCATAGAAAATTAGTGTAATCATCCAACAAGAGAAGATAATAAAGATGCCCCGAAGAGCTCAAAACCGGAGATGTCCATAAATCACAATGGATAATATGAAATGGCATAGAAGTAGAATAAGTCGAAGCAACAAAAGGCAATTTAACATGTTTTCCAAGCGGACAAGAGTGAAAAAGATTAGAACTACGAGTTTGATTACACTCGATAAATTTATTTCTCCTAAGAGAGTCGAAAACAGATGGTCCCGGATGACCCAAATGCTCATGCCATAATGATTGCGCTAAAACAGTAAACATGGATGGCGAGGTTGTTCGATTTGTGGTGGAGGTGGTGAGAGGGTATAGTTCGCCATGACTATCACATCGCATCAGACGCGTCCCCGTCCGGAAATCCTTTACAGAAAAACCAAATGGATCAAATTCAACATAAACATAGTTATCTGTTGTGAATTTCCTAACAGAGACTAACTTTTTAATAAGAAGGGGAGCATGAAGGACATTTTTTAAAGATAAGGGTGGATTTGGGGGAGATAATTGGGTGTGACCATAACCAAGAATTGGAATTGAATGACCATTTTCAAAAATTATACCACGATTACTGCTCAAATTAAAATAAGACGAGAGTTCACCTTGGTTGGAGGTCATGTGAGAAGTGGCGCCGGTGTCCATGTACCAATTTGCATATGGAGATGTAAGGCCAAGAGTGTACATTGCTTGCTCAATGTCCGTAGGAGATGGAGGGGCTGTTGCAGAAAAAGCTTGTTGAGGTCGAGGTCCTAAAACACCAGGTTGATGGTGGCGTTGTCGAGCACAAGGTCGTGCCCAAGAAGAGGTAAGAAAAGAGCATGGAGGTGTTGACGTGGTTTCCCACCTCAAACAGTCAAGTGTGACTTGTTAGCGTATGATATTTTTGAATAAGACAATGTGGTGGAATTCGATCTCTCACGTTGCAAGCTCTCGATTCGCTCACGATATATGTATATATGTAAAAGCAATATAAATGAGACGAGGGATTTTTTATAGAGGTTCGTCCCAAGGCGGTAGTTGACTACTTCCGTTGTTAGATTATTGCGACAATTGACATAGACGGATAGCTACAGACAGCAAAATCACGCCTAGGGATGGAAACGAATAGAAAAGGGGGAAAGAATACAACAAAATCTCAAAGTGAGCGAAAATGCCGGGTAGAAGCTTTCGGTGTATTCTCTCAGAGTTGTAAGTATGCTTGTGTGTTGATCTGAGCTTGAGCTTGATATTTATAGGCTTCAATTCTTCCCGTTGGTCTTCCAGGAATCATGGGTTCTTCTCTCCGCGCTGACCGGGCTGAATGGACGACCTTGCTACACGTTTCCCATGACTTCGTTCTCGTCGTCGTGTTTGAATTATGCCCGTTGGAGGCTTGACTCTGTGCTCCTGGTCTTCCGCTTGGATTTGAAGTGGGGTGCCGGGTAGAGAATATGACAATTCTACCCTCGTCTTTCTGGATTGATGTCGAGTGGATATTGGGCATTTGGGCTCTTTGGGCCGAGTGGCCTTGTATCCGTTAGCTTTGGTCTGATTGAGAACTTATCTGGGCTTCTCAATTGGGCTTTTTTGAATATCGATTTATCTCTTTAAAGCCTTTTGTCTTCGTTTGTGAATTTAATTAATTCACAACTTTAGCACTTTATGTCATATTAAATTATGACAAATTTGTACATCAACAGGAGGAGTAGCCCAAGGCATCCACTGCCAAGGCCACTGAGCACTGGGCCACTGTTGTTGGGTGGGCTGTTGTTGTTTGAACTGTTGATTCCTGCCGACGTTTTGATATCCGTGGCCACCACCGCGGCCACTATTGCCGCTCCTACCACCATTGCGCCCACCACCACGATTGTGGCCATTATTAAAGCGGTACGAGCCTTTCCGTCCACCATTAGTGTACCGATTTTGGGAGAAGTTTTAAGCCACGGTGGGAGTTTCGCTGGTCCCACGAGCTACCACAGCAGCACCGGACCCCACAGTTCGCTTAGCGAGGCCCGCCTCTTCAAGAGTGAGCATGGACCGAGCTTGGTAAAACTTGGGAAGGGGGTTGCTTTGACGAATAAGCGTTCCAACTCCGTAATAGGCGTCGGTGAGGCCTGTCACTAGTTGAAGAACAAGTCGGTCGTTGGATACTGGGGCTCCGACATTTTTGAGTTGGTCCGACAAGACTTTGAGTCGTTGCCAATACACAGAGACATTGGGAAAATCCTCCATATTTGTGTGAGAGAACTCTTGTTCGAGAGTTACGGCACGGGAATTTTTGTTGTCTTGGAATATATTGCGCAACTGATCCCAAGCTTCCAATGTCGTGGAATCGGGTTCAAGAATTGTATGCAAGAGGTCGTTTAAAATGGTAGCATAAATCCATTGAAAGACAGTTGAATCAAGGGTTGACCATAGTTCCTTTTGTGCATCGGTGGTAGGCTCTTTTGTTTTTCTAGACTCCGGTGGAACTATATGGTCGATGACCCAGTGAGATCGAGCGTGAGTTTTGAAGAGTTCCACCCACGATGCATATTGAACGTTCTCCATTTCGAGAGTGATAGGGATATGGTTCTTGATGTTGGAAACAGCAAGAGCCGGATGAAATTGAGATTTGGAGTCAGACATGGTGGAGGAATGAAATGTGAGATGATGAATGAAATGCGAGATTTGGGCGTTGTGGAAGAGAGGAAAAAAATTGTGCCCTAAAGCTCTGATACCATGAAAGTGTTGGAAATCACGTCTCTAATTCCATAAAATTATCACGATTTATACCTCCGAACCGTCCGGGTAACATTTAAAAAATTATTTTAAGGCGGAAAAACTTGTTATCCGTACAACGGTCCGAATATCGGATAATGACCATATCCCAAGATCTGATAAATATTATGTAATTTAATATTCATAAATCATTATTAATGAACTAGTCATAATAGGAAATAAATAGAAAGCTGTAAATGTTTGCATTTATTAACCCAATGCATAAGGCCGTACCTCGTTTGACGATTTCCGGCTGCGCGCTCTGAATCGGACAGGGCTCCGCCGGTGATGAGGGAAACTCCCGTGATCTTCCGGCATATTCTCCTGGAATCCTCGTACCGAAGCGTGGGCTTCGCCGGCAGGACTCCGTCGCAAAACTTTAACTGATGGTTCTTTTTAAGCTTCCGGAGAAATAGTCTCCTAAGCCGAACCAGAAGAAAGAGATCAGAGAGAAAATTCGTAGACCCTGAGGAAGAGGGAGAGTTCGAATTTTTCTCTGGGGAAAGGTGTGAAAAATGTGTAGAATGAGCCTCCTATTTATAGGCTCAAAACCGTAACCGATTTCCCTCCCTAATTTTGAATTCTATTAATTAAATATAATTAATTATCTTAATCCAATGGTCCAGATTTAATCTCATCTAAATCCAATGGATATAATTAATTAGGGATTTAATTAAATAAGAAAGATTTAGATAAATCAAAAATCCAATCTTATCTTCTTATCATCATAAAAATCAAATTATAATATATATATATATATATATATATAAATTTGAATTATCATTATCTAGATCCAACGGTTGAGATAAATCTTTAAACCGATCTAATGGATCAAATTAGTTTAGGATAAAAGGATTTATTAAAAAAACAATTTTGAATTTATCCTTAAACCATAATTCGAATATATATAGATATATATGAAATTAATTAATTTTCAATCCGACGGTAAAGATTAAATCTTAGACCGATCTAACGGGTACAATTAATTAATCAAATTCAAAAAATAGAACTTGGTCACCAAGTCATTAATTTCGAATTTATCAATATCCTAATCCAACGGTTGATATTAAATCATAACCGATCCAATGGATAATATTGATTTTAGGGATTTGCCAATATACCAAAACATTTGGTACTTATGCCGCAAATATGGAAATACCAAATCATGTCATTCGAATTTAACTAGGGTTTCATATATCAAACCCTAATTCGAATTTACACATATTAATATATATAAATATATATTTTTATTTATTAATATAAATCTATTAATTATTAATTAATTATTAATAAGATATTAATAATTAAATCCAAATAATTAAATTATATTAATAAATCCTGATCTCAATATCACACATAAAAATGTCATGGTGCCACACCATCATTTAAATTCGTGACATGTGATTTAATTTCAAAGTTTATCGAACCGATCATAAACTTAGAAAATCCATAAATCACTAACCGTAAGTCGAAATGACTTGGTTCAAAAAGCAAAGTTGCTTAGAATTTAATTTCCAACAACATGGTGCTGATAGAAAATCTAAATTCTAACTTTCTTTTATCAGTTAATTTCGTATACCAAAATATGATACTTTTGCCACGCCAACGATAAAACTTATCTGATGTCTCCCACAGACCTTTCAGTTTTATAAGTCAAGCCAAATGATTAAACATTATCCATAATGTATTTTAATCACGTACATATCATCCGTTACGGAGCTATCCTGGGGACCATGGACCCGTACCACTTAAGCTCCAACGAACTGCTAGTTGTTCGTCAAACCTCAAAGTGATTCCACTATAGACCCGAGGCTGCACTCTTTAGTGATACGGTATATATTATTCCCTTTATAATATCAGGGTGTCCATTGATACAATCAAATTCGGGTTATTGATCTTTCACTTGATGATTCAGACATGAGCAGGCGGTTTCTACCGTTATGCCCCTCATTGAATTTTCATCCTTGACTCAGTCAGTAATATTATGAGTAACCCACTTATGGTTTTCGATTCATAAGTTGCGGACGGGTACCTCTCACTTCTCACCACCGACAATCAAGGGAATCATCATCACTCTGAAGAGAGCTGTGTGATGCCCATGTCTATGACCAAGCTACCCTTACTGCTGACTATCATGTTCCCAAAATAATAGTGTTGGGAACAGCGGTAATATTTCGTATTCTTTAACGGTTAAATCAAAGAACAATCAAGCCAGCAGCTTGGACTCAAGATCACTCAGGACTTAGATCGAATATCCATTTGATCATCTATTAGTGACTCAACTCCAAGTTATCAGTGGCGGTCTTATATGATGACTTCCGGAGTTTAAGTCAGGTCTAGTCCAGTATGAAGACACTTCATACTTAATGTACTTCTAGTGAGTGTGACACACACAAAATCCAGAATAGGATTATCACTTAGTCACATTAATGACGTTATACGATCAATGGGCTCCCACCCAATTGATCAGGTCACGGACATTTTAAGTTCATTTATTATGATTATTAATTCTTCCTCACATTGACTCTGTTGTGATAATAATAACATAATTGCATCCTTTATGAACTAAGGAATCAAACATTCTATTTTACTCTACCAGAAACTATAATAAGATTATCATAATAAGCATCATCTTTATTCAACGACTTGTCATAATCTTCTACAAATGGATAAAATATCTTGTTTAAGTACACATATGTCCAACAGAAAGATGTTTGAATCAATTGCCTTGCCTTTCATTCAATCTCGTACAAAGTATATATAATGTTAGCATCACGAGAATCCCTGAGATTGAGCAATTCCTATGCTAAGAATGTGGCAATCATATACACACTTGCCAAATATAAAACAATCAAGGATTAATGCTATGATTACATATATTCTATTAGTATCAAATAGGGTTATTGATGTTTGAAGATTGACAAAATTTTGCAAAACTTTTGAAGAACCCGAACCGATTCGTACTTTCTCTTTGGAGCTTCAGAAAAGTTGCATTTTCTCTCATCTCAGCCGTTGGATCAGCAAGAAATTTTCGGAGCATGTTCTAGAGGTAACTTTTTTAACGTTGGATGTTTGTTTCTGTTGCTTTCTAGAGCTTCCTATTGCTGATTGTTTCTGCTGAGCGTTTTTGTCTTCGTTACGGTCTCGTACGCAACATACTTTGATTTGGGTCTTGGTTTCCTCTACTGGGGCTATCTCGTTGTTGTCCGCGTCTGCTTGTGAAGTTTGGAAGTGCCCTCGAGATCGTGGTGATTATTTGGAGAGTTGTTGAAGTTTTTGTTGCAGATTACAAAATGTCACAACATTGAACTTTTTATGTTGTTTGGTTTTGCTAAATTTTAGTGGTTGTTCATTATTTGACGTTTTGATTGTGTGCAATGGCCGTTGCAAAAGATGAGTCACTGCAGTCCATTACTGTGCTATTGAATGGGAAAAATTATTTGTATATGCTATGAAGAACTTTTAAAAGGGAATCGAACATGGAGAAATTTGTCTAACAGTCTCATGAAGCGCAAAAGATCATTGGAAGACGTAGTGGTCAAAATTTAAGCCAAAGAATGATACTACAACCACGTGCTCATTAGCTTTTCATTTCCATTACTTTTGGTTCCCCGAGTATATCTTTACCCATGTGGATCTTAGACTTTGGGGCTTCTAAACACATGTCTCTCAATTTGGCATCATTTAGTTCTTTATAAGCTAATTCATCCATATGTGGTATGACCGCTGATGGTATTCATATGCTATCGGAAGGTGTTGGTACATCTATAAGTTTACATGGTTCCTCCACCTTGTGTTTCTCATAGTCTTGTTCATACGGGGGCGGGCCCACGAACAGCCTGTCACCCGTCGCTTGCCGATCAGTCCCGCGGGCATTGAAGCCCGAGGTGGCTCGGGTCAGCCCGGCCCATGGCTCGAGTAATCGCGCTCCGCCCGCAGCCCAAGATGCTGGCGGCCCAAAGGCTGCATTGATTATTATTATTTTTTAATAAAGCCTAACCGTACGAGCGTCCAATCGAAGGGCTGAGCGTGTTTTCAAAGGGTGCAACGGTAAAGTACCTTATCATTTAAGGGGCCTAGCACCATTTAATAAAATTGGTAGGTATAAGTACCAGAAGTACATTAATAACAGTTATTTTGCCATTTTAGTGCTAATAACAACTATTTTAGCCCCCAAAAAATATAAATAAAATTTTCAGAAGGTAATAAATAATTTAAAACAGCTATATTACTAAAATTATATATAAAAAATTAATTAATTAATTTACGCAACTTAATCTATAAATATCACACCATTCAAAAAACTCAAACACACCAATCCATTCTATTCTCTAATGTTTTGAAATTTAAAAGCTCAAGCTTTCATTTTGCAACTCTTCACGCTCAAGCTCTCTCCATCAATCTCTTAATTTCTTATTCACAATATTAGTTGTTGATGTACAAATTCGTCGTTATTTTAATACGACATATAGTATAAAGTTATGAATTAATTAAATTTATGACTAAATGATAAAAGGCTTTAAAGAATGAACAATTATTCATAAAGACCCACATGCAAAGCCCATCAGGACAAACGGGCAAGGCAATGCCCAATGAACAAGAAGCTATCCGGCCCAAGGCCCAAAAGTTGTGTGTCACCAACTAAGAAGAAGAAGGGCAGAACCGTCATAGTTCGTAGCCGGCCTCCTAAATTCAAAATTGAGCTAAAGATCGGGAGCACAGAGTCAAGTCTCCAACATATATATTTGTCAAGGATCCAGTTCAACGAAGAGTACGCCGTCGTGGGACACGTGTCATCAAGATGAGTCATTCAGCCCGATCAACTCGGAAGCATGACTCTAAGAATTCTGGAAGTCTAACAAGAAGAATTGAAGCCTATAAATACCAGGCTCAGCATCAGATCAACACACGCAATCCTGAGAGAACATGTAGATTCTTTCTCTTCTGTGAACTCTAGCTCTTTCCTCCTCTCCTCTCTTCTTCTCTCAAAAATCCATTTTTCTTTTTCAAAGTTAACCTACATATTAACTCGCATAAAAAAACTTATATATTTCCTACAAAATGCAAATATATTTGCCTTTCACAGTTGTACTCGGTCTATTTTGATGTCCACTGTATCTAAATCTTTATTATTATTGTTAATATAAAATTTAAACAAAAAAAAAAACAAATTTTTTATGGAACAGAAATGCAGTTTTGTTTTTGGTCAAACGCATATGCTTTACATATTTATCATCTTCTTATAAAAAAAAAAAAAAAAAAAAAAAGAACACATTTATTTCATTTCTATACCAACGTTTTTAAATTCAAGATCAAGAAGAATCTAAAAGAGCCAAAGACAATAGTGAAAAATAAGTCTAAAAAGGAACAAAATAATCAGTTAACGATAACAATATTGATCAATACTTATAATTTATAAGCAATCTATTTTCATTTATATTATGCATCTCTACCCGTTATTGTTTCAACTTTCAGTAACCAAATTAAATAAAGTATGAAAATAAAAATAAAATAGTAAAAAAGTAGTGGTGAGGAGCAAATCCATACAAAACGAGCTAATAATTGAATAATCAGTAGCACTACATGACAACCACATAACATGGTGGGATCCATTTCGTGCTATTGTAACAACAAATTATTCTTCACTTTGATAACAGGGAAATTTGTTATTTTATTCTTTTAATTTTTTAACAAAAATATACGATTAATTTTCAAAAACAGTTAAATATAAACTTTTAATATAACTTCCTTTTATTTTCATCATTATCCTCGTCTGCTTACAAATTACTAAATATTATTACTAAACGTTCATAAAGTAATTTTGAATTTATAAAGAATTAAATTTATTTAAAGATATATAAAAAGAATTAAAATTAAAATAGACTTAGAATGTATATTTTAACTATTTTTGAAACTTGAAGGTATACATTTTTACCCTGTGACTGCATGGTATTATATCAGCAGGGAAAAATCTTTGAGGCTCTTTGATCTCTTTGACACAGTGTTTGTAACTACACATTTCAAACTTCCATGAAAACCCTTCGGTGATGGTGAACGTCTACCATGAAAGGTGGAATCTGAAGAGAGTTCAGCTCGACGTTTGGCAAGTGGAGCTGCAGAATGGTTGTCCTTCAGTAGGTTACAAAACATTAAGGGGGAAGCCTTTTGTATTTATGTACATTGAATAAACATATTGTAACATGACATCTTCTATAAACGATTTGGTTGATTAATTTGAGCGAGTGCTCGACACAATAGACCGTCCAACAAGAGATTTTGCGATCTGGATTATCAAAAACTCATGTGTTCCGTTTATGTTTATGTTCAAATTCATATTCTAATATTGCATATAAAAGAAACAATGGGAAATGTGACTTCACATCTACAACTACTCTAGAAATTATATAAATATTATTCAAATTTATTTACAAATATCACTTTAATTTTCTAAAACTATTTGATTTCTTACTAAAAGAAAATACAAACTCATCTCTCTTACATTTTTTTTTTAAATAACAGTATAATATGTACCTAAAAGTAATCAAACAAACAAACAAACAAAAACAAGCAAAATATTCTCATTATAATTTGGGCAAAGCGGTTTGTAATTATTTTCTTACCATTAATCATATTCCGTTAATTAGTATCACGTCACAATCTCTCTCTTCAAAGGCGAACCTTTAAATTTATAATTATAATTAAAAAAATAGAATTCACCTATAATAATTCTTTGAACATTACTCAAGTTATACAATACTCACACGCACCTATTATAACTTTCCGGAATATAGATCTAGACATAATATATAATGTTGCTGAATATTGCATTGCAGTGAGTATAACATTAATATTAATATTAATATTAATATTGTAGACTATATATATAGAAAACGCCAAGATCCACAGTCGGCGCCTCATGGATTGATATGCCGCATCAGAAGCAGCCAAAGGCAAAGCAAACTACTCCTACCTTTTTGTGTCTTTCCATTTTATTTTGGGCCTACCGCATCTCTTGCATACTTATCTCACTATCATACATTAATCGCTCATTCATATTTTAATTTAATTTAATTCTAATAACCTTATTCATTCATTACTTTATAGTAGTTGATATTATCTCTTCAAGAGCTCATTTTAAGAGACGCAAAATCACATTACTTTTTTATGTAATGATGCAAGAGTGTATTGTTATAACTTTAATGTTATTTAATTAAAAAGAAAATAAAACAGTATCTTTGTACTAAAAATTTGACGTAACATTTTAACGTGTGCGTAAATATAATTTATTTGAGTATTTTCGTCAAATAGTTACTTTTGAGGCTCTAGAAGCCCTAAACTAAGATACCCGACTAAGGAGTCCCTTCGGATTTTCGAATGCAGTCTGCCGAAAATACAGAATTGCCTTCCAACTTTCTTCGTGCACCGGAGAACCGTATCACACACTTCAAGCTAACAAGATAAGGAGAACAACCCTCCACAAGTAGTCGGCGATCTCATCCCAAAGTTGGCAGAGCCGTCCCGTAATCCTTTAGATTAAGATCGCCTACTTCCGCATGTAGGCTTGTCCCCGATCGTCTCACCCTATGCAGCTACACATTGGTCGAGCATCGTGAGGGTCCCGACCAACTAAACACCCCTTTGATCGATCAAGGAATCTGAATACGACGTCATCTTCTCGATCCTCGCTCGAGCCCGTTGACGAAAATTAAGCTCCTCTTAGGTCCCATCAATGTGGCCTTCAGCTGAGAGAGAAAAGAGAGTGATCGATTGGTCGACTTTTGTGAGGGTCCCGACTAACAAAATACCCCTTTATTCGATCAAGGAATCCGGATACGACGGCATCTCTATGCTCCTTCATATAGGAATTTTCATTTTCTTCACTCACGGACTCGAACATTACTCGTGTGTGTTTTTTTTTTCTCCTCCTGCTTGAGTATTCGAGCCACGTCTCCTATATGTAAACTCAATCTTGTAATATATTTGCATAAATTCATATCATAGAGTAGGCACCTTGTTAACATGCTGAACCACGTAACATTTTCATATTATAGCACCTCGTCTTTGTTTTACTCCGTTAAAGTTGATGAAATATTATTTATTATTTATTCCTAGCTGTAAGATTACTTAGAAATAGTAGTACAGATTAATCTACTAGATGTTTTGGTAATTAATTGACCAAATAAACTTTCCAATAAGTAACGAGTTAGTGCACAACATACAGAGTGTGTTGCCAACAAGTAATATAATCCAGGCTACAAACTACATCAACATCCACGATTAATGTCAAATATATAATCATTTATTATCATGTCTGAGATTATAGTGTCGGTCTTAGTTAATAGTTAGAAGTCTAGGATATTCATGAATCATGAGCTGAATATAATGACTCTATGTTCTCTGCGATCGACACGTACATGATGAATAACATCCATCTGAAACTTGATCATTTATAACAACGGAGAGAAAATAGTCCAACAATCTATAGATATTTAATGTAGATTTTTTTTAAAATAATACTATTAATTAAAGTTTTAATATATTATCAGGAACGAGTGACATAATCGATTATATTTACAAGCACACATTTGCGAGTAATGAAATTGGAACTCATTGTAGAAAGATATATTTATTATACTAAGCCAAATAAATATGATTTAATGCAGGGTTTATAATAGTAAGTGATATTATTATATATATTATATAAAGAATATAATAAATAGTTGATTACATATAGAAGCGTAAACAAATAAAAAGAGCGTCACGTCACATGGATTGGTGGCTGGCATAAGCCTGTCATGCGTATGGACAGTTAAACTTTGCCCATAATAAATAATAGGGAAAATTACGGCAAAAATACCTAACCTTTGGTCAAACTGCCTCTTGGGTACCCAACCTTTAAAACTGGCGGCAAAAATACCCAACCTGCGTTGACCGTGACTTTGGCATGAAAACGTTAATTTTTCCGTTAACAACACTCATGTGGCCGTTAGCGGCAAAAATACCCAACCTTTTAAAAATTAATTTATTAAATTTTTTAAAAAAGTTTATTTATTTTTTATTTACTTGATTAGTGATAATTACTTGAATTCCAAATACATGGCATAACACAAAAGTTAGTAAAAACATCTATTGATTTCTTAATGTGCTTGTATAAGCTACATTTGGTGATAAAGATCTTATTACTATGAGAGATTTTAAACATAATGTTACGGGTATTTTAAGTAATTGAACAGGGTTTTGAAAATAGGTATCTAGTTTTCCGAGTATCCGGATTACTAATCAATCATATTGATTATTGATAATATTTCTTTTACTGGCATATATTCTTAAGCCATTTCTTTTCAATACAGAGACAATAATTGATTGTATTAATTCGATCTAAAACGGTCAATTACCAATTAAAAGGGTAATTAGGACTGTAACCAGAGCGGTTATCCGATTTTTTTGAACTACCCGTATCCGGATCCGGGTGTCCAAATATCTCTACCCGTATCCGGATCCGGAAATCCAAATATCCAAAAATCTGGATATCTATTATCAAAACCATGTTCAATTACTTAAAATACCCGTAACATTATGTTTAAAATTTCTCATAATAATAAGATTTTTATCACCAAATGTAGCTTATACAAGCACATTAAGAAATCAATAGATGTTTTGACTAAATTTTGTGTCATTCCATGTATTTGGAATTCAAGTAATTATCACTAATCAATAAAAGAAAAAGAAAAAAATAAATTAAAAAAATTAAAAATTAATTTTTTCAAAAAAAAAGGTTGGGTATTTTTGCCGCTAACGGCCACATGATGAATTTTAACGGAAAAATTAACGTTTTCATGCCAAAGTCACCAACGGAGGTTGGGTATTTTTGCCGCCAGTTTTAAAGGTTGGGTACCCGGGAAGCAGTTTGACTAAAGGTTGGGTATTTTTGCCGCAATTTTCCCTAAATAATATTCCTTCCTTTCTTTTTTTCTTTCTTATTTAGACGAAAATCCCACCACTAACATAGACATAACTAACATATACATAGTTACATACATGCATATTAAAGTTTCCCTATATATATATAACTTATTTCTCTCTAATTAATATATAGCGTTAACAGCGCCGAAAATTTTCATTTCTTTATTTCACCAAAAACAAAATGTCAATATATAATAGCGACAAAATTTTCGATCTTTTCTCCCACGATAAAAGTGTTTTCTATTCTATCGTGAAAGTAGTTAAATTTGTAGAAAAGTTTTATATCATTTTTTCTTCTTCATTAAAATTTATCTATGCTTTAACCCAAAAAAAATGTTGAAATGAAGATACATTTGATGTTATAATTTGTAAGTCTTAATATATTTTAGTACTAAATATATTTATTAGAGTATTAAAACATTATATATTAATTCAACTTTTAACATTTTCGTTGTGTAGGTATTATTTAATAAGAAGGAAAAATAACGACATTAAAAACTTTCACTGCAAAATAAAATTTTATGATTTTATCAGAGAGAAACAAATTCCCTGCTGTTTATAATGGCCCATTGGGAACTTTTACATGAAAAAAATAAAAACTTTATTGCTATTTTATAAAACCGTGAGTACTTTTGCCATAATTATCCTATATATATCTTAATACAACATATACCACCATTTTCATTTTTTTTTCTTGAGGGAAAAAATTGAAAAAAAAAACTTTATTGTTACATGAGTACTTTCTCCACAATTATCCTGTATAAATATATATATCGTAATACACCATACACCACCATTTAAAAAAAGAAAAAAAAATCCCTCAGGGAAAAAAATCCCTCGGGGATAAAAATGAAAATGGTGGTGTATGGTGTATTACATGAAAAAAAAAAAAATTATTGCTATTTTATAAAACCGTGAGTACTTTCGCCGTAATTATATATCCTATATATATATATATATCTTAATACAGCATACACCACCATTTTCATTTTTTTTTCTTGAGGGAAACAAAATTGAAAAAAAAAACTTTATTGTTACATGAGTACTTTCGCCGCAATTATCCTGTATATATTATATATATCGTAATACACCATACTCCACCGTTTTAAAAAAATCCCTGAGGGAAAAAAAAGAAAATGGTAGTGTATACATTACATGAAAAAAAAAAAACTTAATTACTATTTTATAAAACCGTGAGTGCTTTCGCCGCAATTATCCTGTATATATATATATATATATATATATATATATATCATTATACACCATACACCACCATTTTCAATTTTAATATAATGTGGAGCACATGGAAATAATTTCCTCATATAATTAGCTAGCAAGCCAGTTTGGTACAGCTTTTATGCTACTTATTTGTTTTTTAATTTCTCTCTCGTAAACACAATTTTTTAATAGTAACAATCATTAAACAGATCATAAATATAACCATATATACCTAGATAACAAAACAAGCCCATGTTTTTTTAGCTTCTCTCCGGAGATCCATCCTCAACAGAAGAAGCATCAATGGAGGCCAACGACCCCATCGACGACGAGCCTCAGTTACACGAGAAAACCGGGGGATTCGTGGTCGACGATCTTTTGGAGGAGCGCTGGTTCTTTGGGAACTCGTTGGTCAGTCCGAAACCATCTAAGACGACGGAGTTTGCTCGGTGCTACTCCGACCCCTGTCCTTCGTCTCATGCTATTCCGTCGCCTCTGCCAGTAGAGACAGACGTCTGCGGTGTAGAATATCACCGGAGTTTGGTCAGAGCCCCGTCGCTGCCTCTAAACATTGGGAGGGAAGAGGAGGAGGGACCGAGATGTCATGGAGCGCGGGTTCGTGTGGATGAGCGAGAAGGAGAGCAAAAACCGAGAAACGGTAATGTTATAATTCCATCTCAAAATCAATTCATATTGAAATGAGTAACCCGTGATTTTATAAATTCATGTTAGCCTTAGTGACTAATACCGCGTCCCCTTTGCCCTTTTGAAATGGGATTATTCTTAATAGGTAAAGTGTTGACGCGGACGCAAACACTGCCTCCTGCGCGGGCTGTGGAGGCAGACGATCGAGAAGAGGAGACTCGTCGGAGGTTGAGCAAATCCGGTCGTCGGGCTTCTCTTAGCCCTCTCGATATCTTGCCTCCGAGGCACGACAAGGTACTTCTTTCATGTCAATAAACCAAAACACTGGGAATATAGAGTTGATTAATACGTGTTTTGAACTATATTACTTTTACGTAATCTTACGACATGACACTCTTTCGAGATTTTTTACGGGAGTTTTTTTAGTATCACGACAAGGTCGTGCTTAAAGGGACGGATTTGTATCACGCCTACATTATAAAAGAATCACAATTAGAGGCCTCGAAAAATTCAATTTAAGAATCATATTTTCGTCTCTAAAAAACTTAAACGCATCATATTTGAACAAATAGTTATTTAATATATAAATATTTTATAAATTTAGTTTTACCATTTTGATAAGAGCACCAAAACCTCAAGTCAAGTTTCGAAAATCTAAGGCACGGCCCTCGTCGGCGTTTATTTTATGTAAAATTTGGTCATGAGATGAGAATATTGACGGAGGGAAAAGAAAAAAAAAAAGGAATTCTCTATCTTTCCTCACTAGGTTATGTCATTTAATTCTGTTTTCTAGAATTGTCGAAGGATGTAGTAAGGGTATAAAAGGGATTAATCCAAGTGTGCAGCATTCACACGACATTAAGCATGTGAATTGTGCTATCTTAGAAAAAGGTGTTTTTATTTTATAAAATTATGACTATTAATTTTTTACTTTTATACCACCAATATATATTTTATTTTCTTACAATAAAATTAACATTAAAATCATAATTACATTATATATGTATATATTTACTTTTAAATTATTTATATTACTAAAGATTTTTCTTTAATGGTGATTTTTTTGTTTATTTCAATCAGAAAGAGGTTTATAAAAGGAAAATTCAAGAGATCATCACATATTAAAAATAGTCGTGTAAGAAAAGTTGAAAGTTTCATGAAGAAAAAATAAAACATGAAAATAAAATACTACCACTTGAGGAATACACACAAATTTAACCTATAAGTATTATGTAAAAAAATATAATTTATGTTTATAAGTAACGCGGAATATTAAAGACAATATATATTCAAAGTATAATATGGTGAATCTACAAAGTGAAACGTTAATTTGAGACTATAATCAAGATTTCAGCGAATGTTTTTCACATATAAGTGTCTGAATCAAATAAGCCCATTGGTTTTGCAGGGCAGTTCTAGACACCGAGCACCGAGAAGCACAGAGAGCGCGACAGCCAACACCGACGGTTCGAAAGACATGAGACGACGCTTCCTAAACGGGAGGAGCCTGCGAAGAAGCACGAGCGAGCTCGAGATCGAAGAGGTGCAGGGCTTCAGGGACTTGGGGTTCACATTCGATGACCCGCGTGCACTCAACCCGAGCGTGGTCAGCATTCTCCCTGGCCTGAAGGAAAAAGAAGAGCAGAGCCAGGTCCAAAGGCCGTACCTCTCGGAGGCGTGGCTGGTGCAGTGCTCGGCCACACCTCCGATATGGGCCGAGGCCCGGTCTTCTCAGGATATGAAGGCCCAAATCAAGTTTTGGGCCCGATCCGTCGCGTCTAACGTGCGCTTAGAATGCTGAAATCTTCTTATCTTTGTCGATCCAAATAATTTTTTACTAATTATTCTTTGTAAATCTTGACATTTTTGCGAAAGGAATAACGTGATATATATGGAGTCTTTAGAACAACTTGCTTTATTGCAATAAATCACTACTAAAATTTGTTTTTGAGTTTTGATGCTTTATAGTTCACACAAAATAAGTGAGTAAGATGACTACTTGGACTAGATTGTGTTTGAAATATAATTGGATTAAATGTTAAAATTTCATATACACAGAAAATATGAATTCAACTCCTAATTTAAATTTCATTCTCCAAGAGTTGATAAAATGTTGGAATTATTACTATTAAAGTAATATTAATAATGATAATATCATGAATCATCATGATATTATTAAATGTCCAAATATCTTTTAACTAAGATAATGTACTATATGTATATGGCACTAGTTAAAACTATACCATATATCATGTACAGAATATAAGGAATTAAGAAAGTTGTTCTTAATTAATTATTTATATTGTAGGAATTTTTGTGGCAATAGAACCTAAAGATTAGGGATTGGGCTATAACATGAGCTCATATGAATGAAAAAGTTTATTCATAAAGTTAATTAAGAATTAGCACTTTCATTTGTTCCAAATTAAGTTAATTAATAAAGCCCAATTAACATTAAACCCTATACCTATATATAGACATGAGTAGAAAAAGGGAAACCTAATTCATTCTTGCAAATCACAATTAAAGAGGCAAATCTCTCCTGAGTGAGGAATTCGACCACTCCATAGCCAAGGGAACAAGGTCGAGTTCTTCGATAAAGACGAGTCCTCATCCGTCTTCTAATCGTCAAGGAGGCACTAGTATCCCCGACGAGACGATTTCCGGTCTAAAAGGTGTTGCGTTAACGACGTGGTGAACTATGTAGAGGTCCACACACTTGGTTGGCTCGTGATCGGCGGCGTTAACGTGCAAGGCGACGACGACGGTGAGGAAACATCACCGGCAAAGAATTGGAGACTCAGTTCGTGATCAAATTGAAGTGTATGTAGAGATTTTATTCTCATCGTGTACGTCTTGATTATTTTGCATTATCTAGATTATTTTGTTTCTAGGATTCTTCGTAATTTCCGCTTCCGGAGATGAGAAAATCTAAAAAAAACTCAAAACATATATAAATTATGTAGTTATGAAAAACTCTAAGCTCTTTCTCTCTCTATATACTATCTAAGGTTAATGTAGTGTAAGTGTCTTATTTTGTATTTTTGTTTATATGTAGGCATAAAATGATTATATTATGCTTTTTCACTTTTTATTTTTATCTTTACATATGTAGCCTTTTCGTTGATTGTTTAAAAAAAAAAAAACTTATATTTTAAAATTTAAATTTATACTTCATATATAAAATGGTAAAAGTAGTACCTATCAAAAGCTTAATTTAGTAAAATCTCAACACAAAAGTTATCTTAAATTTGTCAAATTTGTTTGTCCTTATATAATCTATATACAACAGTAACTCTTGATTTTATATTTTTATCCTTATATAGTCATTAATTTTGTATTTTTGTTTTTCTTCGATCCTTGAGGAGTATTACGGTAATTTTAGACAAGGCAATATAAAAAAAATATAAAGTAAAAAATTACTTAAAAATAAATATACAAAGTAAGAAGTGTAATATAATCATTTTACAAAGTGAGAGGTTACATAAAGACAAAAGTACAAAGTTAGAAGTATTCTGAAAATGTTTGATACGGGAAGTAGAAGCTTTTTAGCTCAATAACAAACTACTCGAATCATGTCTATCCATTCGTGTGCATAAAAAACTCAAATTATTCTCTTAGAGCCGATGCTTTGGAAGATGAAAATCGCAAAACCGAAGTTGATTACTATTTGGATGATATGCATTACATGTGAAAATTCACATCCACATTATCGTTGAAAACTTAAATGAAGATAAGCAAACCTTATATGTATCCGAATTTATTTATAAATATTTCTTTTTTTCATAATTGTTTGCTCTATGATACTAACGTTTTTATAATGTATAAGATTACAACTTGATTGTTTTTATTAAGAGTTTCCAGCATTTGACATGGATTCGTCCCGATCAACTCTATATATGCTTTTGATAATATGATGTCTTTGAATTCGATGTAATATTAAGACTACTTTTAAGACTTGGTGTTTAGCATATGTTTAGATTTGTATTTATATGTATGCCTTGTGTCTAGATTAATTATGGCTCTATCTTGGTAGTACAATCACTTGAATTGTAATTGCATTACGTATTTTGAGTCTTGTTTGGATTCATTTTTTTTTATTATTATTATTATTATTAAGGTCTAAAGGCTCAATCCGACTCAACCAGAACTGTAACCGTATCAATTAAAATTGAGCCTTTTAATATATAATCAAACTGATTTTTTTTAATTTTTTTTAATTGAGCAGATCCGCATGAGCGTCTCAATCTTAATTTGCATAAATACATAAAAGTTTGCCATTGCAAATCGCTCGAAGTTCGATTTAAGAATATATCGAAGGTGGTATGGGTATACTTATATAATTTTTTTATTTTCTCAACTGATATTAATTGTGCAGACATAACAAAATCAATAGATATATTAATATAGTTTTTATATATAAAAAAAAAAACTCAAAATTCAAAAAAATAATAAACTAACTAACCAGTGTTAGAGAAAGATAAAGTGGGCTATAGATTTCCCACCAAAAGAATGAAACAAAGATATTTCAGGAAGAAGAAAACGAAGAAGAGTGAAGCTCTCTCTTCCAAATGTTGAACTCCCAACACCTCTTCACCTCCGACTTCCGAATCCCTCTCTCCCATCTCCATCGCCATCGCCATCGCCACCCTTCGCTCCACTTCACTCTCAACCCACTCCCCACCCCCCGCCGCCGCCTATGCCTATGCGCCGCCGAAGTCACAACCGCCCCCACCGAAGCGGCGCCGTACACCCTTCCTTCGCCGCAGGAGCCCGAGGGCCCGATCGAGCTTTTCCCGACGACGTCGCCGGTGTTCGCGACGGACGATGACCCCTCCGAGATCCAAATCGCCACCAGCGTCCTCCTCACTGGCGCAATCTCCGTCTTCCTCTTCCGCTCCCTCCGCCGCCGCGCTCGCCGCGCCAAAGAGCTCGTAATCCTTCTCTCCTCTTGCTCCTTCAGCTCGTGACATTGATTACTGTAAGGAGATTTTTGAAGCAGCTGACCAATTTGGATAAGCTTAGCTTTTTTGTGATAGGATAGGATTCGAAAGTTTGCGATTGAAATTCCTTCAGTTCACTGTTCATGGCATCATTTACACTGAAATGTGCATTGGAATCTCATCTAATTACAGTGTTGCTATAGTTAGGAAGAATCTTAGCCTTGCTTGGTGCTATATTTTGAGTATCTTCATTGTTGATTAGTGTTGGATATGATATATCGATCGCGAATACGCGAAAGAAAGTTGTATTGTATCAGACATTTTCTTGTAAATATGTCGAAATCGTTCTTGATTTTGAGGGCTATTTTCTAACTTTCTCGATTCTAGATTATCTGAAGATCACTTGTTGATAATGATATGATTTAAGAAAATGCGATTGAAAAATGGTTCGGCTGAACTGAAAGGGTCCCGTATAAGCTTGACGTGTTTCTTTCGCTTGGGTTTCCATTGCTAATGGCGTCGTTTTTATTTGATTTGTTCGTTTTATGTATTTCTTTGAGCTGGGTGTACCTAGATGATCAGTTATGTTCGAGATTCGAATGTGTTTTGGAATCTTATCGAACCACACTAATAAAGAAGGAACATTAGCCTTGAAGACCGGAAGAAAAGAAACCCCGCTTGATCCAAAATATACGTACTTGCAAATCTGGCTTAGTCTAATCACTTCGTATTATGCTTTATTGCGATTGATTTTTAATTTTGAGATCTGAATTTTGTGCAATGTCCGTAAATTAATCATCAATTGTGATGAAGTTGATGGTTATTGTGTAGCAATTTAGGTCATCGGGAGTGAAGAAATCGTTAAAGGAGGAGGCTCTTGATAGCTTAAAAGCAGTGACATCATCGTCCGTTGACGCTAAGGGTCCACCTTCACCGATCCAGGCATTTCTGGGAGCCGTAGCAGCTGGAGTTATTGCTCTTCTTCTCTACAAGTTCACCACTACGATCGAGGCATCTCTTAATAGACAAACCATTTCAGATACTTACTCGGTAAATTTCTCATGTTGCAAATGAATTATTACATCTTCAATTTGTTCCTTTGCAAGCAAATAAATATTTACTTTCTTTTCGCATTTGGGCCTTAATCTCTTTGCAATCGATTATCCTAAAATATAGTAAGTTAACTAATAATCATGTGCATTTCAAAGTATTTAATTGCCACATGATATTTGATAACGCAGCTCGAAAAATTCTGGTGAAAATATTCTTCACTCTCAAGACTCTCCGAATATCCACACCCCATATCAAGTATAAGAATCACTTTATGTTTCCAATATGCTCTGATTCTTTACTTGGGTTTTTAAATTCCAGGTTCGTCAGATTACAATAACCGTAAGGTGCGTAATTATCTTTTCTTCAAGCTTGCCAAGTATTCATCTTTATGAAGAATCTTCATGAATTCTCGTTTTCAATGTGCAGGACTATAATAAACGGTTTGTGTTACCTCGCAACCTTTGTGTTTGGCATCAACGCGGTAGGTTTATTCCTCTACGCCGGTCAGCTTGCTATTGACTCTGTCATTGAAGAATTTTCCGATGGAGCATCGAAAACCAGTGGCAAAGGGAAGTTAGGCTCAAAGGATTCACCGGTCGAGAATCCGTCAAACACCGCCGATCCCAGCAAAGAGAGCCAAAGTTCTGATGACCCGCAATAACAGAAGGCGACACTTATGCTAAAGCAGTTGGACAATGAACAGGTTTTCATTTCATTATTCTCTTTAAAGAGTGGATTTTGCAAGAGATTAAAATGAATATATGTTCCATGATCTGCTAATGCCTTCTTTAGATACAGGCGATTGTGTAATCTGTATAGAACCAGATATGAATTATCGGAATGTAAGTTAGCTAACTTGTGCAAAAATTTAGCCAAAAATTAATTCCATAGTGTAAGGTTTTTTGTTAATAATAAAAAAAAAGAGTAATGTTGTGAGGTATCCTAACATATGATTAGAAAACCCTAACCACCTAATTAGATGTAGAAATTAAACTTACCACTGGACGAGGAATTTCTTGTTTTGCCCGTCGTGTGCCTATAATTGGTAATAGTCCTCCTAACAAAGAACTTGTAGTTGTTCCCCTCTTGAAATAAACGGTTTCCATCAATGCATGTACTGTGATGATTTAGTCCATAGACATTAGTATGTGCACGGGACGTGCCTTAAAATTGGACGAAAAATCGTTGATATATTAGGATTAGAGGAAAAGTTACTACAATTTCTCTTATTCAGAGAAGAAATTGTTACAGCATATATGTTTCTCGCGGGGGTACGAGGAAATCGCAATGAAACGGCAAGTTTAGAGACACAGTTGATATTTACTTCTTCTTCTTTTTTTATGTTTTTTCATGCTCTATATATAAATAAATAACATAAGAACACTATTATAGTAGCTACCTTTGAAGCACACGTTGAGATCCTTAACTTTTGCATATCATCACTTGATCGGTCAATATAAGTTGGGCTTATGGGAGAGAATCAGGTGATACGGATTCACAATACCGTCATACGTATCAAAGGCGAAACGCGGCTAACGTCGCAAGCACAAGTGGCTAGATTCGGGAATTTGGCACTTTTAATTAAACGCCTTTATTATAAGATTTTTATTAGGTGATTACGTTTAATTTGTAATTCCTTGTTAGCGTGGTTAATTCCCGTAGTTTAGGTGGTTTCCTGTGTTGTCATGCATTGTAATCACTCCATACACAACGGCGCGACACAGCTCCAACGTTCACACGTTCGCAATCCCGGGTTCGTAAAATCAAGAAGGCCAGTAGCCGGCGGAAGCTGCCCATGGTGGAAGCTGGGCGGGCCGTTAGGAGGAATATATAATGAAGAAAGTGACAATCACTGTGTCTTCCCATATCAAATTCAAATTAGTAGTGAATTATTGAGTGAATTTTTTATTGTCCATCATTCTCTGAGAGGTCCCAAGATATTTAAACATAAACAACAAACAAGACACAGCTGGCTTGTGATTCTGGGTTTTGGCTCAGTCTTGTTGTCATGTGGAGTGTGAGGCCTCACTGGATTCGCTTACGGTGGACCACCGTGTACAACTGGCGGTACACGTGAGCGCACATGGCATTATCCTGGGTCCTATTATACAGGAACACACCCCTTGTGATATATGTATCTCTTCTATAAGTCCATGACTATTCCAAAGACAACTGGTATGAAATAAATCACTTATTATTGATGATGATAATAATTGATTGGTTTTATCTTTTGATTTTGTTCTTTCCTTTTGGTGGGTGTTTTCAGATGATTGGCATCGTGGCATGATTGAAATGACCAATAACGGGCATGGAATTATAATTTGTGATAATAGCGACCAAAGTACTCAATATTTTACGTAATAGTGGCGAAAGTCTCATCTTTTTATGCATCGAAAGATCTCAATGTCTATCGTACAATCGCGGAAGAACAATGTTTCTAAAAGATTCAAAATCAAGGGAGTACTTACACTAACATTCAAATTTGAGAGACTAATAACGTGACAAACTTATATACAAGTATAAAATGGGGTTTAAGTTGAAATGATTGGAGATGGAGCGATAGTATTTTGTGGCTAATAAGCTCTGCTTATCCAATCCAATAGCAATGTCTCTTTCTTTGAGTGACGATGAGACATCAATTCAATTCCCTAATCAAATCGCTTTCCAATTTGGTCCCATGACGACCCCACTACCATGAACCATGATCAGGGAAAAGCACCCAAGAGAGTGAGAGAAAGATATCATATTTTATTTAAGATTCACCTTTTATATCATTTAGATAATCTCACTTTAAAACGATTCACTACCTAAGTTTATATTTGCCTTAGTTGTAATTATACTTCTTCAAAAGTTCCTATGTTTAATCGGTTGAGACGCATAAATTGTGTATATATATAATCTTTGTGTCACCAATAAAGCCTCTTGTTTTTACCATACAAATATATCTCGTAATACAAGTGCACATAATCTTAGCTAATAGGGTTACCCCAATCAAAAAAGAAAAAGAAAAAACAATTTACTAGCCCTATGAAAAACTAGCCCCTTTTCCACTAAAACAACAACCGAGGTGGCCCATGGTCGTGAACCGAATCAAAGAGCCTTCCACGAGCGGATCCCATCTCTCTCAAAAGTTAATTTATTACTTTAGACTCTCCCCTCGGTCGCAAAACATGGCCACGGCCCACGGGCATGGCAGCCGCGGAAGGAGAATGTTGGCCTTAAGACTCGTTATGATCGATCATTATTAACCAATTGAAGGAAGAAGTTGAAAGGAAAAGAAGCATAATGATCAATAACCAAATTTCACCAACCAACCATCTATATGTATGTGTAAGTGTAAAAGGACACTTTACTGTTGACTTTTTGAGTCAGCAAAACACCACGTGGACCAGCAAAGCATCATCAGACAACATATTTCTCCCTCTACCCAATCACTCAATTTCCATTCCATTTACGGCATATGTCTCCAAATTATGGTTAAATCACTTCACTTATTACCATTTATTTTTCAGTTTATAATTATATCCTTAAGATGCATTACTCGATCGAATTAACGTTTTTAGATAGCTCCCGATTCTAAGCCCAAGCCAAGACCAAGTTTTAAAAAAAAATACCTTTGCATATTACTGTTTTTATGGTGAAATGAATGTTAACGTACACAATTAACCCCTCCAAAAATATATACGCGAGAACAAAATAAGAAATTGAAAGTATACACAGCTAAAAATATTACGAGTAAATGCACCGATTATCATAACTTAGTAGTATATACGGCTAATATCTCATGACTTATTTAGGGCAAAACACAGAAAGAGGACATGTGAAAAATGTTGAATTTACAGTGAAGCAAATTGTTGATGAGGAAATTGATACTTTTGATGATATTATCCATTAACTAAATTTTACAAACAAGCAAACTTAACGAACTAACTACTCTCCAAGCCTACACTAATCCAGTTTCACGCCACACAATCTTTTCTTTTTTGTGACTAAATCTTCACTCGCGGTGATGCTTTCCCAATCCCGCGGCTCAGAATCCGACCGCAGTCCCGCCACGGCCACCGACACCCACCGTCGGAGGCCGGTGGTGGTGCTGCTGCTCCAGCTTTCTGTTCTTCCAGAAACACGACGAGGCCTCCGGCGCTGGAGCCGCCGCCACCGCTGCGAGCTTGGTAGCAGTCCTCATCGGCTCTGATTTGCACCGCGTGAGCGCTGAGGGCTCGTACGACGCTAGCTTGCGCTCGACCGCGCTCGCTGCTGCCGGGAACGAGCACGACGACCTTGGTGGTTGGAGAACCTGCTGCCTCGCGGGGCTCGGAAGGGCATTTTTAATAGGAGGCTTTGGCGGGGCGGTGGGACGGGTTTTCTCAGGCTGTTGCGGGGCGGGTTTTTGGTTGTTGACAGGCGGGCGACGTCGCTCGGGCAGCCACCGGATGAAGTCCGTCGTGCAGACCCACGTCTCCTTCGAAACCTCCATGGACAGCTTTGGCTCGCACATCATCAGCAGCAAGCAATCCGGCAACCCCTTGCTCTCTCGGATCTCCGCCTTTGGAACCTGAACCGGAACTGGAGCTGGATCCGCATGACCCACCGTCTCCGGTTCAGTTGACAGTCGTTGATCTTCAACTTCCACCATACACTCTGCATTTACTCGCTCTTCTTCTTCCTCTTCCTCGTCCCGAGTCTGTTCCGCTGGTTCTTCTACCTGTTTGGAATCTGGAGAAATATTCTCCGGCCCGGATTCTTTTTCGGTTTCTTCTTCATGCTCGAGCAATTCCCGCCCCTGTAAACCACATTCGACCAGACTGCTCTCTGCTTCTTCGACTTGAAGAATATCAGAATTTCCTGTAGCCTCTGCAGCAGAAAAATCAATCTCTTCCATGGCGTCATCAGCTTGCATTGCATCCAAATCTGTATGAAACTCGGTCCCTCGTTGCTCATCATCTCCAGATTCCTTCGCTTCTTGATCATCAACACGAACCACCTCTGCTTCTTCACAATCCTCTGCATTTCCCTCATCGCCAACAGCCACCGAACTCTCTTCATCTTCAACATCTAAGCAATCTTCAATCGTCTCAAGCTCAAGCGCGAGCTCGGTGGCCTCGCTTACACTCGCTCTCCCAACCGCCACTTCAACGGCCTCGCTTACACTCGCTCTCCCAACCGCCACTTCAACGGCCTCGCTTACACTCGCCCTCCCAGCCGCCACTTCAACCGCTTTGCCACTCTCTTGCTCTTTGATGTCACTGTCATCGTCGGCATTCTCTCCGTTGTCTTTCTTTGGGGCCGGCGACTCCCAAAACTTACTGGTCAGAGCAGCCATCTTCACCGGATCCGATCTGCACCGCATCAGCAAGAGCGCGTTCTTGGGCGGGACGCAGAGACTGACCCTGGCCGCCTCTTCCTTCCCGCCACCACCGAGGGCTTCCTCCCTGGCCGCCATAGCCTCCAAGTCCTTGAACTCGATGCCTTCGAACACCCGCCTCCGCTGACTCCCGCTCCTCACCTCCACAACCCGCTTCTCCTCCTCCTCGTCTTCTCCGACCACCAGCTCGATCTCCCTCCCCTTCCCCTCGCCGTCCTGCACGGACACCAACCACCTCGCGAACACCGCGCCGCAAGACCTCGCTCTGTCTCCGCTCCGGGAGCTCTCCTCCGGCGACCTCTTCCTCTCCCTGTCCTTTGCGCACGACGATCCGCACGGCATGAAGCAGTTGAACTCCCTCAAGGTGTGGACCCAGTACTTGTTCGCGTTGCCATTCTGGCTCTCCTGCTCCGCCGCCGCCGCCGCGACTCGCCGGAAACTTGCCTCCCCGGCGGAGAAGGAGGATCTGGAGCGAGTGATCTTCTTCTTCTTCTTGCTCCGGCTCTTGGCGGCCTGGAGCTTGGTCTTGACCCTCACCTGGCCGATACAGGTGACCTTGGGCGAGGAAGGCTCCGGCGTGTCGAAGGAGGCGGCGCCGGAGCGCTTCTTTCCGGCGGGGAACATCGGCGAGGCCGCGCCCTTGAGGCTCCCGGAGCGGAGGCGGCGGCTGAGGGAGGAGGAGAGGGAGAGCTGGCGGGCGGGGCTGAGGATGTTGGCGGACTTGGAGGAGGAGAGCTTCATGGAGGAGGAGGAGAGGCGAGAGGTGAAGCAGATGAAGAGCTCGCTGCTCTGGGGTCTAGTCTCCGATGATGATGGCTCCATGCTCAGCGAGCTCCGATCTCCATTGTTGCAGTTGCAGAGAGAGAGAGAGAGAGAGAAATGGTGTCTGTCTTTAGCTAAACGCAACTGACTGCGTAGGGTATCATCAATCAACTATGATGATGAACTGGTCCTTGAAAAGACGATAACGCCCTTCTGCCTTTAACTGAACGGAGGAGGAAAGGAAACCCACTCTTCAACTGGCTTAGGGGAGCCACGTGCCAAACCACGTGCGTTTAATGTACCAGCGGTACAACCAGAGCCGGCCCAATATTTTCGGGGGCCTTGGGCGAAAAGTTAAAAAGTGGCCTTTTTTAATTTCTTAATAATAATATACTTGACACAACGTAAATACAAATATTCATTGTTGCTCCACGAAATATTTTTTTTTCTTTATTTTTCTAGTAAGTATGTTATTGTTCTTGATTTTTCAAGTTGCATTACTTACAACACAAACAATGAGGCCTCTTTCATCTGATCTTATAAGCATTCTTCTAAATTATATTTATTTGGGGCCTTTAAATATTGGGGGCCTTGGGCGGTCGCCCAACTCGCCCACCTATCGGGCCGGCTCTGGGTACAACAGTACATCCCTGGAAAGCCTAACAGTAATTTTATTTTAAATCTTTTTTTGAGGGAAATAATCTTTAAAAATGTGGAGTTATATATTGTTATAATGTTATATATACGATGTTACGACTTACGATTACGAATCTCTTTCAAGCTTCAACAATAATCGTTGAAGATGAACATCGCATAGTCATTCACGTTGAAATGACATGTGATAATTTTAGAAGATCGCTGGTTCTCGCGTCTTTAAGAATATCAACGAGTAAAATAATAAGCCAAGGAAACATAAATATTTTGAAAGAGGTTCGCCAGTATGTCTATTTTTTGATATTTTAGTATAATTAAATCGAGTGTAAAAGATTTGTCAATAACAAAAGTATTAACTCGCTAAGGATGTAATTTTTTATTATTTTTTCTGTTTTTTTTAACTTTTATCGTTGGATTATCTCATTTAATGTTATCGAGTTCAAAGGTCTCTACTTACATTAAAATCAAGTTTTTATGATCTCAAAGCTAGTTATAACTTATAAGTGTCTCTCACCGTCGGTATCAATTATTATTCAGAGCATCGTTTTCGATTAATCAATTTCTCACAAGGCTTTAATCGCGTAATAATTAAGTGAATTAATGTTGCTATTCGGCGAGCTGAGCTAATTATTCCGAACTACACGGGCTTGTATTCTTTCCAGTTAAACTTAAATTTTTGGTTAATACCAATCTATAATTTCAAAATCTTATTACGCTAACATTAGTATTGCTTGTTCACAAAAATATTAATTAAGAGAAACTAAAAAGGCAATGGCGGGAAATGAGTGAAACTGTCAATGTGAGCGTCTCTGCATGCATGGGCCTTTTTAGGGCTCAATACAAGAAAAGCTCACAACAAAAGAAGTTTGAGACACGTACACAAAGTAAAAATAGTCTTTATATATTCCCACTTTACTTTTAGTTCACTAAAATTTAACATAAACACTTATATATAAAGAGTGCGTATCTATACATGCATGGGACTTTTTAGGCACATAAAAAAAAAAAAAAAAAAACATACAAGAAAGACGAGTTGAGTATATATTCACACTTTAATTTTAGTACGCAAAACAAAAGTAACGTGACATAAAATTAATGTGTAAAGTTAGCAGCTTATCAGACAAAAAGAAAAGGGACACTTTTTTCCTCGTCAATTTTAAAAGAGGATTAGCATATTTTATTTCTTATGAATCCATTTTCATACCTTTAAATTAATTTTCCATACTTATTCACATTTTAAAAGTAATGAAGCTAAAAATTCCCACTCATTACAATCCCACAAAGCAGCGAGACCAACTCATCACTACTATGACTATCTCGCTTTTTGTAATTTCTTGCTCAAAAGGTGAGGTGTCAATTCATTTTTATATGCCTTATTTTTTGCTTTATTTTTATGTTTTCCCAAGCATCATATTGCTTGATGCAATGGGAATTGTGACACATCATTCCTAGGATGAAGATTTTTGCCATCGATGAAGATATATACATGAATTATTATGGGGTCCATCATTAAGGTGACAATTTCACAAAATACCAAGCAAATTTTATTTTATAATGTATAAAAAATAAAAGACAAGGTTATTAAATCATGATTAACACTCTCTCTCTGTGCCTTGGGAATATCAAATCCCATCCGTGTGGTCGTTGCGACCCAAAAGCAGAACAAAAGCTTTTCACTAAACAACTAGCCGTTTGTAAATATATAATACTATGTTTTATTCTTATTTTAATTGCTATTTAGTAAAATTAATTTTGTTGAAGAAAACATTAAATAATCAACATGTCATTAGTCATTACTGATACAAAAAATAGATAATTTAATTTTACTGATCTATTGATGTTTTACTTGTTTACTTTTGATATTAAATTTAAGTTTAATATTATAATCTACAATAAAAATAATTTTAATCAAATTACTCCACATTTCTAATGCAAAAATGAATTAGTGACAAGGTGGCAGTTTCGTAATTTAGCGGAAAATTATGCCCTTTTGATCTGAAGCTACTCACATGGCCGGGGTGGTGAAAAAACAGAGAAGAATCCAAAGGCAGCACGTGACCGCGATTATAATCATGATCATCGTGGTAGAAACACTTCCTCGTTGGACCCACTCTCCTGCATCAGCGCGTGCGTTACACATCCCACCCCGTACGGTCGAGTCGTTACAATGTTTTTTTCGCAGAAATGAATGTGAGTTCAACGCGCGTGGGTTTGTCCTTCTCGAACAATCAACGGCCTCGTTGGCAGAGACTGCGCATGTTTTACTATCATACGCACATTACCAGTGATATTGGAGTAATTATCCGCTACGGCGCAGACCATATGCTCTTATCAGCAGTATCCAGCCACGTAAGAAATGCTCCATCAGTGTATAAAAAACAAAAAAAGTTCGGTTCTTGATTCGCGTAGGTAAATTCACGCTTTTTCAAGATTATTGTTAATGTTGGAATTCGTCCATAACAAAGACGACATGTCATTTTTCGTGAACGACACGCCGTTTAATATTTCGGCCCAAAATTGTGTTATTTGTCTTTTACAAGGACTACCGACAAAAGTAACAATTTATCGGCAAGATCTCTCTATTTAATTAATATGATAATTATTAATTAAATTTGGGTTACTTTGTCGTTGCTCGGAAGATTGGAAATACAAGAAGCAATCTTTCAAGATATCCTCTTTTTAATTAATATGGTAATTATTAATTAAAAAGAAAGGGTTTTTTATTCAATTCAAAACTAAATAAATATTTGGTTTGAATATTCACGATTCAAGAAAATTGAGAGAAGTAAAATCTTACTATTCTCTTGATAAGTGGCGTGGACTTAGTATTTCCTAGAATATTGGAAAAGCTAAGCAACATGATAAGACTACGTTCAAAAAATTAATCTGCATACACATCTTCATCTATTTTTTTCCACTAAGTGTGGAACCACCTTTTCCTTCAACATTTATTTCGAATTAAAGAAATAAAGGAAAAGACTCAACGGCTCCATAGTACGTGTCCTCTCTTGGTTAATTAAAATCAATTAAAAAGAGAGTCATCCCAAAAATCATGGGGTAGTGGCAACGTACAAAAACCAACGTACACTTGCATGGGTGTATATATACATGCAGAGAAGAGGATAGAGAGGGGGAGCCACTGAGAGAAAGGAAGATAGGCATTTTATACAGAGAGAAGGAGATTCGAGAGCAGCAAGGGAGTTGGGTCGAGAAGGATATCGGCTCGGCACACCGACACTCTTGTGGTTTCATTTTCATTCCGTTTCTTTCGGTTTCTCTATTCTTCTTCTCATCCCGTTGTACTCGCTCAAAATCGATAATATATTTAAGAGGAAGTAGTCAACTACCGCATTGGGACGAACCTCTATAAAAAAAATGTCGGTGTCGTTTCTTTCCCTTCTTTACGCTTTCTATTATATATTCGTCGCTCACTTATATATAATAGTATTTTCGGTGTTCTTCATGATCACGACGGAATATTGGTATCCATTACAGCAAAATCACAGGCATTACAATAAATCGGATTAATATAAATTCGTGACGGTTGACGGTGATTTATCGCGTCAACAATTATTACTAATCGATCTTCTGTAAAATAAAACAAAAATACGTGTTTTCATAGTTCGAAATATGAACATTAAAAGAGATACAATTTTATATGTATATTTTGTAGTCCGTCACCAAAGATCTGAACTTTAACGACGACCAACCTGCCATTGTTGAAGCTCAGATCTTTGGAGACGGACTACAAAATATACATATAAAATTATATCTCTTTTAGTGTTCATATTTCGAGCTATAAAATAAAATCAAAAGAGGATAGAATATGGAAAAGTGAAGAAAACTGTGATTTGTAGTCTAAGCGCGTTCACCGGTCTCATTAAAGCAGATTTTGATTATTATTTTTTTAGTGTTGGAAAATAACAAGACTGCCATCTTCCCTAGTAGGGGTGAAATATTTATCCGCCATCCGCTGATCGCAACCGTATCCTATTCGCTCCACTACGAAATATCCGCATTTTTATCCATTTTTAATCAACCGCTTAATATGGTTATGGATATCCGCAACTGCTTTTCAGAATTGGATTGGTTAATGGTTATATTTTTTTAATTAAATTGGATATCCGCTTTAACCGCAACCAGATTTTAAATATAAAAAATAATTAATTATATATATATATATTATTATATAAATATTTTTTATTTTATTTTATTAGTGCTATCGGTGGATTGGATTGTCCCTTATATTAACCTAGGTAGGTTATATTCCTACTATGTCCTTTGTTGTTTAAATATAGTATTTATTATAATTCAGATTTCATCTTGGCTTTTTAATAATCGTTTGTATTCATATTTGTATGTTTAGAATATGTAGCTAATATTCTAGTGTTAGACCATATGATTTTGTGGTCTCTTATGTCATGCAAATATAGTTTGGTACTTTGGTTATTTATGAATTATTATTTATTATATTTTTGAATGTTTATGTTTCACTATTCTTACTATATTTTTATATGATGTATTTATTCTTTCACCAGCAAAATTAATTGGATAATATCCGCTATCCGCCTTAAATTAACCAATTCGATCCGCTAACCGCTAACCGCATTTAAATTGGATAATCGAAAATAAAAATGGTTAATGGATACAATTATTTTATATCCACATATGTGGATACGGTTAGTCAACATGCCCATATCCTATCTAGAGCTGCTGCTCACGGCGTCGCGACCGGTCGCGACGGAATCGCCGGAATCGCCAAACAGCGAGTCGCGACACATCGCGATGGTGAGTCTGGCGACGCATCGCGACGAGCTGAATGCGAGGGAGAGAGGCAGCGTCTGTGAGAGAGAGAGAGAGAGAGAGAGAGAGAGAGAGAGAGAGAGAGAGAGAGAGAGAGAGAGAGAGAGAGAGAGAGAGAGAGAGAGAGAGAGAGAGAGAGAGAGAGAGAGAGAGAGAGAGAGAGAGAGAGAGAGGGGTGCAACTCGAATCGCGAAACGCCGCGATTTTTGGCTCCGAGTCGCGATGAGTCGCGATGCGCCGGAGAACGCCGCGATGCGTCGCGATGCGCTGGAGTTCGTCGCCAGTTGCAGCTCTAATCCTATCTTATCCTATCCTATCCACTTTCACCCCTATTCCCTAGGTACATAAGCTAGATTGTCAGCTTCAAAGACACCTAGCTTGAAGTTGGCGACAAATTTTGATCGATAAGCTTTTAATACCCAATGAAAATCGAAAACAGAAAATAAATATTTTGAACTCTAAAATATTTTTATTATTTTTTGCTATTTTCTACAAAGTTTGGATATGACTATATTTACAAGTAATGTCTTAAGAACGATAGTTAATTTCTCATCAATGTTAAAATATTTTCTTTTAGCCGTTTTGATATTTGCTTTTACAAATTTGACATTATAGATGTTAAACGTCTTTAATTGTCATAAACGTAATTTAATTTCATGTAATAGAGAAAATTTTCCTATAGAAAAATAAATAGGATTTCATTCATTCTACCATACTAAATTTTAAATTGGAGAAAAGAGGGTTTAAACCTAGCCATAAAGAGAAAAATCGTAACAAAGTAACTAAACTCACAGCATATATAAAATACTACGAAAATACAAAAAAAAAATTATGGACATAATACACGGGGGAAAACGATTTAAGGGCCTAAATGTCAAAATTAGAGTTGGTGAAGTGAAATAATATCAAGTACGATCGATGCTCAATATCCAGTCTTACTGGTTGACTCATTTTTCTTTGGGTGTTGCTTTCCGCAGAGAATCAGTAGCTAGAAACAGGTGATTTTAGTGCAAAGCTCATCATCTGCAAAAGGAAGCCCAAACTTGATTGGAGAATGAGAGGGACAAAATAATATTATTATGAATAGGAATAGGATAGTGATGAATGATAATGGTTGCTTTAATTGATGGGAGGGAGATTTGGGTTTGACCAAGAGATGAGAGGTTGAATTGAACCACAAAGAGACAAACCAAGCAGATTAGTGAGCTGTGTTTACTTTTCAGAGCAAAGAGACTTCTGGGTCCCACTGAGCCAATTCATAGTTAATCTTAATTAGGTTTAGTCATCATGTATTAGTATATAATTAGGGCTACAATTAGGAGATTGCCTTCATATGGTGGCACGTGTCTACACCACACAAGTACAACCACCAAATTTATTTCTTCACCGCTGCTCTACAATTATTTATGGGCTTTAAGCCCAACATGTATGTATGTGTCCACCTATATACTCAAGATTGGGAATAGAGATGTTTACGAAACATGGCGATTTGAGACTACATACCAAACATGACACGTTTAAGTTTATGATACGAAATAAATTAGTTTTAGTCGATTATTAATAGATCTGATTTTATTTGTGTTGAACATGATTAAATAATAGATAAAATGAATACAAACACGTCAACACAATAAAATTTAGGATTAATTGCGGTAAAAATACCTAACTTTTGGTCATATTCTCTGCTATGTATACAGCCTCTATAAATAGCGACAAAAGTACCCAAACTTACCATTTGGGAGTTGACCGAGAATATCTATCTATGTGGCAATCAGGCTTTGCCACGTGGCACGCCACATGGCACTTTGCCGCCGCGTGGCATGCCACGTAATTATTATTTTATTAAATAACTTTTTTTTAAAAAAAATGTTTTTTAATTATTTTAAATAAAAAAAACTTTTTAATTTTTTTAAAAAATAAAATTATTTTTTCCATAAAAACCAATAATGAATATTTAAAAATATAATTAGTCATTTTAGAAAAGTGGATCAAACGAAATAAATAAATAAAAAAATCTCCGTTCACGGTTCACTCAACCTCCGCCTCCGATCCGGTTTACGGGTGAAACGAAATCGCTTAATATGTTTAATAATAATAACCAATAATAATCATATGATTATTTAACGATAAACTTTTTTAAAAAAGAATAATATATAAAAAAAACATATTAAACAGTTATTATAATTCTAAAATGCAAACACAAAAAAATATCATGCAAACAAATAAAAATAATTTTTCATTAAATATAAATATGACTACTATTTTTTTTTTTTTTGAATAAGTGGTGTGTATATAATTATGTCTTGACTTTTTAAACATTATGTATGTGTTTATTAGTTATTATTATTAAACATATTAAACAATTTTATTCGACGCGTGAACCGGACCGGAAACGGAGTTCAAGTGAACCGTGACCGGTGAAAATTAATTCGTTCTACCCACTTTTTTAAAAATAAAATTATAACCAATAATGAATATTAAATTTAAATATTCTTTATTTGTTATTATTAACAAAAATTATTAAAATAAAAAATAAAAAAAATTGTTTAAAAATAAAAATAATTTCGTTTAAAAAAATATTTTTTAAAATAAAATAATAATTACGTTGCATGCCACGTGGCAAAGACTGATTGCCACATAGATAGATATTCTCGGTCAACTCCCAAATGGTAAGTTTGGGTACTATTCCGTCATTTACGGAGGTTGTATATACAGCAGAAAATTCGACCAAAAGTTGGGTATTTTTGCTGCAATTAACCCTAAAATATAATTAAACACGACAACACAATGTAACTGAGTAGAGAATGATGCCGGAAGCATATGAGTGGAACACTTAGATAAATACTTAAGTTTTTATTATGGTAAAAATATTTCATTATACGTATTTAAAACGTAAGTACTTTCCCCGTTACATTTTTTTTCATATATATAAATTCAACAGTCATAATTTACGGAGACTTCTAGACAAGCGAACTGTTCACTGGTCGGAAGTTTTTGTAATATAAGGAAAATTATAATCCTTATGCGGGATGCGCAACATCACTCCGTAATGCTATGTGAGGAGTCAAAATCAAAATTAAAGATTATCAACAAAAAGAAAATAAACATCTTAAAAAGTAAAATAGAAATAGTTTAAACAGTTTAAACATTTATTGTCATTTAATCATTAGACGATTCCGACGCATTGTTTAATTAATTATATGTAGGGGTAAAATTTCGTAATTGTTTCCCAGTTTTGTCCCGGTTCCAGCACCGGTCCCGGGACGGTTTTAAAAAAACAAGGGAAATTTAGTTTGAAACTGGGAACCGGTACTTCCCAGTTCACGGTTTATGGAACCGGGAATCGGAACTGGTACCAGAAGTAAAATTTCCCAATTTTTGATACCGGTTCCGGTTTTAAACTACATGTAGCTTTAGATGTTTTATATAATGTTGTTTTTAAATATTTTGTATGCTTATTGTAGTTTTTGGGTTATATGTCGTTTTTTATGACTTAAACTGGGTGTAGTTTTTCGTTATTAGGGTTTAATATTTACCAATTTCCATTATCGACCCTTTCAA
Organism: Parietaria judaica; assembly: GCA_954871525.1. Lineage (NCBI taxonomy): Eukaryota > Viridiplantae > Streptophyta > Magnoliopsida > Rosales > Urticaceae > Parietaria > Parietaria judaica. Next base: position 10,418,493 of record OX940865.1, on the reverse strand, counting down.
TCTCTCTTTCTCCGTCTCTCATCCATCACACCATCATATTCTTCTGTTCGCCGAGAACCCTCCACCGCCCGATTACATGTCTTCGTCTTCCAACTAGAAGATTTTGCTCGCAAGCAAAATTTATGTCTCGTGTTAAGTTTTTGTTTCGGCCATTAATTTTTGTCTCGTTTTTTTGTTTCGGCCGTTGATTTTTGTCTCGTGTTAAGTAACTTTTTCACGAATCTTTTCTTACTTTTTCCCGGTACCGGTTTCGGTTTTCAAAAAAATAGGGAAATTTACAACCAGGACCGGGAACCTATACCAAAAATAAAAATCCTGAATTTTTGGGATAGGTACCAAAAACAACTAATTTTCTGGTTCCCGGTTCTGCTTTCACCCCTAATTTATACGTATGCTTTAATATATTAGTGTAAAAGTAAAAGAATTTCTCACCATAACTATGTACGACTTTAGGGTTCTAATTTGAGCACAAGAAGTGATTTTTTTAGGGTTAATCCCGGCAAAAGTACCAATACTTTTAAAAAGTAGACCAATAAATACCAATTCTTTTTATTGCCCGGACAAAGTTCCAAATCTTTAGTTTTGTGTCCCTATTGGTACCTCCGGGAAAAAAAATCGTCCTCCAATGTTACTCACGCCACCGTTACAAAATTTCATCCACATTTCCGGAGTAAATTAGTCAAAGGAAAGTTGGACGATTAAAGATAATCGTGGATATGTACTTAAAAGGGAGAAAATTACTTTTTAATTCAACACCGAAAACGGCATAATCCATGGTTTGATATTTTCACGAAAGTGATATGAAGAGACAAAACAAGAGAATTAGAACTTTATTCGGGTAAGAAAAGCATTGGAATACAAAACCAAAACTTTGACGTGGCGTGAGTAACATTGGAGGACGATTTTTTTTCCAGAAGTACCAATAGGGACACAAAACTAAAGAATTTGAACTTTGTCCGGGCAATAAATAGAATTGGTATTTATTGGTTCATTTTTTAAAAATATTGGTACCTTTGCCGGGATTATCCCTTTTTTTTAATTAGCATTAATTAAAAAGTTAATAGCAACTCCTAGTTGTGGCATATCATGCTCTGTTACAGTACACGTAATCATTTTGGGCTGACATTTACCATCATGTACTAAAAGAAAAATATGAATACTCAAAGTTGTTCCTCATGTTAGGGCATACTAACTACTAAGAAACATTTTGTACTATAAGATTAAGTTTCGAAGAATCAATTGCAAACTTTGTCGATGCATCCAAATAGTTAAAAATATATTTACATATTTAATGATAGCAATCTCTTTCTTTCTTTTCTTTTTTCCTTATGGTTATAAGTTAAAACTCATTTTCTCGTCATCAACATAAAATATAGGGACAATGTAAGAACAAGTGAAAAATATAAAGATTATTAAGATAGTTTTCTGTATTAGGTCAAGTTAATCTAACTACAAGTGGTTAGGTAAACCTCGAGAGTACACGTCAGATACAACCTTTTCCGGGAAATAAAGCCCTTAAAGATACAATACCAATTGCTCTATAATTTCTTATTCAGTTCAGAAAAAAGTAATTTCTTTCAAAGGATTTACAGATGAAAATTCTGACATGTAACTTTAAGCTAGTAATATCTGATATTAAACTCTAGTGTGACTGTGACCAATGTACAGACAAACCCTAAATTGCAAAATTCCTCTTCCAAACAGAACCAGTCCACCATCGTTACCAGTTCAACAATCCCGAAACAGCATTGATATCCGAAGCAGTTCATCAGTCAAGTTCGAGCACAACTTTGCCGAGAATGTGTTTTTTGTCCTTGGCCTCGTGAGCTTCTCTCACTTGTGTGATCGGAAATGTTTTCTCCACCGGAATTCTGAACTTTCCCGCTTCGGAAAGCCTTCGGACCTCTTCCAGACCTTCGGAGTCAGCTCTCATATATGTCCATGAGTATTCTACACCGTAAATAATATTAAAAAAAAAATAGCAAAGTGCGCCACCGTCAATAAAAAATTTCAAGGAACTGATTCACCAAAAACAAGTTCAGGGTATAAGGTGAACCTATGAGTAAAACTGAGACGAAATTGCTGCCAATAACTCGATATAACCAATTCTATTATAGTCGCGAATCGTGATTGTTGATTAGAATTATCATCCTAGTCTTAAAGCTTTGTTGTAAGCATGGCTATCAAGAAGTAACAGAATACTGACATAAAACACAAACCTGTTGATTAGAATTATCATCCTAGTCTTAAAGCTTTGTTGTAAGCATGGCTAACAGAATACTGACATAAAACACAAACCAAAACTCAATCGGAATTCACCAAGGTGATAAATCCTGAAAACTTTATTCCGAATCACACAAAAGCAGTGCCCTCCCTTTGAGAGCAAGGCACAAACTCTTCATGATGTCACGACGGGTAAAAAACCCAAATATACGGCCGACCAAAGTCAGAGCTTATATTAGGTTGATTAAACCAAATTTCGCCTATTTCGAAGACTTAAATATCCTTAACGACAGTAAATATAGAAGGCAATAAAAGACAAAAATAAAGCAATAATTCTCCTTTTCCCCTTCTCGCTCCACCTATACGTGACTAAGGGCTTATCAAATATTCCCTATATTAGCTAGTCATGTTAAAATATGCACAACTCCAGAACACCATTTCTTTTCTCCGTAACATTTACCTATTCCGTGAGAGTACCGATATTGAATCTGCTTCTTCATAAGCGTAGCTGTGGCAAGTGGAAGCCCGACAACAAGTCCGTACCTATCTGTTAGCGATGCTGCCTCACCCTAATATATGAAAAAGAAAGCAGTGGAAATTATAAGAGAAAAGAAAACGTCACGTGACACCATAAGGCATAAACTAAAAACATACAAGATTCTAAGCTTACCTGAAGAGTCATGTAGTGCCCACCTCTCTTCAAAAAGTGTACACCTATTCTTTCCGTCTCTGGAAGGCCAATTGTGTCCAAGACAGCATCAAATTTCCCCTTTACTGCCAACTCGGGATCCTGTAAAGTTATGATCTACTTAGAGGATCTAATTTTGTGCACCTTTTGGACTTAGTTTCACAGTAGAACATCTGATTCTCACAGAAAACAAAGCAGAAAAAATCAAACCTCAGCTGAATAGTCAACAGCTTGTTCTGCACCAGCTTCCAATGCTCGGTCAACACTTTGAGTTCCACATGTAGTTGTAACATGGCATTTTACAGCTGATGCGAGCTGAATAGCCGAAAAACCTACAGCTCCTCCACCGCCAATAACTAATAGCCTTTGCCTATTATTAGGTCAGATGTTAATTGCGCACAAATGTTCTCTACTAAACGCATATAGTCGTGCAGACTTGTATGAGTAGATGAGTATAGAAAAATCAGATAAAAATGAAATTCCGAACTTCTATGAATTAGATTAGATGTTGATTATGCACTTATGCTTTTCTAAACGCTACTAATTGCTTCGCTATGAACATTTATGGTCAGGCAAGGCTCAGCAAATGAATTAAAATGAAATTTTGGGTCAAATCAGGATAAGACTCAGAAAATTGGATGAAATGAAGTGAAGTACTCCTATATATTAGATTAGAAATTAATTATGCACTTCACAACTAAAGGCTCAGTCAAGACTTATAATGATGTATAGTAGATGAAAATGAAATGGGTTTAATGCAGATTTCTGTGCAGCAAATTAGAGGTTACTTATGCCCATATGATCTCCATGGTGCTACTAATTACTTCAAACAAGACTCATAACAAAATTGGATGAAAATGAAATGTGTCACCGCAGTGCCATTTAAAAACATACCCTTCAGTTATCCGGGCAGTACTTTTCAGAGCACGCCATGCAGTCAACGCAGCAAATGGAATGGTGCTTGCTTCCTAGCAAACAACGACATGGATTAATACAAAAAAAAAAAAAAAAAAAAAAAAAAAACATCACTCGGCCATAACTAACGATATACATGTTGAAGTGAGCAAATCATTAAAACAAGCAAGAATAATCATAACCTTCGACTTCAAAAGAGAAGTTACATAATTTACCGCATGTGTAATGGATGCTGGTTTACGAGTAAGTTCATCTTCTGACAGAATCGCATATTCGGAATAAGTGCCCCGCACAGCAGTGGGATGCAATGCACCAAAAACTTCTTGCCCAACATTCAACGTCGTGACTGAAGAACCTACCGCTGCAACTTCACCACTGATGTCGCGTCCCAATATAATTGGTAGAAGTGGTTCAAATATCGAACGGCCATAGCCTGAACGCATCTGAAAAACGATAGAAGTTAAGAACGAAACCCCAGACCCGATCTGCACGCTTACTGCTTAACACAGAAAGAACAGTTCACAATGTGATCAGCAAAAACAATCATGGCCAAATGTTTCAAACTAGACCATCAGCATTGTCGAGTCGGGTTCGTCGTCATCTCAGGCCAACAAAGAAATTCCTCCCTAGTATACCAACAAATGTAGGCATCGCCATTGATGGGTATTTCAGTTAATTAACGTTCACAAGAAAACGAATCTATGAAGAAGCAGACACTCGCAGCTCTGCTTCTTTCAAATCTTGATACAATTTTCAAGAAAGGAATTCAGTGATTTTCTTCTCCGTTTTCTTCCCAATTATCTGAACCAACAAGAATCTTGACTTGATTAAGATGATAATCGAGAGAGAGAGAGAGAAGCTCACTCACTCTAGTATCGAGAGGATTGAGAGAGACGGCGCGAGCGCGAACAAGAACCTCGTGAGGGTTGAGATCAGGGACATGGACATTGGGGCGGAGCTCGAGAACCTCGGGCCCACCGAAGCGAGGCAGCACCACGGCTCGGCAGGTGGTGACGATGCTCCTCCTCCGATGGCCGGCCGAGGAGAGCTGAGCTCCGATGGCGGAAGATCTCAGGAATCGCATTGCTTCTCAGGCGAGAGAGAGAGAGAGAGACGTGTCTGTTGTTTGGTCCTCAAAGATGGAGGGAACTGAGAGAAGGCACACACTCTTTAGTCTTTACTACTAATTTCTTTTAATGGGTTTTATTGCAAGTCTTTCATTTTTGTAAGCGGCATAAGTAACTAATGTTAACTAACTTTATAAGGATTTAAACCACCAATATGACCGAAACGGGATACTTTTTTTTATGGGATGGCGCAATCTATATATGTAAAGAGGCAAGCATTTTGATTCTCCTGGGGTTTGACTCCGTGATTTCTAGGAGAGGAGCCAAGCAAGTTTGGTTAAAACTTCATCCTATTTTCATGACAAGCGATAGTGTATGCTGCGTGGCACTTCATTGAGCATTGTGTGGCCACACTGACGACTATTTACCGGTAAACAAACGGGTATTCAATGTGTTATTTAACAAATACTAATTTTTTTTATTTGAAAGACGAGAATTACAATTTACCTTATAATTGCTATTCGATTTCAGTTGAGGTAATGTTAGTTTTTCTTTTCTTTTCATATTTACAGCTTTTAAAATTCACTACACGTGTTTATTATATTACAAGTAATGAAGTCGCAAAATATATAAATAAGACTGATATAGTTTTACAAGTCCCACAACATTGAAGCAATAAGTGATAACCCAAAAGATGACAGATAACAATAAATTTTTATTTCTTTGTTCTAACTTCTTAATATCTCCAACTACGTCATCAACACAATTCTTACCATCCACAATTATATCATTAAAAAAGTATTGCCGGATTATAATCGTTCGACAAAAGAGTGGATAAAAAATAATTTCGACATCGTGATAACCATGACTATTACCGATAGAAAGTACAATAAATGATTTAGTGATAAATGATATGAGCATGTACACAGCTTCGTTTTTACGGAAAATCTTGTTTCATATCAAATTAGTTCATTCCAAATAATAATTTTTAAAAAAATTAAAATTTGTTAAACATTCATACCAAATAATAAAATAGTTCAGATTTTAACGTTGATAAAACTAATCCAAGTAAATTAGCAACAAAAGAACCTAAAAATATATCAAAATACACATTTTTTCCCAATGTATTTTTTAGAAAACATATATTCTCAAATCTTAGAAAGTGTCTTCTATAAATATATTTTTTACCACCAGTTACCATTAGTATCATATCATGTAGCTTCATTCTACAACAGTATTAGATAACTTGATTTTTCTAAATTAGGTAAAAAAGTTTGATCCTTCCCATAAATATTTTACAGCAACGAATCAAACCAACTAAATTAATACACATGAACAGATATTTACTGTTCTATATCTCTCTCTTAAAGCACCCAAGTACCTTGTCCCACAAGCTTCCTAAGATCTAGAGCTTCATATAATTTTAAATTTTTCATTTACTCTTCTACATGGTTGTTTCCGATCAGATTAGTTACAACAAATCGCAGCCCAACTCATACCCCGATCATCGAAAACAAAAGTCAAACAAAAAGTCGCTATCCACCGGCAAGGCCAACCCTACGTTCTTACCTCCGACACGGCCTCCCCCAACACCAGCAGACTTGCGGCAGCGGCTTCGGCAGCAGGGACGGTCTCCTGTTTTTGTGGAGCTGCTTTTGTGGGGTCCGTGATCTGCTGCTTCTGCGGTGTGTCAGTGGCGATGCTCGCTCGTAGAGGCTCCATGGAACCTGCCTCGTTGATAGCGTGGAGTTGCTGCAGCCGGAAATCTGTTTCTGGCCGGCGACAGACCTTCCTTAGCGGCACGATTTCCTGAAAAATAAAAAGACGAGAGACGCGTATAACAAGCTACTCTAAAATTGCACATTTTTTCTCGTCATAGAAAAAGCTTTCGGGTTCAGTATTGGTTTTGAAGAATGAGAAGCGAGACTAACAAAATGTTGTTGGTAAATAGGATCAAAATGTAAAATCACAAAGGGAAAATGCGGAGACAACACTAAGAAAGCACATTCAGCTTCTTGGGTTTTAATACTGACAAAAATCGTCGCTAAATGGGATCAAAACTAGATAATGCAACAAAAGAATCTAAAGGGAAATGTATTACCTCAGACTGATCATGGTCGTAGCGCACTAAAAATCTGCAACGACAGCCTCTTACATCGTGCCTTCGTCTTTGGGCGTCGAGGACGTGGGCATCGTAATAAAGAGCCTGCTCTTTTCCCTCCTGTAAATTTTCCAAGATAATACAATCAGATTTGGCAGTCTATTAACACATTATTTGTAAGATTATAACACAAATGATAAAGGTGAACTCGGTATATTACTAACAATAAATCTAAAACCATTTCGGTATTGTTTTCAAGAAAACCGAATAACTTATTTTAGAGGATCAAAATCGCATTTGCCAGGTATTCTACTATATAAATACAAAACATAAATTATTTTTAAATCTGAAGAAAAAAGGAAAATTTACAGTTTTGCCCTTAATCCATTAATTATAGACTTATAGTACGTAAACTAAAAAGACCAAATACATTTAGGATTACAAGGGTTATAATTTTTCTAATTTAAGCAACTATTTTATTGTGCCAAAAACTAATTTTTCTAATTCAAGAATGGATGGATGAGTCTCTCCACCTGAAAGCAAAGTATGAGATCTCCGGGAAGAATTGCAACACATTCCGATGATTCGCATGGGAGTGAGCGCTGTCGCACGTGCTTTCTTATGTTGACCCACTCGTCCTCTTCGGGTCCAAAGCCAGTGAACCGAACAAGGACTTCCTGAAACAAAAAACAAAAAGTAAAAAATAAAAATAAAAATAAAAACAGAGAGGATTATAGCGTGTAAAAACCATATATGTTTTGTTCTTTGCTTGTTTTTTTTTTTTCTTTATTTGAATTTGATCTAACCAGCAATTCGCATTTTCCATATTTACTTATATAGAAGCTAGGAAACAAACATGTCTTTGTTTTGTTTTTTATGGCTGAAATTTCCCGATCCTGCGATTAACTATCTGGGAACTATCATCGACAAAATATATCATATTTGGACCACATCCAAAACGTAAAAACAGCAAAATTATACAAAATGCATAACGGAATGCAACAATAGTTAATGAACTCGATCGCTTTGATATTGTATTATTACCGGATCACCACTGTCCAAATGTCTATGCGAGAAAAAGTGAGTAACATCGTACCTACACAAAAGACACGAATATAAGATACTAAAAAAATGGAGACTGGCAATTGAAGAATACACAACATTCTTTGCCAGAAAACTTAAAGAGAAATGGGCAATTGCAATTTCCAGTTTCTCAAAAGCAGAAAAAGCATTTTCAAAGGCTATAATATTATATCATCACTCAAGGGACAGACAATCATATTAAACACAGAATCATCAAGAAGTTGATAGGACCCGAATAGATAATCAAAGAGAAAATGATAGCTCTTTTATTGATCAACGCAACCTCGATCACTAATTTGAGAGTTAGATCAGGATAACTCTCACTATGATGTCAAATAAGATTAGAAACCCTAGTCCCATCTCATTGAAAAATACCTCTAATACCCCTCCTTATTAAATTACCTAAAAATATAAATGAAGTCTTAACAGATGGCTAGAGATGAACGGGAATACTAACCACGCGCCATCCCTTCCAGATTTGGCTTCAAACTCCAGAACGACATTCTCCGGCATACCTCTTACTATACCTGGAACTGGTTTTAAATGAAATAATGCATCATCCTCGATATAGCTTCGAGAAAATAATCATTAATCACAAATAATTAAGTGTGACAACCAAACTAAGAGCAACACTATCATGAGCATGAAAATAAATAAACGCACTCACATTTTATACTTATTAAAATCAACCAAAAAAGAACACTTAAAGTTGTAATGATTTTAACAAATAGATTCGCCTCATTGCCAAAGTTCAGAACACTTGCATTCTCAGGAAAAAAATAAGCTACCGAATAAATGAAATGAGAGAAAGAGGTCAGAGTCTCAAGCTAAGAGACAGAACGAGCATATGGCGGTTGACACTGGAGTATAGGGACATGAAGCAAAACCCACCAAATTGTGCCAGAAAAAAGTTATAGTGAAAAAAATATTGTGAAGCATCGCGAAAACAGAAATTAATTTACCTGAAAGAACAGAGGAAACTGGAGCGGACATAGATTGAGGAATATTTCTCAGGGGAGTTGGATCATCCCGAGCCATAGACGATACACTCAACTTCGCAGGATTCTTACTTACTTTCGCCCTAATTGCATATCGCCTGTTCTGAAACCAATTCCACACCTGCAACAATGGAACTAAATTAAAATTTGAATATAAAAAAATGGCCTAAGAGTGGCAACATCAGTGGATGATCGTACTTGCTTCATTTGCACCGAAATCTTGCCTTTTCGCTCTTCTGATTCACTGAACACGGATACAGAGTTTCTCAGCTTAGAGCCCGAGATGAAGTATTTGAAAAAGAAAAAAAAAAGCAAAACCAGTTCTTATGTCTTAAAGTGATCAATGCTTACCTGAACTTATCTGCTAGAGCAGCAATAACTTCACGCGAGGGCATCGCGTTATTATGCTCGTGCAATATAACGTCCATCTCCGCAACCTACGAAATATGGATTATTCAACCCAAACAATTCAATTGGAGAGATGAAAGCTATGGTTATGTTAACACATTGATAAAGCATAACAAGCGAACAATACTCGAATCCGAGCATCGTCGATAACCCTCCAACTAATTTATCAAAAGCAAACAATCTTCCTACTCCCCAGCAAAAAATATGGATAAACATTTAAACTCACAGCTTCAATTACTAAAAGAGAAAGCTTCTATATTAATTGATCAAGTAGATGCACTAAGAAATCAAAACTAGTATTGCCCATTTGATGATTTCAAATAATACTGCATTCTAAATCAATGTTGGAATTTATGAACAATATTCGAGCTGATTACGCTGAAAACACGCATTAAGGAATCAGAAGGAATATTGCCCATTTGATGCATCCACATTCCGGAGAAGAAGAAGAAGAGTGAGATCACCTCGACGGCAGTGAAGCGAAAGGCGGGTCCTCCGGTGCTCGGAGGCCGACCCATCACGACTTGCTTTCAGAATCGAAGAGGACGAAACGGGAAAGTTTCAAAATTCTTCTTCTTTAAGAGAGAAGGCGAGTGATGAGAGGAAGAGGGTGTGTTCAGAAGCAGACAATTCTGATTTGAAATCGGAGCGATTTTTGAAGGGCTTTCTAACAGAAGAGAAGAGAAGAAAAGAAAAGAGAAAGAGAGTTTATATATATATATTTATTTATATTTAGTGTGAAGAGATCGTGGAGGCCCGGTGTACTTGATAAAGCCCCAATTCGGCCCAAGCTTTAGAACTAGAAGTGCTAAACTTTTATTTTATAAAAAAGTGCAACAAGTGTTCTAAAACCCGAGGCGTGCCGCGGGAAGCCCGTGGAGATTGCGGTTTAAATTAGATACCACGTGATGCCCTTTTAAATGAAACCGCAAAAACTAACGGGTGTGCCCCGACTTAACTCATTTTCACTCTAATAAGGGTTTACCGCATGGAAACCGGTATTTTCAATGTTTTTTTTTTCTTCTTTTCAACTCTCTCGAATTCGATATTAAACTCTCGAAATCTCATATTTTCACTTTAACTATTTTTTTATTTTATATATTTTATGTATAATTTTTATTTGTATTCATTATATATATTTACAAAAACTCTATTGGTATATCTATTATAAAATTGAATTGGCATAGTCGTTACTGGTTTTAAAAATCTTACGAAAACTCTATCGATATATCTGTACCACCCTCGGCATACTCGTAAGGTGGATTTGCGTGAGGTTTGTAATTTGCGGATTTTAAGACACTAGCCATCTATCAAAGTGCAAAGCTAAGAACATCAACTTCTAAACCTTTTCCTTAAACTCTCTCTCAAATTCAATATTAAACCCTCGAAATCTCATATTTTCACTTTAACTGTTCTATCATTAATCATTATATATAATTATATATTATGTATAACTTTTATTTGTATTCATTATATATATTTATAAAAACTTTATCGGTATACCCACTATAAAATTGAATTGGCACGATTGTTACTAATTTTAAAAATTTTACGAAAATTCTATCGGTATATCCGTACCACCTCGGCATACTCGGCATACTCGTAAGGTGGATTTGCACGAAGTTTGTAGTTTGCTGATTATAAGACACTAAGCGCGTGTATCCAAATATTTGACTTTTAAGATGACATAAACTCAATATGCATTAACTCTCTTAGTTTTACCCACAAGAAATATATATATATATATATATATATATATATATATATATAATCGACTAAAAATTTTGATTGCAATTTTAAAACAAAAATTATGCTACCTTGAAAGTCAAAACATTTTTGTACTTGCTTCGCAACTAAATGTTTCACGTGTACACTACATGATTTCATGCAATGAATGAGTAATTGTAATGATTGTTAATTATACAGTTGGATTTGTTTTGATCTTTCAGCAAATTTTGTAAAAAAAATAAAATTGTTTGAGGAACATGTGACGAACAAATGAGATGATAAAAACGAAGAGATTCTTTCTATAAAAAAAAAACGAAGAGATTCTAAATTGAGAAGACGGGCGGGCTGCAACTTGGCCTCTGCTCGAAGAAACATGCAAGCATTTGGGGTGCGGGCAATCTATATGGTGCGGACCATAAATAGAGCACAAAAAATTTAATACTTTTAATCACGAATATTATCATCCCATTGATAATTTTTTTTTTACAAAGAATCCCTTAAAACCTACATAGATCTAGATAGATTAAATTAAGCGAAGTCATTACTCTCGTAGGGTGCGATTTATCGGGTTTATGCACGGAGCTCTGCTACACATGGCAAGATAATTTAGTGTTTTTTTTTTCCTTACACAAGATATTATAATGTAAGAGACATCATTAACGTGTAGAAGAGGTTGTAGAAGCTAAAAAAAATGCCCATTGTTGTCGATTGACATAAGGTTCGCTATCAAAATTAATAAATTACGTCAAAATTAAAAGATACCAAAAGGGAATAGCATTCCCAAGTAGCCTTCCTTCCTTTGGAGTATAAAGAATGCCCAAAAAGAATATCCCTTTGGCATTTGTGACCCTTCTTATCATTTTCCCTCTTTATGTTTTTTTTTTTAATTGTTTTAATTTTAATAAGAAAAGATTGATAAAAAGTGTTGGTTTGCCCAACAATTTGGTGATGGAGATGCTCTCTATGTGGTCATTTTATTATCCGTTGATCCAAAATTGACAATAAGACAGGTCTTTTAGTGGGCAAAGACTTAAATACATGAACCTCTTATCATATAATAAACTTTAGAATACTAAAATAAAAACATATAAAAAAAACACAAGTATTATCATATAATGAAGTTGCGGCTATAATGTGCAAAAGGGTAGCTTCACAACAAACACGTTCTTAATGAACATGTGTAAAGACTAAAGACACTTTGTCAAAACTAACATGATAATAATGTCCACCATTTGTATAATGCAAGGTAGCCTTAAGATTAATCATGTAAATATGGTCAACCGGAAACATATAAAATAAAAAAATGACTATTTGATAATTTAGAGCCTCCAAAAGAATTTGGAACTTCTACCATGATCTTAATTTTTTTTTAATCATAATTTTCTTTGAATCGAATCTGAAGATCTAACATTTTAGTTTCTAAAAATATCCGAAAACAACATCGTTAATTTTGAATATTTTTTCGAAACTAATATTTATTTTAGTAAAATTCAAAATTCTATTTTTTTCAATTTTTTCCCAGAAGAGGTGGTTTGGAAAAAGATTGCGGTGTTATGAAATTCGAAGGAAATATGGTTACTTACTCTGAATTTCATAACATAAATCTATTAAAATGTTCCTTTCAACAAATACTGATTCAAACTTAATTCCAAACAAAAAAAAAAAGTGGATTTTTTAAGTGCTACATACAAAGCTTTTTATGACATATAATTATTGTACACATGATTGGCATGGCATGGATAAGAAGCAAAAAAGAAAGAAAGAAAGCACTAAATGCAAAATTTATTATCCCAAGTCAGTTAGGTAAAATATATTCTAATTTACAGGCAACAAAATATAATAATAAATTTACATTAATTTTAATAGTTTTTCATCTAAAAGTTGATAAAGGTGAAAACTTTACTCTTTTTTCTTTAAAATATATAAACTTAATTTTGTTTACATTATTTCATTCTCATTAAGCCATATTATCTATTATCTAGCCAATATTTTTGTTTTATAGAAATTGTAAGAAATGTTCATTTTGTGTCGTAGGTTTAAGAAAAATGCCTATGTGTGAGAGTAAAACATACACACAGTAAATATTTTTCTTAAATTTTTGACACAAAATGAGTATTTTGTAGAATAATTCTTTATTTTATATATATGCATAAATAGATTTATTTAGCACTTAAAAATCCGGTCAACAATTTCCAATGTTTTGGATTTTGGTCTTCCAGTTTGCTTGCAGGTTATGCAAAGGTCAATAGAATTCAAACATATGCAAATTGCAATGTGCATTTAGTCTTCTTTTCCTTTGCAAAATAACAAATACAGAATTAATATTTTTAGAAGAAAAAAATTGCAGATATTCTTTTCCATATTATGTAGAATTATTTCTTGTAAGACAAAATAATTTTGCCAACTTTAAAACTCTGAATAAGGATATTTGTGACATAAGTATGTACAAAGTAGTAGTGTTTTGGCAGCATAATCCAATTATTTGTGTATTTCAATTATTCGTAAGTTTTCCTAAGAGTTTAAACTGGATAATTTGTGAGAGTTGAGTTTAGGAGTGATCATTTTTAACCTGGCAAAAAAAAATTCATTTTGAACCAACTTTAATAATCCACCCCGCTCAAAATTAAGTTGGATCAGACCAGACTTGATTAATTTTTAGGGTAGGAGTTGAGGACTTGATTAATTTTTAGGGTAGGAGTTGAGGCCAGACCCGGTCCACGGTTCGACCAAGGGCCCGACTCTGTAGTAGCGTGGTCGGTCAAAGGTGGAGTCAACGATGCTGACTAGTGTCTCGATTATGCTGAAGGCAAAATCTCCGTGTTCGGTGAGGCTTCGAGCTGTTCCTGATACTTTTCTGTCCCTGCGATGTAGTATCAATTGTGGGGATTGTCCCAACAAAAAAAGAGAAAATGATGCCGGACCCTCGTCGAGCGAAAGCTGCCTATGAATCTTAAAGAGAATCATGTCATCACGTAATTCAGGGTTAGTGATAAATTGAGGAATGTTGATGTGATATGTATGTATTATGTTTTTATGCCAAATCCAATCGGCTTGGATTGGACTCTCTAAGAGCATCTCCAATGAGACAGCATTACGCTATTTTGGTGTGATTTTTACACCAAACTTCTCCAACGAGACTTCAAAAATCCCACCATTTTAGTGAAATGGAATAGTGTTGCACTATATTTTGCGTGATACTATTCACAACACCAAACACTATTACTTATTTTATTAGTATATTGATAAAGTAATTAAATATTAAATGAATAGATATAAGAAATATTAATAAAATATTAAACGAATAGTATTTGGTGTAATATTTGGTGTTGTGGTTGGAGTATAAAGTATTTTTTGTGTTAAAACTCCACTGAAATAATGTATTTTTTAGTGTTGTGGTCGGAGATTGTTGAGGGAAAAAATACCAACAAACAACCACGAGGATTAACTCCTCAAGTTAGTGTTAAGAATCAACAAATGAGAATGATCAAAATGCTATGAACTCTTCGTGTATTTTTCTATTGATTATCTTCGGTTTACAAGTTTCCGAGTACAAATTCTTTCTTTATCTTGGTTTCTCTCTTGGGAATACTTAGGATTCGATCCTTTACAATGGTCATATCTTTTTCTAATTTATAGGCGAGTTGCCCTAGCTAGGGCCCGGTTCTCTTGGTTGATCCTCATGTGGTCCCTCTTCTGAAAAGGGTTGTGGTCCTCACTGACATTCTCTGCAAGAACAAGAGGACGCACTCCCACTAACGTTGTCGCCTGCCACACTCTGAGGGCAACATTCCCGGGTAGTGCGCGTACGGATTCCTTTTGTCAGTTTCGCCGACCATCTCTTTGTTGCATTTAATGAGGTCAGGACGTACACCTCTGACGCACGTTCGGTGGCTCTCTCTTTGGCCTCTTGAACTTCTCATCCGAGCGGCTTCTTCGATTACCCTCCTCGAGCCTGCTTCTCCGAGCATCTTCTCTGAGGAGAACCCTCAGGCGTTCTTATCGGGGCACTTTCCTCGGGGACGCTTCCCCGAGCGCCTTCCTCGTAACTATTTCCTCGGACGGAAGATTCTTCCTCGAGATTGGTCAACGAACTCCTTTGCCTCCATTTCACGTCGTTCTTAAGATAAACGACACGAATAATGATAAGGAGGGATTGAATAAATCCGACCTTAACAGAGATGCCCTAATATATTTGGATTGAGCTTATTTTTCCAACCCGAAATTGAGCAGGTCGGGTAGAGGTTAGGGCTGAAAATAAACCCAAAAACCAGGTAAAAATTTGAATCTGAATCCGTATCCGCATTTAGGATCCTAGTACCCGTATCCGGCTTCAAACTGGATACGTGTATCAAGTATTAAAGTTTTAAAAACCCGATAGCCGGTACCCGGTATAATACTCAGTTTTTCTTTTTATATATATTTTCTTTATTTTGGGACGATTTGAGAAAATATTATGTATTAATATATTTAATTTTGAGACAATGAGACAAATGGCAAGAAAGTGTTCTTTATGTATTTTAATTTTGAGATAATGGGATATACATTTTTTTTAATTGTTACACAATGTTTATTTTGAGACAAATTGAGAAAATGTTACGTTAGAAAAAAAAATTAAAACGAGTCTGGGTGAATTTTTTTAAGAATGTGATACTCGGATTTTGGGTACCCGACCTTTTGAGTACCATATACGGGTATTAATTTTCGGATACCCGATTTCCGGGTATGGGTAGTGGATGGTTGAAAAAAATTTGGTACCCTACCCGGTTTCACCCCTAGCCCCCGTACATTGGAGTGTCGGGGTGGTCAAATCCAACCCATGCTCGTTCCTACTTGAGACCGAAGACTTGTAAAGTGACAAGTGTTAACCGCAAAGCGCATGCACGTATAACTTACGGGTATCGACGATGGTACATTTATTATAGATTTTTTAACAAGATTATAAAAGTAAATATTAATTATTATGTTGATCTAATTTTATGAGTATACGACAAAAGTGAAGTAAGTATACTGTTGAAGTTTTCGTGATACAATAATATTTTAAATATAAGTTTAAAATTAAATTAAACATACAACATTATTAAAATTTTAGATTTTATAGGTTTTTATGTGGTTTTTGAGATTATTATACATTTTAAAAGATTTTATTGGTCACATATACAGATTTTGGTAAAATGATAATCGGGTGAGTCGATATTTTACGGCACACCTTCATTTTACGAGTTACTCACGATATACCCGCGGTATTTCCAGATTTTACTTGACACACATTTAACCTAACATTAAGTAACTAATTCAATATTATGGCACCCATTAAATAATAAAAACAATTTAATTAAATTCGTAACTACGATTATTAAGGAAATAATGGCGAGGAAAGTGGAAACATTCTTGCATTGCAAGAATATTTATATAAATATATTTATATATTAATAAAAAAGGAAGAAGAAAGGAATTAACTGCCTAATTACTAATTAGGCTCTGACCATCAATGCGATCAGAGATTAAAAAAAAAAACAAAAAAACTCTGCAATATATATATATATATATATATATATTTTATAAACAAAGAAAATGCCACTAAAACTTTAATCTGTTTCCCTTTCTCTCTCTCTCTCTGTCTCTTTCTCTCTCTATCTTCTCAATTATAAGCCCAAGTTTCAATCTTTATCCCATAAACTCCTTTTCAGATCCCTAATCTTCTGCAAATTGATCAATCCTCGTTGCGGTGAGTTTCGTAATCCTGATTTTTTTTTGCTGTTTAATCGCTTCTGATATCAAAGTCGGTTGCTTTTCTAAATTTTGGGGATAATCGATGTGCATTTGCATCCATGCTTGACGATCGTTTATGTTTTGCGTTCGATTTTGCCAAAATATGTAAATTGGGAATTTAGGTTTTTTTTTTGTTTGATTTTGCAGGTATTGTTTTGGGAATCTGCTGGTTTATCACTTTCCTTTGCGAAATTGGACGTTTGGGATTTTGTTCATGATAACAAGGTACTTTGTAGTTTTGTTTTTGTGAAAATTTATGGATTTTTCCGATCTTTTTTTGATGATTTTCCTGGAAGTTGGAGAGGGAAGCCAATATTGTTTTTGTCAGTTTTCTTGAAGTGGGTTTCTTGAGAATAAAATTGTGTTGATAGACATGATCATCTTGTCGCTCAGGCCTCGGCAGATTTCCGTTTAATATAAGAGAAGAAAGTTCTAATTTCGTGGTTGCTTAATTTCAATCTCGTCTTTTCTTTGAGGTTGTTCTTGCTCATTACGCACTTGAATTCCTAATCCGAAAGTATTTACTTGTTTTGTCGGGTTATGTAGCATGCTTCGTTTTTACGAAATTCATAACGTCTATTATAGGGAAGAAGAAAAATAAACTGGGAAAAGTATGATTTAGACCGGAAATAGAGAGGATCTTGAACGGTTTATGTCGTTATTCCGACTGATCGGTTTTTTTTCTATGTATTGATTTGAGAAACAGGTCTAGTTCTGCTACATTATGGGACACAGAAATATCATATGCACTAATCAGCTGATGGATATCGATATGGATCAACAAGGCCAAGGGTACCAGTACCACGGGCCCCATATTCAAATAGCGGGGCCCACAATTTTTCAACCGCCAAATTTGTGTACGATGGTGGCAGCTTCAGGGAGCTCCGCTAATTATGATGCACAGTATTTACCAGAACGACACAACGGGCAATTTTATGGGACGGCGACACACTATAACGATGGGCGACATCATCACCATCCTAATTTCCATGGGCCCTACTATTACTCGTTCATGCCTCCTTCCTCCAGCTCTCGGGTTTTGCCCGGTCCCGTGAATCAAGCGCCTGCTGGTCATATTTCATCTTCTGGTGCTTATGGAGTAGCAGGAAACTCTGCGGATCACAGCGCAAGTCCATGCAAAAGAAAGATTCCTGAAAGTGTGCAAGGAAATCCCCATGCTTCTAATTCATCTGTAACGCCTAGTTCTTTTATTGCTCCGTTGAACACGAGACATACGAATAGTGGGTCTTCTGCACCGAATCCTGCATCGTTCGCTCTGCCTCGGTACACGGGAAATGGGAACCCGCCGATTCCCGATCACCGCAACCATCTTGCTCGGGGAAACTTCGTAGGCCCACATTTTCAGCCGTGGAATCAAGTCCCCGGTATTCATTTCATGCACGGTACGGCTTTTTCCCTTCTATCAGGCCTTGTTTTGAACTTGATATACGAAGTATCTATAGAACCTCGAGATGATAGTAGTTAAATGGGTAGCTTTTTTTTTTATTAAAAATTTCTTTCAGTTTTGACATAAAGATTGGTTTTTGGCAATGTAGCCTTCTTTGTCTCTGCTCAAATTGATCATATATTCTTTATTTCAGATAACTATGTCGTAACTTTCTTTCATATTATATGTCACAAAAACGTCAAACAACACACATAAATTACTAGGGCAACTAGAATTCTTGAAATGAATGTCACAAGAACGTCTTACCCCGAGAGCAAGATGAACATTCTCGACAAGATGTCTTGAGAGCAATTTCTCAACTTCAAAACATCAAAACGTAGCAAAACACTCAAAATACCCCTACCAAAGCTAAGATTCGAATGTGTTTTCCCCTGTCTTCTATTAAGTAATAGTAGGTCTAACAATATATGTGTTTGTGTAGGTTCTGCAGAGACTGGGAATAGGGTAATGCCAAGACATTATGAAACCGTTGATACTAGAAATTCCCAAAGTATACGACACGCTCCTTCTGTGAACAGCCGGAATCAGAATCACCATTCATTGCAAGCTATGCAGAGATATAGAGGCCATAATGACCTGACTACAACTTTACGTCGGTCTTCCTTGAATGCACATAATAATAATGGTATGGAGATAGGTCATAGGCACACTGGAACCGCTCCGCCAACTGGAATTAGGATATACCGGCCGCACCGAGGATCCGCTGCTGATGCACCATCGAGACAGCAACAGCTTCCTCAGTTACGATATTACCAAGCCGATGTATTTCTCTTCCCCTCTATGTCGTATTTGAGTTGTTGCTTATCTAGTTTTGAGTTTAAGTTTCGTTTGGGACCGGAAATAACTGTGTGTGCTGTGATTTGTTTCGGTTTTCGTAGGAAGTTGCCATAATGGAGATTCCAGACTTTTATGAGATGCACGATTACGGTGACAACCACAGTGATATGCGTTTGGACATTGAGGACATGTCTTATGAGGTGAGTTCTTAAATTTCAAAACGGTTCACTTGTTACTTGATTTTGAGACTACGCTCTCGTTCATTTTTTTGTTAATAATACGAGGCATAAGTCGGTCAATCTTATTTTTTTGGTATCATGTCTGGTGCTCAGGAACTCCTTGCCTTAGGGGAGAGGATTGGTAGTGTGAACACCGGGTTATCAGAGGAGAAGATTGCCGAACAGCTAAAGACGGTTTCATATTTGTCACCGAGGATTAACATGAATGTGGAACAAACTGAATGCTCAGATAAGGACGCCGATTCTTGCATTATATGTCAGGTACTGTCAAATTTACCGTTAACTTTTCTTGATTTTGCTCTTGAAAACATTCGTTATACAACTTGTTTTTTACTTTTACCACAAAACTTTTCTCGGTGTTGCTCTTGAAAACCCTAATACCATTGAATTATTTTTTCTACTGGATTCTTGAAGATTGTTATGGTGAATGCAATTAGCAGCTGCATATTTTCAAATTCCGAATGACAAGTCGTATATTTTCCGGGTTGGCAGGACAATTATAAGCTGTTTGAGAAGATCGGAGTTCTGGGTTGCGGGCACGACTACCATGCAGAGTGTTTAAAGAAGTGGCTGGTGATAAAGAACGTGTGTCCCATCTGCAAGTCGGAAGCTCTTGCGTCGTAGAAAAGGGAGATTTGAAGAAAAAGAGTGAAATATGATTGAACTTTGTAAGTAAATTTGGGATGTAGATTACCATTTATTTGTTGTTTGGCTTCCAAACACAGTCGATGTATTTATCAAACTTGTACAGACTTTCCTCATTTTGCTCTCTCCGACTCCCTCCTTGACAATTCTCATAATCACTATTTATTCATATTTTTGCCCATGTAATTGAGTTTTAATATATCACTACTTTTAGCTTGTTGAGGCCTCAACAATATGCTGATAATAAAATGACAACAATTTCTTTGTAATTATTTAAAACTCTCTACTTTTTTTCTTCTTATTATTATCTTTACTGTTCTTTAAAAGTAACTCGTGCAATGCCATGATCGTTCTAATAAAAGATCTACTCTTTCAAATTAATGCTATATATTTTCAATCCTATCCAAAATCATAAAATTTACATTTTCAATTGATTTCCTTGCTCGTGCCTGCTAATATTGAGTTTTTTTACTAGTGAACAACTTTAAATAACTCGTTATTTTCACTTTTTTGAGACGTTAGATACTTCAATTTGAGATATATACATAAAAATTGCGACATTAACGAAGACGTATGAAAATTCAATAAAAATACATTTTTTTTTTTAAATCAGCCCAACAGAAAAATTAAAATTGTCGAGAAGATATTGAATTTCCATTATAGCATAAGATTCAGGGGCAAAATAGGCATTTCCATATAGCTCCAACCTCCGAGGCTTATGAATGGATAATGCAAGAGCAAAGATAGAGAGTAGTGAGAGAGATATCCAGAAATGGCGTGCTTATCTTCTTCGTGCTTCGCTCTTCCCGCGAAGCTCTCAGCCCTCTCCATCAATGCCTCTTCTTCTTCTCGCTTAAGCCCTCTCAGCTTCTCCGCCAATCTCTCCCAAGGCTGCTTCTCCAAAGGTAACCCTACTAATTCCTCGTTTACCTGCTCAAATTCCATGGCGGAATTCAGTGTTTGCATTTTGTCTCTCAGGAAGTCTGTCAATGAGCCCCCTTCAGAGGCAATCCCGTGGCGCCATCGTCTGCGAAGCTGCTCCGACGAAGAAACCCGATTCGGCGGCGAAGAGAGCTCGGCAATCGGAGAAGAGGCGCATTTACAACAAAGCCAAGAAATCCGAAGTCAGAACGCGCATGAGGAAGGTTCTTCTCTTCAATTTTGCTAAATATTCACACTTCTGCTCCGTGGATGGATTGGATTCAGTTCTTCATGGTTAAGTGTTATGAAAATTAGCCCGTTTCGTGATTTTCTCAACTTTATAGATTAAGTGTTTGATAAACGTTTCCGTGCCGTGCCTCAAGGCGGAATGCTTGAGGTTTAAGCCTTAATATGTAGAATGTAAATGATTTAATAAGAATATATAACATAAGATATCATATATAGCTTAAGTCTCAGACGTATCATAATGGGAAAAACTAATATAAATTCGAAACTTTAAAATTTTTGGACGTAGAAAAAGCCCGACATACTATGATAGCGCCTCTACCCGTCTCTAAGGCACTTACATCGTGGCATGAGGCGTTAGCTCAAGGCGTACGCCTTGTGCAGCCTCAGGGGGGAATGGTGCCTCGCCTAGCCAAGGCGAGTCTCAAAACAGCCTTTATAATCTTGGGTTTTGCAGATTTTTTTAGTGATACTCAAGATTGTGATGCAAGTCATATGATGCTTAGGTTTGGTTAATTCACGATTACGTATATATTTCTGTAATTCGAGATCTTGGATTGGATTGATAACTAGTTTTTTGCTCACCGTTTTCACGCTCTATCTCAAATGCATTTTTCGTTTTGCTAATTTGTTATGCTTTTTTCGTACTACACATTATGTGTCTCTGGATAACAAGAACCAGGTTTAATGTTCCCATTTTTGTGTCCACAATAATATACAGCAATTGAAACACCATAAGAAAAATCTTGTTGTAACACAACAATGGAAACACCAAATTTGGGGGGGAAAACCTGGATTTCACTACCTCTTTATTATTCATTTGAGTACACAAACAAATGATGACATAAGACATAACAGACTGTTCGTTATTATTTACGTGCTACCCCCCGGTTTTCCCAGCAAGCTGCACCCTAAATTTACATTGCGAAATTAAGAACCAGTGAACATAATTTCTATGCCGTTAGATGTTCATAACCATCTTTTAGCTTGTCATGCTCTGCGATGTTTGGTTTCGCTTTCTTATATTATTAGAAATTTGTGATCCTTTCTTAATAAACTGTATATAATAATTAGGCCTGAGTGAATTGCTTACAGATAGAGCTGCGTAAGCGGTTAAACGGTAAATATTTCGTTACCGTTTTACAATGTCTGCCAACATAAAGAAATGGTATCAGATTTTCCGTTTCTGCACACGATGGAAACAGTAATTTTTATTTGTATTTTTTTAATGAATAAAATATGATATATATAATCTGTTTTCAGTAAGATACTTACAGTAAATTGTTTAAGTGAATCTTTTGTTATGGTTTATTTTTATTTATGATTTTTTTGGGTGTGCATTTTCAGGTTTTGGAGGCTTTGGACTCGCTGAAAAAGAAAACAGATGCTCAGGCAGAAGAAGTTGTCGAGATCGAGAAGCTTATAGGCGAGGCGTACTCCGCGATTGACAAAGCTGTCAAGGTCGGAACGCTTCACAGGAACACCGGAGCCAACAGAAAGTCCCGGCTTGCAAGAAGAAAGAAGACCGTGGAGATTCACCACGGCTGGTATACCCCTGCTCCGGCAGAGGTGTCGGCCTGATTACCCCAGAGGGTAGCCATGTAACTTAGATGCGGAACCGTTTCTGTTTGTCATATATATTATTTTTCTTTTTCTTTCACCGGTGCACATATTTTGCACTCCAATCTGTTTCTTCTTTCACGCTTTTTTTACGAACGGAATTTTGTTTTAACTTTCGGAGGTTGACCCGTGAATTTACTGATTGATCATTAAGCAGTTTTTGTTTCTTCCAAGTTCTTATGAATGTATATAATTTTCAGCACAATATACTTAAAAAGAAACAAAATAAAGAAACTAATCGAGATTTGAACACTCCTAATTCTTGGGATTGCAATTCTATCCCCGACTTTTTCAAACTTCTTTCGTTAAAGAATGCGATCGAACTTTGATACATAATCGTGAAGTATAATCTGCTCGGTTTCGTTGTTCTCGGTTCTGGAGTCGTTGCTTTCAATTTCTGGAGTTTATCTCACTGTCAAATCGGCATTGTTGGAGTTTACAAGTATTTCGGTTCTTGGCTCCGGTTTCATGCCCTTTGATTTCATCTCCATAAAATACCGCGAAGCATCCTTCGTTCTTCCTTTCTCGTGCAACCCGTGAATCACGACGGTATACGCTCGCTGGTCCGGCCCGAAACCCCTTCGCTCCATCTCATTCCACGTCTCTCTCACTCTCTCCCTGCAATCCCAGTCCATGTAAAGCTTCAATATCAGATTGTACGTGTCTCCAGTCATTCCGACGCCGTTCCTCTCCATCCTCAACAACAGCTCGGGAATATCCTCCGGTTTCTTGGAGGCCTTGAGCAAGAAACCGTACGTCACGTGATTGGGCGAAATGTCCCCTCGCTTCTCTTCCATCTCGCCCAAGATCTCGTAAACCTTCTCCATCCTCCGAATCTTGCACATGTACTTGATCAGCGTATTATACGTCGCTGTATTCGGCTCGCAACCCTTCTCCTTCATCACCCGCACGACCTCCAACGCCTCGGGAATCCTCTTCTTGAAGCAAAGCGCGTTCACTATAATGTTGCAGATTGGCACGTCAGGGTAGCACCGATTATCCCACATTGACCGGAATAGCTTCGTGGCTGCGCCGAGTTTCCCTTTCGAGGTCAACGCGTTTATGTACGTCCCGTAAGTGAAGAGATCCGGTCGGCGATTCGACGCTAAAATGTCTCTCCAAAACCTCTTCGCCTCGTAAACATTCCCTCGGACGCACCAACCGTTTAGGACAACGTTCCATGTCTTTATGTTCGCACGGAACTCCTCCGGCGCCGACCGAAATAGGGTTTCGGCAGCTTCAACGTGCTTGTACCGGCACAGCCACGTCAGCAGCGTACGGAACGACCCCGAGTCCGGTTTGAGCCCGAGATCCCGCCGCCGGTGGAACACGTCGATCGCGTCGTCCACTCTGTGCGCGGCAGTGAGCCGGTGGACCAGAGTGACGTAAGTCGCCTCGTTAACGAGGTCTTCCCTTTGCGACATTTTGTCGAGCACTTGGCGTAGCTCCTCGAAACGCTGCGTT
This sequence comes from Parietaria judaica, assembly GCA_954871525.1. Taxonomy (NCBI): domain Eukaryota; kingdom Viridiplantae; phylum Streptophyta; class Magnoliopsida; order Rosales; family Urticaceae; genus Parietaria; species Parietaria judaica. The sequence goes on along the minus strand of OX940865.1, from coordinate 10,394,133 downwards.
TTGCCGAGGATGTCGAGAATCTCGTTGTGGGGTTTGGTTCCCGGCGAGAATCCGTCGCCCCGGCTTCCGTCGGAGGCCCAATTGAAGACCGCAAGAGCCGATTTCCAGTCCGAACGGAGGCGGCGAAGAACGTTCAAGAGCAGGGCCTCCGTGGGCGGCACCTGGCACTGATCGAGGGCTCTCTGGACCTCCTCCGTGGTCTTGTCCCTCCGAAACTTGATGACGTTCTGAATCCAGAGGGCGATTTCATCCTCGTTCTGGTCTCCAGATTCTGGAGAAGAGTGAAAAACACAACGAGGTTTGGTCCAATCAAGGAAGTGTGGAGCTATGAATTGGTTTATGGAATTTTCCCGGGAAAATTTTGGAAGTCGTTGGAAAACAAGTCTCATTTTTGTCTTGGAATTTCCATCAAACGTCTGGGACTTTATAAGTTTCTTCATATCTCCACTTTCAACATATTTTTTTTTCCCCGGAGATAGGGTGCTACTGTTTTAACAATCGGGCCCGCTGCGGGTAAACCGTATGAGCGGGTTAAAAGCGGCACATTTAGAACTCATTGTATTTGCGGCATGCCCATCGATTTACAATTTACCCGTAAGTAAAGATGTTCTGCCATCGGTATACCCGTCCAACTTGCACGTGGTTTGCGGACTTTTAAACACTGATCGGACCGTGTCTGGGTTTTGAAAAAACACCCGAGTTTTTGGTACAAAACCGAGCATGGACCAATCGGCCGAGACTGAGCTGAGCAAAAAATTGCCGGCCTGAGTTTTAACTTCTTAAAACGATTTGGTTCAAGTAAAATAAATTTTCAAATCATATAAGAAACATACTCCGATCTTAAACTTCAAACAGTATATGATTAAACATAAAATAGAACCCTAAGAGCTAAATCTATAGTAAAAATATAGAAATACAAAATCCGGACCAAATAGTATAGCAGTCCTTTTTTTTGAAAGCGTCATTCATCGCATCCAATTTGCGATGAAACAGAGACTGGACCGGACCGGACCGGACCAGACCAAATGCGAGGCCGGAATATCGACTTGGATGGTATCTCCAGTGTCTAGATTTGGTAATTGATAACTAACAAGGCATTATGGTATTATCCAGAATTATCTGTTCACAATTCAAGACTAGTAATACAAAATTACACAAAAGACAAAAGGTCTATCTTTCACCTTCGTTATTACCCCTCTTAGGTTTGACAAACAAAACATGCTATCCAAAAATTTCACTAAAAACACCATTGATAATAGCTCCAGATCAAGGGGAAAAGAAAAACACAATTAGGGTTTTCTAGGAACTCTCAAGGAGCTACAAAAAGTTATGGAACTTCATCCTTCCAAATAACCCAAAAAAAAAAAAAAAACAGCTTTAGAGAAGCAGGTTTCGGCGTTCATATCGTCTCATTCTATGTCTCGGGCATTGGCATCCTAGTGTTGAAATCCAGGCTTTCGTACTCGAAATCGTCGTCGCGATCTTCCATAGACTTCCCGAACCTGAACGATTTCGTCCCCATTGTAGTGAAAGGCAACAGACCGAACGATCTCGCGGTTTTGATCTCTCTAGCGACTTTTCTCTGGGCTTTGGCGCTGATCCCAGTCTATACATTAATAACTAGTTATTTTAGGGACACATTCAGAGATAAGTTCATATTGGCAAGGAAACATATAACTCACATGGCTTCTTTTGATCATCATTCCACTCTCAGTTAGGAAGCTTGCGAGAAATCGAACATTCTGCGTAGGAGAAATACACAAAATGTCAGGCAACATATTTTGAATTAGCAAAGCGAAAATTTTCATAAATCGTTCATTGGCATTTAACCTTTTTTTTTCTTCCGTATTTCCGAAGCCTTGTTGTAAGACTTCGATGGATGAATAAAAATAAAACATTATTGAAATTGAGTAACTTTAACTTTAAATTTCATGCAGAAAGCACAGTCAGATATCATTTGCTAAATAATAAATAAATTATAACTTTGATCCTGTAAAAGCATTAAAATATCTTTTCACGTGTTCTTTGAATTGTTCTGTCATTTACAGAATTGAAGGATTTTTTTTTTTTTTTTTTGCACATAAGGTAAACCAAGATATACTTACCCTGAAATCAGCATTTTTTAGAACTTCCTCTGTAGAAGGTTTAAACTCTTTTTCTATACGAGGCCTACGAAATCTTTCCCGAGCCGGAGCACCGTGATCCTACACAGACAGAGACAAGCAATAATGCTCAGAAGAGACAGAACCAAAAGTAACTAGAAACGCTATTGCAACTTCGAAGTTAGTTCGCATTTGCACTCGGAAAAGAGATAGAAAAAGGTATATTGGCGATAAATTACCTTACTTGTTGGAATTGGTCAACTTATACAGCAATCTTATCTTTATCGATAATAAATCTACCTAAGTTTCAATATTTGTAGTATCCATTAGGACGCTATACACCTGGATTCTAACCAATTTGAATAGAAGGGATGCTAAAAATATGGAAACTTAGGTATATTTGCCGTCAAAAAATTAACATTGGTGTTTAAGTACACCAATCACATCAACTTTAGGTATATTTGCCACCAATATCCCAAAAAATAAACACTAAATTCATTAAGTACTATCTTCCTGTGATTCATTCCTACCACAAAGTTTCTTGATGGTGCAAAACCATCCAATCCACCCCGAAAAGCCGCTTTTTCCAATTTGGCATCAATCCCATCTTGCAAGGAGTTTAAACTTTCATCGATTCCGTCCAGAACACTGGAAATCCTTCCGCTTCCGTCGCTCGCGCGGAAGCTGTCACGGCCCATCCCCATTTTGTCAAACTTCTGAAAGAAAGCAGTTGTTTTTGTAGTGCCTTCATGAGATTTTTGCTTCACGTTATTAATGAGCTCGGAAAGATCACCGTACGATCTCTCATACTCCGGGTCACCTGTAGAAGTCACCACAAACACGAAAAACAAAGTTGGGATATTATACCGTATCAAACAAAGTTAGAGGGTTCTGTCGAGGTACGATAGAATCATGTTCCATCTGCCTAAAACAGAGAAAATTGACGGAGACGCAAACATATTCGATCTACTGATTCGAAAATCGATTTCTTTCACTCTCACTTAGAAACAAAAGCAATTCTGGTAACAAAATGAATACTTAACGGCCATACTATCTGTCCGACTCCGACCCACGCACGTATATTCCGTCATTAACCGTGTAAACTTTCGTTACGGGTATTTTTGGTCCATGATTAGTAAAGGGTGTCTGTAAACCTATCTATTTCTCGAGTTCGAGACCCAGGTATTGTTTTATCAAAAGCGCTCGTTCTTCTTCGATTATCGGTTTGAATAACAATTAAGGACTAGTCCTATTTGATAACTAGGGATTGTTATGGAAAATGGTAAAAATTCAAACTTCATAAACCCTAAAAACTTGCAGGAATTCTAACTAGTTAATAGCAGCAAAGCAACGAGTAGAGACGATGGGACTGAAAGGGGGGAAATACCAGCACGCAGTGGTTGTGAAGAGAAGGTTCTGGCGAAATGGGGTTGTTCATTTCTGAGCGATGCGCCATTCTTGAGGAGGGACCGAAGAAGAGCCAATTGAGCCCTTTTCATTGTTCTGATTCTGAAGAAACTTGAAGCGTTACAGAAGAAGGAGCGAGCTTGACGGAGCTTCAACACTCACATCACATGGATCATTTCAAGCAAAATATGTATTAATTTAAAAGTATTTAATTGTAGAGGAATCGGAAGTGAAAGTGGGGTCTGAAAAAAAAACCAAACCCAATAATTTAACCCAACCTAATTGAACCCAACCCAATTAACCTAATAATTATCGGGTTGGGTTGGGTTCAACCCGAATAAATAGTCGGGTTGGGGTTGGGCTAGATGTATTGGGTTGGGCCGGCCCAATTGACCCAATCAAGTTTTTTTCAATTAATTAATTAACTTTTTTACATATTTTTGTAGTTTAAGTAAGTAAAAACAACACAACGAATAAAAAATAAAGTATTTCTAGAGTCTCATTTTTATTTTTAGTCATTATTTAATATGACTATGTTTCTAGTTTATGTTATAACCACATTTCTAGTTTACTTTATGACTATGTTCCGTACTTGTGTTATTTAATGTTTAAGATTATAATAACATTTGTTTTTGAATTGAGTGTTCAAAACAGTAATATGAAATTTCTGTTTATTTATTGACGGTTTAAATTTAAATGTTATTCGATAAAATATTTATATGTATTTTTTAAAATTTTAGTTTAGGTCAATGACCCAACCCAATCCAACCCAACCCAACCCAGAGTTTTTCGGGTTGGGTTGGATTGGGCCTTCAAAAAATTTGGGTCGGATTGGGTTGCTTTTCCAAAACTCAATAAGATCGGGTCGGGTTCATGTTTTACCTCGGGTCGACCCAATCCAATCCATGCACACCCTTAAGTGAAAGTATTTATATTGTTAAAGTTTTAGTAATTATAATTAAATCTATTTTTCTTATTGAGTATGGAGGTCAAGTGGTGAAATGGTATTTAAGTTATTGATTATTTGGCAATTAAGTATTATTATTATTTTTTATAATTTATGGTGAAAGTACTTAAGTCGTTTGCTGATGAAATTATTAAGTTGTGATTATAAAATTATACGTAAATGATGTATATTCGAGTAAAGTTTATAATTGTTATGATTTTTTTTTAAGGTTATTTAATAAAGGAAGATTATTTAATTCATTATTTTTTATTAAATAAATTGATTTCGACCCCAAAACACCATCCGGAAGACTGTTTACCCGAAACAAAGAGCCTAAAAACTCATAAAGATGTCAAAACAATGAAAAACAACATCAGGGGTCAAAAAAACAGCCTCGGGACACATTCGACCTCCGTGGAGGCGCGAGGGGACGCCGTGGAGCATCCGTCATGGAGGACGGGGTCTAAAATGACATCTGTCACGAAGGACGGGGACTAAAATGAAATCCATCACTGAGGACACGAATGAAAATGACAATTTTTTTATATTATTTTTAAGTCCCCGACAAGTGATTTTTATCCACGGTCGTCTACCCATATCCCGGATCCGCCCCGAGCGCCCTTACGTAGGTCCCGTGATCTTGCGGTAACGGATCACGAAACCTGATTCCGAACCTACGATAGTGGTGGGTCCGACCTACCAAATTCCAGAAGTACAAGCCCCAAGCCCAAGAAAAAGTCAACAAACGACAAAGGACCCAGTCCAGCTCTGCAATTGGGCCGCTACAGAGTTTGATCCATTTTTCGCCATCAACAATAACTATAATGACTATTTAAGTAAAAAAAAAATCATCTAAGAGTCGTTTTACGGCTTTTTGCAAGAATAACTTTATTTGGGTTTTCATTTAAGTTCATATCCTCTCCGAATAGTATTTGGAGGGCATGCTTCTAAATGAAATCTCAAAGGAGGTCTTTTTACAATTTATATTGTCGTTTTACTGTATCATTATAAATTTGTAACATTAATGATTATAATTTCAAGGGTTAATAGCGGCAATAATGCCCAACCTTTGGTCAAGAGGGGTTTTAGGTCCCCAACCTTTCAAAGTGTGGGCAAAAATACACAACCTTTGTTAAATGTAAAATCCGTTGGTCCTTCCGTTAGGGATGTTAAATTCTGCTGATGTGGCATCGTTAAACTGCCAAATGGACTGCCCACTTGTAATATTAATTGTATAATTTAATTAATAAGAACAAATTAAATCGTATTTTAATTATGATTCAAAAAAATTAATACTTTAAATTAAATAAATAAGTTTTACTCCCCCTAAAAATCTAACATGCTCTTCATTTGAACGTGAGTAATTTTTTTGAAAAACGACGGATATTAAACACGACAAAATTGCAAAGATTACATAACGATGGTTTATTAGAAACGACTAGAATTTTGGAAAAACTACCGATTATTGAAAACAATTGTAATTTAAAAAAAATGACATAGTAAAGATGTGAATAATATTGAAGCACGAGTTCAAAAATAAGAACTACGCGTTAAATAAGTATTGCTCGTTAATTTAAAGTTTTAATTTATTTTTTGAATCATAATTAAAATATTTAAATTTATTCTTATTAAATAGGTTATGTAATTAATATTACAAATTGGCAATCCATTTGGCAGTTTAACGATGCCACGCCAGCAGAAGTTAACATCCCTAACGGAAGGACCAACGGATTTTACATTCAACAAACGTTGTGTATTTTTGCCCACACTTTGAAAGGTTGGGGACCTAAAACCCCTCTTGACCAAAAGTTGTGCATTATTGCCGCAATTAACCCTAATTTCAATACTTTTATTAAAAAAATTGATATAAAATTTAATTAAATCAAAATTAATAACATAAATATTTTATAAATTAATTACTTTGAATTATGTTAATCTAGAAGTGAATGCATTGGACTAAATATATATATATATATATATATATATACAAAATTTCAAAAGAGAACAAAACTCTCGACACTCATCCAATAGTGGTATCGAGAAGTATCACGTTTGATTTTATTGGGTTGCAGGATTGTCCAACAATACGTGCGGTCAATATGCGGTCAATAGTGTCAATTGTTTTTTAAATTTGAATATGTTTAATAATATGAGTGCATGTATTCTTAATTAATAATATTATTTCAATTATTAAGAAAAAATTATCTAAAAAATTAAAAAAATTCATAATAAAAGTATTTCAAATTTAGTCATATGAGGCTATAGAGGTCCAAATTTAAAAAATCATATTCTTTTTAGTCTTTTTTTTTTATTATAAAATTTTACTTGCAGATGATCAATTTTTTTAGCGTAGAATTATGAACTCGTACTTAAGAAAAAAATTTATAAGACAAACATTTATATGCCTATATTGGCTATCTAACATTTTCTCCGATCTGAATTTGACGGGACAAAAAAAAAATGAACACAAATATGTCGAACCTCATAGTTGGTTAATTTTAAATATTTTTACTGTAATTTTTACTTTAAACTCTTGTCGTTTCAATTGATCAAAGTTGAGTACTTTTATCGTTTTATCGTGATTAACTCGCTTCAAAATCAGAATTTGCAAGGAGAATAATAAACCGTTAACGATTTTTTTTAATTGATCAGTGGTCAGTAATTATCTCTAAAATAAAGGGTGGCGAAATATCCATCGTTAAAAAACAAGAGCTTGGAGTGAGCTGTGTTTTACTGGTGCTGTTAGATTGCTGGGTTTTTTGGAACAACCGTGAAGCCAAAGCTAACTCCTGTCTCTGTCTCTGTCTCTATCTTCACTTTGTAAAACCATAATTACTCCTCAAATTCTTTCACATGTGATTGCGCAGAACACAGAGGACGACGACGAAGAAGAAGAAGAAGATGGGGAGGGTTTTCGTGGTGGAGCTCGAAGGAAGGTCATACAGATGCAAGTTCTGCAAAACCCACCTCGCTCTCGCTCATAATCTCATCTCCAGGGTACTTCTTCTTCCTCCTCACACTGGTTCATTCATTCATTCATTCCCATGAATCTCAAGGAAGATTCATGCCATGTTTTGTGACAGGGTTTCCACTGCCGCCATGGGAAGGCTTACCTTTTCAACGATGTGTGAGTTCTCTCTCGCCCCATGTCAGGGTTTGTTGTCTAAAGCTCTGATCTTTCCGTGGAAACTGTTTGCTTTCAGTGATAAGTTCAATTTGGTCAATCTGTGTCTCAATATCATGATTAAGTTTTGCTTCATACCCATCGAACGGCCGTTCTTCTTTTACTGATTGATTCATTAAACCCGAGCAGTTGAGCTTTTTCTTCGACTTGAACGGTTCCATTTCGAATAGAATTGAGTGATGAGTTTGCAGTATTCTTGTTTCTTGTGTTTCGAATTCAGCATTTTTTCGGAGAAAAGATCAAGGTTTTATGTTTGTTCTTACTTGTGTGAGTGAGGCAGGGTGAACATCAGTTTCGGAGTGTTTGAGGAGAGAATGATGCTCTCGGGGCTTCACACCGTCGCCGATACTTTTTGCTGCTGCTGCGGCCAAATTGTTGGCTGGAAATATGTACTCCCTCGCTCTCTTTCTCCATTCGTATGAGTCGCTAATAAATAAACGTATACGGGCTATTATCATTATGAAGTCATATTTCGTTGTGATTAATGCGTAATTTCTAAACGCAACAACAAATTGACACAAATAAGCCAATATAAAATACATGTCGCGCTTACTTGTGGCTATTTGAACGGACTTAAAGATGTATTTGTTATGTCTGTAGATACCAATAGATTCAGAGATTATACAAGAGACTGATTTATAGATATAATATGTTTAAAAAGTCATGTAATCTGGAATTATTCGACGATTTTGCTTGTTTTCTAACCAGGAGGTTGCGCACGAAAAGAGTCAGAAGTACAAAGAGGGTATATTTGTGCTCGAAAGGTAACCCTCGGAATCTTCTGTCGTTAAAAGTACTTTCGAAAAATTGCGTTTTCTCTTGCTTTTTTCGGGTCACCTATGTTGTGCATTTTGCATGAATTCAGGGGAAGAATAGTTGACGAAGATGATTTCTCGGCAGAATTCTATATCGAGACGCACCCGAGTGCAAGTGACGCAGAAGAATGAAGATTCGCTTAGGATCGTCGAACATAGTTTGTGATTTTTGAGATTCGAGTGGCCTGTTTTTTTGATGGAATTAGTTTTATAATAAGGTTTGGAAAATGTAGAATTCTCCTAGTTGGTCACATTTTGTGCCCAAAGTTTCAGTACAAGTCCAATATTTATCCTCTTTTAATACTGAGTGGCCACACCAACTTTAAAACCTTAAGGCGAAAAATCAACCAGGTCTTACATGTAAAGTTTATTTGGCACTTTTGACCCCTTTTTCAGAAGAGGTGAGTGGATTTGGCCCATTTATTTTAGAAATAGGAGAATATTTAGTTTCTATTTACGATTTTAATGTAGAATTTGCCTTTTAAAGTGCAGAGTAAAACTTCGAGGAGGAAGTTAAAATAAAATTTTCACACTAAAAATATGAAACTGGGTTTAATTGTACAGATCTTTTTAAGGGAGGTTTGAACCTCATTCTCCTCCTTACTACTTTCGCCGATGACGGGTTAATCGACGGATTTTACATTAAATAATTTTAAATATACATGTATATATATATATATATTATATAGTCTAATATAATCTGGCAGCAAAATAATATTAATAAGTTTTGATAGTAGGAAGTTACTTAGCGAGTCACTATCACAGTTAGTTGAATTTTATCATAATGAGTCACGGCAAATAATGTGACGGTTAAATTGTCGAAAAATATGTATCGCTAAGTAAATAATTAGTGGCGAAATCAGAAATTATAGTCCAGGCGGAATAAAAGCGAGTAACATTGACTACCAAATAAGCCTAACAGATAAGGTTTTCAGGGAGGGGGATTTGAAGTTTGAACCCAATCTGATTCCGCCTATATAAATAGTCAATGTACTTTTAGCTTCCAAAGTTTTATTTTAGAAACCTCTTCATTTTTTTTTTCTCTCTTTTTAAACGAGCTTTATGAAACCCAAACCGAATTTGATCTTAAGAAACCCCGAAAAACCGAGAATAGACCGCAAAGGCTAGAACTGCGGTAATTGAGTTAAGGTTTCACGTTCACCTCTCTAGGATTATTTCACTGTTATATGCAGAGGCCGTTGGAAGTTGAAAGTAGCCCCCAATTTTTTGACATAGTAATATTATTGCCCAAGTTTTTGAATTTTTTACCCTTATTGCGTCACTAAGTTAATTTCTTGGTATATATTTTTACCCTCGGGTAAAAAATGTGATAAAGCTAAATAATATAATTTCAAAGAATGTCTAATGAGAGTGTGGGTTGAGCAAATGGGGTTTCGCTCTCTCCATCGCTAATCTTCCTTTCAATTCAAGCGCACTGCTCTTCCTCTGCTACTTCCCAATCACATGGCTCGATCTTCCTCTTCTTCGCGGAAGAAAAAGCGCCACAAGATTTCCTCAAAGGTCCTCTCTTTTCTCCTCTTTCCTCGCAAAACTTTTACTGGAAATTGAAACCGAATCTTGTCACGCTGTTTCTCAAATGGGTTTTTCTTTACGATCATTCTTGATCTTTTTTTTTGTTGAATCGTTGTCGCATTTGGGTTCTATCAATTCTGTACTGTATATGAGAAATTTTGATATTTTCTTTGCTTATAAGTTCAACGGTTGATTTCCTCAAAGAAGATCCGTATTCAGCTGTCTGTATTAAACTAATGTTTGCTGGTTAGGCTCGAGCTCAGAAAAGCGGTAAGACGGAGAGTCGGAAACGCGAATCCAAGAAGCTTCTCAGTCGAATTTCAGACGATGATGATTCGAGGAGTTCAATGTCAGCTTCATCTTCCTCTTCTAGTGCCGACGATAGTAAGTGTAGAAGAAAAAAGTCCCGGGTTCGCATCAAAAAGCGTGTTGTTAGTGCGAAGAAGAAGACTAGGAAACACTCTTATAGCAGTGAAAGTAGCGACGACGACTCGAGCCCTGTGAGGAAGAGATCGGGATCAAAGAGAAAACGTACTCGCGAGAAAAAGAAGAAGATTTCGTCGAAGAAGAAGAAGAAGCGTAGGAGAGACGATAGCCCTAGTTCTACAGATAGTATTACGAAGCGTGGGAGAGAGGAGAGAGAGGAAAAGAATCCGGAGAAGGTTGAGAGAGAAACTAAAAGGAGTAGATATAGATCAGCGAGTCCTTCATTCAGCGAGCTTAGTGGAGACGGTGAGTATCAAGCGAATGAGAAAGTCTCGGTTGAGATCAACCCGAGAAGGTTAAAATCTGTCATTTTTGTTGTCAAAAGGGACGAAGAAGATGCAGGTTTTGATCGGGACGAGCATAAGGAGGAGATCGTGTATGATCGTGACGATTACCCTTCATGTCGAAGCAACGATAGCGACAATGGCCCGCATGTTGATCTCGAGAAGAAAATGAAGTTAGAGGATGAGAAGGACGACGATACCGTTGTCTCGAAAGTCAGGAATCCCGAAAAGGGCTCTGGTGAACTTGGGCAAACGAACACAGTGATTGAATTAGAGTCAGTTTTGAGACAAAGAGCTTTGGAAAATCTGCAAAAGTTCCGGGGAAGGTTGAAAACTAGCGATGTTTCTCCTAAGAATCAGAAAAGTCAAAACGACAGTGATACAAAGCCATCATTGGTGCTGAAAATTTCTGAACCGTTTCAGGTTAAATCTTCCGTAGAGAATGATTCTAAGATTGATGAAACAAGAACAGACGGGAACTCTGATCGTAATGACACCATGGTTAAACCAAAGGTCGAGGTGGGAATTTCTAAACCAAAGCCAAGGCTGGTCAGAACTTCCTTAACGTGTCAATCATCAAAAACCGATTCTACTCAAATTGAGAGCGGTCTGGATGATAATAATGGTGGTGAAACTGCACCGAGATCGGTTCAGAATCCCGATAATGAGGTAGAAACCAATGAAGCACGAAGCTCGGTGGTTACAGAGCCGTCTTCGTCTCGGGCCGATGAAACTGAAGATGTGGCAAATGAAGCGTCACAGTTTGAGCAGAAGAGCATGTCTGTTATGCGCGGCGGAGAAAGGGTTGAGGTGGGTAAATTCTAGATTTAGCAATTAGCACATTGCTTATATTATTAATTATTATTCCTTTTTTTTTACATGCTTTTGTTTATTTTCAGGTGAAGTACAAGGTTTACATTCCAAAGAAAGCTCCTGCTTTGGCAAGAAGACAACTAAAGAGATGATTATGTAAGACACTATTCATTGCTGTATTTCCTGACCACAACATTATACACAAAAGGGCTGAAATGTAATTTCTTTAATCTTGACCGAGAATGATGGTCACTTCACTTCACTTGGTAGTTAGTACTATGAATTGTTTTACCTCTTATACAGTCAGTGTTATATTGGTCTGTTAATTGCATGAAACAAATTATTTTTTTTATTGCAGAATCCGTATTTTTTGCCTCTAAAATATTGGTATTACGGGTTTTGGGGTTCCGCCGGATTCTGGTAAGATTTGTACAGGCACTATGGGTATCTCGGGTAATCCACGGGTTTTCAAGGGGTCCTGTCAGGTTTCTAACAATGTTGAACTTGTAACTTTTTTTTTTTCCGATTTGTTCAGTAAGGAGTGCTTTCTTTTAATTTTAAGTATAATAATAGAACTTGTATAAATTAATACGGTTAATACAGTAAATACCAGAGAACTTTAATAATTTATCAAGTAATAATTTAGTAATGTCAATTAGAATCCGGACCATGAAAAGGTATTGCATAATCGAGATTAAAAATTTATCGAGTATTAATTTGACGAGCTTCTACCGTAATTAGGTGTGTAGATGCGGTTCAAAGTAAATGTAAATCACATAATATTTAACAGAAACTTCTAAATATATGTATTTTTTAATTGCATGTGTCATGGTAATAGTGTTCCTCTGAAAAGTTGCTGCGGATAATGTCTTCTGATTGATCAAGCATTGAAAAGCTAGCCATAACGATCCGATTTTTCCCGATAATAGTAAACGGCGCTTTCTCTCTCAGTTATCAGACAGAATTGGTCTCTTTGTTCCACAAACACAAGCCCAATCATCCATCTTCGTCACCGACATGCCTTCCAACAGCGACGAGTACCGTTCCAAGATATATGGAACCTGCAAAGAACAAGATCAGATCAATCTTGAATATACAATCATTAAGTTACAATTTTTTTTAGAGGGTTACCTGTTCTGATAGAATGCCAGAGAGACCAATGATTGCGCCGGGTTTTCCATAAGAAACAATATTTTCGGCCAAATCCAGCAGAGGATTCAGTAGTATATTTGCTATGATCACATCGAACTGTTTCGCCTCTGGATTCACTTCAACTTCATTACCGGTTTCTCCGGTGACAAGTCGTAGTTCTAGTGTATCGCATCCTATTTCGTTCAGCACTGCGTTATGGCGTGCAGATTCAATTGCTTGGGGCTCTATATCGATTCCCACCGATAAGAAACAACCTAGCTGTATTTCTCGGTTGGGATGAAAAAAAGATTTTCCAACATCACGAAAAATTAGCATTTCGATTAAAGATTGATGCCAGCTTTCATAAATGTGAAATGTGATTTTCTAGATACGAGTTCGTGCTTTCGAAATTTTGATTGAAGAGTGTTACCTTGAGCGCTGCAATTGCTAGAACGCCAGAGCCTGTGCCATAGTCCAAGACGCGTTCTCCCCCATTGATGGACCGACGAAGCAGCAAGAGACACAACTTCGTGGTGGGATGCTCTCCGGTCCCGAAAGCTAAACCGGGATTCAGTATTATGTTTGTAGCTTGAACATCCTATGACAGAGAAGGGAAATCAAAGCCGTAAATCTAGCGGATAGACTAAACTTCAATGGAGAAACTGATAGGACCCAAGGCTAAACTCAAACACTCTGCAACGGGAATTCACCGAAGTGATAAATTCCGGATTATTCGATTGAATATATAAAACCGAAACACAACGTAGTGGTTCCTTCAAGAACAAAACCCCATCTCTCCCTAAAGACGTAAGAGACAATATGTCAAAACTCACGGGCCGTCTCCCCTTGGGATTGGCACCTAATCCGTATTTGTTACGGACTACCGAAAATGCCCTTAATAGCCTAAAACCTAAATAAGGATGGTAGGTTAATTCATTAAAAATTAAATCTAACAGAACACTTGAAGGAAAAACAGAACTCTTGGTTTGAGATTTAACATACCGGCGGGACTCTCCACTCAGGCACGATCCAAAGCCCTTCGGTAACTTTAACCGGATTGAACGACTCCTGTAGATATGGTAAGTAAAGAAAAAGATAAAATAACAAGTACTTCTTGGTTCTATAAAGTAAAACTGAAGGGATGAACAACCTGAATTTTTCTGATCCAGTCACATTGCTCGCCCGAGCTAACTTCGAAACTGGGAATTTCCTTCAACCCTATAGAATCGGCAGCTTGCGATACGCTCAGTGCTACGTCGTGCCCTTCTGAAAATATTAAATTCATACATATCTGCATGAAATTTGAACTATATTCAGTGACAATCCAAGCAAAGCAAGCCATATTCTTTCTCTAGTTTGAATATGCTAGGTTCACCTCGTCAGAACTCTCATGATCATCATCTTGTTCATCAATAGATACAGAACTTGCTCCAAAGGATAACAGTGCTTCTGAAAGCATATCCTGCCCAAAACAAGAATGACACTTCCGGTTCTTTAAATATTGGAATGAAAGACATAACGTTTAAATTATTATTATTATTACCTTCGAAGATAGATAAATTAAAGAGATAATAGCGGCAAATGTATTCAAGTTTGGGTGAAATTAGGCCTGTGTTTTCCGTCTTTATTATGTCTTTGCATTAGTTTATACGACGTGTCATCAGAATCTCATTATTATGTTTTTGTTACACTCTTTTTATTTCGAGGATCGTAGTTGGCAATTCTCAAATGTCAAGAACCCAAAGCTGAAAGTTTACATCAATGGTAAATACCATAAGATGTAGAGAAACCCCACTGAAATGGAAGAGAGAAGCTAACCACAACATGTTTATGGCAGCGAATGTGGACGGAGAGATAAGGCTGAGTTTGGGAGGAGAGAGAAGCCAAGGAGCGAGAGAGCAAAGGCCGAGCGCCGAGTTTGTGGAACCAGCGAGAGCTCAGTGACGATAGACTTCTCATCAATCTGCTGCTTGTGCTCGACAACATCTTCTTCTTCTTCTTCTTTATGCCTATCCTATGGCAATAGCACTGTGCAATGTAACCAGAGTTTTCAGGTGATATTTATTTATTAAACTTTATGTATTTCTACGGGGAAAATTACGGCAAAAATATCTATCTTTTGATCAAACTGTTTCCTGTGAACTCAATCTTTAAAACTGGCGGCAAAAATACCCAATTTGCATGGACTGTGACTCTGGCATAAAAGCGTTAATTTTTCCGTTAACATCCCTCATGTGGCCGTTAGCGGCAAAAATATCCAATCTTTTTTTTTGGATTTTTTTTTAATTTTTTAATTTAATTTTTTTTACTTGATTAGTGATAATTACTAACACAAAAGTTAGTCAAAACATCAATTGATTTCTTAATGTGCTTGTATAAGCTACATTTGTTGATAAATATCTTATTATTATGAGAAATTTTAAACACAATGTTACAAGTATTTTAAGCCATTTTTTTCTCAATACGGAGACATTGATTGACTATATTAATTCGATCTAAAACGGTCAATTACCAATGAAAAGGGTAAGGCTGTATCCGGAGTGAATTAATATAGTCAATCAATGTCTACGTATTGAAAAAAAATGGCTTAAGAATATATACCAGTAAAAAAATATTATCAATAATCAATAGGGCTTGATTAGTAATAATTGACTAAAAGACCTCCCTTGGGATCCCATTAAAATCCGTACCCTTTAATACGCTGCTAAGAAAATATGAATAGTGCCGAAAGAAGCTATGAAACACAATGAAAACTCACACCCGCACCTGCTTACGTCATCAGGCTGAAGTAAGCACTTATGAGGGCGCGTGAGGAGGGCAGGAGACGCGTGGTGGATCGTGTGAGGCCTGTGGGGCCGCCTGGGGTGCTCTCGGCCGACTTTAAGGGTTTCGGGAGCGTTTCGTGACCATTTCTTGCAAACTTAATAAATTTCTGAGTATCTTAATATTTCTGAAAACATCTAGACACTTTATTTCGCGAAACAAAAGAATATATCGGAATAAAATTGACTTTATTTAATAAAAAAGAAAAATTAATTATATAACTTTCCTTTTATTAATTTATTGAAAATCAATTACTTAAAATACCCGTAACATTGTGTTTAAAATTTCTCGTAATAATAAGATTTTTATCAACAAATGTAGTTTATACTTTATACAAACACATTAAGAAGTCAATTGATGTTTTGACTAACATTTGTGTTATTCCATATATTTGGAATTCAAGTAATTATCACTAATCAAGTAAAAAAAATATAAATTAAAAAAATTAAAAAATATATTTTTTAAAAGGTTGAGTATTTTTGCCGCTAACGGCCACATGAGGGATGTTAATGGAAAAATTAACGTTTTTATGCCAGAGTCACAGTCAACGCAGGTTGGGTATTTTTGCCGCCAGTTTTAAAGGTTGGGTACACGGGAGAGAGTTTGACCAAAGATTGGGTATTTTTGCTGTAATTTTCTGAACCATGCCCTCGCATGTAAGGAGTTCCAGACTCACCACGAGACCACGACCTTTAACTACATGTTTTATGTAAAAGTGTGTATATATATAAACATAATGTATTAATTAATATAAGAAATCTTAATCATTAAGTAGCCTATTTATTGTAAATAATGTTATATAAAATGTCAAGATTTTTGTAATCATAATACACAGTTTGATTATGATATTACTAAAATAGATATTGTTGTTCATGCAATGATGCAGTTATAGCGACAATCATCTTGAACAATTTTATTTACATCACAAAAATACAAATAGATCTTCTTTATGCTATACAAAAGTTAGAGTCGAAGTTGAAGCATACCTAAATTTCAAGAATAAATAAATAATTTCATAATAATATTTAAAAAATATTATATAATTAATGAATTAATGTAGTTTTTTTTTGATTTAAGACAATTTCATAATCATAAGTAGCCAGGGGCGTATTTAGTGAGGGCCGAGCGGGGACGACCGCCTCCACTTGATTCAAACACGTCCTTTTTAATAAATAAGTATACAGTTTTATCAATATATACAGTGGTTATTTGAAAATAGTTTTAACTCTCCCTCGTAGAAGACCAAGATTCAATTCCATCAATTATGCATTATGAGCTCTATTATTACTCATCTCTTAATATAAAGATTCTTTTATTATGCATTAGTTATAATCTTTGTCTAATTGTATCACTAAATATTTTATCGATTATTAAAAATTAATTATAAAAATATTTTATTTATCATATTATATTTTAAAAAATTCGGCTTAATATTTTTCGCCCCCTCTTGGTAAAATCTTGGCTCCGCCCCTATAAGTAGCTACACAATTTTTAAAATGTTATATTTTATTTATAATAATTTCTTAATTATCACAAAATAATTTTGTACATTAAGCTTAAACTTTAATAATATAGTAAAAATTAATTGATATATAATTTTTTTTTGTTCTGAAAAAAAAAAAAAATCCCAAATATTTGCGAGATAGAAGCTCCGTTTAGTAGCTTAGCTTCGGAGAGAGAGAGACAACAATGGCGTTCTCACCGAACCCACTGTCGCTGAGCGTCCCCGAGGCTGCCTTCGACTCCTGGCTCCGCGACAGCGGCTTCATCGATCTCCTCGACCAGCGCACCTCCGACCTCCACCGCCTCTCCTCCTCCCCCGCCGCCGCCACCAACTCCGCCTCCGCCGCACCCGCCTCTTCCTCCGCCGCCGCGAGCTCCCCCGCCTCCGACGCGCTCGCCGCGAGCTTCATCGGGAGAATTCTCTCGCGCGCCGCCACGCTGCTCTCGCTCCTGACCCTCAATCCCTTCTCCAAGCTCACCCCCGACGACTTCTCCGCTGGCCAGACGCCCACGCCGCCGTGGACCACCGTGTTCTTGGCGTCGCTTGAGTCGTACTCGTTCCCTTCGTCGGCGTCGCAGGCTCGGCTGAGGGTCCACGAGAACGTCAAGCGCTACGCGCGCAATTACGCCACGCTCTTCATCCTCTTCTTTGCTTCCACTCTGTAAGACTCTCTTGACTCTCTCTCTCACGTACCGAATTAGGGTTATACAGACTCAAATTGAAGAATTGATAAGAACTTAATTGGGAGTTTTCCAATTACTTTAGGGATTTTGTGGTATGCTGTTTTGCTCTCGATCGAGTGTTGAAACACTCTCTGTAAGACTAACTATTTTTCTCTCTCTCGTAACGAATTAGAGAAATAGGGACGCGGATTGAGATACGATAAGAACACGATTGGGGGCTTTCCAATTATTGTAGGGATTTTGCGGTGACCTGTTTGGGTCGAGTTTGGAAACGCTTTGTAAGACTGTAACTCTTTTTCTATCTCTCACGGACCGAATTAGGGTTACGGGGAAGCGGATTGAGTGTTCGATAAGATTGGAAGGAGGGTTCTTCCCATGATTGTAGAATATTGTGGCATGCTGCTTAGTGCTTGTTAGAGTTTGGAAACGTTCTGTAGGACTCTCTCGTATCGAATTAGGCTTTAGTTTAGTGAATTGAGGAATTGATAAGATCGGAAAAATTGTCTTCTTATGGTATGCTGCTATGGTCTGGCCAGAGTTTGAAGACGCTATGTAACCCTGCAGCTCTTTTTTTCTCTCTTATACCAAACTAGTATTGTCCAGGTGAGGAATCGATAAAGATCACAAGTAGGATTTTATAATTATTCTAGAGTTTTCTGGTATGCTGTTTTGGTCTGATTAATGTTCAGAAACGCAAGGTTTGTTGATTGAATCAATCGTGTCATTGTGAGATCGGATTTCGTACTCATCAAAACTCAATTCTCATAGGATTAAGTTTCGGTTTTCAGAAACTTTGGTTTGGAATGGAGAGAAAAGAGAGATTATAGAGTGAATATCTTTCTATGGATTCAATAGAAATCTCTGTGTTCTGGGAAACTGGGTTTCGTCTAGCTACGACGGAATGAAAATCCATGGTCAATGTAGGATTCTGAAATTGGTGACTTTTGAAAGGCTGCCCTGTTGTTTTCGCCTGATGAATTGAACTTAGGAAAAACAATTCAGTTTGAGATTGAAATTTTCTTAGTTAAACAAAATTTATAAATATTGGTGGTTCCTTGTTCTATAATACAAGTTTTTTTTTTATAAATCTATGTACTATAAACGTAATGTTACAACTGTTAGCTTAAATGTTTAGGCTTCCTTAATGAGTTTTTTTTAATCGTTATCTAATCTCTTATCATGTACCTCAATCGTTGCAGTTATAAGATGCCAGCAGCTCTGTTTGGATTGATAGCGTGTTTGGCCCTTTGGGATGCTTTTAAGTTTTGTAGCGAGAAGTGGCGATTGGATCAGTATCCCATAGCACGCAAGTGTGTCGTTTGTTTGGCTCAATGCGGTGAGTTATCACTTTAATGCATTTGTTCACGTGTGATAGACCCGCCTTAATCACCCGTAGGCGGAGGAAGGACAAAATAGTCCCTTAGGTCCTTTAGGCTTGCTTATTTAGACCTCTAGTTACATAAATAATGGAAAAGACATAAGAGGACTAGACTTGCAAGGCTAAACTACTGTTTTCCCCTTATTTACGAGGGGTAACAAAAGAGTTGACTGATTGTGCACCGTGTTTGCAGTTGGTGCTGTTATACTGATGTATTCAAACGTTCAGATGGCTCTCTTCTGTGCAGTGGCTGTCAGCTATGGAGGTAACCATCATGTTCATGTCTACGTTATATATTTAGGGACGTGCATTCACGTGCAAACAATTTTTTACCTCCACGAATTCCTTAAGATAGGCCGCTCTTTCTGATTTAACCTTCTGCAGTGACGGTACTCCATGCTGCATTTCGGAAGCTAGCTCCTACGAAGCAACAGCATCAAAGGAGACGGAGGTTATAAGAGTAAAACACAGCGGAATTAATGAAAAATCTGCACGGTGTTAGACAAAGGCTAATCCTTTGCATGAGGTGCTGTACCATTTTTCCCAACTCCTTAGAGAATCTGATCGAAGAAAACGGGGCTTTATATCAATAATCAAGCAAGGTATCTCAATCGATTTTTTGATGTAAATTTTGTTTCATAGCCAAGAAGGTCAAGTCAATTGTGTGAAGATGATAGGAATATGTAGATATTTTTGTGTAACCATGTATTGGTATGTTTAATATGTATTTGACTTGACTATTGATATGCAGGCAGATTAAGAATAGGAAATTGAATAAATAGTTACTGTTAGGTATTGTTATTAAGTCCTAATATGAATTTGTTCTACCACAACAACATGAAGAATTTGTTATTAATTTTCCGAAACGTGAAAATTCGTAGATGGCAGATTTGAAGGTACTGAAACTATTATGAATCATTTTCAAAACACGAAAACTAAATTTTGTAGAAGACATTTTTTTAATGTTGCATCCTATTTTAAGAAAGGTTATATGCGGTGAAATTCTTTAGTGTAACATTATAGCTGCACTTAAGTCTAATATGATCAAATGTTTATGGTAAAACTCCCTAACATTACATTTCTATTAGGCACAAATAGCTTCAATCCTTATTTGCTCCGTCTCCGTGGGCTGTACTCAGATGTGTAGATAAGATAAATTAAAAGGCAAATGCAATTAAAGGAAAAAAAATATACTCCCTAACTTTACGGTTTAGTTGCACTTAAGTCTGTAATCTTAAATCTTTATTGACTTAATAAGTGCAACTAAAACGTTTTGGGAGATTTGCCGTCAATTACGTTTCTTCTTTAATTTGTTTTTCGTTATCTCCACACGTTGAGTGCCAGGTAGATGTTAGGCAGTGAATTTAAGAATTTAAGAATAGGGACTAAAGTGTATCATTAGAGTATTACCGTCAACATTTAATAATACAGCCTTAAGTGCAACTAACGCGTTATATTATGGAGTTCCGCCGCAATTAAACCGTTTAAAAATTACCGGCTTTTCTCATCCATGGAACCTTAAGCATGTTGCCATGCCATGCCATTGGCTACTCTCCTAGTAAATTAGTCATTAGAATCCTCCTTTACAAGTGTGATTCCTCTAATATAACACGTAATGTGATAAGATTTCTTTTGTATAAATATACAAGCGATAAGATATATATATATATATATATGTTTTTTTTGTAGCCTGTGGCTAAAATAATAATGGCGTATTGCATAAATTATAGCCCCAACCCCAAGTGTGTCTTTATTTGTGGGTCATTCTTGAAGAGAAATGGCCAACCTAAGAGCACTGCATTATTAGAGTAGAAAGCAAGAAAGATTAAGAAATTGTTGCTTGGTGGGGAAAAAGGAGAGCCCAAATCTGACTGACCTGTGGCTGTGTTCCTCAATGCATATATATTTGAAGAATGAGCTTAAATGGGCCCACAGGACCTCAAATGGACACCAAAAGCTTTCTTGTACCTGCTTTGTCTCCATTTTGGGGGTACAATTAACCAAAACTTTATGTAATTAATTACTCCCATATAGCTATAATTTATGCATGTAAATGGCATATTGCTTAGGATTTATTGGCTCCATTTTTTCCCTAAGGGGTATGTATGGTGGGAATTAGGGGTGGCAATTCGGGTATTGTGTCGTGTTCGTGCCGGGTCTTAATCGCTTTTTACTTATTTTATCTAGACCCAGATCCGCCCCATTTATTAATCGTGTTAGAAGACGAGACCCAAACCCGCCCCATTTATATAACGTGTTTATCGTGTCTACCCGTTTAACTCAATTAATAGATACATTTATTTATAAATGATAAACTAATTCAATTTATACTCATTTAACTTAATTTATTTAACTATATTATCGAAGATTTTAAAATTTTACGCAAACTTTTATGTTCATCAATTGTAAGACATAATTAATAAAATAAAAACATAAATTTCATATATAATTAATATTAAAACACTTAATAACATATATAAAATGTAGAAAATATAACTTTTTTCTCTTTGATCGTGTCTAATTGGGTCCCATCGTGTTATCGTGTTCGTGCCGTGTTTACCTGTTATTTAATCGTGTTAATCGTGTTCGACACGATTGGACCCAGATCCATTTATGGTAGACCCAAATCCATTTAAATCGTGTCGTAACCGTTTCGTGTTTCGTGTCCGGCCCCAAGTTACCACGATTAGTGGGAATACACTCTTTCAATTATAGTTTTATGGTAAAATTTGTGTTTCATAATTAATTTTCTGAAAACTAAACGGAAACTTATGAAAATCGTTATGTTGTAATTTTTAAAAGTAATTACGAAATTTTACGAAAAGGTAATTATTCTGAAAATTCGCAAAAGTTTTCATTCTTTCTTTATCTAATTTAAAAGAAAGTACTATATTTGCTTTAGAATCGCAATATAAGGTCAATTCCCGCGTTTTTTCCTTCTTAGTAAGGACCATTTCCGCATGTTTTTGTTTTTATTTTTTTGTTAACACATGAACTATAAGAGCCAACAACGGATGATAATATTTATTTGTATCCTTGAGAGCGTCTGCTTTCAACAAACTTAATGAAAGACTAAGAATGTTTATATTTTTGTGAGTTGAAAGTCTCCACCATTCTTTAGATTGTGCTTTATGACATGAGATGAGCATATTTGGGAGTCTGAGTACAAAATTAATAAAATAATAAGAAAAGCAAGTGGACTAAGATTAAAGAGCAGGTCTCTGAATTAAGAATAAGCAAAGTACCAAGAGCAAACTAATCACTTTCATACATAAATTGTTATACACAAAACCAATATGTTACTCTATTCTATGTTTTTTTTTTTTTAGTTTTATATTCGTGAATAGTTGGTATTGTGATCTAATTCCAAACGTAATCCGATTTCGTTTTTTTTAATTATGCTATTAAAACCCATTTACCCCACCACTAACCACAAAACATCATGATTTCAGCCTCAGAACTCCAATATATATATATATATATATATATATATATATATATATATATATATATAACCTTGAAAAAAAAATGAAAACTTTTTATTTATAATTTAAGAATTTGGCTTTCATATGCTTGACAAAAATATACCGTTTGGAAGCGTTTTGGCAAAATGTTTTTACCTTTTGAAAAAATGATACCTAGAGGCTAGAATCAAGGTTTTAAATACCGCTTGCCGATGTCATTTTGCGTTTTTCATTTTATGGATATATCGCTTGTCGATTGGTATCTCATAGGTAAATTGATGGATATGCCGATGGATATATCGTTTCGCATATCCTCGAAAGAAGATTTTCGATGGGCATGCCGATGGATATTCGAGAAATTTAATACCTTGCCTAGAATGTTGTATTTCTCATAAAATATTTTAATACATGATCGGTTATATTTCTCATAAAATATAATACATGATCGGTTATATTTCTCATAAAATACATGATCGGTTATATTTCTCATAAAATATTTTCTCAAAATAACTTTTCATTTTATTAACTTTACACATGAAAATAAAAACATCTTTTTAATGTTTTCATTTTCTTCTTGAACTCTCACCTCCTCTCTCTCCTCAATTAAATTATATTTTTATAATAATATTTTTAGTGATTAGTTCTTCTTGATTTATACTATCTTTTTTTCTTTCAAAATTAATTATGATATGTGATATTTTGTATTATTATATATATAAATTATTGTACAGATAAGTTTTTGCGTAAACTTGTGTTAGTATTTTCTAATGGCATAATCTTACGTTATATATAATTTTGACTCTATTTGGTTATGTTGATATAATATATAGATATAGGTCCTCTCTTTTGGATCTTGGTAATTAATCAATAGTAAAATTGATTAATACGACATTGCTTAATTTAATTTTAAGATTAATTTACAAAAGCTTAACCAAACACTGTTTTATTTTTTATTTTCAAAAAACAGTGTAACGAAACAATAATCAATCACATTTCAAAATAGTTTTATAAAGCTGTTTTAGAAAATTAAAAATGCAAACACAAAATGAAAATACAAAACGATTCCAAACGCTACCGAGCATCTATTTTTCAAAGATCCAAAATATAAATATATTTTCAATTTTACTGATTTTAATTTATAATGAAAATAGGGATTCCAGTTTACTTTATGAGATTTTGGGCCTCTATTTTTAATAAAAAAATAATATTATAATTAAATTGATTAAAAAATACAACATAGATAGAGTAAATCATTAGTGTTAGAGGGTACAAAAAACTCATTATCGTAGTATAGGAAAAATTGCAGCAAAAATACTTAACCTTTGGTCAAACTGCCTTTCATGTACCCAATCTTTAACACTGGCGGCAAAAATACCCAACCTGCGTTGACCGTGACTTTGGCATGAAAATGTTAATTATTTGGTTAAAATCTGTCATATTTTCGTTAGCGGCAAAAATACCCAACCTTAATGGTTCCGGGAGTGTTCCGAGACCATTTCTTACAAACTTTATGACTTTTTGAGTATCTTGATATTTCTGGAAACAGCTGGACACTTTATTTTGCGAAAGTGGACTTCCGGTGAATATCTCATACTAAAATTGAATTTATTTAATAAAAAGAAAAATTAATTATATAACTTTCCTTTTATTAATTTATTAAAAATCAATTACTTAAAATACCCGTAACATTATGTTTTAAAATTTCTCATAATAATAAGATTTTTATCACCAAATGTAGCTTATACAAGCACATTAAGAAATCAATTGATGTTTTGACTAACTTTTGTGTTATTCCATGTATTTGGAATTCAAGTAATTATCATTAATCAAGTATAATTTTTTTAAAATTAAAAGTAAAAAAAAATTAAAAAAAAAAGGTTGGGTATTTTTGCCGCTAACGGCCACATGAGGGATGTTAGCGGAAAAATTAATGTTTTCATGCTAAAGTCACGGTCAACGCAAGTTGGGTATTTTTACCGCCAATTTCAAAACTTGGGTACACAGGAGTTTGATCAAAAATTAGGTATTTCTGCCATAATTTTCCCCAGAACATATACACATAGAAACAAAAGGATTAATTAGTCTCTAAACCTTGAAGAATCTGCTTTGATGAAGCAGCAGTGACCCACTAGTGTCTTTCCTTGTGTTGTGGGGGACAAAGTTTGACCGATCACCAGTCTCATTCCCCAATCCATTCTTTAATTTTATTAATAATACACTAAAATATGAAGAACATGTCACTTGTACTCCTTAATATATATATATATATATATATATATATATATATATATATATATATATATGTGTGTGTGTAATAATTACAAACATTAAGAGCTCAATCACTACCTTTGATCTGTTGAGAGTAAAATAGTTATAAGCTTCAGGTTGAGTTGTCAAAGCCTTGTGTTCTAATGATTTACACCACCAAAGCCATGTTTCTCAAATTATAAGCATACTCTATATACACACACACACACACACATATATATATATATATATATATACACACACATCACAATCACATTGATACTCAACATTCTCTATTTCAGAAATGAATCCAATAACTGATCAATCGGACGCCCCGACGAGGGCCTGCCGTAAACAACGCTCCTCTGCCGGTGACGCAGCTGGGGGAGGCTCGTTTTCGTTCCCCGGCACCCCGATTGCGATCGATGACACGTTATCTTCTTTCTCTCCGTCCTCGTCGGAAGACTTCGAATTCGGGCTGTGCCTCACGCCAGACTCACCTTCGGGCGGTGGAGCCGGCGACGACTTCAACCGGAGCTCCCCGGCCGACCACCTATTTTACAATGGCCGGCTCCTCCCGCACTCGTTCCCGTTCCACGCGCCGCCGCACAGGCCGAAGGCAGCGCGTGGGACAGCAACGAGCTCCGGTGCGAGCACCGGCGGGGCGCCGAGCCGGACAAGCAGCGTCGGGAGCAAGGACTCGCTCCTCTCTTCCCGTAGCAACAGCACTAGCAGCAGGAGCAGCAGCTGCAGCAGCGCGCGGACAAGCGCCGCAGGCTCCGACGGCTGCGAGAGACGGATGTTTCTGTACGGCAGGCAGGGAAGCAAGTCCTCCACCGGGTCGGCGTCTGCCGGTAAGGCGGTTTCTGCTCAGGTTTACGGCTCATCTCGGAGGTGGCAGTTCATGACGCCGGTGCCAGACCTGAGGCGCAATACGTCACGGCGGAGGAACGCGGTGACGGAGGTGCCGGAGGCGGCACTTGCTAGTTCGAAGAAGAAGAAGAAGAATAAGAAGAAGAAGAGGGCAGTGGTGAGGCGGTCGCGTCGGTTTGGCCGGCGACTCTTCCGGTGGCTGGTGTCGGCATGCAGGGAGTGCCATGCAATAGAGCCCTCAAGAAAAGACAGTATTCTGAGAAAGAATGTGAATTCAATCTAGTATTTGAAGTTGAACTACATTCAAATATACATACTAGTTCAAATACAAAATGCACACACAACACTTGAAAATTACTCACCTAAGAAAAAATGTGAATTGAGTTTTTTTTTTCTTCTTATAAAAGATAAAAAGTTTGGGGTTTTGATTAACTTGGTGTTTTCTGTTTTTTTTTTTTTTTTTAAGGTGTATTTTTGTACTTATTTTGTTTATAAGTTTTTTTTTTTTTTTTGTGCAATTGGAATTGGAAGAGGAAATTACAAGGTGATTGTACGTGAAAGCCAAATGACATATGATGAATAGAAACATATATACATTTGGTTTGTATTTATTTACTCACTATGAATGATTATTTTCTTGTCATTAGTATGGTTTGTCTATGAAGTATTTGACTAGTAAATTGTAACTAGATATAGATTTAATTTATTTTTGGAGATTTACTATTGTAATAATGCTTTTTATATTCCAATACGACGAACAAATGTTACTGATCTCTACGTATAATTTTCGGATGAACTTTACCCCGGCATTTTAGGTTTCGCGAACAACTATAAGGTCAAGTTAGTTTCTACACTTGGCAGATTTCCCGGAAATACAAACAGAATTTACAACAAAAGATGGAAAGAACATAAATCAGATTTTCCAGAAATACAACGTTCCACAAGAAGATCATCGATATTTCGTCGAGACTATTCATATCCCGAAATGTAAAAGAGCGCTAAAGGTCCAACAGATTACGTAATAGAATTTACGATGGCAAAGAAGGAGCCGGAGACAACGGAGAAAGACTGAACTCTGGGACGGCGAATAAAGTGCGTGGTAGAGAGAAAATTGTGTGATTTAAAAGGAAATGAGACAATTATATCATTTTCTTAATGATTACAAAAATGTTGTATATTCAATTAGAAAAAAAAAAATTCAAATAACGTGTTGAAAGGTTTCAAAGTCATTGTATTTGATAAATGCAGGGAGAGAGACTCACGAAATTCGGGACAACTGCGAACTCTGTAGCACTTCTGATGCGAATATACATAACTTTAAAATACGCCGAAGAACTGAAACTCCTAGTTGAACTACTCTACTGAAAGACTCGCGACAAAGAAACATTTGGAAGCACGAAAATTGAATTTCGCGGAGTGAAAAACTGAGAAACAAATTCATAGTATCTACAGAGTTTTCAGAAGACGGTTTTCCAATTGTGTGTCGAATGGGTTTGAGGTAATTGTCAATTTATTGATGCCGAAAGGAGACAAAGAATTAATATTCAACCAACTCTATGAATTTTAATAATAAATTACAATTAATTTAAAACGTTATAAATTTAATTTAATATTCATAAAGCAATATGACCGTGTTTTAGGTAATGTTCGGATGTCGAAAAAGGAATCCCATTAATTGGAGAGAGCATTGCTCTCGAGTGTTCAATGCTTCTGCCACCAAAATTAAACATTGGATTTATCCTACCCTAAATTATAAAAACTTACATCACCATACTGTTACATTTTCATGCGCAAGAATGAATAGAATTCCATGACAAACAAATTGCAATCACACCATTGTCATATTACATGATACCCTAAATCGTGGACCGGAATATCATCGAGATTTAAACGTAAAAAGTCCATACCAAGTTGTAATCTTTGATTTATTTGCCTTTCATTTACTCGTTTATTATTTTTTGTCTAGCATGAAATAAAAAAAATAGAACTTTTATGTTTTTCTAAATTCGAATTCTTGAGAGAATACGATTTTGAAGTCCCGAGTCTAGTATTCATGTGCGAATCAATAAGCG
Source organism: Parietaria judaica (assembly GCA_954871525.1). NCBI lineage: Eukaryota > Viridiplantae > Streptophyta > Magnoliopsida > Rosales > Urticaceae > Parietaria > Parietaria judaica. The sequence goes on along the minus strand of OX940865.1, from coordinate 10,366,388 downwards.
AATAAAGTTATTCGATCAAGTATCCGTACAACGAACATACATTACCCTACGACACCTCAAGTCAACTCATCTCACTAACGCCACAACACGCCCTCTAAGTCGTCATATTATGACCAAGCTCTGAAAAGACTCAACAGCACTCGCAAGGCCCAAACAGCGTGCAACACCTCCGCATGTTCAAAGTAGTGGAGAAAAGATATTATAACACTATGAATCAGGGGCGGAGCCAGAACATTAACCAAGAGGGGGCGAATATTAATAGACCAAAAACAAATTGTAAAAAAAATTGTAATCATAAAAACTGTTGTTAAAAAAAAATTAAAAATATGTAGAGGTTGGGAATTGAACTCAAGGCTACAACTTGGAAGAGCAAGAAGATTCCACTACACTTTAGTGACATTTAGTCTATAAATGCTATGTTTATTATTTATATATAAACTTATATAATAATATGAATACATTAAAATAAAAAATAACGAGCTCGGACCAAGTGGGGGCGGCCGCACCCGCTCCGCCCCCCTTAGCTCCGCCCCTGCTGGGAATCATAGTTGGCTTCTATTTGAAAAGTTGGAGTACGAAATGTCATATACGATGAGCCGAGGTACGACGAGTCCGCATATGACGTGGCGGAATATGGCGAGATCATCTTCGACTAGCCTGTGTACGAGGACACGAAGTACACCAACCCCATATATAATGATTACGTTTATGAGAAGATCTTGTGCAAAGGCGGAGCTATGTGAGGCCTAGTGTACCTTCGGGCACCACCTGAAAACGTGAAAAATATTAAAATAATAGTGTTTGAGCAAAAAAAAAAAAACTTTATATATCATATAATATTTTATGAGCCCATATAAGAAGTCATACAACATTCAGCCCAACTGGCAAAAGTGTTTTCCCCAAGAGAGAGGACTTGAGTTCAACTCATGTGCTAGTAATAGTTTTTGTTTATTTTTCTTTCTAAGTTTTAAACTTTTTTTTTTTTGTTTATTTCTTTTCAGTTATTAAAATACTGGCAAAAGTGTTTTCCCCAAGAGAGAGGACTTGAGTTCAACTCATGTGCTAGTAATAGTTTTTGTTTATTTTTCTTTCTAAGTTTTAAACTTTTTTTTTTGTTTATTTCTTTTCAGTTATTAAAATATATAGATGACAAGATGTGCTTGGTCTAGTGGTAACAAGTACATCACTTAAGACATTAGAGGTCTTGAGTTCGAGCCACCATGGGAGTAGGAGTGAAATCCAAAGATCCTCATATATATATATATATATATATATATATATACAGTGGCGTAGCTAGACTGTCATTTCAGCCGTAGCACAATGTTAAGTTTTTTTTTCGCATAAATAACACGAATCACAATAATATTAAAATAGTGTTTAAACAAAAATCATAACCAATAGTGTTACCTAATACAAAATATGACGTCGCGATTTCATCTTTTGGAAGTACTGCATGATAGACTCCTTGTCAATATGGATAGAAATATCTCTTTCAACGTATACAGGCATACAATCATTCATCCATTGATCGCCCATTCGATTCCGTAATCGGGTCTTGATGATGTTCATAGCAGAAAAAACTCTCTCCACAATTGCAGTAGCCACATGCAAGATTAATGCCAAAGTTATGAGTTTATACACATATGAGTACGTAACACTTTTTTCCGTTTTGACCATTTTACTTGCAAGAGCTCCAATGCCTTTCAAACCTTGAAACTCTTCAGACGAAGTTACATCAAATATGTAGTTGGCAAGTTGATCGTTAAGATCAATAACGTCGGCTGAAGAAAAATCTTCGGGATAATACTTTGCGAATTTCAGTAATTATTCTTTGTCAAATGCATCAAATGAATTATCCGGACACATGCATGCGACACAAAGAAGCAAATATGTACTAACCTCGTTGAACCGACCATTTAACTCTTGAAGCTGCATATCGATGACAGAAGTAAAGATATCGAATCGGTAATAATCAAAATTATTGATTTTTGGAACTTTGCGTCGTGATTTACCATCTTCCGTATAGAAACCATCCATGTCGGGAACATTAATTTCATGTTCTAGACAAAATTTTGAAACTCTGTCAAAAAGAGATTCCCACCCACTTTTTTGCATGATTTGCAACCGGTGTTTACAGATCCGCACCAAAGTTATAGCATTGACAATATCTTGATCCTTCCTTTGCAATGCCTTTGAAAGGTCGTTGGTAATCCCAAATATATCTACGATCAAATGAATGCCGAATATAACTTCATATGATTGTAGCATCCTTGACAATACCTTCAGTTAACAAATAAAATATTAAAATGGAGGTTCAAATATATAAAAATAAAAAAAATACTCAAATAGAATAATACCTTTATTTGACCTTTTAGATCAATAGGTGATGGGTCATCAATAATCTTCTGAAGGACACCAACTGTAGAAGAGAACATAGTAACAATCTAATTAGTGTAACATGATAAGACCCCCAACGTGTATCACCATGGTGTATCAAAGAAGTTTTTTGGTTTTGACCTCGTCCGGTTGCACGCTCACCACTTTGGACTTCTCGGTTAACCATGTTATCTTGTATGTCTTGAAGTGCATCGGATCGCTTCGGTGACGCATTAATAGTATTCACAACTTCACTGACCACCCAAAACAATGAATCCAACCGAGTATGATGTTTGACCACATATTCAAGTGCTAATTGAAGTTGATGGGAAAAACAATGAATATAAAAAGCACAAGGATTTTCTTGAAGAATAAGAGTTTTGAGACCGTTGATCGCACCTTGCATATTACTAGCTCCATCGTAACCTTGTCCCCTTAATCTTGATATGCTCAATCCAAGTCTTGAAAGTAATTCATCAATTGCCTTTTTAAGCGATAGAGCAGTCGTGCTAGCAAATTGTACAATACCGACAAACCGTTCAAGTACTTGACCTCTTCGATCCACGTAACGCAACACAACTGCCATTTGCTTCTTCGTAGAAATGTCACGTGATTCTTCAACTAGAATAGAAAACAATGAATCCCCGAGATCATTAGTTGTATCTTTGACGGTTAAACTAGCCACGGCATGCACAATTTCCTTCTGTATATCAGGCGATGTTAGCTTGAGATTTTTACTAGCATTTTCCAGTGCAACAACTTTCAGTGCAGGATTTTGTTCAGCTGTATACCGCAAGAGCTATAGAAAGTTAGCATGGTTGTTTGATTCTTCAGATTCATCATGACCACGTAATGCAAGACCTTGTTGTAGAAGCCAACGAACACATCCCACTGAAGTCTTCAAGCGAGTACGATAATCCATATTATCACCACTGCTTTTCTTAGCGACGATATGCTCAATGTTTTGTTTAACATTATTCATAGCTTGAAAATCTCTCCAAGCCTTGTTGTGCGCACTATTAAAGCCTCCAAAATGTTCTTGCAATTTCTTGCTACAACTCCAATTTTGAAATCCCGTGCCAACAAAAGAATCTCCACCCGATTGATTACCATGACATGGTCTAAATAGATAGCAACACAAACAAAACGCAGCATCATCCTTTTCACTATACTCTAACCAATTGGAGTATTTTGTGAACCACTTTTTTATTAAATCTCCTCCTTTTCTCTCCAAAATCTGATAACGGGAATGGAAATTTACGAGGTTTACAAGGACCTTGTTGCATATATATCCTTCGAATTCTGTCTCGATCGTTGGGATGATAGCTTAATATTTAAGGCCTTTTTCCAGGATCTATCGGAGTACTCGATGGATTGCTATTATTTTCTTCACGCGTCGACGAAGCCGATTTGTCAGAACCCAACACCTTTTTAAAATATTTCAACATTATTATTGTTGGACATGTGTGTCCTTAAACAAGATATTTTATCCCTTTGTAAAAGATTATGACAAGTCGTTGAATAAAGATGATGCTTATTATGATAATCTTATTATAGTTTCTGGTAGAGTAAAATAGAATGTTTGATTCCTTAGTTCATGAAGGATGCAATTATGTTATTATTATCACAACAGAGTCAATGTGAGGAAGAATTAATAATCATAATGAATGAACTTAAAATGTCCGTGACCTGATCAACTGGGTGGGAGCCCATTAATCGTATAAGGTCATTAATGTGACTAAGTGATAATCTTATTCTGGATTTTGTGTGTGTCACACTCACTAGAAGTGCATTAAGTATGAAGTGTCTCCATACTGGACTGGACCTGACTTAAACTCCGGAAGTTATCATATAAGACCGTCACTGATAACTTGGAGTTGAGTCACTAGTAGATGATCAAATGGATATTCGATCTAAGTCCTGAGTGATCTTGAGTCCAAGCTGTTGACTTGATTGTTCTTTGATTTAACCGTTAAAGAATACAAAATATTACCGCTGTTCCCAACACTATTATTTTGGGAACATGAAAGTCAGCAGTAAGGGTAGCTTGGTCATAGACATGGGCATCACACAGCTCTCTTTAGAGTGATGATGATTCCCTTGATTGTCGGTGGTGAGAAGTGAGAGATACCCATGCGCAACTTATGAATCGAACCATAAGTGGGTTACTCATGATATTACTGATTGAGTCAAGGATGAAAATACAATGAGGGGCATAACGGTAAAAACCGCCTGCTCATTTATGAATCATCAAGTGAATGATCAATAACCCGAATTTGATTGTATCAATGGACACCCTGCTATTATAAAGGGAATAATATATACCGTATCACTAAAGAGTGCAGCCTCGGGTCTATAGTGGAATCACTTCGAGGTTTGACGAACAACTAGCAGTTCGTTGGAGCTTAAGTGATACGGGTCCATGGTCCCCAGGATAGCTCCGTAACGGATGATACGTACGAGATTAAAATACATTCTGGATAATGTTTAATTATTTGGCTTGACTTATAAAATTGAAAGGTCTATGTCAGACATCAGATAGTTTTATCGTTGGCGTGGCAAAAGTATCATATTTTGGTACACGAAATTAACTGACAAAAGGAAAGTTAGAATTTAGATTTTCTATCAGCACCATGTTGTTGGAAATTAAATTCTAAGCAGCTTTGCTTTTTGAACCAAGTCATTTCGACTTACGGTAAGTGATTTATGGATTTTCTAAGTTTGTGATCGGTTCGATAAACTTTGAAATTAAATCACATGTCACGAATTTAAATGATGGTGTGGCACCGTGACATTTTTATGTGTGATATTGAGATCAGGATTTATTAATATAATTTAATTATTTGGATTTAATTATTAATAACTTATTAATAATTAATTAATAATTAATAGATTTATATTAATAAATGAAAATATATATTTATATATATTAATATGTGTAAATTCGAATTAGGGTTTGTTATATGAAACCCTAGTTAACATTCGAATGGCATGATTTGGAATTTCTATATTTGCGGCATAAGTACCAAATGTTTTGGTATTTTGGCAAATCCCTAAAATCAATATTATCCATTGGATCGGTTATGATTTAGTATCAACTGTTGGATTAGGATATTGATAAATTCGAAGTTAATGACTTGGTGACCAAGTTCTATTTTTCGAATTTGATTAATTAATTATATCCGTTAGATCGGTCTAAGATTTAATCTTTACCGTCGGATTGAAAATTGATTAATTATATATATATATATATTCGAATTATGTTTAAGGATAAATTCAAAAAAATGTTTTTAATAAATCTATTTATCCTAAACTTATTTGATCCATTAGATCGGTTTTAAGAATCATCTCAACCGTTGGATCTAGATAATAATGATTCGAATTATATATATATATATATATATATATATATATTATAATTCGAATTTTATGATGATAAGAAGATAAGATTGGATTTTTGATTTATCTAAATCTTTCTTATTTAATTAAATCCCTAATTAATTATATCCATTGGATTTAGATGAGATTAAATCTGGACCATTGGATTAAGATAATTAATTATATTTAATTAATGAAATTCGAATTTAGGGAGGGAATATCTCCAATTCGGTTACAGTTTTGAGCCTATAAATAGGAGGCTTATTCTACACATTTTTCACACCTTTCCCCACAGAAAAATTCGAACTCTCCCTCTTCCTCAGGGTCTGCGAATTTTCTCTCTGATCTCTTTCTTCTGGTTCGGTTTAGGAGACTATTTCTCCGGAAGCTTAAAAAGAACCATCAGTTAAAGTTTTGCGACGGAGTCCTGCCGGCGAAGCCCACGCTTCGGTATTAGGATTCTAGGAGAATATCCCAGAAGATCACGGGAGATTCCCTCAGCACCGGTGGAGCCCTGCCCGATTCAGAGCGCGCAGCCGGAAATCGTCAAAAGAGGTACGGCCTTATGCATTGGGTTAATAAATGCAAACATTTACTGCTTTCTATTTATTTCCTATTATGACTAGTTTATTAATAATGAGTTATGAATACTAAATTGCATAATATTTATCAGATCTTGGGATATGGTTATTATCCGATATTCGGACCGTTATACGGATAACAAGTTTTTCCGCTTTAAAATAATTTTTTAAATGTTACCCGGACGGATCGGAGGTATAAATCGAGATAATTATATGGAATCCGAGACGTGATTTCCAACAATTGGTATCAGAGCCATAGTTCAAGGATAAATAATTACGTAATTTAATTAATGGGTTTAAAAAACAAATTATTTGATGAATAAATTAATAATTGAAATTGAAATTTATTTCTAGATATTTTAATATTAATTTAATTAATTCCCGACCCGAAAGAATCGGACCGGAAAAATGGGCGGGCTGCTAGGCGCAGCCCAGGCCGCGGCAAGGGTTGACCAGGGACTGCCGCTGCAGCCCCAGGGTCAAAACCCTAGTCGCCACGGGCCAGGCCCGTAGCGAAGCCCACGCCAGGGCGAGGCCCAGGGCGAGACCCTTGCGGGTTGCCCTGGCGCGCAGCGCCTGGGCCTCGCGCTCTGGCCTGCGGCCCACGCTGCCTGGCAGCGAAATGGGCCTGCGGGCCCAGCGCGAGGTGGGCGCTGCCCTGGCCTCTTCGGCTGGTTGGGCGTGGCTTCTCCTAGGGACGTGGGCCCGGGCTTAGGCCCGGAGGGCCCACGTACATAATTTTTAATTATGGGTCGGAATTTATTCCGACCCGGATCCCTAGAAATAATTAATTATATTCATTATAGATATAATTTATTATAACCTATTTTCATAACCCTTAAACATAGTGTCTATGTTTGGATCATTATTAATATGTCATATTTAGGATAGATATAAATAATAAAGAGTAAATGTAAATGTGTTTATTATGAGTCGGAAAAATTTCAATCGTACAATCTTGCCTAAGGAAGAGGGAATCAAAAGTGGGGCCGGTTCACCATCCACTTCTGGGTGACCGGTTAGGACCCCTCCCATCGACCTGGAGAGCGTACGAATTGATCTATCACTACCGACAAAATAATGAACACAATAAAGGGGCTTATTTGATTACGTGTCGTAATAAATAAATCCAAAATATAAACCTTTAATGTGTCATTAATAGTTTATATATTAAGTTTTTATAACTTAGTAAAAGAAAGAAAATGTTATCTCCTAAAAACAATGGCAAGTATAGAATACATCAAAGGTCTCCATTATTACTAACACAAGGTCTGCTGACCACACCGCCTCGAGTCACCCTAGTGTGTCCATTCCCTAAGGAAGGTGTGCTTGTGGAAGGTTTGACAACGTGATAGTTCCAAAAGAATATGGGGACGGAGGAATCTTGGAAATGGACCGCGAGTCACCCTAGTGTGACCATTCCCTAAGGACGACGTTTCCAAGAGGATCCCGAGAACCGAAAATAATTTACGCTTGCACGGAAGTTGGTGCTTCCTGACCGTCTATGGTGATAGTTAATAATCATAAAGAACTTGGTGGTTCTTGTTATGGATATTTATTAAGTTTATGACTAAAACTTAGTTTAACCAAACTACACGGTTGATACCGCGAGTCACCCTAGAGTGACCATGCCACTAAGGACGGCAACGACGTGTACAGTCGGTTAAATTATCACGAAATAGTTAAAGGGTTTTATTTAACGTTTTACCCAGAACATGTTTGCATCATGTAACTATTTCAAATAAAATATTTTCTAAAACATTCTACCTATAATAAAGTTTAATAAGTTTCTTTTCCAATGCCAGTTAAAATGTCCAATCCTATCATGTCACTGCTTTCGAACAACACTCTCACCGGAAGTAACTTTCTAAAATGGAAGAGCAACATTATCATTGTCTTGATCAGTGAAAACATACGTTTTGTTCTCACTGATGAATGTCCCCCTTCACCGGCTGCTAACAGCGCCAAAGGTGTAAAGGAACTCTATGACTCTTGGATTCATGCAAACAATCGTGCTAAGGCATATATGCTGGCTAGCATGACTGATTCACTGAGAGTCAAGCTAGAGGAAAAGGACGCTGCTTATGATATCATGGAATCTCTCCAAGGTATGTATGGAAAGCAGTCTGAGCAAGCTCAACATGAAGCGACTCGTCGCTACATGAATGCCAAAATGAAACCAGGGACATATGTTCGTGACCATGTCATGAGTATGACCAATTGGTTCAATGAGGCTGAGCTGCATGGGGCCGTGGTGGATGAGAAATCTCAGATCAGCATCATTCTTAACACGCTGTCACCTGAGTTCGTTCCATTCACCAGCAACTACATTATGAACAAACTTAAATATGGTTTGACACAGTTGATTAATGAGTTGCAAACCTTTGAGGACATCTCGGGTTTGGTCAAGAAGAAATCGGAATTGAACGTAATGTTCAAGAAAGGTTCTTCTTCCAAAAACTCGATGATGAAGAAAAGGCCCGGTCCTAAAAAGAAATGGGGGAAGAATTTCCAGCCAAAGACGGAAAGCAAGAAAGCTGCTCAGAAAGGAAAATGCTTCCTTTGTAAGGAAACGGGACATTGGAAAAGAGATTGTCCCAAGTTCCAAAACGAAAAGAAGAATGAAACCGGTGAGTGTCTCACCTGATAAGTTACTTATCACACATTTGTTTTAGAAAGTCTTTTCTCCAAAGATCTAAAACTGAAACATGTGACATTCTTTGTTTTTCAGGAGCAGCTAAGGAGTGATTGCCGGAAGTCGTCCGAGAGTCTCGGAGATACATTTTTGGCGAAATAAAGAAACTCTTTTTTTTTTTTTTTTTTACTCATTTGTTTATTGTAAGGATCTCATGAAAGGTGATTTGAAAACCTTTCATTTTTTATTTTTCAGTAAAATTTATCTTTGATCCCATGCAAGTTTGAGTAAAGATCTGAGTTCTTTTGTCAAAAGGGGTTGATCACTTTGATGACAAACCCTTTTAAGGAAATTAAAGACAAATGTAAGATTGATTGTTGAACCAAGTGACATGATGTCACAAGTGTAAGATAACAGTGTCTGTTATCTAAAAGAGTGCGGAAACCACGGTCCCAAATCAGAACCAAGGGGTACTCAGACGTAGTGGGAGGTTCAAAAGACCTGTTGAGCGCTACGAGCACACCCAGTTGGAATTTCACCTAGCTGTCACAGACACTAGTGTTGAAGATCCCATAGGCTACAAACAAGCTATGGAGGATCCTGATAAGGGAGAATGGCAGGAAGCCATGAACCAAGAAAATAGAATCAATGGATTCTAATGAAGTCTGGGAGCTTGTAGACTTACCGGATGGTTTCAAAACCATTGGCTGTAAGTGGGTATACAAGCGAAAGAGAGGAGTGGACGGGAAGGTTGAAACCTTCAAGGCTAGACTAGTGGCAAAGGGTTTTACCCAGAGGGAAGGCATTGATTTCGATGAGACCTTCGCTCCAGTCGCTAAGTACAAGTCCATCCGGATTCTCATGGCCATAGCCTGTAGTCTCAATTATGAGATTTGGCAGATGGACGTCAAAACCGCATTCCTGAACTGGTACATTGACGAAAACATCTATATGGACCAACCAGAAGGGTTCGTGCAACAGGGTCAAGAAGGGAAAGTTTGTAGATTACTTAAATCCATCTATGGATTGAAGAAAGCTTCCAGATCCTGGAATCTGAGGTTCGATGAAACCATCAAAACCTATGAATTCATTCAAAATGTCACTGAGGCCTGCATCTATAAACTCAATGACGAAACCGTGGAAATTTTTCTTGTTCTGTACGTCGACGATATTCTTCTCATTGGAAACAGTGTGAAGAAGCTATCGGACGTAAAAGCGTGGCTATCTACGCAATTCCAAATGAAGGACATGGGAGAAGCCAGTTATGTTCTTGGGATCCGTATTTTCAGGGATCGCAACAACATGCTTCTGGCCTTATCGCAAGCAACTTACATTGATAAGGTGCTTGAACGTTTTGCAATGGCAAACTCCAAGGGAGGTAATTTACCGACCAGACATGGAGTGTTCCTTAGCAGGAAACAATGCCCAACTTCTCCGGAAGAGCAAGATGTGATGAGGAGGATACCTTATGCTTCAGCAGTGGGAAGTCTGATGTACGCTATGCAGTGTATTAGGCCAGACATCTGTTACGCTGTGGGAATTGTTAGCAGATACCAATCCAACCCTGGTATGGCTCACTGGACAGCAGTGAAGAACATTCTCAAGTATCTTCGGAGAACGAGAAACTATATGTTAGTGTTTTCAGGATCAGAACTGAATCCACTAGGATACACTGATTCAGACTTTATGTCTGATAGAGACGCGAGAAAATCGACGTCAGGAGCAGTGTACACCCTTGCTGGTGGAGCGATATTCTGGAGAAGCGTAAAGCAATCCTGTATCGCAGATTCCACCATGGAAGCTGAATACGTGGCCGCTTGTGAGGCTGCCAAAGAATCAGTTTGGCTCAAGAATTTCTACATAGAACTGGGAGTTGTTCCAGATGTAGATGGGCCCCAAACACTATACTGTGACAACAGTGGTGCGGTGGCAAATTCTAAAGAGCCCAGAGACCATAACAAGGCAAAACATATAGAACGCAAATACCATCTCATAAGAGAAATAGTGCGTCGTGGCGACGTAAGGGTTGTAAAAATAGCCTCGGAAGACAATCTGGCTGATCCATTCACCAAGACGTTGCCAGAGAAAATATGCAGGAGGCATCTTGAAAGTATGGGTCTGAGAGACATGGGTCATCTTCTTTAAGTACAAGTGGGAGATTGTTGGACATGTGTGTCCTTAAACAAGATATTTTATCCCTTTGTAAAAGATTATGACAAGTCGTTGAATAAAAATGATGCTTATTATGATAATCTTATTATAGTTTCTGGTAGAGTAAAATAGAATGTTTGATTCCTTAGTTCATGAAGGATGCAATTATGTTATTATTATCACAACAGAGTCAATGTGAGGAAGAATTAATAATCATAATGAATGTTCTTAAAATGTCCGTGACCTGATCAACTGGGTGGGAGCCCATTAATCGTATAAGGTCATTAATGTGACTAAGTGATAATCCTATTCTGGATTTTGTGTGTGTTACACTCACTAGAAGTGCATTAAGTATGAAGTGTCTTCATACTGGACTGTACCTGACTTAAACTCTGGAAGTTATCATATAAGACCGTCACTGATAACTTGGAGTTGAGTCACTAGTAGATGATCAAATGGATATTCGATCTAAGTCCTGAGTGATCTTGAGTCCAAGCTGTTGACTTGATTGTTCTTTGATTTAACCGTTAAAGAATACGAAATATTACCGTTGTTCCCAACACTATTATTTTGGGAACATGAAAGTCAGCAGTAAGGGTAGCTTGGTCATAGACATGGGCAACACACAGCTCTCTTTAGAGTGATGATGATTCCCTTGATTGTCGGTGGTGAGAAGTGAGAGATACCCATGCGCAACTTATGAATCGAAACCATAAGTGGGTTACTCATGATATTACTGACTGAGTCAAGGATGAAAATACAATGAGGGGCATAACGGTAAAAACCGCCTGCTCATTTATGAATCATCAAGTGAAAGATCAATAACCCGAATTTGATTGTATCAATGGACACCCTGCTATTATAAAGGGAATAATATATACCGTATCACTAAAGAGTGCAGCCTCGGGTCTATAGTGGAATCACTTCGAGGTTTGACGAACAACTAGCAGTTCGTTGGAGCTTAAGTGATACGGGTCCATGGTCCCCAGGATAGCTCCGTAACGGATGATACGTACGAGATTAAAATACATTCTAGATAATGTTTAATTATTTGGCTTGACTTATAAAATTGAAAGGTCTATGTCAGACATCAGATAGTTTTATCGTTGGCGTGGCAAAAGTATCATATTTTGGTACACGAAATTAACTGACAAAATGAAAGTTAGAATTTAGATTTTCTATCAGCACCATGTTGTTGGAAATTAAATTCTAAGCAGCTTTGCTTTTTGAACCAAGTCATTTCGACTTACGGTAAGTGATTTATGGATTTTCTAAGTTTGTGATCGGTTCGATAAACTTTGAAATTAAATCACATGTCACGAATTTAAATGATGGTGTGGCACCATGACATTTTTATGTGTGATATTGAGATCAGGATTTATTAATATAATTTAATTATTTGGATTTAATTATTAATAACTTATTAATAATTAATTAATAATTAATAGATTTATATTAATAAATGAAAATATATATTTATATATATTAATATGTGTAAATTCGAATTAGGGTTTGTTATATGAAACCCTAGTTAACATTCGAATGGCATGATTTGGAATTTCTATATTTGCGGCATAAGTACCAAATGTTTTGGTATTTTGGCAAATCCCTAAAATCAATATTATCCATTGGATCGGTTATGATTTAGTATCAACTGTTGGATTAGGATATTGATAAATTCGAAGTTAATGACTTGGTGACCAAGTTCTATTTTTCGAATTTGATCAATTAATTATATCCGTTAGATCGGTCTAAGATTTAATCTTTACCGTCGGATTGAAAATTGATTAATTATATATATATATATATATATTCGAATTATGTTTAAGGATAAATTCAAAAAAATGTTTTTAATAAATCTATTTATCCTAAACTTATTTGATCCATTAGATCGGTTTTAAGAATCATCTCAACCGTTGGATCTAGATAATAATGATTCGAATTTTATATATATATATATATATATTATAATTCGAATTTTATGATGATAAGAAGATAAGATTGGATTTTTGATTTATCTAAATCTTTCTTATTTAATTAAATCCCTAATTAATTATATCCATTGGATTTAGATGAGATTAAATCTGGACCATTGGATTAAGATAATTAATTATATTTAATTAATGAAATTCGAATTTAGGGAGGGAATATCTCCAATTCGGTTACAGTTTTGAGCCTATAAATAGGAGGCTCATTCTACACATTTTTCACACCTTTCCCCACAGAAAAATTCGAACTCTCCCTCTTCCTCAGGGTCTGCGAATTTTCTCTCTGATCTCTTTCTTCTGGTTCGGTTTAGGAGACTATTTCTCCGGAAGCTTAAAAAGAACCATCAGTTAAAGTTTTGCGACGGAGTCCTGCCGGCGAAGCCCACGCTTCGGTATTAGGATTCTAGGAGAATATCCCAGAAGATCACGGGAGATTTCCTCAGCACCGGCGGAGCCCTGCCCGATTCAGAGCGCGCAGCCGGAAATCGTCAAAAGAGGTACGGCCTTATGCATTGGGTTAATAAATGCAAACATTTACTGCTTTCTATTTATTTCCTATTATGACTAGTTTATTAATAATGAGTTATGAATACTAAATTGCATAATATTTATCAGATCTTGGGATATGGTTATTATCCGATATTCGGACCGTTATACGGATAACAAGTTTTTCCGCTTTAAAATAATTTTTTAAATGTTACCCGGACGGATCAGAGGTATAAATCGAGATAATTATATGGAATCCGAGACGTGATTTCCAACAATTGGTATCAGAGCCATAGTTCAAGGATAAATAATTACGTAATTTAATTAATGGGTTAAAAAAACAAATTATTTGATGAATAAATTAATAATTAAAATTGAAATTTATTTCTAGATATTTTAATATTAATTTAATTAATTCCCGACCCGAAAGAATCGGACCGGAAAAATGGGCGGGCTGCTAGGCGCAGCCCAGGCCGCGGCAAGGGTTGACCAGGGACTGCCGCTGCAGCCCCAGGGTCAAAACCCTAGTCGCCACAGGCCAGGCCCGTAGCGAAGCCCACGCCAGGGCGAGGCCCAGGGCGAGACCCTTGCGGGTTGCCCTGGCGCGCAGCGCCTGGGCCTCGCGCTCTGGCCTGCGGCCCACGCTGCCTGGCAGCGGAATGGGCCTGCGGGCCCAGCGCGAGGTGGGCGCTGCCCTGGCCTCTTCGGCTGGTTGGGCATGGCTTCTCCTAGGGACGTGGGCCCGGGCTTAGGCCCGGAGGGCCCACGTACATAATTTTTAATTATGGGTCGGAATTTATTCCGACCCGGATCCCTAGAAATAATTAATTATATTCATTATAGATATAATTTATTATAACCTATTTTCATAACCCTTAAACATAGTGTCTATGTTTGGATCATTATTAATATGTCATATTTAGGATAGATATAAATAATAAAGAGTAAATGTAAATGTGTTTATTATGAGTCGGAAAAATTTCAATCGTACAATCTTGCCTAAGGAAGAGGGAATCAAAAGTGGGGCCGGTTCACCATCCACTTCTGGGTGACCGGTTAGGACCCCTCCCATCGACCTGGAGAGCGTACGAATTGATCTATCACTACCGACAAAATAATGAACACAATAAAGGGGCTTATTTGATTACGTGTCGTAATAAATAAATCCAAAATATAAACCTTTAATGTGTCATTAATAGTTTATATATTAAGTTTTTATAACTTAGTAAAAGAAAGAAAATGTTATCTCCTAAAAACAATGGCAAGTATAGAATACATCAAAGGTCTCCATTATTACTAACACAAGGTCTGCTGACCACACCGCCTCGAGTCACCCTAGTGTGTCCATTCCCTAAGGAAGGTGTGCTTGTGGAAGGTTTGACAACGTGATAGTTCCAAAAGAATATGGGGACGGAGGAATCTTGGAAATGGACCGCGAGTCACCCTAGTGTGACCATTCCCTAAGGACGACGTTTCCAAGAGGATCCCGAGAACCGAAAATAATTTACGCTTGCACGGAAGTTGGTGCTTCCTGACCGTCTATGGTGATAGTTAATAATCATAAAGAACTTGGTGGTTCTTGTTATGGATATTTATTAAGTTTATGACTAAAACTTAGTTTAACCAAACTACACGGTTGATACCGCGAGTCACCCTAGAGTGACCATGCCACTAAGGACGGCAACGACGTGTACAGTCGGTTAAATTATCACGAAATAGTTAAAGAGTTTTATTTAACGTTTTACCCAGAACATGTTTGCATCATGTAACTATTTCAAATAGAATATTTTCTAAAACATTCTACCTATAAT
This sequence comes from Parietaria judaica, assembly GCA_954871525.1. Lineage (NCBI taxonomy): Eukaryota > Viridiplantae > Streptophyta > Magnoliopsida > Rosales > Urticaceae > Parietaria > Parietaria judaica. The sequence continues at coordinate 10,350,982 of OX940865.1, read as the reverse complement.
AAAGTTTAATAAGTTTCTTTTTCAATGCCAGTTAAAATGTCCAATCCTATCATGTCACTGCTTTCGAACAACACTCTCACCGGAAGTAACTTTCCAAAATGGAAGAGCAACATTAACATTGTCTTGATCAGTGAAAACATACGTTTTGTTCTCACTGATGAATGTCCCCCTTCACCGGCTGCTAACAGCGCCAAAGGTGTAAAGGAACTCTATGACTCTTGGATTCATGCAAACAATCGTGCTAAGGCATATATGCTGGCTAGCATGACTGATTCACTGAGAGTCAAGCTAGAGGAAAAGGACGCTGCTTATGATATCATGGAATCTCTCCAAGGTATGTTTGGAAAGCAGTCTGAGCAAGCTCAACATGAAGCGACTCGTCGCTACATGAATGCCAAAATGAAACCAGGGACATATGTTCGTGACCATGTCATGAGTATGACCAATTGGTTCAATGAGGCTGAGCTGCATGGGGCCGTGGTGGATGAGAAATCTCAGATCAGCATCATTCTTAACACGCTGTCACCTGAGTTCGTTCCATTCACCAGCAACTACATTATGAACAAACTTAAATATGGTTTGACACAGTTGATTAATGAGTTGCAAACCTTTGAGGACATCTCGGGTTTGGTCAAGAAGAAATCGGAATTGAACGTAATGTTCAAGAAAGGTTCTTCTTCCAAAAACTCGATGATGAAGAAAAGGCCCGGTCCTAAAAAGAAATGGGGGAAGAATTTCCAGCCAAAGACGGAAAGCAAGAAAGCTGCTCAGAAAGGAAAATGCTTCCTTTGTAAGGAAACGGGACATTGGAAAAGAGATTGTCCCAAGTTCCAAAACGAAAAGAAGAATGAAACCGGTGAGTGTCTCACCTGATAAGTTACTTATCACACATTTGTTTTAGAAAGTCTTTTCTCCAAAGATCTAAAACTGAAACATGTGACATTCTTTGTTTTTCAGGAGCAGCTAAGGAGTGATTGCCGGAAGTCGTCCGAGAGTCTCGGAGATACATTTTTGGCGAAATAAAGAAACTCTTTTTTTTTTTTTTTTTTTTACTCATTTGTTTATTGTAAGGATCTCATGAAAGGTGATTTGAAAACCTTTCATTTTTTATTTTTCAGTAAAATTTATCTTTGATCCCATGCAAGTTTGAGTAAAGATCTGAGTTCTTTTGTCAAAAGGGGTTGATCACTTTGATGACAAACCCTTTTAAGGAAATTAAAGACAAATGTAAGATTGATTGTTGAACCAAGTGACATGATGTCACAAGTGTAAGATAACAGTGTCTGTTATCTAAAAGAGTGCGGAAACCACGGTCCCAAATCAGAACCAAGGGGTACTCAGACGTAGTGGGAGGTTCAAAAGACCTGTTGAGCGCTACGAGCACACCCAGTTGGAATTTCACCTAGCTGTCACAGACACTAGTGTTGAAGATCCCATAGGCTACAAACAAGCTATGGAGGATCCTGATAAGGGAGAATGGCAGGAAGCCATGAACCAAGAAAATAGAATCAATGGATTCTAATGAAGTCTGGGAGCTTGTAGACTTACCGGATGGTTTCAAAACCATTGGCTGTAAGTGGGTATACAAGTGAAAGAGAGGAGTGGACGGGAAGGTTGAAACCTTCAAGGCTAGACTAGTGGCAAAGGGTTTTACCCAGAGGGAAGGCATTGATTTCGATGAGACCTTCGCTCCAGTCGCTAAGTACAAGTCCATCCGGATTCTCATGGCCATAGCCTGTAGTCTCAATTATGAGATTTGGCAGATGGACGTCAAAACCGCATTCCTGAACTGGTACATTGACGAAAACATCTATATGGACCAACCAGAAGGGTTCGTGCAACAGGGTCAAGAAGGGAAAGTTTGTAGATTACTTAAATCCATCTATGGATTGAAGAAAGCTTCCAGATCCTGGAATCTGAGGTTCGATGAAACCATCAAAACCTATGAATTCATTCAAAATGTCACTGAGGCCTGCATCTATAAACTCAATGACGAAACCGTGGAAATTTTTCTTGTTCTGTACGTCGACGATATTCTTCTCATTGGAAACAGTGTGAAGAAGCTATCGGACGTAAAAGCGTGGCTATCTACGCAATTCCAAATGAAGGACATGGGAGAAGCCAGTTATGTTCTTGGGATCCGTATTTTCAGGGATCGCAACAACATGCTTCTGGCCTTATCGCAAGCAACTTACATTGATAAGGTGCTTGAACGTTTTGCAATGGCAAACTCCAAGGGAGGTAATTTACCGACCAGACATGGAGTGTTCCTTAGCAGGAAACAATGCCCAACTTCTCCGGAAGAGCAAGATGTGATGAGGAGGATACCTTATGCTTCAGCAGTGGGAAGTCTGATGTACGCTATGCAGTGTATTAGGCCAGACATCTGTTACGCTGTGGGAATTGTTAGCAGATACCAATCCAACCCTGGTATGGCTCACTGGACAGCAGTGAAGAACATTCTCAAGTATCTTCGGAGAACGAGAAACTATATGTTAGTGTTTTCAGGATCAGAACTGAATCCACTAGGATACACTGATTCAGACTTTATGTCTGATAGAGACGCGAGAAAATCGACGTCAGGAGCAGTGTACACCCTTGCTGGTGGAGCGATATTCTGGAGAAGCGTAAAGCAATCCTGTATCGCAGATTCCACCATGGAAGCTGAATACGTGGCCGCTTGTGAGGCTGCCAAAGAATCAGTTTGGCTCAAGAATTTCTACATAGAACTGGGAGTTGTTCCAGATGTAGATGGGCCCCAAACACTATACTGTGACAACAGTGGTGCGGTGGCAAATTCTAAAGAGCCCAGAGACCATAACAAGGCAAAACATATAGAACGCAAATACCATCTCATAAGAGAAATAGTGCGTCGTGGCGACGTAAGGGTTGTAAAAATAGCCTCGGAAGACAATCTGGCTGATCCATTCACCAAGACGTTGCCAGAGAAAATATGCAGGAGGCATCTTGAAAGTATGGGTCTGAGAGACATGGGTCATCTTCTTTAAGTACAAGTGGGAGATTGTTGGACATGTGTGTCCTTAAACAAGATATTTTATCCCTTTGTAAAAGATTATGACAAGTCGTTGAATAAAAATGATGCTTATTATGATAATCTTATTATAGTTTCTGGTAGAGTAAAATAGAATGTTTGATTCCTTAGTTCATGAAGGATGCAATTATGTTATTATTATCACAACAGAGTCAATGTGAGGAAGAATTAATAATCATAATGAATGTTCTTAAAATGTCCGTGACCTGATCAACTGGGTGGGAGCCCATTAATCGTATAAGGTCATTAATGTGACTAAGTGATAATCCTATTCTGGATTTTGTGTGTGTTACACTCACTAGAAGTGCATTAAGTATGAAGTGTCTTCATACTGGACTGTACCTGACTTAAACTCTGGAAGTTATCATATAAGACCGTCACTGATAACTTGGAGTTGAGTCACTAGTAGATGATCAAATGGATATTCGATCTAAGTCCTGAGTGATCTTGAGTCCAAGCTGTTGACTTGATTGTTCTTTGATTTAACCGTTAAAGAATACGAAATATTACCGTTGTTCCCAACACTATTATTTTGGGAACATGAAAGTCAGCAGTAAGGGTAGCTTGGTCATAGACATGGGCATCACACAGCTCTCTTTAGAGTGATGATGATTCCCTTGATTGTCGGTGGTGAGAAGTGAGAGATACCCATGCGCAACTTATGAATCGAAACCATAAGTGGGTTACTCATGATATTACTGACTGAGTCAAGGATGAAAATACAATGAGGGGCATAACGGTAAAAACCGCCTGCTCATTTATGAATCATCAAGTGAATGATCAATAACCCGAATTTGATTGTATCAATGGACACCCTGCTATTATAAAGGGAATAATATATACCGTATCACTAAAGAGTGCAGCCTCGGGTCTATAGTGGAATCACTTCGAGGTTTGACGAACAACTAGCAGTTCGTTGGAGCTTAAGTGATACGGGTCCATGGTCCCCAGGATAGCTCCGTAACGGATGATACGTACGTGATTAAAATACATTCTGGATAATGTTTAATCATTTGGCTTGACTTATAAAACTGAAAGGTCTGTGTCAGACATCAGATAGTTTTATCGTTGGCGTGGCAAAAGTATCATATTTTGGTACACGAAATTAACTGACAAAAGGAAAGTTAGAATTTAGATTTTCTATCAGCACCATTTAAATTCTAAGCAGCTTTGCTTTTTGAACCAAGTCATTTCGACTTACGGTAAGTGATTTATGGATTTTCTAAGTTTGTGATCGGTTCGATAAACTTTGAAATTAAATCACATGTCACGAATTTAAATGATGGTGTGGCACCATGACATTTTTATGTGTGATATTGAGATCAGGATTTATTAATATAATTTAATTATTTGGATTTAATTATTAATATCTTATTAATAATTAATTAATAATTAATAGATTTATATTAATAAATGAAAATATATATTTATATATATTAATATGTGTGAATTCGAATTAGGGTTTGTTATATGAAACCCTAGTTAAAATTCGAATGGCATGATTCGGAATTTCTATATTTGCGGCATAAGTACCAAATGTTTTGGTATTTTGGCAAATCCCTAAAATCAATATTATCCATTGGATCGGTTATGATTTAGTATCAACCGTTGGATTAGGATATTGATAAATTCGAAGTTAATGACTTGGTGACCAAGTTCTATTTTTCGAATTTGATTAATTAATTATATCCGTTAGATCGGTCTAAGATTTAATCTTTACCGTCGGATTGAAAATTGATTAATTATATATATATATATATCTATATATATTTGAATTATGTTTAAGGATAAATTCAAAAAAATGTTTTTAATAAATCTATTTATCCTAAACTTATTTGATCCATTAGATCGGTTTTAAGAATCATCTCAACCGTTGGATCTAGATAATAATGATTCGAATTTTATATATATATATATATATATATATATTATAATTCGAATTTTATGATGATAAGAAGATAAGATTGGATTTTTGATTTATTTAAATCTTTCTTATTTAATTAAATCCCTAATTAATTATATCCATTTGATTTAGATGAGATTAAATCTGGACCATTGGATTAAGATAATTAATTATATTTAATTAATGAAATTCGAATTTAGGGATGGAATATCTCCAATTCGGTTACAGTTTTGAGCCTATAAATATGAGGCTCATTCTACACATTTTTCACACCTTTCCCCAGAGAAAAAATCGAATTCTCCCTCTTCCTCAGGGTCTGCGAATTTTCTCTCTGATCTCTTTCTTCTGGTTCGGCTTAGGAGACTATTTCTCCGGAAGCTTAAAAAGAACCATCAGTTAAAGTTTTGCGACGGAGTCCTGCCGGCGAAGCCCACGCTTCGGTACGAGGATTCTAGGAGAATATCCCGGAAGATCACGGGAGATTCCCTCAGCACTGGCGGAGCCCTGCCCGGTTCAGAGCGCGCAGCCGGAAATCGTCAAAAGAGGTACGGCCTTATGCATTGGGTTAATAAATGCAAACATTTACTGCTTTCTATTTATTTCCTATTATGACTAGTTTATTAATAATGAGTTATGAATATTAAATTGCATAATATTTATCAGATCTTGGGATATGGTTATTATCCGATATTCGGACCGTTATCAGATAACAAGTTTTTCCGCTTTAAAATAATTTTTTAAATGTTACCCGGACGGTTCGGAGGTATAAATCGAGATAATTATATGGAATCCAAGACGTGATTTCCAACAATTATAGCAATTTCCTGTTAAAAACATATGGCTATAAAACTGTCTCAAGGAGACCAACATCCAGATTCAAATACATCATCTCAAGGAGACCAAAAATTTCACTTCCATTAATATGTTTATTTTTTATTTTTTGATAGTTGATACTGAAGTGTCCAAACAAGTAAGATCCACTAACAAAACCCCTAAAAGGTTATACTAATTACAGGTAAATATACATAACATCAACCAAAAATAAATAATAATAAAAAAAAACCCAATATTCATATCAGCTGAATAAGTGAGAGAAAGTGTGTACCGAGAAAGCCGAGAGCACCGAGACCCAAGAACGCCAAGAATTTCGAGAATACCGAGAGACACCGAGGATGTCGAGAACCACCGAAACCGAAGGTCGCCGAGAATGCCGAGAACAACGAAATCGAAAGACACCGAGAATGCCGATATCAAAGGACGCTGAGAAGACCGAAGCGGAACGACGCCGATAATGCCGAGACCACTGAGACCGAAGGATGTCGAGAGCAAAGCATGCCGAGAATGCCGAGAACACCGAGACCGAAAGACGCCGAGAACGCCAAAATCGACCGATGCCGAGAATGTCAAAACCAAAAGATGAAGAAAAGTGCTTGTCGGATTCTTGGAAAGTAGTGTGGAAAAATGCCCTACTTACACAGAGAAGAGGAGGAAGAAGGGGGAAAAGGAGACGAACAATAACTTTGTTTGTTTGTTTGTTTTTTTAAATCTCAGCGTACGCACGTGCGCATGGTGAGACGTGCGTGTTATGAGGCAAGTCAACAACCAAATTTGCAGAAGAGCCACCCGATGTGATGATGGGAAAGATCAACCCCGATGCGCCACCCAATCGACTTCACTCATGCCCACCCAATCGACTTCACTCATGCCCGCATGCAGTGGCGAAGCCAGCATTTTGAACTGGAGAGGGCACTATTTTATGAAGGAAATTTTTTGAAAAAATAATATAAAATTAAATAACTTAAAATATAATATTAATAACTCAAAATCTCAATATCACGTGATATTTCCTAAATAAAATCTGAATCTGAAATTTTAGAGAGAGAAAATATCTAAAAATATTTCCTAAAAAGCACAAGAAATTACTCAATTATATTAGTCCCGCTCCTGTAAATCTATAAAAAGAGTAAAAGAAAATTACTGATAGGATATTAATACTTCATGAAGAATTAACAGAGATTAAATATATCACAATTTCATTATAAACTCTCTGTTTTTAATCATCTTAATCTGTTTTCAATCCTTTTTATCATCATCAAAATAATACAAAAGCAGTGAAAAAAATCAAATAAAACCATAATTCATAATCAAATAAAAACATAATTAAGAGAGTCAGAGTTACACATAGTTCATCCTTTTTATGAGAGAGATAAGAGCACTCTGACTTTGATTTTTGAAGTCAGCTCGTCCTGTTTTATAGAGATAGGCTATGTATATATCTCTTAATAATATATGAATCACGAGTATCGTAAACTAATTCAATACACAAGCATCGGTCAATTATCATGAACAAGCTTCAAGCTTAGACGTGTGGATGTGGTGTAAATAAAGTTCAAAAATCAGAAGTTCTCAAACACTCGATCAAACGAGATTCAAAAAGAGAAAAATCAAGAACTCAAAATTGTAAAATCAGAATATGGAGCACAATATATGATGAATTGACGACGAATTTTTTCAACACCGGGAGAATGATAACGTAAATCGTAGACCAGAAGATCGAGTACTAACCGCAAAAATTCCATCATTTACTATGCTGCAAGCTTCTATTTATTTATTTATTTATTTATTTCCATTTACTCATTTATTTACTTTCTGTCATTAGCATTGTCTGTTTCCGATTTATCTTCAGCTATGCGTTGATTCTCGTTTTTATTTTGGGAAGAAAAGATTCATCATAATGTCTTGTTTTGTTTTGTAATTGCTTAATGATAATGAAAAAAAAAAAACTAGAACTTTTGTGTACTTTTCAAATTCTTGAGAGAATACGATTTTGATGCTCCGAGTCTATAATTCATGTGCAAATCAATAGGTGAAAGAAGGTTCTTCAATCAAGTATTTGTGCATTGATTCAACGATCTTAATTCAACTATTCCGATCATTTTATTTATCTAGAATTACATAACTTCAAAGCAATAATGTCAATATAAAAACTCATCTAGCTAATCAACCAAACAGTTTATCTACACAACTAATCCAATATGCCATATCATGTAATAATCATGTAGGCAAAACTTAAAATAAATTTAATCATGGAGTTGTAACACTACGTATAAGAGTAAATTGTACAACAATAAAATATTCGAGTCTAATAAGCCCCCTTTTTTTTTTTAATTACACATTTCGACAGATTTTCGTGAAAAAACCGTCAAATTTAACAGTTTCCCACAAAATTTTGTCAAACTTCTCAGTTTTCTAAGATTTTTTATTTCAGGCTCTTCCATATTTCCGTGTTTTATTTATTGATTATTATGTAATATGTTATGTATTTATTTGTTGCAGATAAATAAATTTATCCTGCCCACTCGTGGATCAATATTTACTATTTCGAACAAACTGTGCATACTTGTGGATGTAAAATCAATTCATTTTTTTCTTTCTGAAAGAACTCAATTCATTAATTTAACATACTATAATGTCAACTTGCAAAATGAAGTTTATTTTTTTTGCGTCACTTTAATAAGGTGACACTCTCACAGCCACTCCATATAATAATAGTACACACATTTAATGGCGCTATGAATCGATATAACTTGACATTATGATAACAGATTCTGTTCAAGTTTTAAATTAGGTAATCTAAACCTTTAAATTCAATTTAATAGCTTTTATGAATAAATAAAGGAAAAGTTGCTGCTCTGCACTCATATATTTGAGTCCAAAAAATCATCCCTAACGTTAAAAAAAATGCACCAAACATAAACTTTTTGTCTTTTTATTCGTTATAATTCTATGTACATGTATATGTTGTAATGAACTTGATTTTTTTTTATTACAATTAAAAATATATTTCTTGGTAATATTACACGCAGAAACTTCATAAAATAACTCTTAATACACTACCTATTCTATTATTGACTTCAAACTTTCATAATTCTCAAAACAACATTTTCAAATTTCATGTACAACAAAAAAATCATTACTATGTCTATTGACTAGTCAAAATGTAGTTTCTTAATGAGATAAAACATCAATATATAAGTATAGCCTCGCAATATGTAGTATTAAATTATAAATTCACTCAAAATACACTGTTTCATAGAAATACAACTACACAACTTTATATTCTCTAAAAAAAAAAACTACACAATTTTGTAATCAATTGTACAATAAACGGGGTATTTATTATATTCGCCAAATTTCTTTAATATTAACAAATTTTTTTCTTAACTTTATGGATCACTGCTCCAGAATTTTTCAACATCAGTGTTTATAATCGCTGATTTTGGACTCGGAGATTAAAGTGCAAGAAATGTTCAAACTCGAGTATTTTTGCCCCAAGTTTTCGATAAATAACAAAGGGATGCAGAGGCGTTGAGATCTACGAAATCTAATTCAAACATTCATACGGAAAGCACAACACAATTAAACAAGAAAAGCACAAAATGTTTTCCTAAATACAACACACACAAACTACTCCAAGAACGAGTCCATTACGTCTGTGTACATGCCGGGCCCGGAGCCCCAGTACTCGGCCACGGAGGTCGACGAGGACGACGATGCCATCCTCGCAGGCAAAGTGAAGCTGCGCTTGAACTTCCCGTCGTCAGCGCCCGCCAAGCTCAGACACTCCTCAGCGCGGTCCGGCTTGTTCCCAAGCCCGTCGGGGTTGAACAGGTGTTTCGCATCCTCTGACCGCCCCGTCAGCGAGTTGAAGATGGACAGACCGCTCGGCCACTTAAGGTCGGCCTCGTGCTCCGGCGCATCGCCCGCCTCCGATGCGCGGGGCAGCAGGAACATGTGGATGTCGTCCGCGAGCCTCTGGGTGGGGAAATTCGGCTGCGGGACGGCAGAGTTGGGAGGCCGCTGCGGCGCCCAGTTGAAGAGCGGGGGCGGGCGGCGGAGGGGGGCAGCGGAGGGCTGCTTGAGGGGGAGCGGGGCGGACGAAGCCCCGCTGCGGGCGGAGGAGAAGAGCTGGGAGAGGTAGAAGCCGGACTGGCAGCCGAGAGATTCGAATGTATGCCTCATTCTCAACACGAAGTGGAGATCCTCCGGAATCTGGTTCCCCATTTCACCCTCTCATATTAGTTTAACTTATTTTCAACGATTATCAACCATTAAAGATGAAACGAAGGGACGCACGATTTTGCAGGAGCCGAGCTGAAGAAGGCCGTGGCCGGCCTGGATAACGGCGATCGTCTGCGGGTAACAAGAGACGCTGATTCAAAGACATAATACGAGAAGAAACATCATTGTCGTTTCTAACCTGAATTCCTGACTCGAACTGGTCTGTCCACTCCGGAGGAAGCTGCGTCACAAAAACCAGTCATCTTCAAGCCACGACTCACTAAACGAAAGATGATAGATACACATACACATATACATACAGCATCGAACGAGCTCTGCCAGTAGTTGGAGATGTTGGGTTCACATTCCGTGGGCTCTTTGAACACCCACTTGTGACACTTATCCGAAGCCACTTTCCCCATCAACCTGATAATCCATATCCAATGCTCAGAGACAAGAGAGCAACGCCAGAATTACTACAATACCCTCGGTTCACCAAAACAAACACCTACCCAGTACCCACCCTTCTCCGTAATTATAGAGCTGAATCGACATTCTGCTGAACGCCTTCCTCACCGGATCTTCCGCGCACTCCGGCGCTCGTCCCCCGCAAAACCCGTCTTCCCACATCAACATCCTTAATTACACACACACAAAAAAACTTGTTAAACGAATAATTAGACCATTAACGAAGAGCGTTGACTTACAAGCTGCCATTGTCGTCCCCGAGCTTGCAGCCATTGCCACCTCTGACCCTTCTGAGAAGACAAAGACGGAAAGGCGATGAATAAAGAGAAGAAGAAGAGCCCTTTTAAGGAAACATTGGAGAGAGAGAGAGAGGAGATGATACGGGCGAGGGCGAATGGTCCAGAAGACAGAGTAAGTCCAGTGAGTGGAGAGACAGACGGCTCGCAGGGCCTCGTGAAGGGCCATCATCCCCACTGCCTCCTTGCTTCCTCCTGAGCCCACCATATCTGTGTCTGCAATTCGGAAGAGTCTCTTGTTAGAGTGGACAAAAGGGACACTCTTTCTTCTCCATCCACAACTATCTCACGACTCCATCATGCCCATTTTCTCTCCTCAAACAAAGCTTAATACTTTCTCTCTCTATGCGGAAGCAGGGTTTTGTTTGTTGTTGCTTTATCTCTCTTACACTTTTCAGATTTGGCAAAGCAGAAAAACACTCCGTGTCTGGCTGGCTGGCCTCGTAAATTACCATTTCACCCCTACTACTACTGTTATACGGTCAAGATTTGGAAGGTGTCCCATCGAGCGTCAAAAATGACTACTTACCTTTCCAAGCAAATTTTGTAACGCAATATGTGAATTCTGAAGTATGATATATGAATTATCGTCCACAAAATTTTGTCACACACTAATCTAATATTTATTATGAAATTTGATTTGTGAGTTAAACTCTTCTTTCACATTAATTTGCCAATTTTCTAATTTGATCATGAAAACTTATTTGACAGTTGTTGGTGTACGATTCTGTTCTATTTCTATATAGACGACTTGGTATTATACAGAATGATGTTATATTTTTTTTCTTCTAATTTACGATTTAGTTATTCTATAATTAACATCAATTAGTTTAGAATTAACAGCTTTTAATTAAATTATGAACACGTCATGTTTAATTCATAGATCGAGTTATATCGGTTCGATTAATAGGCTCAAGCCACGCTAAACCCAATCCAAGGAGACAATTCGGCCTACTAAGGTGCAACTAATTCCGGCTTTGAACTCGTAAATATCCATGTCAAATTGTGTTTGAACTTAGTCTCGTTACAATTTCAAAAAAATATTCGGTAAACATGTTACCCATCGGCATACTCGTCAAATGAAAGTTGCAGTTTTTTATTTTTATTTTATCGATAACAATATTTAAAACATCGCTTTATATTACATATTTAATAAAAATGTTTGTAAATGAGGACTCTTTATTTAAACTATGGAATCATAATTTTCATGTGGAGGATATCAAATAAGGCGGATTCGAAAGAGTTGTAGGTCAAGATGCGCTAGACGATAAAAGGACTCTCATTCACAAACACAATTGTTAAAGCGTGATGATTACATATAAAGTTTAGAGATTTTATGGCTAACGATTTATCGAACCATTATTCATGATGTTTCCGTTTAAGCATGATTGTCTTTAGTTGTACCATTATGTAGGACTTATGATTTACGTAATTATATTTTTGCACTCTTAATGTAATCATATTTAATTTCAGTAATGTGTTTAAAATATGATTAAAAAAACAAAATCATGGACAAAACAGTTATTCGAAATTTTTCATTATTATTTGAATAATAAATAAAAATCTAGAGGAAACAATTATTTGAAAACAAGTGCAAATAAATTATACACTACAATCTAAAAAATTCGGACCAAACAAAACAGAAAATACATTGACTTAACTACCAAACAACATTTTTTTTTCTAAAATTAAAATAATTTAATTTCTAAAAAAATTAAAAATATATTAAATGCCACGTGAAATTCCATGTGGCGATCATATAATGTGGCATTCATCTGACTGCCATGTGGGCAATTGACTAACCATGTTAAGAAATGGATGGAAAAAAAAAGTTAGTCAGCTTAGTTAGAACGACGTTAGACACTTTTGTTGTTATTGTTTAGCGTTTATGAGTTCATGCTCTTCAGTGATTACACTAGGCCTGAAACTGGAGAAGATATCCGGGTTTTTTGGACTATCCGATATCCGGAGCCGGAATCCGGATAGTTATAAATCACTATCTGAATCCGGATCCGTAATTTTGGATACATGTTTTTCAATACTCGGGTTAAGGATCCGATTCCGGTTTTAGTTTTTTTCTTTAAATAAAAAATTACATAGAACGTACATTCTCTCAAGTGGATGAATAACGCTTATGGTGAAACTACTATAAAAGTGAAATGTGAACTTCAGAACCCTAAAAAATTAAAGGAAAAATAAAATAAAATAAAAACTAAATCAGGTTTAAAAACCGAATACGGGATATCCAGATTTTAAAATAATAAAATCCGGTATCCAAATTCGGAATTCGGATTTGGATTCGGATTCATATTTAGATTTTAAAATCGGATACGGATTTTTATCCGGTTTCCTAGTTTTATTGCAAGCCTAGATTACACTATACGTTAAATATGTACGCCACTATTTTTCCTAAATAAATATGATTATTTGTAATTATTTTTATGTTTTAAGTTATCAAAGTTTGTAGTTTTTTCTTTTCACTTTTGGCTTTTCTACAATAGTGAAACTCAACAATTTTTAATATATTAAGTCTTACTCTTACGTTTTAATGTTTATTCACTAACAGCAACGCAGTTTAACCATAAGTAGTATCAAATTGTTAGCTTTCTCATTTATTTACGTATCTTAATTTAGCCTTTTAATAATCCCTATGATGTAAATATGTATAAAGTCTTGAAGATCATACCCAACTACTTGATTCAATTTCAGCATCATTTCTCACTTTCCTAGCATTAGGCTAAAATAATTATATGCCTATTATTGCATGTTTTCATTATGTTTGTGGAAATTGAGTGAACGCAAAAGCAAAAGGAGTCGAGATAAAAAGTAGCATAAAAAGGAAACAAAAGTTCTTTTAAGAGGTAGTGAAATCGGCAAAATCAAATTTTCTTTTTGGCTGTATTCATATATAGTTGACCATAGATTAAGATGTGCAATATTTGAGATACATTATTGCTATAAGAGAAAATCTTTTCATATATAAACATAAAGTGGCACACTTTTCCAATCCAAGAATTGCAAATTCCTGATAATTAAGTTATAAAATAGTAAAATTAATTTTTTCAACTTGCCTCAAATGTGAATTTTTTATTTTGTTTTTTTGTTTTTTAATGAAGGTGTCACTATCAATCAAGGTTATAATGAACTATCGCATTATTACACATATTTAGTGTAAGAACATGTGATATTATTGGTCAAGTTTACAATATGTAAAGACTAAAGAGGGTATGCATTTGCATCTCATGGGTTTAAACTCATAACTTCTTAGAGAAGTATGTAGTAGAGTTACAACTAGGACAATCAAATTTGTTTCCGAATTTTTTAATTCAGTGGCGGATATATATTTTACATGTAGTGTCATCTTGTAACTAATACACATTTTAAGCAAAAGTTTACATGTATTGTATTCTGTATTTGTTCTTTGTAAGTTTATTTCTATTTTTGTAAATTAGTAGTTTACTTTAATTAGATGGACGTTCCAAATTCTTTTTTTTTTTAAATACTTTTTTAAAAAATGCAAGATTTACTTCTAATTTCTAATTTTCTATAACAATGATAAACATTTTTTTTTTCGTGAGTTATGTGAAAGTAAACGAATCTTAACATGGATAAAATGACAACGACCATTAAAAATATTAAAAAAAGAGTAAATTGCGGCAATAATGCACAACTTTTAGTTAACAGGGGTTTTAGGTCCCCAACCTTTTAAAGTGTTGGCAAAAATGCACAACCTGCGTTGACCGTGAAATTTGTTGGTCCTTCTGGTAAGGATGTTAACTGTGTTGATGTGGCATCGTATTATTGTCAAATGCATAGCCATTTGGGCAGGAGATGGCAAGTTTAACATTAATTAACATAACCTAAACTGCGGTATATACCGCAATTTACCATATTAGGTTATGTTAATTAATGTTATACTTGACACCTCATGTCCAGTTGAATATCCATTTGGCAATAACAAGATGCCATATCAACACAAGTTAACATCATTTACAAATGAACCAACGGATTTCACGGTCAACGTACGTTGTGTATTTTTGCCAACACTTGAAAAGGTTGGGACCTAAAACCCTCGTTGACCAAAAGTTGTGCATTATTACCGCAATTTACCCTTAAAAGAATTACTCTACGTTAACTTGTCAATGTGAGACGTTCATCAATAATATCTTGTTCGAATCCGAATAAATATCGTTCTAACTAAAATATAACATTAACACATTACACTTTGAAAAGAAAATGCTTTGTTTTGTGAGCAATTGAACAATTGTTTTCCACTTTTTCAGTGAAAACTTTGGGGGAAAATGATGTTACGTGCATCTTTTTAGACATATAAAAATTGGACTTTATTGGCAAAAGTCAAAGCCCATTAGTGAAATTCAAAGCCCACCGAAGAAGTCAAAGGCCCAAGACCCAATGCATTTGGCGTGGCCCGGATCCATAAAGAGGAAGAAGACAAAGCCCTTTATCGAAAAGGCACCTCCTGGCGAGGTCTTCCGACGAGCCTCCTGACGAGGTCCCCCGACAAGCCTCCCGACGAGTTCCCCTGACGAGCATTTCGACGAGCTACTTCGCTATCAGTATTGACGAAGGAATAACTCATAATAATTGCACACAAAGAGGAGATTCGAGCTTACGAAAGTCATCGGGAAGTCCTCTAGATTCCCTCGGATTCAACGTACAAGCTTGCGGACACCCGAAAGACGCTACAGACGAGCTATATAGCAACCGACGAGCACCTCGCCACGACAAGGAATCGCGGCAAGGCTCCCCAAACAAGGCTAGGAATTTTCCTTCCTTAGTCATTAAGGAAGGATATTCTCCATTAATTCCCTTGATTTAAGGAGAAGTGGTTATCTCATTTGCCTATAAATAGGGTCATTCTCCTCATTTCCACACATTCTCTCACAGCTTTCTCTAGAGCTTTTTTCTCTCTAGAAATTCGCCCCCTCCTGATCCTCGCTAAAGTCCGTGCTTTCGCCACCATTAAAAGGCTCGGCAAGAATGATCAAATAGAGCTGAGACTTGGTAAGGGTTAATTTAGCCAGAAAAGTTTTTCAACATAGTCATACACTTCGCCTGGTATTGTCCAGGCGTCGGCCAAGACTACCCTCGCTGGTCAAGGCCCTTGCTACACGAGCTCGCCTACACATGCGCCGTCTACTAAGACACCTTTTCCGGGAATACCCTCACCACTGGCGAAGGTTACCCCCGCACCGTCGACATCGGCATCTCCGATAAGCCAAACCACATCGCCAGTCATCTGCCCTTTACTAACCAAACACTACGTGGGACCTGATTCTTTTAAACTGACATATGTAGGCAGCCTCGCCCAACCATAAACGACGGCGTTTGGGCCCGATCTACCCTTTTCCCCAGGTCTTCCATCGTCGTAGGAGCTCGCCAAGGAAGGAAAATCAGTAAGAATCATCAAGAACGCCCCGGAGCTTCGCCAAGGCAAGGAATTCGCCTAGACGAGGAGCTCACCAAGGAAGGAAGCTCGTCATGGATCGCCAATAACAACCCGGAGGCTCACCAACGACGAAGGACTCCCTTCCAACTTTGACGATCAGCGACCGAGTCCAGCTCGGGCCCCGTACCGTGGATCAGACTGTAAGTTAAAGTCATTTTTACACATTATCATATGAATTAAATGTTTCGTGAATTATTGTACACATATTTAAAAGAAAAAAATGTTTAATAATTGTATTGTTTAATGAACCATTCAAGCAGTGTGTTTAGAGTGTTTTGTAATAATCTATCTTATTTTCTGTTTTCTCTCTTTTCGAGAGTATTGTGTACATGTAATAACTGTTTGGTGAATCTATGATGGTTATTATGTACGCTTATTATTGTATGTGACTTGCATTATGTTTTATTGTATAATATATATATATATTATTGAGTTTAAAAAATTAACTAAAAAACAAAAAAAAAGGATAATATACCAAACATATTTTCTAATTTATTTATTTTGCAAACAAAAAAATAAAAATATGTATCAAACCGTAACAACTGCACCAATTTATTACACTATAATTATAAAAATTAAATATACTTTTTTTGATTGGTTAGCATGCAGTGACGTAGCTAGACTTTTATTTTAGACGAAGTACAGATTATATTTCGATCGATCTTTTTCAGATACGTAAACAAACAAAAATTATAAACAATTATATTAAAGCGACTATTAAATATATAAATAGATAATATTTCTTTTCAAAATGTATAGAATAATTTTTTATCGAGTCAAGAAGTAAGATAAAACATGAGAAGAGTCTAATCAAATCCTCTATAATAATTTTTTGTTTAAAGTGGGTGTATGCACATGCACTCGATGATGCACATGTAACTCCGCCACTGTTAACGAGTAGGCTTTTATTATGGTAAAAAAAAATAAGCCTTTATTTTTCACATATCAGTCAACGGAATTATAATTTTCGAAAGTCGATTTATTTTTTTATTATATGATAGCAAAATTCAAGACGTAACTTTTATATCGGTAAAGAGTTTTGATATTATTTAATTGATTTGATGTTTCGTGTTGAATACATATTTTTTAGCTAATAAACAGAAGAATAATGTGTCAGTGCATGCTTACTATGCGAGTATGCGGCACAAGTTGCGCAAATGATGAAATTATTATTTATTTTTTATATAATATTTCTTCTGATTTCCTTTGAGAGAAAAAACACCAAGGATTTAGGTACTAGTTGGTGTTATATTTTTCAAAATATCTACATAAACTTTCACTTATAAATTTGTAAATTTTGACCATCAAAAAATTGAGTTACAAATTTTATCAATATTATTTATTGCGAGTAATTTTTTGTAAATCAATTTCGGCCCAAAAACATCCTCTGAAGACTCATATTTTAAAAACGATAAGCCCAAAAGATGCGAAAATAAGTTTTATTATTAAAATAAAAAGTATTTGATAAAACGCACCTTCACCGCGACGTAATGGGGCATCAAAACGCGCAACCGCGGCGCTTTAAAACGTATGAATGCATTGTCGTGCCGTCGCGCTGCGTAAAAGCATATAAAGGCGCTGTCGCGCCGCTTCAAAGCATATAAAAGCGTTGTTGCGCCGCGTCAAAGCATAAAAAGGCGCAGAATGGCTAAAATGACAATATTTATTTGCACATAGGCGCCCCCGACTAACGTAGGAGCAGCAAAGCTACCTAGAGAGAAAGTGCCGGAGGAATCCCCGACTTCCCAGAGATAAAGGCACAAAAACTAGCTAGAGAAGAGGTGCCAGAGGAATGTCTGAACATCGAACCCCGTCTCCGCTATCAACTCCCGGCTTGCCCAGGCAAGTCTAGGTACGTATCTCCCAACTTCCACTTTTAACTATGTGATGCCTTATCCCACTTGACTACAACTGGGTATGTAGGGAGCTTCGCTATATGTGATGAGGTGTGACATCATTCCATCACCCCCGGCTCTCCCAGTCATCAACTACTCTAGACCCGATCGCTGACCTACCCTACAGAGGTTCTGGTTCTCTACTATCGCCAACCCATATCCCGGGCCCGACGATTTTGTGGTAACGGGTTGGAGGATCCGGTTCCGGTCTGATGGTTAGCGGAGGGTAAGATCGTCTATCTACCTTACGGAGGTTGCGTTCTCAACGGTCACCGACCTATATCCCAAATCTTATGACTTTACGGTAACAGGTTGGAGGACCCGGTTCTGGACCGACTATAAGTGAAGGGTCTGATCCACCAGATTATGGAAGAACAGTGAATCAAGTCTCTAACTCAGAAAAGTCAACAAACAATAATAGACCCGGCCAAATATCTAACTTTAGGTCATTATATCGTTTGATCCATTTTTCGACGTTAAGATTACGTTTCGAGTTCCAATATCATAAATCTAGGATAAGAAATAGATGTAAAAATAATCCTACCAAGCCAATGAAAACTTCGAGAACCATTTCCGTAATGATCAAGTGGAGAGATTCTCCGGTTGTATTTTATTAGTAGTCAAAAGTATCCTAATAATTATACAAAAACAAAAAGGAACAAATTTTAAAATTTTATAAATTATAAAAATCTATAAGAATATTTGATTCATAATAATGTTGTAGCTTATTGGCAAGTGGAAGATATAGTAAAATTAGAGGGTAATGATGTATTCAATTCAATTACTATGACATTAGTAAAGACAATTTGTGATTTTTAAAAATTAAAATAATAATAAGGTACGAGAAAAGAAATAAAATACTCTTCGAGTTTGAAAAATGTTTTAATTATTTGAAAACAGAGAATATATCCTAACAAAATTGAGAATTAAATTCTAAATTCTAACTTTTAATTTTAAAATTTATAAAATAAATAAATAAACAGTACGTACGTTTTAAGTTCAAAGTCTTAAATTCAAGATTTTGTTTTCAGCCTCACATGACATGACCATATTTTATTTAATTTATTTTTCTATTAGCACTCGAGAGTCAAGAACCTTCTAGCTTAAATGACTAAAAATCAATAATTATCGGTGATCCAACTTTTTATGTACCTTTCTTGTCTTTTTCAAAGACCAAACAATTTAAATAAGAATCTTTGTTTGAGAGATCGAATTGAGTTGATATCTCTTGTCTTCAGATTTTTCATGATAATCTATTTTTAATAAAACGGTTTGTCGTCCATTGCACGTAGAGCTGTAAACACACAATCAAAATGAAGTGAACAACAAACTATATATAATATATCGCTATATCAAAGCAACAAATACTATTACTTTCTCGAATAGATAATTAAGAAAGGTTAGAATAATGAATGCAATATTCTTGTCGTTTTCCCTTATTTATTTGATTATCGTATTTATTGATTTATGTGAAGTGAACATCATGGTTTTTAATATGATTTTTGTAATATATTTTTTTATTAATTTTAATTTTTTGGCGATCTTTTTTTTATATATAAAAATAGTATGAAAAACCTATTTTATGTAAATTTTTTGTATAAAAAATACCTATGATGAAAGTAAAAAAATACACGCTCAATGAGAGTTTTTAAAGATATTTATACAAATGGATATTTCGTTAATAAACTTTATTTTTTTTAATAAAAATTAGGGTTAATGATGACAAAAATACTTAAGGTTTAGTCAAAGAACTCCTTAGGTACCCACAATTTAAAAATGGTGGTAAAAATACCGAAAGTCATATTTGAGGAGTTGACCACTCCAATCTCGTAACATCGTTAATTTACCTGTTAACTTTGACCACGCGGACAAACGTGGATTGCCGACAGAAAAAAAAAATTCCACGCTAACAAGCCCACATCAGCCTTGTTTACGACAAACAGCGAATTAAACTCCCAAGTAATACTATTTAATACAACTAATTGAACCATAATGATTACACTTAACAAAACATATTTTTTCACATGGCCAGAGTTAATGGGTAAGTTAATGACGTTACACGAATGAAGTGATCAACTCGCTAAATGTGACTTTGGGTATTTTTGCCACCACTTTTAAACTTTGGGTACTGAGGGATTCTTTGACCAAACTTTGGGTATTTTTTCCGTCATTAACCCTAAAAATTAACAATGACGAAACCCTGTTTTTATAAAGAGAGAATAAAAACTATGTCGTCATACTAGGAGCGCCACATTATTGTTTTTGTTTAGATGTTATACGAACTCTTTCCGTCTTTGCAAATTTTTCTAAATTTGATGATTTTTGCTGAAAATTGCTCCTGTTGATGCAGAAAAATGCTTCAATCCATTAGCGGCCCAATTGCTCGTGTTGGGCCGGGCTTAGCGTCGTCTTGTGGATCTTGGCGGAAATTCCCCTAAGTCGGGCCCCTCGTCTTGAATTGTGGGCCCAGGCTCGTGTCCCCAGGCTATACCCTCAGCCGCGCAATGGACTGGGGGGATAGACCGGGCACCGCGTATAACTGGTCCTATCAGGCGGGCCAAGAACCGAGTAGGAATTTCACCAGGGCTTCCGCTTTCGTTGGATTTTTCTCTTCCGGGACCTGACAAAATAACACCGCGGTCAGGGAGAAACGAGGGTTTTGCCCCCCCGATTCACCTCCGACGCTCAACATTAGCGGGATATTTCAGTGAATATCGGTTTTTGGAAGTCTCGAGAGAGTTTTGGTAGTGTTTGAGGCGTTTCCCAAGTGTTTGGTCGAGTGAAAATGTGTGGTGTTTTGAGGAGATCCGAGCCCCTATTTATAGGAAAAAGCCCGGATATTGTTTTGAATTTATCTCTTCATCCGGGAGGCTCCCGGGGAAAAATTATATGTTTTTCTGACTCCCCGGGATGTGGCCGATCCATTGCCGCAAGAATCGCGGCGATCGGATCAGTGACGCACCCTCACACGCGGGCGGAAGGCGGCGGACTCAGCAAACTTTGGCTCCAAGTTTTGCTGACTCAGCGTCCACGTGTCACGCTGTGGTTGGCTGAGGCGTTTCCCTCGCGCCCAGTGGCGTGCTGACACGTGGCTGGGTCAGCTTTGACCTTGTGGGCCCTGCAGAGGGGCGATGGGGCCCACCCGGAGGTCCCGGAGGGCCCTCGGAGGCCTCGGGTGGTCCCCGAGGCCGATTTTCGCAAACTTTATGTTATTTTTGGGTGTTTTGATATTTTTGGGATCATCGGGACCCTTTGTTTTTCAAAAACGGACCTCCGGTGAATATTTTGGTAAAAAATAAGTTTATTTAATAAAAAAATAATTAATTAAATAATTTTCCTTCATTAAATAACCTTTACAAAATTACCTCATAACAGCTCCTTTCTAATAGCAAGCAGATCTCGCGGGGATATGATAAATGTGGAGTTTTAAATCTCATGCATGGCTTAGTCAAAGTCAAAGCTCCTCCTAGTTAGTGTAAGTCGATCCACATATAGCTTTTATAAGTAGACAACATGAATTTATATATAGAATGCACGTGCATTATCTACCATTTATATTATTCTATTAAGCCTACCTAATTGATCAGTCATATATATAATAATAATAATAATAATAATAATAATAATAATAATCGTTTGAAGAATCTACTTGAATACTTTACTTCAGAGGTATTTAAGAGAACGAAAAGGAGACAAAAAGAATCGAACCGCACTGTGTCTGTGACTGTAGTATACATATTATATTTAATTGCAGAATAATATCTGAAAAATTATAGTTTCAATAAATATATATATATATAATATATTTATAGTTACGATTTCATTATAAATATACCTGTAATATGGAAGTTGCGGCATACCTGTCGATATCAGTATTTTAACTTTAGTTGAAACGTTAACTTATCAATCGATGGAAATTAATTTTGATACACTTTTTTTTTTAAAAGTAATTTGATTTCATTCAATCAAACAAGTTGGGGAGAAAAATCCCTCAACACCGTTGCTACAAGCCACTCCGGGCAATAAGGACACATGAGGTCCGGTACAAAAGAAGAGAGACGTCTCTTAGCCAAAGCATTGGCCACCTCGTTACATTCCCGTGGAACCCATGTCCACTCTCCGGTCCCGCCTAGTTCGCGGCCGAGCTCTCGCACCTCCGCAATAATCGGGCCTTGCAAGCCCAACGAGTCTCGTGCCTTGGTGAGGTGGGAGGCCCGCAAGCAATCCGTCTCGGCATACTCGATCTTCCACCCCCGTTCGCGGGCAAAAAGAAGCCCCCGTCGCATCGCAATGCACTCTCCGGTAAGTGCCGAATCGACATGGTCTACCAAGGAAGCCAAGACTCCCATAACCCGACCGTGGTGGTCTCGCACAACCGCGCCCACTGCTGCCCGTCCCGTCTCCCTGTCCCATGCCGCATCTACGTTGAGCTTGAGGCTCCCCGCAGCCGGCTCGGACCATGCCCTCGGTACCTCCTCCCTCGGCGAGCGGTGGTTCTCCGTCGTGTGTGCGCATCGCTTGTAACTTGTGAACCATCCGTCGACTTCTTCCACCCAAGTCTTTGAGGCCCGTACACGGTGCTCGAATAGGCGAAGGTTGCGGTCGGACCACGCCGCCCAAATAAGCCCGCAAAATAGCTCGAAGTTCGGTGTGGATAGACTCTCGAGCGCCCGGTAGCACAATTCTTGAAATGGGATCTCCCCCGTCTTTTCCACCCACCGGTGGATCGTAGATGATGCTCAAATCGCCTTGGCCCTCTCACACCCCCAAACGGCATGTAAGGCGTCCTCTGGGAGCGCCCCGCAAAAGTTGCAAAATGGTAGAACGTCTACCCCTCGGATCCGAAGTGCCCCGTTGGTCGGAAGAGCTTCCGACCACGCGCGCCACACTATGTGCTTCACTTTCGCGGGGATCGTCGTGCCCCACAAAGCTTTCCACCAATTTGGCTCCCCTTTTCCCGAGCCCGAAGGTCCGCTCCGTGCTTCCGACCTAGCTAGTCGGTAACCGGACCGCACCGAGTAGACCCCGTTGTCTTCGTGGTGCCAGACAAGCCGATCTGGACCCTTCCCCACCGGGATCCTCAAGACAGCCTCTGCATCGTAGGGGGTTAAAAGGGCCTCAACCCGAGAGAGGTCCCAATGGTCGTGGGAGACTAGATCGGCTACCCGCCACGGATACCCGTCGTCTGGAGCCTCCGAAGTGGCAAAGAAAGCCCCAGGCCGTGGGATCCAAGGTTGGCCGTGAACCCGTACGTTGCCGTCCCCAATTTGCCATCTCGTACCGCGTCTAAGCAAGTCACGTCCCCAACACAGACTCTTGCAAAGGAACGAGGGGCGTCCCCTGCAATTGAAGTCGAGGATCGAGGAGTCGGGGTAGTACTTAGCTTTTAGGATCCGCGCTAAGAGACAATCGGGATTTTGGATGATCCTCCACGAAAGCCGTGCTACAAGGGCCCGGTTGAAATCACCCATGTCCTTGAAGCCCATACCACCTTCCCCTTTCGGCTTTGCGAGAATGTCCCATCGTCGCCAATGGATCTTTCTCGACTCCTCCGATCCGCCCCACCAAAACCGAGCAGTAGTAGCGTGAAGATCTTTGATGGTGCGGACGGGGAGCCGAAAAAGACTCATGAGATAGGTAGGGATGGCTTGCACCACTGATTTGATCAAGACTTCCCTTCCCCGGCCGAGAAGAGCTTCGCTTTCCACGTCCCAAGATGCTTCTTGACCCGGCTTGTAATCTTGCTAAACACTGCACACTTGTTTTGGCCGACGTGTACCGGAAGCCCGAGATAAGACTCGAGGTCCAGAACGGCCCGCATACCAAGCACCCGTGAGATGGAACAACCATGTGCCACGGCCACATTACGTGAAAAGCTCACCATGGACTTCTCTGCGTTTACAGTTTGACCCGTCCCCTTCTCGTAGACTTTGAGAACCCCGCTAATCGCTTGGCCGCACCCCACACTCGCTTCCCCGAAGATGATGCAATCATCCGCGAAGAGAAGATGTGTCACCGACGGGGCTTCCCGCCGGCACGCGAAACCGCGTAAGAGTCCAAGTCTCTCTTGCCCCCGGATAAGCGCCGAAAGGCCTTCCGCACAAACTAGGAATAGGTACGGCGACAAAGGGCAACCTTGCCGGAGTCCGCGAGTCGGCGAGAAGTAGTTTCCGGTTCTTCCGTTTAGGACGATGGAGAAGACCGGTGTCGAAATACAATCCCGTACAACGGCTAGGATTCGCGGCCCGAACCCCATCCGATGCAACATCGCTTCCACGAACCCCCATTCTACCCGGTCGTAAGCTTTGCTCATATCGAGCTTTAAGGCCATCGCCCCTTTCTTTTGATGACGCATTTGCCGGATAGAATGAAGCAGTTCGTAGGCAATGGCAGCGTTGTCCGTAATCAAGCGTCCAGGAACAAAGGCGCTTTGAGCTTCCGAGATGACGGAGGCGAGGGCGCCCTTTATCCGATTAGCGACTACTTTGGAGACGAGTTTGAGAAGCACGTTGCACAGACTAATCGGTCGGAAGTCTTGTACTCTCCTTGGGTTCTTCACCTTAGGCAAGAGCACGATGTTGGTTGCATTCCATGCTCTCACACTCTTCCGCCCGTTAAGAACATCGAGACACTCTTCCCGAATCAGCGGCCCCACGGTCCCCCAAAATTTTTGGAAGAAAACGGCGTTGAAACCATCTGGGCCCGGCGCCTTCCGAGGGCCCATCGAGGAGAGGGCGACATTGATCTCGTCCGCGGTGAACCTCTCCTCGGTGATCTCCCGTTGCCCCGCCGAGATAGAAGCAACGTCTTCTGTCGTGATCAAGCCAAAATCTCTTTCCGAGGCACCGTTCGAAGAGTAAATGTTCGAGAAGTATTTGTCAAGCACTTCTCGAACATCCTTTTCCGATGTCACCCAATCCCCGGTCTCGTTCAAGATACCTCGGATTTGGTTTTGCGTCCTCCGACGCGTGGCACGAGCGTGGAAGTAGGCCGTGTTCCTATCCCCGCCGCGTAACCAATCGGCCCTCGCCCGTTGCTTCCAACGATAGTCTTCCACCACGAGGAGCGAATCTCGTTCTTCCTTCAAGGACCTCAAATCGGCTCTAATTTCCGGAGTAAAATCCGCTTTGTGAAGACGCTCAATCCGCTCCGAGAGCGCTTTGATTCTCTTTTCCCGATTGCCAAAGGTTGTGCTCGCCCATACGCGAAGGGCCTTTTGACACTTCCTGAGGTTTTCCGCACACCCTCTAGAGACCTGGTCGGTCCCACCCGAGCCCCACACATCACGAACCACATCGGCGCAACCGCCGTTTAAAAGCCAACTTGGCTCAAATGCCCATCTCCTCCCCATGAACGAGTTGGGATTGTGCACCAGCGAGTCCGAGCCCGTATTGATAAGAATTGCTCTATGATCCGAGCCCCAAAAGCCCAACACCTTCACATTCCCCGACGGGTACACCGACTTCCATGCCGGGTTTGCACACGCTCGATCGAGACGACTTTGGACGTTCCGTTCGCCCACTTGCATATTGCTCCAAGTGCACGGTTCACCTACAAAGCCCAAGTCGAGAAGATCACATACCTCGAGCGCGTTGGCGAAGCGATCCATGCAAGCCGTTTTCCTCCGCACCCGGCTCACGTGCTCAAACTCGAAAAGCACCTCGTTGAAATCTCCCGCGCACACCCACGGGCTTTCGTCGCCGTTATGAAGCCGTCGTAGAAGCTCCCACGAGAGGTGCCGAGAAGCTTCGATCGGGTCCCCATAGAAACCCGTGAACCTTGATGTGACCCCGAGCTCGTCTTTAACTCCCACGTCGATATACCGTTCGCCGGAGCTACGGATAACGACCTCCACCGCGTCATTCCATAGAATGTGAATTCCACCACTACGGCCCTCGGCATGAACCCCGAACCCGTTGGCCATATTACTTTGACGCTTCAATCTCTCCACCCGTGCACCGCTCAACTTCGTCTCCGAAAGAAAAACGATGTCCGGCTTCCGCTCACAAATAAGTCTTCGTAGGCGGGTCCTCGCCCCGGGATTGCATAATCCCCGGACGTTCCAACAAAGGATCTTCATTGCTCCCGGCCGGCCCGCCCTTGGCGTGCCGCCGATATCACTGGGCATAAGCCCAAAAAACCAACCCTACCACTAGAAGAGATTCCAGAGTAGCACAAAGACAAAGAATCACAAGGATTCACACCGATGAACCGGTAGAGACCAAGTCGGAGCAAGGTCTCAGTAAAGTTAATCATTCTCACTTGGAGCTTCATGAGCACCAATGAAGCAATACTGCGGGACTTAAAACCCTAACAATCTGATTTGGGCGCAGAAGCAAGCCGAAAGACAGATTCGGATTACGAACTTTAAGTCCGGCATTTTATCGAACACTTGGTCCACACAGAATTTCCCACAAGCTTTGAATCAATGCTTGAGCCAATTCAGCACAAACTCAACACAAGCTTCTCTCAGAGCTTCCATGGAAGATCCACTCGCGTAATCGATCTCGCAATCCAAGATCACACTCAAGCATTCCGATTCTCGCTGATCTGATTCCTCGTCCTTCCAATCATGGCGATTTCGAAGCCCGAGCCGGTCAAAGGCGCGGCCAAATCGGGCTCCGCGGCGAGCCCTAGCTCCGGCAAGGCTCCGGATCTGCTCGGAGGCTTCTCGCTGAAGACGCTGAAGCTGAAGACGAAGCAGCAGGAGCTCCTGATCCGAGTCTCGATCCTCTGCCTCGTCTACATCCTGGCCTTCGTCACCCGCCTCTTCAGCGTCCTCCGCTACATTCGTTTCTCATCGACTCCCAGATCCTACTATTCACAGTTATTTAGAATGGATGAAATAATTTTGATACACTTTTAACAAGAAGTATTTTCACCATCAACATTCAACAACAACAAAACTTGCCTATTCCCACTCTAAATTATAAGACTTTAGGTATTTTGATCGTTTATTTTTTTTCTTTTAATTTACAATGCCCAACACCTCATCATCTTTTACCATTGCATTTTCAAGCATGTGAGAAACAAAATTTTCATGACAAATAAATTACAATTAGATAATTGAAAACTACAAAATTAATTCAAATTTTATTCAAACATCCATAAACAATCTATCAAAATCACAGCACGCCATCAGAGAGATGTATGAGGTTGAATTCGACCTGGTTCAGCTCGTTGAGCGAAGGAGTGACCAGGAAGGCAAGACCCAACCTACCAGGTCACGATGACCTGGTCGCGCACAGCGTAGTCGTAGATAGGTTGATCACCTGGTCACGCCGACTAGGAACCAGACATCCTAGTCATCAAGAACCAGCGTGTTGATTCTAACGACCAGGACTTAAGTTTCGACCAGGACCAAATGGTCGACTAAGACATGACGAGCAAGCATGTCAACCAAAAACGAAGTCGACTTGGTTGGAGCGAACAAAGGAGTTGGTAAGTATCAATGAACTGACTCAAATGAAGAAGGCAGCGAGATTTGTGGGAATGATTGAGTGAAAATATCAACGTCGCCTCTTCTGATTTACATATGAATCAGTGTAATTCCTTAACTGTAGGGAGTAGAATTCTAGCTTATTTAGTAGTATAAATATAGATCTTTGTAAAACCTTATTTTTCTCTCTTCTTTGTAACTTGCGACATTATAAAATACATAGAGTATTCTCCTCAAAACAGATTCTCTTTTACTATTGTGTTCTTGTGTTTGCGTTGGTTTAAAGATTCAGTTTAGGAACCAACGGTACCAAAGTACCAAGTGCCATAGTACATGTCTTCAGTGTCGTCACCCAGGAAGGTTGTCGCAGAAGAGATGACAACCATAAATAAAAAAAAACTGAAGAAAAAGAACGTCATGCTGATTTATCTAGACGCTCACGAAGATCAACTTCTCATTGTGATCGTTGAAGATGAGAGTGAATTTTCAAGCGCAATGAGTTTGGGAGGATTTAACGTACGATGAAGTCGAAGTTCGAAAGGATAGAACACAAAATGTGTTCTTGCGTGTGCTTTGATTTAAAGATCTAGTTTAGGAACCTACATTGGGTACCAAAGTACCAAGTGTCATAGTACATGTCTTCACCGTCGTCACCCAGGAAGGTTGTCGCAGAAGAGATGATAACCACAAAGAAACAGAAGGAAAAGAATGTAACACTAATTTATCTAACGCTCACGAAGATCAACTACTCAGTGTGAGCGTTGAAGATGAGAGTGAATCTTCAAGAACAATGAGTTTGGGAGGCCGTAACAGACAGTCAAGTCGAAGTTCTAGATCGTCGAGTCGCAGCGGATACGGCAATGTGAGTCGTGGACGTGGCAAAGGTCGAGGACGTGGTCGCGACTCGAGGCAGTAACACTCCCCGCCAAGACGGTATCACATGCAATGACAAGCGCACAGTGAAGCGCTACAGTTGTCAAAAGTACACTACTTAAATAAGTGTCCTACTAAAAATCGCAACAAAGAAGCGAATCTAGTGAGATTCGATGATGACGAGCCCGTAGCTTATGGTTGCCGAGCATGTGGTGGACTTGAGTGGCAGCGAACAGGTTGACCAAGATTCGGTCGAACTGACATACTTCGACCAGCTGCATGTCAACTTGATACAAGTCGAACTGGTGCGCGTCGTCGTAGTAGTACTTGGCTACCAGTTACCCAGTGAACGAGGTACTTGACGATCAAGTACTGAACCCATTAGACAAGTTGATGATGGCATATGATCACTAATTACAAGTCACTAAACTTGATACATGATCACTAATTACAATTAATAAAAATATATTTATAGCTATTATTTCCATAAATACATTTAGTAAAGTAAACGTTTCAATGTATAGTGGTTTGGTGGTCATTCCACTCTACTCTTTACACATTCTGATCTTTTCATTTTGGGCTTTTCTGCACTAGTGATTCTCGACAATTCATAATATTTTAAGATAGTCTTAAAATTATGCTCTAAAGTTTTTAGTCTCTAACAAAAATATAGTTTATTTACTAGGAGTCTAGATATTTTAATGACTATACATTATTAAGACAAGAAATAAAATATGCTTTGAGCTTGAAAGAGTATTTTAATTGTTTATGAAAATAAATAATAAAAAAATATGTTAGCAAATTTCTTATTTTGAATATCATAATGTTGTCCAATATTGTGCCCAAATGTTAATTTCTAACTTCTAATTAGAGAAAAATTATCTTGTTTTTTATTTAGAGAATTATTTTATTTTTCAACCTCACAAGTCACACGACCATATTTCTTAATTTGATTTTTTAAGCCCTCTAGCTTTACTTTCTTCGATATCAAATCCACAAAAATCTTTAATCAATGACTAAAAACCATTAATTATTATGGTGATCTAACTTATTATGTAGCTTTCTTGTCGTGTCAAAAGACTAAACAAATAAATAAGTCTCTTTTTTCAAAGATCAAATTGAGTTGATGTCTCTTGTCTTCAGATTTTACATCACAATCTATTTTAATTAATCAGGTTTGTCCTTTCTAGTTGAATAACTTATTAGAAAATCAACCGACAACATTTCACGCAGAGCTGTAAACACAATCAAAATCTCAGTGTTTATTAGTTATGTTTTTGCAGGTTTATCGATCAACGGTTATCGCTGAGACACTGATTTATCGTTCGATAACAAATTTATTAATAAATAAATAATAAATTTTAATATATTGTTATTGATACTAATTATCGACAGATATATCAATGAGTTTTATGTATATTAATTATAAAAATAAACGATAACTCGTCGAGTAATTACTTAAACCGTAATCAAAATATAAAAGCAACGAATACGATTGCTTTTTCGAATAGATAATCAATATTAGAATAATGAATGCAATGCTCTTGTCGTTTTGCTTATTGGTATATCATATTTGTTGATACATGTGAAGTGAGTATCATGATTTGTAACCTTTTTTTTTTTTGGCAATCAGATCTCGTGGGGATAAGATAAATGTAGAGTTTGAAATTTCATGCATGGATTGGTCAAAGTCAAACCTCCTCCTAGCTTTCATGAATTTATAAATAGCATGCACGTGCATTATCCACCATCCTATATTATTCTAAGTTACCCACCTAATTTCATCAGTCAATATATATAATATATATAATTATATATATCCTTTGAAGAGTCTACTTCAGAGGAATATAAAAGAACGAAAAGGAGACAAAAAGAATCGAACTAAAGCACTTACTGTAATACATATGATATGCAGTATAATATCTGAAATATAACTAGTTTCAAGTTTCAACTTACAAGTACAAAATATATATAACTAAAGCACTGTGACTGAAATATAACTAGTTTCAATGCATATATACAACTACAAAATCATATCGGGTTTAATGGGAGGGCCCGGCCGACCCTACTCGCCGGCCCAAGTCCAAGTCTTCGCCTGGATTTATTATTTATATAAAAAAAAAAAAAACTCCCTCGCATCTCCTTTTTTAGCACATAGAGTCTACGTGTGACGGATTTAGCACATATAGTTGATTAGACAACGGAGTTTAGATAAGAGACGGATTATCTGTCGTGTATACTTATTAGGTATAAACGACCAAGAAACATGTTTGTCACGGCTTGAGTATCATAAGCCGCACGGCTAAGTCATGTATAAATGTCAGATGATTTGTCCCTCATTTAAATGTCGTTGTTTAGTATGTTAGTTCAGCTGTGGCTAGTAAATCTTTAGCCCCGGCTAGTTATTTGATCTCCGGCAGGTTTTTTATTCGTCGTTTAAACATATAATTTTCTCTACTTTTGATAGGAAAGCCGCGGCTTTAGTGTTCTTACCAGGAGCTGTTCCTTTTTAAATGATGGGTTGTATAATACAAATTAGGTTACTAATTACAGTATTACACTTCCACCGCTCGTGAGCACGTCGTCGGCCTCACCCTCGCCTTTCTTTCTGCCATCGTCGTTTGCCTTTCTACCGTCGATCTCTCTTAGGCGACTGAGGCACCTCTTCTCCGGTATTTTCCTGTCTTTCTGGATCATTCTTGTTGAGGTTTTGACTGAATTCCTCATTCTTTTTACTCAGTTCATGTTTGTTTGTCGTCTGTGTGTTTTCGGCTGCACGAATCATGGCATTTGCGGCGGTTTAGGATCGAGGCGGAATCGACGCACCGTTGCTTTCTTTGTCGAGGTTGTTAGGGTTCTTGAGACGGGGACTCATTGGAACTCAATATAAGTGTAATGTTTGTTGTCTAATTCCCAAGTGTTATGGTGTTTGTGAAACCAAAATTTATATTTATGTTTTATGAGTATGTCTTTAAGTTTTAACACTTCTTTTCGCTAAGATTCAACATTTTTAATCAATATGGAACATTGGAACTAAATCACTACACGGTTAAAAGCGGGTGCAAAACCAGATTTTGCCAAACCGCAACCCGAAATAGTCAAAGCCTAAATCAAGAGACAGTTTAACCCAAAACCCGGAATGTTCAAAACCGGATCCGCTTTTTAGCTGAAAAAAAAAAACCCAAAATTGAAATTGGAGAGTATCAAATGTAAGTTCACTTGCAAAAAAAAACAGCATCACCAAAGAACTAATGGTAATTTGTAGAATTACAATGACAAAAATGTTACATAAAACATAAACCCCCTGATTATAAAAATCAACACTTGCCACCTTAAAACCAAAAATACTCCTAAGATGGAAAATTGCGACACAAAGAATAATAATAATTATAAAAATCAATCAGAAAAGACCTACACAATTTCTTATAATGTTATGTACAATAATTGAAAATACATTAAAAAAATGCACAAACGAGAATCACACACTATATGAAGAAGATAAGTGTTTAATGCTCTTCTATGTTGGGTTGAGATCCCTTGAAACTTGGCCTTGCCATCTGCAATAAATGTTTTCATAATTATATAAAAGCGACCGATTAATGCAGATTGATCGGTAATTATCGGTTCCATACTTGCACGTTAATATGCTAAGACAACAACGTTTCACTAAATAACATGCCTCGCAAGTCGCAACCTATCATGTTGTACAAGTTCTCACCCTTAACTTTTTATCGTAGCAATGTCTACCGTGAACAACTAAAGCAATAACATAATTACCGGTTTTTATCAATTTTCTAAGTTACAGCAATGCATAAAGTTCGTCCATTATCATGTCAAACGACAACTCTACTCCTAAACAATAGCATGACTTGAAATTTGACGTAAACCGTCATGTATGTAACGATCAGGGGAAAATGATATAGTTAACAGCTAAGGGGGAAATTGTGATACCATGATGTGTTTAGGGACATAGCTGTAAATTACTCTTTTACTAACCTTGAAAGCAAAAAACGAGCGAGGGAGCTTAGATTCGCATTTGAATGTGATCCCTTGTTCTGCTGCTTTTTCCGGTTCTCAGCTTCCGCAGCGGCGCTTTGTGATTCTTCAGCAACCATTTTACCCTTTGCAAAGAGTTGACCGGCCAAGTCTTGCAGATCTTTCAGTGAGGGTTCATTCGAGCTGCGAAAGCTTTTGATTCATTGTTAATATTATAAGCTTATGAACTTAAGTTTTTCAACTTGAGGGACAAACATGTAAATTTAACAAAATGGAAGAGCATTTCAAACCTTGCTAAACGATGAAGCAATCTGCTGACAAGGACTTCGGAAGATCCCGGCTTTAAGCGCTCCATATTTATGAGGGAATGTGTGACAGCATGTATCGAGGAACCATCCGGATCATCAG
The DNA here is from genome assembly GCA_954871525.1 of Parietaria judaica. Lineage (NCBI taxonomy): Eukaryota > Viridiplantae > Streptophyta > Magnoliopsida > Rosales > Urticaceae > Parietaria > Parietaria judaica. The sequence goes on along the minus strand of OX940865.1, from coordinate 10,318,121 downwards.
CGGTTGCCTACATTGTACACAAACGTAAAGCAGTACTTTAAGACACTAAAATAATATGGATGAAAATGCAATTTTTGCTCAAGAAAATGAGGTAAAGCCAATGGATGCAGTAATATTTCTTAAATTAATTAAAGAAATTACAATTAATGACGTAAAAAAAATGCAGGTCTAGCTTAAGGTTGGTACTATCATAGTAGAAATTTAATCAGAAAAATAATTTCATCTTGAATCACCATCGATCGCTGAAAGCACATTTATTGATATCCAATTGAAATAGAAAAATCAATAAGAAAACAAAGTAATGGTTTGGCAAGTCGAGCTCAGAAACATTAAAAGAAGTATATTTCTTGAGGTGTTCGTAAGCGTTATTTGCAGCTGCCACTTAGTATAGATAAATAGTGTCACTAACTGTCATGTGTACTCGTCTGGTACTTTAGGCATATAAATTTTTACTATGAAGATATTGAAGGGCACAAATAAGATCACAAGTGGCACTATTGTGGTGAAGAGCCCAAACATAACACAAAGTGAAATTTAATCGGTTCTCACACTTCATGCAAAATGGATATGTACGAGTGAGTTCATAAATTACAGAGCAATTACCTCCTTTAGAGATGGGATAAGCAAATTGGATAATGGCACAGAGGATGAGACTACTTTTGAACCTTCTTCTTCATCGCTTAATTGTCGTGTCCTTGGAATCACTTTGGGTGCATCGAAATAACCAGCAGAGCTTCTGGAATGGAACGAAAGTCATCAATGTTAATACTGGCTTAACATTAGACTCATAAAATCAATGCAAAACCTGATATTGTGGCAAGTGGCTAAAATTCTAATGGGACCCGGAATAGAAATCATAAAAAAACAAGAGCCCTTTATTAACAAACGTAGACTGGGAAAACTCTCCAGGAGACGTTCAATACGAATTTTCCACTAATCAAACATGACGGTTCACCTAACGGTGAGCGACTACATACAGGCTTAGACACTTTTTACCGCTGTATCTAGAATATCCCTAATGAAAGAAAAGAGAAGAAAATTTAATGACATGATAATATGGGTCTAACAAATTCTTTACCTAGAAGAATCGGAGCTATTCGTCATTTGCTCTCTTCGGTTGTCTACAACATCATTATTGAAATTACGTAACGCCGATCTTTCTCGAACGTTCCCTTTTCTCAACCCTCCTGATATTGCAGCCTTTGCCTGTATCGATACCACATTCAAAATAAAATACCATGAAAAGTGAAACCAACAACAAAAAAATGCTTCTTCATTTGCTTCCGGATAGAAATTTGACTTCTAGAGTTTCACGTAGAATTTGAATTTTGTGGATTTTAATAAGTTTTTAAAATCCCGCTCTGTTTTATTGAATAATGTCGCATTTATTTATTCACTCCAATTACTTTTGTGGTGTTCAGTGGGCTGCTAGATTATTTAGTTAAGTCCCATTTAAACATTATGAGAAAGCGTAGTATAAAGGGATTAATATCCCAGGTTTAATCAATCAATCAAGAGATGGTATCTTCTGTAAACCTATATTCTACAGGTTTCATAATCAGAAAATTATGTAATCATTTGTTTTGAATGCCGAACAGTTCAGAAAATTACCTCTGCAAGATTCGTGGCACTGTCTTCAAGTGAGGCACTCGACGATCTCTCTTGAAGTCCTAGCCTTGATTTGGGAGTTCGTGGAGAATCAGAATCATCATGTTGGTTTCGGAATACAACAGTTCCACTAGGAGAAGCATCTTCAAACGAAGCATACGTACTGCCAGACTAAGGAATAAAACGATAATTAAGTAAAAACTTACACCATCCTCTGAAAATTATATAATAAATGATCGACTATATACCATACCAATGAGGTTTGATCCTGGAAATGCGGAGATGAGTTGGATCCTTTCGGGGTTCGTATCACAACAGTTCCTGACCCGCTTACAGACATTTCATCCTGACAATAGAGCACCTTAGATTCCTAAAGGTTATAGTTCCTCTTCGCCACTTAAATTTGAAAACTAAGACATGCATTCAACAAAATTAAGTTACTGTGTTTATTATTAGGTCAAGTCTCCTTTTACGAATTAAATTATTATTATTATTATTATTATTATTATTATTATTATTATTATTATTATTATTATTATTATTATTATTTATGTTTTAGGTTATTTAGGACGTTTTAAGGTTGTTTGTAATATATAGGAATTATAGTTTCCTAATCCCTGTACTACACGCCAATTCCAAGGGGAGACTTATATGAGTTTCGAAATATTTTATCTTAAGTCTTTACGGAGATCTCGGGTTGTGCTCTCGAAGGAATGGCTGCTAAGTATGCTATATAAGTAACGGGAATTCATCTCTTCAGATAATTTCCCTTGGTTCGCTATTAATTTCTGTTGGTCCATACCAAAATAAAAAATAAGGGTTATAATTTAATTCATAGTAAAATAAGCCTAGCATACACTATATCAATTAGATCCTCAGATATGTATCACATGATATGTGAGAATAACTTTCGATATGGTATTATTCACCAATATACTATATTAAAGATGACAGCCAGAGACTTACATCTTCGTAATTGGTGTCATGATCCCGAACATCTTTCAAGAATGAATCTTCCGGCGCGTTTTTAGAAGATGAGAACCCTTGGCTTCCAGTCTCTGGAAGTCTTGCAGGGCTGGGCTGATTATATAGAATATCTAGCTTTCTCTCTCTAAACTGAGGTGGTTTCACTACATTTTTTACAGTGCCAGTGCTTTGAGACCCACTAATACTGAAATCCCATCCGGCATTTTTTGAGGTTTTACCCTGATTACTGCAAATTTTGTAAATATGGCGAGTTAATTCTTCTCGACAAAAACCGGGGGTCGGATGTTTAAAAATAAAGCCGCAAAGTGAAGCCAAGAATCAGTGGGAAATACTATGAGAATATGTTTGTGCTGACTTCAACTGTATTATGATAGGAACCAAGATATAAATCAGGCACGAAACCAGAAAACTTTGTTGATAACGTAACCCCGGGACTCTAATTCGAGAGTTAGACCAGGAAAACTCTCATAACACTGTTCAACAGGAAAACTCTACTAATCAAACATCAAGGAAAACACTAATGGAAGCACCTATTTATATGATTAGAAACCCTAATCCTATAATTATTGTAAAATACGTCTAATACCCCTAAAAAGTAAAAAGATAATAGTTAAAATAAATAATTAAAGACACCCTTTTATAGGTTAAAGACAGAGAGTACACATAAACAAGAATCTCGGTCCATCAGATTGATTACCTAATCCTAGGAGTAACCACCGGATACGAATTCTTACATTATACAGAAAAAAACCTTCCTATGAATCAGACTTACGTACAAAATTTATCAAAACATAAAAAATAATCAGATATCCAACAGAATCGATGATGGAAAGTAAACGCACCTAACTCGAACAGTTTCGTCTATTGAACTTCTTGTGTATTTTACAGTATCAGATGTCTCTCCCGTGCCTTTAGAACCATTTCTTGTGGTTTGCACATCTTCTCTTACTTGGTATTTTGGACGCTCTCTGTTGTGTGCAAACAAATGCATATATCAAAACACTCGTATAATCACATTAACAAAGCTACAAAACTAAAACTTCTTGTTGGGTCAAATATTTTGGGTAGCGGCCGATAATATTAGATGTCGAGTTATTAACTTGTGTGTGTATGAAGTGGGTAATTAAGTATGAGAATATAAAACAAAAATAGCACCTTATTCTTTCCAAAAGCCTTGGACTCTTCCTTGCGTTTCTAATAAAACGGTTCTTTAGTAGTTCCTTCGCACTTGGTCGCTGAAATAAAAGAATAAATAGAGCACGTGCATAAGTCGAGGGACTAAAGCATTTAAAATCACATTATATAAAGAATAAAACACATTTTTAATTTAACTTAACAGAGGAGACAAAAAAAAGCATCGCCTTCGTAGACCGCCTTCAGCCAAAAAAAATGCAAGAAAATGAAAAGTGAAATATTCAGGAGATATAATTTTCTTACCTCTGAAGGTACCTTCTTCAAACAAAGTGACACAAACTCTTTCATAGGACGAGAAAAGTGTTCATCCAACTACGCAACAAACGCAGAGTATCAACTTTAAACTATGAAGAGCTTATCTATAAGGATATTTTTTATTGATTATTTTGAAAATAAATTGTAATACCTGAGGCGGATTTTCTCGAGGAATAATAAAAAGAACCCTCATCGGGTGAAGATCAGCAAGCGGAGGTTCTCCCTTTGCCATCTCTATGGTAGTTATTCCCAGAGACCAGATATCTGCCTGTATGCCCAAATGATATCAACGAGGTGATGATAAAATATGTGATAGGACTTGAAATAGAAATCAGAGAGAAACGAGAATACTTTATTGACAAATGAAACTCCAGTCTTTAATTTGAAAGTTGAACCGGGAAAACTCTCCCAGTGATATTTAATAAGAAATTCCTAGTCAAACATGCCGGTGAACCCTAACGTTGAGCTTCTTATATAGGCTTAAGAACTCTTTAATTACCTAAAACACCCATAATGACAAAAGATACAATTAATGACATAATACTGCGGGTACAAAATTAGATATCACACAGAGAAACTGCGAAAAAAAACGTCGTCAACAAATATTTTATAGGAAATACCTTCTCGTTATATCCTTCTGAATTCTGAATCACCTCGGGCGCCATCCAGAACGGTGTTCCTACAAATGTCTGGTGTTGTTAAAAGTATTAGTATACTCCATTCTAGAAATTCACAATGACTCAACTTAATTGCTAGAAGAAATATAAAGCCTTAAAAAGTCAGAATGTGTGAATCACAATACCCAAATAAGCTTCAAGAAACAAGATAGTACCTTTCTCCTTGATATTGTCCTTGTCAGTTGAGCTGAAACACCAAAATCTGCAACCTATTACAAAGTCAAAGATGTAACGCTAATATTGATATTGTCATTTACTCTATCTTAGTCTTCCAAGCTTACTACTAATTACATCCCATACAAGTGTTAAGATGTACCTTAACATCACCGTTCTCGGTCAATAAAATGTTTGCAGCTGCAAGAATTTCAAGAAAATGACAATAAAAGTGAGAAATCAATAAAAGTGCTAACTTTTGAGGAAGCAATTATGGTTTACAGGGCCATATAAACACAAATTAAAAGTAAAACCTTTAATATCTCGGTGGATTTTCCCTTCGTTGTGTAGATATTCAACAGCATGCAGCAAGTCCCGAAGAATACAACCAATTGACATTTCATCTAACGGTTGCCCAGATTGAAGCTGCAAAAAGATGTACACTGTTAGACGACCAAATTACAGAAAAAATATATTTTAAAAATGTAGGAGAACTGAACTAGAGAGAAAGTAAGAATTTTTGCATTCGTCCTATTGCAAAATTTAAAAATCAACCCCGTCTCAACATATACAATAAACGTCTTATTTCCTGACAGAAATCAACTAGCATTCTGATAGAACCTGAAGAAAAACTGAGCACAAACGAGAATTCAGCACAATGATGAATTCCCAAACACTCTTTTAAAATAAAAATATCAGCAGAAACGTCTTTCCTTTGAGAAAGACTTCCCAAGTATGTCTTGATACGAAACTTTCAGCTGAACAAATCGTAACTCTAGCTAATGGAGGTTGACAGCTTATATAGGGTTTGGGATTAGAACCCACAATCCTATCATAAGCCAGAAAAAAAAAAAAAAAAAAAAAAAAAAAAACATGAATACAACATACAAATGAGGACATAAACAAAGGGCTAAATTCCCATAGTACCCTCTTCTTGACGTATATGCATGAGCTAGAGTCTTTGACATATTCATATCTAAGCCCTAAGATTTCCTCATTTATGTTTGGTTCTAAATAAAAACAACATCCAAATCAATGCAAAATGGTAAATGCAATGCAAGTCAGCGAGAACTTAAGAAGTAACCTACTAGGTCAGCAACGGAACCACCAGCCATATATTCCATTATGATCCACAGTTTCGTCTGGTTAAGATAGGAACCGTAATACTCTGTAATATAAGGAGATCGACATTGTGACAACACGGATATTTCCTGACACAAAATGAAGATAAGTTAATTTCCGGATACTATGAAGCTTCCATACAAAAGTTACAAGCTGACGCCAAATGGAATATTACCTTTTGAATGTCTTCAATCTCATCCTCCCTGGAATTAACAATGTGTCAATGCAAACATAAGAAGTAGCTTAACCATTCAAGGAAATCATCTAACTACGATTAAACAGTAATAAATTAAATCAGAATGGAACATACTCCCATGTCCTGAGATGCGCAAACTAAAAGGTCCTCATAATCAACATATGAGACTCAAGATCATTAAAATGTTGAGTTGGAACCTTTAAAAACAAATGCGAAGATTTTGAGCAATGAAAGAATTATTCCTTCCAACATCTATTGAGTAGATTGATTATCATGATAATTGATTAATAATATGCTGATCTTTGGAAAAACCGAATTCAATTACAAAGCAGTCCTTTTCTTTGTTCTTGTGATGACAATGATGAAAAGGGTACAGTACATCCATCGGAATTTTATAAGAACTTCATAGACAGCAAAATTAATCCCGGGAAATGGCCAAAAATGAATAACCAAAAAGAGGATATTGAATTAAAGTGGATGGTGTAGCCTATTACATGAGTTTCATAGTGATAAAGACTAAATACAAAATTTTGCGTAATAAAAAAAAAATCATAACTTACGATTCTTCCAAATCTATTACTTTAATGGCAACCTCCTTGTTAAGCTCCCTATCAAATCTGCAAGTAAAAAGCTATGTCATAAGGCCAATCAGCTCAATGTAAAAGAAAATTTCAGCTTATTTCGATTCCCGACCCTTCTAACACACTTAACTCTACTAAAGGAGAAAACTCCAAGAATTTTCACTAGGCAACCACTGTAATAACACTGTTCACAGACCAAGAACAGTGATATTACCCCGAGACCTTGGTCTTTTAAAACAGGACCAGAGTTACCGGAAAGAGCTCTAATACCCCTCCCATGTCGCCCATGATCCCGAGCAGTCATGATGCCACGTTTTACCAAAAAAAGCATCCGTAACAAACAGCCTACCCAAACTGATTCCCGACAAATACTCTCTCTGGTTTTTACTATATCATAACTAACTACACAAATACTATGTAGGCGCCCAGAGCACGGAATCCATAATTATTTAAACGCGTATCAATTCTAGTAAATCAATAGTATCTTACTTACCCTTTGTAAACATCTCCAAAAGATCCCTTTCCAATTAGTTCCAGTGAACTGAACCTTGATCCTGCAGCTTCAGCTAAACCCGCAGCATCCGCCATCATTCAGCACAAAACACCACCGCCGCTATCAAAACGGAGCCGCACAGCGCGTACAACAGCTAAGAAACCGAAATTTCACTTCCCATTCACAGCCAGACATTCATAGAATCCAAACAGGATCTCCGCACGTCCCGTGATTCGATCCAAACCCCGAATCTGAAGCAGCATTATTATAAGAACACAAAAACAGAGCCATTACGCTTCGGGTTTTGTTTCGCAACAACAATTTACAAGCAAACGAAGATTGCAGCACCAAATCCACGAAATTGAAAGCAATAAAATCTTGGAACAGAGATTCTAATCCAAGCAAAGCAAAGCATTTTGAGTCTTGTTTATCAATAAATCCTTGTTAGGTGAAAGTGGGCATCGTTGAATTGACAGCCAAACAGAAAGAAATTTGCCTCAAAAGACATCCCAAATGCGAAAACACGACAGTGAAACAGCAACAAACCGATTCAAACAAGGGTTGTCCGAGAATTTTTCACGAATCTTAAGAGACCGAAACAACTGCATAAACATATATATATATATATACACATATAAACATATATGTATTGAGATTCAAAACTCACCTGTCATGAGTGTGGTTCCAATGTAATGCGAAACTGGATTTATGCGAATTAGAGTGAGAGATCGCTGTGTGAATCTGATGGGCGAGTCTTTCTGGCTCTGTGCAGTGGAGCCTCGTCGTCCCCGAGAGGCTTTGGAAGCTTCAAAGGGATCGAATAGAAAGCGTTGCCTTCTATTTTCTTCTCTATTATTTATTTATTTATTTTTATTTAATTCAAGAGCACATGTTTTCCTCTCTATAATTATTTACAGTAATTTAGCAGAAATGCCCTTGAATTTTTGCATGCTGGTGTGATTTCTCCCTTGAACTTATAAATTGGTCGGAAATTGAGTCTTTAAAAAAATATATAACAATTATCCTTGTGGGTCATAAAATGATCGAAATGCGAATCTATTCGTATTTATTATGCATGTGAGGAAATGATAAAGTTGCAGTTTTGGAAAAATGGCTTCACACATAATTAGGTTAACATTTTCAGTATCTTTTAACATTAAAAGGACAACGTGTTATTTTCTTGAAAAATAAGAGACATTTTTGTTGGATACTAGGGTTTAAGGAGCAAGGGTGAAATAGCCAACAGAGTTTAAGGGACATTTTGTATCAATTTCTTAATTTTTTGTTATAATATAAAAAGAAATTTGCGTTCATTGTACCTAGAGCTGCGAGTCACGACGAAAAAGCACGCATCGCGACTCGTCGCGGCGTGTTTGGGGTCGTCGCGACTCGTCGCGATTCTGTGGTGAAAGTCGCGACTGGTCGCGACGTGGGAGAGGCTGATCCGCGTAAGACGATCGACGGCCCACAACGCGCCACGTCAGCGATCCGCGTGGTGTGCTATTTTGTGGCATTAATTCCCACTTTTCAACCGAATTTTATCTACTTTTTACCCAAAATTAATTACCCAACCACAATTTTTACCCACTTTACTCCAACCCAAAAATTTCAAATTTCAATATTTTTCCCCCAACTTTATTCACCCACTTCACTCACCTCAATAATTATTCACCCACCAACACTCTCCTCAAATCCTATAAATACCACCCCTCCCACCCTCATTTCATCATAAACAATCTTCCAACTCTCTCTCAAATTCTCTCAACTCTCTAAGTTTTTTCTCTCTAAAGCTCTCAAGTTCTCAAATTTCCCATAATGTCTCGAAGAAGCGGTGGTTCCGGAGGTCGAAGGGCTAGGGATCAGCAACCCCTATTTATTCGGGCGGAAACAGATCAACCTACGCCCGAGGGCTATATTCCCGTTATGCTACCTGGAGAAATATTTCCCTCCCAAGCAAATCCAAATTATCCCGATGATACCCAACGGTCTCTAAGACCTAGTCTAGTCCGGGCGATGGGCGCGCACGACGCTGATCCGGAGCGTGTGCCTGCATCAATGGTGGATGCGGTACGTCTTTGAATCATGGTCTTTCGGGTCTTTACCAAATTTCGTGTGCTCTCAAAGAATTCAAAAATGACCCTATTATTTCTCTGCTTATTGAGTCTATGGTTTCGAAATTCAAGTCTTATTGGGATCCACCCCCGTTTTCGTTTTGCTTCGGTGCTATTCTAGACCCTCGTCTTTCGGATGCGTATGGGTCAATGATGATAGCGATCGGAGAAAACATAGGGGCGGATTATCATAATTATGTTAGTGTTGTTAATAAAGCTTTTTATGAATTGTACAGTGAATACGACAAACGGTTCCCACCACAGTTCAACGCACAGGAAGAGCAAAGGGCAGTGATGGCAAGCCCAACCAATACGGGACTAGACTTCAGCCGGAGACCCAAGCAACAGCTACATCGCGGGGAATCCACTACGCCGTTGGCGGGCGACACGGAAGGCCAACCGGCAGAATTGAAACGCTACTATGGCCTGCTATTCGACGAAGAATCCGACGAGTTCGACGTCATCAAGTGGTGGAAGAATCAAAGGACAGATTTCCGATATTGGCGAGAATGGTGAGGGATATATTGTCCATCCCCATATCCAGCGTTGATTCGGAGAGCGTTTTCAGCACAGCTCAGTATCTCATCAACGACCGGCGGGCGTCAACCACTAGCACACACATCGAGCAAATAGCAGGGGTGCAACCGGGTAGGGTACCCGGTTTTTTTGAGGTACCCGGTACCCGGAACCGGAATCCGGGTATCCAAAAATTGATACCCGGAACCGGTATCCGAAATCCGGGTACCCGGTTTCCGGGTATCTATATTTCGATACCCGGTACCGATACCCGGTATCCGGTTTTGGGAACCGGATCCGGGTACCCGGTATCCGGTTTTGGGAACCGGATCCGGGTACCCGGTTTTTACCCGGTACCCGTTTTAAAAAAAAATATATATTATTTAAAAAACAAAACATACATTCATCTTAAAAAAATTGCATAAAAAAATAATCCAACGCATCGAGCATAAAAAAAAAGTCCAAAATGCATAAAAAATTGTCTCGCGCATCAAGCATAAATAAAACATAGTCCCGCGCATCAAGCATAACATAATACCGCGCAAAAAAGAAAAGAAAAAAAAAACATAGTCTCGAGAACCCCGAGAGGCAGAGATGGAGGGGGGAGACTAAGTCACAAAAGGTTAATTACACGGAGTAAAAAGGGCCAAGCACAAACCCTAAAAATTTAAAATATCATAAAAATAAAAAAAAATCGGGTAGTAAAACCGGGTACCGGGTACCCGGTTTTTTTATTTTTAATACCCGGTACCCGTATCCGGTTTTGAATCCGGATACGGGTACCCGGAACCGGAATCCGGATCCGGTTCCGGTTCCGGTTTTTAAATCCGGATACCTATTCGGTTCCGGATAATTACCCGGTTTCCGGGTATTATTTGCACCCCTAGCAAATAGTGGTGTTGAATGATTTGTTGTTCCAGCCCCCCGTGATTGCCGAACGCTCCGAACCAAGCGAACTGGAGCTAATGACGGAAAGATTCAACGCAATGTTCCCCGAGTAATGATGTGCTCTTTCCTCTCTTGGTTTTATGTCCCTACGGAGAGTTTTACAAGAGAGGTTTTAGTGAGGCATCTTGTAATATTTACACTGAATATTTATAGCTCTCTCCCACCTTATTGTAATATTCACAATGAATAATACAACTTTTTTTTAAATATCTCGTCTTATCGTATTTATTTATTTATTTGTTGATTAAATTTGTTCAAATTATTAATAATGTTACAAATTAATATTTATTAACATACGTTACAAATTAAAAACTAACATATAAATCAAACTTATTAATATGTTACAAAATAATAATTATAACATATTTAAATATTAATGGTTAATTAAATTAATTACAAATAATACTTATAAATAATAAACATATTTAAATATAGTTTTGAAATAATTGATAAAGTTTGATAATTAAATTCGGGTAAAAACTAACCAAGTTAAACATTAGAAAAATCGAGGTACATATGCCGCAAACTAACTACCAAACTTCCCGAGGATTCACAATTTCTCACGGTGCAGGCAGTCGCGACCCGTCGCGACGAGGGAACTCGCGATTTTGCTCGCGACGAGTCGCGACGTCGCCGGATGCAGCTCTAATTGTACCATCTACTTTAGTTCTTCGCAACCATTTAGTTTCAAAAACACAACCAAAATATATCTCATACCTACAAATTGATGATATTGCCCTCTGTTTTATCTTTATGTTTGATGAAGATACCTACAAATTGATGATATTGCCCTCTGTTTTATTTTTATGCTTAATTTCATCAAAGACAGAATTAAAACCTTAATATTAAACTATCATTTTCGCTAGTGGCGAAGCCAAGAATTATCGTAAGGGGTGAAAATAATATCGATGTAAGTGTCTCTTTGGAGGGTTGTCGTTATTGGAGCATGCCTTAAAACGAGGGGCCTAAGCAAAAATAAATTTTAAGACCTTCTAGCTATATACAATTTGATGTATCACAAATATTTACATGGATAACATTATTTTAAATAAACACGAACAACCAAGATAAAATTTAAAACACTTAAACTATAAATCACGTAAATATGTTGTCACCAATAAACAAGTATTAGAAACTTTTTTAAAAATAACTGAATGGTTTTTTAATCAAAATTGTGTGGAACATTTTTTTTATTTATGGAGTTGTGCGGAACACTTTTAAGCTCACAAAAAAGGTTAATTGCGGTAAAAATATCTAATTTTTGTAAATATTATCCGATAGGTACCCAACCTCAATAAACGTAGGCAAAAGTACCCAACGTCACACTTTTGTCGCTGACCAACTAACGCCGTTAGACACTGCCTACGTGGCCGTTAGGCTGCCTCATGTGGAATGCCATGTGGCCAAAGATTGGGTACTTTTGCCGCCACAAGGAATTTAAAAAAAAAAAAAATCTTTCCCGTTAACCAGTATATTTTTTATTTTTTTACGTATATCAAACATGATCAAATAATTTTATAAAATATGTACTTATAAAAAAATATTTTATTTTTTAAAGGGAGCTTAAGTTAACCAGCCTTGTTAAACATTTAAAATTGTCAAAATAGCCAATGTTTGGTTAATTTTGTGCCATAGCCAATAAACCATATTAACTGATATATAATGACTTATTTACCCTTAATATTAATAATAATTAATATTAAAATTAGTATAAAAAAATCATAATTAATAATTAATTCAAATTTATTTTAAATTTTTAAAAAAATTAATAATATAATAAAATATGAAACAAATATTTGAATTCAAAATTTCAAAATAAAATTCAAAATTCAAAATTTTAAATTTTAAATATGAAAATCGTTTTTCACTTTTTGAATAAAAAATTCAAATTTCTTAATAAACATTAATTCAAATTAACCATATTAATAATTTACAACAATTTGTATTAAAAACATTAACCAAATTAACAATTCGAATTAAGCATACATTTACACGAATAAATACGAATAAACCATTATAACATACATTTCCTCTTCGAATTAACATACAATACATGAATAAATACGAATAAACTAACATAACATATATTTACAATTCGAATTAAGATAATTTTACCATTCGAATAAACACGAATAAATAAAAATTACACGACAAAACCAGAGGAAAAAATCGCAATCGAGCATCGCCTACGCCTTCCGACCCATCGCCGCCGCGCTCTGACCCAATTCCCAATCTCTGATTCAGTCGTCCTCCTCGTCAGAATCATCTTCATACGCGTGTCTGGATCGTCTTCGGCGACGGCAAAATCGTCAGCATCTCGAGCACGGCAGAGTCGTCTTCATACATGATAAATTTATCTCTCAAGTATTGAGGATATTCAGTAGTGAAAACACAAGGATTAATTTGCAATTTGGATACATATGCCATGAAAACGGAAAGCTGACCTCTCGCTCGTTGTACATGAGAATCTTGACAAGCACCATAGGATAAGCGGAGTTCCCGAGCTCGAGGTCGTCTTTAATGGATTCGAACTTGTACCGCTTCTCCGGCTTGCGCCTGAAGAGCTTGACGAGGGCGATGACGACGCCCATGTAGACTCTCTCCGGGAAGAGCATGAGCGACATGATCAGCACACCGCCACTTCCACCCACAGCAACGACACGATCAGCGGCGCCTTGATCTGGCTCCAGATCGGCGCCGTTCGGCTCGTTACGTCGCTCCGGCTCCCCTCGAACGCGTCTTGCAGAACCGCCATGTCCATGCCAATTAAGAGAGCAAGCAGATCTACTGAATTGATTATGGAGCAAGTGAGGGAGAAATAGAGGGGGAGGGGTGATTCGAATGAAAGGGATAGACATAAGCTCGTCAAAATTATGCATAATTAATGATAAATTAAAAGTTTAATTAATTAAATAATAAAAATGAATTTTAATAGGTTGAGGGGCAATTTCGGTATGAAGAAATTGATTTTCAATGCCACATAATCTTGACTGACTATATTTGAAAATAAAACCATATGTTTGATAAAATGCAATTCAAACGTAATATCGTGGCTATTAGCTATGATTTTTCTTTTTTAAATAATCAAATAATTACTTAAAATTATAAGTTTTAATTTATTTGAAAAGAAAATATTTTCCGTGGCACATATATATATATTTACATATGTTAAATGTAATCAAATAATTTTATAATATATGTTTTTATATAAAAAAATATTGTTTTTAGGAATAATTTATAATTTTTGAATAATTTGTATTAAAATTTTGAAACTAAAACATTATTGTATATAATATCGCGGGCATTTTAATATTAAAATTATGGCATGATATGATTTTAGAAGACATATAACATCTATGAAACTAAGGCATGATTAAAAAATAATTGTATCAAATACGGTTCAAACTGAATTTAAACCGAAAGTTTGGTGATTAGTAAAAATATATTTTTTAATGCTAAGTGGCGACAAAAGTACCCATTCTTTGGCCGGGTAGCGGCAAAAGTACCCAACCTTTGGCCACGTGGCATTCCACATGAGACAACCTAACGACCACGTAGGCAGTGTCTAACGGCGTTAGTTGGTCAGCGACAAAAGTGTGACGTTGGGTACTTTTGCCTACGTTTATTGAGTTTGGGTACCTATCGGAGAATATTTACAAAGGTTGGGTATTTTTGCCGCAATTAACCCAAAAAAAAAGTTAGACATGTATAAGTTACGTACTTAGTGAGCTGACAAGAAAAGAAACAATAACTTTTCATATATATGAATTTTGTATGTCGAAAAAAAAACATTGTAGCGATCCAAGTCTGTGTATTAGGTCGGGTCCATCGTCGTATGTTGACTTCCCTAAGAAAGGGGAGTTGACTTAGCGGTCCAGAACCCGGGACTTTCGTCTCGCAGTCGGATCGGAACAATGTCTATTGGCCCATTATCACGGAAGTTCGGTACCCTCTGCCGAAGTGACTGGGTTGGACTTTGGATATAGGTTGTTGACCCCAGTAAACTGGTAGCTCCACTATTAGGGCAGATCTGATCAGGACTCGGACCTAGCTTCCACTCGGCCGAATATACCTCCAGCACCATCTCTGGAGACTCCTCTGCGCCCTCTATTTCCCCATCACCTCTGCTCCTGTAGAAACATAAAAAACCCAGTTATGGGGATCAGAAAGATACCTCCCTATCCACCTCCAGATCGACATTAGTTGGGTATTGATCTGAATGTGTGTATATATAATTATATATATATAAGAAAACATAGGTTTTATAGTTATAAAGAATTTTATAAGTGATACCATTATGTTGAAGCTTCATGTAGGCAATTAATGAAAGCTTCATTTGACCATTTGGGCAATTATTATATTGTTGCGCGCCCTGTAGGTGCACATTTGGCCCCGTGGGCGCAAATTTCGCCCATGATGAAAATGAGCCTCCAACGTCATTAAGTGTTTTTGGGCTTTTGAAGCCGCACTTGAAAAATTATTAAATTTTATTATTATGTCTTTTTGGGCTTTTTGGTAATGAAAATGAGCCTCCAAGGTTCGTTTTAGGGCCAAAATTAATTTAATAAGTAAAATAATATTTTTCTCTTTATTAATTAAATTTAACTTAGGGAAATTTGCGAAAATTATCGAAGTCATAAATTACTACCGTCTATTTTTTGCGGCAAAATCACTAACGTCATTAAGTGTTTGCAGATAAGTCACTAATGTTTATTTTTTGCGGGGAAATCATTAAAATCGCTAAATTCTTACAGATAAATCACTAACGTCTATTTTTGCACCAAAAGTCATTAACGTCATTCTTTCTTACAAATGATATTTGGCAACGTTAAATGACCTATCACCAGCCTACAGGACATTCATCAACTGTCTCCAATAACGACAACACGCTTTAGTGATAATATTATTTGAAATATATATTTTTACGGTCAAAATTCTAAAAACACCAATTAATTTTATCATGGCCAAAATTCTAAAAACACCAAAAAATAATCCTACCAAAACTTCTAATTTTTCCCAACAATTTTAACGTGGCGGCGAACATACAACATTTGGCCATATTCTCCGATAGGTACCCAACCTCAATATAAATAGACGAAAATACCTAACGTCACACTTTTGTTGCTGACCAACTAACGTCGTTAGACACCTGCCAACGTAGCCATTCGGTTGCCTCAATAAATATGTGTGCCACGTGGAACACCACACGAGATAGCCTAACATCTACATATGCAGGTGTCTAACGGTGTTAGTTGGTCGGCAATAAAAGTGTGACGTTAGGTACTTTCGCTTATATTTATTGAAGTTGAGTACCTATCAGAGAATATGGCCAAAGGTTGGGTATGTTCGCCGCCACGATAAAATTGTTGGGGAAAATTAGAAGTTATGGTAGGATTATTTTTTGGTGTTTTTAGAATTTTGACCACGATAAAATTAATTTTAAAAGTTTATGGTACCATTGCCGTAAAAATCTCTATTTCAAATAATGTTATCACTAAAGCGTGTTGCGTTGTTAGAGACAATTGATGAATGCCATGTAGGCTGGTGATAAGTCATTTAACGTTGCCATATAATATTCGTAGGAAAGACTGACGTCAATGACTTTTGACGCGAAAATAGACGTTAGCGATTTATCTGCAAGAGTTTAGTGACTTTGATGATTTTCGCCATAAAAAATAAATTTTAGTGACTTATATGCAAACACTTGATGATGTTAGTGATTTTTGCCGCAAAAAATAGACGGTAGTTTAGTGACTTCGATGATTTTCGCCGCAAATTTTCATTTAATTAATTTCGAAAACACTCGTAGCATGAATATTAAATTATAATAAAATAATAAACTTGACATTTTTCTGCCACTAATTGTAGAGCATAGATATCAAAGTTCGATAAACTAATACATTTATTTTTGTCGCCAAATTTTAAACATAAATATTAAAATAATGGCAAACTTAAACATTTTTTTTTTGTCCAAACCTAAAGCTTAACCCCAAATTGGAAGATTTATCTAGAGACGTTTAAGTCATCATTTAAAAAAATAAAAATAAGAAAAAAAATAAAAAGAGTGAGGAAAATAAAACAGAGCACAAGCGGGAACGTGGAAACCAGACTCAACTTCTTCAGCAAGCTTGCCTTTCTTCTCCTTCTCTCTCCTATCCATGGCTCGCAACAAGGTCAGCAACCATTCTGATCACCTTTCACGACTCCTCAATGCTCTTCTTTCATGCCCGATGCTTTACTCTCTCCTCGAATTCATTTCATTAGCTCTCACGGGTCTCAATGCCCGAACTTGCTGGTTTTTTGCTCTTCGTTTTAGGGCTTAGCTTCGTTTCGTCGACGCTTCGATTTCTGATGCGATTTCTTTGTTTAGGAATCGCTGCTTTTGTTGATCGATGTTGGTCCGTCGATGCACAGTGTTCTTCCGGAGATTGAAAGGGTTTGCTCTACTCTGATTGAGAAGAAAGTAAAGCCCTTTTCGTTTTTCATCCCGTTGGTATAAATAGTTACTTATGCCGTGGCTGAATTTATTTATTGATGACCCATTTGCCATTTCATTTGTCCAGCTTATATACAGCAAGTCTGACGAAGTTGGGGTGGTTTTGTTTGGAACTGAAGGTACGATTCAGCTATTTGACTAGCTACTGAATGGAGATAATAGAGGCAAATGTACCTAAGCTTAGGCTAAATTAGTGGTCATGTAACCAAATATTTCATTTGTAAAGCCAAAGTACCCAAGTCGCGTAAAAGTGTAGTGTTTTCAGTCTCCATTCTGCCACTCCTAGTAGTTTATATCGACGTGTCATCGGAGTCTCACTTGCCACATTTTACAACGAGGATACTTGGGAAATGAGGATACAATGTAACGTCGCTATAAACTAACGGGAAATGCTTAATTGAGCCGGAAAACATAGGCCCTACACTTTTACGGGACTTTGGTACTTCGGCCGTTACAAATGGAACTTGGGTACATGATTGCTACTTTTGCCTAAACTTGGGTACATTAGACGCTATTATCTCTACTAAATATCATAAACGATTTGGCTAGTTAGTGATGAACGTTGAACAATATGAAATTAAAAATATGCTTTTACGTTTTAACTAGGGATGGCAATATGTGTATCATGTCAACTTCGTGCTACGTTTTAATTGTTTTTGACTAATTTTAACCGGCCCCAATTTCACTCATGTTAAACGTGTCTGAGCCGTTTATCAACCATGTTTATTGTGCGACTCATTTAATCCATTTAACTGATTGTGGTGCTATTTAAAGGCAAAATCATTTTATGCTCATTCAACTTAATTAATATAAATAAGTAGTGTAAGATTTTTAAACTAAGAAGGAATGTTATGTTTTCCAAACAACGAAATTTATAAAATACAGTACAGAAATTTGAACTTATAATCTGTTATAAAACAAGTAATTAAAACATGCATAAAATGAATATTTTGTTTTTTCATCGTGTTGACTGAACCTAGATCCATTTAAGATCGACCAAACTCATTTCTGGTCCTATATTGCTGCCCCTACTTTTAATCAATTGTTTAGCAGTTAGTGTTTTGCTACAGTGGACTTACACAGAGTTAAAATTTAAAATGGTTGATGCTGATACTATCAGTATTTGATTGTTAGATAATTGAAGAAACAGAGAAAAAAAGAAGTAAAACACTTTCGATCTGACAGTGCTGACTGTTATATGATATCAATTGGGAATCTCAGATACAAAAAATGAAGTGGCTGATGACGTTGGGGGATACGAACATGTTGTTGTTTTACGAGATATTAAAGTTGTCGACGGGGATCTTCTTGATGCTCTACAGCCGCTCCCTCGAGGAACTCATTCCGGTGACTGTATCCCCCTAATTATTTTGTTTTCATATACTTCTATTCATCATATTTCTGATAGACCCGTATATATTAGAAATAAATTATTATTTAATTATGTCCATTAATTGTCTTTTCCCTTTTTAATCAAGCAATCAAGGTTTTTTTAAAAGGGTTTGGGTTTTCGTCTTTTATTCTTCTTTTGGTCTTTTGCTTAGCATCTCTGGGAGAGCCTTTGACCTTGCTCTCGAAGGAAATGTCAATGAATTGTTATTCGTGATTTGTATCCATAAAGAGGTTGGTGAATTCACGTTTGCGGAAGTCTTATTGTTTCGGTTTGAATATCCTATCAGTTGTTGAGATTTTAATTGTTAGTGTGATAGTTATTTAGCTACTTATATGTTTGCCGAGCACGGGATCTAGCTACACATTTTCGATTATGGCTCGGTAAATCCTTGACCTACGGTAGTTCTTGATGCTATAATTGTTGGGATGGATATGCTGATTAAGAAATATAAAACCACGAATAAGGGAAAGAAACGTCTTTGCCTGATTACAAATGCAAAGTGTCCTATCAAAGATCCATTTGAAGGAACCAAAGAAGATCAAGTGACCATAATTGCTGATCAAATGACGGCGAACGGCATGAGAATGGAGAGCATTGTTATTCGGGAAGAGCTTGGTGTGGAAGAAAATAAGAGAATAGTGGACGAGAACGATCTGCTACTGAATATATTTTCCAAACGAACCCGTGCAAAATTAACAAATGTGGAGAATGCGATCTCATTGCTTGGTGCGCTTAGAACTCGTAATATAAACCCGGTTACAATATTCAGGGGCGACCTTGAAGTTAGCCCTAAGATGAAGATTAAGGTGAGATTTTTATTTATATATATATATATATTTATGTATTATCAAGGCATCTATTTGTATCTTATCTCTTCGTTTATATGTCTTCTTGATGCTACTTTTCTTTCACCAAATTATGCTCTTTACACTATATTGCAATGAGTAGATATGGGTGTACAAGAAGACATCGGAAGAGAAGATTCCCACATTGAAGAAATATTCCGATAGAGCTCCGGCTACTGACAAATTTGCCACGCACGAAGTCAAGGTGGATTATGAATACAAAAGCGCCGAGGATCCTAGTGAAGTTGTTCCTCCAGATCAAAGAATAAAAGGGTATCGTTATGGACCTCAAGTAGTTCCTATTTCAGTGGCCGATTTGGACGCTGTCAAGTTCAAACCAGAAAAGGGTGTGAAGATTCTTGGATTCACTGACTCTGATAACATTTTACGGTAAACTTCTCATCTGTTTATGTTTGTTTGTAATTCGATTTCAGCGTGCCAATCTAAATAGTAACTATGTACGCCTTGGCTTGCTCATGAACTCATCAAAGCCATTATTACATGAAAGACGTCAATATTTTCATTCCTGAACCGGGAAACACAAGGGCTATTCTTGCTGTATCTTCATTAGCAAGAGCTATGAAAGAAGATAATAAGGTGGCGATTCTGCGATGCGTGTGGAGGCAGGGACAAGCCAGTGTCGTCATTGGTGTCTTGACACCGAATATATCAGAGAAAGAGAATATTGTGAGTTTTTCCTGGTATTTTATTTATCTTTTCAAAAAATTTGTGTTCAGATCTCGTGTTGTATTTAATGGTTGTTGGGGTTTTCAGCCAGATTCCTTTTACTTCAATGTGCTTCCTTTCGCTGAGGACGTCAGAGAATTTCACTTTCCCTCTTTCACCACTCTCCCGACGACATGTCAGCCGACCGAGCAACAACAAGAGGCGGCTGATAAATTGGTAGAAATGCTTGATCTTGCACATCCTGGGAAACAGGAAATGCTTTTACCTGATCTTACCCCAAATCCTGTTCTTGAGGTATTCGTTTGTTAAATCTTTCATCCGGAAATTAGTAGATATGTGCTCCTTAAATTTTATTTTGGTGCATTTGGTCCCCTAAAATTTATTTTTCACATATGAAAATTTGAATTTTCTTTTGTTATGCACTTTGCCCTATAAATTATCGTAGATTACTCTTTATGAAGAGGTAGTTTTCACCAAATTGAAAATTCGAGGGGTAAACTTTGCACCAAAGTAAAGTTTTGAAGATAAAATGCACCATAACAAAATTCATGACGACTTCCATTGATCACTCTTAAAATTACCATGTAGAAATTTGAGAGATGAGCATTGAAAAAGCGCAATCTTGATATTTCATTTTATCTAGAGAAATTTGATGTTGTTCTCACATGTGTTCAGCGTTTCTATCGGTTTATGGAGCTGAAATCAAAGAACCCAGAAGCGACAGTACCTCCTCTCGATGAAACTCTAAAGAAGATCATCGCTCCCGACCGACAATTACTCCTCCGTAACCAGTCTCTTCTCGATCAATTTTCCCGCGCTTTTCAAATCACCCAAAACCCTAAGGTCTTTCGCCTAACTGGAAATATTCCAAAACCAACTGAAAAGGGCATCAATAACTGTCTTTTGATATCTTTCAGCCAAAGAAAGCATCTCGTTCGATTGAGGGTCGGGATCGAACTGCCATAGCCAATCCCATCGCTATCGACTATACATCATCAAAGAATCTTGACAAAATTGGGGATGTAGCGCCTGTCCAAGATTTCGAAGCCATGATATCAAGCAAAGACAGTCTCAGAGCGATCACAGAAATGAAGAAGAAAATACACATCTTAGTCGAGGACTCCTACAATGGCGACAATTATCCCCTTGCAGCGCAATGCTTAGTTGCTCTTCGTAAGGCTTGTATCTCTGAGCAGGTGCGTGCTTTGGCAGTTATTAATTGTATATACAGTATTATCTTAAATAAATTTTAATAAGGTTTGGGGAACACATAAAAAATTATTAGATTATCGGGGCTATTATTAATATATCAAGTAAAAATTTAGCACGTTGGTCCTCGGTTGGAACCGGAGAAAAGTACAATTTAATAGAGACTATTAATTTGACGAGGTTCTCTAAGCTTTGTTTATGCACCAAAAACTACAATGGAGAATAAGAAAGTAAGTTGAATCTTTCTCTGGGCAGGAACCGAAGCAGTTCAACGATTTCCTGCGCAGTCTTGCCGAGTTCTGCGAGAAGAAGAATCTCCACAGCTTTCGGGACTTTTTTGTGTCCCAAGAAATCACCTTGATATCCAAAACCGAAGCCGGAGACAGGTTTACACCAATCCCTCGAGCTTTGATTATGGCGGATTTGATCAATCACCTGACTTTGTTTGCATCTATGTATTGTTGAGCAGTGAAGTGAGCGATGAAGAAGCTAAAAGTTTTGCAGTAAAGTCAGAGCCAATGTTGGAGTGATGAAGACTATGACCCTTTTGAGTTCCTCTGTTATGTCTTTTTGAGACCTAACAAACACTTTTTCATGTAGATTATTGCATATGCTACTTCGCAAAGGTTTAAAAAACCTCGGTTTACCCGCCGTATATCTATCTTGCCACGGGTGCGGTTCGCAGTAAGTAATCGTTTTTAGGCATAAATATAATTATTTTCAAGTTGTTTTTTAGTTATTAAATTCCATCTTTGACAAACAAAATCATGTACATTTTCTTTTTAATCTTTTTACACCAATTTTTTTTTTCCCCAAAATTCTAGTTTACTCATAAATTCCTTTTCCCACTTACAATTTATGATATGATTTTAGATCTCGAGTAATATTTATTATTATTTTTTACGAAACTTACGTTGATGTACTTACCTATTTAGCAGTGTACTTATAGAATCGAAAAGGTAGAAATAATGTTAGTTTTTATTTTTATTTTTTCAGAAGATTGTACTCGACACAACTGAAAAAAAAAAAAAAACCAACACCCAAATTTTAAAATTAATTTGTGGTATTTTTTATATTTTTTTTACAATATAAGATAATTTCTGTAATAAGAGGATTTTTTTTCCCGCAAATATCTTAAAATATAAAATGAATTAACTAGAATCGTAAGGAATAAGCTCAAGAGGAGGAGCTTAGCTCACGCAAAATAGAAGCTCAGCTGATAAAAAGGAAATAAATAATCGGAATGTGAGAATTGAGGGTCGAAGGAGATATTATTTTAAGTTGAGGGTCATAAATGCAATAATGGAAAAGTAAAAGAAGAGAGAGAGTCAGCAATGTCGTGGCGCGAGCCAGGTTGATGAAAAGCAGACAACGTGATCGTGTCAATCTCTCCCTCGTCTCTCTCTCTCTCTATCGGTCACTGTAGATTCCATATTCTGCAGTACCAATTGTATACGTTCGTATCCATATCCATATTCATATTCATATATACGTACGTGTATATACGCGGCCTCGGAAGCGCCATGACTGGTGGCCGAGAACTCCTCAACAAGATGAAGGTCAGATCTCCGCATTCCCCTTTCTTTTTCCTTCTCATTTTGGTTCCGATCGCTCATTCGATTGCGCTCTTATGCTTTTTCGATTATTATAATCACTGTATATAAGCTTTTTTGGAAATCGTATTAATTTGAATTGCTGAGTGATGAACCCTAATTTTGTATTCCCGATTGGATTGCTTTACCGAATTGGGGGTTTGTTGTAAAGCTAGTGATCGACCGCATGAGGGAGGTCTGAGCTGCGAGTGTCCCCGTATGCTATGCTTGAAGCTCGCCATTTTTAGTCTCTTTAGATTTTCTTCGAGCTTTTGGGATTTTGAATCACTTTAGTTGGAAACTACTCAAAACAATGCAAGAATTATATTACTAATCTTGATTGATTTTGTCGAACGCGAAAATGTGATGTTTTCTTATTAAATCACTTTTGAGCTTTCGGGATCTTAATCAACTGATTTTCAACCGGTACAAGCTCGAAACTATCAAAAAATGTATGGATTTCCATTTGATTTTGGTATAGATTCAATCCTAGGACCACTCTCCAGCATCATTTCGTTTATATGAAGGTAAAAATTCATGTCATCATGAGTGTTCTTACAGGAAAAAGTTGGACTGGGTCCGTCCAACCCGGACTCTGGAAAAGGGAAGAGCAAGATGCAGAAACATGTTATGCACGGGTTCCATTTGGTCAAGGGAAAATCACACCACGCCATGGAAGACTACGTTGTTGCGCAGTTCAAGCAAGTTGATGAGAATGAGCTCGGCCTCTTCGCGATATTCGATGGCCATTTGAGCCATGAGGTCCCTGAGTACTTGAGGGCTCATCTCTTTGAAAACATCTTGGAAGAGGTAACGGATCTAGTTGTCTTTGGTAATAAAATAATGTCCCAGATTCAAATCCCGCTCTTAAGATCGTTTCAACCGAAGAACAGATGAAGATCAAAACAGTAATAGATAATGAACAATGCAGAATTACTTGGTTCAGTAATCCGGTGTGGATTCTTACTCCAAGGGTTGCGATGCGAATCTTAGAGTCCAAATCCGATGATGAAAAAGTGATAACATCTTCTTGATTGAAAAGATCATCTACTCTTGTCTCCTTGATCTATCTTTTACAGAAAACAAACCTGTCAGCTTCGAGAGTTTCTCCACAAGATTCACTTCTCGTGAGCTTACACTAGATGCAGTATTCTCTCTTCTATTTTCCCGTGCCTTTCCTTGTTATATTGGTGCTTGTAGCATTCAATTCTGTTGTGCGAGAAGCAGATCCGGTTAAATTTGATCACCAATACAAGCTAAAGTCTTGAATTAGATATAATCGAGTAGCGATAACATGTCATGGTCTTGCGACATAACAGCATTTTATATATCTCAATTTGTAATCAGCGATTCAAATCTTCCACAATCTTCTTTGTTTTTCCTTATAGTCTTAGGTTCGAGTCTTTGAGTGTAATAACATCTTGAACTTGCTTGCTTACGCATTCCCTTTTGCTGATCTTAGCCGGACTTCTGGACGGAACCTGAGAAAGCGGTGAGGAGAGCTTATCGCATAACGGACGATGCGATTCTGGAGAAAGCAATCAATTTGGGCAAAGGTGGCTCAACAGCTGTCACAGCCATACTGATCAACTGCCATAAACTGGTCGTGGCCAATGTTGGAGATTCCCGAGCTGTCATCTGCAAGAACGGCCAGGCCAAACAACTCTCGATCGACCACGAGCCAAGCGTTGAGCGAGGCGATATTGAGAATCGTGGCGGCTTCGTTTCGAACTTCCCAGGTAATTAGATTCTGTAAGCAATGTTCTTAGTTTAGTAAGAAAAAGTATGGAGAGGAAGTAATTATGAAAATGTTTTGACTTCAACTGTTAAATATATATATATATATATATATATATATGGGAATTTGCAGTTTAAGTCTTCAAACTCGTCTCTTTTTAATTGATAAGTTCCTGAATCCAAATTTTGGCGGCTAAAGTCCCTAATGTCAAGAGTTTTATTACAAATGGATGACAAAGGACGTTAAATAGGGTGCCACAACATGAAAAAACCCAAGTCATATGTGGGTCCCCTCTCTCTCATTTCGAGTGTGAGAGAGAGAGAAGTAACTGTCCATTTGTAATAAAACTCTTAACATTAGGGACTTTAACCACAAATTTCCATGTATATATATATATATATAGAGAGAGAGTTAAGTACAGTTAACTTCACTAAAAGCTAATTAGGGTTTTTTTTTTTTTTTTTTAGTTCTTTTCAGTTTTGATGTTTGTAATCTCTGTCTTGGGCTTTAAAATCATGTTCTTATTCAGGGGATGTTCCACGTGTGGACGGGCAATTGGCGGTGGCGAGGGCGTTTGGAGACAAGAGTCTGAAGAAGCATCTGAGTTCGGAACCGGACGTGACTGTGGAGATGATAAACGACGACGCTGAGTTCATCATCTTGGCTAGCGACGGGTTATGGAAGGTTTGTTTTGTTTTTGTTGCATGATTGTGTTTGTTTAAACGAGACAATGAGTAAGTGGTGATTCCATGGCAGGTGATGTCGAACCAAGAAGCTGTGGACGTGATCAGCCATGTCAAGGACGCTCGGTCGGCAGCGAAGCTACTCACTGAAGAAGCGCTTCGCCGGAAAAGCACAGACGATATCTCTGTCGTAGTTGTCAGACTTCATTAACATACTGAGAGGCTTGAAGTCTAATATTTATTCCTTGTTTTTCACTAAATGTAGTGTTTGGTGATGTATAAAGCAACGTTGTTGTATGAGCCGAGATTGTCTTGTAGTTTTCCAAGTAAACTCTCGCTTTATGTTTTTTAAGTTCGGGGTTGGTGTGCTTTTTTTCAAAATAACCTTAAAATGTATTTTAATGAAAAGTCAATTAACAGTTGGGACATTTTAGAAAGTTCTATCGTTTTGAGTTTTTTTTAAAGGAAATTATACGAAATATCCATTTTATGTCAAATTTTTTAAAAAACTAACCAGTGTGTGTGTAAAAAATTATCCATAATAGGTATTTTTTAAAAGATTTGCATAAAATGAATATTTCGTTAATTAACCCTTTTTTTAATCAGAATTAAAAGAATTAACACGTATACGGAGAAGTCACACTTTATTTTTGAAAAATATATGATAATTTGTTTTACTTTACTGAGAGAAAACCAGTTATAGTAAATTTTTATAATTAATAATGTGGGAAATGTTAAAATTTACTATATTTATCGAATTAGTAATTTATAATTATTAGTTAAAAATACCTATATACATATTAGGAATATTGTGATCATAATATATAGATGAAAGATGATAATTTTAAAATTTATTATTTATCGAATTAGTAATTTATAATTATTAGTTAGAAAAAAAAAATTCCTATATACATGTTAGGAATAATGTGATCATAATATATAGTTGAAAGATGATGATAATATAAAGTGAAATTTGTTTATGTAATGATGTAAGTAGCGAAATCACTTATTTGAATAACTTTTTTTACGTTATGAAACAACAACAGTGGGCCTTCTTAGTGCTGTCCGGAAGCTTGTAATTGATGTTGAAGGAGACATAAATTTAAAGAACAAGCAAAAAATTTTATATTTATATTTTAGAAACACTACATATAGAGTTAATTAGTGTATTTTTTATTTATTTATTTAAGATGATTTCATAACTAGTTATGCACTATTATATATTATTTATAGTGAGCACATGATTATATATGTAATATTGAATTACATTTATAATTTAACTTAAATATAAAATTTGAATTACACATCGAGTATCAATTTATCGAGGTTATATATGCAGGTTTGCTCGGCCTCCACTCATGTTTCTTTGATAATTCTTGTGTTCAAGTCTCATGGGACGCAAACGTATACCTCCTTTACAAAAGTAAACTTGACAAATAATGTCATCCTATTCTTACATTGAATATATCTAGTAATGAGAGAAATCTATGAATTTTTATTCATATTCCACTTATTCCTTACCAAAAAAAGAAAAGAAATAGCAAAAATAAATTTACATATGAAGAATGTAAATATTTTTATTTATTTAACTCTTCCTTTCATCCAGATTTTAGAGGTGTATATTTCTTTGATGTTTTTGCACTCTTAAATCAAAATTTTCAATCGTCTTATTTAAACAAACTGGATTTGAGTAAAAAAGAGGGCGACGTGGGTTCAATTTCAAAACCGGATCTAGTATTAAAAAATTGGGTTTTGAAAAATCAAACACGAATCATCCGATACCGGGATTTCAAATTCGGATACGGATTTTAATTTTATTAAATCCGAATTCCGGATCTGGGCTTCAAATATTATAAAAAAGTACCCCATATTATTTCAACCCTAATTAGAATGCTGACTGTCATGTTTGCTTCCGGAAAAAATCTATTGGTCTACAAAAGAAGATGGGAAGTGGAAAAACTTAAAATGTCAATTACTCACATCTACCAAACACCGGCAGAACTACATGTAAGTTTAGTGGGGCTGGAACCCCCTCAAGGAAAAAACTTTGATAATTTTTAGTGTTAATTATTTTAAATAATATCTAAAGTCTAAATGATAGTTCGCCTTCGCCTATTACAAGAATTATAAAGCTAGATGTGACTATTTTTTTTTTCCATTCATTCCGATCGATGTTTATGAAGAAACGTTGGTACTCAAATATCAAGATAACTTATATAATTAATTAGCATAACATATATAGTCCAAACATACATAATGATAGATATATAATTAAAGTGGTCTCAAATTTGACAAATCACCGTGCATGCCCTAAGCTAAAGGGATATCATCATGGCATTCACTCGTACGTCGTACATAGACCGTCGAGATCATTATTTCAATATATACTTATATATATATATATAATTATTACTAGAGCCGTTTTAGGTTGACACAAGAGAGGGAGCATTCTCTGGAGGATCGAGCAAGATCACAAACCACGCATACATACATATATGCATATATATAGATATATGGATTTAATATCTATCTGATGTGATAGAGTTTGTTGTAGTGAGGATTCCCGGGAAATGTGGCGTGGAACTTAGCCGACCCGTCGCCGTTGTAAAGAGCTTCCTTGGAAGTGAGAGTTTTTGGAGCCGAGGCTTCGCCACCGCAGTCGACGGCGTTCTTGCGACGCCGCTCGTTGTGGCCAGCTAAGCGCCGTCGGCAGCTTCTCTTGGCTTCGTCGAACTCCGAAAGCTCGTGGAACCTATTCCAAACATACAAACTTTTAACTACTGATGATCATACGTCTAATTTTGACATTAACGTTAGCGATGAGGCAGTATTAATGTACCTTTTGATCATTCGATCGGTTGATACTTGATAAAAGGGTTTTCAACAATTTATTACGTCAATAATAATATGTATATATATAGGGTAAACTGCGGCTAATGTATCCAATGTTTGTTTTTGTGCGGATTATGTATACAATGTTTTATTTTGACGGTTAATGTACTTAATGTTTATTCCGTTAGATTTTTTCCGATTTTCCATCCATTCTCTGTTACAGTCGCCATGTCAGCTTTCCACGTGTCATTTCCATGTCAGCTTTCCACGTGTCACTCCATGTCAACTTTCCTCTTTTTTCTTTCTTTTTCTTTTTCTCTCATCTCTCTTCTTTCTTATTTTTCCTTTCTTCGATGAGGAAGCTTTCTCCTTTTTTTTTTCTTTCCTCCTTTCTCTTTCCTATTTCTTCTTCTCCTCTCTCTTTCGACAATCAAGAGGCTTTTTTTTTTTATTCTTTCTTCCAGCAAAAGGAAACCTGTCTCCGGCTTCCTCGCACTTGCCGTCGCCATAAGAACGCCGAAGCTTCGCCGTCAGTCGTTGTTTCCGGGCGAGTGCTCCGGTGGAGGATCTCCTTCGTGTGCGACGGTGGGCAGCGGAAACTCGTGGGCCCAAGCTCCCGACCTCGGGCGGGGCGACGACGGCGAGGGGTGCAGCGAGCCCATCGATGGCGCCGGAGTTCGTCGCCGTGGCGGTGATGGGCTGCGGCAGCGTCCTAACTCCGGATTGGAGGCTTCAGAGACCGCCGATATTAACCGGGCTCTCCTCGATGGTGCGCGAATTTGCAGGCAGCGACGAGGCGATTCGGAGAAACGCGCCGGGAGGTCGCCTCAGGGTCGTCGGCGTTCGCGCTGGAGCTGGGTGGCAGCGATTCTGTTGCCGGTTTGGGCGCGTCTAAGCCTCATGATGCAGGAGCATCCTCTGCGCCAGGGATTTCTCGCGGAGAGGCCTGTGCGCTTGAGGTGGGTCCGGCGACGCTCCTTGGTGGTCCAGTAGGGACAGCGGCGATTGGGTGTCGCCCGGCGAGGGGGCTCCGTAGCTGAGGAGCCTTTGGCAGAGGCTTAAGTCATGAAGCCGTGGAGTTGGAGCGCTGAGCGGCCTTGCCGACTGTTGCGGTGAGTTTTCCGGCGTGGAGACGAGGAAAGCTTGGTCTATCGTGTTGCGATGACCTCTTCTTCTCATCCCCCTTTTTTTTCTTTTTACGGCGAGCTCCGGCGTGCGCATCCGACGGGCTTTCTCCGGTCAACGACGAATGATAGCGAACGGTGGCGAACCTGCTCAAGCTACTCTGACCGGGAAGCTTCCTCAGAAAACACAATCCTCAAAAGTGAAACTTTTCTCTGAAACCTTACGGTCAATCCCTTAAAAAAAAACCCTTCCACAGAGTCTCAAACCCAGAAGTACGAACATTGAAGAGCGAGGTGACGTGGAACTTAACAGAGAATGGATGGAAAATCGAAAAAAATTTTACGGAATAAACATTAAGTACATTAGCCGTCAAAATAAAACATTGTGTACATAATCCGCACAAAAACAAACATTGGGTACATTAGCCACAGTTTACCCATATATATATATATAATATCCAAAAATGATAAATATAGCGCAAAGTTATGCTCATAAACAACCACCCGAAAATTTTACCGCGCATTCCTTCACAATTAGGTTATGCACATAAAAACACTGGTATTTCATCGAGTTATATATATATATAGAGAGACAGAGAGAGAGAGAGATGGAACCTGCTACATTGCTGGCAAAATCGCTGCTTCAAGCCGGCAACAACAGCGAAAGCGGCCTTGGAGTGAGCCTCGCACACCTTATGTCGCCGATGATACTTCTTAGCTTCGCTCAGGTCGGCCCCGCACCTCTCCGCTTGGCAGCACGGGACGGCACCCGCAACACCACGCGTCGACCTGATTCCTGCTCCTTTCTGCTTCTTGTCATTGGAACTCGACCCGCCCCCGTATTCCTCGTCGGTGTCTTGATCGACAATCATCTGCAGCTGATGATCAGCGCTCATGTCCCTGACGAGGACGCCCTTCCTCGCCTCCATTTATAAAATGAAGAAGCAGACAGCTTTGATGAGGCTTGGAGATACTTGGAGTGTGAAGATGTATATATATATATATATATATATATATATATATATATATACATATAAGCATTCGAAAATAGAGACAATAATACTAGCAAGAGCAGGACCACAAGGGTATCGGATCAGTGGTGGAAATAAAGGACAGTAAATTATGACAATTAGGGTTTTGAAAAAGTCAGGCTGTACTTTTACCCTCTAAAACCCGAGTTTATGCTTGTACAAACGTGAGGAAAAACAAGAGACCTATATCATACGAGAAATTTGCGGCATAAATATCTTAAGTCAAATCAAGTTAGCATCATATTCCCAAAATATAAAAATTGATGTGAAATTTTTTAAAGTCTACCAAATTGGATTTATTTTGGGTACCCAAGCCTGACGTGTCAAACGTTAAGTGACATATGTGGACGGGTCAGATGCCACGTAGACAACTAAAACTTTTAGAAACCACGTGGCACTTAGGTTTGACGCGTGATATCATATATAATTTGAGCATCATTCAACGGATTTCCAATTTGCATGGTAGATTTTAGGGATTTTAACTGTGATTTTTCAGTTTTGCGAATATACCGCTAATTCCATTGGCTTTAAGGTATTTATGCCGAAAATTGTAAAATAATAATAATAAGTAAGAAATAAATAAATGAAGAAAACGTTGGGTTGCATCATGCATGGATTTGCATGAAGCTTGTAAATAATAGCACGTCGATTTCGACTCTTTTATCTATTTTTGGTTTAAAATGTATATAATTAATAGAGTGATATTAACGTCTCCTGATTCATGAAGTCCATAAACTAAATAAAATGTAATATATTACTATATTTTGTAACTTTCTTAAGAACGAAATTTACCGTTGCAGTAAAAATGCTTATATATTACAAGGTTTATTAGTAGTGGTACAAGTATCAATTATGCTAACGACAGTAAGAGATTTTTTTTACCGGACAAAGTTGTCGAACTCTAACAATAGCATGCCACATGTACCAAAATATCCGGTAAAAATTAATATACCTGCTCTATATTGTTATTAGAGTTTGACAACTCTGTCAGTCATCAAACAAAAAAATATTATCATTACTTTTTAAAAGAAAATTGGTACTTATACCGCTGATATCCGTATATATTTTTCAAGGGAACCTGTCATTTTCATGCATCTTGTGCAGTGACCAAAAGGTCAATGTGAAACGAAAATATTGCATCATGCAGTACTGTGTAGTGTGTACGACGCATAATGGTTCTGCTTTTACCCATACATACATGATACATCCACATTCCAAAGACACACACACACACACACATATATATATATATATCATATGTAAATTTAAAATTGCTGGAAGTTTACCTCAATTATCATAGCTTGTGAGAATTGATGACATTTATGATCATTTGATCGTGCTGTACCTCGTTGTTGTTCATGATCATCAACTTAATTCAACACATAAAGACTTGTCAATTTCACGAGAAATTAGCCGTACGTCAAAATAGTTAAGTAATTAATATCGTTAGTTGCTGCACTTTAATACTTAAGTTTATTTTTCGACCTCTACTTTTAGTACTAACAAATAGAGATATTTTGGTCTCAAATTCCTCTAATATCATTATCATATCATATGTTCTTTGCCTTCTCTCTTTCAATTTTATTGAAAAGCGCATTTTGAAATCTTTATTTTTTATTTCTTATAAATTACTGTTCGTTTAGAGAATAGTTTGTCAAAATCTTTTTTATCGATTTTATTGAATAACATAATAATGTACAACTTAGGTTTTTATATGAAGATGAAAACCATATATATATATTTTTTCTCATATTGGTCAAGTTAGACACCTCAAGTGGGGACTGCCATTATTCACTTAAAAAAAGAATGAGGGCCCCTGAAATTAGTATCTAGTACTCTGCTTTTGATTTTTAATTTTGATTTTTTTTATATATCTATTTTAAACAAGACATAAATTTATATTTTTTCGCGTAGCAAGTGTTTTAAAATCCACAAACCGCAAATCCCACCTGCAATTTTTGGTTTATCGAGAGCGGTACGTGTTACTAATGGAGTTTTCGTAAGATTTTCAAAAACCCGCGGCGATTATGCCAATCTGGTTTATGCACATGTATACATCTGAATAGATGACCACATTAACGTGGTTTTTGTTAAATAAAATTAAATATTACTCTAAATTGAGAAACAAAATCATATAGTTTACTAAAATTTTGAATTTCTAACCAAGATGGAGTTTATAGAAGTGTTTTGGGAGATTAAGTAGGGTTGAAGTGAAGAGACTAAAAAAGTACGATGTTTTCTTAGTCAAAGATCGAATTTGATGGCCAAGAATGGTCCCTATGACAAAAGTGAGAAAACCATGCGAACACATGTTAAAAGAGGATTATCGATGATATATCGTAAGTATATATTGTGAGTTTAATCTCGACCTAATTTAGCTCATTGAGTCAAGGAGCAACCAAGGTTGGCAGGACCCAACTAATCAGGTCAGGAGGACTTGGTCGCACACAGCCTTGTCGGCAACAGGCTGGTCACATAGTCGCGACGAGCAGGCCACGATGACCAGGAACCAAGGAACCGAGAAGCAGGTTCTAGTGACAAGATGGTTGCGACGAGCAGGTCGTGACCAGGACGCAACATCGACCAGGACATCACTCAAAACATTAAAAACACACACACACATATATATATATATATATATATATATGTATATAAATAAATAAATAGATAAATAAATAAATAAAGAGCATCTGAAAAAAGAAGCACGATATATAGTTGACATTTTTATTTGTTCTTGTATTTCCTTAAGTTTATCGAAAGCAAAATGCATGTAAAATGAAGGTTGACCAAAATTATAGAATTGTGAAGTTCTACCATGAGATCGGGTATCCTATTAAACTTACAATGCAAAAAAAAAAAAAACGTAGTCTAAAGTCTATTGTCAATGATCGATGTCAATAATACTTACACGTTAAAACTTTCAAAATTGGTCGGTTTCTAATTTTCATTACTCCAAATACCCTAAAATAATTCACATACAATATAGCGAGGATAGGAGATGTTCGGAGTCCAGTTGATGGAAAGACATGAGAGAAAGTCGACGACGAAAGAGAGGGACAAAGAGTCCGAAGCCTCGAGTCAAAAGAAAATACAAGATAAAAAGTCAAACAATTTTATTTTAGTACTTTCAGATATTATTTTTTATTATAAAAATTAAATAATAATATATATATATTTTTATTACTATAGATAACATAAACCACTCCAATATAGTGTAGTTATGATAAAATATGCAAAGTGCATACTCGCGTTTGTACTAGTGCTTTGACTTCTTAATGAGACTAAGAGCGGAACGGATGTGCGTGAAATGGGTACTAGTTGGGCACACTGGCGAAGCAAGAAATTCATGTAAAGGGGGCGACAAATATTATCAATGCGTCTCTTTGCAGGCGGTTGTCGACTTCTCGTCATTAGAATCGGCTTTAAAATCAGAAGCTTTCGAAAAAATAAATATTAACGCCCTACATCAAATGTTAAACATGTACTACATTAATCTAAATAAATATGAATAAAAAAATAAATTTAAAGTCTTTCATATAAATCCGTTGTTAATATATGTTTAGTCTTAAAAATTAATAAACAAGTATAAGAACATTTTTTGTTGTTGTTGTAAATATTATAAAACTGAATGTTTTTTTTTTAATTAAAAATTGTGTGAATGCGTGAGTTGACTAGAAGAAAAATAACATTTTTATCTCTAAAAAATCCAAGAATTAAAAAAAAAAAAAAAAAACGACAGAACACCAAAATCCAAACTCATTTCGGATAAAAAAAAAAGAGTTGAAAATAATAAGCAAAAATCTATAAAAACCACTTTAAGAAGATGAATTCGCTATTGAAAATTTAACTAACGATGTCCTCAACAAGACAGTGATGCGAACAACAATGAATCTCTAATTTTTGTTTCCAACTTCAATATTAATTGCATCGATTTCAAACCAAAGAAGCCTTTTCTTCCTCGTACATTTCTTTTATTTATCATTTATTTAGGAATTCGCAGTGTCGCTTATCACCAAAGAAAAAATTTACACATGCAAAGATACCCTGAAGAACGAGAATACACAGACACAAAGTGCAAAAAATAAGCAGAGAAATATAAATTTATGATTTTCTAAGGAAAAATAAGTATCGATTTAAATTTTGAGGGGCGAATTCAATTTTTTGGGGACAAACTTAGACCGAAAAGTGCGGCAGTTACCCCCACTAGGCACCAAGTGGCGAAGGGCAAGCCACGCATCAGCATCTAACATCCACATGGACATGAGTTTACATATTTGACGAGAAAATAGACAAAGCTCTTAGTCGACGCACGCCACGTAGACATGAGTTAAAAGATTTGGCGAGAAAATAGACGGAGCTCTTAGTCAACGCACATTGGGCATTCATACTCACATTGCGAAGGTCGGTGCATATCACAACGGTTGATAAAAAATTATGTATTACTGTTACGATTAACCCAATTTTAAATGCTCGAATATGTATAATGATATATATATATATATATAATTATCTCTAAAAAATTAATATAGTTATCATTAAATGAAATGATTTTAATTATTGGGCACATCACTTCGTAAGATAATAAAAAACAATTCTAGTTCCACTACATCACAACGACATGTCATGAAACTTCCACGATGACAATTGATATCATTATCTTGTTATATTTATAGCATTACAGCTAAAAATAAACATGCAGCTACATCACAGTATACTCAAGAATCGAAGTCTGATTTGCCTGATAAGAACATATGTCAATTAAGCTCTATGAAAAAGAAATTTCATAGAATAGTTTATGTCATTTTACCGTATATCAATAACCTTACGGCCATATACCTTTAGCCAATAGTCATATTATAAAATAAAATAAAAAATCTAAGAACAATTTAATATTAATATTTTGGGTAAATTGCGGCTAATGTACCAAATGTTTGATCTTTTATGAATTATGTATCCAATTTTTATTTTTGGTGGCTAATGTACCCAATGTTTGATCTGTTAGATATTTTCGTCTTTTCCGTTAGTTAGAGAGTTATCCTCCTCTATATGCACACGTTTTGTATTTTTGATATAACTCACTCATTTTTTGTCCAAATTTTATGCATGACCTATGGTTGGAAAGACAAGAGATATATCTACAACCTTTATGTTTTAAATTTTGTAAAATAAGTTTTAGAAAAATACGAAATTTCAAATACAACGTAAAATTGGACGTAAGTTTAATGCAAAATATTTGTTTCAAGAAAATTTTACCATACTTAATGACTTTTATGATAAAACGTAAAACTAATAAGTTGTATATAAATATTTTATCTTTCCAGCGGATGTTTATTTATAAATTTTGGACAAAAGATGAGTAAGTTATGCCAAAAATATGAAAGATTATTTCACATCACATATTTCATATTTTTGGCATAACTCACTCGTTTTTTATCCAAAATTTATAAATAAACACCCGTTATAAAGATAAAATATTTATCTAAAAACTTTTAGTTTTACGTTTCACCATATAAAGTCATTAAATATATTAAAATTTGCTCGAAACAAATATTTTGTATTAAACTAACGTCTAATTTTACGTTCTATTTGAAATTTCGTATTTTTCTAAACCTTATTTTACAAAGCTTAAAACAACAAAGTTGTATATATATCTCTTATCTTTCTAACCATAGGTTGTTCATAAAATTTGGACAAACAATGAGTGAGTTATGTCAAAAATACGAAAAGTGTACATGTAGAGGATGATAACTCTCTAACGGTCAACTAACGGAAAATACAAAAATATCTAACAGATCAAACATTGGGTACATTAGCCACCAAAAATAAACATTGAGTACATAATTCGCAAAAGATCAAACATTGAGTACATTAGCCGCATTTTACCATAATATTTTTTTATTGTATGATATATGTCTACAATTTTCTTAGAATGATCACTTCTTATATCGTTCACCAAAATTACTAAACTAACAAATAACAAGTCGCTCGAAGGATGTCCGATTATAGACTCTCTCTCTTTTTTTTTATTCTTTTTTTTTTATAATAAAATTTATAGACTATTATTGCTATAAGGACTATATTCTTTAATTTGCGGCGAAAATAATCGGAGTCACTATATTCTTGCAAATAAATCACTAACGTCTATTTTTTGCGGCAAAAGTCATTAATGTCATCAATTGTTTGCAGATGAGTCACTAACGTTTATTTTTTGCGGCGAAAATTTTCAAAGTCATCAAATTCTTGCAGATAAATCACAAACGTAATAATGTTTCTCTCAAATAAAATAATACACTGATATATTTTGTCAATATATCATTTTACTATAATATATCATGTAATTTTATTCAATATTTGATCTTGCATTTCGACTATACCTTCTAACCTTAGCCAAAAGTGTCTAATATAAAACAAAAACAAAAAATCAGAGAACAATTTTATAGAAATATTTACAGATTGCATGATACATGTTTAAATTAATTTTCTTAGGATGATAAGTGATAACTACTTCTTATACCGTTCGCCAATTTCCGAAAACAAAACAAATAACGAGATTACTATTCTTTTTACTAGCTAGTCGTAATATTTTTACAAATTTATAACTAAATACTATATGAGTATGGTTGAATAAATTAAATATATTTTATTTAATTTTCTAAATTTTACCGTTCCCTAACTTAATTAAATACCTCTTATTATAGTTACTCGAGCGATTTTGCATGCATCACAAAAGGCATTCTGTAATCTAAAAGATCATTTACCCTGTCATTTTTACCAATTTATTTATAGTTTTGATAGACTCTTAGACGTAATATTATTGAAATGTTCGATCGATATCATTCTTTCTTTGTAGCTTCGGCCATTAGCGACAAGTCGAGCTTATAATTAAGGAGCATTGTGGCATGGTGGTCCAATGTTCACCTGATCATGATCATGCATCGACTTTCACTAGCTTCCGCGTCTATGACTCTCACAAGAATCGTTGGGTTTCTTCGTATTCACAGCTTCAACTATGGTGGTCATCGCTCTCAGTTTGGTCCCAGCATGTCTTTCCTATATTCTTTTCTCAACCTTTTGAACCCTCCATCCATCCATCCATCCATCCATCCATCCATCCATCGGATTCGAGCTATATATGAAAAGGTCAAACACTTGTCGATTAACTTGACAAAGATATGGTTATTCTCTTTTCATGTTTTTGTCACACAAGAATCTTATCCAATTAAGCTAGAGGTGTACGTTTTTAAGGACAAATATAGTTTGCTCTAACAATTTTCCTTTCGATCCGATTTGCCTGGACCCTATTAATGAACTTAAGTTTTTGGCAATAACAAACCCTATTTTTTTTAAAGGGACATTGCTCCCTGTTTGATTTTTCGATGATTTTATCTCCCGAGGCGGAAAACACGGGATATCATCGAATTAATGATCTAAGACTTTACTTGAACTAAAATTTAGGGTTTCGACACATTACCAAACTTCTGGCACTTTTTTCAATTCTCTTCTCGGTATGTGTGCATGATTTATGGGCCGGATTTGGATAGTAGCGCCACAAGTGTCGAGCCTCTAAATTGCCCACCCTCGCTGCGGGAAAGTCAATGTGACCGAAAATCACGGATTTAGACTGCTAGGTCCTTACGGTGATCGGACGACGAATCGGACTAAAGCACTGGGGAGGAAAATCCCACCTAGGGCTTAAATAGCCCAAAAAGATCAATGACCTATTGGGCTTTTGTGTCTGGTAAGTGGGGCTAAGTACATTATGTCATTATTAATTAATTCTGATAATTTATTAATGCCTTATAATTATTTCTCGGGCCCCGAGTGGGTCTGTTACCAGTTATTGTAGTCACGTCGGACATGAAAGTCCAATAGACTCAAATCCCGATTCGGGCATTTCCTATACTCCCTAATTTTTTTACGTGCAATTTACAATTGTGTATGATTTCATCCTATCAGAAAAATTGAATTCATTGATTATTTCATCATAGTCTCGTGCTATAGTATATGGATTTTGTTCGG
This sequence comes from Parietaria judaica, assembly GCA_954871525.1. NCBI lineage: Eukaryota > Viridiplantae > Streptophyta > Magnoliopsida > Rosales > Urticaceae > Parietaria > Parietaria judaica. The sequence continues at coordinate 10,279,631 of OX940865.1, read as the reverse complement.
TAACCCTATCGGAAAAAACATTCAAGTACGCAATATATTATGTGCAAGTTGACATTTTAAGTCGTTTTGAAACGTTTAGGGACAATGTGTTACTTTGAGACGTGTAGGATACATTTCTATATATGCCAAAAACTACAATTCGAAGGGGAAAATACGCCGACATATACACCCATGGGACGTATTGTGTCTTCAGTCTCATATGGCCCCGCTAAGTAAAGGGACCGTGCTCACAAGGGCCTGCTGAGTTATTATCTATTAATAATTGGTCAATCAAATAAATTAATTATTAAAATGATCTAATGAGCTTGATCTTTTAAATAGCTAAAGCCCATAAATCATTAAAGCCCTAACCTTATAAATAAGGGAGCTAGGAGCTCCCAAAACCCTAACCTAGCTAGACACAAGAGAATATGACCTAGCCCTCTCTAGAAGCCTTGTCGAATTTCTCTCTCCCCGAAGCATAGTTTGTGTCGTCATCGACTAATCACCGACGAGGGTCTAGTAATACAGTGAGTTTATTTCCCATCTACATAACTATGTAGAAGTTCCTGAGCGACATGGTGGACGAGATAAAGGGTCAAGGGAGTAAAGTTCCTGGGCTGTGATTCGAAGGTATCGCGAAGGCAAGGAGGCGCGTGCACGACTCCATAGGAAACGTCAAATTATTTTAAGGCGGCAAAGGTTGCTAATGTTTGTACAACCGAAACCGGTTAGATTTTTATTTATGTGATTTATTTAGAAATTTATTCAAGAATGTCCCGTGATTTTCACTCTCGGGATTGAAATTACCTCGAAAACCTAACAAATAGTTTGTGAGCATTACTATTGTAAATTTGTTATAGTTTTGTCTCGTCAATTTAGAAAAATCCACACAAATTTCTATATATATATATACACATACATACATATGATATTAATAACTGATACTGTTGGGGATTTAACCCAGCAACCCGATAATGAGTATCGACTACCACGAACAAATGCGGAATAACACGATTGAGTTGGACGACAAAGACTATCAGTTTATTGATCACGATGATGTTTGAATTACACAACCGGTTACAAAAGACTCGATCTTTTCCAGAAGATGATCTTCCCGTTGAATTCAAACTCACAGCTCCTTTACAGCTTCCTCCGATGACTCCACCGTACGCTATACGATGTCGAGATGAACTTCGTCTTCCAGCGCTCTTCACGGTGATCGGAGATGAACCAGACCCAGAGAACGCCGGCGATCAGAGCCACGGTGCGAACGAACCCCTTTGACGCCGCGAAGAAGCTCCGACAGATCCCCAGAGTGTGCTCCTCTGTCTGTCGTTCCCGAGCCTTCCCTCTCCGTACTCCGTCGTCACCTTCGTCGTCGTATCCACCGTCTGACTCACCTGGGAAGCTCTGTAGTAACCTATTTTTAGTAACCTATTTTCATAACCCGTAAACATAGATATAATTTGTAGTAACCTATTTGTAGTAACCTATTTTCATAACCCGTAAACATAGTGCTTATGTTTTATCATTATTAATATGTCGATTTAAGGATAGATATGAATAGCAAAGAGTAAATGTAAAGTGGGCATTGTTAATCGGAAAAATCTCAATCATACAATCTTGTCTGAGGAAGAGGGAATCAAAAGTGGGGCCGGTTCACCATCCACTTCTGGGTGACCGGTTAGGACCCCTCCCATCTACCTGGAGAAAGTATAATTGACCTATCACTACCGATGAAATAATGAACACTATAAACAATGAGGCCTTATGTATAATTACGTGCTGTAATTAATAAAGCCAAAATATAAACTTTTAATAGTCATTAAAGGAAAGTTTATAATAAGTTTTAATTAACTTATGATAAAAGTTAAAAAACGTTATTTAACTAAAAACAATGGCAAGTATAGAATAAATAATAAAAAGGTCTCCATTATTACTATCACATGGTCTGCTGACCACACCGCCTCGAGTCACCTTAGAGTGACCACTCCTCTTAAGGAAAGGTGTGCTTGTGGAAGGTTTGGCACCGTGAAAGTTCCAAAAGAATATGGGGACGGAGGAATCTTGGAAATGGACCGTGAGTCACCTTAGAGTGACCATTCCTTAAGGACGACGTTTTCAAGAGGATTCCGAGAACCGAAAATAATGGGTTAAGCTTGCACGGAAGTTGGTACTTCCCGACCGTCTATGATGATAGTTAATATTCATAAAGAACTGTGGTGGTTCTTAACATTGAATATTAATTAAGTTTATGACTAAAACTTAGTTCAACCAAACTACACAGTTGATACAGCGAGTCACCTTAGAGTGACCATGCCTTAAGCACGGCAACGATGTGTACAGTCGGTTGAATTATCATGAAATAGTCCCAGGGTTTATTAACGTTTTCCCGAGAACATGTTTGCATCATGTGACTATTTCGAACCAACATAATTACCCAAAACATTCTACCTATAATAAAGTTTAATAAGTTTCTTTTTCAATGCCAGTTAAAATGTCGAATCCAATTATGTCACTGCTTTCGAACAACACTCTACATGGAAGTAATTTTCCAAAATGGAAAAGCAACATCAACATTTTTCTTATCAGCGAGAACATTCGCTTTGTTCTCGTTGATGAATGTCCCACTGCACCGGGTTCTGGTAGCGCCAGAGGTGTAAAGGAACTCTATGATTCTTGGATGCAAGCGAATAATCGTGCTAAGGCATACATGCTTGCTAGCATGGCAGATTCGTTAAGAATCAAGTTAGAGGTCAAGGACACTGCTTTTGAAATCATGGAATCTCTTCAAGGTATGTATGGTAAGCAGTCTGAGCAAGCTCAACATGAAGCGACTCGTCGCTACATGAATGCCAAGATGAAATCAGGCACGTATGTTCGTGACCATGTCATGAGCATGACGAACTGGTTCAATGAGGCTGAGTTGCACGGGGCCGAGGTGGATGAGAAATCTCAGATCAGCATTATCCTTAATTCGCTGTCACCTGAGTTTGTTCCATTCACCAGCAATTACATTATGAACAAACTGAAATATGGTTTGACACAGTTGATTAATGAATTGCAAACCTTTGAGGACATCTCGGGTCTGATTAAGAAGAAATCCGAATTGAACATTGCGTTCAAGAAAGGATACCATTCTAACAACCCAAAGATGAAGAAAAGGCCTAGTCCTAAGAAAAAGTGGGAAAAGAATTTCCAGCCAAAAATGGGTGGCAAGAAAGCTGCTGCTAGAGGAAGTTGCTTCCTATGCAAGGAAGAGGGACATTGGAAAAGAGATTGTCCCAAACTCCAGAATGAAAAGAAGAATGAAACTGGTGAGTGTCTCACCTGATAAGTTTCTCTGATACACATTGTTTTAGAAAGTCTTTTCTCCAAAGATCTAAAACTGAAAAAAATGTGATATTCTTTGTTTTTCAGCAGCAGCTAAGGAGTGATTGCCAGAAATCAACCGAGTGGCTCGGAGAACCCTAAAGGCAGTTGATGAAGATTTGATTTTATTCTTTAAATGTATGGATCCAAAATTTAAGGGCGATTTTAAAACCCTTCAATATTTATTTTTAGACAATTTTAATAAATTTCTGTTTTTCTGATCCTATACATCTTGAGTAAATATCTTAAATCTTCATATCTAAAAGATGAAGCTCTAAAGCAAGGGTTAACATCTTATCATAATGATGAAGAATCATTGTAATGGAAATTCATGGCAATAATTGTTGTTGTACTTAATTGATAACGGTGATTGTTGTCAAAAGTGAGAGTGGAAAAACACGGTCCCAGGATCAGAACCAAGTGATACTCAGACGTAGTGGGAGGTTGATATCAACAACACTACGAGTAGTCACTATAAGAGTTTCATTAGAAACTCTGGGAATACTCAGACGTAGTGGGAGGTTCTAAATGAACGGTTAAACACTACGAGTAAACCCAGCTGTTTTTGACCTAGATGTTTCGAACACTAGTGTTGAAGATCCGACGAGCTTCAAGGAAGCTATGATGGATCCTGATAAGGGAGAATGGCAGGAAGCCATGAACCAAGAAATAGAATCAATGGATTCTAATGAAGTCTGGGAACTTGTAGACCTACCTGATGGTTTCAAAACCATAGGGAATAAATGGGTATACAAGAGAAAGAGAGGAGTGGAAGGGAAGGTTGAAACCTTCAAGGCTAGACTAGTGGCAAAGGGTTTTACCCAGAGGGAAGGTATTGATTTCGATGAGACCTTCGCTCCAGTCGCTAAGTATAAGTCCATCCGGATTCTCATGGCCATAGCCTGTAGTCTCAATTACGAGATATGGCAGATGGACGTCAAAACCGCATTCCTGAACGGGTACATTGACGAGAACATCTATATGGACCAACCAGAAGGGTTCGTGCAACAGGGTCAAGAGGGGAAAGTTTGCAGATTACTCAAGTCCATTTATGGATTGAAGCAAGCTTCCAGATCCTGGAATCTAAGGTTTGATGAGACCATCAAGACCTATGGGTTCATTCAGAATGAAACTAAAGCCTGCATTTATAAACTCAACGATGAGTCCGTGGAAATTTTTCTTGTTCTATACGTCGATGATATTCTTCTCATTGGAAACAGTGTGAAAAGATTATCAGACGTGAAAGCATGGCTATCTACACAATTCCAAATGAAGGATATGGGAGAAGCCAGTTATGTTCTTGGGATCCGTATTTTTAGGGATCGCAATAACAGGCTTCTAGCCTTGTCACAAGCAGCTTACATTGATAAGGTGCTTGAACGTTTTGCAATGACAAACTCCAAGGGTGGTAACTTACCAACCAGGCATGGAGTGTTCCTTAGTAGGAACCAGTGTCCAACTTCTCCAGAAGAGCAAGACGAGATGAGGAGGGTACCCTATGCTTCAGCAGTGGGAAGTTTGATGTACGCTATGCAGTGTACAAGACCAGACATCTGTTACGCTGTGGGAATGGTTAGTAGATACCAATCCAACCCTGGTATGCCTCACTGGATCGCAGTAAAGAACATTCTCAAGTATCTTCGGAGAACGAGAAACTATATGTTAGTGTTTTCAGGAACAGAACTGAATCCACTAGGGTACACTGACTCTGATTTTATGTCTGACAAAGACGCGAGAAAATCAACTTCGGGAGCAGTGTACACCCTTGCTGGTGGAGCGATATTCTGGAGAAGCGTAAAGCAATCCTGTATCGCAGATTCCACTATGGAAGCTGAATATGTGGCTGCATGTGAAGCAGCCAAAGAATCAGTTTGGCTAAAGAATTTCTACTTGGAACTGGGTGTAGTCCCAGATGTAGATGGACCACAAACTCTATACTGTGATAACAGTGGAGCTGTGGCCAATTCGAAAGAGCCCCGAGACCATAACAAACAAAACATATAGAGAGGAAATACCATCTCATTAGAGAGATAGTACGTCGAGGGGACGTACGGGTTGTGAAAATAGCATCGGAGGACAATCTGGCTGATCCATTTACCAAGACGTTGCCAGAGAAAATATTCAGGAGGCATCTGGATAATATGGGCGTGAAAGACATGAGTCATCTTCTTTAAGTACAAGTGGGAGATTGTTGGACATGTGTGTCCTTAAACAAGATATTTAACCATTTGTAAAAGATTATGACAAGTCGTTGAATAAAGATGGTACTTATTATGTTAATCTTATTATAGTTTCTGTAGAGTAAAATAGAATGTTTGATTCCATAGTTCATAAAGGATGCAATTATGTTATTATTATCACAAAGGAGTCATGTGAGGGAGAATTAATAAACATAATAAATGAACTTAAAATGTCCGTGACCTGATTAACTGGGTGGGAGCCCATTAATCGGTAAGGTCATTAATGTGACTGAAGTGACAATCCTATTCTGGATTTTGTGTGTGTCTACACTCACTAGAAGTGCATTAAGTATGAAGCGTCTTCATACTGGACTGGACCTGACTTAAACTCAAGAAAGTTGTCATATAAGACCGTCACTGACAACTTGTAGTTGAGTCGCAAAATGATGATAAAATGGATATTAGTTCTAAGTCCTGAGTGGTCATGAGTCTAAGCTACTGGCTTGATTGTTCTTTGATTTAACCGTTAAAGAACACAAGACATTACCGCTGTTCCCAACACTATTATTTTGGGAACATGATAGTCAGTAGTGAAGGATTGCTTGATCATAGATATGGGCATCACATAGCTTTCTTCAGAGTCATGATGATTCCCTTGATTGTCAGTGGTGAGAAGTGAGAGGTACCCGTGCGCAACTTATGAATCGAAACCATAAGTGGGTTGCTTATAATATTACTGGATGAGTCAAGGATGAAAATGCATTGAGGGGCATTACGGTATGAACCGCCTGCTCATGTGTGAGTCATCAAGTGAAAGGACAATAATCGGTATTTGATTGAATCTAATGGACACCCTGCTGTATATAAGGGAATAATATATACCGTATCACTAAAGAGTGCAGCCTCGGGTCTATAGTGGAATCACTTCGAGGTTTGACGAACAACTAGCAGTTCGTTGGAGCTTAAGTGATACGGGTCCATGGTCCCCAGGATAGCTCCGTAACGGATGATACGTACGTGATTATAATGCATTCTGGATAATGTTTAATCATTTGGCTCGACTTATAAAACTGACAAGTCTGTGACAGACGTCAGATAGTTTTATCGATAGCGTGGCAAAAGTACCATATTTTGGTACACGAAAGTAACTGATAAAAAGAAAGTTAGAATTTAGATTATAGAACAGCACTATACTGTTCTAAATTAAATTCTAAGAAACTTTGCTTTTTGAACCAAGTCATTCTGACTTACGGTTTGTGATTTATGGATTTTCTAAGTTTATGACTCGGTTCGATAAACTTTGAAATTAAATCACATGTCACGAATTTAAATGATGGTGTAGCACCATGACATTTAATGTGTGATAAAGAGATCAGGATTTATTAATATAATTTGATTATTTGGATTTGATTATTAATATCTTATTAATAATTAATTAATAATTAAAGGATTTATATTAATGAATAAATAATATATATTCATGTATTATTTAATGTGTAATTCGAATTAGGGTTTGAGTATAACAAACCCTAGATAAATTCGAATAACCAATCTTGAGAGATTTTATTTTTGCGGCATAAATACCTAAGGTCTGGTATAATGGCAAAAACCCTGAAATCAATTTAATCCATTGGATCGGTCATGATTGAGTATCAACCGTTGGATTGAGATAATTGATTCAAACCCTAAAGTAATTCGAAATTGAAACTTGGTGACCAAGTTTAGGTATTTCGAATTAGCTTAATTAATTCTGTCCGTTGGATCGGTTTTGAGATTTTATCTTTAAGCCGTCGGATTAGAAATTAATTAACATTATATATATGATATTAAATTCGAATAAAAAATTAGGATAAAAGTTCGAATTAGGGTTTTGTAAAACCCTAGGGTATTTGACTTTATCCCTAATTTATTTGATCCATTGGATTGGTTAAAGATTTAATTTTAACCATTGGATCTAGATAATCAATAACAAATTCGAATTTGAATATGTATATATAATAAAATTCGAAAAAAATATATGATATGATCTTATCTTATATTATTCAATTAATTAAATCCCTGATTAATTATATCCATTGGATCTAGATGAGATTGAATCTGGATCATTGGATTGAAATAATTATTTATATTTAATTAAGAGAATTCGAATAAAGGGAGGGAATATCTCCAAATCGGTTACAGCTTGAGCCTATAAAAGGGAAGCTCATTCTACACATTCAACACACCTTTCCCAGAGTAAAAACTCGAGCTCTCCCTCTCTCTCTAGGGTCTGCAAGTTTTTGCTTCTGATCTCTTTTCTGGTTCGGCTTAGGAGATATTTTTCTCCGGTAGCTTTAAAAGAACCTTCAGTTAAATTTTGCGACGGAGTCCTGCCAGCGAAGCCCACGCTTCGGTAGCGAGGAATCCAGGAGTCATATCCCGGAAGATCACGGGAGTTTCTCTCAGCACCGGCGGAGCCCTGCCCAATTTCAGAACGCGCAGCCGGAATCGTCAACTGAGGTACGGCCTTATGCATTGGGTAAATAAATGCGACCATTTACTGCTTTCTATTTGTTTCCTATTTCGACTAGATTATTAAATAATGAATATGAAAATATTGAATTCGAAATATTTATTAGATCTCAGTTTTGATTGTTACCCGATATCCGTGTCGTCGGTCCGATAACAAGATTTCCGCTTTAAAATGAATTTTTAAATGTTACCGAAATGGCCCGGAGGCTATTATCGTGGTAAGGAAGTCGACTTGATACCATCGATTTCCAACACTTCTTGAATTCGATAAAGTGTTGCTTCAGCGATGATCCCGGAGCCATCTTGAGGGTATACATTCGTTGTTTGAGAAACAACTCGTTCGCCCAGGACTTCCTGTTGTACGTCTCATCGAGACGCTTCCAGATTCCTGCCGCTGTCGTCTCGTCTTGGATGTCTCTGATGACATCATCGCTGAGAGCGAGAATAATGGTGCTTCTCGCCCTCGTCATGATGTCTTCCTTGTCCTCCTCACTCAGCTTCTCCGAGAACGCCTCATCGCCCTTGAGCGCCTTGTCGAGGCGCATCTGGCACAGCTGTGCGTGCATCTTGATCTTCCAGATGTTGAAGTCACCATCGCCGGTGAACTTCGCGATGCTGTCTTGTCAGGTCCCATGATTCCTTATCGCGTCTAGCAGGAGTGACTCTGACAATCTTCGTCAAGATTCAGAATCTTGAACTCCTTTACTTTCTTGTTCGGTTCTTGAACTCGGATCTTGATTCTCCGATGAACCCTTCCTTGATTCACCGAGAGAAGAAGCTCTGATACCACTTGTTGGGGATTTAACCCAGCAACCCGATAATGAATATCGACTACCACGAACAAATGCGGAATAACACGATTGAATTGGACGACAAAGACTATCAGTTTATTGATCACGATGATGTTTGAATTACACAACCGGTTACAAAAGACTCGATCTTTTCCAGAAGATGATCTTCCCGTTTAATTCAAACTCACAGCTCCTTTACAGCTTCCTCCGATGACTCCACCGTACGCTATACGATGTCGAGATGACCTTCGTCTTCCAGCGCTCTTCCGGTTATCGGAGATGAACCAGACCCAGAGAACGCCGGCGATCAGAGCCACGGTGCGAACGAACCCCTTTGACGCTGCGAAGAAGCTCCGACAGATCCCCAGAGTGTGCTCCTCTGTCTGTCGTTCCCGAGCCTTCCCTCTCCGTACTCCGTCGTCACCTTCGTCGTCGTATCCACCGTCTGACTCGCCTGGGAAGCTCTGTCTCTCAAGAACTCTCTCTTCTTGATTCTCTCTCTCTTTGCTGTAAGGTCTGGTTACTTCTAACCGTTGTACGAGCTTTGCTTATATAGCCGTTGGCTCATCGTTATCGTCCCCGGATGGTGACTGAATGTCATCACCCGATAGGCTCCTTATCTTTAAGTGACTGTGACACACATGATCTTGTGTCACCGATGGGTGATCAACAGATACAAAATAATATTATATATATGTAAGTAAGGAAAATATGTATTCGGATATTGTGAAAAGAGAATGATACAGCTGCATGACAAAACGAAGGTGCACAATATTTTGAGCCACTTTTTAGGGTGTTGAACTAAATAAATTGGTCCCCGAAGCATTTGTGTTTGAACTTGTAGCCCACATTTTATGCTCATTTTCACTTACTTCGTTCTCTCATCCATACCCATCACCTTTCGATTTTTGTGACGCTCAAAAGTTATAATCTTTTCTTCTTTTTCTGCAGATAAAATTATTTGCCTCTTTCTTTCAGTTTCCTTTCCTTACTGCAATATTAGTTATAAAATTAAAATAATAATCAATTCACCAAAAAGCATTGATATGATTATAGAATTTATGATTGATTTCTCATATTTACCAACATTTTTCAAATTGACTTATATGGTTTAGAGTTATTAGTGTTATTTGGTCTCTCTTTACGAGGTATGTGCAAATTTAGTATTTCCATTTTAGAAATAGCAAAAATTACCTACTCTTATATATATATATATATATATATATATATATATATATATATATATATATTTTTTGTAGATTTGGTCCTAATTTGATTGTCAATTAACAGAAATAGTTAGTGATTTTATAGTTATAATATTTTTAGTTATCACTCTCACTAAAATTATAAAAGAGAAATTATTTTTGTTATTTTAGAAAGAGAAACATTAACACCAATTAAATGTGCAATTTATTCTTTGCTTTTTGAATGTGTTGAATTTATTTATTTGCTTTCGCCTTATCTCAGCAAGGACTTTAAAGTTTAATCTATCAATTTTAGGAGGAAGATAGACTAGTATCAGATTCCAGGACACTGAAATTTCTTTTACATGCAATGCAAGTCCGACAATAAATTAAGCACCTTTTATATCTTCTTTCATTTTTGTGAAAATAAATTTGTTTTTCTCAATACGATACAATATACGCACTTTCTATAGTGGACATAGTGACATTAAGATTGTCGTCTAGTGTCATCAAATAATTATATGTTAAAAATGTAAATCAGGTGAATATATATAGCTATGGTCAAACATTAAGTATTTATATTATGGGTAAACTGCGGATAATGTACCCAATGTTTGATCTTCTGCGGATTGTGTACCCCATGTTTATTTTTGGTGGCTAATGTACCTAATGTTTGATCCGTTAGATATTTTTCGTGTTTTCCGTCAGTGAACCGTTAGAGAGTTATCCTCCTCTATATGTACGTTTTTTGTATTTTTGACATAACTCACTCATTTTTTGTCCAAATTTTATGCACGACCTATGGTTGGAAAGATGAGAGATAAATCTACAACTTTCGTGTTTTAAACTTTGTAAAAACAGTTTTTGAAAAATACGAAATTTTAATTACAACGTAAAACTGGACATTAGTTTAATGCAAAATATTTGTTTCGAGCAAATTTTAATATACTTAATGACTTTTTATGATCAAACGTAAAACTAAAAAGTTGTAGATAAATTTTTTATCTATCAAACGGGTATTTATTTATAGATTTTAGACAAAAAATGAGCGAGTTATGCAAAAAATATGAAAGATCATTTCACATCACATCTTTTATATTTTTGGCATAACTCACCCATTTTTTGTCCAAAATTTATAAATAAACACCCGTTAGAAATATAAAATATTTATCTATAACTTTTTACTTTTACTTTTCATCATAAAAAGTCAAGAAGTATATTAAAATTTGCTTGAAACAAATATTTTTGCATTAAACTAATGTCTACCTGTACGTTGTATTTGAAATTACGTATTTTTTTAGAACTGATTTTACAAAACTTAAAACACCAAAGCTGTAGATCTATTTCTTATCTTTCCAACCATAGGTCGTACATAAACTTTGGACAAAAAATGAGGGAGTTATGTCAAAAACATAAAAAGTGTACATATAAAGGAGGATAACTCTCTGACGGTTAACTGACAGAAAACACAAAAATATCTAACAGATCAAACATTGAGTACATTAGCCGCCAAAATAAATATTAAGTACATAATCTGTAAAAGATCAAACATTAGGTACATTAATTAGCCGCAATTTATCCTTATATTATTATTTAACTCGCAACATTTCTCCCAAATAGAACCTAGAGATACACTACCTCGCTGCTTATAAGTTATAACACACTAAGCAGCGAGGGAGAATAATTGAGTTTATCGGTTTACTTTATGAAGTAATTATAAATATAATATCTACTAGCATGATTAATTTAATAATAAAATATATAAATAGTTATTGTTGCAACTTAATTGCGAGTAATAGCATATTATAATTGGAATAACACTAATATATTCTTCCGAAATAGTTAGATTTTATATATTATAATTGGAATAACATAATGGAGTCCCTTTGAAGATAGACTTAATGTGTTTGTCAAATAAGAATAAAACTATCACTGCAATAAAACTATCACTGCCGACCCGTAGCGAGTGTTCGATGTTTCAACTGACTCGACGTTAATCCAAAGATTTCAATAATCAAAGAGAAAGCCATGAAAGAAATGAATCATCACTTAAAATTCGTGCATTTGATCGAAAAGGATTTGAAGTTTCGTTGAAAAAGAGCACAGAAAAACCTGGTCTAGCACTTAAAGAAAAAGCCCAACTCAGATTTTTTCAACTGTAATTCATCGATTTTAAAGGAAAATTAATGTAATTTCAGTCTTCAGTCTAATAAATTACTAAATAAAATAATTAGGCTCGTAATTAGAAAATATGAGATTCAGTCCTATGGTTCCAAGTGGGCAAAGGTTGCCGTGCCCAAGCCCACATGTGTACACGTCCCACCCTGCTATTTTGTGGGCCGCGCCTACTTGTTCCGGCTTGAGCGGCCAAGTTCCGTTCATATTACAGCAGCTGTCTTGCGTTTCTAACGTGTAAATCCGCTCAAGGTCACCTGGAGCTGCTGAGATATTTCCGAGCTGCCCCGTATGCCAGCCTCGCTCTCTTTGAGCGCGCAGCTGGACGTGCTCGGCCGGCAGCCACTGTCTGAGGGAACCCGATGCTGCGTACTTTTAGGAGGGTTCGTTAGAATTTCCTTGTCCATGAGCTTCCCTGTTCAAAATGTGGAGTGACCTAGCATTGTTCGGTTTCCAAACGCTTTTCAGGGTTTCCCTACATACTAATATATACTGTGAATTACACACGAGGAGTTTACACAACGGACGACTAAACCGTGCAAATGTTAAATCCATGACGGGTCATTGAAAACTCACTTTTGGCACATCCGTCGTCCGATCATCCTTTTTTTTTTTAAACGAAAAAACGCCATTTTTTTTACTTTTTTTTAAACAAAAAACGGATGTTTAGACGACGGTTTGGCCGAAACGAGATACACCTTAGAGCTGGTTCATCTTTGGTGAGGGTATTTTACGTTCTTTTGGATGCATTGAAATTAGTTGATCTATATAACTTAAGATTGATCAATGCATATGATCTAATAATTGAAACATGAAAATATTTTTGCACAATGAAGTTCTAAAATTTAAATGTCAATCACCAACTTCCGAGCATTCTAATAAAAACAAACACTGCGACCTGAGTGAAGCCAATTAATCATTACTTTGGATCACTGAGAGATCCAATAATCTCTGATCCCTCTTCTCTATAATCTCCATCGGCTTGATCCTCAGAGTTCTTCACATCTATAATTGTCCGGTACTCGGTGGTGTCAACAACGTTCTCGTCGGCGGTCGCCACCACTGTGTCTTGGACGTCACGTGAGGCCTTCTTCGTGGAGTCCCACGCCTTGTCCACTGTATCCCTCGCCATCTCGCCCAGATTCTCGGCCACTTTTACCGGCGCTACAATCGCCTCGGCAACAAATCCTGCAACCCCGCTTGCGTCTTCGAGGTTGTCATTGTACCTGCCTCCGCGTCTATCTTCTTCATGAATTCTGGCCTTTTAAGGTTGACATTCAACAACTCACGTTAGTCCAAACATATATTTTTAATATTTTACATATAATGAGTGTTTAAATTTCACATTGAAAAGACAAGATGACTCAAATTAATAAGTTTACGCGTGGTAGGAATTACGAGTTTATATGAATTTAGTGGAGTAAAATTCCGTCAATGCATGCGCTATTTTTTTTATATATTTAAATTATTGCAATAATCCTTAATGTTAAAATAAATAAAAAAATATCTACAACATTAAAAAAAAAACATAGTTTTATTAGTAATTTCGTAATTATATTTTAACTATAGTTAATACTTTTTATTTTATTTAATTACAAAATTTTTTAAGATATCTTAGACAATTAATCGAAAATATTTTTTTAGACATCTCCACAATTATTTATTTATTTTAATAATCAAGAACTATTTGCGCAATTTTTTAAAGAGACTAATTGCACAAGTACCTCTTAACTTAAGAGGATGACTATTTATGCTATTAAACTCTTATTTGAACTCGAATACTGAATTCAGATATAAGATAAAGAGATTCTAATGTTCTAATCAAGGTTCGACTTTTCCACAATTATCTTCGATTATCCGTTTTACCGGTTGTTATCGGTAAGACGGCCATGCCAGTACTTTTTTATTATTTTCATCGAAAATCGACAAACATCCTAAAAAATAAGAAAAATATGTATTTTTTAAAAAAATTGCACTTTTCAATGATTTTATTTACATATGTGAGATTGAGACTATATTTTATTTACCTACATATGTTTAAGTATGAAAGAATTTTATTTTTGACATTTTTAATGTTTTATCAACATTATAAATTTAGTAAATATATTCTTAAAAATATTTTAGTGATTTTTCATCAATAATCTTCGATAAGTGTCGATAATTCGTTGATAATCATCGAAAAGATTGGTAATCGGTAAGCTACAGTATTATTAATTTTCCGTCGATAATTCGGTAACTTATCGATTAATCCATCGATAACGACAAGCGATTTATCGACAAGTTTGGTAAGTTTAACTTTGGTTCTAACTATGAACAAAGCCCAGAACCCATACAAGGAAGTTATGTATTGATCAACGTATACAATGAAAAAGATTGAGTATATATAATATATAATGTATATACCTGATCTTCATATGCAGTACTGTAAGAAGAAGCCGGTAATAATAACCTAACACCGTTGAATAGCAGACTTTGACCACGATGTTTCGAAGCCACGGAGAGAGCTCTCTTTGCCAACGATCCCATATCTAGCTGCTCGCAGAATCACTGTAAGTTTGCAGCTATGTTAGCACTGATTTTTCTATATATATATATATATATATATATATATATGACACGTTAGGGTTTGCGAGGCAACGCGTCGTAGAAGAAGGGCCACGTACGTTGTGAGCTGCAATGGGAGCACCGCTATGAAGTGGCTAATCATAATTTGGCACATCCACTCTTTGGAGGTTTGCCATCTCACTCTGCTGATTACTTAATTAATATGAAATAAGGTGAAATTAATATTCTATTTATATAATTTAGGGTTAATGACGGCAAAAATACCCAAAATTTGATCAAAGAACCCTTCGGGTACCCAAAGTTTAAAAGTGATGGCAAAAATACCTAAAGTCACATTTGGGGAGTTGACCACTTCATTTTTGTAACGCCATTAACTTACCCAATAACTCTGGCCACGTGGAAAAATCTGTTTCGTTAAGTGTAATCATTAGAGGTTCAATTAGTTGTATTAAATAGTATTACTTAGGGGTTTAATTCGCTGTTTTCTCGTAAACGAGGCTGATGTGGGCTTGTCAATGTGGAAATAATTGTTCTGTCGGCAACCCACGTTTGTCTGCGTGGTCAGAGTTAACATGTAAATTAACGGTGTTACGAGATTGGAGTGGTCAAGTCCCCAAATATGACTTTGGGTATTTTTACCACCACTTTTAAACTTTGGGTACCCGAGGGGTTCTTTGACCAAACTTTGGGTATTTTTGCCATCACTAACCCTATAATTTATTCACTTCTCAGTTTTATAAAATTCACTCTATTTACTTTAATATTTAATTAATTAAATATATGGATACTGAATGATATTGTGAATAGTATATCGCATTGACACTGAATTTAGTGTGGCACTATTATCACATAGTATGATTTTTGAAGTGTCATTTGAGTACTTTTGGTGCAAAACAATATCATAATCGTGTTATACCGTTGCGTCGGAGATGGTCTTAGAGTGTATATAGTGAAAATGTACCGGCAATTTTTATTTTTATTTCAAATTAACAAATGTAAAGCGCTGGGTTTTTCAACCGGTTTTATGACAAAACTATTTTTAACGTATATGATACATTAGATGTATATATCAAATCATATACTGCTATTAAATTGTTAAATAAATTCTATGAAATACTCAAAAAATATATGTTTAGAGATTTGTCTATAGTTTCAAAAAATCTATTTTTATTTAGTAATGATATTTTTTTTTACTAAATTAACCCGGACAATTATTAATTTGAAATATAACTAATATTAAATTCAATTAATACACAAATATAATATTTATTTTTTATTAAATGACAAAACCTAGAATAAAAAAAAAGTTTATCTCTCTTCCCTCTCAGTCTGCTTGGAAGGCACACATTTTCCGATGAAAATGTGGCGAATTCTATCGTCAGAGCTCGGAATCCAAGAAGCTATTTATTCTGGAGAAGATAACTCTCTCTCGCTCTATCTTTCTTAGTCCCGTTCGGAAGACACATTTTGCGATGAAAACCCTGCAAGCATCGGAAATTCCGTCGCTCGAGCTTTGAACCAACGACGACAAAATCCTCGGCGGTGTCGGAGAGCGAGGCCGCTTCGCAGACGTTCCACGCGCTGGTGGAGGCACACGATGGTGTTGGTCGGGGACGAGAGCAAGATGATCAATCAGATTGGTAGAGTGTTCGCTCAGAGAGTCTAAGACAACGTAGAGCCTTGGTAACTACATATACAATTTGATAATTACATATACGTATTATATTTGCAATTACATATTCATAATTATAGTTACGTATTTGTAACACAAATACGTTTGTATTAAATATATTGGAAATTACAGTTACACTTTCGAATCTACAACTACAACTTCATATTTAAAGTTACAGCTTGATACATACATTTATAATTTACAATTTTGTATTTACAGTTAAAGTTTGGTAATTACATATTCATGTCATAACTAAAAGTATACAAATTTTAAACTATTATTAGAATTTCGTAATTACATTTACCATTACGAATAAGTGTATGTTGTCTTAAGATTTAACAACCCACTACAATTTCGTTGTGCTATTTTTTGGATAATTTTAAGAACAATAGTAGTCATTGTTTAATTAAAAAATATATTTCAAAGATTCGTATTAATTAGGTTGACTAATTATTCTAGGTTTAAGATATTTTGAGGAATTAATTAGTCATTCTCAATGCTTCAAATAAGGAACATTATTTTTAATTAATTCAAAAAATGATTTATTTAATTTTAAACGACATTTTAAAATGTAATTTAAAACGTAAATAATAAAGGAAAGTTATATTTGTCCACAATTCAATAAATTGATAATAGGTATGGACAGTTTTTTAAAATGTTTGATCAAAATGGGCATGATACATGTTTATTACGAAATTGGTTAGAGAAAACCTTTCTAAAATTTTCTTTAATTTTGAATTCAGTGAAAAAAAAAAATAGACAAAAAAATGTGTCACTTCAGATTTATTGCTTTAAATACTTTTACCTTTACTCTTTAATTTTGGAACCCTTTGTTTCACTTGATCAAAAAATTGATAATTTTTTTTTTACCTAATTATCTCAAGAATTTAATAATGTTACGATAATCCTTGTCAAATTTTTTGATACAATACTAAATTAGAGCCCGTTTTACAAAACGATGCAATAATGATACTAATAAATTATAAAATTTAAAGATGACAATACTAAATCAGAACATGTTTATGCAATGATGCAATTGTAGTGACAATCATTTTGAATATTTTTTTCCCGCTATATTACGAAAATATAACGTCGGACTTTTTTAATACTCTGCGGAAATCACACAACATCAAGTAAAAACGCATAAGTTTTTAATTTCTATTTAAAAATGACTACACAATTATCTATCTAATATTATTTAATGTGATTACATAATTAATTAGTAATATTATATTTTATTTATAGTGATTTTCTAATTAGTTATACAAAATATTATTTTTACATTAAATTATTAACTTATATCTCAATCGGAGTCTATATACTTCTAAACGAAACTTTATCTTATAAATTTAATAAATTACTATTTAACTACTTGGTTGACCAAACAAAATAATGTAAGAGTAATTTTTTTTTTTTTAAAGTAACACATGGAAATGTCACGTGACATCTGAATGACGTGAAAATACCACGTTGCACCGAACTGAATGCCACCCACCCGTCACGCAAGAAACGACACTAACCCACTCAACTAAACCTCATCAGAGACTTATATTTGTAAAAAATTAACAAATTTAAACACTTGTCCGTTAAAATTAAGCTTGAAAACCCACTTATTAATAAGAAATAAACGAGTTTAATACGTTGTAATAAACTCGATTTTTTTTTATCTCTACACACGTTTGAAATTTTATTAAATTTTTCGAATATTCATCGGCATGCTCATCGAATTTTTTTTTCCGAAGATATGCGAAACGATATATACATCAGCATACTCATCAATTTACCTATGAGATACCTATCGACAAATGATATATCCGTAAAACGAAAAGTGCAAAACGACATCGATAAGCGGTATTTAAAACTTTATGGTTTTGCTTAACTGAAAGGTAATCAGCAAAGCCATTTCCAAAGTTTAGTGGTTCTAATCGCAGAGTCGGAATGGAGAAGATGAAGGTGATCGGAGTGGTGGGCGGTGGCCAAATGGGCTGCGGAATCGCCCAGCTCGCCGCCTTGCACGAATACCCAGTCTGCCTTTGCGACAGCGACCCCCAAGCCCTCGCCGCCGCCCGAATCTCAATCTCCAACTCCCTCCACCGTCTCCTTATCAGAGCCCAACTCGACCAGGTCAGCTCTGCTTTCGATTATACCACTCTACTCTGCTAATTATTTCTCTCTACGGGTGATTCCAGCTGATTCTCGGACATGGGGTTTCAATTTTTTTTTAATTGGTGGCGAAAGTATTGATTTTGTTGGTCTTAATGCAATTGAGTCTTTAATTAAAATTTTAGTGGTACAAGTATTTAAATTATTTGTACTTTAGCTCTTGGTGATCAGAGTAGTTATTACTGAGTCTGAAGTCTACTAATATACTCAGAAACGCTACGAAGAACTGACGCAGAGATGTCAAAGTTGATCGACTTGTCGACGTGGGGTGAATGGGGGCGGTACACCCTCTTTGGGGGTCGAAAGGGGCGGAGCTCTGTGAGCAAATTTTAATTTGAGAGTTCTTTAGCAAAGGGTATTGTAGACTTCTTACTCGGTTTCGTTATTGCTTATAGAGAGTGACAACGAGATTGAAGGGGTAATCCGAACAACTCTGATTGATGGTGATTTACAAGCGGCAACTGGACGTACCGCCTACTTTGAGAGTGAATCGCTATTCCTGGGGATTTAGGCTAAAAATTCCTAACAAATAATGCCATGAAATGTTAAAAACGACGGCTCTTATTTACATAATTTTGCTCGATTGTAAGCGTTTATACATAGTTTCAGTACAAGTGAAATACTTTCACCGATAAAAAATTTAACATAAATACTTAATGCACCAAAGTCAATAACACGAGTAATTTCGCCCTATGTATTGAAAAACGACATTGAGAAGGCGCGCCTCAGTGAGGCGCAGGGTAGAAACGCAACGAGGCTTAAGCCTCGGAAAGGAAGATCTCGGCGTGCGCCTCGGTCGTTATTTTCTCGCCTCGAGGCTTAAAATAATATTCTTGTGATTTTTTTCCAAATCTTTCAAAATCTTCGAGGTTGAGTGTTGAGTTTGATTTTTTAAGTCTTTGAGTGTTGAGTCTTTAAGTTTTTAAGGGTGTGAGTCTTTAAGTTTTTTAATTTAAGAGTGTTTGGATTAGGCTTTATTTTAAAAAATTATTTTATCTATCTTATTTAATATATATATTATTTTAAAATATTTATATAATATTTATTAAGGCTTACGCCTCGAACGCCTCGAGGCTATACGCCTCGAGGCTTAAATACGTTATTCACAACATTGATTTCGCCACCTATTCCTCTTTTTAATAATAAAAAAAAATAACACTTGTAAGTTGTTCTTGCATATCACAAAGAGGTATGATTAGAAAACTTTGATGTGTTATGGCCAAATTGGAGGGGTCAAGCCTATCTACACCAAAACAATTAAGGTGTTTGATGAATTGCTTGTGTATACGAGTATTATTAGTAACTCAAATAATTTTTATTTTAGATTGTCCCAGTTTCAGTTAATTTGGGATAAACTATTAGTTATCCTTTCAAAAAATAAGGTAATGTCATTTTGATATTGAAAGAAGAACAAAATAAGTTGCTCCTCATCTGTGAGTATTTTCAATTTCATTTGACAGAGAGCCGCTGCAGAGGTGGTGAACCGTGTGTCGTATGCATCAAAATTGGAGGATCTTAGCGATGCAGATATTGTTATTGAAGCTATAGTGGAATCCGAAGACGCGAAGAAGAAGTTATTTAAAGAACTCGACAAGATCACACAGAGCTCGACCATTTTGGCTTCTAATACAAGTTCCATATCCATTACTCGTTTAGCATCAGCAACCAATAGGCCAAGCCAGGTTATCCTCACTTTGAATTATATTTTCTCAATTGAAATGCTCTTAAACAATCATATATAGATTCACCAAGCTATGTGAGCTTTTATCCGATAAACCCGTGATTACTTATTGTCGGAGGAAGGACAAGGCGGTCGTTTTTGTGTTAGGGGGTCTTTCAGTCCATTATGTCATTAAGGGTATTTTGGCTTTTTACTTGTTTGAGTCATTAGTGTTTCGCCTCTTCATATAGTGACCCGTCACGTGGCTGATGCTATGTTTTATTTTGGCTTGTCTTCTTAGCATCATTTGTCGAGCTTCTACCTTGCTCTCGAGGAAAAGATCGGGATTGTTTATTGTTTCTGAATTGTAATAAAGCAGTGTATTGATTGCATTGGTGAATTCCTCTTGGCTGAATTTTGAGTTGGAAACAATGTTTGGATCCTGTTTGTATCAAGAATATCTAATTACTGAGCATGAAGCCTATTTTGGCAGGTGATTGGCATGCATTTTATGAACCCTCCTCCTATTATGAAGCTAGTCGAGATTATCCGCGGTGCGGACACATCGGACAAGACCTTCCACGAAACAAAAGCCTTGGCGGTGAGGTAATTGTCTTTAACACCCTTCACAACCGGAAGAGAGAGGATACCCTTCACTCCCATTTCGAGGGAAAATCATAATCCGACCTTATGCGAGTTCATATCAACATGTCTTTATCACTCTGTTAAACCAATTATCACTTATAGGAGGAGAACACAGTCGTAACTTAGACTAGGCACTTATGTCCTCATAGGTCTTGAGACTGGGGTAAGGGCATTTTGGTCGTTTTGCACTTGTGATGGGATGAGGGTTTCAATTGTTGCAATCACATTAGTTAGTTTTTTTATGTTTTGTGAAGTTGAGTATTTTCCTTTCAAGACATCTGAGGGAGATAGTTTGCTTTGCTCCGGAAGGAAAAACATTATTATGAAACTTGTTTATTGAAAAGAGTTATTCGGGAGTATATGGATTTTGTTTAGATCCTATGACACAAGGTAATTTATAGGGTTTCAAAAATAAAAAATAATTGTGCCGATCAGATTTTACGGGTTTACGTTTATCGATAATCAACGGTTATTACGAAAAAATAATAGTTTTATTGAAATATTAATTCTACATATTAATCATTTATAAATGAATATTGTAAAAAAAGGAGTTTTGGGGTTTTTTTAATAAGGTTAATTTAATTAAGCGTTAAAAACTTTTGAATCTTCTAATTGAAAAACTGTATGGGATTTTGGGAGTTTTACGAGATTTTTGTGGTGTTTTGCCGGTTTTTATGGGGTTTTGGGAGACTTATTAAGGGTTTTCGTCAGGTTTTTGATCCTTAGAATATATGCAGCCTTCGGATCAATAAATTCTAAAAGCAGAAAACTTATTAATAATAGGTGTAGGCTTCTAGAAGTTCCGTGTCTTCCGATGAAAATGTCCGGATGTTGAGTAAGCTACAAGTTAGAGAGTGAAGAAATAGTGTCAGACGCGTGTGTGAGAAGAAAGAACATTAACGGAACATTTTTTCTACCTTGCAGCTTAAAAAAGAACGTGATATGCTCTCGAGATTACCCCGGGTTCATCGTCAACAGGATCCTGATGCCGATGATCAACGAAGCATTCTTCACTCTCTACACGGGCGTTGCCACAAAAGAGGACATCGACATGGGAATGAAGCTCGGAACAAATCATCCGATGGGTCCGCTCGAGCTCGCCGACTTCATTGGACTCGATGTCTGTTTGTCAATCATGAATGTTCTACTTGCCGGCCTCGGAGACTCTAGATATGCACCGTGTCCTCTTCTCGTCCAGCTTGTTGATGCCGGCCGGCTTGGACGGAAACGAGGTGTTGGAGTATACGACTACAGAGAGGTCTCCAAACCTGTAAAAAACTTGTCCTCACTCTGAGATACTTACACATAATAGTCTGCTTTCCTATCGTACTATTGTTTTAACATTTTCTATACGTATAATTTGTAATCTCCATACACGAACATATAGAACAAAACTAAAGAATAAAAAAAGCTCGGTATACACTGCACATTTGTATGACATGAGTTTGGGTTGTGGTTAGGGTAATGAGCTAGTGTAAAATTTCAGAGTTGTACAAGTATAAGATTTCAGAGTTGCACTCAATATATATTGAATCTTCTTAACGAATAAGATTGGGTACATTTAAGTGCATTTGTTTTATTTTATTTCTTTATTATAAAAACCTCCAAAATGCCTAAAAAACACTTAAAGTTTATGAGAAATGTTCATAGTTTTATAAAACTAATTTATACCCATTTATAATTTTTTTTTGCACCATATTAACACTAATATTAGTTATAATTATTAATTTTCGTTTAATAACTATTAATAATATATATTAATTTCGAATTCTTTTCCTATAATTATGGTTGACAAATTCCACTTCTTAATTACAATTTCATTTAATTATGGTATTTTTCAAAAAATTAAATCATTTATCAATATTTATTTTAATTGTTAGTATCAGTCTATCGACCTTTCTTTCTCTCTTTCTCCGAATCCCCAAATCGCAAATTTTAGTCGCCTGGCGCCTACCGTCTCCTCCGTGCGGGTTCTTCTTCTCCGGCGACGCTTAAGCTGCGTGATTCGTCATTTGGTCACATTCATTCTCTCAGACGAACTCCAGGTCACGTTCCTCCTCTAGATCTTCGATCTCATCTTCTCATTCACTCGCAGGCTCTGTCCTACGTAATGGTATGTGTTAAGGGTAATTTTACGCAATTGATTTTTATTAATTAACATAAGAAAATTATTTACTCAAATTAATTTTCTTTTATTAATTAAAATGAATTTCGTTCAAAATATTCACCGAAGGTCCGATTTCGAAAAACAAAGTGTCCAGATGATCCCAAAAATATGAAAACACCCAAAAACGACATAAAGTTTGCAAAAAACGGCCTCGGGAAACACCCGAGGCCTCCGAGAGCCTCTCGGGACCTCGAGGCGAGCCCCACGGCCCCAAAGGCCGCTGCCACACGCCCAGGTGGGCCCCACAAGCGCCAAGGGTCGCGTGTCCCCAAAGGTCGCGCCACGTGTCAGCAGCCCATTGGGCGCGAGGAGGACAGCGGACCAATGGAGGAGCGCCACGTGGGCGCGGACTGGTGACTGGGCGTTGACCGTTGACCCCAGCGTTGACCAAACCCTCACGCGCGCGCCGCCACTGTTTGCCGCGCGTCCGGACGCGTCGCTGCTCCGATGGGGCTGAAAGTTGCGGCGTTGGATCCGCCACGTCCGGACCCAGAAAAACATATAATATTACTCCGGGGGCCTCCTGGAGTAATAATTAGTCACGTTTTAACCCCCGGACCCTCCTATAAATAGAAGCTCCGGTTTCAGTTAACGGTAACTCATTCTCTCTCAACGGAACTCGACCAAAACACTCTCGAGTATCCTCTAAACATCTCTCCCTCGAATATTACACTAATGTTGAGCGTCGGAGGTGAATTTGGGGGCCCCACCCCCGGTTCTCCCTGACCTCGGGTTTTTGTTTTGTTCAGGTTCCGAGACAGAAAACAAACACTTTTGAGTTGAGGTTCTGGAGAAGGTTTTGACACGATCTAAGACCCTCCTTGCCAAGGTTCTAGGTCCGCGAGGTGCTCGTTCTATCCAGTATTCTTGTATCTTCGACAGATACATAGATTACGGGGATAGCCCGAGGACCCGGATCTGTCCCCGTGATGCCGGTAGAGGGTCTAATCTGTCAAGGTCCACTGGAGAGTCAATACCGTGATCCCCCCTACACGGTGGTCAGGAATCCGTTTCTGGTATCCCGAACCTGTAATCTGGGCCAGGCCAAGTACTGGCCCTATTAGCGACAGGTAGTGGAGTTTGCCACGGGTTTCTGATCATCGAGCCAGTGGAGGGTCCGTTTTGATTCGAAAGTCCACGAACCCAAGACCATAATCCACAAAAGTCAACAAGACGACATTGGGCCCGGTCCAACACGAGCAATTGGGCCGCTAATGGATTGAAGCATTTTTCTGCATCAACATTTTGGCGCTAGAAGGAGGGGGTCACGAGATTAAGCCTCGAGTCCCTGCCGGCACATCCGACCACATTCGAAGGCATTTGAGTACATTCGAACACATTCGAATACACTCGAAGGCGTTTAAAGACGTCCGGCCACCTTAAAAAAAAGAAATTCGAAGAAATTCGAAGAACACTCGAGGAAACTCGAAGGCGTTCGAAGAAATTCGAAGAACACTCGAAGAAACTCGAGGAAATTCGAAGAACACTCGAGGAAACTCGAAGGCGTTCAAAGAAATTCGAAGAACACTCGAGGAAACTCGAAGGCGTTCGAAGAAATTCGATGAAATTCGAAGAACACTCGAGGAAACTCGAAGGCGTTCGAAGAAATTTGAAGAACGCTCGAGGAAACTCGAAGGCGTTCGAAGAAATTCGAAGAACACTCGAAGAAACTCGAAGGCGTTTTAAGAAATTCGAAGAACACTCGAGGAAACTCGAAGACGTTCGAAGAGATTCGAAGAACACTTGAGGAAACTCGAAGAAATTCAAGGAAACTCGAAGAAACTCGAAGGCGTTCGAGGAAAAGCCGAAGAATATTCGAAGACGCTCAAAGACATTCAAAACACAATGTCAAAATCGACAGAAGGCACGTCTTCCCAACCTGCGGGAAGTGTCGCTCTCAACACCCGGGCCCAGGTTTATGCGCGCCGAACCCAGACACGAAACCAGCCAGGGACAAGCACTCGTCAAGAGCCCGCCGTCAACGAGGAAAAAGAACGACTGGCCCGACTGGAAGACAGTGTCTTCCGCCTAACGGACCTTGTATCCAAATGCCTTGGCCACGAAGATACCAACCTCGAAGCCATAAACGAGGACAATAGTCCAGAGGAGGCCCTCAAACTCACTCAACGAGGCCAGCCTACGACTCAGCCGGCTCGCCGAGAAGTTCAGGAGCCGGAACGATCACAGACGACCCGGCGGTCTGTCTTCGATCGTCTGGGGGATGATGAAAGCAACGCTGATATCATTAGGGTGCGGAAGAATCCTCGTCGCCAGCAAGCACCCATTCAGACGCAATTACGCGACGAGGAGGACCTCCGCCACCGTCTAAACCGACCCCGTCGTGAAGGAGATTTACGACGACGCCTGAATCGACGAAACGAGAATCCCCGTCTCCAAAGGGATCCCGACGAGACCGATTCCGAGGGATCTCAAAGTTCCGCACCCCCTGCCATTCGCTCTATGGCGAGAGAAATTAACACGACCCCGGCGCATGATCCAATGGCGCCCTCACCAGACAATGGACTAAGAAACGAAGTCCAGGCTCTGAGGCGGGAACTAAGAGAGCTCGCCATAGCCAACAGTACTGATCCCGCCAAACGAAGCATGGCGGAGGGAATCATCTCCCCTCTCGCAAGCCACCTACTTGATAAGGATCTCAGCGGGGATCTCCGGTTCCCGTTAAACCTCAACTACGATGGCACGACTGATCCCACGTATCATCTTGTGCAGTACCAGTTCTCCATGCGAGTTAAAGGATGCTCTGCCTCCACGATGTGTCAGGCGTTCTGCCTCACGCTCGCCGGAGCAGCCTTTGAGTGGTACCAAGCACTCCCCAAGGGGTCGATCGAGTCCTTCGAAGAATTGAAGGAACGCTTCATATCCCGCTTCGCTAGCTCAATAACGCAGCTCAACGGAAAATCGTACCTATGGTCCCTCAAACAGCGCAAAGACGAATCCCTCCAAGCCTACTTGAAAAGGTTCACGGAAGAAGCAAATAAAGTCGCCAGCTACACCGAGACGACGCCGTCACCGCAGTAATCGACGGTCTCCCGGTAAGTGAGTTCGCGCGCTCCCTCGTCAAAAAAAGGCCCGCTTCCATGGCCGAGCTCATGGCTAGGGCGGCAGAAGATATCGCCGCCGATGAGTATTTCGACAGTCGAAGCCAACTCAATCTCGACAAGCAAAACAGGAACAACCAAAGAGGGTACGACAACGAACCTCAAAGGAAAAGGCAACGCCAGCAATCGAGCTCTGAAGAGCGCCAACAGCGTCTGAAGCAAGCAGACGGGTTCCGGAGAAACACGGTCTACACCGCGCTAACCGCGTCGCCAGCTACGATCTTCAACCTCCACAAAGAGAAGTTCAGTCCTCCACGGCCCCTGCCCAAGAGGGCCAACAAGGATAAAAGTCGTTATTGCGAGTACCACCAAGATCACGGCCACCCGACGTCCGAATGTTGGCAGCTCAAGAAGCAGATCGAGCAGCTCATCCAAGACGGGCAACTCAAAGAGTTCGTCAAGAAACTCGTGGCAGGAAGTGGACAAGCCAGCGACCCTCCGCCTCGAGAAGACGAACAACCCCGAGAGAATCACCCAAATAAATCTCGCTAAGACGAAGAACGATCCAAGGGCAAAGCGCCCAATATCACGTCGTGTCCACTATCCTAGGCGGACCGGAAACTACGGATTCCAACAACAAGCGAAAGAGATATGCCCGGGCCCTTGAGGGAGAGAACGAAGATCAACAGGTTAACTTCACAAACCTAACCAGTCTGACGACAGTGCTCCCCGGCCAAGCCATCACTTTCACGGAAGAAGAAGCTCGAAGGATCTCGCACCCCCACAACGACGCCATCGTTATAGAGACACTAATCGCCAACAACCGAATAAGGTGAGTGTTGGTCGATAGTGGAAGTTCGGCAGATGTCATCTTCAAGGCAGCCTTAGACCGCATGAGTCTGGGAGGACTGATCCCGACACCCATCAAAACTCCGCTCTACGGATTCAACGGGAAGCCAGTCTTCGCCGAAGGAGCCATTGACCTCCCGACAACATTCGGATCCAAAGAGGGGGCCATGGTCACGAAAATGATCAGGTACCTTGTAGTGGACCAACCATCATCTTACAACATCATCATGGGAAGGCCGTCCCTCAACAAACTCCAGGCCATCGCCTCCACCTTCCATTTGCTCGTAAAGTTCCCAACGGAAAACGGAATAGGGATCATGAGGGGAAGCCAACGAGAATCCAGAACTTGTTATGCCCAGGGAACGAGAGCTCGGAGGAACGAACTGGTCATCCACGCAATCCGGCAGCCGAGTGATAATCTCATTCCCGAATCAGAAAAGACACGGACATTCAACGAGCTCGACCCGAGGGACGAGAGACGCAAACCCACGATGGAACCCTCTTCCGACGTGACCCCCGTCGTATTGGATGAAGAAAAACCGGAAAGAACCATCTCAGTCGGTGCCCAGCTGCCCGTCATGATCAAAACGCAACTGATCGCGTTCTTGCGAGAGTTCAAAGACGTCTTTGCCTGGTCACATGCCGACATGCCCGGCATTGACCCCAAAGTTGCCGTCCACAGACTCAACATCGAGAAAGGCAAGACACCTAAAATACAACGTCGGCGGGCTTTCAACCCCGAAAGGTACCAGGCCATCAACGACGAAGTCAACAAGCTCATCGCCGCAGACTTCATCAAAGAAGTCACATATCCAGAATGGGTATCCAACGTCGTAATAGTCAAGAAACCTAACGGCAAGTGGCGGATCTGCATAGACTATTCCGACCTCAACACGGCCTGTCCGAAAGATTGTTTTCCTTTACCAAGGATCGACCAATTAGTAGACGCGTCCGCTGGCCACCAACTCATGAGTATGATGGACGCGTATTCGGGATATAACCAAATCCGAATGCACGAACCCGACCAGATACACACCACGTTCATCACCGACCGCGGTCTCTACTGCTACAAAGTTATGCCCTTCGGCCTCAAGAACGCCGGAGCCACATACCAACGCCTGGTCAACAGGATGTTTGCCCAGCTTATTGGAAAAACCATGGAAGTTTATGTCGACGACATGATCGTCAAAAGCCTTCAAGAAGACGACCACGTCAAAGACCTTCGAGAAACCTTCATGCTCCTTCGAAGGTATCAAATGAAGCTGAATCCAGCTAAATGCGCTTTCGGAGTCGAGTCAGGAAAATTCCTAGGGTTCATAGTCAACAGACAAGGAATCGAAGCAAATCTTGAAAAAATTCGGGCTTTGATCGAAATGAAGAGCCCTCGAAGGATCAAGAAAGTACAGAGCCTCAACGGACGCATCAACGCCCTAGGGCGGTTCGTGTCGAAAGCAACGGACCGGTGTCAGCCATTCTTCCAGGCCCTAAAAGGCGGGAAGGATTTCACCTGGGACGAGAAATGCGAGGCCGCCTTCCAAGAACTGAAAGCCTACCTTGGTTCGCCGTCCCTGCTGTCGAAGCCAAAGGATGAAGAAGCCATGTTCCTCTACCTCTCCATCTCGACCCGGGCCGTCAGCGCAGTCCTGGTCCGAGAAGAGGATAAGAAACAGTTACCGGTCTACTACGTCAGCAAACCTGGCACTCGACACAGAGACTCGGTACACGCAAATCGAGAAGCTGGCACTCGCACTAATCACCACCGCAAAGAAACTCCGACCGTACTTCCAAGCCCACCAGATCATAGTACGGACCGAGCACCCGGTCCGCAAAGCACTCCTCAAAGGCACCTCGTCGCGAATGACGATCTGGTCACAAGAGTTGGGGGAATACGGTGTGGAGTACCAACCTCGAATCGCTATCAAGGCACAAGCAGTGGCGGACTTCATCGCAAAATTCACATACGAAGCAAAGGTCGAGACCGAAGAGGAGCTCGACAGACCGCCCCACGCAGTAAAACGAAAATCAAGTCCCGACGGGCCTATCTGTAGCCTTCACGTAGATGGTGCCTCTAACGCCAATGGCTCAGGTGCAGGGATCCTGTTTACCAACCCCGAGGGTGGAAAGCTGCGCTACGCCATCCGTTTCGGATTCAGGGCCATAAATAACGAAGCAGAATACGAGGCCCTGCTAGCCGGACTCCAAATCGCCCGGAAGCTCGAAGTGAAAAACCTGAAAATCCACTGTGACTCTCAACTGATCGTAAAACAAGTGGAGGGCGAGTACCAGGCAAAAGAAGAGAACATGGCAGCTTATCTCGCGGAGACGCAGCACCGACTGGAGTTCTTGGCATGGTATGAGATCACCCAAATACCCCGAGCGGAGAAATCCGAGGCCGATACATTAGCAAGGATGGCGTCAGGAGCTGACGACGAAGAACTGGGCAAAGTTCCCGTCGAAGCCCTCGAGCACCCATCCATTCGCAAAAGCCAAATCCACGCCATATTAGACAAAGAAGAAGGAGACTGGATGTCGCCCATCATTAAATACTTAGAACGTGGGGTGCTCCCGGCCGACCGGAACGAAGCAAGACAGCTTAAACTCCGAGCCACGAGATATGTGATCCACAACGGCAATTTCTACAAACGCGGGTTCATGCAACCCCTTCTCAAGTGCCTTCCCGAAGACGAAGCCGATCTCGTCCTCCAAGAAATTCACGAAGGGATCTGTGGCAACCACTACGCGGGACGATCTCTGACCCTCAAAGCCCTTAAGCAAGGCTACTTCTGGCCAACCCTCAGGAAGGACGCCAATGAGATTTCCCGTAAGTGCGACAAGTGCCAACGTTTCGCCAAGGTACCCCATCAGCCAGTAGTCCCACTATGCCCCGTGATGGTCCGCGACCATGTGCCAAATGGGGGATCGACCTGATTGGGAAACTTCCAAAATCCCCAGGAGGCGTCGAGTACGCAATAGTGGCCATTGACTACTTTACTAAATGGGTCGAAGCGGAACCAATCGCGAAAATCACCCAGAAAAATACAACAAACTTCATCTGGCGCAACATCATCTGCCGACATGGGATCCCCGCCTCGCTGATAACCGACAATGGGAAACAGTTCGACAACGTCGACCTCCGAACCTACTGCCAAAGTCTCGGAATCAACAACACCTACTCCTCGCCTGTCTACCCCAAGGCAAACGGCCAAGTCGAATCAGTCAACAAAGACATCAAGAAGATCTTGAAAAGAAAACTTGGCGAAAAGAAAGGCAAGTGGGCAGAGGAGCTACCCTCAGTACTCTGGGCTTATCGAACCACCACGCGCAATGCCACTGGTGAAACCCCGATCGCTCTAACCTACGTAGTCGAGGCAGTCATCCCCGCCGAGATAAGCGTTCCTTCACCACGAATCGAGTTTTTCGACGAAGAACAAAACAATGAAGCGCTACGGCAGGAGCTTGACCTCCTCGAGGAAAGGCGAAATGAGGCGTACACCAGACTGGTTGCGCAGAAGCGGATTGTGGAACGCTACTACAACTCCAAAGTCAAAGCAAGGCGCTTCTCGGAAGGAAGCCTGGTCCTGAGGAAGGTAGGCCAAAACACCCAAGTTCTCGGCGTCGGAGTCCTCGGCCCAACTTGGGAAGGCCCCTACCGCATATCTAAGGTGATCCAAGACGGGACGTACCGGCTGCAGGAAATGGGGGGTGGCGAGATTCCCCGACCCTGGAACGTCGAGCACCTGAAGCAGTACTATCAGTAAGCCCGACAGGGCTAGGGATAAAAATAAAGCTAAAAAAGGTTGAAGCTAAGATACAACCTGAAAAGCAATTCCATCACCATCTAGGTCTAAGTGTAACATCAGGCGCGGGAATAGCCCCGATAGCCCATATATGTAAAAGAAGAGCGCCACAAGAAGCGCCAGATATATATAAAAATTCCTCTTATTCCCCGAACTGATGCCTCATAAAAAGTTTCCTCCTAACCTTTTCAAGATTACTCGGAAACTGGGGGGTTGACATAGGAATAATAACAAAAAAAAAAAAAGAGAGGAGAATGGCCCGAATATCAAAACTCGCCAAACTCGAGTACAATAAGTCGCCCCGGAAGAGTTTCTCGAAAAAAACCAAACGCTTGACGATGCGCAACTTGCGATAAGTCCGGGACCTATAGCGCTCTACAAAGCGCGACCCGGCCCCAAGTACAATAAGTCGCCCCGGAAGTGTTTATCGGCAAAAACCGAACGCTTGACGATGCGCAACTTGCGATAAGTCCGGGACCTATATCGCTCTACAAAGCGCGACCCGGCCCCAAGTACAATAAGTCGCCCCGGAAGCGTTTCTCTGCAAAAACTGAACGCTTGACGATGCGCAACTTGCGATAAGTCCGGGACCCATAGCGCTCTACAAAGCGCGACCCGGCCCCAAGTACAATAAGTCGCCCCGGAAGCGTTACTTGGCAAAGACCAAGCGCTTGACGATGCGCAGCTTGCGATAAGTCCGGGACCTATAGCGCTCCACAAAGCGCGACCCGGCCCCAAGTACAATAAGTCGCCCCGGAAGCGTTTCTCTGCAAAAACCGAACGCTTGACGATGCGCAGCTTGCGATAAGTCCGGGACCTATAGCGATCTACACAGCGCGACCCGGCCCCAAGTACACTAAGTCGCCCCGGAAGCGTTTCTTGGCAAAGACAAAGCGCTTAACGGTGCGCAACTTGCGATATATCCGGGACCCATAGCGCTCTACACAGCGCGACCCGACCCAAAAAAAAAATCCGGAATCTCAAGGATTGCGGTAAAAAGCCGAAGACACTCGTCACACCGCCCGAAGACGGATCCCGCCAAAGTACGATCAGAAAAGGAGCAAGCAAGAAAAATCAACATACATACGTACTTGCATAAGTGGTTACAAGGGACAGCCCTACAGATACAACATAAGTAGTTACTCCCAGTAGGCCACGAGGGCTCGCTACAAATAGAAGCATGACCGCATGCACAAGAAAGGGCACCAAAAGGCGCTGATACGGCGGGGTCAAGGAGCTACACACTACAAATAACAAAATATACATAAAAAAAGGGACAGCAAGTCACGACGAATGGTGGTCCCCATCGTCAACGGCCTCCTCGTCCTCCTCGTCGCTGGACGCCCCCTCAGCCTCACCCGCGTCAGCAAATGCATCTCCTGGCCCCACGACGGCAAGATGCGGAAACTCAGGAACATAGTAATCACCCGGGCCAAAAGGCATGACCGGAGGGAAATGATCTCCCATTCCGCCGGCCACGCTGCCAGCACTCCCCACGCCCGGAGGATGAACGCCCGCGGAGAAAGCTACCCCGTTCACTGAGAGGTTCACGACAGGACCAGGATCAGGCATGAGAGCGATATGGGGCTGCAATGCAGTCAATACCGCGGGCGGTATACGAGCATCCAGCAGAAAGGGCATATGCAGATATACCCCCGGATTGTTCCGAAGCATGTCCACTACGCCACTCACAAAACCTTCCCACTTCGACGACTCGAGCTCAGCCGCGTGCGACCCCTGAGAATGCAAAAACGCCGCATCCTGCCTCATCACGTACTCATGGGCGGCCCCGAGCTGGGCCGAAAGGTTATAGATCTCGGCCTGGTACTGAGCAGCCTGCCTAGTCGTCGCCAAGTGCCCCTCGTGAGATTGTCGGAGCATCTATAATGCGACAACGCCCTCAAGAAGGGTGGGGTACGCCCAGCGACCAGCCCCTTGAGCCCCAGGCTCGATACGTCCCATCCCACCAGACGAAAGAGTCGCGCTAAGAGACCCTCCAGCATGGCTGGACTCTCCAGGCGCCTGATAGCTATACGGGAACGACGCCTGCAACAAAAAGAAAAATCATGAGGACACACGTGATCACCAAGAGCGCTAATATATTAATAATTCAAGCAATGTACCGCCGGAGGGACCCCGCCCATAGGGTCATAGCTAGGATAGGCTGGACCGGACATCAGGAGCTGGCTGAAGGAACCACCAGGGGCATATCCAGCAAAAGTCGGGTCAGGCACCGGGACCTGATCATATGGAACGGGGGCCGCGTACCCCGCAATCGTTGGCTCGACTGCCGGGACTTGGCCGTAAGACGGGTCCTGGATCTGAAAAGGTGCGCCGTGCCCGAACGCCGTTCCCGGTGTCGAAGAAATCCCAAATGGTGGAGTCAACCCGGCACCACCATGGCTGGTACCCGGCACGTCCGGCTGCGCTGCGCCAGCCGGAAAGAAAGGAGCGCCCCACGACCATCCGTCACCGTGATCCATACCTGCAACAAAAAAGGGAAAGTCTGTTATATCATAAGCAGAAAAAGATGAAGCAAAGACGATCATCACAAGTCAAGAAATGGGAAAGGACCGCGCACAGAGCCGGACCTCTCTCCAAGGCCCGACGGCAATTAAGCCAACGCCAGTGGGGACATCCACCCGGAGCGGACCCATGCCTCCCTCGTTAAGAAAGAAGCAAAACGTCCGGGAATAGCAGATCCCGTCAGAAAGAAACCTACAAACTCCCGATCCTCGGCGCCTAAGTCCATATACAGCCGAGGGATCCCGAAACTCTGAGGAACAGATCTCAGATATACACTCGGAACCCAAACCCACCAACTTTGCCAATTTGGGTCCAGTTCCGGACCTAAATCCCCGACCCGGAAGCCCCAAACGGGCCGGGGGAAGACCCAGTTGTTGAATCCCCGATCATCCTGCGAGATAATAATAGGCAGAAGTCTCCGAAGCTGGGATGGGGTGACGTCTTGGCCTCGCCCTTCGCGCCACATCGACAAAATTCCGGCAGCAAACCACCATGCATCTGGACGAACTTGGAGCGGGTGCAAGTCCAACGACACAAGAAGCCCCTTCACCAGAGGAGGGACCGGTAGGGAAAAACCTAACCGAAGACTCTCTAGAGGAACTGCGACCATCCCATGACGGGGATATCCGGGAAGCTCCCCTTCCGCCGGAGCACATACCCCCGACAAGGCAAGACGTTCGGTCCTGAAAAAGGCCTCGAGCTCCGCCGTAGTAACATCACTCGGAATATTAACATCCGGGAAAAGTGTAAGGGGACGCGGCAGACGAAAGCCACGCACACAAGAGGCAAATCCGGTCCTCCTCCTAATCACCCCATCAAAATTCGGGCATGACCCGCCTGCTATGCCGGCACCATGACGTGGTCCCCCAAGTCATAGGCCCCGTAAGCAGTACCTGCACCAATTCCTGCACTATCTATGCCTACACCAGGGGGTCTCTGGCCCGCACCCAAACCAACAAACAAGTTATGATCAAGGCCCGCCATGGGAGCACTCACCTCGGCCGGCATAGACCTCGGCGACCCGAACCCAGATCGAGACATTGCACGAAAGACCCGTAGAAATCCCGAGACAACCGGAAATCTCGTCGGAAACTGCCAGCCGTCGGCATCGGCCGTCAGTGTCACCGAAAAGGTCACTAAACGGCCCCGACCACCGCGGGCCCTGTTTTGAGGCAGCCCCCGGGCACCAGAACGCGGGCGATCCCGATCGGAGCTGCCCCCGAGAATCCGAAGCAACCTCGAACTCGCCGGAGATCCCATTGCCACCACGAGAGCCTCGCGGACACGACGGCGCGAGCCCGACCGACCTCCCTCTTCGCCGACGAAGGCCGATCCCGTCGCAGATCCGGTCGCCAGAGCTCCACCGGCGCGCCGCCCCCCCGTCGCTGTCAGAAACCGATCCCACAGTGCGAGCCACTGAGGGCCCACTCCCATCGGAGGCACGCGAGCCCGACCCACGCTCGCTCATGAGGGGTCGAGCTCCTCCTTCCTCCACGACGCGCACCTCCGGCGGAGACCGACTCGCCCGAGCCCCGCCGTCGCTCTGCCAGCCCCGGCCAGGGGCGTCGACCCCCTCAGCTCCGGCCACGGAGGGCCAGCCCTCGCCAGAAGCCCGCAGGCCAAGCCCACAGGCGAGCGAACTACTCGCTGGGCCTCCTCTGCCCTTGCCGACGCGTCTCGATAGCCCAGATCCGGTCACACGAGAACCCGAGTCCCTCTGCGGCCCTCTCTCGCCGACGACGAGGCCCACAGCACTGCCAGGGACGAGCTCGAGATCGCCCAGCCCGCCTGAAGTCGAGCGCGAGTCCACGCACTCTGACACCCCGCCAGCGGTCACCACCGACCTCCCCATGCTCGCCTCGCCGAGCTGGTCACGGTGGTGGTCTTCTCCGGCGACGGCAGACTCCGGCGAGGAAGAAACAGCGGGTCTCGTCATTTGGGCTCGAGGGTTTCGGAGAGAGAAAATGGCTCGATTTCTGTTTCGATTTCGAAGCCTTGTTTTCTCGAAAATTATGGCGTGACCCGTGAAATAACGGGCCTAGACAACAAAAGGGCGAACGCGGTACAAAAATCGGAATTAAAAAACACGACCCGGTGCAAAAGTTACGGAGAGGAAACGAACCTTTTCACTATTCACTGGGCGAAACAGACTTCTCTGAGCGTGAATGAACCGTCTGCCTGCCCTGCCTCCTACTTATAGAAGTTTCCCGGGAATTACAAATTTCCGCGAAACTGGGGGGGTTAATGTTACGGGTAATTTTACGCAATTGATTTTTATTAATTAACATAAGAAAATTATTTACTCAAATTAATTTTCTTTTATTAATTAAAATGAATTTCGTTCAAAATATTCACCGAAGGTCCGATTTCGAAAAACAAAGTGTCTAGATGATCCCAAAAATATGAAAACACCCAAAAACGACATAAAGTTTGCAAAAAACGTCCTCGGGAAACACCCGAGGCCTCCGAGAGCCTCCCGGGACCTCCGGGCGGGCCCCACGGCCCCCAAAGGCCGCTGCCACACGCCCAGGTGGGCCCCACAAGCGCCAAGGGTCGCGTGTCCCCAAAGGTCGCGCCACGTGTCAGCAGCCCATTGGGCGCGAGGAGGACATCGGACCAATGGAGGAGCGCCACGTGGGCGCGGACTGGTGACTGGGCATTGACCGTTGACCCCAGCGTTGACCAAACCCTCACGCGCGCGCCGCCGCTGTTTGCCGCGCGTCCGGACGCGTCGCTGCTCCGATGGGGCTGAAAGTTGCGGCGTTGGATCCGCCACGTCCGGACCCAGAAAAACATATAATATTACTCCGGGGGCCTCCTGGAGTAATAATTAGTCACGTTTTAACCCCCGGACCCTCCTATAAATAGAAGCTCCGGTTTCAGTTAACGGTAACTCATTCTCTCTCAACGGAACTCGACCAAAACACTCTCGAGTATCCTCTAAACATCTCTCCCTCGAATATTACACTAATGTTGAGCGTCGGAGGTGAATTTGGGGGCCCCACCCCCGGTTCTCCCTGACCTCGGGTTTTTGTTTTGTTCAGGTTCCGAGACAGAAAACAAACACTTTTGAGTTGAGGTTCTGGAGAAGGTTTTGACACGATCTAAGACCCTCCTTGCCAAGGTTCTAGGTCCGCGAGGTGCTCGTTCTATCCAGTATTCTTGTATCTTCGACAGATACATAGATTATGGGGATAGCCCGAGGACCCGGATCTGTCCCCGTGACGCCGGTAGAGGGTCTAATCTGTCAAGGTCCACTGGAGAGTCAATACCGTGATCCCCCCTACACGGTGGTCATGAATCCGTTTCTGGTATCCCGAACCTGTAATCCGGGCCAGGCCAAATCCTGGCCCTATTAGCGACAGGTAGTGGAGTTTGCCACGGGTTTCTGATCATCGAGCCAGTGGAGGGTCCGTTTTGATTCGAAAGTCCACGAACCCAAGCCCATAATCCACAAAAGTCAACAAGACGACATTGGGCCCGGTCCAACACGAGCAATTGGGCCGCTAATGGATTGAAGCATTTTTCTGCATCAACAGTATGTATATATACGATTACGAAATGGTATGCGTATATACGGCTCTCGTTCCGTTCAACCGTAACAACCTCCATAGTAAGACTCACTCAAAGATTTTTATTATATTTTTCTCTCTTCTTTTCAAAACCTCAAAACTCCGCAACTTTTTTTTTCTGAGCATCGGATTGACTCATATAACATATCTTTGGAAAGCTTACGAGAAGAGGAATCCAATGACAAGTGGGAATATATAGTTTTGATGATTTCAAAAAAATTATAAAATTCAAATTTTGTTTTAAAAAATAAATTAAAATAATATTTTATTTATTAATTATATAATTAACTAAATCATCAAATTAATAAATCGTAATTTTTTTACGAATGCTCTTTTATAAAATAATTTATCAAATTAGTGAATTAGTACAATAATTAAATAATTTATACTAATTAATGTCATGAATAATATGTTAATATTTTGATAATATTTAAAAATCAATACCATGAGAAATATTTTATATCTTATAATATTTAGTAAAATCTTAAATGTTTATTTTCTAATAAATATTTTCTAAATTTATAATAAATATGAATATTTTTTTACTCCATATTAATATATAAAAATTAAAAATTAAAATCACATTAAGAATTGTATTCAGATCTTAAAAAACAAATACACCTAATTATGTCTCATTCAGATGTCACGTTTTATTATTAAGATGTGCATATAAATTCAAACGTCTGGATCTTAATATAAACAAAGATATCTTTAAGCGTGAGAGAGTACTTAGGGTGGTAAATACGTAAAAATGTGAATACAGTTTAAATCGGTTTTTTTTTTTTTCTTTTGAAGGAAGTTTGAGTACGTTGATGTAAAGGTTCTTTGTGTAAGTGAATCGAATGCCATTTTTTTACCGCTATGGGTGATTTTTCATTAATACACTTATTGCAAAACGGGATACCAAGAAGAACCCAAGACATGAACTATTGCATGAACTACAGAAAAATGACACTGATAGCGGCAAAAATGTTACTAAAATTACGGAAAAATATAGTCTTAGAGATTAGCCACTTGGGTGTAAAAATCATTTCTAAGATATACTCGAGGGTAGTTAGTAAAATTTATCCTATCATTGCTTGACAGCTCTGAAATTGTGTGTGAGACAAGAAGATAAAATCGAGCCCACATTTTTTTAGTATATGGCTAAGCATGACCTACCATTAGCTGGCATAATTTATGCCTTGAAAGTTGAAAGTGATTGAAATGGCATCCAATACATATACAATTACATATATTTGAATTTGAGTGCTTGACGCTTCCCAACTTTTTGACTTTTCATGTAATTTTCTCTATACATTTTAATATTTACAGAACTGTTCTTTCACCTTTTAAAAATACAAACATTAAAGGAGCATTGTATTTTCTTGATTTGTATGGCAATTGTATAATTTGGTAGATTGATCTCGTTCGTAATTAAATGATAAAACATAATATGAATTGCGAAATTTATGAGAGTGTTAAATATTTTTATAATAAGTAAAAAAGGCAAAATGCACCGACATACAAGCATTAAGGGTCATCCCTCTATATTGTAGGGTGTGCATATGATGCACTGAATTATTTATTATATTCACTTTATTGTGGAGAAAGAAGTTAAAAAGAGCATACATGTGCAAAATTTCTTTGCTTTAGCCTAAGTTTGGGATTTTTGAGAGCCAGAAATGAAGTTTTTGTTTCAGTGCCCATGTTGCTCATGTTTCTGCTTCATGAAGCCTAAGCAAGGCAAGCCAAAGCCAAAGCCAAAGGAAGAGAAGAAAGAAGAGAAGAAGGAAGAGAAGAAAGAAGACTAATATATGCATATGAATTAATGTCTTACATATTCTTTCCACTTCTATTTCTTGGTGTTTCTTCTTCATATGGACATCAAAATTGTAAGTTATTAGAATAATATTTTCCAAACTTCTTATATATATGCACTTGAGTTCTCATGAGTTGATAATCTATGGCTGTTTGGTTTGCATTTTTACAGTTCTTTTTTTCTTGCAATTTTATCTACAATGTCAAACTAGCAAAAGAAATGAGTTTATTAGTAACTCCTAGAACAAGATTCCTTTTGTTCTTGCTCCTACACACAACTCACAAGCCAAATAGGCTTCTCTTGAAAATATCATTACATGACTCAAACTTCTTTTAATTAAAATGGGATGAACTGCAGAGGAAAAAACTAGTGTTTCAAACATTGCAAAAAAGCCTCATAAGAAAATAAGACAATCAAGAATTTGCTTCAATATGATTTATTAAGGCAACCCAACTATAAATACTAAAATGGTGTTCAAACTCCATATTTTATATAAATTATCATAAATTATAATAGAAGTTGCGATTTTTTTAGAGCTTGTGTTAGAATGGTTAATTAACGCATACGTGATTATTAGTCATTACCCCGCATCCGAATTTTTCGGGCACAATGGTCAATTGATCTTGGATCCAACGGCCCAAAATTTTTACCGGTTCTGGTATCGATTAAGAAATTAACAAGAAATTTATGGTTATATTTTTTCTAGAAAAAATAAATCGAGTACCGGATATTGGATTTGCTACTGTATTTGAGACTCCTCTAACATATCAAAGTGTGGTTGGACTTGGAGCCTTACAATACTTGAGTTGACACAAACCAGACACACTGCCTTTGCAATAAATAAGCTAAGTCAATTTCTCAAAATTTCAAAGTTATATATACTTTTAAGTGTTCTTAGATGATAAGAGCAACACCAAATGTAACCAGCTATTTTTGCCACTTCTCCCGAGCGTCGATCTTTTGTCGGCATAACTTCTGCATGTTTCCGTTATGAAAGTAGGCCAATGTTACCTCAGTGTTTTCCCGGCGAGCTATTGCTAGAACCGATCCAGGCTTAGAGTTGAAGACCTTGATGTTATAAATGATATAATGCTTTAATCGAATTGTCAGTGACAGTTTCGGATGTGTATATGTGATAATATTTATGTTAATATTCTTGGAATATATATTCATGAAACCGTTCTCATGATCAATTTGTGAGTTTTATTTTGTCTGCCAACTATTTCAGAAATTGTTTGAAAGAATGTTTTGTATGTAGTGTTTCGACTACTACCGCTGTATATAAATACAGGCAAAAGTATTTTGAAATACTCAAAATTCTACTGCATATTTCTAATCCAATTTGGTCCAAAAGTAACTTTTCTCACGTCAATGTAAGCTAAAGTGATTCCCGTTATGACTCATCCGTTAAATATCATTTGTCACCTTTTTTAACACCACCGACAACGGAGTTGATGACACTGATGTCGTTGATGCTAATCTCGAAGCTGTATTAAAGTGGTCCTATACAAGATATAGGGTTTGTTTACTTAAAAAAATCAAAGTCGGAGATGCTAACCCCAAATGTGGGGTTACAAACTCCGAATTTAGGGTTAGCATATTCAAATTCGGAGAAAATAGAATATGTGGGTGTGTAAAAAAGTGACCTGTAACATTTGACTGATGAGTTATGAGTCATGACGGAAACCACTTAGAACTTATGAAGACACGAAAAAAGTTACTTTTGGTACTTTTCTCACGATAAAATAAGATAAAATGAGTGATTTAAAGTTTTTTTCTTGTAATTACCCAAAATAAAAGTTGGTACTTGTGTCACCAATATAGCTCTACAAAGAGACAATGATAGTCATCTCGAATCGAACTCAACCATGAGCAAATAGACACTTCTCTAAAGCATAAAGCATAAGAAACATACAGAGAATTGCACGAGAAAACAACAAAACATTCAAATCCTTGGCTACAATAACAAAAAAATTAATTAGGTAGCGTTTTTAATTAGTTTGGGAAACTAAGTTTGTAATTGGATTAAGAAATCAGTCTAAGAGATCCATTTAAGAGTTTAAATTTTGAAACAATGTTTGGTTAAATTATTAACAATCGGTATTTAATCTGAAATAAAAATAAAATGAATGCATTAATCATATCAAACACATTTTTTGTTGATAAAAAATGTTTGATTTGAAAGTAATATATATTATAATATTAACATTATGTTTTAAAAAATATTTACGTTAAGACAAAAAATATATCTAAATTTAATTATTCTAACTATATATATATAGGGAAACTCATAAAACATCCCTCAAAACATCATAAATTATTTTACTACACCTCAAAACATCATAATTGGAAAAACATCATTTTTAAATTTTATGTACCAAAATACCCTTATTTGTGTCCATTTTTTCGGACGCGACTTGTCCATTTTTCAGGAGTCAATATGTCCATTTTTCAGGACACAATATGTAATTTTGAAAGGGTATTTTTGTATTACAAATTTGAAAAGAATCTATTTCTAATTATGATGTTTTGAGGTGTAGTAAAATAATTTATGGTGTTTTGAGGGATGTTTTATGAAGTTTTCCTATATATATAACTAATGTAATATAAAGTAGTAATAATTTAGTCCACGAGTCAGTCATTATAATTAAGTTACTATTTGACAATATGAATACTTTAATTATATTTGTAGATATGATAGAAATATCATATATTATAATATCATTTATATAAATCGATAATATATCATTAAAGTTATATTTTCTGTTCTATTTCATTAAATTTACAATAATTTGTGAAACTTAAGAACAGAGACCATTAGTACCCAGATAAATATAGTGTGCGAAACTAACATGACTATGATTCTAAAACCAAAACTTGGTATGTGGAACATAACCAAACACTAAAGCTTTAGATCAACAAATAATATTGACCTAAAAAAAATTTAATCATAGACAAAATAAAGAATTTTAGACACGTGCTCAACATGTTTAAAACGAGACAAGGTAGATGAAGATGAAATTAATACTATCTACCAAAAATCTGAATCACGTTGTCTAAAAAGAAAAATCCGAATCACCAATAAACAGCTAAGCAGTCTACTTTCCTGGCCATTTTTCTGATTTCCTTAATGAATTTTGGACTAAGTTATTGACCGCACGGAGCATTTTTTACAAAGTTAACAAAATACCTAGCTCCACAGCGTATCAATTATTAGAGATATTTACGATAAAAATACATATATGTTACGAAAATATGACTTGTGTTTTTAATTTTTTTAGTAGTGATAAAAAGTATCAATATATAAAATTTTCACATAAGTAATTAAGTTTTTCCGTTAATTCCGGCTCTAAGTGAAGTTCCACGTGACAATGTAAGATCTGATCATGTTTTTATCCTTTTCGACAATATACTAGCGGCAAGAACGTCAAAGAGTTGACGATGAATATCATTCTCATATGAGAGCCAAGGCGTGTTCTACAAATAGAAAACTAAGGCACTGTATTTCACTCTTATCACTACATGGTCACAACGGGCAATAACACGAAATAAAACCTATAAGAGGCATTTCGACGTATCATTCCATAATGGGGAGGTTAAATTTTGAGAAGTAATTATGTATAAACGGTGTCAGAGTTGCCTCTTTACACGGCATCACGCCATGCCGCCTGCCTGCCGGAGTTTGAGAAGTAATCCTTTATAGTCAAGCAGTGTCGTCAAATCCAATTTCAAACTCTTTATTTGTTTTTATAATTTATTTTTTAGACTTGAATTGTGAGGCCCAAGTCGCTAGGGTCATTTAAGAGCCGAAATATAATATTTTTCGGTACCAAATTTCCAACATATATATGTATATATATATTAAATGTGTAATAAATTGACAAACTTTTCCTTTTTCACCTCAAATACCCGTAATAGAATAAGTATTTCATGCCACGTCTGCGACTCATTTGTGTAGGCAATTTGAAGCATAAATTTATCCAACTATATATTTGTATTTTTAAAATGTCCTAGACATACAATCGAAAGAAAGATTTATAAGACATGGACATGGACACGGTTCACTTCATTCAAGACTATTTATACGCATACATAGATAGACAGAGAGAGATCGTGTACGATCTCTTCACTATATATTTGCTCAGTTCAAAGTCGAAAGAGCATGATAGCAAGTAAGGAATGAATAAGGAGAGAGAGGGTCCATTGCTAGAGAGAGAGCGAGGAGGAGACTCGAAATGGGCGTGGTTGCTGGACCCCAAGGAGGCCAAAGACCAAGCCTGGTTTTCGGTCCCCATGATCGTCACCAACCTCTTTTACTACTCCATCCCGCTGGTCTCCGTCATGTTCGCCGGCCACTTGGGCACCCGAGAGCTCGCCGGAGCCACTCTCGCCAACTCCTGGGCCACCGTCACCGGCTTCGCCTTCATGGTTTCCACTCAGATCCTTCATAGATCATCAAAGTCTATTCCTTTGCTTCGTTTTCTTTCTTGTTTTCCATGAGTCAACTGGGTTTGGATTTGGTAACACTAGAACAGAGAGAATGATGTAGATAACATCCCTTTGACTTTTTTAGTAAGATGACCGAAAGGAGAAGCTGTAGGCTTTGACTTTTTTTTTTGAAGCTTCGCTAGGAAGCATAAAGCTGTGGGCACTGTCTTCTCTGAAGTACTTAAATGTCATTCATGTCTTTGGTCGGTGATCGAAGACGAAGCGGGTTTTGATTTCGGGTTCTTTTGATTGGAATTAATGTTCGTCAAAACTCTGATGCAAAAGGACATCATCAGTGATCGAAGTTAAACATGTTCTTTGGTAGAGTAATTCATTTTATCCATATAAATTGTTGCTTCTACTGAATTCTTTCGGTTGGACGTCACAGCGTGTTTGTATCGTGATTAAAACAATTTCGATTTCCGTTTATTCATATTGGAATCTATGTTCATTAAATTTGCAATGAGAAAGACATGATAATTAGACATGTTCTTGATTAGTGTTATTTATTTCATCGACCGAAATTGTTTGCTTGTGGTGAAATCCTTCTCTATGTCGTTTCAGATTGGGCTAAGTGGAGCGCTTGAGACGCTTTGTGGGCAGGATTTTGGCGCAAATTTATTCAACGTTCTGGGAATTCACTTGCAAGCCTCTTGTATCACTTCGCTCTTGTTCTCGACCGTAATCTCCTTTGTGTGGTTCTTCACGGAGCCGATACTGATATTCCTCCGTCAAGATCCTCAGATTTCCCAAACCGCAGCGGTTTACATGAAGCTCTTGATTCCGAGCGTTTTTGCATTTGGGTTAATCCAAAATATCTTGAGGTTTCTTCAGACGCAATCAGTTGTGAGGCCTTTGGTGTTGTTCTCGGGAATCCCGCTTGTGATTAATATTGGAGCTGCCTATTGTTTGGTTAATTTGACACCTCTCGGCTTCAAAGGAGCTCCGATTGCAGCCTCGATCACAATGTGGATATCGTTCTTTATGCTAGTGATGTATGTGATATTCTCGAGGAAGTTTCAACAGACATGGCGAGGATTTTCGACAGAGTCGTTCAGTTATATTCTCATAAATTTAAAACTTGCGCTTCCCTCTGCAGCTATGGTTTGGTAAGTATCTAATTTCATTGGTGATTATGTTACTCTCTCCACGAGTTAGAGATCTCGTCACGGTCTATAGCCGAAAAAAATCATTCTTCCTTATGGTGTCTACTATAGATCTTCATTATTTAGTGTCTGCTATAAATCTCTCTGAATTAGAGATCTTGTCACTAGCCTAGAACCGATAAAATCACGTTTGCCTTTAGTGTCTATCATAGATCTTTCCAAGTTAGCAACCTCTCGTCGTGGGCCTCGAACAATTTAAACCATCTGATTTGACATGAGCCTGTAACTCTTGTAATCGGAAGAGCCGTGTCGCCGAAAAAGAAGCAGCAGCCTCGAGGCAAAAGTACCAGCGCTGTAGCAAAAGTACCGGAGTTAAAAAGGGAAACTAACAAGACTCGAAGACGAAATGGTGTCGATTTTTTTTCATTCAATCA
Organism: Parietaria judaica; assembly: GCA_954871525.1. Taxonomy (NCBI): domain Eukaryota; kingdom Viridiplantae; phylum Streptophyta; class Magnoliopsida; order Rosales; family Urticaceae; genus Parietaria; species Parietaria judaica. The sequence goes on along the minus strand of OX940865.1, from coordinate 10,234,932 downwards.
GATTTGGGGTGATGGATCTGTGATTTCTTGAACTCGAGCAGACACCGAAGGTTTTTTATTGGAAATTCTAACCAGCTGCCTTTACGAAGACAGCAAATTCAGATAGTTAAAGACACCGCAAATGAAGATGGAATTCGCTTGATAAGTTGATGAACGCGACGGAAGAATCCGATAATTTCGTTAAGCTCGTAAAACCTACAGATGGAGAATTCACTTGGCTGCCTTTAAATAGGTGTATTACAAAAATGGGTAGGAATTAATGACTAACCACTCAATCACTCTAATAAATGCTCAGCTCTCAACTATAATAACTCCAAAGACAAACTCTAACCTACGATAATAACTTGAACTTCTTGAATTAGCTTGACCCAAACTTCTTGAATAAATCCATTCAGCACGCACTTGAACTTCTTGGCCCGTGCCCTTGTAACCGGCAAACTAGAACTTAGTTACACTTGTTAAAATTAAATACCAGGAAAGCGTTAATAAATAAAAGTTCGACTGCCCACTCCTATGGCGCGCCGTTGTTGCCCACTCTTGTCGCATATTATAGAACTCTGAAAAGTCTTTCAACTGTAGTTCTCAGCTAGAGGCCTGTCGAAAAGCCAAATAAATCGCTCAGAAATGAAATTAAATCTTAACAGTACCAAGATTGTTGATATTTATAACACTAATGGCCTGAAATTTGATGTATAATACTTGCTCAAGCCTCACATTGCAACTATGCTCTGTTCTGCATAATTACTTGCGATTTGTCACAGCTATGAGATAGATATTGCTGTATCGAATCTGACGAATACATTCTGTTTAGTTTGGAGTACTGGGCTTTCGAGATCCTAGTGTTCTTGGCCGGATTGATGCCGAACCCTGAATTAACCACATCATTAATCGCTATTTGGTGAGCGTTATCCATGAGTTCGTCCATTAACGAACTTTTGCTTTCTCGGCGATTAAAACTGGTTTCTAAAAGGGTATCTGTTTTTAGCGTGCTCACGGAAACAGTTGCATACATGGTAACCTACGGTCTCAGCGCTGCTGCCAGGTGAAACAAACAATTCACGAGACTCGTCTTTTTTTCTTAACCTTTCCATTAGGTTGACTAGAAACGTACTTGTTGCGACAGTACAAGGGTGTCTAACGAGCTAGGAGCAGCGCGTCCGAACGAAGCTAAGAGCGCAATGTACGTCTCCCTCAAGCTCTCTGGGCTTTTGGCCGCGGTGGTAGTTCTGGCTCTTGCCCTTGGCCACGATACCTGGGCTGGTTTCTTCAGCGGCAGCTCCGAGATAAGAAGCGCATTTGCTAAAATGACTCCTCTATTAGCAATATCAATATTTCTTGATTCGATACAGGGTGTTTTATCAGGTTCGGATTTTCTTTCTTCTTTAGGTGCCTGATTGGACTAATTTATTTATCCAGCCAGTTTCGAATCTCACGGTGCGACATAAATTAATATGTTTGTTTAAACCGCTGCTTTTAATATCGTACTCTCCTCCAGGCGTGGCTAGAGGATGTGGATGGCAACAAATCGCCGTGTACGTGAACCTGTCGATGTTCTATATAGTCGGGATGACCGTTGCGAGCTTCCTTGCTTTTGGCTTGAAATTATATGAGAAGGTGAGGTCGCTTGGTTTCAAGTTTTGAAATGGTAGATTTCAATTTGTATCATGATCTTGATTTCGATTTTTATTTTCATGTTTTTGTTGACTGATTCAGGGTCTATGGATTGGTCTTGTATGTGGCCTTTCTTGCCAAACTGCCACACTTATGTTCATAATAATGCGCGCGAAATGGACAAAATTGAATATATCGAAAGATGATCCTCCTTCGGCTTAATTGTATGCGCGAGATAGAAAAAAAGTGAGAGAAGTCATTACAAAATTAATGAATCTGGGGTCTCTGAGAAATATTCAATATTTATCTTGTACCCGATATAATTAAGTGATTTTTGATACTTAAATTGGGTTTCTTGTTTTTATGTCGTTTCGACTATTTAATTATGTCATTCAAAACTCGGTTTAATTTAGTTAGTTATGTTTAGAGGTTTAAATGCATTTAAATCGTATAATTTTAAATGCAAAAAAAAGGGAGCTTAAGATAACTAGCCATCTTAATGTTTTGAAATTGTTAAAACAACCATTGTCTGGTTAGTTTTGTGACATAGCCAATAAACCACATTAACGCATATAGAATGACTTATCTATCCTTATTATTAATAATAATTAATATTAAATTCAAATTACAAAATAATTTTAATTTTATTTTAATAATTAATACGAATTTATTTTAAATTTTAAAAATTAATAAAATAATAAATTAGGAAACAAATATTTGAATTCTAAATTTAAAAATAAATTTCAAATTTATATATAAAAAACGTTTTTCACTTTTTGAAATAAAAATTCAAATTTCTTAAGTAACATTAATTCAAATTAACCATATTAATAATTTAAACCAATTTGAATTAAAAAATATTAACTAAATTAACAATTCGAATTAGCATATATTTACATGAATAAATACAAATAAACAAAAAAAAATACAAAAATAAACGTGAAAAACATCTCCATTATCGTAGAAAAATACATTTCTACATGAATTAACAAATAATTACACGAATTAATAGACATAAACACGTCAAAAAGATAATAAAAAAAATGAATTAACACGAATAAACAAAAATTAACACGAAACAAGAGAAAAAAATCAACATCGAGCCGACACCTACGCTCGCACGAATCAGAAGCTTGCACATATCAGAAGGTTGAGGAGTCGCGATCTGCAGCTCCCGATTTGAGGTGTGGCTGGAAAAGTTTTTTTTTCGATCCTGGGAGAAGCGGTGGTGACGAAGAAGTAATTCACGATTTGCAGTCCCCACGATCGATGAGCAAACGCAGCTGGGCTGGAGGTGTGGGAAACCGAAGAATGAGTACGGAAGGCGACATCGATCATCGAAGCCAGATCTGCGTTGGCGTTGGAGAGATAATTTCCCTTTACCATCAACGGCGCATCACGGCGATGCGATCGGCACGACGCCTATCGGGATCTGAGTGTCGGCTATGGATTCGCTGCGACACGGCGAAGCTCGATCATGATCTCACCGACGGCGTCGTACTGCTGCATGTTGAGCACCGGAATCCAGTTCATTCGCCGACAGTGAATCTCGTGGAACGCCACTGCCTACTCCCTCGTGTGTTGTGCATCTCGGTCTGGTGGCTACAGAGCAAGTGATGATGGTGTTGTATTGGTTTTGATAAAAGTTAGGGATAGTTGCGGCAAAAGTGACCAAAGTTAAGTCAAGTGTGCAAATAAGTGGCCAAACCGATTAATATCGGCATAAAATTAATAATCTTAATAAAATAATGTAAAAATGTCTCGATTTTAGTCTCAGGTCTAACTAGGCCAACATTATTAACGAAATTTTTATTTTGTACAAACTTATTAAAACATACATATTTTAGTACATTTTAATATACACAATGAGTAATTAAAAAAAAAAAAAAAACTTGTGGCTAAATGGGTATTTCGTACCAATTCCTTTAAAATAATCTAATGGTCCCTAACAATTAAGTATGTAGAGGTTTTATGTCAAATCCTATGATCGTAAATTACATGTGAAATCGATAACACATTTTAATGTTTTTAAAATTGAGAGTGATATTCAACATTCTAAATTTAAGAAACAGAATCAATTCTTTCTGAAATTAAGTTTTAGTCAAATCTTAAGAAAAAGAAAAAACAAAAAAAAATCTAGATAAACGCTAAAAAAATACTTTGGAACGTAAAAAAATAAGGGATAATAGCGACAAAAGTGGCTAAAGTTAGGCTGAGTGTGCAAATAAGTGGCCAAAGCTCAACACTTGTGGAAATGACGTGGCAAACGGCGTTGACTTGAAATGGATGGAATTTGTATTGTCCACGGTTTGGTAAACTTTGGTTACTTATGCCGATATTAAATCAGTTTGGCTACTTATTTGCACACTGGCCTAACATTAGCCACTTTTGCCGCTATTATCCCTAAGAGTTAAAGAGGAAAACTATTTGAATTTTTAAAAATAAATCAGTTGCACAATGAGCGGTGATTGTGATCAAAATATTCCTTGAATATCTCCTACGTGAGCTGTATTATAGGAAGTAATTATTTATTCAAATTAATCATAAAAAATGAGATTTGACAGGAAAATTAATACCTAAAATCATGGAACTTTTCAACAAATTCCAAAATTATACATGTGTTTTAAATTAAATAAATTAATCATTAATATTAATCGACTAATCTTATGGTTAGGGGTAAAATAGGTATATAAATATGGGAGTAAAACGCCACATCATCGAATTTGGCTATTTTGGAAATTATAATCCTACGTTTGGTAAAACGCAATCTAAACTTAGTAAGGAGGCTATTAGCTATGATTTCTCAAAAATAAAAAATCCCGAGGCAATATGTTTTTTTTTTGTTTATAGAAAAGTCACACACCACCAATGGATATCCTCAAGATGGCATCTAACACACAAACACCAAGTATTAGAAGTATTTTTTCTTCTTCTTCTACTATGGTTCAAAGCAGTGATGTGTTTATACATAAAATGTATTTTGGTCTTTAAAGCACCCTATCATGTAAATAATGTGTACACATATTCACATAGTAGTCATTGTAAGATCAGTTTTCCTTAATCTGCGCAGAGTAAGCTATAGCTACTTAATCTGCACAGAGTAAGCTATAGCTACTTAACGAGTAAGCTGTAAATGTAAAGAACGTGCGACGTTTTAATTACGCAGTTCGATACTTATCTACTCTGCGGGGCCTCGCCCAGATTAATCACCATAAACATGATTACAAGATTCTTTTACAATCAATTAAATGTAAAACAGCTTAATACAGAAACTCCCCCTGAAACTGAGGCTGGCGACAGCCTGATTTTGAATCCGGTGATGTTGCTCCGACTGTGGCTCCACTGCAGAACACCACCTCTTTTGAGACGTTGGGCACAGCAAGCTGCGCTTGCAGAAACGATTCCGATGAACGTCGTCGACACCTCTCCCGGGGATTTTGTTTACGACCGGATTGTGGCTCTAATGTCGCTCACAACTTCTCATGAGAGAATCTGTCGCTGCAAGCTGCACTTGTTGAGGTCGACTTTCCGGTTGTAGCCTTCGCTAGTTCCAACGAACACCGTCAACACCTCTCTGGGGATTTTGCTTGTGATAATGAACACCACCTCTGTGAATTGCAGATAACCTAGATGATGATGACTAGGTTACTCTTGGAGGGTTACTTTGCTGATGAAGCACACACTACTATATATATTAACCCTAAGCCTTTCTTAATTGGGCCATTAAACAACATTGGGAAATGAGCCCAATCATTATATTAATGTAGTGCCCAATAAGGAAAGCAATAACTCCAAGCAATTAATGAGTATATCAAATAAGATAAAACCCACATTACTTGGAGTCCACGTCAACTGCATTTCAGCTGTACCTCGTAAAATAACCAATAAGAATTCAGGTAACAAATTTGAATCTTCAGTCATTACAATATAGCATAAAGATGTTGTGGTCAACCTCTCGTTCCAAACTGTTCAAATAATATTTTTCGTAAACCAAGCTTGCTTGGCCAAGTGGTAACTCCACCACTCCTCTATTCAAGAGGTCATGTTCTTACATTGAATATATCTAAGTCATGTGATAGTGCATTGTAACCTTGGTCAATAGTGTCACCCCATTAAAAAAAATCGTATAAAATTGAAGCAATTTTTTATTATTATTGTAACCCTATATGTTGACGTTATTTATATATATACAATATGCATATATATAAAAATTATTTAGGATCGAATATGTTCTTATTAGATTCATCCACGTACAAATCATATAATGTCTTAGCCCCACCACAACTTTCCATGAATGGAATCGAATTTTCTTCACGTGGTGATGGAATAGACCTCTTTTATTTCATCGTAAGCGCATGAAAATACCAAAAACAATGGAATAAAGTGCTCCAAACGCAACGCGCGTGAGAGAAGAGATAACCGATGGAGGAAAACTCAGGCGCAATTAAACCGGTACCTGAGATACACATTTACATGAAGGACGAGGGTGATGAAGAAGAAGAAGAAGAAGAAAGAACATCGAAGTCTAAATGGGGGTGGTTGAAGAGAGTATTGGACCCAAAAGAGGCCAAAGAACAAGTGTTGTTCTCGGTACCGATGATTCTAACGAACGTGTTTTACTATTCGATCCCTTTGGTGTCCGTCATGTTCGCCGGCCATTTCAGCAGCCTCGAACTCGCCGGAGCTACTCTCGCCAATTCTTGGATCACGGCCACCGGCTTCGCTTCCATGGTAATATTGTTTCATGGTATTATGTGTGTGACACCTTCGTTTTTATTTGTTATCGTTTCATAAATTGATTATTTATCCGATTTTGACTTTTGACTTTTATGTAATAGTGACTATTTACCGTTATCTTTTTACGATAATTATATTTTTGACATGATACCCACGACTCACGAGACTAAATATGAACAAAGTTATAAAGCTAATAACTACATATGAACAAAATAAGAAAAAAGACGTACATATATATCAATTTCTATGAAAACACATGTACCTTTTACTCCAAAATAAAATAAAAATAAAAATAAAGGTTTACAAAGCTATTTAAACTAGAAGTTAAAAGTAACATGTCCAAATAAAATTGAAAAAAGTACATAAACAGCAATACTAAAACAATACATATCGCCCGGAATTTGTATCTTGAGTCCACCACTGCATTCAAAAAAAAAAAAAGTATAGTGGATCAAAACTGAAAAGATTTTCTCTTTGTCGCTTTAGATCGGGCTAAGCGGAGCTCTCGAGACTCTTTGCGGGCAAGCATTTGGAGCCGGCTCATTCAGCATTATGGGGATTCACCTTCAAGCGGCTTGCCTCACCACTCTCTTGTTTTCAATGGTCATATCGTTCTCTTGGATCTTCACGGAGCCGATTCTGCTTTTTCTCCGTCAAGATCCTCATATTTCTCGCACCGCAGCGATTTACACGAAGTTCATGATGCCGAGCTTGTTTGCATTCGGGTTCCTCCAAAACATCCTAAGGTTTCTTCAAACGCAATCCACCGTACGGCCTTTGGTTCTGTTCTCAGCGCTCTCGCTGGTCATTGAAATCGGCGTCGCTTATTGCTTGGTGCATTTGACATCATTGGGATTCAGAGGAGCTCCGTTAGCAGCCTCGATCACGCTGTGGATATCGGTCTTTGTGCTTGCGGTTTATGTGATGTTCTCGGGCAAGTTTGAACGTACTTGGCGAGGATTTTCGAGTGAGGCATTCGGTTATATCTCCGTGAATCTGAAACTGGCATTGCCCTCTGCAGCTATGGTGTGGTAAGTTTTAAGAGAATATTCAACAGCAAAATTGGCTCGGTAGTTGAGTATTTGACCTTATATATTATAGAGATAAATGTTCCAAAAAAGAATTCAAAAGGCCCACCTAATTTGTAATATATATTTTGAGATATTTGCGACAAAAATACCTACATGTTACAAATTATACTTATATTCCCAATTTTTTATTTTTTGTGGCATAAATCTCAATAGTATAACAAATCTTGGCAAACGTATTTAGGTTTTTCTATCAACTCTCACCGTGAAGTTCCACATTCCGATGCATGATTTATCCACGTTTTTGCTACTTTCAACTAAGCTCCAGAAATTCTCAAAAAGTGTGATAATTGTTGCATAATTTTATTCAGTTTTAGTGTAATGTTATAATAAAAAATACTTCAACCATCCTAAAATTTCACTAAAATTTAAATATAACTCCCTAAGTGTAAGTTTTGACAAAAAGATTAAATATAACCCCTCCGGGATGTAAATTCTTGGTTCCGCCACTATCATACCATGTTAGAAGGAGCAAAAACGTCAATAAATCATATGTGACCACGTGGAACTTCACGATCTGGAGTTAAGCGAAATATATTCGCCAAAAAAATTTAAATCATTAAAAAATTATTCCACTAAAAATATTTGAAATAACATGTGTGGGTATGTTTGGCGCTCAATCATCAACTCTGCTTCAATTACATGCTCTGATTAACCACCTAATATTTGTCACTTAGCTATTCATATCGGTTGTGCATATATAGCTTGGAGTACTTGGCTTTTGAGATCCTTGTGGTTTTAGCAGGATTAATGCCAAACCCGGAATTAACTACCTCGCTAATCGCAATCTGGTGAGCTTAATTAATCTCCTCTCCGTCCAATCTGTCCATTCAATATCCTTTAATTTCTCCGGCTGTACATCTTCGTTCAGCATAAACACGGAAGCCATCGCATACATGATCACGTACAGTCTCAGCGCCGCCGCCAGGTCCGTGATAATCAATGCCCATGTTTATGATTAGGGGTGAAATTGTTATGCCGGTTCCCATTTTAAAAAACCATCTTTTTCAATAAAATCCGAAATCGGTATTTATTGGTCCATGGTCCTAGTTTTGAGAACCGGACTGGTATATATCGGCCCCAGTATATTATAACATTGTTTTTTTTAATATTATTAGAACTTATGTATATCGAATTAGTTAGAACCAATATCAAACCTGGCAAAATAAAAATTTTTGTAACCGATATCTAGTTACCGGTAAATATCAGTAAAACCTATTTTCTACTAGTTTTGGTGATCGAAAACAAAGGACTTTACGAACAGGTACTGAATTCTTAAAAACAAAAAATTGGGAACGGTAACTATGATACCTCAAAATATTAATTCTTCGGTCTTGGTTTCACCCCCATGTCATAGATTTATTCGTAAAATCCAGTTTGTTTTCGGTAACTATAATACCTCAAAATATTAGTTTTTCGGTCTTGGTTTCACCTCTTACATAGTTTTATTCTTGGGCTGGAACAAAATGAAATGGAACATGTTGGGACCAACAGTACGAGGGTGTCGAACGAGCTGGGAGCAGAGTGTCCGGGCAGAGCAAAGGGCGCGATGATCGTCGCTCTCAAGCTCTCGGTTATTCAGGCAGTTGTGGTTGTGGCGGCACTCAGGATTGGGCGGGACGCATGGGTTGGTTTCTTCAGCGAAGGTTCTGAGATCAGAAGCTCATTCGCTTCCATGACTCCACTGCTCGCAGCGTCGATCGTGCTCGACGCGATCCAGGGTATCTTATCAGGTTGGTGTTTCGATTCCAAAAGGCTCTGACGTACGAAGTGAATTCTCTCTAATGTATATTATAATTTATATATCATATTTATTGTTACAAATTAATAGAAACCGTCAGTAAGTTTATCTCGTACTAGGTTTATGTCCTAATTTATGATCCAATTTGATGAGATTGGAAGTGAAGTTTGGGTTTGATATTTCAGGCGTGGCTCGAGGGTGTGGGTGGCAGCGGATTGCAGTGTGCGTGAACCTGGCCATGTTCTACCTCGTAGGCTTGACCACTTCATGCCTCCTTGCCTTCAAGCTCAACCTTTATCACAAGGTGACCACTTGACAGAAACAAAACATATAGCTAAGCATATAGATAAAAATACAAAGTCACATGCGTCATAAAATCATTTTACAAAACAAAAGGTCACATGCCACAGAAATACAAAGTAGGGACATCCTAAACCGTGTATATATATATATATATATATATATATATATATATATATATATATATGTTAGGAATTTCGTCCTAATTCCCGAATCTGAAAACGAATAAATCGATAAAACGAAATTGAAATCGACACCAGAATTATAGTGGTTCGCTCCTAGTGTATGAGGTACGTCCACTTGCCGCTTGTAAATCTCGATCCACTATCAATCTCTCAATCGGAGTTTCTGCGTCGGGTCTCAGTAGCGCTTCCGTGTAGATTAGACTTCACACTCAACAATATATATATATATATATATAAAAGAGAAAATACAAAGTCATGAGTGTTAAAGTCATTTTACAAAATAAAAGATCACATAAATAAAAAAATACAAAGCAAGGACTTCGAGTAACATATGTCTTATATATATGGGGTCGTGCCTCAAATTTTTGGGGCCTGAGGCGAGCGTAATCTTGAGGGCCCTACTAAAATTGCAAAAAAAAAAAATTAACGCAAAACTATACAAGATATATATAAAATAAATAATTACCCATTCAAATATGATGTTCCTAACAAGTTTAGAGGAAAAATACTAATCAAATCTAATTTAAAGTAATTTCGAGATCCTTAAATTGATTTTTTTAGCCCCAAAATTTAAGGGTTTTTTTTTTTTTTTTTAACATAACGGTGGAGTAGACCTGCGCTACGTGACAGTTTGGCTAATGATAATATATGGGTGTGGACCGTGAATTCAGGGCTTGTGGATCGGTCTCATTTGCGGTCTCTCGTGCCAAGCTGGGACGCTCATGCTCATTACAAGGCGCAAGAAATGGACAAGACTAAAGCTATACATGTGAAACTAAGTAAGCCAAAAATTAAGTACTCCACTTAACAAAAAAAATTGAAACCGGAATCACAGATTTCAATGTCTTAAAGTGCATATGAAAAACATGACAGAGAGATTACCAAAGAATTCATAATCCATTATTAAAACCTGCAAAATTGTGTATAAAGTATAAACATGATCAGAAAACCAGCTCAAAATAATATACTACGTACGTGCACTTACGAACGTTATCATATCGTTGGTCTTCTACTTAAATTAGTCAACAATATATAGAATAATTGGTGTTATTTCCGTTAAGTTTGACATTGGTTGCTCTTTACTTTCTTACACATTTGACATCTTTAAGAAAACCTTTTGTATTTAAAAAAAAAACAAAAAAACTTTAATATTGACAATTTGACCATTATATAAAATAATAGAATTTAATTTTTTAAAGAAAAATAAATTTATGTAGAAATCAAAACATGAACGGGTAAAATGTAACAAAACAAATGCAAGGGAGCAAGACGCCGAAGCCTATCCGGAGGCAAAAAAAAAGTCAATTATAACGGATATTGAATTATTGTTATATTACCTAAGGCCGAGTTTGAAAAGAGGATAAGTAGGTCCACGTCTTTAATAAAAAAAAGTAATATAAAAAGTAGAATCATCAAAATAAATTTAAATTTAATATCATCATATTCGACAAAGGCACCAAAATTAATCTTCGCCGAAGGCTCCTTTAAAATTCAGGACCGGCTTCTATATTATTACTATACTTGGTCAGATACTATATTCAAGAATAACCAACAACCTGCTAAATTCTAGTTTTCCATGTTTATCGATCAAGCACATTAAGCATTTTTTTTTACACAGTAATTACCATTTTTGTTAATTAATTTTGTTGCTAAATATGAGGCTGAATTATCACCATCAGAATTAGCACTAAACCTCAGCCACACAGGCTTATGATAACAATTAATTTACGGAATATAAAAGCACGAGAATCCCCTGATTATATATGCATAAGATAATATTAGTTCGAGCACTTTTTTATTCTTCAAAAAGGTTCCTTACGGTTTCGTTTGGAATAAGCAAGAAGCGATGAAGAATATGGAGGCGAGAAAATTGGCGTTGTCGTTGGCGGTGGTGATGGTGGTGGCATTGGCGTCGATGCACGGAGTGGGGGCGATCCGGTACGCGCTCAACATGGGGTGCTTTAACAGCTGTGTCGATCAATGCATGAGCCTCGACAATAGGAACCAGGGCTCGCTGTGGCACTGCCGGAACCAATGCGAGCCACTCTGCGCCAAGATCTCCTGCTTCTTTTGTTGGTCTAGGACTAGAAGAACTCGATAAAACAAATTCGCACCAACACAGTTTTTCATCGTTCTCTTTCCTTGATTCTTTGCGAAACACATATATATATTTTATAATAGTATTGCTCTATAATATATAAATCTATGTTGTTATTTTTTTTTTTTTATAAATGAATGTCAATGTGTGTGAGTATAATAACTCCTTGAAGACCTTCATGAATAAAATTGATCTTTGAGCTTTAATGTTTGATCTTCCTCAATAACGATATATATTCGATGCTTTAATTTAAAAAAAAAAAAAAATTGTGTGTTTGGTTTAATATTTTTAGAAAATTATAGTTAGTTGCAGAATTAACGTTAATACCTGAAAAACTGATTTTAACTTTACTTTTTTATATGTTTCTTTATCGTTCGCCGCCGCCCCGCCACCCCCCCGGAAATAATATCTTATTAATATGAGGCCTAAAAAATTAAATATGAAGAAATATGGCTTCTTTTTTGTTTTATTTTGAGTAAACTGCGGTTAATAGTTTTGATCGGCTGCGGATTATGTACCCAAAGTTGATTTTGTTAGATTTTATCGTGTTTTCCGTTAGCGATTGATTCCTTCTCTATATGTACACTTTTCATATTTTTGACATAACTTACTCATTTTTTGTCCAAATTTTATGCACGACCTACTGTTGGAAAGATAAGAGATAGATCTACAACTTCGGTGTTTTAAGTTTTGTAAAAAAAAAAAATTTGAAAATATAAAATTTCAATTACAACTTAAAACTGGACATTAATTTAAAGTACGTTATTTTAAAACAAGTTTTTATTATATGTACGATCATAATTAATAAAAAAAATCATTTTTTAAAGTTTGATGATATAGATATTTTCATAATTAACAGTGGAAAGTAAAAATTTAATAAGTTTTTTCTTCAAAATTATAAAAAAAATATCATCGTCACTGCGCGAAGCGCGGTATTTTCCACTAGTATAAATGTAAACCGTCGTGAGTGAGTGAAAATGTACAATTGGATTACCTCTGTCTACCGGCTGGTAGGACGTGTATCTTATTGTACTGGGTTAATAGTGGCCAGAGAACTAAATGTTTTATATGACTGCGTAAATGTTCTCATATTTCTTTTTCATATTCTCAATAGCATCATATGTATATATAGTGGTATATATAGTGGCGAAAGTTCTTGATAACTTTGCATCATATGTATATATAGTGGCGAATGTTCGTGATAACTTTTTCGGAGCAAAAGTTCATATTATCCTCAATAATCTAGCACGAAAGTTGAAAGTACCCAATCTTTTTCCACAGTGAAAATTTTCAATATCATCATCATTCAAGAGCGGAGTCAGAACTTTGACTAAGAGGGGATAAAAATTAATCGACCATAAATTTCAAAATTAAACGAGACATTAAAACTATTATTATACATTGCATTACAACGATGTTAGCCAATGCCTATCTTTATCCAAACCCAGCCCAAGCTCACATATTTGATCCTCTCTCTTCCCACGTGTACAGCACGCTTGCCACTCCCTATCTCAGATTCTCTACTCCCCCTCTCTATTCGAAGTTCGTACGACACTCACGTGTTATTAATCACTTTCTATCATAATAAATTAATAAATAAGAAGACAAGAGGTCTACTAAATTATTTAGCGACAGAGAAACAATATTATATATTATATTCTATACGCCAAACAGAAAAAACAACGTCGTTTTGCATTAATTTAATATCATAAATAAAAAAATTTATCCCGACCCAAAATTTAGCTCCGACCTGATGCCGTATTAAAATCGAGGTTTTAGGTCCTTACTCCCTAGTCATGGTTTAATTCCTAATAAAAAAAAAATATAGCCCCTCTTAATACAATTTTTTGGATCCGCCACTGGCTTGGAGGAGCAACTTTAAAAGTAACAAGATTCCACTATACTGTACTGACATTTAGTTTACAAATGCTATGGTTATTATATATGTATAAAATCATGGTAATATGAATTATTTAAAATAAAAATAACGAGCTCGGACCAAGTTGGGGCCGCCGCCCCGCTCCGCCCCCCTTGCCTCCGGCTCTGTCATCATTTATTTCCATTAAATTTCTTCCATATTATTGCTGTAAGAAAAACTTTAAATTGGCATAAGTACCTACCTGATAGTTTTAATTTGTAAATTATCTGACATTTTCTTAAATTTATTTTGAAAGAGCGTAAGAAAATGCACGAGGTAATTAAAAACATTAGGAACACATGCTGATTTTAACTTTTTTTAGTCACTAAGATGAAAGAAACTTATAAATGGAGAATAAATACTTTCGCTATTATCCATATATTGTGTTTTGTTCTTATTATGAGATTATTGGTTGCACTGTGACTACGTGGATTATCGTCCACGTGTACACCAACAACACAGCTTCATTTACTGCCTAATTAATATTCTACCCGAAAAATAAATCCGTTGAGTCACTGAGATGATTCCACGTGTACACTCGAGCAATCGACGGCTCTACTTGCACACGAAGCAGCCAATGGCATTCACACGCTTTGCAACCAACGGTCACACTCTCACGTCACGAGGCTCTATATAACTCGACTCATCAAAAGCTCTATGATACACACAGTCACCAACAAATACAGAGCCTTTTCATTCACGTATACATACAGTAATATATATATATTGGTGATATATCTTTCTCGGTGGTGCACTGCACTTGCTATGGAGAGGGGCTTAGGGTTTCTTCTGGTTTTTGTGTTGGTGTTCTCTTCTTGTTCAGAATCATCAGAAGCTTACAAGTTTGATGTTGGTGGAGGAGATGGCTGGGTTTTGAGCCCTTCCGAGGGTTACTCTCAATGGGCTTGCAGGAACAGATTTCAAGTCAACGACGTGCTCTGTGAGTCACCCATTTACTTCACATCTATATATCATATACTAGCTACACCTACTATATATACATATATTGAATATTCATAACCTATATCATGTTTATAGAGCTAGAAATTAAAACTTGCATCTTTAAAATTAATGTATATTAACTTCAAACCTCTTAACCATATATAACCAAAGAATTTTATTATATTATTAATCCTATTAATTTTAAATTTTTCAATAATATTAGTAAGAGGCGAGATTTTAAAAAAATATTATTTTATTAAAATTATTAATTATCGAGATTTTACAGTTTTAATAAAAACTTGTCATAACTATTATCGTTTTATTACGAGTTATTATGGTTTATCGCTTCTTTATCGAAAATCTAGAGAGGAATGAAAAAAACAAATATTGAAGAAGAAAAACAGTCTCCTCAAGACAATAAAGTTCCTAGTTTTGTTCTCGACTTGTATGATTATTATAGCTTTGAAGGTAGTGTTGATCATGTTGTGTTTGTTATTTTTGTGGGGAAGATTTCAAGTACATGAAAGGAATGGACTCAGTGCTGCAAGTTAACAAGGAAGACTATGAGAGCTGCAACACCAAAAACCCTATTCTCAAGCTCGACGGCGGCGACTCCGAGTTCACGCTCCCTCGTTCCGGTCCCTTCTTCTTCATCAGCGGCTTTCCCGGAAACTGCCAGAAAGGGCAGAAATTGATCGTTGTTGTTCTCGCGGTCAGGCACAACTCTGGCGGCGGTTCTCATACTCCTGGGAACGCTCCGCCGTCGCATTCGAAGACACCACCGTCGGCACCGGGGACAACTCCAGCTTATACTCCACCGTCACCGCCGTCGGCAACACCTCCAGCTAGTGCTCCACCGTCTCATTCGAAGTCACCACCGTCGGCTTCTACTCCCGGGACAACCCCGGCATATACTCCTCCTTCACCGCCGTCGGGTACTACTCCGGCAACACCTCCAGCTAATGCTCCACCGTCTCATTCGAAGTCACCACCGTCGGCTTCTACTCCGGGGACAACACCGGCTTATACCCCACCGTCACATTCAAAGACGCCACCGTCGGGTACTACTCCGGCAACATCTCCGGCTTACGCTCCACCGTCAAATTCAAAGACTCCACCATCGGCTTCTACTCCAGCGACATCACCGTCGAATTCTCCACCGTCACATTCGATGACACCGCCATCAGCTTCTTCTCCGGGAGCAACTCCGGGCAACTCACCACCGTCGGCTTCTTCTCCGGCGAATGCTCCCCCTTCTCATTCGAACACTCCACCGTCTGATACTTCTCCGGCTTCATCTCCAGCGTCTAATACACCCCCATCGCACTCTTCACCCGGATCTCCTGGCACATCCCCGTCGAATTCTCCACCGTCTGGTGCTTCTCCAGCGTCCTCTCCCGCGAGTAATGCACCACCGTCGAACTCTTCGTCAGATTCTCCAGGGGCAACTCCGGCAAATTCTCCATCGTCTCAATCGAACACGCCACCGATGGCTTCTTCTCCGGCAGGTTCCCCGGGGACAACGCCGGCAAATACACCACCGTCTGCAACTTCCCCGGCGTCCTCTCCGGCTGGTTCACCGGGGTCGACTCCGGGATCGAATGCTCCGACATCCCTCACACCATCAAATGCGCCAACCGGTTCGGAGAGTCAAGGCCCGTCTGGTTCGACCAACTCTCCGGCGACATCTCCTTCGGCTCATACCAGTCCTCCAACGAGTTCTAGCTCTCCAGAAAATTCTCCCTCCGACGGAACCAACTCCCCGCCGGGAGATGCATCATCGCCCCCGCCGGGGTCCCAGAACCAAGAGACATCGCCACCGTCTTCGAAGTCGGTCGTCGGAGCTCCATCAATCTCGCTTGTGGTGTCTTCGGTTACAGTTTTGGTCACTGCCTTCGTACTAGGGTAAATATTCATGTATTAATGAAGTAAGATCCAATTAAGCCATCGAGATTAAAGATTAATTAAATGGGCAGTTAATTTATTAAATCTAGTATCTAGGGGTTTTGTCATAAATATTATCAACTCACAATACTGTTTGTGTAGTTCATTTCATTGGCTGAATTCATGTGTTTATAATACTTTATATTTTGTTGTTATTATCATGTAATAACTACATTTTGTGTTATGGAGCTTACTCTTGCTTGGATGTAATTCTTTCTTTCTTGGTCCAAATCTTATATATCACGGATCATGGTTCTTTTTGAATTTTTGGCTTAACAAGGACCAAGTAACTAATACAGCTGGGTATATTTAAATTTGTATTCTTAAAATGTAAGATTCGA
Organism: Parietaria judaica; assembly: GCA_954871525.1. Lineage (NCBI taxonomy): Eukaryota > Viridiplantae > Streptophyta > Magnoliopsida > Rosales > Urticaceae > Parietaria > Parietaria judaica. Next base: position 10,218,027 of record OX940865.1, on the reverse strand, counting down.
GTTTTATATCATAAAAATTTAAAATTTTCGTGACACTGTACAGTTAAAATAACAAGAAAAAAATGCGAATTTAAAATAAAATAAAAGAGAGTTGGAAAACTTGCAAAGCTCGATAGGTCATGAATGTTTTTTTAGGAAATAATTTGCTAAAAGATTTTTGTGCACTCCATACCTTTATTGGGCTCACTGCTCTTAGCATGAATAATGCCGCAAAAAGATATGTAATGCACAAAAATCTCACTTAAAGTCATTTTGCAAAATCGCCATTTTTTTAGTCATACTAGAGATGCCCCTTATTGATAATTTGATATATGGAATATTATTCTAATATAGATATGTGGAATAATTATTAAATAGATGTTATTCTTTAAATGTCCAATTTCTAGTTATTCTGCCTTATAGTTTTAGAGGAATTGTATTGTTTTTATTTTGTATATAGTTTCTTTTGGTGTTATAACTCTCACCTTAACCAAAGAGCATCTGTTTTTTTTTATTATTATTTAATTAATTAAATTACTATTATTTGACTCATGAATCATGATATTTAAATTAGATATTTTGATTGCCACATATACACTATATATTATTGATTGAATGCAGACTATATTTATGGAAGCATAACATGTATTGACTCGTGATTAAGGACGACATATACCTAACACGGCGTGTACATATGTTAACACCGACATTTAATTCGCATTTAAAATATCTCACACAAAAATATAATATATGAATGAATATAAAGTCCTTAAATACCATCTTTGTCGACTATTGACAACAAACAAGTTCGTGTCTAATATATAATCTGAATTATGCAATATTTGATAGCTCAGTATGTTGACCTAACACGCACGTGACAAGTGTATAGTAATGTCCTAATGTCTTGTGTAATATCAATATCACAGAAGAGCCACATCACAACTATTAAAGAAAAAAATAAGATAAACTTGATATTTAATTTTGGATATGCTTCACATATTCTCTTGAAAAACTGAAATTATAAAAACAAACCTTCTTTGATGTCCACGTAAGGCATAATATGCAGATATTCCCGGTATAAGGGCTTAATATTTAATAAAAGTTTAAGATGAGGTTACTATACTCTGGGTACAAATGTGGTTTTTAATTACATTTCTACATAAAGCAAAATAATTTTTGGGATATTTGCAGCAAAAATTATTGAACTTATTATTATTTTACAAATAAGGCACTAGACTCATATTTTAGCCGAGAAAGTCATCTAAATCACTAATTTCTACAAATAAGCTTAGATGTATATGTCTTTTATTACAAATAAACTCTTACAACGTTAAATGTCTTTTTTTTTTGTCATATTAGACACATTACATCACAACATATACTTCGATGCCATGTGTGAGTCTTTCTCAACAGAGTTCGACTGCCCTTATGCAGGCGTATCCTGCCCTTATGCAGGCGTATCCTGCTGATTAAAGGTACTATTGACAGAGTTTAACATTGTAAGGGTGTATCTGCAATAAAACTATGACGATTGTGACTCTCACCGCAAAAAAAAATTGAGTTTAGTAACTTATCTGTAAGAAACTGATGAGTTCAATGACTTTTGTAGCAAATAATTACCCATATTTTCAAGAAACCGTCGCATAAAAGAAGCTTTTGTTCCGAGCAATATACTCCCTTTATGTTTCACATTTGTTTTTTATTTTCTTAATTATCCACAATTTAGAGTAATTCACTTTACATATACAAAATAAAAAGTAGTTAATTCTTCTTTAAATTACACGATTTATTGTCACATTATGAGACTAAATCAATTTATATGGTGTATAAAATTTTCTTTTCTCGTCTATAGATAACCTTTTTTTTTCCTTCCTATTTCAAACAAAAAACGACAAATTAAGTCGGTACATATGTACTAGTTTTGGTTGGACTGTTCACCACAAAAAAATGCACATGTTTTTTCCACTGAAAAAAAAAAGAGAGAAAAATCATATATGATATATGTATACAGTATATACACGGTGATATTAAATCATTTCATATGAGAACTACATTTTTGTCTTGCGAATATATGAAGAGGACCATGATGACGAGCTCGTTTTTCTTCTTGGCCCATTTTCATCGAAACGTATTAGCTAGAAAGTTGTCATAAATGTGACTGAACATAGAAAAATACAAAGCAAAGAAAAGGGTATATATATATATATATACGCTTCTGATAAAATAAATGGGAAATCTCTTGGGTTTTTTTTTTCCCCCTCAATGTTTGAGCTTTGAAAGTTTGGATATAGACAACGATATACGGGCATTCATGATGACCAATTGCACAACGCCACGTCAATGCAAATCGCTATTAAGATATATTGACTTGGCTTTTTCTTACGTATTTGGATATGTCATTGCCTATTATTCGTTAAAATGGATATTTACAGAAAAAAAAAAGAAGGTAAATCTATCATATCATGAATTATCAACCAAGTAAAAGTAACGCTACATTTCACGTTTTAGTTTATCATGATAAAATAAAACAAGAAAGCAAAATACTGTATGTCGTTGCATTATTAGTGCATTGCTTTGAGGATACAAAATTCTTACCGCATATTCATAATCTTGTGATAAAGTATCAAAAGTTATTTTTTATGTAATCGTAAGTTTTAATAGCTTTCGTTAGGAAAAATTCGTCAAACGTCACTTGTCAACTTCTTACACGTTGCTCAAGTATTCTTAATTTAGAGTTAGCATCACCGACAACGGAATTAATAACACCGATATCGTTGATGTTAATCCCAAAGTCAGATTACACTGAACCTACACAAGATCGTCTGGGGTTTGTGATGTAGCCCGGACAAAACGAAAACAATCAATTTTCTGAAATAAGCTATCAAGCTCAATTTTCGATTAGACCATCCACTAATCTCCTCTCTCATTGGAATTAGAAATGTAAAGGAAATATCAAAACATAAAACTTTTCTCCCTGTAATAAAACAAGACAATAATCCCTAATAATGATCAAATACTACTCATAAAAACTATGACAAATCAATCGAAATAAAGCCTTGAATTTGTAAGGAAACAATCTCTAAATTAATAATATATTTCAAAATAAATGAATAGGAGAAATATGGAGGATCTTGGGCTTTAATTTGCATGCTTCATGCAAGCAAATGTGTACGTATGCACCACAGTTTGTTTACTAAAACAATAGGAAATCGGAGATGCTAACCCCGAATACGGGGACTCTAACTTCGAGGCTAGTATCTTTGAATTCGGAGAAAAGTAGAATACATTAGAGTTTAAAAAGGTCACAAGTGTTATTTAGAACTTATAGTGACACAAAAAGTTATTTTTAATACTTTTACCACGACGAAATAGCTGGAGAGTTTCATGTAATTCTAATTATTTTTATCAGTAATTACTTTTACATTATCCAGATACTTATGCTACAAATATTTCTTATAAAATAATAAATATTTGGTATATATACATGCTAATACAATGAAATGAGAAAGAGGGCATGCCCATACATGTGATTTCATGTATTTTTAATTAAGAAATTTGGGACCCTTTTTTTGGTCATTATTATGACCCTCAAAATATGAAAGCATCTTGACAATTTGGACCAACCTTAAGGAAAAAAAAAAAAAAAAAAAGACAACTTCTCATGCAGAAACTTATTAGTTTCGGTGGGGTTTTTATAATCATCAATTCTTCACCGTAATATCAAGGTCAAATGTTTTCAGCTTTGTAAAAGTAATAAAATCAGAAGCGTGATTTATTCATTATACAAAATAAAAGGTTTTAATGATAAAAAGCAAAATATAAACAGAAACTTCTGATTACATTTGTCTTAATATTAAATCACAAAAAAAAAAAAAGAGCTTTAATATTGAAAGGGGGAAATGACGTGTCTGTGATCCAAGTTGAATATATGTTTTGAAAAAGATAGATTAAATGAAAAAGCAAATAAAAAGAGTTAAAATTAGGGAAATATCCTTATATTTTCATGACAACAAAAAGAGAAATTGATTGGACCAAATATACTCGACATAAGTCTCCAAATGTCGGCAAGAAGATTCATGATATTAGATATTTTATTTTTTAATTTAAAAAACGTTTACTTTTTTGATAGATAGGATAGAATTTAGGAGTGCTACATCACAATCTTCAAATAATAATAAAGATCAGCTTAGTCATAAATCATAATTAATCTTAATTCGAAATAGTTAAATGGGGATTACGTCTCTAAATTTTGTTTGTCTTCTATTGAATAGGATTATATTAATGATGATTATTCAATTTCAAACTTCATATTTTAAGAGTGACAGTACATACGGTTCACAAAAAAATGTTAAAATATAAGATTGTAAATTTTGTTTGGATATTATATAAAGTATATACTATTCTGATTGCTAGAGAAAATTATATAATATTTCGATGCAACGATCTCGTAAATACAATAGTTCTTTTATTTATAATATAAAAGAAAATCAATAGTAAAATCTTCGCTTGGAGTATGGCAATTTGCAACAAACGGGTATTTTGTGTGATTTTTAAACAATAGTAGACCGAAAACTGCATTTTGATATTTTTATAAAGAAAATTGAATACCTATTTTAAAAGATGAAAACCGCATCTATCGTATAATCAGTATTTGATTTTGGTCGCGGTAATATCATTTTTTTTAGCACATTTACCGCTTCTAAGATCCACTATTAATAATTATTATACAAAAAAGTCATAAAGTCTCAGAATACACGAATAACATCGATAGGGTTCTTACAAGTCCGTACAACATTGAAGCACGAAGTGGTAACTCAAAAAAATGATTAATAAAAACAAGTTCTATGTTCTTTCTTCTTTATTCTAAGTTCCAAGTTTTTATTAGTCACAATTATTTCAAATAGTTTTTACCATCTACAACAACATTATCAAACATATATTGCTAGAAAATAATTGTTGGACAGAGGAGCGGATAAAAAAATTATTTCGAGATCATGTTATGTATAATTATAACCGATATATTAGTGATAGACGGTATGCGGTTGCAGTTTTCAAATGAAAATAAAATTCTTGTTTTAATATAATTCGGGTATTCGGTTATTCTTTGGTATATTCGATTTTAACTGTTTTAAAACGATTTGCGTTTTAATCGGTTTTTATAGTAAAAAAATAGTTAATAACTTCTTTTGTTCACCCCTAAAATTTTGTACACGGGGTTCTTCTCATCATTTTCAAAACTAAACATTCTTACTTACAACTTTGACATGACATGTATAATGAAATTATATAAGAGTAGTGTAACTCAAAAAAATTTATTTCGTTTACCCTTCTAATTTTCTGGTGATGATACCGATTACCATTTGTTTTGAAGAAAAAACAACTACCCAATTGTCACGCGGTAACAAAATTCGACTTCTATACATAGAAAGCGCAACAAATTCCGGGTTTGTCCGTGTTAAATCTCTATGAAAGACTATAATTTTTTATGCTAAATATTGTGATTTCTCACTTTATAACTGTCGCATACTCGTAAAAATGTAATAACTTAATTGAATTTGTTTGCCCGTGTACAAGCTATATGAATCTTGATCTCTCGTCAAATACACTCATCAGTCGAAAATATATATAAATTTATATATATATATGTGTGTGTGTGATGTATGAAAATACAAAGAAACTAATTTTATTTTTTTAAAAGTTCAATCTCAAGTCGACTGTGTCCTCCGGAGATTTTAATGATTTAGAGAAAAACAAGAAAATAATGCGAAAGACAAGCGATTTTCTATATTGAAATTGTGGATGAATTCGCTGTAAATTGGGCCTTGTATTACAAATTAATCACACTTGAGAGACCTAACTCAGAATTATCTGTAATTTTCAATTAACTCTATTTAATGTGATTAATTTTGCAAATATGAATTTTTGTTTAATGGTGTTGCTTATCGATTATTAATAAATGTTAGTATGAAATACCATACACGAGAGCAAATAGCAATACTAGTACTACAAAACTACTCATTTCCAGTGTATATGAATGACTGGTGTAACACTGCCTCATCAAGTAAACGCGAAAAATACAAACTAAAAGCGAACTTCTCACGAAGAACATCGGTTATCATTCCGAAACAAAATCTTGTTGAAGCTCGGCACCGGTCAAAAGATCCACCATTTGCGCTGTTGAGTCCTCTGCGACAAAGCTTAGAGCAACTTAATAAAGGATTGGACTCGGTGTTCGTATACAATAAATATGGCCTAATTGAAGAACCGGAATGGGTAATTAATCGCTGCCTTAGATTAAAAGAGCAAATTGATAACTAAAACCGGAACAGAGAATTCGGATTTAAAGATTTTCTGTTCCTTTGTCTCGGTCTTTTGGGATTTTCAAAATCTGTTTCCTGAATTGGGACACGGATATAACTTATATCTTTCGGCAACTGCCTGCTGATTATTTATACTAAGAAAACCGGCAAAAAAAAATAGTTTTACTTTTCAGTAACTGTGACTGGGACAAAATCAGTTCTTGTGCCAATTTAAAAAAAAAAAATACTCCAGATCAAATACATTTCAAGCACAATGATAACCCGAAAAAATTATATATAAAAATAAACTAAATATATAACCGGTTCATGTATAGTCATTTCAACGCTAGAAAATGAAGTTTGAAAAGAGAGAAACCTTATGCTTTTGTTCTTGTGACGGTAGGATAATAGGCTGAGAAAGAACAACGTTGTCGCTATTCTGAGTGTACGAATGCACCTTCTCTTCCAGCATTTCATTCACCTGAAGAATTACACGAGCGAAACGATACTTCATTAGAAACGAGATAAACGTATATATTTATATACTAATATTGTCATTTCAATTGATCCTGGGAGTTTACCTTTTCATGGCGCCACGAATTCTCCCACTGTGTATCTAAAATCTTGTCAGCAATTTCTCGCTGGGCGTTAAGGAGGATAGTCATCTCATTTAATTTTTCCGGATCTTTCAGATCCTCTTTGGTCCACGACGACGCATTTAACGGAAGGCTGAGCTCCTAAAATGGATCATATGTGTAGTTGGTATAAACCACCATAATTAGGAATAACTTATGTATAGTCGAAAGTACTCATTCTTCTTTGTTTTACACTAAAAAAATTAATCGCCGTGCATGTTTTCGTAGTTTCCTATATTTTCTTTGTAGTAATAGTAGTAGTTTCCTCTCATAACTTGTAAATGGTGGGATTTCACTCATGATTGTTGAAAAATCGACCATTTCAATCAAATTTTGAATTACTTGCAATGACACATATTAGTTTGGGGACAAGATTATCGTAATTGTACTAGCAGGGATGGTTGGTAGCTTAGAATTTAACTAAAACTGTCGATTTTCGAACGAAAATGCTATAAAGATAAATTTAAGGGGGAAACTGCAACAGCACGAGAAGTTCAGTGGCATGGATGAAAAAACACAATTTATTTTTACAATAGGTGAAAAAAAAGTGTATAAAAAAATTGTTTGCTTAGTGTTGGAAACCAGAGCAGGCTAAACAACTTACACCCCAATCTTTCGGCCTCGGTGGAGGATCGATTTTCATTACTTCTGCTTCGAGCGTCTTTCTCGCTTTGTAGTACGGAATATTTTTCACTACAACAGGGTCACTTCTGGCACGAGCAGGATCTAAAGAGATTAAAGCCTGGTGCAATTGAAGAATATTCACATCAATTTTTTTTTTCACAAGATATTAATATTTACACTATATACTAGACAAAATAATAATGAAGCACAGTACTAATAATTTCTGCATTTCAATTTCATATGTATGACAATTACCATCTTGACCTTACCTCCTGCAAGTGCTCCCATCCGGGTTTCCGTTTAGCCACCTCATCACGAAGTTGATCATAACGCATGGATTCCTAACCAAAGAACAAATAGATTCATTGTTGTAAGAGAATAAAAAAACAAACCCCAATAGGTATGAAAAAAAAAACAATACAAAAAAAAAAACTGGATACCTTGTATTGCCACCAAACTTTCGCTTTGGTGTCATTGTCGTATTCGAAACCGCCCACAACCTCGGGCAACGTAAATAGCCAAAAGGCAGCAATGCTAGGATCCTTCATGCTCTCAACTATATGCTGCAATAATTGAACAGCTTGTGCAATGAGATTCTTCTTTGCTTCTTAGCAAAATAAACCCTAAATTGCCCACATTCGACTACTACTGCAAAACGTAATTATAGCTTTGATCTCTAATCTCCTGTAATATATTTATAGGATCCAGGATGGAAATCAAACACAAATCAACCCAATTCGGCCAACGAAATTCACCATGGTGATGAATTCCCTTCCCTCTTTATAATGAAAAACGAACAAAAACCAGCTCTCCTTCGAGAACAAGGTCGGGCGGTCTTCGTATCACACTAAGAAAAAGATAAATCAAAGGAAGCATGGATACCCAAAAAGCCCCAAGGTGGGCGCCCATGGGTGACTGTAAACCCTAACGACAGAACCAAGGAACTGAGCGAAAGACCCTTAATGACGTATAAAAAGCCTAGAGTTATAAAAGGACTAAATAAACAAGGCTAGGAGATGGTTTTGGCCTTCCTACGTCCATAGGTGATTATGGTGGTTCCATTATATATTGAATCATGTTTTGTATGAAACTGAACAGTATTACAACTTCAAGTAAACGACAACGGAAGAAAAAAACTAAACGAGATTTTATATACTAGCCTCATAAGGATAATCCATCTTTTTCAATGCATTGTAGGCTTTCCAAGGAGGTTCCATAATCTGCATGAACACAATAATGGTAACTTCATAAACAAGTGACATTAAAAAAACAATATTAACAAAATGAAAAAGATCTCGTCTCAAACTCACGTCATCTGCAGAAATCGCAAGTTTTAATTTGCCTTTGCACTCCGGACACGCCATTACACCCTGCGACGCTCGAACATCAGCTCATTTAAACTCTAATATTACTATTTTGCTGGGCTTGATCAGAAAATTTATATAGATTCTCGACATGGTCCAAGCTCCAAATACAAAATCACGATCGACGTACTAGGTCAGTTTTCTACGCATCTAAGATATGCACAAACAAAATGAATAGAGGATTTACAGTGCCATCACAGGTTGGACAATCTTTAGATGGCAATGGTGAATGAAGATCGATGGCAGATGGAAGGTGAACCAACTCAGCACGGTTATCGGCAATGGCATCTGCAATAGATTCAGCCGTTGGCTTCTCCCCACTGCATAAACATAAATATTAAAAAGAAAATAAAATGGGAAAATAATAATAATATGCTTTGTTTAGTTAGGTTACACCCCGTTTAAGAATAAACCAAACTCTTATTTGAAATTGTTAACTTATGGTTTAAGCTGATGTTCAACAAAAAAATCGGTTAGTAAACTTTTCTCTTGATTTGCTGATTCGAGAAGAAAACAGAATGTACTTCATAACTTGTAAGTTTCAATCTAAATGAGCCGAACCAAAACGGTGAAGCGCCTACCTCTTCAAACAGTAATTCTTCACTTGGTACCGCACCTTCCCTGATCCTCTGCACATAGTGCAACGCAATGCATGCCATCCATTGCAGCATTTACAGTCCCTGCGCGTAAATATCACTCTCACTCTTAGACACCGACGAGCCTCTGCTTAGTACTTACATACTAAATGAGAAAGCGCAAACTGATCACCTAGTAATCTATTATGTCCTTCTGTGTCTTTTCCTACTTTTTATGTATAAGAAGGAGGCGTTTAAGAGCAATAAGCGAGAGATTGACTCAAGAAATCGTGCGGAAAGCTTTGGCCGTATGCTTGAACATTCTTTTTCCTTTTGCAGGAATAAAGTATCCTGTAATGTGAGATTACCGCGGGCTTCATGTTCGTTGCGTATCGTTTTCAATACCGTTTCCCATCAGATACATACACCCCACCCTGAATAATGTACTATAGTTTACTTCAAAAAGAAAACATAGATTCAACGAAATCAAACTAGTCTAAAGTTGCAAACATGACCATACAATTTTACTTATGCCACCAAAATCAATGACTGAATTCACTAATCTCTCTGACGCGAATTGACTCAAGAAATCGTGCAGAAAGCTTCGCCCGCGTTACCGAACGGTCTTTTTTAGTACTTTCATAAATAAAGTATCCGGTAATGTGAGATCCACCCGGGTTTCGTGTTTGTTTGGTAATCGTTTTCAATACCGGACCCTTATCCCACCCCGAATAATGTACTATAGTTTACTTCAAAACAAATTCATACAACGAAGCCAAAACCAGTCTAAAGTTGCAAACTTGGCCATACAATTTCACTTATGCCACTAAAATTCATGACTGAATTCAGACAACTAAAGAAACTCATTACAGAAAGAAAGAAGAAACTCGAAAAAATAGCGGAAAATCCAAAGAAGGTAACGAGTTTACCTCTGACAAACCACCTTCTTGCCGAGCTCCAAAGCTATGTCGTAAGTCCCGAAAGTAGCCACAGCCTGCCGAAACAGAAGCGATAAGAGCGAAGAACCGAAGCGAAATGGAAAGGAAAAAGAGGACGAAGAAGAAGAGCAGACGAAAATGGAGGCGTAGGAGAGCTTGGAGAGGAGCTCGGGGACGCCGAAGCCGCGAGGAGCGGAGCCGGCGATGTCGAAGGCGAGAGTGAAGGGAGAGAGGACGATCTTGATGGGGAGGTCGAGGAGGTCGATGAGGTTCTGGCCATAGCGATAGTTGAAGAGCTGGAACTGAATGTCTGCCTGCTTCTTCAGGTTGATGAAGAACCTCTGCGTCCCGGTCGGGGACATGGCTATGGCGATGAAGAAGATAGAGTTACGCTCAACTCGCTGGGATTAAACGGGACTACATTATTTGGGCCTTTCGAGCCCAAATATTTTTCCCCTTAATTCCCACAAAAATACCAATAGTCTCAAGAAAAAATCGATTTAAAATTTTGATATTATACGTAAGAAAGGTGCCAAAAATTATACCCCGATAAAAAATTACATGTCTAATATATAATATCAGAGATTTGAAACTTTGTCCGAGTAAAAAACTAGGTGGGAGGTTACACCCCCAAGAACTAGGTTCAATGGGAGAACCTAGCAGTAAGACTTTAACAAATCACTGTGGGGTTTACACCCTCTGTCCGTTCTTAAGATGATAAACAGTGATATGTACGATTAAGGATAAGCTAAATAGAAAGTTTTTAATGATTCTTACACGTCGGTAAATGATAACCGAGCGGAGCATATGCTTTGCATTTAGTAAGATCACCTATGCTAGAGTGAAGCGGGGTCGCTTCAACGGAATTGTAAAGGGCGCAAGTTCCGTAAACTCTCGCAGAACCAGATGGTGTTCATGACCATGAACGAACATAATAGTAAGAACTGAATCTGTCCAAGGAGAATTATGTGTGAGGTATATTCTCACTTACACAAACGGTCGAATAGTTCAAAGACATCGCCTCTACTGATCACCAAGTAAGAAAATATACTTTCACAAGGGAAGGTTCAAAGGGTTACACCTACCTATCCTATGCAGGATTTGACTGCCGAACTCTGTTACCTGAGTCAGGTGTTGTCAATAGTGATCTGTCAATTTTGTTTATGTGGGGGATTGTTGGAAATAATTGAAGTTAAATAAAATTGAGATAGCGTCGAGCGGGTCGAAATGTCGAACACTCGAGACGAATGGTCTATCCAATTACCGAGATTTGTTCCGACGTTAAAACGTTACGTAAAACAGTTATATTGATTATAACCGTTATGAATATTGAATTCAATTTTTTACGTTACGGATTAATTGCAATTTATTAGTAGCTGTTATAGAATTTATTATTAATCAATTCAATGTCTCAATCCCGTATCTATAAATTGACGGTGACCTCGAACCATTTCGACACACCGATTGCAAAACCGTCTTCCAAAAACTCTCTAAATACTTTGAATCCGCTTCTCGTTTTTCCATTCCCCGGATTCGATCTTTCATGCTTCCCAATGTTTTCGTGTTGTGAGTCTTTCGGTAACGGAGTTCGAGAAGGTTCAGTTCGCCGGTAAACTTCGAAGTGCTGCGGAGTTCTCGGTCATCCCGTTATATCCTGGGAAGCTACCGCCTAACGAACCTCAAGCACGTAGAGGAGGCGAATCAAGCTTTAAGGAGAACGTCCAACGCGTCTCGGAAATCGCTAACCATTTTCTGTTTTACAGGATCAAGAACACATGATCGGATCGAAGCTAAAAGTCGATATTCGTCAAATCCAAGATTTTTCGATAAGTATCATCGAATCTATTTGCTACTGTTTTTGCTCATATTTATTTTTCATGTAAATCATCATATATAGAAATATACCCAACAATCTTAAAGCTGATTTATTGATTATTTGATTCTATATAAACAGAAACGATTCGGCCAAATGGAGATGTGATAAGCTAACAGAGGTTGGAAATGTGTGAGGCTCTGATATGTTGTCGGTATTAAAGCTGATGGATGGCTGAAGAGGCAGAATTTAGAATGCATATGCCTTCCGAGTGGAGAGTGTGTCTCTGCTTGTACCATGATCTCGATCTCAACATCGCGAGTACTGGAGAACGTAAGGAATGGCTTTATGGCGAGGTCCTGATATTTGTCGTTCGTAATGGCGCCATGCATTGGCAAAGCGGCAGAGGTCTGTCAGTTGATCCACCACGGAAGTCGGTGGCAGGACTCGTTCCACCCATGCTACGTTCATGTGCGTCGTGCATGCATGTTTTTCTCTGCTTGTGAAATTGAGCCATTAATGAAGATTAATTGGTAGCTGATCAATACCCAGCCAACGGTCATTTCTCTCCAATTCTTTGTGATTTATGTTTGTCGTTATAATATTAATATCTAATGTTTTTCAAAGTTTTAAACTTGACATTCATGTGGCACGTTCTCTCTTGCTAAATACCTGCCTTGCATGCTAACTATCTCGTAATAGAGATTTGCATTTATTCCCGTAATTACTTTCCCTGAAAGACAATAATATTAGCTCTATATCCGTTGTCAATTCTATCGTTATCGTTATGCATGCAATAATTAATATTGACATATGTCATTACCGATGTTTACATTTTGACCAAGTGTTACGTGATAATGGTTATTTAGTTTTTTGACCAAGTGTTACGTGATAATGGTTATTTAGTTTTGGAATTTACATTCTGTAGAAGTGGCTTTAGTTTCTTATTATATGAGAAATTACTATTTCAGTATGTATATAGATTTGAGTTTCTATATGCTCTAAGTAGATAAAATTATTTTGTGGAGGAAATAATATGTTCATGTAGTACACCCGATTATTGATCGAGGTACTAAACGTAAAGCGTTGAATTAAAATTGCAAGAGAATTATTAGAAAATGTAAATGATTTCTTGAGAAAAATTCTATGGTTTCCAAAATCATTGGAAAATAGATACACGGAAATTTGTGACAAAATATATTTTGTCGAAGTACACTTGATTATTGATCAAGGTACTTATATGTGTAATTGAAATTGCGGTTTCAATTTTGAGATGTCATTCTAATCGTCAACGAGGCTATAAGCGCTCAAATGACGTACATGCATAAGTGCATAATGAATATGACAATAATGTCGGACTCTATTTATCACGAGATAAATTTGAGAAGTTCAAAAGTTTGTGAACATTGAATTCCAATTAATACCTGGAAATGTGGGGGCGTTTACTAGAAAATAATCGCTTCACATTAAGGTGATGTATGTGAGTATGAGGATTGTACATTGCATCTATGAACTAAGAATTAGTTCTTGTAATGTAATTGGATGTGATAAATTTCCAAATAAACGTAAGAAATTCAAAATGGAATCTTTATATTGTCTTAGACAAATACGGCAATAAGGCCGAATGACTAAGAAAATATTTGGAAGATATTTTGAAATGGTAAAAACCTCGTCTATAATTTGCATCGACTATGAAATTTAGTATGCAATTAAAAGAGCGTAAAACCATTTCATAATGGTAAGTCTAGACATATATGCCATAGACTTAATGTCGTTAGACAACTACTCTCAAGAAAATTATCATAATTGATCACGGGAATCAAATGATAATGTTGTGGATCCACTACCCAAAAGGGTATAAGTGAGAGTTGGTTGTGAAATCATCAAAGGAAATGTGACTTAAGCCCATTGAAAAACAAAGTTTTACAGTGGAAACCCAACCTATCTGACTGGAGATCCCAAGAACTGGGTTCAATGGGAGATCCTAGCTGTAAGACTTTAACGGGTCACTGTGGGGGTTACACCCTCTGTCCATTCCTAAGATGATAAACAGTGATATGTACGATTAAGGATAAGCTAAATAGAAAGTTTTTAATGATTCTTACACGTCGGTAAATGATAACCGAGCAGAGCATATGGTTTGCTTTTAGTAAGATCACATATGTTAGAGTGAAGTGGGGTCGCTATAACGGAATTGTAAAGGGCGCAAGTTCCGTAAACTCTCGCAGAACCAGATGGTGTTCATGACCATGAACGAACATAATAGTAAGAACTGAATCTGTCCAAGGAGAATTCTGTGTGAGGTATATTCTCACTTACACAAACGGTCGAATAGTTCAAAGACATCGCCTCTACTGATCACCAAGTAAGAAAATATACTTTCACAAGGGAAGGTTCAAAGGGTTACACCTACCTATCCTATGCAGGATTTGACTGCCGAACTCTGTTACCTGAGTCAGGTGTTGTCAAGAGTGATCTGTCAATTTTATTTATGTGGGGGATTGTTGGAAATAATTGAAGTTAAATTAAATTGAGATAGCGTCGAGCGGGTCGAAATGTCGAACACTCGAGAGAATGGTCTATCCAATTACCGAGATATTTTCCGACGTTAAAACGTTACGTAAAACGGTTATATTGATTATAACTGTTATGAATATTGAATTCAATTTATTAGGTTACGGATTAATTGCAATTTATTAGTAGCCGTTATAGAATTGATTATTAATCAATTCAATGTGTCAATCCCGTATCTATAAATTGACGGTGACCTCGAACCATTTCGACACACCGATTGCAAAACCGTCTTCCAAAAACTCTCTAAATACTTTGAATCCGCTTCTCGTTTTTCCATTCCCCGGATTCGATCTTTCATGCTACCCAATGTTTTCGTGTCGTGAGTCTTTCGGTAACGGAGTTCGAGAAGGTTCAGTTCGCCGGTGAACTTCGAAATGCTGCGGAGTTCTCGGTCATCCCGTTATATCATGGGAAGCTATCGCCTAACGAACCTCAAGCACGTAGAGGAGGCAAATCAAGCTTTAAGGAGAGCGTCCAACGCGTCTCGGGAATCTCTAACCATTTTCTGTTTTACAGGATCAAGAACACATGATCGGATCAAAGCTACAAGTCGATATTCGTCAAATCCAAGATTTTTCAGATAAGTATCATCGAATCTATTTGCTACAGTTTTTGCTCATATTTATTTCTCATGTAAATCATCATATATAGAAATATACCCAACACTTTTAGCCTGATAAAAGTAAAAATTTCAATTTAGGGTGACATTCCTTACTACAACTTTATTTTTCCCATACATATCTTCAAGTAAAAATCTTGTAACTGTAAGCAACTTATAATGTGTTTGGTGGTGTTTTTTTATCAATAAAAATGTTTAGTTCCCTGGTGTAACACTCTCGGTCCTCCGGGCACATTAGGCTGACTCCGCAGCGTCTCACCTTCCTTGAGGCAGTGTGTGTGAGTCTAAGTTGCTAGGAAAGGTCTTTGGGAATTTTGTATCAATTTGGCTTAACTGTTCCTCGGTCACTGGCCATCCATGTGGCGAATCCCTCCAAAGATCCCAACTGTTTAAGGTACGGACCATCAGCTAGTAGGTCTACAAGCTTTACCACATGAGGGTTTGACCCACGAAGAAAGTCAGGCCCATTTTCGGGCATATATATATATATATATATATATATATATATATATGAGGATCTTTGGATTTCACTCCTACCCTCATGGTGACTCGAACTCAAGACCTCTAATGTCCTAAGTGATGTACTTGTTACCACTAGAACAAGCACATCTTGTCAGGTCCATTTTCGGGCTTGTTTGGTTATAAGCTAGGACATCCGCATGAAGCCCTTCCGATTGTTATCTGGTTTGTGACTTCACCCTATTTTGCCCTGCTTATGGAGTAGGTCTAGTCATCCTGCACATGCTATAGAGAGGACGGGCAATAATGTTTTAATCTTAATGGTTAAGATGTTGGTTCATTAAGACCATTTGTTTTTTATTATTTACAAATATGAATGTGTCTGACCAACATCTTTTTTCGGTCACACCCACACCAACATCTAAATAACAAATTTCTTCTCTCTTCGACTCCTCTTGTCGCTTAAGTTTGATTTTTTTCTTTGAAAAATTATCACCACTCTTCCTTCTTCAACTCCAGTGACCCCCCCACACGTCTCCTTCACGACTCCGCGCGAATCGGCGCGCTTCTTTGACACGATACACTCCTTCCCAAATGGCAAACGCAAAACTATCATTTCTCAAATATTTTTGTTGGGAGTGATGCGACTTCTCCTTATATGGGTCGTACGGTGCAAATCCTTGTTTGTCTATAAAGGCCCCTGGATCGCCAATGCAACAAACGAGCCCTTCCTGGGCGGGAGAGTGGCTCGTAATTGGATCCAAATGAAAAGAGAAAAGAAGTAAAATAGTGAACGGTCAGGCTTTGTGAGGATTTCGACCCCGAAACACCCGCCATGTAAGAGCAAGAAATATCGCTATTAAGAAGCATTCCCTACTGTTTGAGCATCGTTATTATTAGGATGTATCTTTTCCTCGTTTTGGGACTCAAATCATACTCTTATAAAAACTCTTCCTTTTGGGATTCTCGGGATCGCCTCCTATGTATAGAGTTCTGTATATATTAACTCTGTCAACTTCTATGGAGTTGCCACCGAGTTGAATCACATACAATCGTATTTAGATGATTCTGGCTAAATATTTTTGTTCTTCACACTCTAAAGAAATTAGCTCAGACAAACAAAATCAAGTTAAAAGACATCGATATCTCCCTTCTCATTCAACGCATCCCTTCATAGCGTTGGACGCGGGTTCAACACAAGGCGACAAAATCGTATTTATAAAAGGCTACATGAGTTATTACGTTATATTATTATTTTTTTACTAAAAATGATTTAACAATAAATGATGTGATATTAAGTTTGTTTATTATTAAAAAGAAATTGTACAAAATATTTATTTTTCTGTTAATTTTGTAAAAAAATTACTATTGTGTGTTATAAAAAAAAAACTACCAATAATGATTATATATCAAGTAGGATTTATATATATACAACTTTTTTTTTTTTTTTTTATTTAAATTAACGAATAAACATATTATTTAATAAAGATATTATGAATTTTAGTCCTGAATTACAGAACTCTTTGCATAATCTCTTTGTCTTCGCTGATACTCCAAATGGCATGAGAAGCAACGAAGATCCAGCGAAATCGAGTTATCAACAATGGCGAAGCGGACCCACACCACCGAGTTGGGCTGCGTGGCGTGCGACGAGCTCAGCGAACTCGGCGCCGGCAAGCCGGGCTGGCTCGTCGCCAACCCCAACCTTCTCTGCGCGCTCGACACGCACTCGCTCGCCATAGCCAACCGCTCGCTCATCCTCACTCTTGGATGGTCCGATTCCGGCGAGTCCCGGGTGAAGATCCGGCCCGACCTGTCGCCGATCGAGGCGGAGTACATATCGGCGATCGAGTGGCTTGTGTTCGACGATATTCGAGTCATCGTCGTGGGGACTTCTTGTGGGTTTCTTCTGCTTTACTCTCTGCGCGGCGAATTGATTCACAAGCAGGTTTGAACTTCACGATCTCCTTGATTCAATAATGGTGGTTCTGGTTTTCATACTTAGGTTTGGGATTGTTTGATCTGTTGTTGATATTATGAAGAGCTTGGAATAAATGAAACGATCTTTTTGGTATGAAACTTGCTAGAATTTGTGATTCCGAATCCGTTTTCTTGGTCCGGCCCGTTCGGAAGCTTCATGGCGGGACATAATTTTTCGATATTTAGTTGGGTTTTAGGGGTTGATTAAGTCGCCATTGACTTCATTTTTTCGTACTCTACCCTTCGCTGTAACACTTTTTTTATTAGAGCGAATCCGTCTCGGGTGTGCGTGATTGTGTTCCTACATGGAGTGTATGTAATGACTAACGATTTATGTTTACTTTCGCTGCTGTTTTCCGTTTGATTTATGCCAAAACTCCATGGATACATGAATGAACAGAAAGTATTCATTTGGCAAATTGCCTTGCATCCTCGTGATCTCTTGAATTGAGACTCAGTTTTAAAACTAGGGAACTTTTCTCTTTTACAGTTAATATATCCCGGCAGGATTTTGAAGTTACGAGTTCGTGGAACTAAGAGAGATTTGATCCAAGAAACCTCTTCGGAGGAGGTTTGTGTTGTTATGTCGGGAGTGATTGCTCGTTTCTACGGCTCTGAAATCCAGGTAGTTTTTCAACTTTTTCTCGAAGTTCTACAGGAATTTTTTGAGGTGTTATTGTTCTACTGAAACATACCTCTGATTCTTGAGTTTCATATTAGAAATGCTTTAATACATACAGACACTAATACATGGTTTAATGCGTGGAATATAGAGTATGCTTCAACAGTGGTTTCATGATTCGAACTCTCGGTTTTGGGAGAAAAGAGGTGGGAAACAAGAGTCTGATGATTTTGGAAATTCTTATGGAAGATTGTCTTACCAGCTGTGGAATGTTAGCAAATCGGGCAAGTGTGCAGATGCAGCAATTAGCGGGATAATGCCTCCACCACTCATGGAGCTTCAGGTATCACACGACAGCGACGCCTTTCTATTATATTAAAATAATATTTTCAAGTGCAAATCGGTGAATTACAACACTTCTTTTCATTACCAGCTATTGATTTATCTCGTTCCTTTTGTTTACCGAAAATCTTGGTGACTTTCACTATACTTTTTCTTCTTTCTCAAATAATGGAAATTTTCTGAAGTATTGTGGTTTTGAATTCAGCTACTTTTGTTGTTGGGCAGTCGAATCAGCGGTATTACTGTGCAGTCACTATAGGAGAGGATGCTGTAATCTCGGCTTTTAGGTTAGTATACAGGGATTTTATTTTCTTTGCAACCAGAACTCTGCTCCATGTTATTTGGACTCCTCTATCGGAAGATATTGATAGACCCGTTATTACCTATCATCGGAGGAAGGGAAAGACAGTCACTCTTGTACGTTTAGTCATTTTATGCCTTTTCGTTTATTTATATTATTACGGATGTTTCGATCAATTATTTTATTAAGGGTATTTTGGTCTTTTGCTCAGAATGTTCATCAGCCTATCATGGGGGCTGTTAGGGCCTTATGCTTTGTTGAATATCATAATAAAGAGAAAAGGGGATTCATCACATTGGTGAATTTCCATTACCTAATTTTGTCTTGGAATTTGCATTTGGATCCTATCATATATGTATATATATTTATCAGGCTCTATAATCTTGTAATGTAGATTATCGGAGGACAAAAGTAGGTCTCTTGTGGGAGCCATTATATCCAGAGTCGTTCCTGCAACATTTTCGACAATAGCTTCCCTTTCGAAAATGATTTGGCGGAGTGAACAAACATCACCAAAAAAACCAAATGTAAAGCCCCAATCTTTTGCACGTGGTAAGAAATTTCGTTTCCTTCGTTTAGTAGCGAATCATATAATAGCTCATCTATTATTGAAAATCTATCTATTTCTATGATATATATATAAATATAATTATGGTTACCATCTATTCATAATTTTGTACAAAACTTCTTATATGGCTTGCATAAAAAATTTAACAGCTTTACCACTGACATCATTGAAACTGTTATGTTTATGAAGCACATCTTTCCATGGTACCAAATGTAAGAGTATATTCTTAGATGATCTGTATAATTATATTGGCTGTTTATGAAAAATTTAGGGAACGCGCTTATTGATATGTTCTACTAACCATTTTCTTACAGTTTTGTGCAAATATTATTATATGGGTTGCATCAAAACGATTGTAGATATGTTCTGCTTACTGTGTATTTACAATTTTTTGTAAATAATGTTCTTATATGAGTTGCTTAAAAAGCGCTTATCGACATTTTCTACCTACTGTCTGCTTACAGTTCCATCTAGCTATTCTTACATGGGTTCATTGGGTTGCATAGAAAATGATTATCGATATGTTCTACTTACCGACTGTTTACAACTTTGTGCAAATTTCCTTATAAGGGTTGCATAAAAAACGCTTATCGATGTGTTCTACTTACTATCCATTTGTGGGTTGCATAAAAAACTTAACAGCTTCACCGCTGACATCGTTGAAGGATTATCCGAGAAAGGGCGAGAAGCTGACGTTGTCTCCTAGTGGCACTTTGGCAGCAATCACAGATTCACTCGGGCGGATACTGCTCTTGGACACTCAGGCGCTTGTTGTAGTGCGCTTATGGAAGGTTAGTCTCGTCATTTAACTGTTCAATACGCAGGCTTAATCCCATCTCTATCTTATCTGATTTGCTATTTAATTTTTGCAGGGATATCGGGATGCTAGCTGCCTATTCATGGAAATGCTAGTCAGTAGAGATACCGGTGCTTCCACTTCCGCTTATAAAGAACATGTGAAGAGTGATTATTGTCTGTGTTTGGCCATTCACGCCCCTCGAAAAGAAATTATTGAGGTAAATTCTAGCAATTTTCCTAGTTTCTTAAAAGCAATGGTATACTTGATCACACAGAAATTCTTAAAAGCAATGGCATATAGACCCGTAATATGCTATTTAATGTTTTAAGTATTAGTGGATTTTTATTTATTTTTTAAACAATAAGATATAGTTTAGGAAACTCTAATCGATCCTATTAATTTACGTCTTGGACTTTGTGCCGTATTTATATTTTAACTAGTCCCCTTACTCAAGACATCTTTTTTATATTTTGCGTTTTACGAAACATCTTGTTACTGGGTCCTATCAAATTTGTATCAGCAGAAATGTAGCAAAAATTATCGCGATTTCTTTTATTGCTATAGCAACTCAACAAGAGTCGCTGACTCCATTGAACTGGAATAAGGGTAGTGTGCAAATGACCTTTAAATTAAAATACACATGTACGGTTTTTTGTGCCTCGTTGGGCCGTCTTCATAAGCGGGCACAATAAGTAATGAAAATATTAAAAAACAGTTAATAGACTGCATACTAGGGTTATTTGCTGCTTTCGGTTTATATGTTTTATAGTTCATATTTTTAGGGTTATAATATTACATAAAAATATGTATATTGCCAACTTAATCCTAAATCAAAAATCAAAATGTATAGGTAAAAGTACCATATTACCCCTAGTATAATATTTTCCACCTACAACGAAGCACTAAAATCCGAATACACGGGTCTATTGTCTATTAGTAGAATATATATATATATATATAATTTTAGGGGCCATTTTATACATTCCTATTCTGTATAAATTATGTAAGATTAACTTCTTTATCATGTTTTAGCTTTGCATATGCTGATTATTTTGTACTACACATCTAACAGATTTGGCAGATGAGAACTGGGGCACGCCTTCGAACAATTTCGTGTCCAAAAGGCAGCAAAATTCTTCAACCCACCTACAGGTTTGGCTCCTCTGCAACATCTCCTTACATTCCGTTAGAGGTGTTCGTGTTGAATGGAGATTCCGGCCAAATTTCAGTTATAAATCGAACCCTTGGTTGAGTGTAAATAATCCATCTCCATGAGCAATGCCCTTCTAATTTATATTGATTTTTTTTTTGGGCATGAATCCTCGCATAAGCAAATTACATTATTTTATGAAACAACTTGAATTTTTCTTAGTATTTTCACGCGATTTGAACCTTAGACCTCAATGGTACAACTAAGCTATCCTTTTTTTTTTTAATGGATTTTTCTTAGTCATTATTAGATATAGATGATAATTTGGAATTTTATATGATTTTGCATTTGCAAACATTATGTCTAAACAGTAATCATTACTAGTCAGCATAACATTCTGACGAGTTCCGGAATAATAAAACGAGCAAAAAGCAACGAGATTAATTTTACCGACAAGATTCCACAAGAACATGAATCCCCGTCATCTTTTATTGCAAGAAATCAACGGAAATCAAGTCTGGTCCTTCGAGAGCACGAGTGTCGCTCTCCCCGATAGCCTTAAGGGCGAAACCGATGCAAATCGAAACCGCGCAACCAAACAATAATTGACGCCTTCTATAATAGGTCATTTGGACCTATCGGGCCTTTTACAGGTTTTATTAAAATATTAAAGACCTAAACTTAATAAAAACACTAATTAATAGCAATTAATCTATCCATTCTCCACTAACCTTCAACCAAATAATATATCGGAATGTTGAACTATTGTTTGAAAGGACTCCTTCAATATGCAGACTATGAAAATTCAGTTCACAAATAATAAAGTTACAAACTTTTTCTTATTACTAAGAAAATGTATTAATTTGTATTTGGCATATGAATTAGCACACACTTCTTGTTTTCTACCTTTGGCAGAAACTGAACTTAATTTTTACTAAATTGTCAGTGTCATACTTGTCTTCAAAGCATTCCGTACTCAAGTTCTCAACACTAATGAGCCTCTTTGCTCCTTGACATCAAATTATTATTTTTCTTCACTCAAAGCAACCGATCATCTTTTTCTTAGTGTTTTTGGAACAACTCTTTCATGGCTTCTTCAGCTTTTTCTCTCACCCTCCTCGCTCTCCTCCTCCTTCTCCACCAATCAAACTCCTCTATACTCAAACGCCTCAAACCCGAAGTCATCTCTCAGCTTTCATCTCCCAAACACATAAAAGGACCGACCGAGTTCTTCGAGGTCACCAAGCCGATCGAGCTCCCTAATGCTGAGCCGTGCTCGCACAGAGTTCTCAGCCATGATTTCGGCTTCACCTATGGAAGACCTCCGGCTCTTTCCTTTTATAACCCTCCATCGCATTGTCGGTCTCGAGATTTCTCTAAGATCGTTCTTGAATGGCGATCCACTTGCAGAGGGACCCAATTCGATCGAATCTTCGGTGTTTGGCTCGCTGGCGTCGAGCTCCTCCGTGGCTGCACGGCGGAGCCGACTTCTTCCGGCATCGTCTGGACCGTCGAGAAAGACGTCACAAGGTATTACTCGCTTCTTCTCAAGAACGAGACTCAAACTCTAGCGGTTTTTCTAGGCAATGTGGTTGATGAGACCTACACTGGTGTTTACCATGTGAATTTGACTCTACACTTCTACCCTGCCGAGGAGAATTCGAGCAATCGTGAGCCGAGCTCAGAGGGTTTAGCTTCCAGGTATCGCTCTTGGGCCGATCTGGTGTTGCCCATCTCGCGGAATCTGCCATTGAACGATGGTTTGTGGTTTGAGATGAGTGATTCTGTCGGGACTCGGTTGAAGGAGTTCATAATTCCTAGGAATGCTTTTAGGGCTGTTTTGGAGGTTTATGTTTCGTTCCACGAGAATGATGAGTTTTGGTACTCGAATCTTCCAAACGAGTACATTTCCGAGAATGATCTTACCGATGTACCCGGAAACGGGCCATTTCGGGAGATTGTGGTCAGTCTTGACGATGAGATTGCCGGTGCAGTATGGCCTTTCACAGTGATCTACACTGGCGGATTCAATCCCCTCTTGTGGAGACCCGTTTCCGGGATTGGCTCGTTTAATCTCCCATCGTATGAGATCGAGATCACCCCGTTTCTCAGCAAAATCCTAGACGGGAAGAACCATACTTTTGGGTTCAGTGTAACAAACGCCTTGAACATTTGGTTCATCGACGCGAATTTGCACGTTTGGTTGGACAAGCACCGGTTTAAAACTGAAGGGAAGCTTCTTAAGCATGTGGCTGAGCCTCTCGTCATCTCCCAAGAGTCAAACTTCGAAGGTCTAAACGGGAAGTTCTTGACTACAGCAAAGCGAAGGGTATTAGCCGTCGGATCAATCAAGTCTTCGTTTGGAAACATAATTACGAGTTCCGTCCAGGAATTTTCATACTCGAACTCGATGGTGTTGGAGAACGAAGGAAACAAACAGGTGATAGATCAGACCATCTTTTGCAACGACACAACCCACGTTGCAACGCCATTTTTCGATGTTTTTTCAACCAAATCGGAGAAAACTTTTCCACTTCTCCTGTCCACCGATTTCGTCGAGCAATCAGGCGGTGATTCTTACCTTATTGCCACAAATATCACGCTCGGATTCAACGAGCAGAAATCTTTGAGAGCTTTTGGCATTGAATTCCCGACAAGCTCGCTGAAGAACGAGCAGCTCGGTCTCGGTTACTTGCTGGTTAATAGAGCCGGTACAGGCGCATCAGCAAGTACGCGACAAGTGTATGATCATGAAGATGGATATTCATGTTATTCCAGAAATATTAGCAGCAAAAACTATGTTATAGAGTATGATGAAGTGAATAAGTTGTGCGGAAATAAGGTGCAATATCCTTTAAATAATATTTGATTGCTTTTGGGATAATGAATATGTGAAAATGTTAAAACATTTGTATGTTTATGGTATGATATATGAAAATGTTGTTCGTAGGATTACTAAACTTCTGACTAGTAATTTTTTTTAGGGGTAACAAATTTGTGTTCGTGTCGTGTGCTACTCGTTTAATTTTACCTATGCCCAGATATAATTAATTTTTTTTTCCGTATCGTGTATGATCCGTTTATCTATTTTGTTAATGTAATTGAATTATTTAACCCATTTAATCACGTCAATCTGCTGAAAAAAAAAAAATCATATATATGAATAATATGATGGATCTTATGAGTTTATAAAAACTCAACTAAGCTGATCTTAGAAACGACATGTCGTTTCAATTAAAACTTGGAATGAACGTGGACTGTGCAATGAAGCTCGATCCATTGGCTGTTTCTTCAAGGGCTTTATCAAAGATAAGTGTTATGAATTAAAATCAATAATTCAATTTTTACTAAACTCAATGTCTCATTTCTTGGGGGAGATTAAGTTTTATTATGATTATTGAGTATTGATTTTTTTTATTAGTTTAAAATCTTTTTAAATAGAGAAAAAATTACAATCAATTGAGTCAGATCGGATTCGACTGAATTAAACTTCTAAAATATAATTAACCAAACTCAATAAAATCAAATAATTAAATAATCAAAACGACAACTTTATTTTAAATATTTTAAATGTGAGACTCGATGCTATAAGAGATGGTCTCGATGTAAGTCTTTCGTGATCTTGATGGATTACGTCGTGGAATTGGGATCCGGGAACAAAATCATTGCATAGAGGTTGTTCCGTGCATTGTTGGCCATGGGCTTCCCGATATTGGCGTGCGCATGAACTACATGGATTTGTTGCGCGAAGAAGTTGGCCGAGCAAGTGCTAATATTGTGCTTTGTTAGTTTCTGTTCGTACGTCCGTTAATGTTCATTATATTGGTAGTGAAAAAAACAATTTTAGTGATATTGAGTACTTATGGAGCTAAAAAAAGAAGAAGACATTGAGTACTTATGCTTAAAAAAACATCGGATACTTAAGCTGTAAAAAAGGACATTAAAGAGCACAATTTTAACAACGTTATTAGGCCCTTAAACCGCAAAAAAAGAAGAAGATTGAAACCTTGACTAACTTAATAAATAAATATTTCTTAATTAATTATCATAACGCACAGTAACCCATTCAGATCTTTGATTTGGTACGACGTAGACACTAATTAGAGACTAATATAAAATTAAACTAAATTCCGAATCCCAAAACATCGACTACTTATTGCATTAATGATTAACCTATATGACCATTGACTAAAGTAACTTTTTGGCTTTTCCCCCAATGACAGAATAATAGTTACCTAAATCAATGTACTATTTTTAATAACCAAAAGAATTAACCCTGTGAGTTTAAATCGACCTTAAACAGATGTTAACAAGATCGATAATATTAAATAATGAGTGAATACGACACGAATAAAATAATACGATGAGACTCAACTAGTCACGATTCTTATTTTATGGTAAAATGATTTGATAAATTTACTAAAAATATAGTTGGTAATTAATAATAATAATAATAATAATAATAATAATAATAATAATAATAATAGGGTTGGTGAGGCTTCACTCTCATTTCCACATTACACTCCACCTATAAATACACACACATCCCAAGTGTCCACACCAAACCACTGTGACTGAAACGACATCAAAACGCATCAAACGACAGCCGTTTCACAGCCCTCTCCCATGGCTGCTCCTCTCTCTCTCCTCCTCCTCTTCCTCTCTCTCCCCTTGTTCTCCACCGCCAAACCCCACAGATTCAGACCCGAATTCCCCTCCGAATCCACCCAGACCCGGACCCAAGCCCACCCGACCCGCTTCTTCGAGGTGACCAAGCCCATCGAAACGACGACGAAGCCGTGCTCGCACCTCGCCCTCAGCCACGACTTCGGCTTCACCTACGGGAAGCCGCCGGTGGTGGCCGAGTACAGGTTCCCCTCGGCTTGCCGGACGGAATCCTCGGAGTTCTCGAAGATCGTGCTCGAGTGGACCGCCACGTGTAAGGGGAGGCAGTTCGACCGGATCTTCGGCGTCTGGCTCGACGGCGTGGAGCTTCTCCGGAGCTGCTCAGCCGAGCCGAGAGCCACTGGAATTGTCTGGACCGTCGAAAAGGACGTCACTAGGTAGCCCAGTTTTATGAATTTACCATGAAGCCCTCCAACTTCTCTCTATATTACACTATCTACCCTTCACTTTGTTAAAAAAAAAAAAGGAGAGAAAACTCAACCCAAAAACTCAATCAAATTCAATTAAACCCAATTTAATTAACCCGTTAATTATCATATTGAATTGAACCTAATTCGATAAATTAATTAGGTTGGGATTCCTAAAAAAATTCACACTGATAGTTTAAAATTGACAAATTAACCGATGTTTGATTAATATATGTATAAAATATTCAATCAATCATATTAATCATTATAGAAATAGTATTAACTATTATATTCATATTAACTATTGACATAAAAATTAATGTTTAACTATTATGCAAATAAAAACTTAAAATATCTAAAAACATATATTATTTTGATAAAATTTTACATGGAAAATACTTAAAGTAGTAAAAAATAATTTATGACCATAGTAAAAATTTAACTAATTTATTACTATGTATGAATTGAATATTTAAAATTATACCTTGTTTATTTTTTTTATTATTAACTGAATAAAATAATTCTATGTATTATTGTAAGCTAATTTTTTAGTATTTATTTTTTTTGGTGCTATTAAACGGCTCAATTCACTAATCCAGTCCACAAATAGAGTTTTTCTAGTTGAGTTAAATAAGAAGACAAGAAAAGTGTGAAGTCATTTTTTCAGAATTGATTGTTCATTTATTAATTGATGACTAAAACACCAAAATGTGTATTTTGTACACTATAATAGTGAAGTGTGTTCACCTATCAACAATGTTTTTACAAATACAGATAATAGGGAGAAATGTACTCAAGTTTAGTCAAAATTAGCTGTAATTATCCAAAGTATTCAAGTCACATATAGGTGTAAGGCTACTGTTTTCCGTCTTCGCTTGTCTTTCTAATTAGTTTATTTTTTTCAATATATATATATATATATATATACGAGGATCTTTGGATTTCACTCCTACTCCCATGGTTTATACTTTATAGTGACGTATCATCGTATCTTCATGCGTGTAATAAAATATGATAAATGAGATAAAACACCGTTGAGATGGGCATTAATATCATTTAGATGGGCAAAAGAAACATAAATATAGATATGGCCATGTAGTAAGATCTGAATTGAAGTATTCATAGAAAATAATAAAAGAAAACAGAGAGAAATGAGAGGAAATAAGCATTTTTTAGTATGAAATATAGCTTACGAGTTAGTCTCATGAGTCCTACTTTTAATGATAGGTATCACTCATTGTTGGTGGATCAAAAGAAAACGACACGGGATTTATCCGTTTACCTCGGTAACATTGTCGACACCACTTACACCGGCGTTTACCATGTGAATCTGACTTTTCACTACTACCCGTCTGAGAAGAAGATTATCCGGGGCAGCGATTCCTGGGCTGATTTAGTGTTGCCCGTTTCTAGAAACCTGCATCTGAACGATGGATTGTGGTTTGAGATTACGGATTCCACAGATCCCGCGGTGAAGGAGGTGGCGATCCCGAGAAACGCTTACAGGGCCGTTCTTGAAGTCTATGTTTCTTTTCATGAGAATGACGAGTTTTGGTTTGGAAATCTTCCGAACGACTACATTAAGGCCAACAACCGCACGGACCTGCCTGGGAACGGTCCTTTCAGGGAAGTTGTAGTGAGCCTCGACGGCCAGATCGCCGGCGCAGTCTGGCCTTTCACCGTGATCTTTACTGGAGGGGTCAATCCCTTGCTTTGGAGACCCATCACCGGCATCGGATCCTTCGATCTCCCAACCTATGACATAGAAATCACGCCTTTTTTGGGGAAGCTTCTTGATGGGAAGAGCCATAAGATCATGTTCAATGTCACTAACGCGCTAAATGTTTGGTATGTCGATGCGAATCTGCATCTCTGGCTTGATTTCCGAAGCAAAACTACTCAGGCAAAGCTAACGGAGCTTGTTGCTCTGCCTGCTGACGTTTCCGCACATTCAGACTTCACAGGCTTGGACGGATCTTTCGTCACGAGGGGACGCCGTTTGGTTTCTTCCTCCGGGTGGGTCAAGTCCTCATTCAGGAACACCACAACCCATTTTGACCAAGACCTTAAGTTCTCCAACATAATGGCGATGGGAGACCATGGAAGGATGCAGACGGTTGACCAGGTCATTAACTTCAACGACTCTGTTTGCGCTCGAGAAGCGGCGTCTTCGGACGCTCGGTTGTTGACCTCAAACAAGAGGTTCCTCTTCAAGATGTACTTGGGGGTGGTGCATCACGGGGAGGAGACACGTGACGAAATTTCGAATGTGACATTGGGGTTCGACGAGACGCAGATTCAGGGATCTTTGAAGGGTGGATTCTCGACGAGCAAGCTGACGAATTTGCAAACCGGGGAGGGTGATATCATAGTGAAGGATTTCTTGGTACAAAGTGGCTTGGGGAGCACGCAACAAGTGTACGAATATGTCGGGCCTGAGCTGTGCTACTTCAGGAACATAAGCAGCTCGAACTACACCGTTCTTCACGACGACGTGTCGGCCAAATGCGGCAAACGGACGCAACAGAACCGAAGGGGTTTTGGGGCTCCGAGATTGTGGCCCTTTCGTGCCAAGAAAGGCTTCTCTGGGGTCTGATCTATTCTTCTCATTGTCTTCAATAATTGTTGATTACAGGATATCCTCCGTGATGATCTTGAAAATGTCCAATTGGTATATTTCAAAATGGAATCTTTGAACGTAAACTGTGATCACGAAATATTAAATGAAGACACAAACAAATATTGTAGGAAAACAAATACCGGGCAAATAACCGTAAACCGGGTAATTTGTTTTAGAGAAAAGTGTGTTTATTTTATTTAGCAATAAATAAATAAAAATAATTGAGGCCGTAATAATTAAAGGGCCTTCGGCTATGGCCCAAGCTGCCCAATACTTAGGCCGGGCCTGGACCCCATTAAGACGTCGTTAACGTCGAGTTGTTTCAGAGGGGACATGCAGTTAATTCTATAACAAATCCTTCAAGATCGTGTCTTCTGAGTATAGATATAACTTGAGTTCACCAAACAGAGTAGTTTCTATAATCAAGCTTCATAAAAATAATAGAGTTTAATTGCTATAATCAAATGCTATAAGAACACTTGATCCGGATATCGGCTTACACGGAAAACACCCGGTTTCCGGTGCAACAAAGAACATCCAAGAAAGAACTACAGTATTTTTCATTTGAAAGTTCCACTAGATATATTATATATGTAATTTTGAATTCTATGGGTTAGTGATGTTTAGGATCATCATTAATTCTTAACTTAATACTTTCATACAGATAATGCAATTAAATTATTGAGCTGCCATCATTTTCTTTTGGCTAATGAGTCATTAGTTAGCAATGACATATATTTTATTTAATATAATACGTAAATTCTGAGCACCAAACTAGGGTCCTATAGAATAGAGGGGTTAAATAACACCAAATCTACTTTTTTGTTGACAAAAATATAATAATTAATTAACAAAAATGAAATGTTGATGAGTGAAGGCAAATAGTATTGGTTCATTAAGCAAAGCCATTTTATAGAGAATCAAGATGTGAAGCCTTTTGTGTTTTGACTGATGATAATAAAAGAATTATGAATCATCAACATCCTAAAAGGGAAGGACTATTTTATTTAGGAATTTTCGCTTTCATATGCTTTATTTAAATCTTTATAAGAATATACTATTAGTTTGTAAAAGTAAAGCAGTTCAAATATACTCTGTCTCTCATAATATACTTTAATTTCTATTTTTTATTATTTAAAATATACCTTCTATTTTAACGTACTTGATTTTAATTTGGTAATTTCGCAAAAAGTCTAAGATATTATCAATTGTCAATATTAAGGATTTAGGTTTTGGATTATACTCTTTTGTGAGACTGATTAAAATTTATAAACACAAATAATGATATTGTTGGATTACACTTAAAGGATCTTTTTTTTTAATTGATAGTGTTGAATCGATTTTTTGTCGAAATCGAACGAGTAAGTTTGGGAAGAATATGTATTCGTAGAATTTCTAAGGGAGTCTAGTTAAATAAGACGCGAGATTTTACGTGATTTGTCTTGTTAACGGGGTGCCAACTCCAAGGGAGTTTCAATATGACTTTTTGTAAGTATTATAAGATGAAGCGTACGCAGGAGACGTTCTCGAGAGTCCCAAACAGAGGGAGTTTGGAAAAAAATACAAGAAGCCAGGAATTCGAGTCCCGAAACGAAGGAATAGGTGAACTAGGACCGCGAGCGGGTGCTGAGAGACTTTTCAAAAGGGGTTCCTTGCTCGGATGTAGAGATTGTTTGAGATTCAGTGTCCTCACAAATTTCGACCATTCTCTCTTTTCTATTGTTTCTCTCTAATCGTCTGTTTGTGGGAGCTGTCTCTCGAGAGTAGGAAGGTCTCCTCTTTACATTGAGATCAAAGCATCTTTCATATAAGAAGAGCCAAGAGTTACATTATACAATTATAGTGAAGTGAGTAGTACGTACGTAGCTAGGGTGAACAATGTCAAGATTATCCTCAACCAAGCATTAGTGATGAAAGGTTCCGATAGCTTGGGGAGGCGCTTTGCGCAAGTGGTTAGCGAGCTATCTTTTTGTGTCCCATTGTTCGTCCTCTCCTTCACGTCACGCGGTTTGCTCGATCTGTAAAAAAGCGTGTCATGATATGGCGAGGTCACCGGGGGGCAGATGTGATCAGGAAGGCTTCTTGCAGACATATATAGGCGGAAGCACGGTCGACAAACAACCCTACAAATTACTGAGCCCAACCATTTTCTTCTTCTTTCTTTCTTTTATTTTACTCGACTCTCTCTGCTCGACTTTGTATATACTACATAAATTTAACGAATTTCTTAGCCACATTTTCTTCGAATCCTGGTTCCGCAACTACTTTGCAAATGTCCTCGGCTCGGTATATACAAGCTTAAAATTGGCCAATACAAAAGTTTAGAGGGCAGAAAAAAGAAACTTCACCCATATATTTATATATACCAAAAAGTATTGATCAGAGAAAAAGATAAATAAATCAAGATGCCATATCAATATCACTCTCGTCAATTCTATCAGGAGCTACATATATAGGGCCTTTAATCATAGCTTCTAGAAGATTATTAAAATGGTTATGCCTAATTATATGTTATTAAGTGCGTCTTTATAAATAAGCAACATGGAAATCCTACGTCATATCATCATATGTAAGCCATTTCTTTCGCAAAGTTTTCTTCAAAGATTTTGCGATAAGATACTGTGGTATAAAACTATAAATATAATTATATTGATAGTGACACAATTGAGTTAATTTTTTATTTTTATTTTTATTTTTACATATTTTCTTTCGGTTAGGTGGGATTTTATTTATTTACATTTCGTATGATTTTCAATATGAAGCTTATTGGCAATGTATGCTACCACGAATTTTATCGTAAATTTTACCTGGTACGAGAGCATAAGAATTCACCTAAATTGATTTTTTTTTCTTTTTTCACAATTTTTTAGGGGCAGATTATAGAGCAGAAAAATTACTAATCAGTGCTACATCGAAAGATAGTGCTGAAATTCATAAATTCTATTCAGTACAACATTTTTCCTATTATTCGAAAACTCTTTTATCTCTTTCTTATACGTAATAAATATTATTTCCGATATCAATGATTATCTCCTACGTAAAGGATTACAAGCCTCATTCTTAAAGAGGGCGTTATCCCCGAAATCGAGGATGAACCTCGATATTCAAGAAGATTATGTTAGGTGTGTTTTTATAAAATGATGATATATGAGAAACCAATTAAAAGAAAAACAATAGTAAATAGAGTTATTGATACATATCGCCTTGTAGCTTTGATCCGAAAAGAGCTCTTGGTAACGCCCTCAATCGTAAAGAGGGCGTTGTCCCCGAAATCGAGGATGAACCTCAACATTCAAGAGGATTATGTTAGGTATATCTCTATAAAATGATATATATGAGAAACCAATTGGAGGCCAAAAACAATAACAAATAGAATTATTGATACATATCGTTGTGCTCTTGAATTAAAGAGCATCGGCTTGTCGCTTTGATCCGAAAAGAGCTCTTGATATTCTGTCAAACATAAAATTGTTAAGGATTCCCGAGACGCGTTGGAAACTTTCCTTGCATCTTGATTCACCTCCTCTATGTGCTTGAGGTTCGTTAGCCACCTAGCTTCCCAGGATACAACCGGATGACCGTGAACTTTGTAGCACTTCGAAGTCCACTGACGAACTGAAACTTATTGAACTCCGTTACCGAAAGACTCATGACAAAGAAACATTCGGAAGCATGAAAATTAAATTTGCGGAGTGAAAAAACTGAGAAGCAAATTCTAGTATCTAGAGAGTTTTCGGAAAGTGATTTTGCAAACGGTGTGTCGAAAAGGGTCGATGTCACCTCAATTTATAAATGCGGGAGGGAGGCAAGAATTAATATTTAATCAAATTTATAACCGTTAATAATAAATTGCAATTAATCCGAAACGTAATAATCAAATTAAGTATTCATAACGGTCATAATCAATATGACCGTACTACGTAACGTTCGAACGTCGGAACAAATCCCGGTAGTAGAAGAAAGCGTTCGTCTCGAATGTTCGACGTTGCGACCCACTCGATGCTATCTCAATAATAATTTAACTGTAATATTTTTCAACTGATTATCCCTTTTATTGAGATTTATCTTTGATCTTCGAGGATTAACCCTGATAAATTATTTTGAGTAGCTCCAATTTAACGATAAATTTCACCGTTCTACTCACATATTTGTTCAATTTTGTCATCACTTTATCACTGATCTCACCTTGTTTTCCTCGATTAGTATATCCCCATTATATCTTTGTTGTTGTTGGCTTTTGTGCATATGATTTTAAACCCGATGCAATTTTCATTCTCTTACGGCAAAAGTGACGAAGTTTTAAAGTTTAAAGATTCTGAGGTACGTTTTCACTTTTTTTTTTTAATATAGTTTTGTTGACTTTTGAATGATAAATACTTTGTTTGAAGTATTTTATCTTTATATTACTCCATTTCCTGAAGTTCTCCCACTTTGCGGCAAAAGTAACAAAGTATTATATTGTATATGATTGACGAAAGTTTGTGACTTATTTATTTACATATATTTATGTATGGGATCATGCATTGTAAAGTATGATTGATATTTTTAGACTTATTTATTTACATTTAAATAGGCATGGGATTAGTTATTGAGTACTTACTAAGTTATTATTTTGACATGATATTATTTAGTATTTTGGGCACTATAATAATTAAATGTATATATTTTTAAAATGTTTCTGTAACACCTCGACTGCTCAATCGAATCAACGACTGTCCGCACAAGCCAACGCGAGTCTTTTCAGCGTGCTTGGTTAGGAGCAATCTTGCGATGGGTGACCTCCTTGGAAGTTTCTGTGGAAGCGTGCGAATGAGGACAAAGCACGCTGGAAAGACTAGTGTTGGCCTGTGGGGACAGTGGTCGATTCGATTGAGCAGCCAGGGCGTTACAGATGGTATCATAGTCGAGCCCAGCCGGAAGTGTGGCTGACGAGGACGTCGGACCCCCATTAAGTGGGGTGATTGTGACACTTACTAATCCCGTGAGCCACAAGGGCAAGACCGGGTAAGTTGTGCAGTCCCACATCGCCTGGGCAAGGGGATGTGCTGATGGGACGTTCCCGAGACTGTGCAGGTATGAGATTGCACGGTTATCGGAGATCATATAGGTATGGGATTGTATGGCCGAAGAGGCTTAAAATGATTGATTGGTACTACCTATCTTAACAAGATGCATCTTTTTTTCAGTAGCCCGTTCATAGGAGCTCCAAAGTTAAGCGTGCTTGGTTTGGAGCAATCCTGGGATGGTTGACTTCGTGGGAAGTTTCTTTAGAAGCGTGCGAGTGAGGGCAAAGCACGTTGGAAAGACTAGTGTTGGCCTGTAGGGTTTCTAGGTGGATATCAGCAAGCCCATGCTTTGATGGTCTCACTCTCTGTATTCCGTAGGAATCGCTCGGAATAGTATCTTAACGGAGAATAAAACACTTGCCATGTGCTTCAAAGAGTGACGTATCAAAGGCCCGCGTTCCGTAGCAATTGCCCGGGACGGCAGAAAGAAGTGTATATAAAACACTTGCCATGTAAGCGTCAAATAGTGACGTATCAAAGGCCCGCGTTCCATAGGATTTTCTCGGGGCGGCGGAAGGAAGTGTATATCAATATCATGTTCTGTAGGAATAAGTGTCATAATTTTGAGACACGATGGGACCAGTACCTAAGTGAGAATTTAACCATGTACACTACCTTTATTGCTCGGTAAAAGATTTTGAGAATCTTAATAGAACGAAATATGAGGTACCACAAATGGAAAGTTAAAATCCTGTTTAACGTTAAAAGTTGATACTTCTATTACTTTGCTTGTATCCGATTTCTACTTATTGAGCTTTAGCTCACGTAGTTCTTGTGATACAGGTAATCAGTGATCAGCTTGAATGTTGGTTGGAAATCTCGGATCATCAACAGTGCTATTGTATATGGACATAGACCTGTCGGGCTTAATCTTTGGGATAAAATATGTGTATTAGATGCATTTTGATCATGTAAAAAGTAAAGAAATAGCGAACTTATATTTTGAGCTACAGATATTATGAAAGATACCTAAGGAATTATAGCTTTTAAATTCCTAGTACGTTTATAGCTCGTAGAAAGAAAGAAAAAATGTACATAATCTAGTAATAACAAATGCGTGTAGCATGATTATTCTAGTGGGGCGTTACAATTTTATAGGTTTTCTATCGATAACCGATTGCGTCGCCAAAAATTTGAATAACGGTAACTTGAGTTTTAATATCTATTCCATAGATAAACCAAATAATAAACTTATCGATAACGTTAACCATGATAATCCTATCCTTGTTTCTTCGATTATTACCCCGTTAACATGGGTACTTGCTCAAGCAAAAAGGCACTATATATATTAACACTTTGCGTTTGAGCATCTACCCTCACGCACTGGACACGCGCAGTCAGTGCATAGTGTTTTTTTTTTTGCTTCAATTTTATGGTTACATAAGACAATTAGGTGTGATTTAATTATAATAATTTGTTGGTCCCTTAATTTAAAGTTTGATTCATTGATCTTCGATAGCACAAAGCAAAATGCTTAACAAGATGATGATAATGAATACAAATTTATATATACATGAACTTTTTAAACTGTGGTAAATTCATATATATTTTTTTATGTGGGCCTTAACATGCTTAAGAAAAAGATATTGACTACATAGAATTATTCAAGATTTTTTTTAAGTCACATTTTTTGTTGTTAATTGACTATAACAGAGCTAAATCCACACAAATATAATAAAAAGATTCATTTTCACTATTTTTCTAAATGAAATAGTCAATTTACACTAAAATTATAATTTTAGAATAGTGATGCGAAATGAAGGGATTCTGATGTCCAAATTCTATCAATAAATATTTATGGGAAAAACTTATGGAAATATATCTCTATATTTGATGTATGTTCAATTTTTTGTGAGTCCCACTTTGATAATTTCCTCCTCATGAAAATCCGTGAGCAACGAGGAATGATCAGAGGGAAAACGATCAGTCTCTCTATATTTGTGAGCACATGTCATGTTTAGTATCACTAACCAATTTATCATTGGTGATATTGATCATTGATGCACTTATGCAAAGTGGCCTATGTTTATTATTTATAATTTATCAACATTTAGGGCTTTGTTAATGTGACATTACAATTAAGTTCTTTGTTCAACTGGCGTGGCACACGTGGCAAGGAACTTAATATTCTAGGCAGATAAATGTTATCACTTAATTACGTAATTATTATATGTACGAAAATTTCTGACTTTTAATATAGTCTAATTGATATGATTAACAGTTAACAATCAACACTTTCACTTACACATTATGATAGGGTTACTGTTTTTCTTGATTGTGAATGCCTTAATTTAAGTAACACTGGAGCCAGTATATCTATTGAGGTGGTGCATAATAATTTTTTAATATCTTTTAGTGTGTATCATCAACTAATTTTTAAAATAAATAACAACAATTATAACATTGCAACATGTATTAAAAATCAAATAAATAAAGTTACCTTAGATAAAATATAAAGTCAAATTTTAATTTTAATTTTTCAAAATATTGCATAATAGGTTCCTCGTTGACAGAAACAAAACTATATGTATCGATGACCATGTTTTGACGCATTATTAAAAAATAATTATAATTTATTAATTTTGAATGAATTAATAACAATTAATTAGAAAGAACAAAAAATGAAAAAGATCATAATAGTAAAATAGTTATAATATGTTGAAATTACGTAGAAATGCGATCAAGGAGCAAAAACATAAAATAATGATACGTCGCTATATGAAACTTCACGATAAAGACTAAATAATTTATTTTTTATAACTATTTTCACAAAAAATATATATATCATTAAAACTTTTACCACTAAAAATATAAGGATTATAACTCATTATATTGATCTTTCAAAAAGAAGCCTTTAAATCAAGGCAACAACCAAATCTACTACATGCTCTATCTATCACTCAATTGACTGTTACTATTTTAAACATAATATCTACATTTCTTATTTTCAAACTTTTTTTAATATTTTTTTACGCGTCATTTTTCAGGTGTTGCCCAAGTTTAGACACGCCTCTATGTAGCTCTGCCCATATAATTTAGATGAGCCTTCATTTTTTTCCTTACCGTGGAATAAAATTAGCTATGGTTTTATGTACTACACATTATTTTTCTAGTTTCTCTTAATTTTACAGACTTCCTAAGCTTTTATTTTCTCCTGAACTCGTCGTCTTTCTCTTCAATTTACACTCGCCAGGCTTCGACATATTTGTTATTGGCGGCTTAGAGAGTAGTTCATCAACCATGATATACCCTTTTTATTTTTTTCCTTGATTACAACCTTCAGGCGCCTTTGCCAATCCAAGATATTCTTCTCATTCAAGTTGTTTCCTTCTCAAGGATTGATCTCAGTGACCTCTTAGACATTGTTTTTTTCCAGCTACAATTCAAATAGAAAAAAATTAATTGAGCATAATTAAATAATTTAAATGTAATATAATAAAATACATTAAACATTACGATAACGTAAAGGATATTTACGATGTTATTTTATTAGTTATCAATAGGAAAAGGTTCCTCATAATTTTCTATAATTTATAACACATGACAAAATAACATTTGTACTCCCATTGAATATGATTCTTGACAGTTTTAAGCCGAAAACAATTTTATAGACTCTAACCAATTTTCCCAGACGTGTCTCTGGTTGCCTAATCCTATTATGGTTTTTTGGTTAAGCGAGACCCACGCTTTACACCGTCAGACTTGGTTCTTGTGTGCTTTGCGCTTTCTCAAGAGAGGATAATGTCATCATACTAGCATGGAAAGTCTGCTCAAAACGATCGAGGACTAAATAAGGGCTAAAGTATGGAAGACAATAAACCTGATATTTATTGAGGAGTTTTCTAGATTACTAACTAATCCACTCAAATTCACTTAAGGCCTAAGAGATTTATTATGATTAAATAATTTAACCTTAATAAAAAATACCGTAAATTTTGATGTGCAAATTTGTCATTTTATTTAATACGACATGTCGCATTATGTTATGAATTAATTGAATTTGTAACTAAATGAATAAAAGGTTTTAAAGAATATTTAGTATTTGCATAAGCCGATTTACGAGGCCCAAAGCTCATTATGACACTTGGCCATAAAGCCTATGAACAAGAAGCTACTCGAGCGAAAGCCCGAAAGCTATCCGTTGTTATTCAGAAGAAAGGAAGGGCAAAGTCGTCATATCTTCTATCCATCTCCACCAATTCAAAAAGAGACCAAAGACCAAGAACACGAAGTCAAATCCTTAATGGACCTATCCGGTCAAGAATCCAGCTCGGCGTAGAGCACGTGTCAGCAAAGAAGCCAGTCAGCCTAGTCAACTCGGAAGGTTGACTCCAAGATATATGAGGAAGTCAAACAAGAGGATTGAAGGCTATAAATACCAGCCTTAGACGAAGATCAACACACATATACTTGGAGAGAGAATACATTGAGAGCTTTTCTGTCCGATACTTTTGTCATTCTTGAGAGCTTCTTTTGTATTTTCTATACTTCTTTTCTTCTTTCTTTTTCAAGAAGTGATTGATGTATGTAGATGTCCGTGTATGTTCATTGTCGCAATAAACTAATAGAAG
The DNA here is from genome assembly GCA_954871525.1 of Parietaria judaica. Taxonomy (NCBI): domain Eukaryota; kingdom Viridiplantae; phylum Streptophyta; class Magnoliopsida; order Rosales; family Urticaceae; genus Parietaria; species Parietaria judaica. The sequence goes on along the minus strand of OX940865.1, from coordinate 10,179,036 downwards.
CGCGCACGCGCACACACATAGACATATATATATATATATATATATATATATATATATATATATATATATATATATATATAGTGTTCGAGAGTTGGCAACGCGAAAGATCGAATCCCATCAAATAGCTAACATTCAAATATCAAACACTCACAAGTTGTATTAACTGTTTGAGGTGGGAAACCACGTCAATAATAAATTCTAACGATAATGTAATTAAATTAGAATTATGATCTAAAACCATTTAACTAATAACGGGGATAATCCTTGATTTGTCGTTACAATTAAGAAATCTGAATCAGTAGATAGAAAAAGTACTTAGAAAAGTGAATAGGAAAAGAGCAGTTTTAGAAATTTAATAATTTCTTGGCAAACAAATTGAATTTTAAGTAGGATAAATGAGGTAAATGCCATATCTAATTCAAGGTTTTTAAAAAATGCCCATCTCTAAATATAGTAATGATAACCACCATCAAATTCAAATATAGACTAAATTGCCCTTTCAACTTTTAAATCACGTTAAACTTTTAACCACATAATTAATTTTTTAAATTAAATAAAAAACTAAAATTTTCTTTAAATGTAGCAAACATATAAATTAAAAACAAATCTCCCCTATTAATTAGTATCATTTACAATTAGCTCGAACAAATCACGTTTAATATTCCCTATTTTGACGATTAAAATCTAAATCTTATTTTCCTATTAATAAGTATTTATTTTGAATTTTTATCCCCTATTAATCAGTGTTTTAAAAACAAATCCCCTATTCATCTAAATCTTATTTTCCTATTAAATTTTTTATCCCCTATTAATCATACGAAAATTTGTTTTTGTTTTGACATTTGATGTAAATTTGTATACGAAACTTGGTTTTCGTTTTTATGTAAATTTGTTTACGAAATTTGGTGTTCGTTTTGCCTTATTTTATATAAATTTGTTTACGAATGTAAATTTGTTTACCATACTTTGATACTAACCATTTACGATACATATTTAAATATGTTTTCGTAACTGTTTTTACAAATTTACATTTGTAAAAATAGTTACAATTTTATTATTTGTAACTATTATTACAAATGAAAATAGTATGGTAAACAGAGCTGTGTGTTTTTTGGACGAACAAGCGACAGAGAGCAACATAGAGCGATGGAGGGTGACAACGACATGAGGCGTGATGGAGGGCGACAATGATAGAGAGCGACGGAGAAAGGCGACGCGACGAATGATATGGATGCATGACGGAAGAAGCAGAGAATCGATGGAGGAAAGAATCGATTTTCGATTTTGCGAGTGGGCATGGCAAGGAGGATTTTAAATTAAATGATAAAATTTTAGGTCAAAGTAACAATTAAATGAAAACCTAATTAATAGGGAAAGTTTTCAACAAAATATTTAGGATAATTTAATTTTGAAAATTAAAATATATAATAAATAATTAATATACAAAAATAAATATAATTAATATTAGAGTTAATGTGGTCCAATTTTTTTATTTTCTTAAATGGATATAAATGAATTGTTTGAAAGTATGAACAATTCTCTTAAACTTTAAGTGTTAAATAGGTATTTCGTGAGTGTTTTTTTTTTTTTTAATTAAACAATGAATGTTACAAATAAGGGTTTCATCATGAAACACGGCACATAAAATAATAAATAAAAAGAGGTATATAGGTATCGTGAATTGGGCCTTCGTTAAACATTGGATTCACCCAATATATTAACATTATAATAAGGGAAAAAATAATTATATAAAAAAAAAAAACTAAAGCAGGTTGTGGATGACAAGCCTGTTCATCACTGTATTACTAGATAGCCACCAAAACTTTTATGATTTTAAATTTAAAGGATGATGTACGGGCATTTTTCCTTTTTACAAGAAATAGCATTTTAATAGGGATTTTTTTAATGTTTATTAAAAATATACCATCTGCGTTCAAAAGAGCCTAAATATATCTTCTATAAATATTCAATCTTAAGAATTTAATCTTTATAAAGTTAAATATAAAGTTAAAAAAAAATTAAAGAGTAGTATTGTAAAATTAAATTATGAACTATATGATTTAATAGTTTTAGAAATAAATGTACATGTTTACGAATAATAAAAACACAGTATACAATATAAAATTTTCCTCTTAAGAATCCATCCATCAAATATAACGTATATGTTTTTCATCTATGTTATCAATCAAGACTCAAGAACACCCAAGATTTTCAATGCTAAGGGTGTGCGACACTAAATTTCGAACGAAAATTTGAAATCGTCGTGCAAAGGCTTTCCCGTCGCCCGCGGGCTTGCCAAATGATATATTTATCATATATATATATGAAAGGACAATTATCTCAAATAAACTATTCTTGCCCTAAGGCATTTCAATTTAAATGCCAATTTATGTTTAATATATATTGTCAAGGTCAAACTTGATATGGAAGATCCAACATGCATCACATTTATATCTTAACATTTAAAGTAGTTTATGCTATTACCACTACCACATTTTTGAAGGTGATGGGGACACGAGTACTTAAAAATTAAAATTCCCAATAATCAATTATCAATAACAAGTACGTACTTTCGTTCTTCATGAATTAGTAATTGATTTTATTTACGCGTTTTATCATTGTAGTAATATAAACTAAATCATTTCATCTATCTCCCATATTATGGGGGCATGGCTGCATTATATAGTGAAGAACTTCTCCACAAAAATTAGAGTATTTTAAAGTATATTTTTGCGAAATAATTGGCTAAAAAAGTTATATTGCGATAAAATAACCTAATAGCAAGTGAGCATTGCGGCTTTGTATTATCAATACCATTTTGGCAAGCATATATAACATCAATAAATAATATAGTTAGTTTATTGGGGTTGAAAGTATGTTTTTCTATCAAAATATTAGACACGGGAGGGAAAATTTGTGGATAATCAATCAATTTTTTTTAAAAAAGAAACATTTTTTTTAATAATAAACGGAAAAAAAAAACTATAATGCATGGACGACAGATGATTTAAGATCAGGCAGTCCAAAAATCGGCCTAGCTATAAACAGAACTCAACTATGAAAGAGAGAAAAAAAAAATGAAATTTGCTCGTTGATAAAGAGAGCGGGCTCACTTTTTCGAAAATGTGGATAACTAGTTAGATACATTATATTCATCTGTTAATTTTTTTATTAGAAAAAATAAAATAAAATCATAATATAATTCAATAATACATAACTATACACAAAAGACTAGCCCAATTTTCGTTAGTCTTCCATTGTTTTAGAACATTAAATAAGAAATAAAATATTTCCTAGAAGTCATCCATTTATGAGTGTGATTTGCGTGCTCCTTTAAGTTTTATATATTTAAATTGTTTATCACTTGCAGGAGTAGGACCTCTATTATTATTATTGTGAGTCAAACTTTGTTAATTAGTCCTATATACAACGTATACAGTTCAATATATATATATATATATATATACATACACACACACTTCAACATTGAAATATAGGGGAGTAGCTAATATTCTAAGTAGTCCTAATCCAAGACTTGCAAAACAATGTATGTTAAAATTCAACCAAAAAAGGGTAAAAAGAAGACCCGATTAAATATTGTTTAACTTCAAACCTCATATATAATTTCATTATGCGAAGGTCTTTTGGAAGATGGTATTTATATGATTTAATCAGGGTTTCTCATATTTATATAATAATATAAACCCTAAGTTATATTATAAATAGTATAATATGTATATGAGACTCCACTTAAATTATATGAGTACAAATAATATCTTTCAAAATACTTTTGACAACCAGCGGTTGCTTGCTGGACACCCGATTTTTTCTCGGTGATTACCACCGATTCTTTTAACTGACGGAATCGACCGGTATTTTTTTTTCTTACTAATATTTAAATCTTATAAGAAATTTAATTTTATTTTTTAATAAAAAAAACTAAATCATTTTGACCCTTTTATGTATAAATAATTAATTTTTATGGTTAAAATAATAAATGTAATCGTTGAACGTAATAATCATCGATTATTGTTTAACTCATAAAAAAAATCTAACACAAACAATTATCAATCGATTTTGACCTACAGCTTATTTTTGGATACCCTTAACTTATAATCGGTTAACTCGTAAAATTGAATTATGGATCATTTGAATCTTATTTATAAATATATTATTTATTTTGATAGCTAATTAAACTCGACAATGATTGCACTGATGATGGAAGCGCCATAATAAAATATTCAAAAGAAAAACTAAATACTAATTAGTACCACTAAAGCAAGGAAAATAATTTGTAAATAAAATATATAATAAAGCTAAAGCACTTGTCGTAGGTCCCATACCAATATACCATGTCTCCTCTCCTCTTGATGTGATTTTCATTTCCTCTCTCTCTCCATTTCAATTTTCAACTGCGAAATTCGATCCTAAATCGATCCAATTCTCGTCATAATAATCAACAGCATGTCAACCAAAGGGAAAGACTCCGTGGAAGGATCGTCATCCTCGTCTCCGTCGTCGAAAAGAGCAGCTGCGGTGCCCGCCGAGAGGCCGGCACCGCAGCTGAGCCGGTACGAGTCGCAGAAGCGGCGCGACTGGAACACCTTCGGGCAGTACCTACGGAACCAGCGGCCGCCGGTGGCGCTGTCCCAGTGCGGCGCGGGCAACGTCCTCGACTTCCTCCGCTACTTGGACCAGTTCGGGAAGACTAAAGTGCACCACTCGGGCTGCCCGTTCTTCGGGCAGCCCGAGCCACCCGGCCCGTGTGCCTGCCCGCTCCGGCAGGCGTGGGGCAGCCTCGACGCGCTGATCGGCCGCCTCCGCGCCGCCTTCGAGGAGAACGGCGGGCTGCCCGAGGCCAACCCTTTCGCCACCGGCGCGATTAGGGTTTACCTGCGCGATGTGAGGGACTCCCAGGCCAAGGCTCGGGGAATCCCTTACACTAAGAAGAAAAAGAAGAAGAAAGTCGCAGCCATCAATAAGCCTGATGATATTGATCACCATGATCAACAACACATGAGCTCGAGCTTTTCTATGCAGTGATGATGCGATGCGATCTTGGGTTCGTTTTGCAGGTACTTTTCAGATTTATTTCTGATGATCATAATTGACTGTTTTAGCATTAATTATATTTAATCAACTAACAAATCATATAGCATTTAGTTTAAGTGTATTACAGTAGTTTTGTATAAGATCAAAATCTTAGTTTCTACTTTCTATCTAGTCAATTTGAGTGTTAAATGTTCTACTGTAGGTAATAAATAATTATCAATTGTTTTTTTTTTTAAAAAAAACCTAGGAGAGAGCTTGGAACCCTAATTTGCATGGTAACTTAAGTAGGGGATTGATTGGTAATGAAATATGTGTGTATTTTATATATTCCATTTACACAATTTGATTTGTGTCGAGTATCTTGTACAATAATGATATGTTTGTTGTATGATTAATATTTTTTAGATGGGTCCCAAAATTAACGTTTAAAAAAGAAATCAGTGTCACAAGACACAAAATCAAGAGTAATAATTAACTCTTGTTTGAGATTCTGCAAGATTTATATACTATGTTTCTTTGCATGATGAAAAGACCTAACACTGAATACGCTCAACATGCACAGAGACATCAGACATGTATACATATATGTAATGTACGTAATACAACGTAACAGTCACGTACAAACATGTATGTTTTTTTCTCCTCCGAAATCTCGCAAATGTACATATGCGATATGCTTATGCTAATGTCGGAAAAACAATGCCCGAAATTGAATTTAGTGCTGAAATTTGGATTTATTGATAACGCGGTACAATTTTTCTTTTTAAGGATCATTTACAATTTTTTTTTACCAAAATCCGGATTTAATACTAAAATTTTAATTTTATGATAACGTGGTAATAATTTTTCTTTTTCTTGAATGAAATCGCTTTTCTAATGTGGTACTACCACAAGTGATAATTAGCAGCAATTGTGCTTATACTTGTCAATTACCGTTTTACCGAAACTATTTTCGTTTCTCTTTCAGTTATATACAATTACGCTTTAAATCTGAAAATTGTATTGTATTAAGGAAATTATTAAGAATTTAAACTTCAATGTTTGTATGATCAAACATACTACTGAAAATCCATACTAAAATCATTTGCATTGCTAGAATTATCCGTACCGAATTTGCGACAGTGTAGCCCTACAGGATTATGCTACAAATCATATATTGATTATTGATTTTTTGGAGACCTGATCAGACAGTAGGCCAATATAAATCTAAATTTCTTTTCTTGTACGAATAATGTTAGACATAATTCACGTAATAAAGATCAACTATGAAGGACATTTGTTTTATTTTTTATTAAAACTTTTTGTCCCTTTTCTGAGATTTCTGTCAGTTTTTGTCTTGCTCCGACATGTACGTTTGAGAACAATGTCTTCTTTCTCTAGTATCTTATTATAAATTCCTTAAATATTACAACCTATTTACTTTAATTAAGGATTTATAAATTCTAAGCAATAATGAATCAAATAATCTTCTTTTGTCTAGTTGGATTAGTCCCAGGCTGCCTAATTAAGCATAATAATGCCTTATGTATAGTCTACTAATCTATTTGTGTTTTGACATATGATGGATTGTTGCACTAAATTAATTATTTTAAGAATAATGCTTTTTAATTAATTATAATTGTTTTGGATAGCCTTAATTATATTGTTTAAGAGTGTTTTCTTGTTGGGAATTGATATGATATTTAAACCATTATTATTAGTATTGAAATGCTAGAAATATGGTCATCATAATTATAGATGCCCTCTTTATGTACTGATATCTATAGTTTAGTCAATAATTGAGTATTAATATTCAATTATGCCAGATGCCTTGATTGAAATACAATTAATGATATATGATCTGCGGCATAAATATCCATAAATTACTGTTTTGCAACACATAATTCCGCTGTTGTTTATCACACGGGTTAAGTAACCTGGTACCCAATCTGAACTATTATAGGAACTACGTACTCTATATTTATAAATCCTAACATCAAGTACTTAACCTGCGATAAGCAAATAACGAGATTATGGTGCTAAATAAATTTGCTTCATTATACATCGTCTACTTACGCCGCAAATATCCCAAATATAATTATCTTTAACGTTATTCTTAATGCTTATAGCATATTCAATCAAGTCAAAATAATGTATTATATGGTTATACTGGTTTTGATGTGTAAACCATTAATATTGCATTTGTGATTTGCCTTTAAATGTAGCAATAATTACAAATTAAAAAAAAATGCATTGTACGTATATATTATAATATATATAGGGGAGCTAATGTTTTTGGATGTTTCCTTAGCGCTTTTGATGTGTCTATTTTTGTCGAAAATTTATATTATAGTAATTAAAATCAGTACGTATATGTATATCTGTGTTTGTGTGTGTATATATATATATATATATATATATTATAGAAAGCTAATTTCAACATGGGAGTTTCTTTATCAGGTATCCTACCAAATTTGGATCAAACATCAAAGTGGAATATGTTACAATACTATTGAAGAACTACTCTACTAGATCTACGTTGCTTATTATAAATCAAGTACTTCCTTAGTCTCTTTCAAATTTCAATATTCATATATATACTATATAAAATATAAATATATATGTATTACTTTCAGTTAGTGCTTGATAAATATTGTTCAATTTGGCGAAAGCTAGAGTCACGAGCAGTGAATGATCGATGATGAAAGTACGTAGTAGTGAGTAATTATATGTTATACATATTGCATTGTAATATAAATTCCCTCTTATATATGTAATAATCTTCTTTTTCATTGTCTTTTGCTGCTCACAAGCTGTGATCAATTTGACCAAAGCTCGGTAATGTGGGCTATTTATAAAATTATATTACATTGCAGATTATTCGCACCAGATTTGTGTTATAGGCAATTATTATATATCTTGTTGGTACGTATTTAACTATATATATATGGGATATTTGAGGTAGAAGTTCCATACGAGGTATCACTTTCTCCTTGGTGTATTCCAAAACTAATTTTTTTTCTTGACAATAGTGTTGGAAAAATGATATAAATGAAATTGGAAATCCAAAATATGAGGATTTGAATGTCAATAAATGACAATATTTAACGTTGAAAGAAAAAACATTCGACATTGTTAAGAGCCTGTCAAGAAAACATTTTTAACGGAAATTGATTTGGCAATCAATGTGATACCAAAGCAATCTCCCTATAAATATAGCTCTTGAATCTCACTCACATAACCTAACGATTTCCACTTGCTTTTCAATACTTGCCTGTTTTTCAAAGTTTCTCTGTTTTCGTTTTCATGATCGAGTCTGGTTAATAGAGGTTCTCTGAAAGTTTGGTTCGCCGGAGGCCTCGGTCCACGGTTGTTCCATTGTATCCTGGGAAGCGACGCCATGCCGGTAGCGGGGTCGAATCTGCTTTAAGAAAAGTGTCGCTGTACACGCCTCAGAAGTTTTGCTCTAATCCTTGTTTTTGCATAAACTTTGCTCTTTGCCCGGATCTGTTCAAGAATCTCTTTGCAAAAAAAAAAAAGATAAACAGGTATCAGATAAACCTTGTATAACATATGTACATAGAAATTCTTTACCTTAGCTTTCTTTACCGAAGCTCTAGATCAAAATAGGAAGCTTAATCTTACAAATAGTACCTATCGTTATGATTTTTTCCTTCGTATGCTCCAAACCCCACTATTCTGTTAAATGACGAATGTCAACATGTGGCTCGTCAACATCTTGCATTGACTTGTTCATAAGGCAGTCTCAAATACATACGTGTCATGCGTCAAAAGTACTAAATTTTAACAATAATTGTTTACACACGTTTAAATAGAGGATTTAATTAGCGGCAATATACGGCATGGCATGTGTGTCTATGAAGTTGTCATGTTACAAGTCAATTTGGACGATTTTGCACATGACACGTGGAATTTGACGGATTCTTTTTTGGAACATACGGCATGACATTAAATGAACTATTTAGATTATGCCCACAAAAAAAATGTTACATTTGATACCACTGCCAAGAGAAAAAAAAGTTGGTTTTGGAATATTCCATAGAAAAAAATAGCACTTTATGGTACTTCTGCCGTAAATTTTCTTATATAAATTACTTGATCAATATATGTCATTCACTTATTTATATATATATATATATATATATATATATATATATATACTCACATACATTATATATATATACATACATTATCATACAATAAATGCAAAGTTCAATAGTCTAAGTTAAATATAATACAATATAGGATAAATGAAGGAAATACCCATTTGTGACTCAAGATTTTTAAAAAATGCCAATTTCTAATTATGGTAATCATAACCACCAACAAATTGAAATATGGACTAATATGCCATTCCAATTAAGCCACGTTTAATTTTAATCCGTTTTTTTAATAAAAAAAAACAAATATTTTCCTTAGAGTAGCAAACTAAATAAATTAAAATTTATCTTTCCTATTTTAACGATTAAACAAATATTTTTTGAATTAATCTTCCCTATTTTAACGTTTGTTAATTTTTTTTTGATTTTTTGGTCCCTATTAATCATTATTATTTTCGAATTTTTCTCTCCTATTAATCAGTATTTTAAAAAAATAAATAAAATTCAAATCAATTCTCTACAATTTTACGAATTTGTAATTATATTTATGTAACTATATTTACGATTCTATATTTACGTAGCTATATTTACGATTTTATATTTACGTATAATCAAGGTATTTTTGGTCTTTCTTTCTGAGTCACACGAGCGTTTGAACCTTGTACGTCTAGAACACAAGTTAATAAACTATGAATACGAAAGTGTAATCAAAATTACGAAATTGTAAATTAGTTACCATATTGTAAATATAATTACAAAAACGTAGTAATCGAAATTCAGAAATTGTAAATTTAGTTACCATATTATAATTGTAACTATAAGTACTGTTTATACAGAATTTGTTACAATTTTTGTGATTGTAGTTACGATTTTGTAATTGAGCGAGCCGGAGAAGCGCGTGGAGGAGGACTCACGGAGGAGTGTGAGTGCGGCGGCGACTCCACGTGATGAGCACCCTTGGAGGTGGAATCGGAGTTTCGATTGCGCGGTGGGGAGAGCTTGACGCGGATGTGACAGTGACAGTGACATTACGTGAAAGAGCTGGGGTGGGAACTTAATGGGAATGTGAGGGTATGGTTGGAGAGAAGGTTGAATTCCAGAGAAAGCTTCCATGAAGAAAGATTGGGGATTCAAAGTTGAGCGTTGTGATGATGTGAGAGAGACGATTTTTTTTTTTTTAAATTAACATAATTAAATTAAACCGTAATTAATAGGGAGAAGTTCTCAACCAAAATTATTGGAAAAATTAATTTCAAAATTAAAATATATTATTAATTACTATACAAAAATTAATAATTATAATTAATATTCGGGTTAATATGGTCCATTTTTTTTATTATTGGGCATTTGGTGGATTTTTTTTACAATATATATGTATATATATATTATACAAAAATCAAATATTTAATCATATGTGTATAGGGATATATGTATATATATTATATTGATGCAAATTTCAATATTTTAAAGTGAAGAGTCTAAAAGTATTTAAGAGAATTACCCAGTGCATAATATCTATCAAAAGTCAGACTTGATCATAAATTTCTCATTCACTTAGAGATATATAATTTAAGAGATTTCACTAGTCTAAAGCCACGGGTCCAAAAATATTTAAGAGATTTCTAAAGTTGATAATATATATATATATATATATATATATATATATATATATATATATATATATCCCCACTAGCTACTTGTTTTAGAATGAGACGTGTCTATGTCCCACATGTCCATAATGCAATTTATTTTTCACGTACCATTTATATGGCTTGTATCCTTGGATTCCTTTCAGTCTTTTCAATAAGAAAATTGATAACTTTGACTCTGTATAAGCATATATTTTATTTTTTGTGATTTCCTCAATCATATATAAGAGAAATTGATTCATATAGTCAAATAAAAACGTTTGATTAGTAAAATAGCTAATCTTTGCTTAATCTTTATGAAATAGCCAATAAGCATGTGGTGACATTTTAATATCAATTTTTATTCCTATTATACCCTTTTAATCATATTTATTCACACGTTCAAAATTCTAATGAATTAACCGTTAATATACCTAAATTTAAATAAGAAATATCCTTAATTTTAGCCACGTATAAATTCTGTAACTAATTTGTTATTAATATTGATTTTTTTAAAATATGAAACGAAATATTCATTTGTTTTATAATATTAAACGTGAGAAAAAAGTTAATTAACGAATAATACCCTAAAAATATGCGTTAATATACCAAAAATATATGTTTATAATATTAAACGTGATAAAAAAGTTAATTAACAGTCAATACCCTAAAAATAAACCTAAAATACCAACGGTTAATATAAACAGGAATTGGCAACGCATATTCGAAATAAACCTAAGTACCAACGGTTAATAGAGCGTTTTTAAAATAAATCTAAGTAACAACGGTTAATATACCAAGAATCGAAGATGCCAATTCGAAATATAAACAAGAATCAGCAACGCATATTCGAAATAAACCGAAGTACCAACGATTAATATAAAGTTATTAAAAATAAATCTAAATAACAACGGTTAATATACCAAGAAGAAAAGATGCCAATTCGAAATAAACCTAAGTATCAAAGGTTAATGTAAACCATGAGTCAGCGAGGTTGAAGCTGGGAATAATTGCCATGAATGAGTCGGCGAGGTGATGATGAATGATTATGACTATGGTTTTTCTCGGAGAAACTTTCTCGGTGGTATGCTTAAGAAGAGGGCATATCCCCTAATTTGAGGATTTTCAAATTTAAATATATATTTTTATATTTAATTTAATTAAATATTAAAAGGAAAATTCGAAATTAAATTTAATATTAAAAAAATCAAATTCTAAATTAGTGGAACAGAATATCGATATTTATAATTATACATTAAAATCAGAATATATAAATTTGATAGTTAAGGGTAGATAAGTCATTTATATTTATTAACATGGTTAATTGGCTATGGATAAATATAAACAAAAAATTAGGTATTTAGCAAATATAAACTTCTTATTTAGCTATTACGCTATAATACCCTATAATATACCTACCTTCTTTTCCCTTAAAAGTTTGATTTGGATATTTTGCTCTTGTAAGTGATCAAGTTTATTTCAGTAAATCTACATTGAATTCACAAACTACATCACTCTTATTATAAAAATAGTGAATTCAGGAGATTAATATTGGTATTATTTATTCATAAATTCAGTATTATAAAAAAGTACTTGTACAATCATGTACTATCATTAATTAAGTCATATAATTACTATCATATTATTTAAACTTTTCCTCTTACACAATCATGCACTAAAAGAATAGTTTAAATCAAAGTTGGTCACATTGGGAGTATCATCCCGAAATCATGTTTTACAAAAAAGATATAACATGAATTAAAATTAATTGTACTTCATTAATATCTTACTCTTAATTATGTACTTTTTCTTAGACAAACAAGATTCTCTTCTTGTGCCTGGAATTATTTCGCTTATCCATACTTCTTGGTAGAGTGAAAAAAAAAAAAGAATAAACGTATTAAGCTTGTTTAAATTATTACGAGATTTTTTTTTTTAAATTTAATATGATATTAAACTTTGTTAAGAAATTTTTTATGTAAAATTTTTATTTTGGGTAAAGTTCTTTTAATAGGGTCGGCCCTGATCACGATGGTGGACCGACATTCGGGGCAAGTGAATAAACCGGACACTGGGTACAGGAGCCGGGGCGACAATCAGAGAGGAGTTGAGATACTTGGCGGGGCCGCGGGGTTGTTCAAGCGGGCTCTTCAATTCTTTGAAAGAATGAGATGATATAATTGAGAGCAAACATATTAAACATACAACGACATTTGAAATGGGCCCTAGAACATGATGAACGACGTTTGTTATGGAATAAAATCACAAAAACGATAATGAATATTGTAATAAATTTACAGAAACGACATTAAAGAGAAATGAAAACGGCAACTAAGAACGAAGTTGAAATGGAAGTTGAACGCCAAACGACAATAATATTAACAAACGTTGAAATTAACAAGCAAAAATAAATGGAAGGAAATGCTTAGAAATTTTTATTTTTTGTTCAATTGGCATCATTGCCCCTGAACCTTGAAATAAATGAAGATAACCTTCTCAACTTTATTATCAAGCATCAAAGTCCTTCAAAATTTTAAAAATGGGCTCGGCCAGTCGCCTAGTGTTTTAAAAACCGGGGCATGTTGCGGGTAGCCATCAGGCAAACCGCACACAATAGATATGCGTGTTAAAAACCGGTACAATCAGGTGTCGTTCTACCGAACACCGCAAGTAATCCGTATGCCACATAAACCCTAAAAACGTAAAAAAAAAATCTAAATAAAATTATTTTACAAAAACCCCCATCAATACACCCATCAGTTAACGACTTATTCATCTATAACCTTTTTTATTAAAAAAAATATATTACGAAAACCTTATCGGGTACCAGTTCCGCTCTCAATATACCCGTAAAGTTAACTTCGAGACGGTCACTGATTTTTTAAGCACGGTCGATGCCTATCAATAAAGTTGAGAGCGAGATACATGATGCCGATTAGAATTAAAATATTGGACTAAAAGACAAGTTATTATAATAACACCATATTTGAACAACGAATAGATTTCATTGATCGATCTAAAATACAATTGACTTCTCTGATATAATTGAATTTATTTAGATAGCTCAAAATTATGCATTATTAGAAAAATACAACAATTTAGAAACAAATATAAATAGAAGCTACATTATAAGCACTATGCCGGAATTTGTTTGAACTCTCAGCTTGTAGAAAAAACGCATCGGTACTTTTAACCGTTGATCTCTATCCTTAAGCTACAAGTTTAGGCTTCTCTACTGCTTGATCTGCAAGAGTATCGTACTTCAATGTCTTCGAAACGTCAAAGAAATGCTTCACGGATTCTTCAGGAGTCCCGACCAGAACGCCATGTCCTAGGTTGAGGATGTGTCCCTTTGGCCCCGCAGATTTAACAACCCTGATAATATCGACATTATAAGTTTCGTGGTAACAAACTTCGGTACAAGATCTACTCTGAAAATCAAAATGATGCTCACGTCTTCCATATTTGAGTATTTATTAGTAGAGCTCCTTCAAAATGCATGGGTGTGAATATCAATATCAGCCCTTGAGTACGAGAACGTAAAAAATACTCGATAATTGTTGATTATTTCTTAACGATTTGGGGGAAGGATGATTTTTCGGGTGACAAAACTTGGATAATGGTGCTGCAAAGGCAACCATACATTACCTCATAGCGGAACTCGGGATGTAAAAAAATAATTTTATTTTTTTAGTCTAGAAAGAATCATAATAAAAACAAGAAACAAAAGCAACAAAAAATATGTTTGGTGTCAGGAATATTTGCGGCATTAGTAGCTAAAGCCTAAATGATAAGAAAATGTGGCAGTCGGATCAAACACTTTTGATGACATTAGGAATATATGCCACGAAAAAACAAGAAGTGGAATATGCCAGTTTTTATTTTAAACTTAAGGTATTTTTGTCGCAAATATCCCAAGATATTATTATCAAGCTTTTAAAAGGGGTTGGTGTGTAGACAGGTGGCTATTGAGAGTAACACCTCTCTAATCATTCACTCGATATTAATCTCCAGGGATCAAAAAGCCAGTTTTCCAAATACGGGTGTGTAAATGAGCAACAAAAAAAAGTAATGGGGAGAGGGAATTCTCCACGATATAATTAAGCATTTCAGATACTAAAATGTGGGAAATTGATAGCCAAGAGTCATGGGTTACGAACCTCTGGATTTCTTCGGTGATAGCGGGAAGAGTAGAGAACAAGGTAGCGGGATCCACATTGCCTTGCACACTAATTCCACTACCCAATCGTCTTCTTCCATCAGCCATGTCAACGGTCCAGTCCAGCCCGATCACATCAACTCCGGTCCCTTTCATTCGTTCAAGTAGGCCACCATTTCCGTTGATGTACAGAACAAGTGGCGTTTCCGGGCACCTTATTCTTATCGCTTTGACGATCTACAAAAGAGCATACAATACTGAGAACTAGATATCAAAACAACAAAATTCATATTCTAATTATCAGCATGAAATTCACAGTTTCACCCTTGTAATTTTTTTTTTTTTTTAATCTTAAAAAATTGACTTTCCTTCTAATTTTTAGCTACGTGCCATGCTGCCCACAACCACATTAGTGTTTGACAATATCATCGTAAATTACAAGCACGCACATAGCAAATGGCTTAAAATTTGACGAAAACTGCCGATTATTCAGCGGTCATGAAGGTAATTTATACAATTTTTAAGTTCAGAGGGGAAAATGCTTCAATAAAAAAATTTAAAGAGGAAACATCAACAATACGACAAGTTCATGGGGTACAACTTCAAATTACTGATTACCATATGTGCTTTCTTTATATACCTTACCTCTTCGATATAAGGTTTAGACCACAGTTCCCACATCGCCGGTGTTAATTGTCCACCCCATGAATCGAATATTTGTATGCAATGAGCACCGGATTCTACTTGGAAAACGACATACTCCGTTATCGCCTTTGCCACATGAGATAGAAGAGCTCTCAATATGTGTGGTGCCGTGTGGCACATTCTCTTTATGGTCGTATATGTGCGAGTGGTACCCCCTTCCACTATATACGTAGCGATAGTCCATGGAGCTCCGACAAAACCCAAAACAGCCGCTTGATCACCAACCTAAATAAATTATAAATTATATCGTTAATAGACCAACGATTGAAAAGAAAAGAAACAATTATGATCAAGTAAATATACAAGAGTATTGATCAGTTAAACCCGCTGAACATGTCGGGGTGTCAAATATTTACCCGTGATTTTTTTCTTTGCAAATTCCTTAAACTTGTAAATAGTAATAAACCTCTATTAGTAATGTCCAATGCACAGACTAGAATTTAGGGAAACTAAAAAATATAAATATACTATTATGTGCTTTGCGCGTGGCTTAAAACTTGACGAAAAACCGTCAGATTGCTTAAAGTCATAAGGATAATTGTATTCTTATATAAATTTAGGAGAGAAACTACTAAGAAAATCACTTTATATAGGACTATAAAAAAGACTTGCCTCATTACGTAAAATTTTAAGGGAGTCCCTCACGAAATGAAGTTTTTCCAAATCAATCGGGTGCAACATCTTCAAGCCCTCCTCGGAGGTGATTGGCGACTGAATAACGGGACCCCTGACTTCTTCAATGTCGAAGGGGACGCCGAACGCAGGGAGAGGAGTGAGAATGTCTGAGAAGATGATGACTCCGTCGGGACGAAAAGCCTCCCAAGGCTGCAAAGAAATTTCCACAATGAGATCAGTCGTCTCTGATCTCTCTCGGAAGGACGGGTGCTTCTCAGCAAGCTTTCGGTAAATAGCCATATACCTTCCCGCCTGACGCATCATCCACGCTGGAGGCCGACTTACTAGTTCTCCTCTTGCAGCCTTTACCAACAGCGGGTCTAAACGACATAAAAAAAAAAAACAATAAATCCAAATTTTGTCAGATACCCGGATGTCATACAGATTTCTAGGTCTGTATAATTCTCCTGCCATTGTTTTTATTTTCTCCTCACTAATCAAAATAATATTCTCCGACGACTAACGAGACATTAAAACAAGTGCGAGACTAATTCCAACGGCTACATAAGCTAAATCTCTCGTACATAATCCCGAAAATCAGGTAGTCACATAAGCCCGTTCCTATCTTTGACAAAAGAACAAACATATGATATGCGCTACAAAATCATAGCTTTGGACAGTTTCTCAAGCTATAAAGCATTCTTCTGCAAATGGTTTCACACTAATCCAAGTTACATTCTCCAAAGATGTCACTTTCGCGCGGTTATCGGTTATCGGTCACCGGAGTAGTACCTTGGAAATCCAGTTAGAATTATTTTGAAGCTCAAAAACACCATTTCAAGAAGCTTCGTACAGTCTTTGGTCTATCGAATTACATAATCTATTAAGGTAAACTCTCAAGCCAAAGTCTACATTGCCCAATTGAATAAAAGTTGAGAGAGAAAACCTGAAGAAGAGCATGAAACGGAGAAATTCTTGTGGGCATGTTTGTTTCTGGGAGAAAGCAGAAACCCATTAAGGTTTGAGGATGGAAGTTGCCCAGAGAAGGAGATCGACGAATTCCATCCCAGAAAAGTGCACGCACTGCAACAACCCAACTAAACCGTCAGCGAAAGCATCGGAGAGAGAAGACGAACACTGTCAACGGAGAAAGAGTTGACCTCGCCGGAGAAGAGAGGCTCATCTCTGATGACGAGAGTTCACTGAAGGAGAAGTGGTAAGGAATTGGTGTTTTCTTTGTAACTCGTCTCCTTATCCCTTCATTCTCCCGTCTCTGCGTGTTTTTCTACTTTTAACAAAACTTCAATATTGTAGGAACAATTCATTCAAGTGGGCCCGACCAGTCAGTTCACCTGTTTCAAGTGGGCCCGGCCCTAAAAATAGGGTCAAAAGCCCCATAAAACGGTATATAATTAAGGGTTATTAACGATAAAAGTACTTAAAATTTTTGTATTAAGAGTACTTAAATTCAAGGTATTAAATTTTTCGAATATCCATCGGCATGCTCATCGAAAATCATTTTTCGAGGATATGCGAAACGATATATCCATCAACATACTCATCGATATACATATCGAGATACCAATCGACAACCGATATATCCGTAAAATGAAAAGCGTGAAACGACATCGGCAAGCGGTTTTAATTGCTTAAATTTACTTAGTCGCAATAAAAGCCCATACAATAGTATTAGAATATTTCATTAGTTTTTTTAATTATTATCTTTGGCAGTGATGTGGCGTCAACAACACAGGTCGCAACGATATTGGAGAGATGAACTGAGAGTTCTAGAGATAACGTGAGAAGGAAAATAAGAATTTGTGTTGTTTATGTTCTAAGCATGTTTATTTTGAAGTTTCAAACTCATTTGAGTTTATTTGTTTTTATTTATTGCTGACATCATCACTGACGAAAATAGTAAAAAAAATAACTAACGGAAAAGTGGATGAGGTCTACTGATCTGCCAAAAAGGGAAACTTCGATATATTTACCATAACTTTTTAAAGTAACGCTATGTCGCCCTACTTCTAAATAACTTAGTATTTTGCCCCTATAACTTAGTATTTTTGCTCCTAATAACTCTATTATAATTATGGTTATAAATAAATGTTTAAGTTGTAAGGATTATGATAATATTAAATAAATTTTATGAACTGTTTACTTTATCATATACATTGTAACGTTATCTTTATATTTTTTATGGAGTACGGATTTTATTCTATAATCTATTAATTAGTCCTAATTAAACAATCTTAACATATTAACTGTTTTATTTTATAAATATTTTTTTACTTTTAATATGATTATATTATATTAATGTTATGCGTATTTTTTGAACTATTAAAAATAAGGGGCCGAAAGGTAAAAGTCAAAAGCCACGAAGAAACGTCAAAGTCCAAGAAAGAAGGTCAAAGCCCTGGGGTCCAAGTCCAAGCCCGCCAGACGAAAAACGGAATTAAAACCCCAAAAGACGGAACTCGAAGACCAAATAGCATCGCTCACGGAACCCCAGCTAGGCCCCGAGGACACCCCGAGCTCGCCCAAGTGCGCCAAGACCAGCCCCAAGGACGCCCAAAATGTCCAACATTGCTCATGGATGAAGGCATTTGGAGTAACTGAAGAGTATAAATAAAGAAGAAAGTCTCACATCGCTTGGGAACAAATGAGTTAGGAATTCCAGTATTTAAAGGGACTTTCTCTTCTTTTCAACACACGCAATTTGTAGCTGAGACACACTCGAAGTCGCCCGAACCTCCCTCTCTCCCTTGAGTTCGCCCCCTCTCCTCCGGCCACCTTCGGCTCGCGCAACATTGCCCCGAAGCTCGTTAGGAAGGCCCGATTTGAGCTGACACATCAACATGGACTAAGCTTCGCCAGGAAGGTTGTCACCGCCACAAAGGCTTGCCAGTAAGGGTCGCCCGACCCTAAACCTTGCCAAGTGCGCCTACATCGCCATCCCCCGGAGCTCTCCAAGAAGGACGCCATCCCCCGAAGCTCGCCAAGAAGCACAGTTTCGAAAGTAATGACGAGGTTTCCGGGATCGTTCAAGGAAACCTCGAGTCTGTCTGTGCAAGACCAAAAGCTTCGTGTACAGGCCGTGGGCCCTTCGCAAAAAGACGATGGGAGACAGGCCAGTAAAGATCCTATTCTTGTGAGTAGATTTGCACTTCTGTCTCGTTAGTTTCTAATCTGTTTGATTTTGCAAGTTGTGGTACGTCTAGATCTTTACCGTAGAAATACAACATTCTGATTTGCTACTTCGGGATATAGAATTAGCACATTTAAGAAGAGTAATTTGCGGCCATGTCCCCTGATCTGGCTATGTTGTTACTCTTGGTTTTTGTATAATTGTCGGGCTTCCATGATTACTTACTTGAGTTTCGGGATAAAAATGCAGATTAGGTACGGTTCAATTTCCCAAACCAGCTAACCAAACGCCACCTATGGTTTTTATTTTGTAAGATTGAGTTGAAGACCAAAGATAAAAAACAACTTCAAGTTGTTTTCTGTTTTCCTTCATCAAAATTTTAGTGGTCTGCGAGACTGGTCTCGGAAAACGGAGACAACTGGCAACCAAACGTGGTCTGCGAAACCAATATGACACTGTTTGAAACAAAAAACAGAAACCGGTTTCGGAGACCATAACCAAACGCCCCCTTAATATCTCCGTATTGAATAAATGGCTTAGGAATATGTGCTGGTAAAAAAATATCATCAATAATCAATAGGGCTTTTTTGGAGAATGACTTTTAGTGGGTTTTCATTGTGGTAATTCATAGCTTCCTTCGGCGCTATTCATGTTTCTTAGCAGAAGTATTTAAAAGTATGGATTTTAATGGGATTCCAAGGTACATCTTTTAGCCCATTACTACTAGTCAAACCCTATTGATTATTGATAATAATTTTTTACCGGCATATATTCTTAAGCCATTTTTTTCAATACGGAGATATTAATTCAGTGTATTAATTCGATCTAAAACGGTCAATTTCCAATGAAAAGGATAATATTGAAGATGTTAATTATGTTCAAACATAGCATTTAAAGCAATGTGAAGACATTAACTCGTCTAATTGATGTCTCTAAAAGTATCCCCCATACAAAATAAGACTTCAAAGTATGTTCCTACCAAATAAAGACATAAAAATAAGTAATGGTCATAACTTGAATAAATATATGCGCTAAGAGTTTCACACACATATATACATACACATATATATAGTATATAATATTTCTTGAGATGTCATGCTATATATTTAGATGGTCAAATGTAACAAAAATAATATGATTATGTTTTTGTTTAAAGTTTGACTGTCAACCTTAAATTAATTATGTAATTAGTTTATTCATGATTAGGTTTAGTCGGCAAATTAGCTTTTCCAAGAAAATTAATATAAAACTGATAATTGATATCATGATCGACTTTTGTGTAATGCTATGTTTAAAATTTCTCATAATAATAAGATTTTTGTCAACAAATGTATCTTATACAAGAATATTAAGAAATCAATTGATCTTTTGACTCACCTTTGTGCTATTCCATATATTTGGAATTTAAGTAATAATAACTTATCAAGTAAAGAAAAAAAAATATAAATTAAAAAAAGTGGAATGCACGTTGAGTATTTTTGCCGCCAGTTTTAAACGTTGGCTATACTAGAGGCAGTTTACCAAAGATTGAGTATTTTTGCCATAATTTTCCCTTAAATATTTAAAAAGATTTCATTCCTTAATTTTAAATCTTTGTGTACTCTAGGACCTTTTTTCCATTATTGTTAAGATGGAAAGTTAAATATTTTAGTATTAGTGGAATATATAGTACTCATTAACAAAACTATCTTATAAAATCTACATTTATGAAAAAAAAAAGTCACTAATTTCTGAAAACGATGTTATAAGGTTGTGCGCGACAACAATGGTTGTCGTGCTGGAGCTTGTAAAGGATCTGAAGTTGATAGCGACTCTACATCAGGGTCCAATTTTGAACCACATTAGAATTTATTTTTTATTTAAAAATATTAATTATAATTATTTGTAACTATGCAGATACTGAGAATTTCAGTTCGCCGTACGAACTCAACAACTCTTCTCCACTTAGCTATGACTATGAGTCGGCTATGTCGAAGCTCACCTCTCCAAGGAGTACGCCAAGGGGTCAGCCGACACCAACTCGAAGTGATGTCTATGCTTATGCCACTAATTTTTTTTTATTGCCACGTCGTACATGACCATTTTTACGGTATTAATTACCTCTATTCCCTTGATACTTCTTCCTTAACTATTCCAGGTTTTATCTTTATTTCAAAAGAAGAAAAAAAAGAAAAAGGCTTGTAATCTAAAAATTTCTTAGAAAAAGAAAATATTACATTATATTATATATTACTTTTGTATACCATATTGTTTTTGCTTTCTAGATAAATATGTTTCATATGAGTTAAGAAAGTTCTTAAAAAATATAGCCTACTACCAAATTAGCTAGTTTGTATTTCTACACGAAAAATGTTACTTGTAAAGTAAGTAGGTGTTTTCTTGTAATGCCAATTGGTATTTTCTTTGTAATGTCACCAATAACGATATCTTCTTCTAAATGTTAACCGTCACACTTGTTAGGTCATGAGGTGTTTTCTTTGCTACACATTCGAATTCCTTCACAGTGTACCATACCGACCTTGGAAGGTGCCGGGAACTTGATCCAAGTTCACCAGGAGGTAAGTTTCGGAAGAATTTTTTAGCCCTTGCATTACATTTTTCTTTTTATTTATCTAACTTGTCTTCCACCTATGCTTGCCGGTGTTTTTGTCGAAAACCTCTTTATAAGGTTGCGCTCGAATGCTGGAGCTATTAACGACTTGAACGTTGATAGCGATTCTACATAAGGGTCCAATTTGGAATTCATTTTTTATTTAAAAATATTAATTATAATTATTTGTAACTGTGCAGATAGTGAGAATTTCAGTTCCCCGTACGAATCCGGCAATTCTTCTCCACTTACCTATGACTATGAGTCGGCTATGTCGACGCTCAACTCTCCATGGATTACGCCAAGGAGTCAGTTCATTCGGCAGACTACGCTAAGGGATCAGTCAAGACCAACTCGAGATGATGTTCATGCTTACGCCGCTATATTTTTTTTCAAATGCCACGTCGGTCATGACCCTTTTTAGGTACTAATTGCCGCTGATCCCTTGATACTTCTTCCTTAACTATTCCGGGTTTTATCTTTATTTAGCTCCCACGTCATATTTTGTTTTAATTTTCCTTTCATTTGCTGAAACTCAATGTAGTAAGTCAATATATAAAATTTAAATTTCTAAGGTGATATAATCCATTTACAATTATGGTTAATAAGAGCATTGTTCTCCAAGAAACTCTAATAAAAAAATAGTCATATTTAGCTAGTATGTGTACAAAGGGAAAACTATTATTTCAAAACAAGAAAAAAAAAAGTCTTGTAATCTAGAAATTTCTTAGAAAAATAAAATATTACATTATATTATATATTACTCTTTTTATACCACCTTTTTTTTTTTGCTTTGTGGATAAATATGTGTCATATGAGTTAAGAAAGTTCGTAAAAAAATATAGTCGACAACCAAAATAGCTACTTTGTATTTCTATGGGAAAAATATTACTTGTAATATTCGTAGGTATTTTCTTGTAATGTCAGTAGGTGTTTTCTTTGTTATGTCACCAATAACAATATCTTCCTCTTAATGTTAACCGTCGTACTTATAATGTCATTAGATGTTTTCTTAGCTACACATTCGAATTCCTTAACAATGTACCATACTGACCTTGCAAAGCGCCGGGAACATGATCCAAGTTCACCGGGAGGTACGTTTATGAAGGATTTCTTAGCCCATGCATTACATTTTCTTGTGATTTAACTTGCTTGTTTTCCACCGTTGCTTGCCGGTTTTTTGGTTGAAAACCTCTTTATAAGGTTGTTCGCGACAACAACGGTTGTCGTGCTGGAGCTTGTAACGGTTGGGACATTGATATCGATTCTACACAAGGATTCAATTTTGAGCCACATTAGAATTTGCTTTTTTATTTAAAAATATTAATTATAATTCTTTGGTACTTTGCAGATACTGAGAATTTGAGTTTGCCGTACGAATCCAGCAACTCTTCTCCACCTAGCTATGAGTATGAGTCGGCTATGTCGACGCTCAGTTCTCCACGGAGTACGCCAATGGGTCTGTCGACTCGGCAGACTACGTCGAGGGGTCAGTCGACAACAACTCGAGGTAATGTTCTTGCTTACGCCTTTAATTTTTTTTTTTAAAATGCCACGTCGGTCATGACCCCTTTTTAGGAACTAATTGTCGTTATTCCCTTGATACTTCTTCCTTAACTAGTCCAGGTTTTATCTTTTTTTAGCTCCCACGTCATATTTTGTTTTAATTTTCCTCTCATATGCTGAAACTCAATGTAGTAAGTCAATATATAAAGCTTAAATTTGTAAGATGATATAATCCTTTAAAAAGAATGGTGAATCAGAGCATGGTTCCAAAAGAAACCCTAATAAAAGAACAGTCATATTTAGCTAGTGCGTATTTAAAAAGCAAAAGGAATTATTTCAAAAGAAGAAAAAGAAAAGTCTTGTAATCTAGAAATTTCTTAGAAAAATAAAATATTACATTATATTATATTATATATTACTTTTTTTATGCCACTTTTTTTTTCTTTCTGGATAAATATGTGTCATATGAGTTGATAAAGTTCTTAAAAAATATACCCTACTACCAAAATAGCTAGTTTGTCTTTCTAAGGGAGTATTACTTGTAATGTTAGTAGGTGTTTTCTTGTAATGTAAGTATGTGTTTTCTTTGTCATGTCACCAATAACAATATCTTCCTCTTAATGTTACCCGTCGTACTTATAATGTCAGTAGGTGTTTTCTTTGCTACACATTCGAATTCTGTCACAATGAACCATACCGACCCCTTGCAAGGCGCCGGGAAATTGATCCAAGTTCATCGGGAGGTACGTCTATGAAGGATTTCTTAGCCCATGAATTACATTTTCTTGTGATTTAAGTAGCTTGTATTCCAACGCTGCTTGCTAGTGTTTCGGTTGAAAACCTTTTTATAAGGTTGTGCGCGACAACAACAGTTGTCGTGCTGGAGCTTGTAACGGATGGGACGTTAATAGAGATTCTACATAAGGATCCAATTTTGGGCCACATTAGAATTTTCTTTTTTATTTAAAAATATTAATTATATTTATTTGTAACTATGCAGCTGATACTGAGAATTTGAGTTCGTCGTACGAATCTGGCAACTCTTCTCCATTTAGCTATGAGTAAGAGTCAGCTATGTCGACGCTCAGCTCTGCACGGAGTACGCCAATGGGTCTGTCGACTCTGCAGACTACGTCGAGGGTTCAGTCAACACCAACTCGAGGTGATGTTCATGCTAACGCCGCTATTTTTTTTTTATATAAATGCCACGTTGGGTATGACCCTTTTTAGGTACTAATTGTCGTTATTCCCTTGATACTTCTTCCTTAACTATTCCAGGTCTTATCTTTATGTAGCTCCCACGTCATATTTTGTTTTAATTTTCCTCTCACATGCTAAAACTCAATGTAGTAAGTCAATATATAAAACTTAAATATGTAAGGTGATATAATCCTTTTACAATAATGGTGAATCAGAGCATGGTTTTCCAAGAAATCCTAATAAATAACAGTCATATTTAACTAGTGTGTAATTCAAAAGGAAAAAGTAGTATTTCAAAAGAAGAAAAAAAAGTGTTGTAATCTAGAAATTTCGTAGAAAAATAAAATATTACATTATATTATATATTACTTTTTTTTATACCACTTTTTTTTTTTTTTTGCTTTGTGGTTAAATATGTGTCATATGAGTTAATAAAGTTCTTTAAAAATATAGCATACTACCAAAATAGCTAGTTTGTATTTCTACGGGATATTACTTGTAATGTCAGTAGGTGTTTTCTTTGTCATGTCACAAATAAAAATATCTTCCTTTTAATGTTAACCGCCGTGCTTATAATGTCAGTAGGTGTTTTCTTTGCTACACATTCGAATTCCTTCACAATGTCCCAAACTGACCTTGCAAAACGCTGGGAACTCGATCCAAGTTCACCGGGAGGTACGTTTATGAAGGATTTCTTAGCCCATGCATTACATTTTCTTGTGATTTAACTAGCTTGTCTTCCACCGTTGCTTGCCGGTGTTTTGGTTTAAAACCTCTTTATAAGGTTGTGCGCGACAACAACGGTTGTCGTGCTGGAGCTTGTAATGGCTGGGACGTTGATAGAGATTCTACATAAGGATCCAAATTTGGGCCACATTAGAATTTGTTTTTTTATTTAAAAATATTAATTATAATTATTTGTAACTATGCAGATACTGAGAATTTGAGTTCGCCGTACAAATCCGGCAACTCTTCTCCACTTAGCTATGAGTATGAGTCGGCTATGTCGACACTCAGCTCTCTATGGAGTACGCCAATGGGCCTGTCGACTTGGCAGACTACGTCGAGGGGCAGTCGACACCAACTCGAGGTGATGTTCATGCTTACGCTGCTAGTTTTTTTTTTTTTTCTTTTTTTGATAAATGCCACGTTGGGCATGACCCTTTTTTAGGGATTAATTGTCGCTATTCCCTTGATATTTCTTCCTCTCATATGCTGAAACTCAATGTAGTAAGTCAATATATATAACTTAAATTTGTAAGGTGATATAGACCTTTTACAATAATGGTGAATCATAGCATGGTTCTCCAAGAAACCCTAATAAAAAATAGTCATATTTAGCTAGTGTTTATTTCAGAAGGAAAAAGTATTATTTCAAAAGAAGAAAAAAAAAACTAGCAAAAAAAAAAGTCTTGTAATCTAGAAATTTCTTAGAAAAGCAAAATATTACATTATATTATATATTAATTTTTTTATACCACCTTTTTTTTGCTTTCTAGATAAATATGTGTCATATGAGTTGATAAAGTTCTTAAAAAATATACAGTACTACCAAAATAGCTACTTTGTATTTTTACGAGAAAAATATTACTTGTAATGTGGGTAGGTGTTTTCTTGTAATGTGAGTATGTGTTTTCTTTGTCATGTCACCAATAACAATATCTTCCCCTTAATCTTAACCGTCGTACTTATAATGCCAGTAGGTGTTTTCGTTGCTACACATTCGAATTCCTTCACGATGTACCATACTGACCATGCAAAGCGCCGAGAACTTGATCCAAGTTCACCGGGAGGTACGTTTATGACGGATTTCTTAGCCCATGCATTACATTTTCTTGTTATTTAACTAGCTTGTCTTCCACCGTTGCTTGCAGGTGCTTTGGTTGAAAACCTCTTTATAAGGTTGGGCGCGGCAACAATGGTTGTCGTGCTGGAGCTTGTAACGGCTGGGACGTTAATAGAGATTCTACATAAGGATCCAATTTTGTGCCACATTAGAATTTTTTTTTTTTTTTTTTTTTAAAAATATTAATTATAATTATTTGTAACTATGCAGCTGATACTGAGAATTTGAGTTCGTCGTACGAATCCGGCAACTTTTCTCCACTTAGCTATGAGTTTGAGTCGGCTATGTCGACGCTCAGCTCTCCATGGAGTACGCCAATGGGTCTGACGACTCCGCAAACTACGTCGAGGGGTCAGTCGACAGCAACTCAAGGTGATGTTCATGCTTACGCCGCTAATTTTTTATTTTTTTTAAATGCCACGTTGGGCATGACCCTTTTTCAAGTACTAATAGCCGTTATTCCGTTGATACTTCTTCTTTAACTATTCAAGGTTTTATCTTTATGTAGCTCCCATTTCATATTTTGTTTTAATTTTCCTCTCATATGCTGAAACTCAATGTATTAAGTCAATATATAAAACTTAAATTTGTAAGGTAATATAATCATTTTACAATAAGGGTGAATCAGAGCATGGTTCTCCAAGAAACCCTAATTCAAAACAGTAATATTTAGCTAGTGTGTGTTTCAAAAGAGAAAAGTATTATTTCAAAAGAAGAAGAAAAAAAAAGTCTTGTAATCCAGGAATTTCTTAGAAAAATAAAATATTACATTCTATTATATATTAATTTTTTTTATACCACCTTTTTTTTTTTTGCTTTCTGGATAAATATGTGTTATATGAGTTAAAGAAAGTTCTTAAAAATATAGCCTACTACCATAATAGCTACTTTATATTTTTACGAGAAAAATATTACTTGTAATGTTAGTAGGTGATTTTTTGTAACGTCAGTAGGTATTTTCTATGTCATGTCACCAATAACAATATCTTCCTCTTAATGTAAATCGTCGTACTTATAATGTTAGTAGGTGTTTTCTTTGCTACACATTTGAATTCCTTCACAATGTACCATATCGACCTTGCAAGGAGCCGAGAACTTGATCCAAGTTCACCCGGAGGTACGATTATGAAGGATTTCTTAGCCCATGCATTACATTTTCTTGTGATTTAACTAGCTTGTCTTCCACCGTTGCTTGCAGGTGCTTTGGTTGAAAACCTCTTTATAAGGTTGTGCGCGACAACAACGGTTGTCGTGCTGGAGCTTGTATCAGTTGGGATGTTAATAGAGATTCTACATAAGGATCCAATTTTTAGGCCACATTAGAAATTGATTTTTTTTTAAAAAATATTAATTATATTTATTTGTAACTATGTAGCTGATACAGAGAATTTGAGTTCGTCGTACAAATCCGGCAAATCTTCTCCACTTAGCTATGAGTTTGAGTCGGCTATGTCGATGCTCAGCTCTCCACGGAGTACGCCAATAGGTCTGACGACTCCGCAAACTACGTCGAGGGGTCAGTCGACACCAACTCGAGGTAAAGTTCATGCTTACGCCGCTAATTGTTTTTTCTTTCTTTTTTTAAATGCCACGTTGTGTATGACCCTTTTTTATGTACTAATTGCTGTTATTCCCTTAATACTTCTTCCTTAACTATACCAGGTTTTATCTTTATTTAGCTCCCACTCATATTTTGTTTTAATTTTCCTCTCATATGCTGAAACTCAATGTAGTAAGTCAATGTATAAAACTTAAATTTGTAAGTTGATAAAATCATTTTACAATAATGGTGAATCAGAGCATGGTTCTCCAAGAAACCCTAATAAAAAACACTCACATATAGCTAGTTTGTATTTCAAAAGGAAAAAGTAATATTTCAAATGAAGAAAAAAAAAAGTGTTGTAATCCAGAAATTTCTTAGAAAAATAAAATATTACATTGTATTATATATTACTTTTTTTTATACCACCTTTTTTTTTGCTTTCTGGATAAATCTATGTCTATGAGTTAATAAAGTTCTTAAAAAATATATTTAAAAAAAAAAGTTCTTAAAAAATATAGCCTACTACCAAATTAGCTAGTTTGTATTTCTACGAGAAAAATATTACTTGTAATGTCAGTAGGTGTTTTGTTGGAATGTCAGTAGGTGTTTTCTTTGTCATGTCACCAATTACAACAGCTTCCCCTTAATCTTTATTGTCGTACTTATAATGTCAGTAGGTGTTTTCTTTGCTACACATTAGAATTCCTTCACAATGTACCATACTGAGCTTGCAAAGCGCCGAGAACTTGATCCAAGTTCACCGGCCGGGAGGTACATTTATGAAGGATTTCTTAGCCCATGCCTTACATTTTCTTGTGATTTAACTAGCTTGTCTTCCACCGTTGCTTGCAGGTGCTTTGGTTGAAAACCTCTTTATAAGGTTGTGCGCCACAACAACGGTTGTCGTGCTGGAGCTTGTAACGGCTGGGATGTTAATAGACATTCTACACAAGGATCCAATTTTGGGCCACATTAGAATTTGCTTTTTTATTTAAAAATATTAATTATAATTATTTGTAACTATGCAGCTGATATTGAGAATTTGAGTTCGTCGTACGAATCCGGCAACTCTTCTCCACTTAGCTATGAGTTTGAGTCGGCTATCTCGACGCTCAGCTCTCCACGGAGTACGCCAATGGGTCTGACGACTCCGCAAAATACGTCGAGGGGTCAGTCGACACCAACTCGAGGTGATGTTCATGCTTACGCCGCTATTTTTTTTCTTTTCTAAATGCCACGTTGGGCATGACCCTTTTTTAGGTACTAATTGCCGTTATTCCCTTGATACTTCTTCCTTAACTATTCCAGGTTTTATCTTTATGTAGCTCTCATGTCATATTTTTTTTTTTTTAATTTTCCTCTCACATGCTAAAACTCAATGTATTAAGTCAATATCTAAAACTTAAATTTGTAAGGTGATATAATCCTTTTACAATAATGGTGAATCAGAGCATGGTTCTCTAAGAAACCCTAATACAAAACAGTCATATTTAGCTAGTGTGTATTTCAAAAGGAAAAAGTATTATTTCAAAAGAAGAAAAAAAAAAGTCTTGTAATCCAGAAATTTCTTAGAAAAATAAAATATTTCATTTTATTATATTATACTTTTTTTATACCACCTTTTTTTTATTTCTGGATAAATATGTGTCATATGAGTTAAGAAAGTTCTTAATTAATATATAGCCTACGATCAAAATAGCTAGTTTGTATTTCTACGGGAAAAATATTACTTGTAATGTCAGTAGGTGTTTTCTTGCAATGTCAGTAGGTGTTTTCTTTGTCATGTCACCAATAACAATAGCTTCCTCTTACTGATGACCGTCGTACTGATAATGTCAGTAGGTGTTTTCTTCGCTACACATTCGAATTCCTTCACAATGTACCATACTGACCTTGCAAAGTGCCGGGAACTTGATCCAAGTTCACCGGGAGGTACGTTTATGAAGGATTTCTTAGCCCAGGCATTACATTTTCTTGTGATTTAACTAGCTTGTCTTCCGCCATGACTTACCAGTTTTTTGGTTGAAAACCTCTTTATAAGGTTTTGCGCGACAACAACGGTTGTTGTGCTGGAGCTTGTAATGGTTGGGACGTTGATAGAGATTCTACATAAGGATCCAATTTCTGGCCACATTAGAATTCGCTTTTTTATTTAAAAATATTAATTATAATTATTTTTAAATATGCAGTTGATACTGAGAATTTGAGTTCGCCGTACGAATCTGACAACTCTTCTCCACTTAGCTATGAGTTTGAGTAGGCTATGTCGACGCTCAGTTCTCCACAGAGTACGCCAATAGGTCTGTCGACTCTGCAAACTACGTCGAGGGGTCAGTCGACTACAACTCGAGGTGATATTCATGCTTACGCCGCAATTTTTTTTTCTTTTTTATTTTTAAATGCCACGTTGGGCATGACCCCTTTTTAGGTACTAATTGTTGTTATTCCCTTGATACTTCTTCCTTAACTATTCCAGGTTTTATCTTTATGTAGCTCCCATATCATATTTTGTTTTAATTTTCAACTCATATGCTGAAACTCAATGTATTAAGTCAATATATAAAACTTAAATTTGTAACGTGATATAATCCTTTTATAATAATGGTGAATTAGAGCATGGTTTTCCCTAATAAAAACAGTGTTATTTCAAAAAGAAAAAGTATTATTTCAAAAGAAGAAGAAAAAAAGTCTTGTAATCTAGAAATTCCTTAGAAAAAAAAAAAAATTACATTATATTATATATTACTTTTTTTTTATACCACCTTTTTTTTTTTGCTTTCTGGATAAATATGTGTCATATGACTTAATAAAGTTCTTAAAAAATATAGCCTACTACCAAATTAGCTAGTTTGTATTTCTACGAGAAAAATATTACTTGTAATGTCAGTAGGTGTTTTCTTGTAATGCCAGTAGGTGTTTTCTTTGTCATGTCACCAATAACAATAGCTTCTCCTTAATCTTTATTGTCGTACTTATAATGGCAGTAGGTGTTTTCTTTGTCATGTCACCAATAACAATAGCTTCTCCTTAATCTTTATTGTCGTACTTATAATGGCAGTAGGTGTTTTCTTTGCTACACATTAGAATTCCTTCACAATGTAACATACTGACCTTGCAAAGCGCCGAGAACTTGATCCAAGTTCACCGGCCGGGAGGTACATTTATGAAGGATTTCTTAGCCCATGCCTTACATTTTCTTTTGATTTAACTAGCTTGTCTTCCATCATTGCTTGCAGGTGCTTTGGTTGAAAACCTATTTATAAGGTTGTGCGCGACAACAACGGTTGTCGTGCTAGAGCTTGTAACAGCTGGGACGTTAATAGAGATTCTACATAAGGATCCAATTTTGGGCCACATTAGAATTTGCTTTTTTTTTTTAAATTAATTATATTTATTTGTTACTATGCAGATACTGAGAACTTGAGTTATGCCTTACGAATCTGGCAACTCTTCTCCACTTAGCTATGAGTATGAGTCGGCTATGTTGACGCTCAGGTCTTTATGGAGTACGCCAATGGGTCTGTCGACTTGGCAGACTACGTCGAGGGGTCAGTCGACACCAACTCGAGGTGATGTTCATGCTTACCCCGCTATTTTTTTAAAATGCCACGTCGGGCATGGCCCTCTTTTAGGTACTAATTGCGATTATTCCATTGATACTTCTTCCTTAACTATACCAGGTTTTATCTTTATTTAGCTCCTACTTATATTTTGTTTTAATTTTCCTCTCATATGCTGAAACTCAATGTAGTAAGTCAATATATAGAACTTAAATTTGTAAGGTGATATAATCCTTTTAAAATAATGGTGAATTAGAGCATGGTTCTCCAAGAAACTCTAATAAAAAAAAGTCATATTTAGCTAGTGTGTATTTCAAAAGGAAAAAGTATTATTTGAAAAGAAGAAAAATAAAAGGTTTGTAATCAAGAAATTTCTTAGAAAAATAAATGTATAATGTGAAATGCTCATTTATTTTCACACTATATTAGTCAATAATATTTATGCTCCAAATTTCCTATAAATACCCCCTAAGTGGATGAATAAAATTCATCTCTCACATTGCTACACTTACATTTATCTCACTCTTATCTTACTCTAAATTATCTTATCTTTTGCATAAAACACACCTCTCACCAAATTTCTTACCACTTAAAATCAAGGTGCAAAGTTAGTGATTTAATAACACGTTATCAGCACGTTCACTCTACGGTAAGTTCATAACACGGTATATTAAACTGTGGATTGAAAAATTTATAATTATTATTCTCGCTGTATAACATCATATTACTATATACAGGAGGCTCTGCCACCTTATATTAATGTGATGGGATCTATGATAATTAATTATTTTTATGAATAATATTGTCTTACCATACACAGGAGGCTGTGCCACCTTATGGTAATATGATTTACAATATTTAACTTTCTTATTTATAACATCATATTATTATACAATGGAAGGCTATGCCACCTTATAATAAAATGATGTGATTTACATCTTGCAATTTTTTTTTTGCAAGTAATATAAAATTACTATATACAGGAGGCTCTGCCACCTTATAGTAAAATGATATTAATTGAGATTAGTTTTAACTACTTCATTTTCAATATTCTTATGATTAATATTATATATGTATAATGTTTGATTATTTTTTACATCTCATTTTATGACATTACATCACTAACCTAATTATAGCATTTAATTATAGTGTGTTGTATTTCCAACGGCTATAAACGGCTAGTTTTTACACTATAAATACAAGTTTATCAAACCATACAAAATTCACATCTCTCACTCTACCTCATATTTTCTCTCCAAGTTTTAGCCGATAAAATGACTAGACTAATGTTAGTTTTTGTAGCCACAATGATCCTTGTATTTAATGTTAGTATTTTTATTTTTCATATTACACCGGAGGAATTTTATTTTTCCTTAAAGATGGTTGTATTCATGTATCTTGCTTTATTATTTAAATCTTTGTAGACTTTTATATTTTGAATTAAATCTAATGAATTATTTTATTTTCATGTTAGTTACCACTATGTCAAATCTTGTGAAGCTTGAATTCAGCCCTCTTGATATCACTGGCAATAATTACATGCCTTGGACAGTAGATATTGAGATACACTTGGAGTCAATGAATCTTCTTGAGACACTCAAGGAGGTAAATGAATCGTCAAGGATGGACAAGGCAAGATCTTTAATCTCACTTCGCTGGCACCTTGACGAAAGCCTAAAAAATGAATATCTCACTGTGAAAGATCCAAGTGAGCTGTGGAAAAATATCAAAGAAAGATACGATCACCAAAGGGATGTAATGCTCCCCATTTTTCGCGATGAATGGACCGCTTTACGGTTCCAAGACTACAAGAAAGTCGGAGACTATAATTCTCCAATGTTCAGAATCGTAACCCACTTGAAATTTTGTGGGGTAACAGTAACTAACGCTGAAATGTTTGAAAATACTTTTTCTACTTTCCACGCATCAAATGTAACCCTGTAGTAACAATATCGTGTAAGGGGTTTTCAAAAGTATTCTGAATTAATTGCTTGTCTCCTCATCGGAGAAAAGAATAATGAGCTGCTAATGAATAATCATCAATCTCGCCCGACCGGCTCAAAAGCGCTTCCTGAAGCAAACGCTATCAACTGTGATGAGCCTGAGCCCAAGAACTATTTTCATGGTCGAGAGCGAGGCCGAGGTCGTGGGCGAGACCGAGGTCATGGTCGTAGTTACGGACGTGGACGAGGTTGTTATAATCCCTCTTATAAGTCCGCTAACTACTATCATAAAAAGCATCAACACGGGAGGAGCCACGATGACCCTTCTAAAAGGGGAAAAGAGATGGTCTCCCCAAAGGGCTTTGAAACCACTTGTTTCATATGTGGCACTAAAGGGCACTGTTCAAGAGTTTGCCGAGCCCCACCACACTTATGCAAACTCTACCAAGAGTCCATGAACGGGAAAAGGAAACAGAAAGAGCTCAACTTTATTGACCCGAACGAATCAACTCATGTCGAAGCATCCGACTTCAACGGTGATTTCATTGACACAGTTGGCGATTTTGCTGAACAAGTGACTGGTGGAAACTAATATGAATAATGTAACTCATTTTGGGAATGAAGCCCAATGGTCCGATGTTTGTCTGATTTATTTTTTATTTTTTATGTCATGAACTTCTAATTTTAAGGTGTATAATAGACTATGCTTGTGTTTAATTAATTATCTTTCTTATCAAAATTTGTGTTTGTTTTTAGTTAAAGTTTTTTCAAATGGACAAAGCTAATCGTGAAGCTGGAGAATTGTGTATACTCGAATGTGGAACGACACACGCAATATTGAAGGATAACAAGTTTTTCAAACATAAAATCAACACAAGCTAGTGTGGATACAATATCGGGTCCTTGGATACTCCTACTTTGTTGAAGCCTGCCATGGAAAGGAAAGCTTTTCAAATAGAAGTAGATATGATTTAAGGAGTTGGTAAAGCGAATTTTACATTACCAAATGGCACCATGTTTACCATAAACAATGCCTTATTCTCCCCAATATCTAAAAGATACCTGTTGAGTTTCAATGATATATATTCTCATGAATTTGATACTCAGTCTGCAACTGAGAATGCCATGAAATATATGTTTATTATAACGCATAAATTGGGGAAGAAATACGTACTTGAAAAACTACCAATGCTCCACACATGATTGCATTTTATGTATATAAATGCAATTGAATCAAATATGGTAGTTGCCAAACCTTCAGTATTTACCATATGACATGACCGCCTAGGTCATCCTGGTTCAACTATGATGCGGAGAATTATTGAAATACACATGGACATCCATTGAAGGACCAGAAGATCCCTCAAGGAAAAATATTCCTGTGTAAAACTTGTTCTCTTGGATAATTAATCATAAGACCTTCACCGGAAAAAAGTTGAAGCAGAATCACCTATGTTTCTTAAGCGTATTCAAGGTGGTGTATGGGGGCCAATTCACCCACCGTGTGGACCATTTCGATACTTCATGGTATTGATAGATGCCTTTAGCAAATGGTCACATGTGTGTCTATAATCAACTCGCAATATGGCATTTTCTAAATTACTCGCTCAAATAATCAAACTGCGAGCTCAATTTCCCGATCATACGATCAAGAAAATCGGACTTGATAATGCCGGTGAGTTCACATCCCAGGCATTCGATGATTATTGTATGTCAGTTGGGATTGATGTTGAGCATCATGTTGCTCATGTTCACACACAAAATGGTCTGGCTGAATCATTGATCAAGCGCCTCCAGCTTATCGCTAGACCATTGATAATGAGAACAATGATTCCTACTTCAGTATGGGGTCATGCAATATTATGCTGCGGCACTAATTCGTATCAGACCAAGTACATATCATAAATACTCCCCACTACAACTTGTATTCGGCCAAGAACCAAATATATCTCATCTAAGGATTTTTGGTTGTGTTGTTTATGTGCCTATTGCACCACCTCAAAGAACAAAGATGGGGCCACAAAGGAGTCCTGGTATTTATGTAGGCTTTGAGAGCCCATCTATTGTTAAATACCTTGAACTTCAAACTGGGAATATTTGCACAACTCGTTTTGTTGATTGCCACCTTGATGAAGAAAAATCCCTAGCATTAGGGTGAGAAAGAAAACAGCTGGAAAAAGAAATTACATGGTCTGTACTAACATTGTTGCATCTCGATCCTTACACCAAAGAATGTGAAGGAAAAGTCCAAAGAATTTTGCATTTGCAAGATATTGCAAACTAACTTCCTGATGCATTTACAGACACAAAGAGAGTGACTAAATCTCATATACCAGCTGAGAACGCTCCTGCCCAAATAGAGATTCCAATAGGGAAAATTGAAAACAAAGTCACTCATGAAATCACAACACGCCTGAAGTGTGGGAGACCACTCGGTTCCAAAGATAAAAATCCTCGTCAAAGAAAAGGAGCAGAGCATAATGACCCCAATACAGAGGAACGTATTCCTGAAGAAATACACGATGAGGAAAATCAAGAAATTTCGATTAATTATGTCAGTACAGGTATAATATGGAACCGAAATACGGACATCGATGATGCACTCTGTTACAGTTTGGCATGCGATGTTATGGACAAAAAAAAAATGGGGATCCTGAACCACGGTCTGTTATCGAATGTAAAAATAGACGCGATTGGACTGAATGAAAAAAAGGCAATTTATGTTGAATTAGAATCACTTAACAAACGCAATGTTTTTGGGCCTATAGTACTCACAC
Source organism: Parietaria judaica (assembly GCA_954871525.1). NCBI lineage: Eukaryota > Viridiplantae > Streptophyta > Magnoliopsida > Rosales > Urticaceae > Parietaria > Parietaria judaica. Next base: position 10,142,664 of record OX940865.1, on the reverse strand, counting down.
CTGAAGATGTGAGACCTGTTGGATACAAATGGGTATTTGTACGAAAGAGAAATGAGAAAAATGAGATTGTGAGATACAAGGCTCGACTTGTTGCACAAGGTTTTTCTCAAAGGCCCGGAATTGACTTTGAGGAAACATATTCTCCTCTCATGGATGGAATTACATTCAGATACTTGATCAGTCTAGCTGTTCATGAGAAACTAAATATGCACCTCATGGATGTTGTTACCGCTTATTTGTACGGATCACTTGATACTGATATTTACATGAGAATTCTTGAAGGATTCAAAATGCCTAAAGCATCAAGTTCAAAACCCAGATAAAGATATTCAATCAAATTGCAAAAGTCTCTATATGGGTTAAAGCAATCCGGACGCATGTGGTACAACCGACTAAGCAAATATTTATTACAAAAGGGATATGTCAACGACCCTCTTTGCCCTTGTGTTTTTATCAAGAAAACAACATCTGGTTGTGTGATTATCGTTGTCTATGTTGATTATTTAAATATCATTGGGACCAATGAAGAGATTCAGGAAGTAATCTCTTACTTAAAGAAAGAATTCGAGATGAAAGACCTTGGGAAAACGAAGTATTGTCTCGGTTTGCAAATTGAGCACTTGCAAAGAGGGATACTTGTGCATCAATAAAATTACACGAGAAGAATCTTAAAGAGATTCAATATGGATAAATCAAATCCATTGAGTACCCCAATGGTCGTGAGGTCCCTTGATGTACGAAAGGATCCGTATCGTCCCTATGAGAAATCCGAAGAGATTCTTGGTCCAGAAGTACCATATTTCAGTGCAATTGGAGCTCTTATGTACCTTGCTAATTGTACTCGACCGGATATAGCTTTTGTTGTTAATTTATTAGCAATATTCAGTTCTTCTCCTAATAAAAGACATTTGAATGGAATTAAACATGTGTTTCGTTATCTCCAAGGAACAATTGATTTGGGATTATTTTACCCTAACAATACGAAACCAGTTTTTATTGGCTATGCAGATGCAGGTTGCTTGTCATATCCACATAAAGGGAGATCCCAAACGGGATATGTGTTTACCTCCGGAGGGACTACAATTTCTTGGCGCTCCCAAAAACAGACACTCGTTGCGACATCATCAAACCATGCTGAGATCATCGCACTACACGAAGCAAGCCGTGAGTGCGTGTGGCTTAGATCCGTGACACGACATATCAGAACCACAAGTGGTGCTCTAACAAATGATGATCCCATCATACTTTATGAAGATAATGCTGCGTGTGTTGCTCAGATGAAAGAAGGATTTATCAAGAGCGACAGAACAAAGCATATTCCTCCGAAGTTTTTTTCGTTTACTCAAGAACTGGAAAAGAACAATGTCATTGGTATCCAGTATGTTCGTTCCAGCGAGAACTCGGCGGATCTCTTCACAAAGGCGCTCCGTACTTCAACTTTCAGAAAACATGTTCATGACATCAGGATGTGAAGACTACAAAATTTATCACCCATGTCAGCATGAGGGGGAGCTTTACGTGACTGCACTCTTTTTTCCTTACTATGGTTTTTATCCCACTGAGTTTTTCCTAGTAAGGTTTTTAATGAGGCAGCATGAACACGTAAATCTTGTAATGAGTATTCTAAGGAGGAGTGTTATGTATAATGTGAAATGCTCATTTATTTTCACACTATATTAGTCAATAATTGTATGCTCCAAATTTCCTATAAAACCCCCTAAGTGGATGAATAAAATTCACCTCTCACATTTCTACACTTACATTTATCTCACTCTTATCTTACTCTAAATTCTCTCAATCATCTTTTCCAATAAAACACATCACTCACAAAATTTCTTACCACTTAAAATCAAGGTACAAAGTTAGTGATTATATAACAAATATTACAATATATTATGTATCACTTTTTTTATACCACTTTTCTTTTGCTTTCTGGATAAATATGTGTCATATGAGTTAGTAAAGTTCTTAAAAAATGTAGCTTACTACCAAAATAGCTAATTTGGATTTCTACGGGAAAAATATTACTTGTAATGTCAGTAGGTGTTTTCTTGTAATGTCAGTAGGTAATGTCAGTAGGTGTTTTCTTTTTCATGTCACCAATAACAATGTCTTCCTCTCAATGTTAATCGTCGTACTTATAATGTCAGTAGGTGTTTTCTTTGCTACAAATTCGAATTCATTCACAATGTACCATACCGACCTTGCAATGCGCCGGGAACTTGATCCAACTTCACCGGGAGGTACGGTTATGAAGGATTTCTTAGCCCATGCATTACATTTTCTTGTGATTTAACTAGCTTGTCTTCCACCGTTGCTTGCCGGTGTTTTGGTTGAAAACCTCTTTATAAGGTTGTGCGCGAAAACAACGGTTGTCGTGCTGGAGCTTGTAACGGCTGGGACATTGATAGCGATTCTACATAAGGATCCAATTTTAGGCCACATTAGAATTTTCTTTTTTATTTAAAAATATTAAGTATAATTATTTGTTACTATGCAAATACTGAGAATTTGAGTTTGCCGTACGAATCCGGCAACTCTTCTCCACTTAGCTATGAGTATGAGTCGGCTATGTCGACGCTCAGCACTCCACGGAGTACGCCAATGGGTCTGTCGACTCGGTAGACTACGTTGAGGGGTCGGTCGACACCAACTCGAGGTGATGTTCATGCTTACGCTGCTAATTTTTTTATTTTTTGTTAAATGCCACGATGGGCATGACTTTTTTAGGTACTAATTGTAGTTATTCCCTTGATAATTCTTCCTTAACTATTCCAGGTTTTATCTTTATGTAGCTCCTACGTCATATTTTGTTTTAATTTTTCTCTCATATTGTGAAACTCAATGTAGTAAGTCTATATATAAAACTTAAATTTGTAAGGTTATATAATCATTTTACAATAATGATGAATCAGAGCATGGTTCTCCAAGAAACCTTAATAAAAAAACAGTCATATTTAGCTAGTGTGTATTTTAAAAGAAAAAAGTATTATTTCCAAAGAAGAAGAAAAAAGTCTTGAATTCTAGGATTTTCTTAGAAAAATAAAATATTACATTATATTATATATTACTTTTTTTATACCACATTTTTTTTTTGCTTTCTGGATAAATATGTGTCATATGAGTTAAGAAAGTTCTTAAAAAAATATAGCCTACTACCAAAATAGCTTGTTTGTATTTCTACAGGAAAAATATTTCTTGTAATTGTCAGTAGGTGTTTTCATGTAATGTCAGTAGGTATTTCTACAGGAAGCGCTTTTGAGCAAGTCAGGTGATATTGATGGTTCTTCATCAACAATTTATAATTCTTTTCAGCAATGAAGAGAGAAGCAAGTTCAGAACACTTTTGGAAACCCCGTACACGATATTGTTGTTGCATGGTTACTTTTGATGCGTGGAAATTAGAAAAAGTGTATTCCACCATATCAATGTTAGTTACCACAACCCCAGGAAATCTCAAGTGGATTACGATTCTGAACATTGCAATATGGTCGCTTACTTTCGTATAGTATTCGAACCGTAAAGCGGTCCATTCTTTGCAAAAAAATAGGAAGCATTACATCCCTTGTTGTGATCATTTATTTCTTTATTATTTCTCCACAACTCACTTGGATCTTTCACAGTGAAATATTCATTTTTGAGGCTTTCGTCAAGGTGTCGGTGAAAAAAAGATTAAAGATCTTGCTTTGTCCATTCTTGATGAGTCATTCTCCTCTTTGAATATCTCAAGAAGATTCACTTACTCCAAATGCATCTCAATATCTATTGTCCAAGGCATGTAATTATTCCATTGATCTCAAGTGGACTAAATTCAAGCTTCACAAGATTCGACATGGTGATAACTAACATGAAAATAAATAATTCATTAGATTTTATTCAAAATATATAAGTCTACAATGATTGTAAATAATAAAGAAAAATACATGAATACAGCTACTTTTGAGGCAACATAATTTTTTTCCGGTGTAATATCGAAGATGAAAATACTAACATTAAATGAAAGGATAATTAAGGCTACAAAACTAACATTAGTCTAGGCATTTTATTGGCTAAACTAGGAGAAATATATGTGGTAGAATAAGAAATGTGATGTTGTATAGTTTGATAAACTTGTATTTATAGGGTAAAAACCTAGTCATTTATAGCCGTTATGTTACCGTTTGATATATATATATATATATATATATATATATATATATACTAACACAATGTAATTAAATACTAATAATAGATTAATGATGTAATATCATAAAATGATATGTAAAAATAGACAAACATTACAAAGATATATTTAATCATAAAAATATTAAAAACGAAGTTAAGACTAGTTTCTATTAATACTAGTTTACTATAAGGTGGTACAGCCTCTTGTATATAGTAATTTGATATTACTTTCAGATAAATGTATATTAGATGTAGATCACATCATTTATATGGTGACAGAGCATGTATATAATAAAATGATGTTATACATATTGATATTAACTGAAGATAAATAATCGTTATATGTAAGTCATATCATTTTACTATAAGGTGGCAGACTTTTCTGTATATAATAAAATGATGTTATACATATTGATATTAATTGAAGATAAATAATTGTTAGAAGTAAATCACATCATTTTCCTGTAAGGTGGCAAAGCTTCCTGTATATAATAAAATGATGTTATACATGTTGACCTTACAAAGCTTCCTGTATATAATAAAATGATGTTATACATGTTGATTTTGACTAAAGATAAAGAACTCTTAGATGTAAATCATATCATTTTACTATAAGGCGGAACCTCTTGTACATAATAAAAAGATGTTATACATAAGAAAGTAAATTAATGTAAATCACATCACATTTCCATGAGGTGTCAGAACTCAGAACCTCTTGTGTATAGTAATATGATGTTATATATAAAAAAAATTAATTATCGTAAATCACATCACATTACTATAAAAATTTCAACCCACAGTTTACCGCAAAGTGATCGCGTGTTGATAACGTGTTGTAAACTCACTACTTTTGTACCTATTATTGTTGAGTGTTGTAATATATAATGGGGGTTGGTGGATGAATGAGTGATGTGATATGCATGGAGAGGAAAAATAGTAAGGTAAGTAGTTGAATAGATAAGTAAGAGAATGGAGATAGAGAGTTGGTGAGAGTAAAATTGAGAGTTGAAGTGTGAAGTGAAAATTGTTGATTCATTCATCCTCCAAAGATGATATTTATAAGAAATTCTAGGGGTAGCTATGTAATTACACATTGTAATTAAGTATACAGTAAAATAATTAATACAAATCTATATCTATATAAAAGGAGAATCTAAGTAGATTACATGGCTTCATGAGATTCAAAAGATTGTTCAATCCTATTTTTTGAGGTTTTACAATTTTTTTATTTAAAAAATTACAAATTTGTTAGTGGGCGTTAAATGCAATTCATTAGTGAGAGGTATAATGTTGCATAAATTTATTGCATTTCTTCATGCCTAACGTGGCCCAATATCAGAAAGAATAAACTCTTCATGGTGAGCTATTATGACTAGGCCTTTTACGTTTCATGATAATGATGATTTCAATGTTTTAATAATGCAAAGATCACAAAAAATGAGTGCCGAGAGAGTTCTAAAAAATGAATGCAAAGAAAACTGAAACCGAAAGAATAAGAAAAGTTTGTCTCATAAAAGCTATACTCTTAATATATATATAGAACGATAGAGAACTACGTATGGAGCTGTAGCTATTCATTTCAAAGCGATCATCTCCTGCCAATAAGTTCGGTGACCACAACCTTCACCACTGACGGCTGAACAGCCAAGACCATATGGCAACGACCTCAACCTTCTGCAGTTCTGGGACCATGTGCGGATCTCTCTAATTTTCTTCGGTTTTCTTTTTTACTCCGTTTTACCGCGATAGCCTTTTGTGTTGCAGCCTCCTGGTTTGGATTGAATGAGGATTTTTCATTCACAATATAGATATAATACTGCTTTGAAGACAAGTTTGAAGAAATAGGAAACATGCGTTTTGCTTACCCTTCCGATCTTAGTCTGTGGTACAACACTGCAACGACATCTTTTTTTGTTTTTTTAGTCTATTTATCATTCTAAATTTTAGTATATGTTGTATTTTATATTTCTGAAAAGGAACTGATTTTTTGTTTTTCTAGCTTTCAATAATATTTACATACTTTACTTTAAGATTTCATTAAGGCGACAAACAAATTCATATATTTTTATTTTGACTTTCTTATCACATCTTTGTAACATTTTTCTATGTATGTTTGTGACAGAGTATGGTCGATTGGTGGTTGTTATAGAGAAAAGCTAGAGAAGAAATATAATTATAATAAAAATAAGGTAGGAGATGCTTAAGGGGTTGAAGTAAAAGGAATTTCCATCACACCTAAGGTAGGAGGTGCATAATGTGTCTTAAATTGGACTTGCCCTTCTCATCTTTTATTTATTTCTCAGTATATTATTTTGCATTATAAGTTGGGACGATACTTACGGTCTTTCTAACATCAAAGTTCTACAAAATTATGTACACTGTCTTTTAGCTACATGCCTACAACACGATTAAATTAATTTATTTATTTATATATTATTTTTTGTCAAATTTATTAGTGATAGCATATTCTTAGTTGGTGTACAGTGTTAATTCTACCAACTCATCTCTCTCCAAGTATGACCCACTATTTTATCATCTATTTTTTTATTACTTCATCCTGTTTACTTATTGAACGTTTTTTTTTACATAGTTAAACATAAAATATAATGCAACACCTTAACAAAACATAAGTTCAAATTTAGAGATGTTGATGTCTAATTTATCTTATATATTTTATTGTTTTAATTTATTTTATTCAACTTATAAAAACTTAAAAATAGCATGAGTTGGTTTTTTCTACTAGATAGTTGTTGTAACACTCATGAATTGTAATCTATATATAGAAAATAACAGTTTTTCAAGTATGAGCTGGTAACATAGAATCAAAGGAATTATCTATTCATATTTTATGAGGGCTATATATTTTTATTTTTATTTTAATTCAAGCCTCAATAACGTATCATGTAACTTCTATTGATATAATTTCTCTTGATAACATTAATGTCAATGTATTGCATTTATAGTGAGAATTTTTTTATGACCATCGATATATCAAAACGTACGAAGTGGAGATTTCTTATTTTTCTATATATATTTATATTTTTTTAATCACAATATGACTCATTTGATGTGTTCTTCAATATGTGGAAGTGGAAGAGGTATAAACATATTTACCGAGTGACTTTTCATGTGAGAGATGTAAATGTAGTAACGTCATTTATAATTTATTGTATTTACGCTTCATGATAATTAAAATCTTTTTCATCATTCTATCTCTTCCCTATAATTCTCTCTTCGAAAGGCTTGAGCAAGCTAATTAGTTGCACAAAGTCCTCTATGGAGATCAGTTTCGTTGACACTCATTCATCGCACGTCGCTCGCTTTTTGCACGATGCAATCTCCTCCGCCAACTCCGGTCACGCCTCCGATCATTAACATGATTATATATTTTAAACACCAAATGAGAATTGCTAAATAATTTAAGATTTTTCCTTAGAAACCAACCACTGCGCTTAATTTGTTAGAGAGGAAATATGATAAGATTTGAAAGGATAAAAAATAAATAATTTTTAATTTTCTACTTCCAATTACATTAATACTAATTTGTATCTGCAAATATAAAATTACTGTAAAACGTTATTTAAGCACATATATTTTATACATTTTTTTTCATTTGAAATTATCACATAAAACTCATGAATATTTATATAGGTAATAACATGCATACGTACATTTTCCATTTTCTTGACAGACTTTGTCGATCAACTTTGGACGTTATCATTGGCGGACGTAAGTTACGGTGTGGGGTGGTTGAAACCACCCCCAAAGTTTTGAAAATTGCACTAAAAGGACTAAAATACTATAAACTTATTTACATAAACCACCCCCAAAAAATTAAATTTAATGGAAAAGAAAAATTAAACCCCCCCGGTCTCCGAATCCTGGTTCCGCCACTGGACGTTATCATACTTATTTATTTATATATATATATATATATGGCCAGCCCAAAAAATTTGGGGGCATTGGGCGAAAAGTTAAAACGAGGTTTTTTTCAATTTCTTAATAATATAATATTTGATAAAACATAATATGTTTAAATATAAATATTAATCGTTCTTTCATGAAACATATTTTTTTTCCTATCTACTAAGATGTTCTTATTCTTGATTTTTCAAGTTGCATCACTTACAACATTAATCAGGAGACTTCTTTCAGCTTATAAGTTTTCTTCTAATTCATTTTTTAAGGGTTAATTACGGCAAAAATACCTAACCTTTGGTCAAATTCTCTGATGTGTATACAACCTCCGTAAATGGCGGTAAAAATACCCAAACTTAGAATTTGGGAGTTGACAGAGAATATCTATCTATGTGGCAATCACTCTTTGCCACGTGGCATGCCACACGGCACTTGGCTTCAACGTGGAATGCCACGCAATTATTATTTTATTAAATAATTTTTTTTTAAATATATATTTTTTTTAACAGAATTATTTTTTTATTTTTTATTTTAATTTTTTTTCAATAATGAAAAATAATGAATATTTAGAACTAAATATTCATTGATGGTTATAATTTTATTTTTAAAAAAGTTGGTAGAACAAAGTAATTTTCACCGCTCACGGTTCACTTGAACTCTGTTTCCGGTCCGCTTCACGCGTCGAATAAAACTGTTTAAGATTTTTAATAATAATAACTAATAAACACATACATAATGGTTAAAAAGTCAAGACATAATTAAATACACATCGCTTATTCAAAAACAAAAAATAGTAGTCATATTTATATTCAATGAAAAATTATTTTTATTTGTTTGCATGATATTTTTTTGTGTTTGCATTTTAGAATAATAATAATGGTTTAATATGTTTTTTCATTTATATATTATAATTTAAAAAAATGTCGTTAAATAATCATATGATTATTACTAAACATATTAAGCGATTTCGTTTCACCTGTGAACCAAATTGGAGGCAGAGCTTGACTGAACCGTGAACGGGGATTTTTTCTTTATTTATTTCGTTTGATCCACTTTTCTAAAATGAATAATTATATTTAAATATTAATTATTGGTTTTTATGGAAAAATATTTTTATTTTTTAAAAAAATTAAAAAGTTTTTTTTAATAATTTTTTAAAATAATTAAAAAATATTTTTAAAAAAATTATCTAATAAAATAATAATTACGTGGCATGCCACGTGGCAAAGGCTGAATGCCACATAGATATATATAGGGCCAGCCCAAAAAATTGGGGGCCTTGGGCGAAAAGTTAAAACGAGGTCTTTTTCAATTTCTTAATAATAATATATTTGATAAAACATAATATGTTTAAATATAAATATTAATCGTTCTTTTATGAAACATATTTTTTTTTTCCTTTCTACTAAGATGTTCTTATTCTTGATTTTTGAAGTTGCATGACTTACAACATTAATCAGGAGACCTCTTTCAGCTTATAGGTTTTCTTCTAATTCATTTTCTTTAATGATAAAGTTATATAATATATAGGGCCTTTAAATATTGAGGGTTTTGGGCGGTCGCCCAACTCGCCCACCCATCGAGCCGACCCTATATATATATACATGCATTATGCAGTATAACATCACTAATTGTATATGATAAGAGTAGAATTCATTTAAAAATGGACGTTATGATTTTCTATACATATAATAATAAAAAACCAATCTATAAAAAATATTGATCTTATACGCTTTGATCTTATATATGCACCAATATTAAAGTGAATAAAACTCTTAATAATTATTTCTAATAAAATATTATAGCACAAAAAAAATTGTGATCACCATATAGCACTCGAATAATTATTGTCATTAATTCTTAAAGCACTCCGTTTTTACTCCAAGATGAAAAGTTACAATCATTCATATTAATTCTTAAACTTATTTAATCAATTTTGAACAAACTCTTCAATTCTTCGCTTTACTTTGTAATTATTATTTTAGTTATGTAGTTATTTTTAGCAAGTATTCAATATATATATATATATATATATATATACTCATATTCAATTTGGCAATATAATTACTTGAATAAACTTACATTTACTCATATTAGAGGTGTCAAGTGGGCGGGGTCGGCCCAGGCCCACCCGCCTCGACTCGTAAAAAAAGCGGGTTCACCCCGCCCCGCCCCGGTTTTTTGTGGGCCGGGCTAGACTCGCCCCTATCAAAAGGGTCAGGCTGGGTTATGCTTTTCTAGGCCCGCCCCAAACCCGCCCCGCCCCGAAGCCCACATAAGCCCGCCCCGTGGCCAACTCGCCCCGCCCCGTTTAAAAAAGCCCACATAAACCATATTTTTACTGTTAATTTTTTTGGTATTGGTCGCTTTCAAATGTTATTGTCGTTTTTTGGTGCCCTAATAAATCAAGTAATCCACCATATCGTCAACTTTTATCCTTTTTTCTTTTACAACATTGACAATGTTTACTAATAATTCAGTCGTTTTGTATAAAACATAATTTCTTAATTCACTAGTTTCACCTTTACAATTTATAATTACTGGCCACGTTCATAAATCATTATTCTAATTTTATACTCAATAATTAATTTCAAAATCACTCATTATCATTTTATTTTATTCAATTAGCACTATCATATTCACTATTTAGCATCTAAACCTTGAAATTCACGAATCAATTCAACGTTCATTAATTTTAAATTATCAAGTTATAATTCGCTAATCAATTTCATAACTTACTAATCAATTTCATTATTCACGAGGTATAGACCTTCGGTTTGACGATTCACTAATCTATTTCGTATTAACATATTCATTTAGATTTTATAATTGATTAGTTTCAAGTTTCAACTTTAGAATTTATAATTATTAGTCACGTTCATTATTCACTATTCTAATTTTATTATTCACTAATTAATTTCAAAATCACGTATTCTCATTTTATTGTTCACTTTCACTTTCATGTTCACTATTCAATCTTTACATCTTGAAATTCATGAATCAATTCAACATTCATTCATGCTATACTTTCAAGTTATAATTTGTTATTCATTCATTCATGTATTTACTCTCCGTAAAAATCCAACCCGTTTTGGTTTATGAAAAGCCCACCAAATTCGACCCGTAAAAGCCCACTAAACTCGACTCGTAAAAGCCCACTAAATCGACTCGTAAAAAGCCCGCCCCGCCTTGCCCCGCGACATTGTGGGTTTGGGTTCATGGGCCGGGGTGGGCCTTGATGCCTTTTCCAAAACCCGCCCCGCCCCGCCCCGCACATTGAACGGGGCGGGTCGAGCCCGCCCCGTTTAACATGCGGGTTTAACGGGTTGTGGGCCGGGTTGGCCCACCCCGGCCCACTTGACACCTCTAACTCATATTAAACGTAATTAACTTATATCATATTTTTATTTAAATTAAAACGATATATTTTCTCGGCACCACGCGTAGTTAACTTAATGTGTTAATGAGCATTTCATTATACATAATAGACCATAAGTATTTTCGTTGCAAATAATTATATTTTTTAAAGATATGAATTTTTATTTTTTGTTTTTGCTCCCAATTGGATACAATGGTTTCTCAATCTCGTTTCTCTTTCTTTTATATATCCTCTTCATAATTTCTGTTACTAACCTTCTATTAATTCGTAAAATTAAAGCAGGAAGAAAGATTATAGTTTTGGGGTTTTTAATGAATATATGTATAAATATATTAATAAGAATAACTTAAATATATTCAATATATACAGTACTTAATAATACTTTATTATTCAGATATACATTTGCAAATTGCAATACTGTATCTAATTGATATATATATATCCTCAATCTTCTATCTTTTTTTTTAGCAATAATCTTACACCTAAAGGTCCGTATTGAAGTTCAATCATGAAAATTATGTATACAATCACAATCGAATTTCGAAATATTAATTATCCAATTCTTTTATTCATTTAGACATACGCATGTCTTTAACTAGTTTAACAAACGTTAACTTGATTCGGTGACCGGGAATATTTCAGCACACTTGCACAAAATCGGGATGCTTATACCGCAAATATCCCTTTTTCTTTTGGACACACAAATTAAATAAATTAAAGCAAACCCATCATGCAATTGGCGTCTTGATGTAACCCACATGCGTAGAGTTGGCCACTTTGGTCAAAGTCTTGAGCTCATTAGCCACCCAACACTTTGAGCTCTCCGTGTGGTAAAAGTACCCCAAACACTTGCACTCCGAACTGCATTTCTTGCCGCATTCGCTCTCCCTCAAGCTCTCTCCTTCCGTGTACTGGCTCAGGAAGTGATTGACGCCGACAATTTTGAAGTAGCGGAAGTCGCGTGACCGGCAAGAAGTCAACCTTTTTGCCCCGCACTCGTGGCTCCAACCTAGCAGCCCTCTCCCCGTCGGACACGCCACACACTGGCTGTCCTCGCACACGCCCAGAGCCCCGCACTTCTCAGGCAACTGGCACTCCGTCTCGGCCCTCGGAGCCTGCCGGTCGAAGAACGAGGACGTCACAGTGAAGGCCCTGTTCAAAATATGAACGTGAATTAATAATTGACAAATTCGACACTCTTTTTTTGTGTCTAGTATGTTATGATTTGATAATTAAATAGTAGGGTTCTGATTATTCTAAAAGTACTTTTAGCTATTCTACAAGTATACGATCGATTCTTAATATTATCTCGAATGGAGAACCCGTATCATTTTTCGGAATTTGAAATTTCGATTAAAATCATTTTTTATTTCGAAAAGTGGAAAATTGAATTCTAGTTTTTGATGTAAAATCATTTTGCACAGTTAAGAAAGAATAAAAAATAGATTATGAATCATCATTTTTTTTATTCTATATATACAGTAAATTTTTTAGAAATTAATATGGTTAAATCAGAGTACTTAATTCTTTATATTATTAGAATTATTAACTTATCGACTTGTAAGTTAATAATATTAATTAGAATCGTAATTATATAAAAGAATTATTTAATCAAGATTATTAATCTAACAAAAATTTACTATGATTGAGAGAGTTAATCATTTTGCAATAAATTTCTATGAAATTCGTTCTCGTCAAATAATTTTTGAACGGATACCTTCTCAAAACTCCTTCGTTGTACGTGAAGATCTTAATGTTGCCGTCGATGCCCAGCCTCATAAACGACAACGAGCTGTTGTAGAAAGTCCTCGCCGTGATGTACGGACCGAACGTGAAGAAGTAGGCTCCGGCCTCCTCATCGCGGCTGAACTCGAAGGTGACGACGTTGGCCATGTCGGAGAAGTCGGCCGAGGCGTAGTAGAGCATGGGCGTGGGGGTGTTGTTGGTGGTGTAGTAGAGCGACATTGAGCCCTTTGTCTCAACAACCAAAGAGTATGGACCGTCCTTGTTCTCCTTCGCCGACAGGCGGCTCACGAGGCGGTTCACGCCACCGCGGATGCGGAGTGACTGACCGGCAAGGAGCGTGTCGGTCGGGTAGTCAAAGCTCTGCCAGACGGCTCCTCCTCGCGAATCGACAAGCACCATATTACCGTCATGACGGAACCTGACATATGTACATAATAGAATACTTAATAAAGTTTTAAATTTCTATTGTTGTGATTTTTGTGTCGTTAGAACGTAAAAGATTGGACAGATGGTACTCAAAATTCAAAATCTTAGAAAATTAGAATCTCAAAAAATTAATAAAGTTAGAAAAATAAAGTATAATATGGAGTTTGGTAGACAATTTTTTTTTCTTGGCTTGTTTTCATTTTTTAAAAATAATTCTTAAAGAAGTTATTGTGTAATTTTTCTTCTTTAAAATTCAAGTTTTTTCGCTATATTTTGTAACAGAGATTTCATATCTAGATTTCATTAAGTTGTTCGTTGAATTCGTATGTTTTATTTCCTATTTATCTCATCACTTCGTAAAATAATTTGATCTCCAGTCCAAATAGATTTTGATATGTAATATTTTAAATAATATTGAGTTTTCTTATTATTTCTTTTTTCTATTTTGTCGTTATAACTTATAATACTTGATAGTCGCTACTCAATAACAATTCAATTAACGAAGGTGAGATATTAAACAGCAAAGCACTAACTTGTTTTTTTTTTTTTTTAAATTAAACTTATTAATATTATAGAATGTCAATGTTACCCAGCAAAAAAAAATGACACTTATCATTACACTTGGGTTGAGTATTGTTATTTTTGCCGTGATTCCATATATATATATAATTTTCCAATATAAAAAAGAGTAAAGGAAAACAAAAGCCAAGTCATATAGAATACCTGAACCCGACAACGCCTTTTCCGGTTGTGTTGGACTGAAAGACTACCCGTCCGTCACCGTCAGCAAGGATGAGGTTTCCGTCTCGGCCAAGCGAGAAGGTTGCGTTTTCCCCGACGGGGCGTCCGCGGTTGGCCTCCCACACCCAAGGGAGCGTGGTCTGGCGGTGCGAGGTGCTGCCCATGCGCACGGCAAGCGTGAAGGTGCCCGGGGTGGTGTTGTAGAAACAGACGGAGAAGGGGCCGGCTGATAACAGCTTGTCGTCGTGGGAGATACGGTATGTGGCGTCGTACTCGGGCTCGGTGAAGGTCTCGGTGGGGTCGTTGAAGAAGCCGGAGTTCACGAAGGAGAACCTCGCGTTGGGCGGGACTGTCGACTCGGCCACGGCGGCAAGGAGGGAGAGGCAGAGGAGGGGTGCGATGGCTGAAGAAAGGAGAGCCATGTTGTGGATATGATTGATGCATTGTTCATACTTTATTATTTATAAAGACAAGGAATTTGGATAAGTCAATTTAGTCTGCTTTGACCCTTGAAAGGAATCGACGCGGAAAATCGCACCCCATTAGTTTAAAACCATAGTGCCAATTTAGTCTGGTAATATGTGTTACACATATATATAAATAAAATTTAGTCTAATTTCTTAAGGATTAGAGAAAATAATTATATAGTATTTAAATTATAGTTTAGTTTATATCTAAAATATGTAAGATATATTACACGAAAAAATTGTAAGAAATACGGACAGTATCGAGCATTGTACTTCCAGACAAGGTCGGGGCCACGTACACACCAGAACATGTAGATGTAGCACTTGAAAGTTACTAAAAAAAATTAAAAAATATATTTAATATTGATCATTTTTTACCATGCAAATTTAATTTTGCAACATATGTGTTTATATTTTCGCTAATTTTGATTACATTTTTTTTTATCGTTTTTGACTAAGTGACGACATGCCTTATTTAAAATAACTTACATTCGCATTTACGCATAGAATTTTTATTGCTATAAAAAAGGTTAAAATTATGAACAAATCATATTATCCCAAAAACTTCAAGGTCTGAAAAATAACAACAACAAAAAATCACTTTTATATGAAGAATGACTGGACTTGTTTTATTATTTTAATGTGATTTTGTCAATTTTGACGTATATATATTTATTAATTTAGACACCAAGGTAGGTATAGCTGCCAAACATTAATGAGCTGGAATGAGTTAATGATAATTTGATTTTCAGTTTATAGTGTCTAGTTGAGTTGAGGAATTAATAATGAACTCATTCTCATGCCACGTCTTATTGCAAATTAATCATATCCTCAATAATATCAATCATATTTTGAATAAATACGACTCGTATTTGATCGAAATCAAATTGTATTGTCTCCCCACAATTGTTGAATTCTATCATTTTGAAAGATACCTATATGTAATGATCAATCATTTCTCCGCTTTTATTACATAAATAAGAGTCGGGAGTTATAAGTGTAATTTTTTATTTTATTTTGATACATAAAAATATTAATGTTGGATAAATATGCTTGAAACAATTGAGTAAAATATTAAATATGCTGTAAATTTAAGATATAGGTAATAAATGTGAAAAATAAATATATAAATTTTCCGGCGCCAGACGGTGCTAATTTTTCACGTTACCTAGCGAATATTACTTGTTTATTTTACACTTAGTGTTGATGCCGTTTTTTCGATCAAACACTGTTGAGGCCCAAGTTGTGTATTTTGGGTCTGGCCCAATGTCGTTGGTGACGTGGCGGGCTTCAGTGGACTTTTGGATGGGCCTTGGATGGCCCAGTTGTGGGGATGATGGTTTTTGTTGTCAATGATTGTTCCCTCTGACCCCGTTGACTCTGGGACCATTGCCGCTGACTTCAGGATGAGGTTTTAATTGACTGATTTGGGGGCCCTGAGTAGGCATTCCTGGCACTAGCCTGGTCAAAGGTCTCTTTGCCGTTCGGGGTCCTAGGCGACCGGGGTTACGCAGTACCTGTTACCACAGGGCCGGAGGCCGGGGTTACAGGTCCGGGACCGCTCAGATCGTAGGTACCAACGAACGGGGGAGTGCTTTTGACCAGGGAGTGAATCCTAGGAGGTTAGACTCTCGACCTGATACGGCTTGTTCTAGTCCTGGCAGGAACTGTCCACGGAGTCACGGTATCTTATTCAGATCCGGGAACTAAGAGAGAGAACTTAAGCCGCGCTGATCTTAGAACAAGGGCAGGTGGGGTCATGGACCTTCCCTAGGATTTTTTCCAGGGGATTCTTCTCAGAACGATCCCTCAGTCGTCCGGATCTTAGTGGAAATTCCCCTAGGTCGAGCCCCTCGTCCTGAATTGTGGGCCCATGCTCGTATCCCCAGGCTATGCCCTCAGCCGCGCAATGGACTGGAGAGATAGATTGAGCACCGCGTAGAACTGGGTCTATCAGGCGGGCCAAGGACCAAGTAGGAATTTCACCAGGGCTTCAGCTTTTCGTAAATCCCTCACTTTTTAGGACCTGAAAAAAGGGAACTCCTGAGGTCAAGGGAAACGCGGGGGGGGGCGGGGGGGTACCCTCTGATTCACCGCCGACGCTCAACATTAGAACGGTATTTGAGGGGAGGCCAGTATATCCGGGGTAGAGAGAGAAAGAGAACTCAAGTCGAGTGAGTTCGAATGAGTTACCGTCATACTGAACTGAGCTTCTATTTATAATAGGGTCCGGGGGCCCATGTGCAATATAATATTGTCCCAAGGGTCCCTGGGCAATTATTTATTTATTTTCAGATCCCCGGATCAAGATGATCCGATCCCGGCCGGCCGAGCGGGATCGGACGGCCCACAAGCCCTCCAAGAGGGCCACTTGCGTGCAATTTGGGTGCAAGTGGGATGGAAGGCTGCCCACAAGTGGGCTGATGCCATCCAGTGGGGCCCACGGTCTAGTGTCTCAAGGGGATCGCGCCACGTGGCGCGATCTTGTGGGTTGTCTCACCCGTGGGTCCCACGGAGAGGTGTTTTAGTGTTTTTTCGCTCCCGGTCCCGTCCGGTGTCCGTTTTTCATAAATTTTATGTCGTTTTTGGGTGTTTTCATATTTTTAAAAACACCTGGACACTTTGTTTTGCAAAAACGGGCCTCTGGAGGACACTTTGGTTATTCAAAATGATTTAATTAATAAAGAAATGATTAATTAAATATTTTTTCTTTATTTATGTACTTTACAAATATACCCGTAACCCTTAGTTTACGAAATCTCTATACTGTAGCCAAATTAATGCTTATATGATGCGATACTGAACTCAATGTTTAGTAAAGAAAAAAAAATTAAGGATTAAAGGTTGGTGAATTGAGTATAAATAAATAAAATAAACAGTACAAGAAAAAAAAAATTAAATTCAAACAACTAAAAATTGTAGTAATAATTAAATATATTTTTTAATCACTATTGTTTTAAATAGTTAATCAATTATCATAGGACATATATTATTCTAGAGAAAAAGAAAAAAAGGAAGTTAATTATCACCGATTGAAAAAATATTTCATCTTGAAAAAGAAAAAAGAAGAAGAAGAAAAAAAGGAAATATATTTTGTATTACTGGAAAGAAGCAATGTTATATCGTTATCAATAAGAAATCGCAACCTCTATTTTACGGGTATGTCGATGCGTATATAGCGGATTTACCAATTAGTTTTTTGAAAAAGTTTACGGATGAATATTTGAAACAATACTAATATTTCTACTATAAAATTTTGTATGATAGATGTAATTTTATATAAATAGGATTATACTTGCAATATCCTATGAATATAGTCTTAAAGTTGAAAAGAGTTTGTAAAATAAAGAGTGCGAATCTATAAACTCCCATGCATTTATTAAATGTTAGTTTTTAGTGTTTAGAAACATGTGATTGAATTAGTAATATGCAATTCGTAAGTTTGATGCGGAGGTGAAGAGGTGAGATCATGTCACTTCACGCTCTTGCACCACCGCCCTAGGTGACACAAGGCTTCGGATTGGTTTGGGGGCGTAGCGCAGAGGTGCTATTGGGGCTTTGTAGGTGCACTGGTGTAGATCCGCTCTATAGGAAAAACGATAAAACGCTAAAATGCAAGCTAGAGCTCGTCTTTCTTTTCATCATTCATAATCAACTCCCCGTACATGATTGCTCTTACAAGATATATAAGAAAATTCATACCTTAACAAATTACCTTAAATCTCTCAAATTAAAACAAAATTAAAGCGTTCACTAATTGATATCCTAAAATGACTATCACCATTAATATCATATCCATGAAAATTGGTAAATAAATAAATAGGAAATCAATATTAAATAATTCAATCATAATGAATAAGAGAAGGATTGTCGATTTGTGAAGATTGACATTTTTGGTTTTGCTTTCCATGCAAATCCATGAAGATTTAATGAACGTCCATGCATCATTCTCCTCCGCTTGAAAAAAATTCGTCTTCGAATTTGGTCGTCATTCTGTGGCATGATTCTGTTGACATTGCCGTTGTCACCGCGCTCATATCGGCGCCATAGTCGTCGCCGTAAGATGACTTGAACAAATCGACATGTGTTGGTTAGCTAGCTCATTGTGAAACAACATAAAAACCACCTCGAATACCTTCGTCTCATCGCAAATTGAAGAAAAAATAACCACGATCAATCAACGCTTGCATGACTTGTGCGGTGTGGCTGCCTTGGCATCCTTGCCCGGCACCAAAGAAACATCTACCATCTCTGTTTGGTTTGAACATAGCTCGGAAACAGCAAGAGACACCCTCGTGTCACTTTCTCCGTTGTACTCATCATCTTCAACTTCATCGTACTTGACGTCGTCGTGTACGGTCTCATCGTAGACGATTTTGGCGTACTCCGCCGCGTCATACACGGGATCGTCATACTAATCATACATGGGCTCACCGTTGACGGTTTCGGCGTACTGCGTCTCCTCGTCGGCGAACTCATCGTACTTTGGGGTATCCACCTTAAATGCCGACTCCCACCGGTTTTCTGAGGCTGTTTCACGTGGATTTTGCACGTGCCCATAGCCACCAAAATTCCTACCAAACGGAGTGTCACAGTCATCTTTGGTGTCAGATCCGCCTCGATGGTGTTGTTGAGCCACCGGATTCTGCAGCAGCGCAGCAACCTTGCGGGTGAGCAATTCCACTTGAGCGCGTAATCCTGCGTTGTCGTCACGTCTATGCACCTCTTCTACGAAAGCATCTCGAACGACCCGTTTCTTCGGCGCCATCTGCGCAGAAACGGTTGGCTCTGATACCAACTGGTGTAGATCCGCTCTATAGGAAAAACGATAAAAAGCTAAAATGCAAGCAAGAGCTTGTCTTCATCATTCATAATCAACTCCCCGAACATGTTTGCTCTTACAAGATATATAAGAAAATTCATACCTTAACAAATTGCCTTAAATCACTCAAATTAAAACAAAATTAAAGCGTTCACTAATTGATAACCTAAAATGACCATCAACATTAATATCATATCCTTGACATTGGTAAATAAATAAATAGGCAATCAACATTAAATAATTCAATCATAATGAATAATAGAAGGATTGTCGATTTGTGAATATTGACATTTTTGGTTTTGCTTTCCATGCAAATCCATGAAGATTTAATGAACGCCACGTCCATGCATCATGCACTCGATGTATTTGTAGGTAAATGAATGACATTTCACACTTCTAAAGGCTAAAACGACAAACAATAAATGCAAGGCACGCCACAGACAAACCTCAATTTTGGAAAATAAGGGTTTAATTTCTTACTGCAACTCCAACAAAAGATGACATGTCGTCGGCATGCCGTACGAATTATTTAGATTTCTAAAACCGAGGAAGGAAGTACCTCTCTAGCTAGCTAAAATTGTCACTTTTAATTCCTAGACGAAGAAAGCTAAGTGTAAGAAAAGAAAACAAGTTTCGAACACAGAATTTCATGTGAAAAAATAAACAAAAAAAGGTAGCTATCAGTGCACCAAATGATTTTAATACTAATATATGCAAGTCAAATGGTTTAATTAAAATTTTGAGATCCTTTAATTGAAAGTAATACCCATAATTATATAAATACAAGAATACTATGCCTCTCCCGAAGTAGGTTATGTTGACATTTGTGTCAACGCCGGAATTGATGGCCGTGGAGACAATTATGGCATTGGCTTTGTGGCCCGTAACCATGAAGACCGTGCTCTTGCGTCAGGAATTAATTTCCATAGGCATGGTTTGTCCCCCTAACTTGTGGAGGCTTCTGCTATTCGTCATGGAGTTAAATGGGCGTACGAACAAGGATGGTCGAAGATTCGCTTCCAATCGGATTGTTTAGGGGTTATTAAAATTCTAAACAGTAAGTACATTCCGCTATGTGATTTGAGCTCTATTATCTATGATATCCATTGCTTAGTCGCTCAGTTCGAGTCCACAGTTTTCTACTTCAGTCCAAGATGTTGCAATGAAGTTGCGCATGATCTTGTTAGACTCGCGGTTAAGTCTATGAGGAAATATAGTTTGGTTAGAGTCTGTTCCGCCGAGTATTGAATATCTTAAATTTTAGTTGTTGTCAATTCGATGTGAAATACTCTTTATTCTAGAAGTGATCGCGGTTAATGAAACTATCTTCTATTAAAAAAAATACTATGCGTCACTAAAAGCCAGTGAGAATATTACTTCAATGCTCAGCTCTCATTCGTCATAATTTCAATTGAAGAATTAGCAGTAATGAATGGCTAATTAACGATTTCCAGATACTAGTTTAATAATTGAATCCTGATTATGATAATTAGATTTTGTAGAATTTATTTATGTTATTCGAGCGTACAATACGTTCATTTTATAGACTACAGAGCCCAGATCTAAAAACTTAATAATAACGTAAAACTAGAAGCTACGATATAAAAACCCACAAATAAAGCAGATCTTGAAAAAGACATGTATGTTTACCGGATAAGATCATGGACCGCAATTGCTGTCTACGTAACATAGCAATCAATCGTGAATAAATCGAGATTTTATTCATTTCAAAAAAATAATTATATATTATTGAAATCAATTCTGAAAAAAAAAAAATCACTATTAATTAGCTTATGTGATTGTGATTGTGATTGTTATTATGATTGTGTATTGTATTCTTTAAGTCTACGCAATTTATTACGTATACGTGTTGAATATGATTCTCAGTCAACATTAATTTCTATGTAATATAATAATAATAATAACGGTTAATTGCGGCAATAATCCACAACCTTTGGTCAACAGGGGTTTTAGGTCCCCAACCTTTCAAAGTGTGGGAAAAAATACATAACGTTTGTTGACTGTAAAATCCGTTGGTCCTTCCGTTTGGAATTGTTAATTTGTACAGATATGGCATCGTTAAAGAGTCAAAAGGACTGTCAATTTGTAATTATTTATTTATTTAATTTAAAACGGACTCCAATAAAAAATATTTATTTAATTTAAGTGTCAATTTATTTTTGAATCATAATTAAAATTTGATTTGATTTAATTTATTCTTATTAATTAGATTATGTAATTAATATTACAAATTGACAGTACATTTGGCAGTCTAACAATGCAACATCAGCAGAATTTAACATTCCTAACAGAAGGACCAACGAATTTTACAGTCAACAAAAGTTGTATATTTTTTCTCACACTTTAAAAGGTTGAGGACCTAAAACCCCCGTTGACCAAAGATTGTGCATTATTGTCGCAATTAACCCTAATAATAAAAAGAAACTTCATATTTTAGACTAGAACCTTTTGCAGTCATGTTAACCGAGAAATGAGGAAAGTCAATATCTAATATCGAATATGACAAATATATATATATATATATATATATATATATATATATATATATATATATATATATATATATATATATATCCGAAAACCAGAGGAGAAGTGTTATTGTTAATTCACTAACTATAAATGCACATACAAAAAACGACTATGTATCATTATCATGATCTTCAAATTTTTAATTTTTTTTTTTAATTTTCTGTAATGAAAATTTAAGTGTAAACTCGATGTATCGCTATCTAGTTTTAATCAAGCACTCAGTGTCTCATCATAAAACTACGTATCACTTAAAATGGCTAGTAGCATCTTGTCATTTTGTTAATAAAATTGGACATATGTAGTAATATATATAATATATAATATATATATATATATATATGGCCGACTTTTTTTTCTTATATAATCTTTGACTAAATGTTATGACTTATGAGTTATAGTTGTGTAATTCATCGCTCGACACCGTTAGTTTTTAATTTGAATTATGTTTTAACATTCAGTTAGTAACAACATATCAAAATACGCAATAAATATTTACATAAAAATAGATATACAAAGTTTAAAACTACATCAAAAAAATCATTAATCAAAATTAGAAAATAAAAGAAAATAATAATCGTCAAGCAGAAACCACCGCAAAGAAGATAGTCTAATATAATTGAATTATTAACGGCATAAATATATCAACTTTAATCACTTGAAGCGGCATGAATTCAAAGTGAAAATAATAATGACAAAAGCACGCAGTATCGACAAAACTGGGCAATTCAAATGCCACGTGGTATGACGGACGTTGGACAAATTTGATGTGACATATAATTCAGTCAACTTGGTGCCACATGGCATTTGACCAACGTCCGTGAAAAAAAATAAATGGAGATATATGTCTGCTCAGTTTTGTCGACTTTGAGTACTTTTTGCTGCTATTTTTTTTGTACTTCGAATTCATGCCGCCGCGGTTAGTTAAAGTTTAAGTATTTATACGGAACATTGACGATGTCACGTTCGCCAAGGATCA
Source organism: Parietaria judaica (assembly GCA_954871525.1). Classification (NCBI taxonomy): domain Eukaryota; kingdom Viridiplantae; phylum Streptophyta; class Magnoliopsida; order Rosales; family Urticaceae; genus Parietaria; species Parietaria judaica. The sequence continues at coordinate 10,119,475 of OX940865.1, read as the reverse complement.
CCGAAAACGTCTTGCGTATAAAACTAACGCACAATGTTATGCAATCAAGGAAACTCATATGTCCATGAAATTGACAATGTGCAGGTCGTTGTCAATTAAAAACGGAGTACCTGCTCAAAAACGGAGTACCTGCTCAGCCTTGGGCAACATATTGTGCCTCGAGTTTTAAGTCATGAAGAGAGCGGTCAACCGGTAATTGAGTGTATAGCGTGTCAATGAGATCATCATACTTAACAACGTTGGAGACCACAATTAATGTGTTCCTCGGTGACGTGTAGATAAACTCTGTTACGTCTCCACTGCTCGTCGTACCATACAACGATACTCTAGGATAAGAATTAATTCAACATAAAAAAAATGGTTAAAAGACACGAAGGAACAACATGGACATGTAATCACCTTAGTCGGAGAAGATAATAACCGAAATAAATAAAAATCGAGATTAATCGCCGACTTCGGAGATGACGATAACTCCAAGGTCGACAATGGGTTGGATACCCCAGGTCAGAGATCACTCTATCGCGAGTTTGGTGTTATGAATAAAACCGAAGTCAGAGACGGCGAAAGTTGTATCACCGACTTTGGATACGATCGATAAAGAGCTCCGCTTTGTTTTCGAAGTTAAAATGACCGATGTCGGAGATACCGTCCTCGGGGATATTACTCGAAGTCTGAGTTATTGTTCACGAAATGAAGTGTTAATGACCGAAGTATTTACTTTCCCAAACAAGACCTTCGACAAACTACAATTGCAAATTTATTATCAAAAAATAAAAAATAAAAACAATATTTTTAGTAACACCGAAGCGCTTACCTATAGCCCTGACTATAATTGTGTTTGTAGTGATTATTCCAAAACTATTGTTGATGAACAATAAAAAAAAATAAAAAAAAAATTGACTGTTATGATAGTAACTAGTAAGGGTTCATCGGGTGATATATTAAAAAGGACAAATCGAAGATCATTAATTTTTTCATTTTAGAACATTCCCTATCAAATTTTTATTTTTACTAACTTTCAACAATAGAAAAAAAATTATTCTAAATAATATGTGTGAGTTTGACACGGACAAGTTAATTAATCAACCAAGCAAGTTTGGCCTAGTTTAACCCCACTACACCTCTATTCATGAGGTTTTGGGTTCAAACCCTTCCATGAGACTCAAATGAGTGCCCAATTTACTTGGCCAATAGTGTCACTTGTTCTTATATTGAAAATATCTAATAATGCGAAATGCATTGTAACTTTAACCGATAGCACAACCCAATAAAAAAAAGTAAGTTTATTAATCCGAAATTGACCAAATCATGAATTCAAAGTACAGATCACAAATGGAAAATACAATCATGATATTCTTTAAAAAGAAAAATTACAATCATGACATACATTGGGGGAGGAATCAATATATATATTAAAGAATTCAAAGAGGGCAGGGTCTTAATCAAAGTTGGCGTCTACTCAATCTCCGCCAACTTCCATATTAAACAATTCGCTCCCGCCGCCGCGTAGTACCCCAAATCCAAAACAATAATATTAAGATTATAATTTAACAACGCTTATCATCCAATTTAAAATAAATTATAGGGTTAATTGCAGCAAACAGACCCAACTTACAGCAGAGCACTTTTTTTTTTACTAAAGTTTGAGTCTTTTCGCTGCAATTAATCCTAAATTATAATACAACAAAATAAAAATAAAGCCGAATGATTCACCGGCCGATCCGAATGGAACCTGAGTAGGGGTTTCAGGCTTGGTGGTCCGAAATAAATTGGGGAAGTGGACATCACTCCTCAGACAACAAAGGCTTGTCCGAAGCTCGCATCTGATTAATATAACAGAATACTTGCACACAATGTCATTAAATTCATTCATTATTTGTAAGATAATTAACGATTTTTTTATTAAATTACTAGTATTATACTTTTGTTGCACTAGTATTCTACGTGGCAACTGTCATATTAGGGTGTCATAGGGCTGTAACTAAAACTCGAAAACCGGATTAAAATCCGTATTCGTATCCGTTTTTAAAATCCGAATCCGAATTTGAATCCAGAGTCCAGATACGGGGATTCGGATTAAAAACCGATTCGGATATAGGTTTTGTTATTTTAAAATCCGGATATCCGATATCCAATTTAAGAACACGGTATTTTAATTTTTAATTTTTTATAATTTAATTTTCTAGGGTTATTGTTCTTCTTCGACACTTCATTTTCATTTTCATTAGTAGGGTTTATTTTAATTTTTTTAATTTATGTTTTTTATGCATTTTTATTTTTATACAATGGGATGTACGATTTTTTGGTGGTTGAGACCATGGCAAGATATGTACTAGATTTGTACGGCTTTTTTGGTGGTTGAGACGACATATGTTTTGTCGTTTTTTTGTTAAAAAAATCGGATCCGGATTTCAAAACCGGATTCGGATAATAAAACCGAGTTTTGAATAATAGTTATCCGGATTCCGGATACCCGAATTTTTTAGATCTTGATACGGATAGTGATTTTTGGATATCCGGTTTTTTAGATCCGGATATGGATAGTTCAAAATAACCGGATATCCAACTCCGGTTAAACCCATGTCCTCACAAATGGTCAACAAGTGATAAGTGCCACGTCGTTAAAAAATTTCCACATTCTGATGCCGTAGCAGTTGTCCAATAGCAACAAAAGAATAAGTTAGCGACTTTTGTCGCTAAAAATCGTATTCTAAACTTATGTGCAACAATTGGATGATTTTATCCTGTACAATCACAAAATGGCCTAAGTATCGTTTTGCTCTAATGGATTTTGTAACGAATATGCTATCTTAAAAATTTAGTTTGAATTATGGATTCTTTTAGGAATACTCTTTAATCTATTATATAAAATACATAATGCTAACCTTTTTTTATATTGCCAAATAAATAATGGTTTTTAATCAAGAAAACACCCCAGCTGTAACAAACAATAAAATAATTCGTCCAAATCTACATAAATATTTAGAAAAAGCATGCATCACCAAGTTGGTCTTTCATGGCAAACGCTCATTATAAATAGAGGCTTTCTCAATCATCCAAAAACCACAAAATCTTCTCTCCGACTAAGACAATACAATGACGAAAATACCCCTCCTCCTCTTCCTCTTGGTAGCTCTCTGCGCCACTGCTGGCAAAGCCCAAGTCCCCGCCAATGAGACATTCAAGTTCGTGAACGACGGTGAGTTCGGGCCGTACATAGTAGAGTACGACGGCAGCTATCGCATGATAAGCGTGTTCAGCGCACCGTTCCAGATGGCATTCTACAACACAACGCCCGGCGCCTTCACCCTGGCCCTCCGCATGGGTCTCCAGCGCTCCGAGTCGCTCTTCCGCTGGGTGTGGGAGGCCAACCGTGGCAACCCTGTAGGCGAGAACGCCACCTTCTCACTCAACCGCGCCGGTAACCTCGTCCTCGCCCATGCCGATGGCCGTATCGCCTGGCAGACCAACACCACAAACAAGGTAACTCTAATATGGACTTATCTATATCTAATCAAATATTAAATCACTAAATTTAGTTAATATGAGTATTTAACATCATAAGTTACGGAACTAGAAATTACGTTGAGAGATTAAATATATTTTTTTGCTAAAATATATATTTTCCTCCCACACAAAAGTGTGGGTATTCCACTAGTATATATTAAAATAATTAATTAAGCAAGATTAGAAAAAATGTATATCAATTTACTATAAAAAAATGCTAATAGTAAAAAAAATAAAAAAAAATAGAGGGAGTTTGAAGTTTGAACCCCGTACAGGCGTACACACCTCCAAAATGTGTTTGTAAAACGACAACTAAGTGTGTCTTGTTCTATATAGACATTTATGTTGGACCGGAACTTAGCACGCTTTAAACTAATAAGTGTGTCGGTTTTAAACTGCATATCCACGATATGGGTCTACCAGCGGTGTCGGTGTGACTCGGTTTTCTAAATAGTGGCAAAGGTAGTTCTGACATTGCGTACGACGAATACAAAAGTTTAAAACGCTTACTAAAAAAATCCGATACATATAGGGCGTGGTTGGGTTCAAACTCCTCCCAAATGGCAACATGGTGCTGTACAACAAGGCCGGAAAATTCGTCTGGCAGAGCTTCGACCACCCGACTGACACCCTCCTCATCGGGCAGTCCCTCCGCGCGGGGAACAAGCTCGTGAGCCGCCTCTCCGCCGCTCAGAACAAGAACGGTCGGTACAGCTTGGTTCTCGAGCCCAAGGGCATCTCCCTCTACAAAGGCAAGAATCTCTACTTCTCGCTCGCCCAGAGGTTCGGTCCCGTTATAGGTACACTTCAGAACGTGACTCTCACCGCCTCGCCGGAAACCGACGAGGCTTTCTCGTACCATATTGCGTTGGAACTCTCCACCGGAGGAGCTTACTTCGTTGGCCGCCCAAAGTACAACGGAACACTGTCGTTCCTGCGGCTGGGCGTCGACGGGAGCGTGAAGGTCTACACATACTACGACAAAGTGGACAACCAAGCATGGGAAGAGGTCTTCAGCATCTTCAGCCCCGAGGAAGTCTGGGACACCGACTGCCAGCTGCCCGAGCGGTGTGGGAATCTGGGCGTGTGCGAGGAGAGCCAGTGTGTGGCGTGTCCGACCGAGAAAGGGCTGTTGGGCTGGAGCAAGAGCTGCAGGGCCAAGCCGGTCACCTCGTGCCGCCCCAGCGACTTCCACTACTACGAGGTGAAAGGCGTCGACCACTACCTGGCGAAGTACAACCGGGGAAGCGCGGTGAAGGAGAGCGACTGCGGGAAGAAGTGCTCGTCGGACTGCAAGTGTTTGGGCTACTTCTACAACCGTGACTCGTCGCGGTGCTGGATCGCGCAAGATCTGATGACGCTCACAAAAGTTGCCAATTCCACGCACGTGGGGTTCATCAAGACGCCCAACAAGTAGATGGGAAAGTCGGAGATCTTTATTGAATAATGTCTACTCAGCAACATATTTTATTTGTGTATCACTATGGAATTGTGTGTGACTTTTTCTTGTGTGCGAAATATTGGGCTTGCATTTTATTTTCAATCTATTTGTATTAAAAAAAAAAAAAACAAGAGGAGCAATAAGGTTTGAGCTTTTATTCTCTTGCAAGCGTTCGCAATTGGAATTTCAAGTGTTAGATTAAATAATTTAATTTGAGGGTACAAGAATAATAGAATATTATTGCAAATAATTTCTAGGACGGATAAAATTTAGGCACAAAGTAGGCTTTTAATTTCTTTGTATGAACTTAGATCATTTCTATTTGAAATAATTGCGACAAAACTACTTAAGATTTTGATTAATTGAGGAAGCATGGGTCAAAAGTGAAAAATAGCAACAAAATCATCAAAATCAACATATGTGCTACAGCACATTTTTCCTTTTCAATTTTTTTTATGGAGGTCAGTCAATTTTTTAACATAATCCTATTAAATAATCATATCTAATTTACATATACATGCTCATCCAGTTATTTAGCATCTTCTTTCATTTGAATTCGATTTGAATTCGATGAAAATTCGGAAGAAACAATTTGATGCCACACATATATGTTGACTTTGAGTACTTTTTAGTTTTTTAGTTTTTTTAGTTTTTTTTTTTATATCCACTTTCAACTACTATAACCTCATCTGGTGAAAGTTTGAATATTTTTTCGCAAATTCTCTCTTCATATTCAAAACTTCAGAGGTGTTCCTAATTTAGGATTTAGATTTTTGGTTGAATATATACAACCTACAGGATACGTTAGAATTTTGGCAACGGTGTACTTCAGGTGAAACATAAGGTCAGTTTTCAACAGATTTTTTTTTCAAGTACGGAAATAACAAAATTGATAATTTGGATACAACATTGGCAACTTTTTTTTTTTGTTGTTTGTTTTATGAATACTATTAACTCATAATATAAAATACATAACGCTAAACCTTTTTTTTTTTATATATTATCCATATTCTTGCCAAACAAATAATAGTTTTTACTTCTTAGTAAAGAAAACACCAAGTTGGCCTTTCATGGCAAGTGGCAACTACTCGTTATAAATAGTCCCCAAAATGTATGGCAAAAAGCCTACCGATCGGGAAAAAAAAATAGTAAAACCCGGAACCGGATATATCCGGGTCCGGGAAAAAAAAATCCCGGATATATCCGGTTTCGGGTTTTGTATTATTTTTTTTTAATTTTTAATTGCGTTATTTATTGTTATTTATTGTTTAGTCCCTCGTTTCGTTAACTTGGTCAAATCTAAACATTTGGTACTTAAGTTCGGTTTTGAAAAAAATAAAATTTTAAAATTATTTTAAGTGTTTGAAATATTTAAAAAATAATTATGAGATAAATAAAACATACAACAACAATACAAAAGAAAGTAAATATGTGTTTTTATTCAACAAACTCGAAGGTAGGATACGGGAAAGTACAACTACAACGGCAAACGAAGTTACAAATTCAAAGTACAATAAGAAAACTAACAATTGAAAATGAATTACATTTGAGTCTGTGAAAAGTAATTCGCCAATTCTCGGTCGTACATATCGTTTTCTTGTTGTCGTTTCTTGGCCATAATCCAATCTCTCGAAAGCATAAGGATCTCGACCATCAATGATTTTGTAGACTTGCGGCGAGGCTCTAACATCCTTCCGGCCATTGAGAATGCCGCCTCCGATGATACCGTTGAGACCGGGATGGTGAGAATGTCACGAGCCAACAAGGATAAGACCGGATACTCCGATCGATTTGCGTGCCACCATTGAAAAATGTCGAGGCCTTCGTTAGGGCACGGTGTCGGAGGAAGGTTGCAGAATCGGGCGTACTCATCGATGTTGTGTCTTCGTTGACGTCGACCAAGAACTAGAGATCCCGAAGCGCCACTTCCTTGTGAAGTCGGTGAAGAAGTCGATGCATTGCCGCGCCCAATAGCCGTAAGGTTGTAGAATAAACGGTGATTGTACACGTATGGTGATTGTGAACCACCGCCCCCGCGTCCGCCCTATATTGAACCAAAAATATTAAATTTTAGAGTAATGTTAGGAAATAAAAATAATTAATCTTAAGAAATAAAGTTAAAAAATTACTTGAGTTTGTGGTTGTTGTTGATTCGTTTCCTCCCACTGATCTTCGATATCGTTATATTTTTGCTCGTACTCTTGGTAGAGAGCCTTCATCTTCTGATCCGCATCGAAGTAATTGTGCGTCATGTAGGGCTCCCCAGTGATTTCTTGCATGCAATTTAAGACCTCCTGCAGCCTGGAAAGCTTAAGTGTCGGATCCACGATCACAGCGGCACAGTATAGTGTTGGGAGGTTTTCAGGACTACAATAACTCTGAAACTTTGCAATCATCGGGGCTAGTACATTTTTCTGAGAGAAAACACTTAAAAGAGAAAATCTTAGAAAGAAAAGAAGAAGTCTTGAGATCTTGTAATCTTTATAATATTAGATTGATTTCATTAGTGAAATCACTTTCCAAGCAAGAAGTAGGACATTTGATTTGGTCCGAACTTGGGTAAATTCTCTTGTCTCCATCTTTTATTTTACGTCGATTGATTGTCTGGGATTTGAGCCACGGAAGCTATATACATATATGCTAGTATATTATCAATAATCCACATGTATCCGACCCCAAAGCATCACAGCAATAGAATATCACTATATTATTTTTTTATTCAGTAATTTATATAAATATATATTTTAAGAAAATTATATCAAAACTACTACATTCCACTTGTGATTGAATTTTTCTTGTCATAAACTTTTTAAAAGATGTATTTTAATGAGTATATGGAAGGAAACTTGCATTTATAAGTTTTAATCCAAAAAGATAAAACTACTTGAGAAGAATAAGCGAAAGTGAGGAAGATAAAAAGAAAGAGAATGTTTTAAGATATTTGGTTAATGATGGCAAAAAATACTAAAAGTTTAGTCAAAAAATTTCTCGTGTACTCAAAATTTAAAAGTGGTGGCAAAAATACACAAACTCGCATTTGTAGAGTTGACAACTGTAATCTTGTAACGCAGTTAACTTACCTGTTAACTCTTTCCACTCCATTCTAGTATTTCACCTATTCGGTTAGATAAATAAAGATGTACTGAGTGATTAATAAACTTAAAAAAAAAAAAACACTTAATAATTCTTAATCTGATTCATTTAGATTAAGAAGTTTGTTAATTGCAAATAAACACACCGTTAAAATCATTAATTAATTTAATTACACTAAATTCAACTATGTTTGACCCTATGATATTGTATGAATAATCAAGAGGTTTAGCTATTCCCTAACCTTAAGTAGCATTAGAAAAATTCACAGCCAAACATCTAAGAGTTAAGGTATCTTATCTCCTCTGAAGACCAGAATATCGTTAGCACAAAAGTTAGTCGGACCCTTAGTTGTAGTTGAATATGAGTATTTTTCGGAGCCTTGAAAAATGAAAGTTCAAAAAATGCACTTTAAAGTCCAAAACGATTAAATCTCACAAAGATGACCTGACCTAAACCTGGAAAAAGTCAACGGGACTCGGTCCAAAAAAACTCAATGGTCTCGGACTGAGAAAGTTAACAGGTCCGGCCCGAAAAAAATTGATATGAAAATCAACTTAGGTCTAACCCAAAAAATGGGCCTGCAAACACATTTAAAATCACTTATTAAAAACATCACCTAAAGCGCATCGTTTCATCGTGCATCGCCTCATCGTACATCGCGTATCACGTATCGTGCATAGCTCCACCGCAACAAGCAATATTTAAATTGCTCAAGGACCCAATAAAATTATTTTTAATTTCCTCAAGGCCCCATGTCCTCCTATAAATACTAGTCTTATTTCCATCAAATAGTAACAATAACCCCTCCTAGAATTCACGTTTTCTCGTTTTCTTAGTGCCGAAGGCAAAAATTGAAAGAAAAAGCTTCTGACTCGTCAAGAGCGTTGGGCATGACCTATAATCAAGACTTGAGCTACAACAATATTGATCTATTTTTCCACATTAACAATTACAATTACAATCTGCGCATTTGAAAAAATAACGACTAAGTTTTTTTGAAAGCAAAAAATAACGACTAAGTTAATAAGCTAGAATGGTACATATATTCCACTAAGTCAATTTTTCAAGCTAACTTTTTTCTGTATCTATACAAGTAAGTATAGAATATAGATTGAAGTGAAATGTGGTCCAATACATAGCAGATAAATAATTTTAAATAATAAAGAAAATTGACTGTGACGGTGTGATGATGACTCTTCTAGACGAGTGACAGAAAACAAGTTGTCATCTATTTAGGATTCAGTATCTTATTATTTCTAATTATTTATAAGCAACACGATTTATTGAAGTACCATATTATTATAATCTATAGACTGTTAATTACTTTCATACCAGATATAAAACAGACATCACTGTATTATGCGTGTGAAAAATAAAAATAAAAAAATACAAGACAACGGTTCAACCATACTGTTTCAATTGAATCTCTATTTAGCTCAACCCAATTAATTTGATAATTACTGAGTTAATTTGGGTTCAAATCAAAACCTGAATAAATACTTGGGTTGGAGTTGGACCATATGTATAGGGTTGGACCAGCCCAAATAATCCAATAAAGATTTTTTAAATAATTAATAAATTCTTTTGGATATTCAGATGTATTTTTTAAGTAAGTAAAGACACATAAGAAGTTCATATATAATAACTCTAGAGTATCGTCTTTATGTATAGTTATTATTTTATTTCACAATTAAGTTTCTATCTTAATTTAATGACTACATTACTTCTATTATCGATGTTTAAGACTATAATTTTGTTTAATTTTTGAATTAGACGTTTAAAAAAATTATGTAACATGTATGCTTATTAATTGAATGTGTTAATTTAAGTGTTGTTTGATTTTTTTATATATATTGTTAATTCAGTCGAATAACCAACCCAACACAGAGTTTTTTCGGGTTGGACCCTTGAATTTTTTAGGTTGGATTAGTGTTGCTTTTTTAAAATTTAATAAGATCAATTCGGGTTGACTTTTTGACGCAGATTGACTCAATCCAACACATGTGCATTACACCCTTGCATCGTAAATATAGTCTCTATTTCCCCTACAACTTTCCTTTAGCAATTCATCGAATTTATTGGGTCATTAGTTAATTTTCAGGAATATTTGCGGCATAAATATCAAAAGGTGTTTAAAACCACCGTTATCTCGTGATATCATTTAGCGTCACAATATTTATTATATCATATTATCTGCTAACATAAAATAGTATCTCATATATAATTGAATCCGTGTTTAAGGAAATATTTCAAAACCTTTTCATGAATCCAAATCAAATCAACCAAATAAGTTTTTTTTTCTTTTCTGAATTATGATTCCATGAATCTAATGTGAGATAGGCTTTTGCCTTGCTTTTTGCTAAATACCGAGTCTTGTATATATATATATATATATATATATATATATATATATATATATATATATATATATATATATAGTTTTTTTTTCTTTTCTCCTTTCAAGTTTCACCTATTTATTTTCAGCTTTTTCAAATATAAACTTGCACGGTTGCACTGCTCTTTTTTTTTTACTGAATAATCAACAATATTTGAGTTTAATGTGGATGTGGGTCTATCAATTACGATACACAATCCAAATAAATAGATTAAAAAAATCAGCAATAATTTCATCTAAAATCATAAGCAGCAGTTTTGATTTAAGCAGCGGTTTTCGGTCGGTGCTTTTGATGTCGATCTTGAAGCCGTATGAACGAATTTTCAGAAGTGATCTTAAGGTCATTATATATCAATTTTAATAATTTTTTAATTTCTCAAATCATCCTTAAAATATATCTTGCTATACATCTTCCTCTTTACGCCTAATTTATAAGTTAAAACATTTTCTTAAACGGTACTCATTTAGCATACATATTATGTTATTATTATTTTATTTCAATAAAATTATCAAAATTGAATTATATTAGTAAGAAATAGTCATTTACACGATAAGATTAAATACATATTATTTATTATATGTTCATTTAGTTTTGTACTTATTCTATCGTTAAAATGCATATTGTGCCATGCTTACTGTTGAGTTTAATTGAGGAGAACAATAATATTATATAAGTAATATAATCGACAAATATATTTAATGTTCAGCTCACTAATAACATGTTCTTTACAAACTCTTATTCAATCATCAGTACATAATATAATATGATATCTATATACATTAACTAATTGCCACATCTCTTACAGGTGATAGATTATTTTGTGTCGTTGCCATATTTTGTAGCTATAGACTTTTCAACGTTTCCTATCTAGTCAAAGTCAAACTTAAAATGACGAAAATAGCCCCCTTACACGCATTGTCTATCACAAATTACAAGTGGGCTTCTCAAAATTAATAGTTATAAATTGAGCCTCCCTTTAACCCTTTGAAACCAGCAAGCTCACCTCAAAATCTTGAAGAAAAAGAAGAAGAAGAAATAAAAATGACAAAAACACTATCCTCACTGCTCGGTGGCGCCGCTGCAACAGCACCTCTGCTCTGCGTCGTCCTCGTCCTCTGCACCGTGGCGAGAGCCCAAGTACCGGCAAATGAGACGTTCACGTTTGTCAACGATGGCAATCCCGGGTCGTTTACCGTCATGGACGGCAGCTTTCGAATGTTGAATTTGGTGAACGGTCCCTTCCAGCTGGGGTTCTACTACAACTACGAGGTCAACCCCGACGGCAGAGACTTCTTCCTCGGCCTCCTTCTTGGTCCCGCTCGCACCAGTGCCGTCTCACGCTGGGTGTGGGAGGCCAACCGTGGCAACCCCGTCGACGCCAACGCCACCTTCTCCCTCAACCGCGCCGGCAACCTCGTTCTCGCCTACAGTGACGGCCGTGTCGCCTGGCAATCCAACACCGCCAACAAGGTACTTACAAAGAGTAATCATCATCTCTTCAAATTATTACTTACATATTCTCTTATATTTCGTAAAAGCTATCTTAATCAGAAAGTATTATCTTATCACATTGAAATAACATAGGTCTGACATGACATGCTCTACATTAATGTTAAGGGTGTGGTGGGGCTCAAACTGCTCTCCACCGGTAACATGGTGCTCTACGATAAAGCCGGGAAGTTGGTCTGGCAGAGCTTCGACTACCCGACCGACACTCTCCTCGCGGGGCAGACACTCCGCGTGGGGGAAAAGCTCGTAAGCCGCCTCTCCACCGTCGAGAACAAAGCCGGTCCGTACAGCTTGGTTCTCGAGCCCAAAGGCTTCTCCCTCTACAAAGACAAGAACCTCTATTTCTCGCTGGCCCAGAGGTTTCCTCATGATTATCAAGGTACAATACCGTCCCAAAACTGCCATTCTCGTAGTCCCAACAAACTTTAAAAAAAAAAAAAAATGATGATAAACTTAAGTTTCTTAATTTTAATTATATTTATTAGACCCCCTCCAAAAATACTTTGCCTCCCGAAATTTGTTTCCTATCGTGAATTGGATATCTCGGGTTATGCAGCATTCCAAAACATGACTCTGATAGTCGCACCGGAGTCCGAAGAGGCGTTCGCGTACTACATGACTTTGAGGGTCCCGAACGCAGGGGACTACTTCCTCGCCCGGCCAAAGTACAACGCGACGTTGTCGTTTCTGAGGCTCGGGATGGACGGGAGCCTCAAGGTCCACACTTACTACGACAAAGTGTCTTACCAAGAATTAGAAGCGGTCTTCAGCATCTTCAACAGGGACAATCCGCAGGAGTGGTCGAGCGAGTGCCAGCTGCCCGAGCGGTGCGGGTCTCTGGGCGTCTGCGACGACAACCAGTGTGTGGCGTGCCCGACGGAGAGCGGGCAGTCGGGTTATAGCAAGAGCTGCCAGGCCAAGAGGGTCACCCCCTGCCGGCCCGGCGACTTCCACTACTACGAGGTCGAAGGCGTTGACCACTACTTGTCCAAGTACAACCGGGGAAGCGCGGTGAAGGAGAGCGACTGCGGGAAGAAGTGCTCTTCGGACTGCAAGTGCATGGGCTACTTCTACAACCGTGGCTCGTCGCGGTGTTGGATCGCTAACGATCTGATGACTCTCATACGTGCCAACTCCACGCACGTAGGGTTCATCAAGACGCCCAACAAGTAGACGCAGAAGTGATGACAATTAATACTACTCGCCGGACGTGTACTGTCTCAGGCTCAGCTTAATGAGATATTACGAATGTATATTTTTCGAAGGGATATTCTCTATTCGAAAAAATATATACGATATGTGTGCGTGGGTTCTATAGCCTGTTGTATCTTGAAAATTATAAATAAGATTTGATATAATGTTAAAATTAGTGTACGTAAACATGTTTGTATTGAAAATACTTATAAAGTTTCTTTCGAGTTTCATTGATGCGCTTTTAGTTATTAATGTCTTTCTTAAAAAAATCTCATTTATATTATCTCTTAATAAAAACGTCACTTAATAATTTAGCAAGTTTTATATATTTTATTTGGCTTAAGATTCTCAGTGCGTGTGGGGATAAGATCATAAATATAAGAAGATTCAAAGTCGAAGTAGTTAGGGTTAGCTTTCATGCAGACTAGTGACATTTCTGTTAATAAATGAGAAATATATAGTTGCACTATATGTCTCCTAATATTTAAAGTTTAAACATTAAACATATTAAATTTACAAAGTATTATTCTTGAGAAAAGAAATTAAAGCCTAGTGTTAAAATAATAACGTACGTCACATTTTATTGCCTGCGTTAACTCGAAGAGAGTTTTGTCCTTCGCGTACCTGATAACTCTATGAAAATAGAGTTATTATGCGGTTTTATGAATTAAATCATTAAACCCGAGCTTAGGATCGAGATGAAAATTGATGAGTATTGCCTAAATCTTGATAATTATGTGTGTTTGAACTTTGAGTGGATAATATTATAAAGAAACACATATTTGGGCCATTTTGAGAAAAAAAAAAACAAAACAAATTTAATGTATAATATTTGTCTTACTTAATTGTAGGTTATCATGTGGGCTTAAATTAATTGGGCCCAAATCTCAAGAGATTTCATGACCAAATAAAGAAAGCATGCCCTAATTAGGGAAGGATGACTTGGACAAAACAGGGGGGAGGCAGCCACACTCTTGGAGAGATCCTAGCCCTTGGATGAAGAAGAGAGGCTGAAAACAACAAGGAAGAAGCAGCCAACAGAGAGAGATCGTGCAGTTTTTGGACAGCAAGAAGAACAAGCTATCGGCCAGCTTTGGAGAAGGAAAAAGGAGGCAGCAAGCAAGAGGATCATCAAGGAAGAAGCAAGGCACATCAACACATCAACCCGGGTTTATTTTGTTCAACATATTTTCAGTTTGATGTTGTTCAAACATGAGCTAAGTTCCTAAGGTTGGGTAAATGATGAACTAATGGTTTGAAGAATTATTGATTATGATGGGATTTGTGTTTTCTTAGTTCTTGGTTGAGTGTTAATTTTGTCATAATTCTATTTCTTGTGTCAACTTAATAGAATTTTAGATTATATCTCTATTGGAAAATATGAGTTGAATTGGAAATGCAACCTTGATACATGTTTAAGCTTGTGAAATCATTCTTAAGATTGAGATGAGTATAGGAATACATTAATCTCCATGTAGATTGTGGAATTGGAACTTAATTTTAACCAGTAAAATTGTCTTATCATATGAATATGAATGATTAGTTTACAATCGGTTTTTAAGCAAAAGTTCGGAAGAACCAATGTTATTGTCGTTTCCCAGAATCACTAAGAAAATGCAATAGCATTCCTGTCGCATTCAGTAATTCGGAAAACCCAAAGTAATTCATAAGCCCAACCGATTTCTCTTATTGATCATCAAATTTCTTGTCTCTCTGTCCTTGTTATTGTTAATCAACAGTTTGGATACCATTTTTAGTTTACAATTTGATTTGAATGAATTTTGTCATGATGTCTCATATTTTTATAACTCGTGCAAAATACGTATTGTGACTTAGTGTCCGTGGGATCGATCTTTGTGCCTTGCACAATGTATTACTTGTCGACACGTGCACTTGCGTAAAACTTGCATACACGTTTTGCAATCAACAGTTGCAGATAAAAAAGTATCACATGATCCAAACTTAATAACATCTCAGCATGAGAGAATACCTGGTTTCCCCACTATGGAGGGCCTATTTGTATAAGAGAAAATTGCGGCAAAAATACCCAACCTTTGGTCAAACTGCCTCCCGGGTACCCAACCTTTAAAACTAGCGGCAAAAATACCCAACATGCGTTGACCGTGACTTTGGCATGAAAACGTTAATTTTTCTGTTAAAATTCGTCATGTGGCCGTTAGCGCCAAAAATACCCAACTTTTTTTTTTTTAAAAAATAATTTTTAATTTTCTAAATTTATGTTTTTTTTTTCTTTTATTCATTATTGATAATTACTTGAATTCCAAATACATGGAATAACACAAAAGTTAGTCAAAACATCTATTGATTTCTTAATGTGCTTGTATAATGTTACGGGTATTTTAATTAATTGAACAGTGTTTTGAGAATAGGTATCTGGATTTCTGGGTATCTGGATTCCCGGTATCCGGATTTCACACAAAGCTGGGCAATCCTTGGACGGTCGTAGTGGCTGAACATCCCATTGGCTACATTTGGAAAAGCTACCAAATTGATTTCAAGGCGCTGTGTATTAAAAAAAACATTGTAAGCAGACTGAAAAAGTGAAGAAATGTTATAAATTATTACGAAGATAGACACCTTTGTTTGCAGGAAGCCATGCTCCGGTCGATTTTTCTTCAAAACATGCTTTAGGAAAGTTGTGGCCTCACGGATCATGTTCCTCTAATAATATAGATGAGAAATGAAATTAAGAGGTGAAATTTGGACAGGTTTAAAACATTTCTTTACATATATGCTACAATTACATCAGTGATTAATTGATTATATATGTACAATGGACAGGTGCCAACAGAACAAATTGGTCCAAGATCCAGAAAAAGGTGGCAGTTGACGCCAAAATTAGAAGTAATTATCTGGAAATCCGGATACCCAGAAATCCAAATACCTATTCTTAAAATCATGTTCAATTACTTAAAATACCTGTAACATTATGTTTAAAATTTCTCATAATAATAATATTTTTATCAACAGATGTAGCTTATACAAGCACATTAAGAAATCAATAGATGTTTTGACTAACTTTTGTGTTATTCTATGTATTTGAAATTCAAGTAATTATCACTAATCAATAAAAGAAAAAAAACATAAATTAAAAAAATTAAAAATTATTTTTTTCAAAAAAAAAGGTTGGGTATTTTTGCCGCTAACGGCCACATGACGAATTTTAACGAAAAAATTAACGTTTTCATGCCAAAGTCACGGTCAACGCAGGTTGGGTATTTTTGCCGCCAATTTTGAAGGTTGGGTACCCGAGAGGCGGTTTGACCAAAGATTGGGTATTTTAACCGCAATTTTCCCTTTGTATTATAATTAACTTCTCATTCAAATACAATGCCTCTAGCGATTTTAGAGGCAAAAATACTTTAAATTGCATAACCGAGAGTTTCTCGACCGTATCTTTTTTGATAGACAATGAGCTAAAAGACTCAATTTATCATGGCATATAGTTGATCGAAAATAATACTTAATCGATTAAGAGAATATGCTAGCAAATAAGGGAATATCCTGACAAAGTCAAAAGAATATAGTGAGAATTAGGGATTAGGAAAAGAAAAATAAAAAAAATAAAAAACTATAGAATGTGTATTATTAGGCTCCCTTATTTTAAGTGATTTTAATTAAAAGGAATTTTAGTTGCCCATAAATTAAGTGATTTATGTTGCATCTAGGCTTCATAAAGATTTGTTGTGTTGGTCCAAAGTCAATATGGTAGCTATCTAGCAATGAATGACTGCCCTTATATTTGACTTTGAAATTCCACGTGTATAGAATTATATATAGACTAGGGGTGTAGCCGGAGCGGATATCCGGTTTTTTGGAACTATCCGAAAAACCGGATATCCGAAAATAGGTATCCGGATCCGGATCCGAAAAACCGGATATCCGAAAATAGGTATCCGGATCCGGATCCGAAAAACCGGATATCCGGATTTTCGGATATCCGAAAATCCGGATATTTGTTTTCAAAACCCGGATCCGGATCCGAATCCGGTTTTAAAGCCGGATCCGGGTATTATCCGAATATCCGGATCCGGTTTTTTATTTATTAAAAAAAAGTTAATTTTAACGACTAAAAAACCCGTACAAGTCTACATATTTTCCCGTTGTCCAAAAAACTGAACAAATCTAATACATATTATCACATAATACATATAAAATTAAAAATGCATTCAAATCCTCGTCTACATTCCGCACCATCTTTTCTTCATTCCCGTGCATCATCAAGCGTCAACATCATCATCAACTGCAAAAGATATGACAATTAAAAAAAAAGCATCACAAATAAATAAGTACTCCTAACATAAAAAAAAACATATAATAAAATAATTAAAATATTAAAATAAACCGGGTTTTAAACCGGATCCGGATATCCGGATTTTTAAATACCAAAACCCTTATCCGAATCCGATTTTAAATCCGGATCCGGATATCCGTATCCGGATTTCGGATTCGGGTTCGGATTCGGATTTTAAAATCGGATGCGGGTGCGGATGCGGATTTAAAACCGGATTCCGGGTTTTAATTACAGCCCTAATATAGACTACTAAGTTGAAGCTTGAATACTAGTCCAATTATTCAGATATCCCTTATCAACTATATTTGTCCAAGTTTTATTTTAATGCCAATTAATTCATAATTGTCACTAGGGATGAATATTTTAGACCCAATCTGATGATTCACCACAATCTGTTAGAGACCCGACTCTAATCTAATACGTCCAATCTAACCCGCTTGAAATTGGGTTGGATCGGGCCGGACCTGACTATTATTCGGGTCGGGGTCGGGTCCAAAACCTTGCGTCGGATCGAGGTCTCCGACCCGACCAATATAATTAATATATATTTCATATTAATTTTTATTCAAGTAGTGCAATCTTTAGTCAATTAAAATTTCTCATTCTCAATTTTATTTACATTCACAGACCGTTCAATCTCTCATTTACATTGTTTAGTGTATGTGTGTTTGATTAAATTTGTTTGGGGTACTATTTTTACTTGAATTTTAAGTTAATATTGATGCATTTTTTCACACTATTTTTGTTATATAAGAGTAAATTTTAATTAATCG
This sequence comes from Parietaria judaica, assembly GCA_954871525.1. NCBI lineage: Eukaryota > Viridiplantae > Streptophyta > Magnoliopsida > Rosales > Urticaceae > Parietaria > Parietaria judaica. The sequence goes on along the minus strand of OX940865.1, from coordinate 10,101,247 downwards.
GGCCATGGCGACCCAAACCAACCCAGCCGTTTTTATCGGGTCGGTTCGGTTCGGGCATCAACAAATTTTGGGTCGGTTCGATTTTTTTTTTTAAACCCGAAATGATCGGGTTGGGTCCATAAAAAGCATCGTGGCATTCAACCCTTGCTTATCCCTAATTATGAATGAGGCATGCATTTTCGTCTTATAAAAGTTGAACCGGAGAGCCAAACAAGCAGCTTGGTTTTTTCTCAATGTATTTACTTTACTATTATCGCTTACGAAATATCTAGATAACCATTAGCACAAGAGCCAACAATTCATTGAGTATGATTCCGTGACTGATCACAAAGTGATTTTCAACCTCAATAATATCCTTGAATTTTGAATATTTTTCCTTGATAATATAAATATCGTTAGTTAAATCTTGTAAGAAGGAAAGTATTTCTGAATAGCCTTAATTAACTGAAAAAATGAACTAATTAACAAGGTAGGATTAGGTTTTGTGTAACTCAGTGATATCACATCAAACAAGCACTAGAAGCCGCCTCTCATCTCTCCAATATCACATCCTGGCTTCAAAATCTATATATAATTAATTATCACCCACATGTCACATGACACATCCGTATACAATTATATATATATATATATGTGTGTGTGGTCTAAGTTGATGTCTTTGAAATAACTGCAATCAAACAAAAAGTCGCAATCGCTTTTATAGGACTGCCATTATTCTGCCATTACTAATCTCTCTGGGGTCCTATGTTCAGAAGTCGGAAGAAGGAAAATAATAATTCATCGAAAAAGTTTATGCAAATTTTAGTTACATTTTATAACATATACTCATTGTTATATATTGTTAAGGTTGGATTTGGTCAAATCCCCTCCCCGCGCTACACTTGTCGTTTTCCCATAAAACGACGAAGGTCGAGATGGGCAAAATGGCGATGGGCCATCGGCCCATCGATAGCGAATAATGACCGAGAGGAGAGGCCCGTGTTCCTGAAGCTGGTCAGATTGCATCGGGCCCCCGGCCCATCGGAAGAGGCGATGACCGAGGAGGAGCCTCAAGCCCATTAAGGTCTAGGGTTTCTCTCCATAATGCGACAAGGAAGTACGGCCTGAGGGGGACCACTGCTGGGCAGCGCGCTCAGGATATGGCAGGGGGACAACGTTAGTGGGAACGAGCTCCTTTGGCAGCCGTCAAGGATGTCAGGAGGAAGGACCACAGAATATTTGAAGGGGGGACCACTAGAAGATCACCCAGAGGACTCGAGTCGAGGAGGCCCGAGCGTTGCTATAAATAGAGGGGGAGCTCCCGTTTGAAGGGGTTGGTCGATATCGAGAGAAAAGGGAGAAACAGTGTTATCGCGTAGTCTTGAGAGAGCCTTTGTGTAACCCATTCGATATTGTTAATCTTAGTGTAATCGCGTTCTTCTTCGAGGTTCCAAGCTATAAACGGAAGAGACCGATCCCCTTTGTAATCATAATCAATCAAAGATACCCCATCATTCGTATTATTCGTGTGTTTGAATCGTGTATTCTTGTGACTGTAAGGCGGTGCGAATCGCCCTCTACAGTTTGGCGCCCACCGAGGGGCAATAGTTTTTTCCTATCGCACAGCCAGGAACGAGAAGAGGGAAAGCGAAAGATGTCTCAAGACGAAGAGCGGAGCGACCAGAGCGAGGTGCTGGACGAGATGCGGCGACAGATGACTCAGATCATGCAGAGGATGGAGGCGGCCGACCGGAGGGCGGAAGAAGCCACGAGAAGAGCGGAGGAGCAAGCCGCGGAGAGTCGGAAGCTCGCCGACCTGCTCGCTCAGGCGGAGGGCAGGAACGCGACGAACAGGTCTGCTGACTCCCCCGTCGCAGCGAGTGGAGGGGCCCTGACCCGAGACGTGGCGAATAACGAGGCTTTCGACGCCTCGCGGGACCTCTTGGTCCGGAACCTGTTCCAGACGCCGGCAACGACCTCGCAGCCGGCGACGACGGCGAGCACGCCCTTGAGCGTGTCGGCGCTGGCCCCGGCGGGCGACCCAACAGCTACCGGAGAAATCATGAAGGCCATGGCGGCCATGGCAGCGGCCCTGGAGGCAAAGATAGGACAGGTGGCATCGCGAGTGCACCAGGCGACGAGCGCCGGTCCGGAGATCGACAAGCTGGTAAGAGACGCCAGAGTGACCCCCTTTACTCCCAGGATCCGAGGAGTCGAAGTAGACGAGCTGCCAAAGATCAAGCTCGCGCCGTACAAGGGGGGTACCGATCCTACGACTCATGTGAAGTCCTACAGGATAGCGACGGACCACATCGGCGGCGAAGAGGCCAGAAGGGAGGCTATCCTATGTCGTCTTTTTATTTACCATTTGCAGGGTCCAGCCAGCGACTGGTTCGCGCGGCTCGCGCCAGGGATTATCGACAATTCCGACCAGCTCGTCGCCATGTTCCTGAAGCATTATTCCATCCACGCCCAGAGCGAGGCGACGCTAGCGTCTCTGTTTGATCTCAAGCAGGGGAAGGACGAGACGCTGCGCCAGTACGTGGAGCGGTTCAAGGGAGTGATGATTCGGGTGCCGAATCTCGAAGACGCCGTCGCCGTCCAAGCCCTGAGACACGGCCTGCATTGCACTTCCGATTTCTGCAAAGAGATCACGAGGACAGTGCCGCTAACGATCGAGGACGCCCTCCACCGGGCGACAATCGACATGAACATCGAGGAGAGTATCCTCGGCAAGAAGAGGAGCGACGACAAGGGCGAGGCCAAGGCCAAGCCCGAGAAGAACAGGGACGGACGAGACGGCTCGTCGTCTAGAGCGAGGAGAGAAGACCGCGGAGCTCAGAATGAGCGACGCGCCCCAGAGGCGCCGAGGCACAAAGTCTACCAGGTAGACGAGAAGAGAGGCGACAACACCGCCCGCGAGAGCCAACCGCGGGCGGATTTTCATGACGGCAGGCCCCAGGGCCATCATGGAGGATACTCCCGAGGAGACCCCGACGGGGGCCAGCAGGGATACTCCGGGGGACGCGGTGGGTTCTCCGGAGGAAGAGGAGGTTCCGGCGGCGGCCGTGGAGGACGCTCAGGCGGCCGAGGAGGTTACGAGAGGACTCCGTGGCCGAGGGACATGAACAAGTTTTGCTCGTTCCACGGCTATTGGGGCCATTCGTCCGAAGATTGCGCCACGTACAAGAGGTTCATCCAGAAAGGGATTGAACGCGGAGACCACGGGGAAGCCACGCGAGAGCGTGCGCAACCTTGGAACAACGAGAACCGGGCCTTCCCCAATCAGCATGCGGCTCCGCCTCAGAGCTCCGGAGGAGGACAGGGCGCCCAGAAGCGAAGTTTTGCGATCGAAGCGGAGCCATCGACCCGCGTCGAGACCGCCCGTCCAGCGAGCAGACCAAGAATCGACGTGATCATGGGAGGATCACGATTCTGCGACGACACGGTCAACAGCATCAAGGCCTACCAGAGGCGGGGGCGAGATCATAACCGAGGAGACTCGGCGCGCGAGACATCGGGAGCGACGATCGAGTTTGTCGAAGACGATAATTGCGCGGATTCGCACGACGACGCCCTGGTGCTCGAGCTCAACATCGGCGGGTACGACATAGCGCGCGTCCTTGTCGACAACGGTAGCTCTGTGGACATGATCACCCGCCAGTGCCTTCTTCGCATGAAGATCGACGACCTCACCATCGGAGGCCGCCCCCGAAAGGTGTCAGGGTTCAACGGTGACGTCACCACCTCGCTGGGGACGGTTCAGCTGGCCGTACACGCCGGGACCGTGAGGAGGATGACCGAGTTCATGGTCCTCGACGTGGAATCGCACTTCAACGTGATCCTCGGAAGGCCGTGGATTCATGCGATGAGAGCCGTGCCCTCCACCTACCATCAGTGCATCAAGTTCCCTGGAAAGGACGAGGGGACTATCGAGGAGCTCCAAGGCTGCCGCGAGGCCTACCGCATATGTTATATGATGCATCATCGAGCGGCAAGCAGCGGGAAGAGACCCAAGAAGGCTCTCGAAAGCCGCGAGTACGGCTTATAGCAATTAGCCATCGCTGCCCCGCCTCCCCCGACGACGAAACGAAGGAAGCGACGCAAGAAGAAGGGAAAAGGAGGAGATCCCGGAATTCCAGGGATCCTTAGCGCCGAGGACGTGGAGGACCCAGTGACAGAAGAGCGGATCGGTGGGCCACAGGTCGAGGAGGTCGAGCAGGTCTGCATCGACGAGGCTGATCCGACAAGAACCGTCGGAGTAGGCGCGAGACTCGACCCAGAGATGAAAGCCCAGCTAGTGGAGTTCCTGAAGAGGAACAAGGGAAGCTTCGCGTGGACCAACGACGACATGCCAGGGATCGACCCTGCGGTGATCACTCACCGGCTCAACACCGACCCTAACCACCGACCGGTCATACAGAAGAGGAGGAAAATGGCGGCCGACAGGAACAAGATCATTAACGACGAGGTGGACAGGTTGCTAGCAATGGGAACTATCCGGGAGGTCAAATACCCCGAGTGGCTGGCCAACACCGTCGTCATACAGAAGAAGAACGACAAGTGGAGGGTCTGCGTGGACTACGTCGATCTCAACAAGGCGTGCCCGAAGGATAGCTTTCCGATGCCCCACATCGACCGCCTAGTCGAGGCGACCATCGGATACGAGCTTATGAGCTTCATGGACGCCTATTCCGGGTATCACCAGATCAGGATGCACCCCGATGACGAGGAGAAAACCGCCTTCATCAGCGAGCGAGGGACGTACTGCTACAAAGTCATGCCGTTCGGGCTAAAGAACGCCGGCGCCACTTATCAGCGGCTCATGACGAAGATGTTCCACGATCAGATAGGGGAATCGCTAGAGGTGTACATCGACGACCTGGTCGTCAAGTCTTTAAAGGTTGCCATGCACATCGAGCATCTGGAGAGATGTTTCCGGGTCCTTAACGAGCACAAGATGAAGCTGAACCCGACGAAGTGCACCTTCGGCATCTCCTCCGGCAAGTTCTTGGGCTTCATGGTGACCCGTCGCGGAATCGAGGCTAGCCCTGACCAGGTCGAAGCCTTCCAAAGCATGCCCTCGCCTCGTAATCGTAGAGAGGTCCAGAAGCTGACGGGACGGATCAATGCGCTCGGACGGTTTATCTCGCGGCAGACGGACCGAACCCTTCTCTTCTATGAGCTGCTGAAAAAGAACAAGAAGTTCGAGTGGACGCAGGAATGCGAGGAGGCGTTCCAAGCATTGAAGGCTTACCTCTCGTCGCCGCCAGTCATGACGAAGCCGGAGCCGGGAGAGCCTCTGTATCTGTACCTCGCGGTGTCCGATCACGCGATAAGCCAGGTGCTAGTCCGAGAAGAAAAAGGGGAGCAGAAGCCTGTTTCGTATATCAGCCGGAAGCTCCTTGATGCCGAAACGCGGTACCCCCAGGTCGAAAAATTGGCGCTCGCGCTGTTTGACGCATCGGAAAAGTTGAGATTCCATTTCCAGATGCACACCATCGTCGTCATGACAGACAGGCCCGTCAGGTCTATTCTGCACAGCCCGAAACAGCCAGGGAGGATCACGAAGTGGTCGATCAAGTTAGGAGCGTACGACATCGAGAATCGACTCCGAACCAGCTTGAAATCGCAGGTCCTTGCTGACTTCCTCATCGAGCTGCCGAAGGAACTCGTAGATTCGCGCGATGAAACAGGGATGTGGAGGCTCCTCGTCGACGGGTCGGCAACGTCGCTCGGATCGGGTATCGGGATCAGGCTCGTTTCCCCAATCGGAGAGGTCGTGGAAAAAGCTTGCCGCCTCGCTTTCCGAGCCACGAACAACAAGGCCGAGTACGAGGCTCTCATCGTCGGGATGCAATCGGCTCTGGCTTTGGGCGTACGGAAGGTAAACGCTTTCTCGGACTCTCAGTTGGTGGTCAAGCAGGTTAACGAGGAGTACGAGAAGAACGACGAAAGGATGGAAGCATACGCCGGGGTTGTCGAATCCCTGTCGAAAAAATTCGATTTCTGGACTTTGACGCAGGTACTGTCGTCACCCGATGATAGCCGTCGCGCGGCGGGACTCTATGCATTTCATCGTCGCGAGGGTACTGTCGTCGAGCGGAGGTCCCCCAGAGGCCTAGCCTTGTCGCCCGATGGTAGCCGTCGCGCGACGAGTCTCCTGGGCATTTTCTCATCGCGAGGAGTTTGTCGGCGATCGATGACCCTCGAGAGAGCGATCTTGTCGCCCGATGGGGATCGTCGCGCGGGATTTCTTCTTCTTACATTTTCCCAAGTGCTCACACTTGGCAAAATGGGGGACTGACTGTTAAGGTCGGATTTGGTCAAATCCCCTCCCCGCGCTACACTTGTCGTTTTCCCATAAAACGACGAAGGTCGAGATGGGCAAAATGGCGATGGGCCCTCGGCCCATCGATAGCGAATAATGACCGAGAGGAGAGGCCCGTGTTCCTCGAAGCTGGTCATATTGCATCGGGCCCCCGGCCCATCGGAAGAGGCGATGACCGAGGAGGAGCCTCAAGCCCATTAAGGTCTAGGGTTTCTCTCCATAATGCGACAAGGAAGTACGGCCTGAGGGGGACCACTGCTGGGCAGCGCGCTCAGGATATGGCAGGGGGACAACGTTAGTGGGAACGAGCTCCTTTGGCAGCCGTCGAGGATGTCAGGAGGAAGGACCACAGAATATTTGAAGGGGGGACCACTAGAAGATCACCCAGAGGACTCAAGTCGAGGAGGCCCGAGCGTTGCTATAAATAGAGGGGGAGCTCCCGTTTGAAGGGGTTGGTCGATATCGAGAGAAAAGGGAGAAACAGTGTTATCGCGTAGTCTTGAGAGAGCCTTTGTGTAACCCATTCGATATTGTTAATCTTAGTGTAATCGCGTTCTTCTTCGAGGTTCCAAGCTATAAACGGAAGAGACCGATCCCCTTTGTAATCATAATCAATCAAAGATACCCCATCATTCGTATTATTCGTGTGTTTGAATCGTGTATTCTTGTGACTGTAAGGCGGTGCGAATCGCCCTCTACATATATGATGATAGTTTATATAGCTACGCGTTATAAATTTTTATGAATCGTTCAGATTAGTTTGGATATTTGTTACTCGAATAGCACTTAACCGTGGTTTGACTATCATGTGGTATGTCATGTCATTTTATTACCTATGGTATTTGTTTTTAATTTTTTTAAAGATATTTTTTTTTTTACTTAAAAAAATATTTTTTTCATTATCTTTATGATAATTAATGAAAAACTCAAACCATTAAATCACTGAAGTGGCATTTGACGTGGCAATGCCAGATATTACAAGATTCATAGTTTAAAATTTAAATAGGGTAGATGAGCGAAATTCTATTTGTGGCTTAAGGTTTAAAAAAAATGCCTATTTTAATTATGGTAACCCTAACCACTAACAAATTGAAATGTGGATTAATATGTCATTTCAATTAACTCACATTAATTTTAATTTCGTTTTTTGAATAAAAATTAAAAAAAAAATTCCTTAAATAAAGCAGACCAAATAAATTAAAATAAATATTTTTTATTTTAACTTTAAACAAAAATTACTCGAATTATTCTTCTCTATTTTAACGTTTGTAAAAAATCCTACTTTTGTTTTTTTAAACCCTATTAATTAGTATTTTCAAAATAAAATTTCAAATTATTTCTCTGCATTTTACGAATCTGTAATTATATCTATGTAACTATATTTACGATTCTTTATTTACAGTAAATAAATTTACGAAATTTCAATAAAACTGTAAATATAGTTACGAAATTTTAATGTAACAATGAAACTGTACGAAGCTTTTAAAATATTTACAAAATTAATTTTGTAAATACAGCTACGAATCCGTAACTATAATTACAAAATTTTAATTACAAATATGAAACTGTAAAACCATTTGCAAAAATCATTAACTGTATAAAACTGTATAACAATTTACAAAATTCAGTTACACAACTGTATAAACATTACCATAAACAAATGTACATTTGTAAACATCTACAAAACTTGGTAAAACTATTTACAAAAAAATATTACAAATCCAATAAACATTACCAATTCAAAATTATGTAAACTTATTTGCAAAAAAAAAAAAAATCTTACCGTGTTTGATCCGGCGACGGCAAACAAAAGGAGAATGACGCATGTCGACCGCGACAGAGAACGATGGAGAAAGGATGCGCGACGAAGAGCGACAGAGGAAAGGGGCGCGACAGAGGGCGATCGCGACGGAGGAAGGAGGCGTGATGGAGAGCGACCGCGACCGAGGAAAGAGGCGCGACAGAGGGCGATCGCGACGCAGGAAGGAGGCGTGATGGAGGGCGACCGCGACCGAGGCCACGGTCGCCTTCTTGGCCGCTCACAGTTGCCGAAGACATGCCCGAAGTCGCCGCGCTATCCGCCCGAATCTGGCAATGGTGGTCAATCCGACGTGAGAAGTAGAGAGAGAGATATTTAATTTTTGGGTAAAGTAACAAAATTAAATGATAACCTCTAATTAATATGAAAAGTTTTAACAAAAAATTTATGATAATTTAATTTCGAAAATTAAAATATATAATAAATAAATAAATATAATTAAAATCAAGGTCAATATGGTTCAAAATATTTTTAAAATAAGTATAAATAAATTATTTGAAAATATAGACAATTTTCTTGAACCTTAAATGATTTTTAGAATTTTTCTTTTAAATACTGTATAATGCGATCTTCACGATTCACGGATACATGTTATGAGAGTTAAAAAGTTATAAATTTAAGCACAACTATATAATGCGATCTTCACGATTCAAGGATACATCTTATGATGACGTCATCAAATTATTTTACGATGACGCCATTAAATTAGTTTATGACGACGTCATTAAATTCGTACTTGCCAACGTGCCATTCTCATCCACTAGGCCACTACTTTGCTAGTTGCTACATGCTTACCGACTCGAGATATTTACCTATGGCCATAAAATTATTTATATTTTACTCTAAATTTGAATTTGTGCGGAAAAATATAATGTTACATAAAAACTAAATTTAAGTTTCTTTATTTTAATTGTCTTATGTTAATGTCGTACTGTGTGATTTACGTGGCCTTTGTGTGTTGAGTCTCTCTCAAAAGATATTTGTATGCAAATGCAAAATAAATAAATATATTTTTTCATAAAAACTCAATTTGAGTTTCTTTATTTTCATTGTGTTATGTTAAATTTCATATAGTGGCCTTTGTGTGTTGAGTCTCTCTCGAAAGATATTTGTATGCAAATGCAAAATAAATAAATATATTTGTATGCAATAACCGGTGGGTTTACCCGACAAGTAATTAAGTTACCGGCCTGATTATATATGAGTTAATCGATTATTGGACGGGTATACCGTATATCAATACGTTTCATATAAGGTAATATAAGAACTATACTATTATTATATTACTAGTAATTAATTATACTTTTTAAAGAAAAAATAATCAATTATAATAACTTTAAAGAATGTATAATAAAAAATACAGATATTATATAAATATCAACAAAATTTCAAAGTTCCGTACTAAAGTGTCATAAAAGTATACGTCTGTAGTGATTTTTCACTACTATATATATTTATGATTACATAGTAAAATGCTAGTAACAAAGGTTCAAATAATACCCGTTAACTGTAAATAGACTCAAAACTTAATTTATGGGTATACCTAGAGTGCAATGGATACCAATAGATAAGCCATAAATTGATTGATGTACCAAATTTTTTTGTAAGAAATTAAATATCATTAAAAATTTATAAATAATACCATAGATTTTAAGACAGCATAGGATTTTAGAATTACGTTGAAATATTACGTAGGGGGTGATGTGAAAATAAAATATGACGCAAATATAGAAATTATTTAGACCAAAATTGATTTTGAGATCACTTTAAAAAGTGTTTATCGCAAAAAAAAAAACAAAAAAAAAAAGGATAGTAGCGGCAAAAGTGGCCAAAGTTAAGCCAAGTGTGTAAATAAGTAGCCAAACCGATTTAATATCGGCATAAGTAGCCAAAGTTTACCAAACCATGGACTGTACAAATTCCATCCATTTCAAGTCAAGGCCGTTTGCCACGTCATTTCCACCAGTGTTGAGTTTTGGCCACTTATTTGCACACTCGGCCAAACTTTAGCCACTTTTGCCGCTATTATCCCTTTTTTTAACGTTCCAAAGTATTTTTTTAGGGTTTATCTAGATTTTTTTTTTGTTATTTTTTTTTTTTGTTATTTTTCTTAAGATTTGACTAAAACTTGATTTCTGAAATAACTGATTCCGTTTTTTATATTTAGAACGCTGAATATCACTCTTAATTTTGAAAACATTAATATGTGTTATCGGTTTCACATGTAATTTACGATCATAGGATTTGACATAAAACCTCTATATATTAAAATTGTTAGGGACCATTAGATTTTTTTAAAGGATTACGAAATACCCATTTAGCCACAAGTTTTTTTAATTCAAATTACTCATTGTGTGTTTTAAAATGTACTAAAATAGGTATGTTTTAAAAAGTTTGTACAAAATAAAAATTTCGTTAATAATGTTGGCCTAACATTGTTAGTTAGAACCGAGACTAAAATCGAGACTTTTTTACATTATTTTATTAAGATAATTAATTTTATGAAATTTTATTGTATCATGTTAGGAAATTTTATTGTATTTAACGAAATTTCATAAAATTAAGAATCTTAATAAAATATTGTAAAAAGGTCTCGATTTTAGTCTCAGCTCTAACTAACAATGTTAGGCCAACATTATTAACGAAATTTTTATTTTGTACAAACTTATTAAAACATACATATTTTCGTACATTTTAATACACACAATGAGTAATTAAAAAAAAAAAAAAAACTTGTGGCTAAATGGGTATTTCGTACCAATTCGTTTAAAATAATCTAATGGTCCCTAACAATTAAGTATATAGAGGTTTTATGTCAAATCCTATGATCGTGAATTACATGTGAAATCGATAACACATTTTAATGTTTTCAAAATTGAGAGTGATATTCAGCGTTCTAAATTTAAGAAACGGAATCAGTTTTTTCTGAAATCAATTTTTAGTCAAATCTTAAGAAAAAGAAGAAAAAAAATCTAGATAAACGCTGAAAAATACTTTGGAATTTAAAAAAATAAGGGATAATAGCGGCAAAATTGGCTAAAGTTAGGCCGAGTGTGCAAATAAGTGGCCAAAGCTCAACACTTGTGGAAATGACATGGCAAACGGCGTTGACTTGAAATGGATGGAATTTGTACAGTCCACGGTTTGGTAAACTTTGGCTACTTTTTAATATTAAATAAGTTTGGCTACTTATTTGCACACTTGGCCTAACTTTAGCTACTTTTGCTGCTATTATCCCAAAAAAACGAAACAAAAACTCATGAAGAAAAGAAGAAAGAAAGAAAGTTTGCCATTAGTATACCGTGAGCATGCTCCTAATATATATATATATATATATAACCTTATAACCTTGAATAATCCTGTTCATTCGGGGGCAGGCCCACGGGCAGCCTGCCACTTGTCGCCCCCCGAATGGTCCCGCGGGCATCAAAGCCCGAGCTGGCTCGGGTCAGCCCGGCCCGTGGCCCGAGTAACTTCGCCCAGCCCGCAGCCCGAGATGCTGACGGGCCCACGGGCTGCATTAATTTTTTTTTTTTTTTAATAAATGCTAAGCGTTGGATGGTGTAATCGAAGGGCTGACATTCTTTTTCAAAGGGTTCAGTCAAAAGTACATTATCATTTAAGGGGTCTGACAACAGTTTATAAAATTAATAGGTATAAGTACCAAAACTATAATAATAACGGCTATTTTGCCATTTTTGTGCTAATAACGGCTACTTTAGACACAAAAAATAAATAAATAAAATTTTCAGATGGTAATAAATATTTATAGACTGCTATATTCACTAAAATTATATTTAAAAATAATAATTAATTAATTAATTTACTCAACTTTATCTATAAATACCACCTAATTCAAAAAAACTCAAACACACCAATCTCTTCTACTCTCTAATTTTCTGAAATTTACAAGCTCAAGCTCTCATTTTACAACTCTTCAAGCTCTAACTCTTTCCATCAAGCTCTCAATTTCTTGTTTACATTACATTATTTAGTCACATTATTAGTCATTAGACTCATTACTAGTTTATTACGTTAGTTACATATTTAGTCATTAGTTTACATTATTTAGTCACATTATTAGTCATTAGTTTATTACGTTAGTCATATAAATTAGTCACACTTATATATTAGTTTCGTTTATTACAGTTTCGTTTATTATAGTCATAGTTAAATTAGTCATATATTAGTCACAGTTATATATTAGTCATATACAGTTTCGTTCATATAAATTCGTTTCATATATTAGTCACATATTAGTCATTTAGTCATATATTAGTCATACAGTTTCATATATTAGTCATATATGGCTAGTCAAAACGATGGAAGTAGTAATTCGGGTCGTAGATTAGCTAGAACCGAGCAAAACGATTATATCCCGATAATTAATGATCATGCTTCTATTTTTGAAACTCCTAGGGATACCAACGGAAATACGGAGTTGACCCCGTCCCAAGAGGCCGACGCCATTTACAATGCCCAACTCAATCATGCCCAAAACGAAGAAGAGCCGGAATTGGATTTAAATTTCAACTACCACTTGTTCCAACATGACGAGTCACAACCGGAGTCCTCGATGCGACAACGGAGCGAATCGGTGACGGCAAGATCTCCCGCACCTCCTCAATTCGTTTTAGCTCCGGGGAAGGTCAAATCCGAAGTATGGAATTTTTTCCACCGCATCCAAGGCGATCTTTTACCGAACGGAAAGCACGATATTAGGGCATTGTGCAAAGCGTGCAACCGGTCTTTTGGCGGAAAAGGATCCGACGGAACGAGCCACCTCAAACGTCATCTAGATGTATGCAATCCGGACCGGGACCCCACCGCCACGGGTCCCGCCAAGGTAAGTCCCTTGAATCCAATACAAGCTAGGGCGTGGGTAGCGGAATGGGTTATAATGACGGGTCAACCTCTAAGCATTGTTGAAAATGAGGATCAAATACTTCTTCTTAAACGATTTAATCCGTCGTATGTACCCGTTTCGCGTGCCACGCTAACTAGAGATGTAGAGAGAGAATTTGTTAGAAGAAAAAGTGAATTAATTGATAATCTTAGTTCGTTTTCAACGGACCCGTCACCCTTTGCGTTTATCAACGAAATGACGAGAAGATACGATGATGTGGCGGATGGAAATCAACCAATCACAAGCGTCATGGGGCCACCGAGACATTCCTTCGTACGCCGAGACGAGCCAAGACGGGTCATCGATGAAGTGACCAAGTACAAAAATATGCCACCACTCATGTTCTCAACGGAAGACCGCACTTTCCCGATCATCAAGTGGTGGGAAGACAACAAGACGGAGTTTCCCATTCTCTCACGGATGGCACGTGACTTCCTTTGCATCCCGGCTTCAACGGTCTCATCGGAATCCGCCTTTAGTCTAAGCAAAAATCTAATTGGCGATCGACGACATTCGCTAACGGAGGACCACATCGAGGAGCTTATGATTTTGAGGGATTGGATTAGAGCCGATCGCCGGAAGCACAAGGGAGTCGAAGAAACCGAGCAATGCAACAACGCTCAATTCGATCAATTCTACCGTGACGACAATACCGACAACAACGAAGAAGATTAATTGTTGTAATTTTTACCGTTTTTCTTTGTATTTTTGTTACGACTTTATGAAGCAATATAATTAGAAGTATTTTCTTTCTCTATATTTATCTTAATATATTATATAAATTATTACACATATTATATGAAATATTACACATATTTGCCTTGCACATTTAAAAAAAAAAACCCCACTGCAAAGAGAAATATTATTATGTAACATGTTATCCACAATTCCAATTCCAAGACTGACCAATGCAATTTGCTCTCTGTACTACCAACCACATTTGTGCGCATTTAATTCTCCAAGAGGAAGGCAGGGACTTTGGCTGCAATTTAAGAAAAACAAAACAAAAAACAAAACAAATTAATATTGGCGCGGGGCGGGCAGCCCGCATGCACCTCGGGCTCGGGCCGGGCAGCCCGAGCAGAACCCCAGTCGCAGGTCCCGAGGCCTGAGGAAATGTCGGGCTCGGGCGGGTCGGGCCCAGGCCCGTGGGGCCCGCCCGTATGCCCAGGATTAACCTTGAACGTAACTTGAAACATCAGTTATTTATATCCCTAAATTTTAACATTAACTATAGAAGTAGAACAAATTCAAAATCTTAAGGACTTTGGCTGCAAATAAGAGTTCTGAACGTTTAGCCAACTCGAATGAAATTATTTGAGAGAGGATTATTAAAGCATCGAGTGTTGGGCCCTTGGCATATGCCGGAGAATAAACCCATGATCAATTATCACCTCACACCAAAAATAATTCTGATCTATTTTATATTTTTTTAGGGTTAATAACGGCAAAAGTACATAAAGTTTGCTCGAAGAATCCCTCGCGTATTAAAAATTTAAAAATGGCAGTAAAAATACCCAAAGTCGCATTTGGGGCGTTGACCACTTCATTCTCGTAAAGGAGCTAACTTACTTGTTGACTCTGGCGACATGGATTATCGTGGATTGCTGACATAACATTTTTTTGACATGTGGACGAGCCCACATCAACCTCGTTTACGAAAAAACAACGAATTAAACCCTTAATTAATATTATTTAATACAACTAATTAAACCCCTAATAATTATTACACTTAACAAAACAGATTAAAAAACAACAAATAATAAATTGGGTATTTACGAGAATTAAGTGGTCAACGCCCCAAATGCGACTTCAGATATTTTTGCTCTCACTTTTAACTTTGAGTGCACGAGGGATTCTTTAATCAAACTTTAGGTATTTTCACCATCATTAACTCATATTTTATTTAGTTTTGTATTTTTTGTATAGTATATCTTGACAATTTGAAATGTTTGTGTATATTATCTTGGAGCTCATACCTAGATTTTGGCTTCACAGACTAATGATGCAACTAAGGTTCAAAATCCCCTTTTTTAAGATGAATTGGTTACCGTTTTTGAGGTTTATCGATGGAAAACTACTAAAACTGTAACTTATCGTTACCAACACATATCGAGGATTATCGATGGAAAACCACTAAAATAGTTTTAAGAATATATTTACTAAGTTTACATATGTAAATAAAATATAGTCTCACACTCATATATGTAAATAGTATTAAAATATTTAATAAAATTAATTTTTTAATATTAAAAACTAAATTATTTTCTTAATAAAGTTATTTACTATAGCCAAATTATTCTTAATTTTTTTTCTATATATGGCAGTTCATCTTATTAAAATATTTTTCTAATGTTTTTTATTTATTTATTATTTTTGAAGTATTGGCAATTCATCCTTTTTATTTAAAAATATTTATTTATTTATTTATCATAACTAATTGTATAAAAAATGGCATGTAAAAATGAAAAATAAATATATTACCTGATAATGAGTTAGCGAAATGAAGATGAATTTATATATATATATATATATATATATATATATATATATATATATATATATATATATATATATATATATATATATATATATATATATATATATATATATATAGCAGTCACAATTACAGTAGTGGAGTCAAATAGGTGTAAGAAGAAATAAAATTGCGGCATGTGAGCTTAATTCAATACATTGCTTATTAAAAATAAAATCAAATATTCTTACGTGAGCCTCTTTAAAAAAAACCCTAACAAGTAATGATAAGTTTTTATTAATTTATTTCAGAAAAAAATCTTAGGGCCCAATTTAATAATATGCTCTCACAAAGTTGAGGCCCACTTTTCTACTCTCCGTATGTCATGCAAGGCTAGGTAAAAAAAAATATTGGGCCGGGCCTGGTAAAAACTCAAATAGAATTATGTCATACTCAAGTAAAATGATGTTATGCTCAAACAAAAAATAAAATAAAAAGAAGATTAAAAGATACTATATAATTTGATAATACACATAAATAACTATTTGACTTTGGGAGAAGTCATGGAGCAAATACAAATGAATAAAAAATACACATTTGTTTGGATTTAGAAAGTCCCACATAGAAAAAATACCAAAAAAAAAAAACACAATAACATTGCTAGTATATAACTAGCGATTTCTATTTCTAAATCTAAGCAACTCAACCTATCTTATATGATACCTCTAATAGGCCATGCGGAGTTAATTTTTTTTCTTCAAAAATAATTTTTTGGTTTTTTGCATTGAATGTACTTTTGCCGAAAATTGTTGAAGAGTGCAAATTTTATTAGAAAGTACCCAATTTTTTGTTATTTTTACACGGTTTTTACGAATAACCGATTGGCATGGAATATTTGTATGACTACCGGCAAAACAGATAATCGACGATTATCGAGGATAATCGAGAAAAATTCAAACCTTGGATGCAACGAATATCAGTGAAATATCAAAATACATAAGATTCGTGCACATAGTTATAATCATAACATCTTCCAAAACTCGAAGATTCGCGGACAAATCGACGGCAATTAGACCTCAAAATCAGCACTCGCTCACAAACATACATTACTTAGATATATCCTAAGTTTCGATTTTAATCAAGTTCGAAGTCGAAGAAGAAGAAGAAGAGACGAAAATGCTGAAAACGAGAACAAACACGAATATAAATTAAAATGTAGCGAATCAAACGAAAACCAGGCTTTAGGTCCTAAATTAAAAATCAGAATGGGAAAATCATATTTATAAGCTATCATTTCGAGCATCGAAGACAACTACTCAAATCAAACTCTTGAGTCAAAAGTTGTCGCTTTACTGGGAGGCCTCTCGTAGGGCTAAAAAAAGGTCTCTGCAATGCAAGCTATTCGATAACAGCTTTAATTAATATGATGGTTATTTATTAACAGCTTTAAGAGTTTGCTCTTCATCTGATTTTATTCATCCATGTACACATATTTATAGAGAGCAACATTGACATTTAATTTTGAAAATGATACATTTTATAATAAGTAAGAACCATGCATACTCGTCATCTAAAAATAACAAAAAATAAATTAAAAATTTATATCTTCATCACGTTAAATTTCCCAACAAGACTTGTAAAGCCACTCAAACTATTTTGAGCAAACTTTTTTAAGGCTTATATGACGGTTTAATGACCAATGTGATGAAAAATTCACAGTATTGAACGATTAGTTTTAAGTTTTAACCATTCTGCAATTTCAAATTTGTACTAATAATGAATCATTAATCTACAAAAAAAAAAAAAAGAGAAGGAAATTCGTAAGCGAATAACAAATTAAAAGGTTGTTCGTGCTTTTTGTGGCGTCTCGTCCATGATATATCAATGACAGCCTGGCTTCCAAGTGTATATATTGGTCAAAGTTGATGTCTTTGACTTTGGCATGCCATGCCATTGATTCAATATTGGCATTCAATATTGTACACAAAACATTAATATCGGCATAAATATCTGATTTACTATTAAAAAATGGTTTACCAAACCAAATATATATATTTATATATATATAATTAAACAAACAAAGGCGACAAGAGTCCAATGTAAAAACATAGCAGCAAAATGACCAAAATTCAACAAATATTAGGCGACTTATTTTTGTATCCTTTTTTTTTTTTACACGGAAGTTGGTCATTTTATTTGGGAAATTGCTATTAAATCATACATAAAATCGACACACATTCATGTGCTAGTCCACTTGTCTAGCATCTTCTCTCATTTATATTTGACAGAAAAAATTGAATGGAAAAAAAATGTGTCACCTATATTTGTTGACTTTTGGTACTTTTATCATTGCTTTTCATTTTGGATCAATTTCGTCTTAGTTGATCAAATTTTGAGTACTCTTACCGTAGTTATCCTTTCGAATAAATATTTATTTAGTACTTCACTATAATTTTAAGTAGTCATGCCTACTTTTACATCTTTTTTACTAAAATTATTGATGGAACATAATGTGGAAGGAAAAATGGTTAGTTACTTTTTCCGCAGGAAAAAATTAAGTTTTTTGCCACGCTTATATGATAACATTGAGACGATTCCAGAAAAAAGAAACTTTTACCGTTATTAAGTAAAAACTTTAAATACTTTCCCTATTCCCCCTATTATAAATAGATACTTCCCATCCTATCAGAGGCCACCAAATCCACTGTCATCCGAAGAAGAAAAAATCATAAACACTAAAAACAATGCTCTTTCCATCCTCAGCCGTGACCGCCGCAACGCTCCTCCTCCTCGTAAGCCTCTCCGCCACAACGAAAGCGCAAGTCCCCGCAAATGAGACGTTCAAATTCGTGAACGAGGGCGAGTTTGGGCCATACATAAATGAGTACGACGCTAGCTACCGCATGATAAGTGTCTTTGCGGCGCCCTTCCAGCTGGGGTTCTACAACACCACGCCCGGCGCCTTCACCCTCGCCATCCGTATCGGACTCCAGCGTGCCGAGCCGAACTACCGGTGGGTGTGGGAGGCCAACCGTGGCAATCCCGTCGGTGAGAACGCCACCTTCTCACTCAACCGCGCTGGAAACCTTGTCCTCGCCCACGCCGATGGCCGCATCGCATGGCAGTCCAACACCGCCAACAAGGTAGACCTATGCTCAAATTTCTGCTTCATATGTGTGTATGTGTGTATATATATATAAATATATAAGTATATTTACCATATTTTTATTTTGTAAAGGGCGTGGTGAGGTTCGAGCTCCTCTCGACTGGAAACATGGTGCTGTACAACAAGGCCGGAAACATAGTGTGGCAGAGCTTTGACTACCACACCGACACTCTCCTCATCGGACAGACCCTCCGCCTCGGGGACAAGCTCGTGAGCCGCCTCTCCCCCGGCGAGAACAAGGACGGTCAGTACAGCTTGGTCCTAGAGCCCAAGGGCTTCTCACTCTACAGAGGCAAGAACCGCTACTTCTCAACGTTCCAGAAGTTCGGTGCTCTTCAAGGTACAGTAATGTGTTTGAAACAAAGTAATTTGCGGCTTAAGTATCTAGTGTTAGACAACTAAGGCAGCATATGTCTAAAATAAAATAAAAATAGCGACAAAAACCCAAAGGTGAAATATATTGATGTCAATTTTGGGTGGTTTCGCTGTTAATTTCACTTTATACATATATCGTCTCACTTGATCAAAGTATGATACTTATGCCGTCTATATTTCAAGTGATCATCCTCTTCGAGTATATAATTAACATTCTGATTACCAACACAGTGGAAGACATCGCAAACATGACTCTCGAAGTTGCGCCGGAGGACGAGGAAATTCCCACATACGAAGTGTTCTTTAGGCTGTCCGGCGGAGGGACTCTCACTTTTGGCCGTCCCGCCAAGTACAACGTGACGATTTCGTTTCTGCGGCTCGGAATGGACGGCAGCGTCATAATCTACACGTACATGGAGAAAAGCAGGTATCTGGCCACGGACATCGTGTTCAGCCTCTTCAACAGAGACACCTTGGAAGGCTGGGACACCGAGTGCGAGCTGCCCGAGAAATGTGGGGCCCTCGGGGTGTGTGAGGACAACCAGTGCGTGGCGTGTCCGACCGAGAAGGGGCTGCTGGGGTGGAGCAAGAGCTGCGGGGCGAAGCGGGTGGCCTCGTGCAGGCCCGCCGACTTTCACTACTACGAGGTGAAAGGCGTGGACCACTACTCGAGCAAGTACAACCCGGGAAGCGCAGTGAAGGAGAGCGATTGCGGGAAGAAGTGCTCGTCGGACTGCAAGTGCATGGGCTACTTCTACAACCGTGACTCGTCGAGGTGTTGGATCGCTCAAGATCTGATGACGCTCACAACAGCCAATTCCACGCACGTGGGGTTCATCAAGACGCCCAACAAGTAGATGGGAAAGCGATGGGTAATAAATGGCTGAGGAATCTCGATATATACCTATATATATATATATCATCAATTATATATATACATCTGTTTGGCGTTTATTTGGCGAGGCATATCTTATCCTTATTGTGTTGAATGAGATAATATGGCTTTTGTTAGTTTGTATCGTGGTGACTTGGTGATGAATAATGTACTTGCAATAATTGCATCTTTGCGTGTAATTGGTCATAGTTTAAATTAAGGGCTATTTGAGGGGGGAAAAAAAACACCTATATATTATATAATTAAAAAAGACATATTTTTATTTTTTTTATACACTAAATCTCAATGATATAAAAAAATTGACAAAAATAATTATTTTTTTTATTAGTTCTCTACTATATTTTCTATTTATTTTTTGACGCTGAATGATTTGTTCACGTTTTCACCGATGTATATAATATGAATATATACAAGGAATGGATAATTTAAATTTCCACAAAAAAATTAACTATTCAACAGAACAAACAAATTAATACTATTAATAATGCGACACATGAATAATGATAAAGTTTCCGTGTTTAGTGATCCAATATGTTGAATATAACTTAATGTTATAATTGTAATTTCAGTCCAGACAAAAATTTAAATCTTGTAATTATTTCTTGAGAACACTATTGAACAGACGTTGTATATAATATGTAGTTTTTTTTTTTCTCTCGTTTTCCTAAAAGATGGAACTTTACCATTTATCAAGTTATCTGGACATGTTTGTTAAAGATGGCATATATATATATATATATATATATATATATATATATATATATATATATATATATATATATATATATATATATATATATATATATATGGGTTAGCGTGAATGATGGTCCGTGAATGTAATGAAAAACATGAAATGATAAACGACTGGATGCAATAATATTGATAAGTAAAATGAACTTTTATCACAACATATATATATTTGAAGAACTTATTTGAAACAAGACTTACAATGATATTGGAAACAACAGAGATGCTACAAGCAAGATAGAGAATATAAATTGAGAGATACAAATTCTACTGAAATTTTAGTCTGTGTTTAAACATGAACAAGAGCCTCTATTTATAGGGAGAGGTTTTCATTCATGCGTTTGAGCCATGGAGCCTTTGATGGTGGGGGAGATGGGTGCTTTAGGTAGTGGAGGTAGTGGGTGTAGAAAGAGCCTTTGATGGTGGGGGAGATGGGTGCTTTAGGTAGTGGAGGTAGTGGGCATTTTGGTGTGTAGTGATAGTGGGCATTTTGGTGGGTAGGATAGTAATGTAGGTATTGTTGTTAGTGTAGTAGTGTCAGGGACCATGTATTTGATGGAGTATTGGTCGGGGAGGTATTATTGTTCTGTCAGAGCTGAGTAGTGACTGCCACCTGGTATTTTTTGCAGAGCTGGGTGGTGATTGCCAGTTGGTGAAGAGTCCATTTACATTATTGTTGCTGAGAAGCTAAAATGATCATAATTTGGGGTTAGGTACATATTCCGCCCCTTCAAAATAAGAACACCTTTTTTTTTCTTTTTTTTTTTTTTTTTTTTTTTTTTTTACATCATATTGATTTTTTCCATATCTGCCAATAAATGATCTTCATCATCATCGTTTTGATTGTCGCCAGAGGTTGACGAGCCAGTCTTGGATTGCATGATTTGTTGCATAATCGAAAAGTACTCTTCTTCTGTCTTGGCTGCCGCTAACATTGCACTTGCATGCGACTTCCTTGCAAGAAAAGTTGTTGTTTCCGACGGACATATTTTCTCTTTGCCGTGTTGTTTTAACCATGTTTGGACTGCCTGTATTTTGATTGTTTGTGGGACTTGATAATTATCCCACCATTTGACCAAGAACACCCGTGATAGAATTGCATCTCCTTTGTCGTCAAAGAATTGGTGGTACTTCCATGACAAAGACCAAGGAAGATAAAATTTTATTGAGAAGAACAAAAGAGGATTGAATTATTTTTCTTCGTCACTGGGGTTAAAGAATTTTTTGAAATGGTCAAAGCTTTCCTTGACTTCAGGATGGAGGATATCTGGTATTGAACCAAAGTAACTCCACCATAGCTTGAACCATTTTGGGAATGTGTATTGGTTCCTAGTATTGAAGTAAAAAAGTCAGGAATGGGTTTGGTATGTGTTTTGGAGGAAAAAGGTGTTGAACCACGCTTGTTGGTAATCCCAATAGTTGTAAGTGGGGGCGTGTTTGAATTTTGTGGTAAACTGGACTGGGAATAATATTGGTTTTGAGGGAGGATGACCCCATTATTGAGGGTGGAGGACTTTCTGGATATTGCAAGTTGAATAATCTGGAGTTATATTTTTATCCGAACGGAAAAAGTGTTTGAATCTTGCCGAGTCTGTGCATTCGATGATTGACATGTAGTATTCCTGTGGTTTGGAGAGATCCCAGGGTTTCAAATGCCAACCTTGAGGGAAAAGGTTCGCGACCGTATCTTTTGGCTCAGGCTCTAAAAACCCGTTTTCGATGGTTATAATGGTTTGGAATCTTGTTTTTTGTATGAGGTCAGAGGGTTTTTTCCTAATTTGGTCTGATCTGTTCTTACTACTATTTCGTTGGAATTGATGTTTTTAGCAAGAATTTTGGTGTCTAGGACATATTGAATATTGGAGGGAAGGGAAATTGGGGTATGTGATGAGGACTTTGTATTTGTGGTTTCTGAAATGATATTGGAGGCCTTTTCTAGTACAGAGAATAGATTTGGTGACTTGGAAATTGATTCAATCCATTTTTGGACGGCTTTGAAGGATTTTTGAGAATCTGGACTGAACAGGTGAAATTTCTTCTGTTGACGCTTCGACCATGTCCGCCCATGATGTAATGGCTTGTTTCGATTTTTCTCGATCTTTTTGTTTTCCTTTTGTAGTCATTTATGATCTGTTTTGTAAGAACTCTCTGGTCAGAAAGTCTGGTATTGAATTTGTGTCTCCCTTTATATATTCTATATCAAAATCAAATATAGATAAAATTGTTTGCCATCTTGCAAAAATTTGTTTTGATGCAATATTTTGAACATCTTTTTCAAGGATTTCTCTTGCAGACTTGCAATCAATGCGTAGTAAAAAATTTTGATTCAGTAAATCGCTTTGAAATTTTGTGATGCACACGACAATGGATAAAATTTCTTTTTTTTATTGTAGAATAGTTCTTTTGGCAATCATTCCAATGAGCTGAAGTAAATTGTACAATGCATTCTTTATCGTTTTGGATTTGTTTTAATATCCCTCCATAACCAATACTGAAGCATCAGTTTCAACAATTTTTTGTGCTAGCGGATCTGCTATGTGAAGGCATGGGATTTTAAGAATTTGTCTTTTAATAAGTTGGACGGTTTTGGTGTGAACTTCAGACCATGGTACAAGATTCTTTTTTAACCTATCGTGTAACGGTTTTTAAGTCTATTTATATTTGGGCAAAAATCCAGGACATAATTTAAACTTCCTAGAAATCTCTGTAGTTGAGTTTTGTCAATTATTTTATCAGGGAATTTATTTGCAAATTCAAGAGATCTTTCTATTGGAATAATAGTTCCTCGGGAAATATAATGACCAAGAAATCTTATCTTTGTTTGAAAAATGGATATTTTTGATTTTGAAATGGCGAGGCCATTCTTTTTTCTTATATGGAAAAAAGTTTTTAGGTGTTTGAAATGTTGATCAATATATTGGGAAAAAATTAGTACATCATCAATGTAAACAATGCAAAAGTTGGAATATAGACCAAATATATCATTCATTATTCTTTGAAATTCGGAAGGGGCATTTTTTAGACCAAAAGGCATTACATTCCATTCAAATTGCCCAAAAGGTACTGTGAATGCAGTTTTGTATCTATCTTTTGGATCGATATGTATTTGCCAGAATCCTGATTTCATGTCAAATTTTGAGAAAATATTTGCGTCATGGAGTTTTTGTAGTAGGTCTTTTTTATTTGGTATAGGGTAACGAATCCATTTTAAAGCTGTATTTAGAGGTTTATAATTTATCACGAGGCGAGGGGCACCTCTTTCGAGTTCCGCATTTTTATTAACGTAGAAAGCCGTGCAACTCCAAGGAGATCTAGATTTAGAGATTAAGCCCTTTTTTTGTAAGTCATGTATTTCTTTTCGGCAATGGTTTTCTAGATCTCTATTCATCTGAATTGGTCTTGCTTTGGTTGGAATTTGTTTTTCATTAAAGTCCTTTTCATAAAGAAGGTCAACTAGGTGTTGTTTTCGTTCCCAAAAAGCATTTGGCAGATCTGAGCACAATTCAGTTTCTATCTGGTTTTGTAATTTTTTTTATCTTTTCGTGAACTATTTTTTGTTGAAGTTGTGTAATAGTTTTCTGATGTAAAACTTTTCTGTTTGTTTCTTCGAGATCATTTTTTTTTCCCTTGATTAGAAGGTTTATTTGATTTTCATAAATAGAACAAGCTTTTATTATATTGAGATTCCTTGTTTTTGGTTTTTCTAAGAATGGAAGACTTATCTTTACACTTTTTATTTTTGATGATATATGATCGTGGTTAACTTTATAAGGAGTTATCATATTGATAAAAGGGGTGCCCAGAATTACAGTGTGATGGATATCTAGGATAAGCATGAAGGATGTGACTATTGATAAATTCTCTACTATAATTGAAGCATCAATTTTTGCATTTATTTTCATTTTTGAATTATTAGCTGCATTAAGTTTTTCGTTTGTTTTAGATTTGTATTTGTTTGGCACAACACTTTCTTTAATGCAACTTAAATTTGCTCCCGTGTCAAATAGAGCGATTGTGTCAATCGTGAAATTTTTATCAAAGGCTATTATTATTTTAACGAGATATTTTTGTGACGTTACCTGTTTTAGAATAAACAGGAAATCTTCAGGAATTTTCTCTATGTTCTGAATTTCATTTGTACCATCTTCATGATCTGAATCAGATTCGTTGTTTTGATGAAGACAAGTTTGGACAAGAGTTTGAAGTGTTTCAGAATCTTATTTTTGTTTTTTCCGTAGGATCTGTAGATCTGTTTTTATAGTTTTTATTTCAAATTTAAGATTTTCTATTGTAGTTGGTTGTTTCTTCTTAGACCGGTTTAGAATGGTAGTCAGGTCATATGGTTTTGAAATGTTAGGAGTAGATTGGGGTTTTGAAGTTGCTGGTTGTTCTATGTTAATTAAAACTTTTTCAAGGTATTCATTTTGCAAATTAGGGTCATTAATATGTTTTATTATTTCAAGAAAAAGTTCTTGGTCTTTAGTTAGGACATTAATTTGTTTTGTTTCATTTTCCGGTATTGATGATGATGAGGAAGAAGTCGCGTCTTCAAATTGTAGAGGATCTTCATTTTCAGTATCTAAAGATGTTGAATATTCAGAATCACACGATTCAATGAGGAGGGAGGATATTTTATCAAGGACATCATTAGTTAATCCTAGGTTGTTAAGTTTTTTATTAAATCTGCAGTATCTCTGAGTGTGTCCAAGTTTTCCACAATTGTAACATTTTATTTTGGAAAAATCTTTCTTTGTAGTTTTTTGATTTTTGTATGGAGTTTTCTTGTAATAATTTTCGTTTTTTGTTTTAAAATGGTTTTTTCTGAATTTATTGTATACGGGCTTTTTATAATCAACGCACTCATTGCATTTTTTGGAAGATTCCCGAGTTATATCGAATTGTTGGCAGAAAGACCCAAGTTCCTTCTTTGTTCTTTTCATTACCCATTTCAAGTGGTTTTGAAGCTTTAAATCTTGGCAAATCTTTAGTCCTTCCTTTTGTGTGAATCCTATTAGTTCGCCATAAGTGAGGTTGGAGTAAGGAATATTTTCAACGTTGTAAGTGTCTTTTATTTTGTTACGGACTTTTTCAGCCAGAATTTGGGAGTCCAGCCAGAAATTAATGCAAAATTAATGGCGATTGCATTAAATTTGATTACGCGAGTATGACGTGTATGGTGACATGTCGGATTACGTGGCGTCCATGTTGATGAGAAGCTGACCACGCAAACGTTGACTACTTCCGTTAGTCAAATATGGACGGAAATCATCTTTTGGTACTTATACCGCTATTAAATGAGGTTGGGGCTATGCCGCTCCAGTTGAGTAAATGTTGAGGACTTATGCCGCTATTATCCCTTATAATTAAGGATAGTTAAGGCATTTGTCACGTTAGGCTTATACAAAAGCCCCTTTTGTAACCTAAAACTTTCATGCTTCATGAATAAAGTTATTTTTTCTCCTTCTCCTTGATTTCTACATGGTATAACAGCTACATTTATGATTCTTTGTTGAATTTTTTCTCTCAGATATGCTTTGCTCGCCTTTGTCACTCTTCAGGTATGCAAATCTTGTACTCGAATTCTCTGATTCCAAGTCTGCGTAGGGTTCTTAAGATTTTGGGTTTTTGCAGCTGAAGTTGATTGCTTGGGTGTGATTTTGGGTTTGGGTTGAATGCTTTGGTGTGATTTTGGAGCTTTGAATTTAAGATTTTGAGTTGAATATTAGAACCTTGAAGATATCTATTGATTTGGGGTTTGGGTGATTTGGAGACTTCATTTTAAGGTTCTTGTTGAGAGGTTTTCGATTTTAGGGTTTCTCTTGGGAGATTTGAGGTTTGATTGGGTGAGAAACAAAAGAAGGAATAATTATCAGCTCACACCACAAATAATTCTGATATGTTTTATATTATATTTTATTGAGTTTTGAATTATTTGAACATTGTACAATATATCTTGGCAATTTGAAATGTTTGTCTATATTATCTTCGAGCTCATACCTGGATTTTGTCTTCAATTTAACAGATTAATGATGCAACGAAGATGAGTTAAATATCAAATTATAAGATCCGCGCACATATTTAGAATCATAAGCTCTTCCAAAATTGAAGCTTCGCGAACAAATAAACGGCAATTGGGCATGAAAATCACACTGGCTCACGAACATACACTATTGGGAAATATCTTGGGTTTCGGTTATAATCAAGTTTGAAAACCGCATTTAGTCCCAAATGAAGCTATAGCCTACACAAGCTAAAAAAAAAGACAATAAAATTGAAGAAAGAGAATATCGATCGACAAGAATATTGAAAAATAATCGCAAACACGAATTCAAACTAAAATGCAGTGAATCACATGAAAACCGGACTTTAGGTCCTAAAATTTATTATAAAACACTGTTAAAGGATAAAGGAAAAAAAAAAACATAGATTTTTTTCCCGATTCATGTTCCTGAAGGAATTTGAAAATTAATCCTAAATAGTAAATCCTTTGTGATTGTAGAGGGTGATTTTTACCACCTTGCAGTCACAAGGAAAACCGTAAAGAACGCAATAAAAATATATACACGATTATTCCCTGATTTATTTATCCCGAAAGGACTCGGTTTTCCCCGTTTATTAGCTTGGACAATCGAAGAATAATGATAAGGATATGATTTGATGCCGCACCACGCCGCTCTCGACGAGGCTGCCTACGTACCCGGCGAACCAGGATCAGGTCATCACGTAGTTCAATGAGTTTTGGCTTGATCTCTTCATTCTTTCTCTTCTCTTTTTCGTTGGTTTTCTTCTCTCTTCTTTCTCTTTCCTCTCTTTTTCCTCCTTCTTGGCTGAATGTCTCTCGGCTGATTTTCTTGGATCCCCTCTTAATGAGGTTTCTTTTATTATTTATAGGGTTAGGGTTGATTGAGCCTTTTCACTTTGGGCTTTTTCTGCGAATTGGGCCTTTCTTCATGGGTTAAGCCTTTTCTCACAAACTGGGCTTTTATGTTGACTACGGTCAACATATTTCTTGCCTCTATTCGACGTCGTTTTTGGGCCGTAATGGCACGCGTTATGTTAAGGATGGATTTGACGAAATCTGACATCAACAGTTAGTCCCCCATTTTATCAAGTGTGAAACACTTGGTAAAATGAAAGACAAACTATTAATTTCGAGCTTTGTTGACCACTTTGGTTGATGCGTTTACCTCGAGAAATGTTGTCGGAGAAATTTATCGTAATCTGTTGGTTGGTGGATTTCATTTGGGAGGCTGATGCAGAATCCTGCTGAGTTGTAGTTGGTTTCGTCGGATGAAGCATCTTTCTCATGACGGTGAAATATTCTTTGACAAACTCCTCGTGATGACGAGCTCGCTATAGCAACGAACTCATCGCGGTGATGAATTTCTTCCTACAATGGACTCTTTCTTCGACAATATTATCAATAAAGTAGCAGACTTTTTTCCCTTTTACCTTGTCGTCGCCATGTTGTTCCTTTTGCATTCTTTCTTTCATTACTACCCATCTATTTTCAGCTTCCTTCTCGCAGGTCGCTGAGACTCCTCACGTTTCTTGTCCGTTGAGGTACGCCGAGGGGGTGCTAGCCTCGTTTCTTAATGAGAGCGATGGGCACTTTGTCATCCTCGAAGAGTTTCTCGAAAGATCTGATAAGGCGTACCGTCACCACGCTCTCCGAGGACCCGAACGATGAGGCTTTCCGAGCACACGACAAGTTTGGAATCTCTGAGCCGGTAGGGGCTCCTTCGGGTATTTCTGCTCGAGTTCATGAGGCGAGACCCCAAGTATTATTCCACGGTGGAGAGGCTTCTTATGGATGTCCTAGTTGAGAGCGCGGAATTCGTCATAGAGCAAGTCGCCGACAAAGTTGTTCGGGATGATTGAACTTCCTCTATTTCCTTTTGTAAATTATTTTGTGGCTGCAATGTATCAATCAGGATTTGCGCCGGAGCGGCTTTGTATTTTTCCGGGGTATGCGCACTAGCGTCTTACGTACCAGGCTTTGTGCGCCGGAGCGGCTTTGTAGTTTTCCGGGGTATGCGCCGTAGCGTGTTACGTACCGGGCTTTGTGCGCCGGAGCGGCTTTGTATTTTCTTTGATTTGTCGGCGATGAGCTTGTCGGTATGCACCGGGCTCTGTCGCGATGAAGTGCTTGGCACTGATTTGTCGGCGATGAGCTTGTCGGTATGCACCGGGCTCTGTCGCGATGTATCGATCGGAATTTGCGCCGGAGCGGCTTTGTATTTTCTTTGATTTGTCGGCGATGAGCTTGTCGGTATGCACCGGGCTCTGTCGCGATGAAGTGCTTGGCACTGATTTGTCGGCGATGAGCTTGTCGGTATGCACCGGACTCTGTCGCGATGTATCGATCGGAATTTGCGCCGGAGCGGCTTTGTATTTTCTTTGATTTGTCGGCGATGAGCTTGTCGGTATGCACCGGGCTCTGTCGCGATGAAGTGCTTGGCACTGATTTGTCGGTGATGAGCTTGTCGGTATGCACCGGGCTCTGTCGCGATGTATCGATCGGAATTTGCGCCGGAGCGGCTTTGTATTTTCTTTGATTTGTCGGCGATGAGCTTGTCGGTATGCACCGGGCTCTGTCGCGATGAAGTGCTTGGCACTGATTTGTCGGCGATGAGCTTGTCGGTATGCACCGGGCTCTGTCGCGATGTATCGATCGGAATTTGCGCCGGAGCGGCTTTGTATTTTCTTTGATTTGTCGGCGATGAGCTTGTCGGTATGCACCGGGCTCTGTCACGATGAAGTGCTTGACACTGATTTGTTTTTGTTGGCCCATATGCCGTAGTAGTGTCTTTTGTATGCTTGGCCCATTTGCCGTAGTAGTTTCTTTTGTATGCTTGGCCCATTTGCCGTAGTAGTTTCTTTTGTATGTTGGCCCATTTTCCGTAGTAGTTTGTGATATTCGGCGATGAGCTTGTCGGTATGCACCGGGCTCTGTCGCGTTGTATCAATCAAGATTTGCGCCGGAGCGGCTTTGTATTTTTTTGGGTATGCGCCGTAGCGTCTTACGTACCAAGCTGTGCGCCGGAGCGGCTTTGTATTTTGCCGGGGTATGCGCCGTAGCGGCTTATGTACCCAGCTGTGCGCCGGAGCGGCTTTGTTTGGTATATCAGGCATTTTCGCCGTTTTGGGCTTGGTCGGTACCCTAAATGTATATATATGTTTTCTCGGCACTCTCGTCGGTTTTTTTATAATTTTGTAGACATATGTATATTGTTACCTTTTTTTGCGATGAGGTCAGCCAACTTCGTCGCCGATTTTGCGCCTTGGTTAGGATAAACCTCGTCGTGTCCGCATCAAACTTTAGTTTTATGAGGGTCGTCATCGTCGAGCGCGTCTCAATCAGATCTCCTCGAAATGTTGGTAATGGCGTCTTCGTTGATGATTTCCCGGTGGAGGCGAGCTTTCTTTGATGACGAGCTGTCTGGTGACGAGCTCTTTTTGGTGACGATCTTCTATTGGTGATGAGCTCTTCGAGCTCCTCCTTCATAAGCTCCTCGAGGTCTTCTCTGTGATGAGCTCCTCGAGGTCTTCTCCTTCGTGATGAGCTCATCGAGTTTCTCCTCGTCGTGATGAGCTCTTCGTGATGAGCTCTTCGAGATGAGCTCCTCGAGCTTTCCTCTTCGTGATAAGCTCTTCGTGATGAGCTCTTCGAGTTTTCCTCTTCGTGATGAGCTCATCGAGCTCCTCCCTTCGTGATAAGCTCTTCGAGCTTCCCTCTTCGTGACAAGCTCTTCGTGATGAGCTCTTCGAGATGAGCTCCTCGAGCTTTCCTCTTCGTGATAAGCTCTTCGTGATGAGCTCTTCGAGCTTTCCTCTTCATGATGAGCTCTTCGTGATGAGCTCCTCGAGCTTTCCTCTTCGTGATAAGCTCTTCGTGATGAGCTCATCGAGCTCCTCCCTTCGTGATAAGCTCTTCGTGATGCGCTCTTTAAACATCTGTAACTTTCTCCTCGAGCGTTCGTTTTAAGCAAATGACCTATCAAATCGAAGCTAAAGACATAATCTTTGAGAAAAACTAGAAATCATGTTTAGATGATAAATATAAACGAGAATATGGTCTGAGGAGCGACGGGCGACGAGCAGGCGTCTGACGAAGCCATCGCTCTCGGTAACCAATCTTCCGGCGTCCATAACTTTTTCCTCGAGCGTCTGATAGGGGCGAATGACCTGTCAAATCGAAGCTAAAGACATAATCTTTGAGAAAAACTAGAAATCATGTTTAGATGATAAATAGAAACGAGAATATGATCTGAAGAGCGACGGGCGACGAGCAGGCGTCTGACGAAGCCATCGCTCTCGGCAACCAATCTTCCGGCGTCCATAACTTTTTCCTCGAGCGTCTGATAGGGGCGAATGACCTGTCAAATCGAAGCTCAAGACATAATCTTCGAGAAAAATAAGAAATTATGTTTATATGATAAGTAACGACGGGGATATGGTCCAAAGAGTGACGGGCGACGATCAGGCATTTTACGAAGCCGTCGTCCTCGGTGACCAATCTTCCAATGTTCATAACTTATGCCTCGAGCATCCGATAGAGGCGAATGACCCGGCGAATCGACGATCAAGGCAAGGCCTGTAAGAAAACGCTAAAAACAAAACACAATTTTATTTATCAAAGGTAAAGACGAGATCAGCGCTCGGTGCTGTCGTTATCGTCGTCAGTCGTCTTCTCTTCGAGTTCCTGGCTGTGAGCTAGAGAAAAACTAAGCCCCCTCGGTGGGCGCCAAACTGTAGAGGGCGATTTTTACCACCTTGCAGTCACAAGGAAAACCGTAAAGAACGCAATAAAAATATATACACGATTATTCCCTGATTTATTTATCCCGAAAGGACTCGGTTTTCCCCGTTTATTAGCTTGGACAATCGAAGAATAATGATAAGGATATGATTTGATGCCGCACCACGCCGCTCTCGACGAGGCTGCCTACGTACCCGGCGAACCAGGATCAGGTCATCACGTAGTTCAATGAGTTTTGGCTTGATCTCTTCATTCTTTCTCTTCTCTTTTTCGTTGGTTTTCTTCTCTCTTCTTTCTCTTTCCTCTCTTTTTCCTCCTTCTTGGCTGAATGTCTCTCGGCTGATTTTCTTGGATCCCCTCTTAATGAGGTTTCTTTTATTATTTATAGGGTTAGGGTTGATTGAGCCTTTTCACTTTGGGCTTTTTCTGCGAATTGGGCCTTTCTTCATGGGTTAAGCCTTTTCTCACAAACTGGGCTTTTATGTTGACTACGGTCAACATATTTCTTGCCTCTATTTGACGTCGTTTTTGGGCCGTAATGACACGCGTTATGTTAAGGATGGATTTGACGAAATCTGACATCAACAGTGATGGAGTAGGACAGTTTAATGACCCGTGTGATGAGAAATTTACACTACTTAACGATAAGTTTTAACCATTCTGCAATTTCAAATTTGCACTAGAGATGATATATGGATGACAGCTTGGCTTCCAAGTGTACAGATTTATCAAAGTTGATATCTTTGAATCTAGTTATTAATGGCTATAGTCAAACAGTAATTGGCATGGCATGTGCCAGTGCCATTGCTTCAAGATTGGCGTTCAATATTTTACATAAAACATTAATATCGGTATAAATACCTGATTTAGTATTAAAATAAGGCTTAATCAAAGCCAAAGTACTAAACTTTGATCAATAGATGCGGCAAAGGTCTAAACTAAAGTAAAAATATACATAGCAATAAAAATGACCCAAAGTCAACAAATACGAGTCTATTTATTTTTTCATCTAACTTTTTTTACGAAGGTTGGTCAATTTTGTTGTCATAATGCTATTAAATCACGCCTAAGATCGATACACATTTTTGTGCTCGTACCTATCCAACATCTTTTCTCATTTGAATTCAACGGGAAACAAATTGAATTGAAAAAAATTGTCACCTATATTTGTTGACTTCTGGTACTTTTATCGTTGCTTTTCATTTTTGGATCGTTTCCATCATGTTGATCAAAGTTTGAGTACTTTTACCGTATTTTTTCCTTCAAATAAATATATATTTAGTACTTTATATATTAAAACTTCTTTTTTTATTAACAATATTAATGGAACATAATGCAGAAGGAAAACTGGTTGGTACTTTTTCCGCAGGAAAAACATTGAAATTTTTGCCACTATTATATGATAACATTAGGTGAATATTCTACGCAGAAAAATGAACTTTTACCGTAATTTAGTAAGACTTTAAATACTTTCCCTGCTATTATCATTATTCTCCCTACCATAAATAGAGTACTTCCCACCCTATCACACGCCAAAAGTCAAACCCACTGTCCTCCGAAGAAGAAAAAATCACAAACACTATAAAAATGCGCTTCCCATCCTCCGCCGTGACCGCCGCAACGCTCCTCCTCCTGCTCTTCCTGAGCCTCTCCGTCACCACGAAAGGCCAAGTCCCCGCAAACGAGACATTCAAATTCGTGAACGAGGGCGAGTTCGGGCCGTACATAAATGAGTACGACGCCAGCTACCGCATGATAAGCGTCTTTGCCGCGCCCTTCCAGCTGGGGTTCTACAACACCACGCCCGGTGCCTTCACCCTCGCTCTCCGTCTCGGACTCCAGCGTGCCGAGCCGAATTACCGGTGGGTGTGGGAGGCCAACCGTGGCAATCCCGTCGGTGAGAACGCCACCTTCTCACTCAACCGCGATGGCAACCTCGTCCTTGCCCACGCTGACGGCCGCATCGCGTGGCAGTCCAACACCGCCAACAAGGTTGACTAATGTTCAAATTTTTCAATCATTATATATATATATACACATATATGTATATTTACCAATCTGTTTTTGTTAAGGGCGTGGTGAGGTTCGAGCTCCTCTCGACCGGAAACATGGTGCTCTACAACAAGGCCGGACACATCGTGTGGCAGAGCTTTGACTACCACACCGACACTCTCCTCATCGGACAGACCCTCCGCCTCGGGGACAAGCTCGTGAGCCGCCTCTCCCCCGGCGAGAACAAGGACGGTCAGTACAGCTTGGTCCTAGAGCCCAAGGGCTTCTCGCTCTACAAAGGCAAGACCCGCTACTTCTCAACGTTTCAGAAGTTCGGTGCTCCTCTAGGTACGTTTGAAAGAAAGTAATTTGCGGAATAATTGTATAATTCTAGACAACGGAGACAATATAAATTTAGAGTGAAAAAATAGCGACAAAATCTCATAGTCAAAAAAGGAAAAGCATCGCATATTTCCGTCCACTTTTCTTAAAAAATAAAAAATAATAGATGAAAATATGTATGGCTTTCTTGTTGTCAATTTTAGGTGTTTTCCCGTTAGTTTTACTTTATACGTATATAGCCTCACTTGATCAAAATATGGAAATTACGGCTAAAGTATCTAATGTCCTAAAAAATTTAAATTATGTACTCAAATTTTTTTTTGGCCAATGTACACAAACTGCATTCTATTGGCAACTAATGTGCACTTCGTTAAATTTTTATTTTTACCGTTAAATTTTGTCACATTACCGCCATTTATATTTAGTAACACGGCCATGTGGCATATGACCGCCACGTGGCTTTTTTAATTTGATTATTTTCTTAAGCATTTTTATCTTTGAGCATTACTTTTTTTTATCGGTTTTGGATTTTTCTTTTATACCCGGCTCGGGTTGGCTCTTGTTCGGTTTATTTTTTTATATCCGGGTCGGGCTCTGACTGTTGTCTTTCCCTGATGAACCTTCAACGCCATCTTCGTACTTTGACCATCGTCTCTCCCTGATGAGCCTTAGGCGTCGCTGTCGTCTTCGGGTTTTTGGATTTTGATCACCGTTTTTTTTTTATTTCTTTTCGATCAGGGCTTTCCACGTCATCTCTGTAAAATTGGGTATCCCATAATATATATATATATATGACGTGGAACGCCCGAACCGAAAAGAAAAGAACGGTGTTCAATATCTGAAAACCCGAAGACGTCGATGAACATCAGGGAGAGACGATAACCAAAGTCCGGAGAGACGATGACAAGAGACCGAGCCTAGTCTAAAAAAGTCAACAGGACCTCGGCCCAAAAAGCGAACCCGAGCTTTGTGTAAATAAGTCAACCAAAAAGCGATGTAAAGAAGTCAACTTTAGCCCGGTGTAAAAAAGACAATCCAAAGTTGATATAAAAACAATAATACTTAAGAAGAAAATAATGCTTAATTTTTTTTAAAAATGTCACGTGGCGGTCAAATGCCGCGTGGTTGTGTTGCCAAATCTAACGTGGCAGCCAATATGACAAAATTTAACGGTAAAAATGAATTATTTAACGGAGAAACATTAGCAGATAACAAAATGTAGTTTGGGTACATTAGTAAAAAAAAAATGTTTGGGTACATAATTCAAAATTTCTAAAATGATACTATAGCCGCAGTTTAGATACTTATGCCATGAATAATTTAAGCGATCATCCTCTTCGAGTGTATAATCAAGTAACATTCTGATTACCAACACAGCGGAAGCCATCGCAAACGTGACTCTTGAAGTTGAGCCGGAAGAAGAGGAAATTCCCACATACGATGTGTTCTTCAGGTTGTCCGGCGGATCAGTGAAGCTCAGTTTTGGCCGTCCCGCCAAGTACAACGTGACGATTTCATTTCTGCGGCTCGGAATGGACGGCAACGTCATAATCTACACGTACATGGAGAAAAGCATGTATCTGGCCACGGACATCATCTTCCGCCTCTTCAACAGAGACAGCTTGGAAGGCATGGACACCGAGTGCGAGCTTCCCGAGAAATGCGGGGCCCTCGGCGTGTGCGAGGACAACCAGTGCGTGGCGTGTCCGACAGAGAAGGGGCTGCTAGGGTGGAGCAAGAGCTGCGGCGCCAAGAGGGTCGCCTCGTGCCGGCCCGTCGACTTCCACTACTACGAGGTGAAAGGCGTCGCCCACTACTCGAGCAAGTACAACCGGGGAAGCGCGGTGAAGGAGAGCGACTGCGGAAAGAAGTGCTCGTCGGACTGCAAGTGCATGGGCTACTTCTACAACCGTGACTCGTCGCGGTGTTGGATCGCTCACGATCTAATGACGCTCACAACAGCCAATTCCACGCACGTGGGGTTCATCAAGACGCCCAACAAGTAGATGGGAAAGCGATGGGTAATAAATGGCTGAGATATATATGTTTGGCGTTTATTTGGCAAGGCATATCTTATCCCTATTGCATGGCTTTTGTATGGTGGTGACTTGGTGATGAATAATGTACTTGCAATAATTGCATGTTTGCGTGTAATTGGTCATAGTTTTAAGGGTTAATTGCGGCAAAAATACCCAAACTTTGTCAATATTCTCCGATAGGTACCCAACCTCAATAAACATAGGCAAAAATACCCAACGTCACACTTTTGTCGCCGACCAACTAACGTCGTTAGATGCTGCCTACGTGGCCGTTAGGCTGTCGCATGTGGAATGCCATGTGGCTAAAGGTTGGGTACTTTTGCCGTCACATGGCCAAAGGTTGGGTACTTTTTCCACCACGTGGCCAAAGGTTGGGTACTTTTGTCGCCACCTGGCATTAACAAAAACAATTTTTTTATAATTTTTTCTTTCCCGTTAGCCAATATGTTTTTTTTTTTTTTTACGTATATCAAACATGATCAAATAATTTTATAAAAGATGTACTTATAAAAGAATATGTTAAAGAAAAACTAAAAAGTGTTATTTTTCTTTTTTCACTTTAAAACAAAAAATAATAAGGTTAAACATAATTTTTACCAATCACCAAACTTTCGGTTTAATTAAGCTTGAACCGTATTTGATACAATTATTTGTTTTAATGATGTCTTAGTTTCATATATGTTATATGTCTTCAAAAATTATATCATGCCTTAATTATAATATTAAAATGCCTGTGTTATTATATATTCAAAATTTTAATATAATCTATTCAAAAATTATAAATTATTCATGTAAGAAAAAATATTGTTTTATAAAAAAATATTTTATAAAATTATTTTATTATATTTAACATATGTAAAAAAATAAAAAAATGTGCCACTGGAAAGATTTTCTTTTTAAATAAATTAAAACTAATAAATTTAAGTAATTATTTGATTATTTAAAAAAATAACATAATTTTTTTATAAGTACATATTTTATGAAATTACTTGATCATGTTTGATATACGTAAAAGAATAAAAACAATTAGGCTAATAGGGAAGAAAAAATTTAATTTTTTTAAATGCCACGTGGCGGCAAAAGTACCTAACCTTTGGCCACGTGGCGGCAAAAGTACCAAACCTTTGGCCATGGGCCATTCCACATGAGACAGCCTAACGGCCACGTAGGCAGTGTCTAACGGCGTTAGTTGGTCGGCGACAAAAGTGTGACGTTGGGTACTTTTGCCTACGTTTATTGAGGTTGGGTACCTATCGAAGAATATTTACAAAAGTTGGGTATTTTTGTCGCAATTAACCCTAGTTTTAATTAAGGGCTATTTGAGGGAAAAAAGAAAAACACCTATAGGCTATATTATAAACTAAAAAAAAAACATGTTTTCATTTTTTATACACTAATTCCTAATGATGTAAAAAAAATTGACAAAAATAATTAATTTTTTTTAATTAATTCTCTACTATTAAATTTTATGTGACGATGAATTATTTGTTCACATTTTTTTCCCGTGTATGTAATATGGATATCCACTAGGAATGGATAATTTGAATTTCCAGTAAAAACATAAACTATAACAATTAACAACGTCAACTGAACACGACAAATTAATACTATTAACTATGCGACACATGATATATGATAAACATTCCTTATGTAGTGATCCAATATGTTCAAATATAACTTAATGTCATAATTGTAATTCCAGTCTAGACAAAAATATAAATCTTTTAATTGCTAGCAAGTCCATTATATTTCTCAAGAAGACCATTGAACAGACACTGTATATAATATGTAGTTTTTTTTGTTGAGAAGTTGCACCAAATAGCCGAGTTGAAACATAGGTTTAGCAAAATAGTTAAATTTTGGTTAATTTTGTAAACTAGCCAATTAACCATTTAAGTGAATTTATAATTTGGCTAGTTTACAAAATTAACCAAAATTTTATAAATGGTTAATTGGCTAGTTTACAGAATTAACCAAAATTTGGCTATTTTGCTAAACCTATGTTTCAATTTGGCTATTTTGTTTGTTCTTTCGTTTTCCTAAAAGATGGAACTTTACCTTTATAAGGATATGTTTGTTAAAGATAGCATATAAAAAAGGGTTAATTGCGGCAAAAATACTTACCCAAACTTAGCATTTGGGAGTTGACCGAGAATATATATCTATGTGGCAATCAATCTTTGCCACGTGGCATGCCACGTAATTATTAAATTATTTAAAAATATATTTTTTTTTTAAACAAACTATTTTTTTCAAACGAAATTATTTTTATTTTTTAAACAAAATTATTTTTTATTTTTAATTTTAATAATTTTTTTAATAATAACAAATAAAGAATATTTAAATTTAAATATTCATTATTGGTTATAATTTTATATTAAAAAAGTGGGTAGAACAACTTAATTTTCACCGCTCACGGTTCACTTGCACATCGCTTCCGGTCCGGTTCACGCGTCAAATAAAATTGTTTAATATGTTTAATAATAATAACTAATAAACACATACATAATGTTTAAAAAGTCAAGACATAATTATATACACACCACTTATTAAAAAACAAAAAACAGTAGTCATATTTATATTTAATGATTTTTATTTGTTTGCATGATATTTTTTTGTATTTGCATTTTAGAATAATAATAATTGTTTAATATGTTTTTTTTTATTTATATAAATTATTCTTTTTTTTAAAAAAAAAATAATCGTTAAATAACCATATGATATGATTATTATTGGTTATTATTATTAAACATATTAAGCGATTTTGTTTCACCCGTAAACCGGATCGGAGGCGGAAATTGAGTGAACCGTGAACGGAGATTTTTTTTCTTTATTTATTTCGTTTGTCCACTTTTCTAAAATGAATAATTTTATTTAAATATTCATTATTGGTTTTTATGAAAAAATAATTTTATTTTAAAAAAAATTAAAAAGTTATTTTAAAAAAAATAAAAAAAATATTTATTTTTTAAAAAATTATTTAATAAAATAATAATTACGTGGCATGCCACGTGGCGGCCAAGTGCCATGTGGCGTGCCACGTGGCAAAGGCTGATTGCCACATAGATAGATATTCTCGGTCAACTCCCAAATGCTAAGTTTGGGTACTTTTGCCGCCATTTACGGAAATTGTATACACAGCAGAGAATTTAACCAAAGATTGGGTATTTTGGCCGCATTTAACCCTATAAAAAAAAGATACAAGGATTTTTAATAGTGTTTACTGTTTATAACGTCATGTATTTTTTATTATGAATTAGTTTTAAATTAAGTGAAACCAAGTGATAATTAAGATGTATATGTGGATCCTGATATGTGATCCTATTATTTGATCACAACCCAACAAATGACTGCAAATCATGTCAAGTTAGGCCAGAAACTACAGAGCTCATTAACTGATAAACAAAAATTACAAATGCTAATAGAAACGACACTTAGACTCTTACGCAAGCCTTACAAAAGGAGCCTTTTCGAGCCCTCCTTGGCAACGCCATTGCAGCCTCGATGCTCGTCCCTCTTCCTAACTTAAATGCCAATGCCAATGCTCGAGTAGCAGATGATGATGCCACAGTCAGGGGCGGACCCAGGATTACATATCGGGGGTGGCGGATTAATTATTATCAATTTTTTTTTACTAATTTGTTAAAAAAAAACTAAATAGTGATTTTTTAAGCAATAAATGTAATTTTTAATATTTATTTTTTATTAATATTTATTAAATCAGGTCACTAAATTTTAAAAAAATTAGAACACATTTTATATTTAAGTTATGGATAATATCTTGATGGTTATATGAAGAAAAAGAAATATTTTAACTTCACAATTATAATTGTGAATTTATGATAAGATATAACTAGCAGGTCACCGGGTGTATAAAATGTTAGGTAGAAGATGAAAATCCTATTTATTTTAATTAGATAGAAGCTATGAAAAAAAAAAAAAACTTCATATATGACTAAAAGGATGGCATAAAAAATAGATAAAATTATTATTTTTTTAGAGAGATAAAATTATTAATACTTAATAAATAGAATACAAAAAAGTTAAAATGGGGGTAAAAGGTAGAGGCACGGATTAAGGGAGAGAAAGAAAGAGTGATTTACCATTTTTTTTATTAAAATATTAATATAATAAAGTGAGAAATAGAAAGCAAGTTGGTGGGAGTAGAGTAGTAGGTTGGTCGTACTCTTGGGGGTGACAACAACAAGAGAAACACACAGATTTAGTCATTTTTTTATTTTTTTAACTCAAATATTAATCCATATATGGAAATTTCCTATAATTGTGGGGGTGACATCAGCCACCCCTAACTATACGTGGGTCCGCCTCTGGCCACAGCTCCACAAACACCAACTCTTTTATTAAGACAACTCAAGAAGAATTTACAAGCCAAGTGTCAACTCACATTACAAGACACTTTTTGTGGACACTATTTTGAGACTACTACACTTTGAAACCTTTTGATGCTAAATTTGGTGAGGGTGGAGAAGTATTTATAGTAGAGGCTAACAATGTGGACGACACATTTCTCCTCGAGAATTTCGAAGATGTCTAAATATCTATAACATTCTACGATATTCTTTACATGACTAGAGATTCTAAATAATTCTAACTATTCGGAACTTAACTAAGAAACTTCTAGATTATTGGCTTAATAATCAAAAGGGGCATACACTCCAAATGCGCTAATTAGGTTTCTTGATTATTAGGCCTCCACTCTTGTTGGGCTTCAAGAAATTCATTGGGCTTGTGATGATATATAATAAATGAGGCATTCAAGTTCGTGAACGATGGCTTGTTCGGAGAGTTCTCCATGGGAGTACAGCGGGAGCTATTGCTAAAAGTCGGTCCAATACCTAGATTTTTGCTCAAAACCGGAACTTGGATTCGGAATTCAAGATTTAGAAAATCCAAACCCGGATCTAGTTTTTAAAAGTTTAAAGCCCGAATTTTCAGATATGGATTTTAACTAGGTCAAAAAACTAAAACCCAAATCTAAAATCTGGATATGGAGTTAATTGGAAGAAGAAGAAAAAAAAACTTAATTTTTATATTAAAATAGTTTCTAATACTAAAATTTTGATTAAAGTTAATACGTTGGTTACATAAATATTAAAAAGGATAAGTAGACAAAATTTATATAAATAAGGCAAAATTTATATTAAAAAAGATAAGAGAAAATATCCAAAAAGTAAAATATCAATAAAATTTGTGATGAGTGACTTATAATCTTAATTCTGGGGTTTTAATCTGTAAATAAGGTATCTCGATCCTTTTTAATCCGCATACAGATTTTGAAAACTCGAATCCATTTTAAACCATTTTTCAAATGAGGTCTTTCTAAAAAGAAGATTTAGTGTGGATGCGGTTTTATACTCTCATGTTTGTGTTTTTTAGCACTCCTTGCTACCACATTCTAGGCATATATGACAATGACATGTCCTTCTAGTTGGCCTTGCACGCCCGGGGTGTTCACCCTGCCATTCGCATTTGGCCTCGCACACTCTGAGCTGCTCTTCCGCTGGGCGTAACAGGCCAACCACAGCTACTCCATTATTGGTGACGACGCCACTCACTCCCTCTATCCTAGCAAAAATCGTATCCTTTCTCACGCAGTCGGCCGCATCGCCTGGCAGACCAACACCACCAACAAGGTTATAGCGAAAGATATAAACAAAATAGTATCATAGATGATCATATTTTTTTTTATTATACCTATAGAAAAAAAAAACACTATGACCTATTTGAAGTTAAATTATTATTGAACTTATAATAGAACGATTAGACTAGTTTAGATATTGATTATTAACTATAAAACTGATAAGCTATTCTAATTTATAAAACAACAGTTATAAAGTATTCATAAATTAACAAATTAATCTGGTTATTTGTTCACTTTTGTCCACTTTGGAGAAAAACCTATTCGTATATTATTATTATTATTATTATTATTATTATTATTATTGTCAAAGATAGTTTAGTCATTTGTCGTCTGTTATGTTAGGCATATACAAAAGTCCCTATTGTAACCTAAAACCTCCATGCTTCATGAATAGAGTTTTTTTTTAGCTTATTCTTCTCCTTGATTTCTACATGATATCAAAGCTAAATAATGATTCTTCGTTGAATGCTTCCACTCGAATATGCTCTGCTCGCCGTCGTCACTCTCCGATTCCAATCTAGCTAGGGTTCTTGAGATTTGGGGGTTTCGGAAGTTAGAGTTCATGGCCTTGAATTTATTTTGGGTTAGGGTTGAATACTTAGGTGTGAATTTGGAGCTTCGAATTTAGGGTATTGAGTTTGAAGATTGGAGCCTTAAAGTTATTGACTAATTTGGGGTTTAGGTAATTTCGAGATTTTATTTTAAGGTTCTTGTTAGGGGTTTTCGATTTTAGGGTTCCTTTTCAGAGATTTAATATTTGTTTGGGTGAGAAACAAAAGAATGAACAAATTTGCGGTTTTTGGACTACAATGATGGCCCTTGGAAAAATTGCAATTACAAAACCAAAGGAAACTTAATAAAATAACGTTATATATTTCTCAAAACAACTTTATAACATTTTATAATTCTCAAGCTAAAACTTCAAACGTTTAAGATAAAATTACCATCACCCAAAGTTATCAATATTTTTCTTGAACTCTCTCAACCATCAGCCTGGCTAGGAAAAAGCAATCCAAATTGGTATCGGAAAATTTTATCTGAGCCCAGTTCAAAAAATTCAACCTGATATCAGCTAGAAAATAAATCCGAGTCCGGTCCATAAATTCACGTGTGTTTGAATGTCATGTATTCTTATTTGCGATTTAAGTACTTATTTTTGCTCTCTCCACATTCGTAGAAGTATATTATCATTATGATAAAGGATAATCAAACGACGACTCTGGTTAACCCCCAAAAAATATGTTGGGAACTATTGCCGCCACTTTTAAATTGGATAATATCAAAAACTTTGACCACATGCTAAGTATCGGTTCTCACAGCCTGAACCGATACTAAGATTCGAGAAATATGGCTTTAGTATCGGTTCTCAGTATCAGTATCGAAAACTGATAACCGATAAGTATCGGTTCTTGGTTTTGAACTAAATTTATCTTATTTTTTTAAACCGATCCGGGATCGATACTGAAACCGAGACAGTACCGAGAAACGGTTAATCAATTTTCACCCCTACATAGAACTAAGGTAACTTGTATAAATAAATTTATTTACTATATTGTTTATGTTGTACTTTTTCCTCGTCACGGAAATTATATTGTTGGTCAGAATTAGTAATAAAATGTCTTTTTATGTATTATTCAAATAAAATATTAAAAAAATTGACAAAGAGAAATTCTTAAAATATGTTTTTATTATAAACAAATAGTTCAACTAAGTCTAAGATTAAATTTCGATCCTAGACAAAAAAATTAATACAAGTGGTTCTAGATCTAAAAGAGGAGGTCGAAGTCAGGGCCGGCCTTGACTTTGGAGAGGCCCTAAGCGAGATAAATTAATGAAGCTCTTAAGACCTTAGTAGAAAAATTATAAATATATATATGTATATTATTTTTAAAACGTGATAATAAATTTTACATAAAAACAAAAAAAAATATTCCTAATTTTAAATTTTTTTCGTAAAAGAGTAGATGAGGAAGTTTAAAAACTATAAATAGAGGCAGCATCATATCATCTATGAAATAATTGTCAAGCTATATCAAAATACATTTATAAGATAATCTTTGCACAACTGAAAAATAATATTTAATCAAAAAATGGAGAAAATATATTATTTTCGTCTAGATTTACCAATAAAGAATTGGAATTTATGACTCTTAAAGGGGTAAGATGGTCAATTGAGTTGGATGTTGGATGGTGAATATGGGGACGTGGGCTAGGGGCAAATAATATGACAGTGACGTGGTTGATTCTTCGGGATTACAATTATTATAAGATTAAAATAGTTATCTAATATGGGCCCTATATGTAAAATAATAGGATAATAGAGTATGTGATATTTTAAAAGTAAAACGGATACTATCGAAGATTCTATCGTAACCCGTAAATGTAATGAACATGGTGAGTAATAAAATATGATCAAAATTTTCGACCTCACGATTCATAAAAGCAGACAATAATTAACAACACGGTCATAATTTTGTCGCTCTTCACTTGTTTGCCGATGAATGAGGATCATGTATGACTTTGAATCCTTGATACGACATCGTTTTTCCCGACCCCGCAGACAAAACTACAACCACCCACGTGACTTGAATATAAGTTATCAAACCAAATCGGTGATAAGTCGTCCTTGATAATTAACCATTGCCTCTCACCCATTCATTTAACTTATCATATCTTCTTTACAAAGCCAAAAGAAATAACTGGCATATATATCAATAAAAGGCACAAGTTATCATGCCTCGAAAGAAAACGACTTTGCTGAATAATTAATTATAAATTCATAGAAATTTGAAACCACCGACCAATTCACAACTTTCACTCCACATATTTCTTTTCCAACTTTAACTATTTTGAATTCAATAATTATTGCATGATTAGGAACTTACGTCACGGCATACCTTAAGCAAGTTACTTTCTAACTATATATTTAATTATTGTTAACGTATGGGATCGTTATAATTTATAAGCTTACAGCATCATATATTCGTCAAATAGACACGTGTTTCAGAGGCATTTTCTCTTCGAGAAATATATATATATATATATATATATATATATAATATATATATATATATGATGTAGTAGCGACATCGAATTTTCATATTCATTGAATTTAGACTTAACGTCAAATAATTGAATAAAAAAATTAACTTAAGGGCTTAATTGTCTTGAAGCATTTCCGCAAATTCTTAGACTTTGGAGGTCGAAAACACCAGTTAGATTTGTTATGAGAACTTACAAATTATGTTGTTTTTTTGTTTGTTGTTATTCTATATTTTCTAAGATTTTTGTTGAACTATTTAATCTTTGCTTTGTGATTTAATTT
This sequence comes from Parietaria judaica, assembly GCA_954871525.1. NCBI lineage: Eukaryota > Viridiplantae > Streptophyta > Magnoliopsida > Rosales > Urticaceae > Parietaria > Parietaria judaica. Next base: position 10,056,431 of record OX940865.1, on the reverse strand, counting down.
TTTCCCGTATTTTTTAGCTTTGCTTCATCAGTTAGAATATTACGGTGCACAATTTATTGTACGAGTTTTTTTTACCGGGACAACATTATTTACTAAGATTTTAAGATATGTTATTGTATTACAAGATAATGTTACACATATTAAGACACTTTTCACATCTCAATGAGATTGATCCAACGACTTCTCAAAGACTAATTTTAGACATTTCTTCGTCTCTCCCCCAACTCTTATTCTTCTGTTTGATTATGAAACCGATGAAAGTCGAATAATTAGAAGCATATGCCGCACCTTTGAACTCAAAGGTGGCATAACAACATGATTAACCAATAGCAGCTGGATTGTGGGCAAGAGCTGAAACACGATTAAAAAAACAGAGGTTACAGATTATAGTAAATTTGAAAATCACATAAAGGTAACATTGCCCGATAAGAAGCACTCAGGTGAGACCTTCTCGGACAAAAAAGAAACTTAAAAAAATTGCAGCTAGTTGGATAATAATCTAACGACATTTGTTTTATTTTTTATTTTTTATGTCGTGATGTTACCGCTTAATTTACCGGAATAAACTTTATTATAAATGTATTGCTTGGCAACAGTAGCGCATACAACTTTTTTTACTTAATCAAGATAAGCGTAATTGTCATAAAAAATAATATTCTAATTGAAACAAAAATATTAAAAAAAATCAATCTAAATCTTAGTGTAAAGTCCAAAGTTGACTTAAAACTATGGATGCCATGCGTAGTAGGAGTGCCGTGAAAACCTGCAAGATTCATGGTTTTGAATATTTCAAAACTGCATAAAATCCTCCGCCACACATATATTATATAATTTTTTTTTCTTTCACTAAAAAGGTACTAAAAGTTTATCATATACCCTTCGCCAAATGCTATACAATATATATATATATAATGGTATAAATTAATAATCATTTTAGTCCATCAAGATCAACTAAGTTTTGGATATTCCACGTCGAAATTTGTTTAAAATGAAAGGGGATTAAAAGGGATAAAAGGATATTCGAGTTGTGACTAAAGTTGTTGAATTCTATTAATTTTCTAATATATGATTTGCCTGAATTAAATTCATAGCCCACGGCTCCACGCTTAGTAAGTAGTATGTCTCCACATGTGGTGGCACATGGATATATTTTGTCTCTCAAATTTATTTATTTATTTCAAAGAATTTATTCGAAACTTTATGTTCTAATTATTATCTCTACTTTTAAATTCTTAATTTTTTTTGTCTTTAATTGCAAGCTCTCAAAATAGTCGGCCCCTAGATATATGCATTATTTTAAATGTGATGACGTATAATAGAGCAACTCAGGAGCGGAGCTACGTAGGGTTTAGTGTACGCCCGAGCACCACCTGAAAACGAGGTAAAAATATTAAAATAAAAATGTTTTAGTGTAGGGCTGAATGCTCTTACATTTGCTATAGTGATAGTAAATGTAAGAGCATTCAACTATAGCAAATGTAAGAGCATTCAGCCCAATTGGTTTACGTGATTTTTACAAGTCTCTCTTCGTCTTACGAGAGAGGAGCTGAGTTTGAATCTTGGTTTAGTCTTATTTTTTGTTTATTTTTCTTTCTCAGTTATAAGCTTTTATTTTTGGATATTTCTTTGAATTACTAAAAATGTGGACACATTCTTACACTCACTAATTACATTACTAAAAAAATTATTAATTTTTTATTTTAGTGTTTAACAATGTATTATAGTCGCTTGGATATTTATATTACTACAAACGATGAATTTACAATGCAATACTTTCAAAAATAAAAACGAAAAGTCTTTTTTTAAACTAGGATAAGTCATATCTATTTGTCTTTATAATAAATATATATATATATATATATGTGTTACAATGTTATTATTGATTCTTGTACATTATAATTGTTGTGAATTGTGTGTTTGTTTGCCAATATTTTTTTCTAAAAAAATAAATTTTATTTAAGCGCCACTTGAATTGGAATCATGACAATGTCACTAGAGCAACTCTAATAAAATAAAACTAAATCTCTTGATTTACGGTATTTTCAAAATAAAACTAAATCGTACATTAAACAAGAAATAAGTGATTTTATGGCGAAGCCCCAAAAGTGTACATTTCGGGCATCAATTTTTTTTTAAATAAACTTAAACTTAATTCATTTATCAAGTAATAATTTATTAAACTTTATTTTTAATTTTTTAACGTTCAATTTGAATAATTTACAATATTTATGCCGCAAATATCATTTGACATACCGATAAATGGGTACAGCACCAAGTCCTAATCACATTAATTTCGTGTTATTTTATTTTATTAATTACTAGCGATGATAATTATTTACATGTAGTTTTTTATTTTGGAATAAGTTTTTTTAAATGAGTCAAAATAAATGTATTAGTCAACTTGTATAAATGAGAGTGGGGTCACTTTTCACATTTTGATCATATAGAGCCAAAAAAAGAAAGCATAAACTATTTTTTTTTCTTTTCATTCTTTTATTATAGTCCTAATGTTGGACTACCTTTGTAAATTATCATATAAGTCCAATAATCATATGCTTATATTATTGCGTTGATGTCTAAGTCTCAAATATATACATTGTTCATGTATATGATTGCAATAATTTATGCGAAACTTTTTATTTTATAATATCCTGCAAACATTCAATAATGTGTGTAAATAAATATAATTTATTAATACTATACGTATATGCATATGAAGTGCAACATTATTGACAGTTGACCTAAATTACAGGCGTGTTAGTGCAGCATGCGTATCCGACATTATAATAAAAAATAAAAATTGTCAACTTAGTTGCAATGCGAGTGTAAGTAATTTACTTTGATCGCAACAAATGTCATACTAAACTACTAGTTATATTTTAATTTATAAGTAGTTGTTATGTGCATTTTTCGGAAACTTTTTTGGAAAAAGTCAAAGCTTATCAGTAAAAGTCAAAGCCCACCGATGAAGTCGAAGACCAGAGGCCCACGACCCAAAGCATTTGGCGAGGCCCAGAGCTAAGAAGGCAAAGACGAATACCAAAGGCCCACGACCCAACGCATTTGGCGAGGCCCGGAGCTAAGAAGGCAAAGACAAAGACCAAAGGCCTACGAACCAAGACATTGACGAGGCCCGGAGCAAGAAGACGCAGAAGACAAAGCCCTTGAACAGAAAGGCACGTCCTGGCGAGGTACCCCCAACGAGCCCCTGGCGAGGTACCTTGCCCTGGTGAGCCCATCGCCCGACGAAGTACCTAGTCCCGGCGAGCCCTTTGCCCGACGAAGACCGTGGCCTGGTGAGCACCTCGCCACAACTTGATAAAGGGATAACTCACAGTTATTCCACACGACGAGGAGATCCAAGCTTACGAAGATCCCCGCAAAATCCCCAGATTCCCCCAGATTTTGTTGGACATGTGTCCTTAAACAAGCTGATTTTATCCATTTGTAAAATATTATGACAAGTCGTTGAATAAAATATTGTGCTTATTATGTTAATCTTATTATAGTTTCTAGTATAGTATAATAAAATGTTTGTTCCTCAGTTCATAAAGGATGCAATTATGTTATTATTATCATAATAAATGAACTTAAAATGTCCGTGATTCTTATTAACTGGGTGGGACCTCATTAATCGTATAAGGTCATTAATGTGACTAACTGATAATCCTATTCTCGATTTTGTGTGTGTCACACTCACTAGAATTGCATTAAGTATGAAGTGTCTTTATACTGAACTAGACCGGATAACTTGGAGTTGAGTCACTAGTAGATAATCAAATGAATATTCGATCTAAGTCCTAAGTGATCTTGAGTCTGAACTGTTGGCCTGATTGTTCTTTGATTTAACCGTTAACGAGCACGAAATATTACCGTTGTTCCCAACACTATTATTTTGGGAACATGATGGTCAGCAGTAAGGGTAGCTTGGTCATAGACATGGGCATCACACAACTCTCTTTGGAGTCATGATGATTCCCTTGATTGTTAGTGGTAAGAAGTGAGAGGTACCCGTGCGCAACTTATGAATCTAAATCATAAGTGGGTTACTTATGAATCTAACCGCACGCCCCGAAGGCATGAAATCGAGCTTCTTGGCCTCTATAAATACGAGGACACCCCCTCCAAAACCGGCAAGCTCTCCCGAAGCCAAAAAAAACCTCTGTTTCCCGTTTATTCATTATTTCCGACTCAAATACTCGACTAATGTTGAGCGGGCGACAGAGGACCCCCCCTTTGTCCCCCTCTAGAGTTCACGTTTTGTGCTCTTTTTACAGGATCAGAGGCTGGTTTTACAGGGAAGATTTATGGCTCATCAAGACCGGATATCAGGCTTCAAAGCCCGGTTCGACCTCATGCAGGCGTTGGGCCCGGCCCAAAATCAAGTTAATCAATTTTTAGGCATTAACATTTGGTGCTAGAAGGAGGGGCCCCGACAAGTTCATACCTCGGAGTCCCACCAGCAACTATCCACCTCTCGAGGAACAAGTTTCGAAGAGACGCACAGGTCACGAAAATGACGAACAAGTTTCGAAGAGACGAACAGGTCACGAATCACGAACGAGTTTCGAAGAGACGCACAGGTCACGAAAAGACGTACAGGTCACAGGTCACGAGAACGACTAAAGAGACGCCTAGAGTTCAATATTGTCAAAAGAAAGAACATATTGAAAAAAGGGTAAACTGCGGCTAATGTACCTAATGTTTGATTTCCTGCGGATTATGTATCCAATGTTTTTTTTCAGCGGCTAATGTACCCAATGTTTGATCCGTTAGATATTTTTGGGTTTTCCGTCAGTTGACCGTTTGAGAGTTATCCTCCTTTATATGTACATTTTTTGTATTTTTGACATAACTCACTCATTTTTTGTCCAAATTTTATGCACAACCTATGGCTGGAAAGATAAGAGATAGATCTACAACTTTTATGTTTTAAGTTTTGTAAAATAAGTTTTAGAATAATACGAAATTTCATATACAACATAAAAGTGGACATTAGTTTAATGCAAAATATTTATTTCGAGCAAATTTTAATATACTTAATGACTTTTTATGATAAAACATAAAAGCAAAAAGTTATAGATAAATTTTTTTATCTTTCCAACGGGTGTTTATTTATAAATTTCTGACAAAAAATGAATGAGTTATGCCAAAATATGAAAGATGAGATGTGAAATAATATTTTATATTTTTGGCATAAGTCACTCGTTTTTAATCCAATATTTATAAATAAACACCCGTTGGAAAGATAAAACATTTATCTACAACTTTTTTCTTTTACGTTTCATCATAAATAGTCATTAAATATATTAAAATTTGCTCAAAACAATTATTTTGCATCAAACTAATGTCTAGTTTTAAGTTGTACTTGAAATTTTGTATTTTTTTAAAACTTATTTTACAAAACTTAAAGCACCAAAGTTGTAGATCTATCTCTTATATTTCAAACCATAGGTTGTGCATAAAATTTGGACAAAAAATGAATGAGTTATGTCAAAAATACAAAAAGTTTCATATAGAGGAGGATAACTCTCTAACGGTCAACTGACGGAAAACCTAAAAATATCTAACGGATCAAACATTAAGTACATTAGCCGCTGAAAATAAACATTAGGTACATAATCCGCACAAAATTAAACATTAGGTACATTAGCCGCAGTTTACCCTTGAAAAAATATGTATTCATATTCAAATAAAAGTCAAAATTGTCGATGAACAGCTCGGACCACCAACGGAGTTGCACCAAAGCTTCGTCGCCTTTGCTCCGAAAATTCTCGCCGTCATAGCCGGCGAAGCCGTGACAGCACTTCCGGGAAAACCCAGAGCACACCGCCCCGTGAGGCTTCGTGCTCACTGCCGAAGCTCCGACCACGCCAAGGTGGCTCTCTTCACACGCCGAAAGGTCCTTAGCGCTCGCCGACCGCCAAAGCTCCAACCACGCCAAAGTGGGGGCCACCACACCGAGGTCGCCGGAGTATCGCCGACCAAGCCAGTGCACGCACTCCCTCCGCCGAACAGCGCCGCGCATGTCCCGTCTCACCAGACACCCGCATCCCGCTCGATCTGAGACCTCCCTAGGGCTCCGAGAAGGAGCTCTGCCAAGCCCGCCGCCTCGGTCAACGGCGACTCCCAGCTCCACCAAAACGACCCACGAACATCCAGATCTTAATCTGGGTCTCCTCCGCGCACCGCCGCCGCCAACGGGGACTTCAAAACCCGTCCGGCCAGATCCTCGCGCCCGCCGTTGCTGCTCGGCGTTGGGGAGAGGACGGAGAAGAAGAGAGAGAGGTCGAAGGAGGAAGGGGGAGTAGACGAGGCTCTGGTGTTCAATGGGGAAAAGGAAAAGGAAAAGAAAAAAGAAAAAAGAAAAAAGAAAAAAAATATATATATATATTCATATAATAAAAATCTGATTATAAACCATCAGATTGTAAAAAATGATAATGCATACTTGCATAGTATCTGTATATTCAAATAAAGAAACGTGGGAAAATAATAAGACTTCCAACAAAATCATATATATTATATATATGTATATTGTATATAGACCAAGGATTTGAATGCCGTTTTTGTCGATAAATCGTTTGCCGTTGTCGACGGATCAATCGCTTGCCGATGGATTTATCGATGAAAAACCTATAAAATTTATCGTTTGCCGTTACCGAAACTTATCGAATTATCGATGGATTAATCGGTTATCGATAGATTTATCGATGAAAAACTTATAAAATATTTTCATATGTATTTTCATACATAAAATATTTTCATAACATAAAACTAAATGTACTTTTTCCGCAATAAATGAAAAACGTCAAATTACAAAACAAATAATTTCATAATCACAGTATCAGAATTATATTCAATGATACGAAATGAAGTTACATATAAAAAACGAAGAAATAGCTCAATTTAAGCAATTTCCAAAAATATTTAATTTTGCCGCAATAAGTTTGTAATTCGGGAAACGTCAAATTAAAAAATAATTATTTCAACATCACATTTTATAAGTTATATAAAATGTTATAAAATGATTTTACATAAAAAAAGACTAACTAGCTTAACTTTAACAATTTCCAAAAATATGTGTTTTTGCCGCAATAAGATAATAATTCAGAAAAACATCAAATTATAAAAATAATTATGTCAAACTAACACTTTCCTAATTATATACAATGTTACAAAATAAAATTACATAAAATAAATTAAAATATATCTCAAATTCATTATTGTTAGGAAAATTGCTACTTTTGTTGCAATTATAAATAGTTTGTATAAACCCTTAAATATAACCCAAATTTGCAAAAAACTCATACAAACCATCTTAATTCATCTATATTCTATCTTATACTTTTAAGAAAATCAATTTCAACTACAACATTTGATTGGAAATGTAAAATGTACAATTAAACTAATATGGAACTCAAAGTTTAACTTTCATTCAACCTAATAGCTTTCTAACTAACTACTACAAATATATAATAAAAGTGTGAAAATTTGACATGATTCATACATATACAACATTTAAACTTCAAAACACTCAAGATCCACTAAAAAAAACCCTAAAAACACCTTTAAATTGTGAAATTAAAAGAAGTTGGAACTTCTGCCGCAATAAAGAAAAATTTATACCAGAGTTGACTTATCGTTTTTTACCGAAAAGTAGCTTGCTTTTCGAGAAAATACACTTGATAAGTTTGAGAGATAAGTGACTTGCTTTTCGAATCGAAAAATCGCGATAAGTATAAAAAGATAACGATTAGAGGAGATAAGTTATCGAGAAGTGGTTTTGAGCGATTAATCGTTCGATTATCGCAAAAATCGAATCAATGATGTAGACAAAAAGAAGCGTAAAGAGGCAAACTTAAGCCAAAAGAAAATAAAATATTATATACAATATGTATATATAATTGTAAAAGGCTCACTTTCACGGAAACAACTATCCCGAGTCCGAATCGTGAGAAACGGGGACCGGAGTACATGTTCTTTAAAAAGACGTTAGAACACCGATTCAAAAAAAATACAAGAACTGAAGTACTGGTGCTTAAAAAATAAGGCGAATGCGTGAAGCCCTAAGAGAATGCCAAAGGCTCACCAGGCAAATATCAACGGACAAAGTCCAATACCCGACGACGACGCCGGAGACTAATCAAGCAAAAACGACAGTCATAGTCCAAAACTCGATAATGACACCGGGGGCTCATCAGGGGAAATCAACGGACAACGTCCGAAACCCGACGCCTACGCCAAAGGCTCATCAGGGCGAAACCACTACCAAAGTACGAATTTCGAAGCCCGAAGACGACGCCAAAGGCTCATCTGGGAAACACGGCGATCAAAACCCAAAGTCCGAAACTCGACGACCATGCTAAAGGCTCATCAGTGCGAGACGACGACCAAAGTACGAAGACCGAAGACGACGCTAAAGGCTTATAAGGGAAAGACGACAAACAAAGTCCGATACCCAACGACGACACCGGAGGCTCATTAGGGAAAATCAACGAACAAAGTCCGATACCCAACGACGGCGCCGGAGGCTCATTAGGGAAAATCAACGAACAAAGTCCGATACCCAACTACGACGCCGGAGGCTCATTAGGGAAAATCAACGAACAAAGTCCGAAACCTGACGTCGGAGGCTCATCAGGGAAAATTAAACAAACAAAAAGTCCGAGAAAGGCCGGATTTAAACCCCGCCGACTCAGGAAACAAAAAGTCCGAGAAGCCAGGTTTTAACCCCGCCGACTCAGGATACAAAAAGACCGAGAAACGCCGGCTCTTAATCCCGCTAACTCAAGCAAAGAAGAACGAGACATGCCGGATATTAATCCCGCCGAGTCAGGCAAATGAGACCGAGACAGGCCGGATCTTAATCCCGCCGACTCAGGCAACAAAGATGAGAAACGCCAGATCTTAATCCCGCTAACTCCGGCAATAAAGACCGAGAAAAGCCGGATCTTAATCCTGTTGAGTCAGGAAAAAGAAGATCGAGACATGCCGGATATTAATCCCGCCGACTCAGGCAAATGAGACCGAGACATGCCGGATCTTAATCCCGCCGACTCAGGCAACAAAGACCGAGAAACACCGGATCTTAATCCCGCTAACTCAGGCAGAAACACCGAGAGAGGCCGGATCTTAATCCCATCGACTTAGGCACAAAGACCGAGAATGGCCGGATCTTAATCCCGTCGACTCAGGAAAAATAAGACCAAGAAAGGCCGGATCTTAATCCCGCCGACTCAAGCATAAGACCGAGAAAGGCCGGATCTTAATCCCGCCGACTCAGGCAAAAAAACACCGAGAGAGGCCGGATCTTAATCCCGTCGACTCAGGCACAAAGACTGAGAATGGCTGGATCTTAATCCCGTCGACTCAGGCAAAATAAGACCGAGAAAGGCCAGATCTTAATCCCGCCGACTCAAGCATAAGACCGAGAAAGGCCGGATCTTAATCCCGCCAACAGAGGAAAAATAGGACCGAGAAATGCCGGATATTAATCCCGCCGACTCAGGCACAAAAACCGAGAATGGCCGGATCTTAATCCCCCCGACTCAGGCATAATACCGAGAATGGCCGGATCTTAATCCTGCCGACTCAAGCAAAATAAGACCGAGAAAGGCCGGATCTTAATCCCGCCGAATCAGGCATAAGACCGAGAAAGGCCGGTTATCAATCCCGTTGACTCAGGAAAAAAGACCGAGAATGGCCGAATCTTAATCCCGTCGACTCACGCAAAATAAGAACGAGAAAGGCCGGATCTTAATCCCGCCGACTCAAGCATAAGACCAAGAAAGGACGGATCTTAATCCCACCGACTCAGGAAACAAAGAGTGAGAAAGGCCGGATCTTAATCCCGCCGACTCAAGCAAAATAAGATCGAAAAATTCCATATATTAATCCTGCCGACTCAGGCACAAGGACCGAGAATGGCCCCATTTTAATCCCGCCGACTCAAGCAAAATAAGACCGAGAAAGGCCGGATATTAATCCCGCCGACTCAGGGACAAAGACCGAGGATGGCCAGATCTTAATCCCGCTGACTCAGGCAAAATTAGACCGAGAATGGCCGGATCTTAATCCCGCCGACTCAGGAAAAATAGGACCGATGAAGGCCGAATATTAAAAGACCGAGAAGTAAGACGCTAAGGCGCAAAAACTCAGCAAAATACTAAATAGACGCTTCGGCGCAAAAGACTGAGAAGTAAGACGCTAAAGCGCCGAAACTCGGCAATATAACAAAAAGACGCAATGGCGTAAAATACCAATAATTAAGACGCTAAGGCGTATAAACTCAGCAAAATACTAAAAAGACGCTACTGCGTAAAATATCGAGGAAGTAAGACGCTAAGGCGCAAAACCTTACAAAAATATCAAAAGCCGAATATTAATTTCGGCAACTTGTCCAAGATGACAAAACGCATAAAGTTTCCCGCAACATGAATCTCGCAAGAAACTGGAGGGTTAATGTTATGGGTATTTTCCGGAGCCTACAAAAATTAAGGCCCAAACCAAAAAAGTGCCCAAGAGGCCCAAAAAAGGTCAACTAAATTGACTTTGACCCGCTCAGGAAAAGTCAACACGAGCTTGTCTAAAAAGTCAATCCGACTCCACCTAAAAAGTCAACATACTCGACCCGATAAAGTCAACTGAAAAAGTCAAAAGGCCTGACCTAGAAAAGTCAACAAAAAAGTCAATGGGCCAACCCGCAAAGTCAACCGGAAAAACTCAACAAAAAGTCTATGCGCCGAGCCAAAAAGTCAACCGGAAAAAGTCAACAGACTCAACCCCGAAAGTTAACGAGCCCCGACCCAGAAAAGTAAATGGGCCGACCCGGAAAGTCAACAGACTCGACCCGGAAAAGTGAAACAAAAAGTCAACAGGCCCGACCTAGAAAAGTAAACAGACCCAAATCCAAAAGGTCAACCAAAAAGTCAACCCGGACCCGCTCGGGAAATGTCGACTCGGCCCGGCCTAAAAAACATGCCTTCGGTGCGCGTCGCGTGCCCCGAAGGGAAAAACATGCCTTTGGGGCGCGCTAAAAAAATGCCTTCGGGGAGCGTCGCGTGCCTTGAAGGGAAAAACATGCCTTTGGGGCGCGCCGCGCGCCCCGAAGGAAAAATCATGCCTTCGGGGCGCGCTGCGCATCGTCTATTACATGTAGACCCCCGGATCATACTTTATTACATTTAAACGGTAACTCATCGAAACTCACTCGAATCCTCTCGATTTATTTCTCTCTCTACCCCCGATATACTTGCCTCCCCTCAAATATTATACTAATGTTGAGCGTCAGAGGTGAATCAGGAAGTAACCCCCTAGTTTCCCTTGACCTCGGGTGTTACTTTTTCAGGTTCAGAAAGTGAGGAATTTAAAAAAAGCGGAAGCCTTGGAGGAATTCCCACAGGGTCTACGACTCACCAGATAGGTCCCGTTCCATGATGTGTCCAGCCAATCTCCAGTCCATTACGCGGCTGTCGGTATAGACTGGGGACACGTGTCAGGGCCCACTATCAGGACGTAAGGTCAAGCCCAAAGGAATTCCTCTAAGATCCGGATGGCTGAGGGATCACTCTGAGAGGAACCCCTGGAGAAAGTCCTGGGAGTGTCTAAGACCCCGCCTACCCTTGTCATAAAGCTCTGCGCGGCTCAAGTTCTGTCTCTTGGTTCTCGTAACTCCTAAAGATACCACGACTCCGTGGACAGTTCCACAAGCCCAGACTTAAAAACAAGTCGTATTAGGTGGAGAGTCTAACCCCCCAGGGTTCACTTCCTGGACGAACGCACTCTCCCGTTCGCTGGTACCCCCGATTCGCGTGACCTCCGGACCTGTAAAAACCCGATCTGGTCCTTTCCAGGTCCTGCGGTAACAGGTAGTGAGTCACCCCAATCGCCTGGACCCCGAACGGAAACGAGACTTTCGATCCTAGAAGTGTCAGGGACACCTGCTCAGGGTCCCTGCATTGGTCAACTGAAAACCCACTTCAGAGCAAACCACCCCAAAAGTCAACAGGATCCTATCAGGGTCCACACCCTTGGAGGCACAAAGTCAGCCATTCCCGGAATACTAGCTCATACCTTAAAACCTACTACGATTGACGGAACTATCATTGACAACAAATTTTGTCATCCGTACTAACAGAGTTTAACGAAAGTCAACAAAAGCCCGTGACGTCAGCAAACGACATCGGGCTTGGCCTAACATCTACAACATAGGCCTCAATAGTGTTTGATCCAAAAAACGACATCAACAATTAGTTATTATTTATGGTTACAATTATGTGTAAGAGTACATTTCAGATTCAGTTTATGAATATATATTTCGTACTTTTGTTAAAAAATTATGGGTTTTTTAGCAAAATACCCAGTCTAAGTGAAACTTTTTAAAAAAACACTCAAAAGTTTATCATAATTAAAGAAACACTCATTTGGTCTTATATGGACAATTATACCCTCAATTACATATCACCGTTCGACAAGCCCTCTTCAATCACCATTATAGACGAAGCCTTCTTCTTCGACCACCATTCTTCTTCGACGAAGCGATCGATCACGTCTCTCAATCTCTGCGATGCCTTGCGATTGCATGAGAAGCTAGGGTTTCCATCACGCCCTTAATCTCTGCGATTCCATCTTCTTCACGTCATACTTCTCGGCAATTCCATCTTCTTCTTTAGCTGGGCTCGCTTTTCTCCCTGTCTTTAACGGCGTTCGTGGCGGTGGCAGTGGTGGTGGTTTCGCTGGTCGCCATTGACGGAGGTCTGGGTGGAGGAGGCGAGGAGGAAGGAAAGACGAGCTTAAGGCGTTGCATTTCGGTCCATCGCCAGTGCTCGATCGTCTTTATCTCCGGATAATCTTGGTGGTGAGACATTTCTATCTTTTATGATTGACGCTTATATATGTATATTGAAGAATATAATTATATAAATGGTTTTCATGGAACACGAACATTAAATCGAAGCCGAACCAAGTGAATTCAAATCCTCTCTCTCTTTAATATCACACTCTATGTCAAGTGCAAGGCTCACATCGAAGCTTTCAAATCTTCCTGCTCCATAACCAAGCCTACTAACTCTACCTCCTAACTCCACCAGATTGCTTGCTTTGTCTCCAGTAATGTTATTCAATAAGATATTGTCAACGTAATAAGGCTTTATTTGGAAAGCATGTGCATCACTTATTTGCTATATATCTCTTCAAGGCATAGAGTCGAACACTTGGTGGACAAGTAGAACAAGGTCTAGATCTCATTTTAGTTTACATGTTTTTAAGATTTTTTTTGTTTAAGTGTTTTTAAATATTATTATATTAAATTAAATTGAAGGTGGGTCCCCTGACCAAGAGCCCATAGAATCCGGGACAAGAAAATCCAGCGTGCTGAACCGGACCGACACGGTTCGGCTTCTTTTGGACCGGTTCATGGAAGTGGTTGACGAGTCCAGAGCCAGTTTTCGGGTGAGTGAGGACTCGATTGTATCTACTTTAAAGTTACGTAATTGTAACTTTAACCATATCTATAGTAATTATACGGGTTTAATGGAAAATCTTATATTGTGTAGGTTCATTAATGTCAGCCTCCGATGGATCATCAAGATCGTCGCACACTAAAAATTTGGCCAACCATGGTATATTGTAATATTAGATTAAGAACTCTTATTGTTTACACAATTTTGTTACAAGTTACATGAATTTGACCAAATGTAACTTTAGTTATATAAATGTAACTTTAGTTACAAGCTTGTATCTGTATAGGTATATGACCAACTCACATGCTTAAATCATTCAATGTTTGATAAAAACTTCACTCGTTTGAACGGAGTAGTAAAAATCATTTTAATGTGCAGAACTGCCGAGAAACTGGCGATATCTGATAAAGAACGAGAGGAAATTGTTCAGAAGAGCGAGTTTGTACAAGAATTATTGTTATCCACCATTCTTGATGACTTTTGAAGACGAATGAAGCCGGAAAAGTTGATGAAGAATCGAGGGAAAATATGTGGCGATAATTTAGTATGTAATGTATGTTGTATTTAGAGCATAAACCGAAAGATGCAAGTTCGTGGCATATCAGAGAGAGAGCATGCCCTATTTTCTCCATTACAAGAACAATTAATAAATATCATTTCTGCTAATTATTGACCGTGAAGTTAAAAGTTAAACCATCAAAAGAAAAGTAAATTATTCAAGGATCTCTGTAAGAGAAACGGCACCGATGGTAAATTATTCAGTTACACAAATGTAACTTTAGTTACAAGTTTGTATCTGTAGTTACATAAATGTAACTTTAGTTACACGTTTGTATCTAAAGTTACACTTATGTAACTGAAGTTACATGTTTGTATCTGAAGTTACATTATTTCAAATATGGTAGTTATATAATAACATGTTCAAATCGAAGAATCATTTGCAAAACATTATATAAAACATTTGCAAGTCAGAGAAACAATGTATTTTCGCTCTTTTAGCGATAAAACAAAACGATATTAAAAGTGTACTAATTATGGAATCAAATTTCAATATATTTCTTAAAATAATAATCTAGTGTTTTTTCTTTATTGTGGAATTAATTTGGAAGTACTAAAACAATTTTTGTAACCGAAGTTACACTTTTGACACTGAAGTTACACTTTTGTAACTGAAGTTACACTTATGTAACTGGAGTTACACTTTGTAACTTTAGTTACACTTATATAACTGGAGTTACACTTTTGTAACCGGAGTTACAATTTGGAATTAATTTGGATGTATTAAAACAATTTTTGTAACTGAAGTTACACTTTTGTAACCGAAGTTACACTTTTGTAACTAAAGTTACACATATGTAACTGGAGTTACAATTTTGTAATTATAGCTATATATAATTACACTTATGTTACATATTAAGAGATTCTACATAAGAAATGGTACAAGTTTGTAAGTCAGAGAAACAGTGTGTTTTTGCTCTTTTAGCGATATAACAAAACAATATTAAGTGTATTCATTATGGAATCATATTTCAATATATTTCTTAAAATAATAATTTAGTGCTTTTTCTTTATTGGAATTAATTTGGAAGTACAAAAACAACTTTTGTAACTGAAGTTACACTTATGTAACTGGAGTTACAATTTCGTAATTATAGTCATATATGGTTACCCTTATGTTACATATTAAGAGATTCTACATAAGAAATGGTGTAAGTTTTGTAAGTCAGAGAAACGGTGTTTTTTTGCTCTTTTAGCGATAAAACAAAACGATATTAAAAGTGTATTCATAAATGGAAACAAATTTCAATATATTTCTTAAAATAATAATTTAGTGTTTTTTCTTTATTGGAATTAATTTCGAAGTACTAAAATAATTTTTGTAACCGAAGTTACACTTTTGAAACCGAAGTTACACTTTTGTAACTGGAGTTACACTTATGTAACTGGAGTTACACTTATGTAACTGGAGTTACACTTTTGTAACCGGAGTTACAATTCTGAAGTATTAAAACAATTTTTGTAATCGAAATTACACTTTTGTAACCGAAGTAACACTTTTGTAACTAGAGTTACACTTTTGTAACTGAAGTTACAATTTCGTAACTATTACAATTACAAACTACGTAACTATAATTATATTTATATTATTTTAGTTACATAACCGTAATTTCACATATGTAATTAAACTTATAATTATATTTGAAATAAGAGTTACACAACGTAAATGGAGTTACACTTTGGTAACTGGAGTTACATTTTTGTAACTGGAGTTACACTTGTGTAATCACACTTATGTAACTGGAGTTACACTTGTGTAACTCGAGTTACACTTTTGTAACTGGAGTTACACTTATGTAACTATAGTTACACTTTTGTAACATGAGTTACAATTATGTAACACCTTTTGTAACTGAAGTTACACTTATGTAACCGAAGTTACAGTTTTATAACTGGAGTTACACTTATGTACTTATGTAACTAGAGTTACACTTTTGTAACTGGAGTTACACTAGTTACACTTATGTAACTGGAGTTACACTTATGTAACTAGAGTTACACTTATGTAACTGGAGTTACAATTTCGTAATGCTAGTCATATATAATTACTCTTATGTTACATATTAAGAGATTCTACATAAGAAATGGTCCAAGTTTGTAAGTCAGAGAAACGATGTGTTTTTGCTCTTTTCGCGATAAAACAAAACGATATTAAAAGTGTATTTATTATGGAATCAAATTTCAATATATTTCTTAAAATAATAATTTAGTGCTTTTTCTTTATTAGATATAATTTCGAAGTATTAAAACAATTATTGTAACCGAAGTTACACTTGTGTAACCGGAGTTACACTTGTGTAACCGGAGTTACACTTGTGTAACTCGAGTTCCACTTTTGTAACTGGAGTTACACTTTTGTAACTGGAGTTACACTTTTGTAACTATTACACTGTTGTAACAAGAGTTACAGTTATGTAACTCCTTTTGTAACTGAAATTACACTTTTGTAAATGGAGTTACACTTATGTACTTATGTAACTAGAGTTACACTTTTGTAACTGGAGTTACACTTTTGTAATTGGAGTTACACTAGTTACACTTATGTAACTGGAGTTACAATTTCGTAATTCTAGTCATATATAATTACACTTATGTTACATATTAAGATATTCTACATAAGAAATGGTCCAAGTTTGTAAGTCAGAGAAACGGTGTGTTTTTGCTCTTTTAGCAATAAAACAAAACGATATTAAAAATGTATTTATTATGGAATCAAATTTCAATATATTTCTTAAAATAATAATTTAGTGGTTTTTCTTTATTGAAATTAACTTGGAAGTATTAAAACAATTTTTGTAACTGAAGTTACACTTTTGTAATTGGAGTTACACTTTTGTAACTGGAGTTACACTACCGAAGTTACACTTATGTAACTATAGTTACACTTTTGTAACAGGAGTTACACTTTTGTAACTCCTTTTGTAAGTGAAATTACACTTATGTAACTGAAGTTACAGTTTTGTAACTGGAGTTACAGTTTTGTAACTGGAGTTACACTTTTGTAACTGGAGTTACACTTATGTACTTATGTAACTAGATTTACACTTTTGTAACTGAAGTTACACTAGTTACACTTATGTAACTGAAGTTACACTTATGTAACTGGAGTTACACTTAGTGATTTTTCTTTATTGGAATTAATTTGGAAGTACTAAAACAATTTTTGTAACCGAATTTACACTTTTGTAACTGGAGTTACACATATGTAACTGGAGCTACACTTATGTAACCGAAGTTACATTTAGGTAACTACAGTTACACATGGGTAACTAAAGTTACACTTGGGTAACTGCATTTACACTTGGGTAACTGCAGTTACACTTGGGTAACAAGATTTACACTTATGTAGCTAAAGTTAAATTTGGGTAAGTCAAGTTAAACTTGGGTAAATTCTGTTACACTTATGTAACTAATGTTACTAAAATTACATTGGGGTAACTACAGTAACACTTGGGTAACAACAGTTTAGCTTATGTAACTGGAGTTACTCTTATGTAACTAAAGTTACATTTGGGTAACTACAGTTACACTTTTGTAACTAAAGTTACATTTGGATTACTACAGTTACACTTGGGTAACTAGTGTTACACTTATGTAACTAAAGTTACATTTGGGTAAGTACAGTTACACTAATCTAACTTTAGTTACATTAACGTATTTTTTATTCATTGCGACTCTATCATATTAATGTTACTATAATTATGAAATTCACTTTTATGAAGTTCTTTGTAAAATAATGTAACTATAATTATACTTTTATAACTACAGTTACACTTTTGTAATTGTATTATGCAAGTGTAGTTTCATAAACGTAATGGCAGTTTAATTAATGTAACTACAGTTACGTTAACGTAACTTTTATTTACAAATTACAAATTATGTAACTACAATTATATTTATATAATTGTAGTTACATAACTGTAATTTCACATTTGTAATTACACTTATAAATATATTTGAAATAAGAGTTACACAGCGTAAATAGAGTTACACTTAGTTACACTTTTATAACTAGAGTTACACTTTTGTAACCGGAGTTACACTTTTGTAATCACACTTACAATTTTGTAATTCTAGTTATATATAATTACACTTATGTTATATATAATTATATTGAATGAGTCTCGATCTAAAATTATATAGCAGTAATTACACGTAATTGGACTTACATCATGTCGTAACCATGTCGTGTCTCGTATCTGATCAACAATTCGAAGCACGAATTTTCTAATAAACAAAATATCCACACAACAATTCAATCCTCCATTAATTTTAGTTCATACATGTATACACGTACTATATACATGTATAAGTTTAAATGCATATACACATATATCTCTATTCTTCCTTAATTTCATCAAGAACAAAAAATAAAAAAACGCAAATCCGAGCTTGAACCACCAAACAAACACACGAACCAGCAAAGCAAAAGGATTATAGATAAAAGTTCTCAAATTCCTCCTCTCCGCTGCCTCGAAGCTCTGAATCTACGGCACCCGAATCTGCAACGATAAGAAAATATATATCACGATTCACACTTGTCAAATTCCTTGGAGCTTCTGAGAAGAAGATAAAAACCACCAAAGATAGCTCAAAATTGTATCCGAACTGTGTATATACACACAATCATATACGTACACATATATGTGTATGTATGTATATTTATTAACTCAAAAAACGCCAAGAGCTTCTTCAATCCCAACAACAAAAAACAAATGATTATAGATTGCAGACCTCAAATTTCTCCTCTGCAGTGCCTCGAAGCTCCGAAACTATGGCGTCCGAATCTGAAACCGTAAAAAAGACATAAAAATGTCACGATTCATTCTCATACATATATGTATATATATATATATATATGTGTGTGTGTGTATTATGAGCTACTTCATACAAACACAACTACACCAAACAGAAAAGAAAAAGAGAAGAATTAGAGATTGAAGACCTCGAATTCCAGAGGCTCGAGGCTCGGCAAGTACGGTGTCCGAATCTGAAAGGAAGCCCTAAAAGTCTCTCTGGCCTCCACTTGCTCTTCTCTGGAAGCGATTGCAGAGAGTTAGGGATATGATTCGCGCTTCAACAGCGGATTCGAGATTGGCGATGAGAGCTCGTCAACTAAGGTTCGAGATAAGATCGTCGGCGATTGAGGAGTCGAGAGAGCTTGTCAGCGATGAGAGGGAAGCCATGGAAGAGTGAGCGAGGAAATCGATTGCAGAGGAACCAAATTGCAGAGCGATAGTGAGATAGGGTGAGTAGGGGTAGTTTAGGAAAAATATATTTAAAATGAGTATGATATGAATTATATCAAACCTTGAGTATTCTTTTAAATAGTTTGACATAACCTGAGTATTTTCCTAATAAGCCCAAAAATTATTATATAAAATTTAAGTTAATTGATTGAATGTTTAGATTTTAATTTTATTTGGTAAACATAAATTATTTTTATTTTTAGTTCAGTCAAAGGATCCAAGCTTACCCAACCCAAGCTAGAATATTTTGAATTGAGTCGAATTGGGCCTTCAAAAAATTTTGAGTTGGGTATAGTTTTTTTTTCTTTATGAAACCAATAAAATCAGGTTGGGTGAGTGTTTTGCTTTTGCGTCGGACTGACTCAATCAAACTCATACACACGGAAGACAAATACGGCATGTGCATTGTGCACTACTCCGCACTGCAATTATAGTCTAAGATCTTCATTTTGAGTAGCTAATCTTTTAATGAAAAAGGACATATTCTACTATTTAATAAGTAATTGAATATAAGGTTTTAGACTTCTGTTTTGTTTACCAAACACCATTTTATATTAATTATATATATTTAGATCTGACTCTAGTGAGAGTCCGACATATTTATCTCTCTATAAATCTATATATTATTATACATGGATCGTGATTCGACGTGTTCACACATTGTATGCCCATCAACGATCTGGACCATAAAGATTCCAACCAAACCACTTGCAATATTTAATCATATTCAAGACGTATAGAAAAGTTCATACTTAATTTAGTGATAAGCTAAGTTAAATATAAAGTCATTATTACTTTTTCAAATGACTATGTTATAAAAATCTCACTTTGCTTTAAAGTTCATATAATGCATGTTAAATAACGCTCCAGAAAATAGTTTATTTTATTTTTTAATTTCTCAATTTAACTTACTCGAGGAGACACAACGTAAAATAATATTACTTACTACTCGAATTTTGTTTTTTATACATTATGTACATTATGTAAATATACTATTTTTAGGGAAAATAGACATATATACGTAAATGTTCACTATTAATCAATTTAATACATTTACTAGTAGAAAATGCAAATAAATATAAACTAAAATCACAACTAAACGCCTCTACCTAATTTATAAGCTTATGAAGATCAATTTAATATTTAAAATGTGCGAGCTAGCTAGAACTAGAATTTATGATTCTAATAAGAATGAAAGGTTTATATTTTTATTTTTTAGCGAAAAAATTCAGTTCGTGCAGCTAATTGTAAATATTTAGTCACGCATATATGATTTATCTCACGGTAATTTCTCATGCAATTTACCCTTACTTTTATTTACTATATTAAACGTTTGATCCCTTTCTTTCTAATAGAAAAAAAAAAGTTGCTATCGTGATAGCTTAAAATATACCAATTATTGTAGGCTCAAATAAAATAGTAGTGATGACTCATGAGTCATGATCACTAGTACTCTTATTTAGTAATTAAAGAAAAACCCTACATACTATATGTATAATAAGAGTGTCGAAACAAGTGTAAGCTACTTGCAACTGGCAACTTGCAAAATTTAATTCGAGCAATTTTAAATAAAATTTTACATATTAACAATATATATTATATACCACCTTCTTAAAACTAAACAAGGGCATCACCGGCGGAGATGATCGGTTTATCCAAATATCTCGGTCGCGTGTTGCCCGAGATTGAGTCAGTACGAGCGAGTGAGGCCTGCAGAGGTTTTTTTTTTTTTTTTTTTTATGATGTATGTTTTATGTTTTGTGATTATTTTCAATTTTTAATGGTTAGTTAAGTATTTGATCAATAAATCAGCTTTTGATCCATATCATCTCTCATTTGGAGTCCTTTGCAACATTGTCAAGCCGAAAATCTATTTTATTAAGGATAAAATCCAGTCCCGTTTATATGAGTAGCTTCATTCGCATACATGCTCTCGAACCGTGCTTAGTATTCGCGGTACATTATGATGGATATTCTTAAGTTGATTGTACAAATTTATTGCAATTAGCTTTGTTTTAAAAAATATATATTTTTAGTTTCAATCTTTGAAAAATATTGTTAAAAAAACTGACAGGTGTTTGGTAAATTATTTAAAACAATTGTTGTTAATAACAAAAGTTGATTTATTGTTTGGTAAAATATAAATATTTAGAGTAAAAAGATTAAAATAGACTAAAAAATAGTTTTGTTCTTAGAAAAATCAAAAGCTACGAATCCTATCTTTTACGATTAATGTACAAAAATCTAAAATCGTTTTGTGTTTTTTGTAAAAAGATTTTGCCAAACACATGAAAAGTAATTTCGTTTATTCTAAAAATAAAAACAAGGTTAAATAAACGATAACAAACGCACCCATTATTTCATCGCGACTGTCCAATATATATCCATTTTCAACTACATACTTTTAAATATGGTCGGGGGAAAAAGCCGCGAAGGTCTTGGCCATCGGCAATCAAGCTCCATGGCCCGACCAACTCTTAAATAATTTTGATCATTGCTCGATGCCCCATTGTCATTCATACATAATTTTTTAATAAATATCTCACATTATACTTCCTAGTAATAATAATAAAAGAATCATAATAATTTTAGAGGAGCGTAATATTGTTTTTTTTTTCTTTCCTAAAGTTCCATAATTATTAGGCCAAACTTATTGATAAATAAATTGGGGGTAATAAGACAAGAGTTTTCTTGGATATATTTGTGGAACATCTTATACGTCAAGCGAATATTACATTAGCTGAGTTCAAACCAAATATTATTACTAAAAGATAAACTAGTTATTATTATGTCAATTTTTATTCATAAATAAATAGAATAAATCATTAATACTTTTTATTCAATAAAATAAATACAATTTATCATTACTAGGTTAAAATAATTATCTTTTGGGATTTACTAATTTATATTTTATATAATTCTCCGAAAAATGCACTTTCGGTTGGAAAAGTAACAGCGTGGAAAGTACACTCAAACTCGTCGTACGGCGCGTATCAAATAAAGCATATGCCAATATCAAAAAAATAAAAGACAAAACAATTAAATTAATTCGAAACCGAACAGATAACGCAAAACGACAAAACAAAACGTTACTGGCTACTAGTACTACACTCGTCTATATAAACTCCTCCATCGCTCTTCTTTGGATCTCACCTTACTCTCTCTCTCTGATTCAATCTCGTCTTCTTCGTCTTCGCTTTCCCAGATTCGTTGGTACGCTCGTGCTGAGAATTTCCGGGCCTACTTTGGTTTGATTTGATTGATTCGGTGTTGAGTTCTGATCGAGTCTGTTCGTATTGCAGTTTTTGGATTTGGATTTTCGATTTGCGATGGCGAATCGGAATCTGGAGAAGCTAGCGTCGATCGACGCGCAGCTCCGGCTTCTGGTGCCGGGGAAGGTCAGCGAGGACGACAAGCTCGTCGAGTACGACGCTCTCCTCTTGGATCGCTTCCTCGACATTCTCCAGGATTTGCACGGCGAAGATTTGAAGGAAACTGTGAGTTCTTTCGATTCCTCGTTGCTTTTGATTTCGTTTTTTAGTATTTGAGATCAACTCAGACGATTCGGAATCGGTATTCACCCGATCACCGATACTGGTTACGTGTTTTTGGTTTGAAATTCCGGTTTTGAATCGGCCGAAAACCGGTAAATTGTACAAAAGTCTCGCTCTTCTTGCTCTGAAGTTTTGTGGTGTATTTGAGGTTTCTTTTGGTTTGATTCATATCCAAATCGTAGAATTGTGCTCTTAGTTCAAAAGAGTTTGTGATCTTCTCTCTTTTACCGGAATCCATGTTGTTTCTGATCTTCTGGGTGTGGAAAATTTGCAGGTTCAAGAGTGTTACGAGCTCTCTGCCGAGTACGAAGGAAAGCACGACCCGAAGAAACTCGAAGAGCTCGGCAATGTTCTGACGAGCTTGGATCCGGGCGATTCGATAGTCATCGCGAAATCGTTCTCGCACATGCTCAGTTTGGCCAACTTGGCCGAGGAAGTCCAGATCGCGCACCGCAGGCGAAACAAGCTCAAGAAGGGAGACTTTGCCGACGAGAACTCCGCGACGACCGAGTCGGACATCGAAGAAACTCTCAAGAGGCTTGTCGGCGAGCTTAAGAAGACCCCTGAGGAAGTTTTCGATGCCCTGAAGAACCAGACCATTGATCTGGTCTTGACGGCTCATCCCACTCAGTCAGTGCGTAGGTCTTTGCTTCAGAAGCACGGAAGGTTCGTTTAGTCTCCATCAATCTCAATCTGGTCGCTTTGGTATGTTTTTGGCCCTGTTTCTGACTAGCATTGTCTGTATTCTGTCAGGATTCGGAACTGTCTCGCTCAGCTATATGCGAAAGACATCACCCCTGATGACAAGCAAGAGCTCGATGAGGCTCTCCAGAGAGAGGTAACTATCAATTGCAGTTCAAATTTGCTATTATATTAGTTAAATTAGAAGAAAAGTCTCTATGTAAAGTTTTTTCTTCTTTTTATATGTATATATATATATAAAGTATGATCACTGAACATGAAGAAAATTGCACAAATATACATCGTTTTTCATGCTATTGTATATTAATTGTTTTTTCCTGGCCGTGGTTGGTGCAGATCCAAGCTGCTTTCCGCACGGATGAAATCCGTCGGACGCCGCCGACCCCACAGGATGAGATGAGGGCGGGGATGAGCTACTTCCACGAGACCATCTGGAAGGGCGTCCCCAAGTTCCTCCGCCGCGTCGACACTGCTCTGAAGAACATTGGCATCAACGAGCGTGTCCCCTACAACGCCCCTCTTATCCAATTCTCCTCATGGATGGGTGGAGACCGTGACGGTCTGCTCCTATTCCTTTCCTTCCTCTCTTTGTTGCCTTTTGTTCTTCGCATTTAATTTGTTGATGCCTTTTTCCTTGTGATGCAGGTAATCCGAGGGTGACTCCTGAGGTCACGAGGGACGTCTGCTTGTTGGCAAGGATGATGGCGTCGAACCTCTACTACTCCCAGATCGAGGATCTTATGTTCGAGGTAAGTCTTTGTTTCTTTAAAGTAATTTGCAGCTATGATTTCTGAACTTGTCGTGTTGTCATAGTTTGTTGAACAGATTTTTACATAAGCTTAAAAACCGTAACAATCACCCTCCTGGCTGTTAAATAAAAATATAGTATCTTTAAATTTAAACCCACGCACAATGCTCACTAGTACAGTTAAGAATGCTTTCTGCTTTAAATTATAGTATGATATTGCTCATGGTTTAAAATTTAACGACAACCATATATTTATGACTGATTATAAAGAGATTTGATAAAGATTTACAAGTTCTAGAGACTGATAAAAAAAATTAAAGAAATTTTACAAGAACACTAGTTTAGACATGAAACTCTTTTTGAACTCTTAATAAGCGCATGTGGAAGCTAGTCTTGTGTATGTATGTGGTTTAGGTCTTGAATGTTTTTGTGTTCGTTTTATATTTGTGTAGCTGTCCATGTGGCGCTGCAACGACGAACTTCGCGTCCGGGCTGAGGTGCTTCACTCTTCATCCAAGAGAGACGCAAAGCATTACATAGGTAAAGTTGCTGGTTCATTAAATCCCAGCTCCTACAAGCTATAGAGCACATGTTTGATTTAATTAGCTCATCGTGATCGTTTGTTGCTTCAGAGTTCTGGAAGACAATCCCGCCGAACGAGCCATACCGTGTGATCCTCGGCGATGTGAGGGACAAGCTCTACCAGACACGTGAGCGCTCCCGCCATTTGCTGGCCAACGGCTATTCAGAGATCCCGGAGGATGCCACATTCACCAACCTCGAGGAGGTACTCTCTCTTAACATTTTCTTGAGACACTTTCCGGTGCGTTTGTGGTTGTTTTTGGTGCTGACCGAGTTCTTTGCTATGAATAGTTCTTGGAGCCTCTTGAGCTATGCTACAGATCGCTCTGCGCTTGTGGTGACCGCTCGATCGCCGATGGGTCCCTCCTTGATTTTCTGAGGCAAGTTTCAACTTTTGGCCTCTCGCTCGTGAGGCTGGACATCAGGCAAGAATCCGACCGCCACACGGATGTCATGGACGCCATCACCAAGCATCTGGAGATCGGCTCATACAAGGACTGGTCGGAAGAGCGGCGACAGGAGTGGCTTCTCTATGAACTCTGTGGCAAGAGGCCCCTGTTCGGTCCCGACCTCCCTAAGACTGAGGAGATCGCTGATGTCCTGGACACGTTCCACGTCATTTCCGAGCTCCCATCTGACAACTTCGGTGCGTACATCATCTCGATGGCGACAGCCCCCTCTGATGTCCTCGCCGTTGAGCTTCTCCAAAGGGAGTGCAATGTGAAGAAGCCGTTGAGGGTGGTTCCGCTCTTTGAGAAGCTCGCCGATCTCGAGGCAGCCCCTGCTGCGCTGGCCCGCCTCTTCTCGGTGGACTGGTATAGGAACCGGATCAATGGGAAGCAGGAGGTCATGATCGGGTACTCCGACTCCGGAAAGGACGCTGGGCGGTTCTCAGCCGCGTGGCAGCTTTACAAGGCTCAGGAGGAGCTTATCAAGGTTGCCAAGGAGTACGGCGTGAAGCTCACCATGTTCCACGGACGGGGTGGGACAGTGGGTCGGGGCGGAGGCCCCACCCATCTGGCTATTCTGTCTCAGCCGCCGGACACGATCCACGGGTCACTCCGAGTCACTGTTCAGGGCGAGGTCATCGAGCAGTCGTTTGGGGAGGAGCACTTGTGCTTCCGAACACTCCAGCGTTTCACGGCGGCGACACTCGAGCATGGCATGCGTCCTCCAGTCGCACCGAAGCCGGAGTGGCGCGAACTTATGGATGAGATGGCAGTTGTCGCCACAGAGGAGTACCGCTCCGTCGTCTTCAAGGAGCCCCGCTTCGTCGAGTACTTCCGATTGGTAAGATTTCAATGCAGAAAGTACTGTCAAGTGCTACTATTGGCTTTCTCTTCAACGTTCTTAAGTTCTTTTCTTTCTGCAGGCTACACCGGAGCTGGAGTACGGTCGGATGAACATTGGAAGCCGGCCGTCAAAGAGGAAGCCGAGCGGCGGGATCGAGTCACTGCGTGCGATCCCCTGGATTTTCGCGTGGACACAAACGCGGTTTCATCTCCCGGTTTGGTTGGGCTTCGGCGCGGCCTTCAGCCATGTCATCCAAAAGGACGTGAGGAACCTCCACATGCTCCAACAGATGTACAACTCGTGGCCCTTCTTCCGTGTCACCATCGATCTTGTTGAGATGGTGTTCGCCAAGGGTGACCCCGGTATCGCCGCACTCTACGACAAGCTCCTCGTCTCGCCTGAGCTCTGGCCCTTCGGTGAGCGCCTCAGGGCCAACTATGAAGAGACCAAGAGCCTCCTTCTCCAGGTAAATCTCATTGAAACCGTCTTTTCATCAATAGTTCAAGCGACATTAAAACATTGAGTACTGACCCGTGTACGTTCAGATTGCGGGCCACAAGGAAGTCCTGGAAGGTGACCTGCACCTGAAACAGAGGCTCCGGCTGCGAGACTCGTACATCACGACACTGAACGTGTGCCAAGCATACACGCTGCGACGGATCCGCGACCCGAGCTTCGCAGTGACGGTGAGGCCGCACATCTCGAAGGAGATCATGGAGTCGAGCACGCCGGCCGACGAGCTCGTGCAGCTCAACCCGACCAGTGAGTATGCGCCGGGCCTCGAGGACACCCTCATCCTCACCATGAAGGGTGTCGCCGCCGGCCTGCAGAACACCGGCTAGACCAGCGCACCGCTGTCCTCGCCAATAAATTATCGCCGAGTTATGAGTGAATGGAATCATCTGCCGTTGGGGTCAAGTTTTGGGCGACCTTGCTGAGCCGTATGATCAGTTACTTAAGAGTTAATTGTTATTTTTATTTTTATTTTCGCATGAAACTATTTCAACTATGGAACTCCTTATTAAGTTTATACATGCTTTTCTTTTTAGTTTAACTGCGTGTGATTCTGGTTAAATTTACACTTATAGTAGAATATATATATATATATATATATATATATATATAGTCGATTTTACAGTGAAATATAAACGTACTTGAAGAATTGAGAATTTTTTTTCTTTTTTCTGTTATTTATATAAAATAAAAAAGATTAAAGATAAATATTGCTAGTGAGTAAAACTGTAGAACAGTGCGGCATATCCCTGCCGCCGCGTATTGCCGTCACACGAAATGGCACTTCTGAGGCAAGACTTGAGAAGAAAAAAAAAAGGTTTAGTTTCGGCTGTATCGGCCGCAAACATTTCACAGCAGCCTCGCCCAGCACACTTGCGACGGAAAACATTTTGTTGGCCGCTAAACAGGTTAACTTGTGAGGAATCTGAGAGGAGTTTAATGCCCTAAGACTATAGGGATTAGGCCTAAATAGGCGTATTTAGTTAATTAGATTAATCTAATCTAAGAGCTTGATCAATTATTTGTTAAAGTTTATTAAGCTTATATATTTGAACCTACATTATAAAAGGGGGGAAAAATCATGAGAAAGGTAAAATTTAGGTTAACTTACGCCCATGATTTAATCGCAGAATGTCATTGTCGCGAATATTATTTTTGTTTTTTTAATTGACATTATATGTATTAACATATTTTTTTTCTCCTCAAAAGAGTATAAATATTGTTTCGTACAATGGAATAGTAATTTGTGGAGGTCATATACTGCAGCAATTATGCTATACAATATTGTAAAAATTTATTTCCGATGGAAAAATTATGCACAATGTAGTTATGTTATAAAATAATTTATTCCTTTTAGACTATGAGAATTAGGGGTGAGCATGGGTTGGGTTGGGCCGCCCCGATGCTTTTTATGGACCCGACCCGATCACTTCGGGTTCCTAAAAAAAGTCTGATCCAACCCAAATTTTTTTAATGCCCGAACCAAACCGACCCGATGAAAATCGGATTGGGTTGGTTTGGGTCGCTATGGCCCGATTAATTAAAATTTAATCTTATATAACAAAAAATATTACGAAAAAAATGCTTTAATATAACTCAAAATTCAAGTAAAAATACCTCAAACAAAATTAATCAAACAAACATACACCAAACAACGTAAAACATGAAAATGAGAGATTGAACGGTCTTTGAATGGAATAAAATTGACAATGTGAAGTTTTAAAACACTAAAGATTGCACTACTTGAAATAAATAAAAATATGAAATATATATTAATTATATTGGTCGGGTCGGAGACCTCGACCCGAACAATAGTCGGGTCCGGCCCGACCCAATTTTGAGCAGGTTAGATTGGGCGGGTTAGATTGGAGTTGGGTCCTTAACGGATTGGGTTGGACCATCGGGTTGGGTCTAAAATGCTCAACCCTAATGAGAATTACAATTTATTTCTTCCTAGCATCTGACATATGCCAAACGGTGCCAAAAACGACACTAAACGACGTTATTTATCCACTCGGCCTTTCAAGGGATAATGGTTGCATAAGTATCCGAATTCCTTGAAATATGAGTGAGTTATGTCAGTAATACGAAAACTGTGCAGATTTACTTCAAGGTTAGTATGTTGGAAATTAGTGTTGCTAACTCCGAAGTCCGTGTTTAAACCCAAAAATCGGTGATAGCGACCCCAATGTCGAGGTTATAAACCCTTAAGTCAAAATTTAACTTTGACGTTGCTAACACCGACTACTAGGGCTGTAACTGGAGCGGGTATCCGGTTTTTTGGAACTACCCGTATCCAAATCTGGTTTTCTGGGTATCCGAAAATCACTACCCCTATCCGGATCTGAAAATCCGAATACCCGGAAATCCGGATACCTATTTTCAAAACCATGTTTAATGACTCTTATCCGGTTTTTAAATCCGGATTCGAATATTATCAGGATATCCGGAATTCTACCCGGATCCGATTTATAAAGAAAAAAAGAAGAAGTTAAAACGTATGTCTCATTTCTCAACCACCATAAAAAAACATACATTTGTTGACATTGTCTCAACTAACAACCACCAAAAAACGGTACAAATCTATTACATATGAAAATAAAAATAAAATGAAATGTCGACTCGAAGGGAGAGTGAGTACTAAGTATTGACTATTGAGACTTGAGTAACCCTAAAAATTGAATTAAAATAAAAAAAAATGAAAATAAGTCGGGTTTTAAATCGGATACGGGTATCCAGATTTTTAAATAACAAAACCCGTATCCGTATCCGGTTTTAAATCCGGATTCGGATTTTAAGAATCGAATACGGATGCGGATTTAAACTCGGATACCGCGTTTTCGTTACAGCCCTACCGAGTACAGCCAAGAGATTGTGAAAGTAGAGGATGTATTTCTCTTCTCTGGTCAATCTCTTCTTGTCGATTTAACTATGTAATATATTTTTCTTTCAGTGCGCTCGGTGAGGGAAAGTTTGGCCCGAGGGCAAGGGTGGCTCATGCGAAGGTGCGGACATTCGAGGGGGCTTCTCGGTAGGTGGTCTATGCTCGTGACTTAGAAAGCCTGAAAATAAGCCCACAACAATTATTGCCTCCATAATCTCGTTATGGTTCTTATGCTCTTGATTTATAGTCTTCTTTTTATTTTCATAACAAAAGACCGACTGTAGGTTATTAATAAAATCTTGAAAGTCAGATTCAAAATTACAACAATTTAAATATTTTTCTTCGAGTTATGATAGAACTTGTTTAAAACCTAAAATTCGGCTACACCGAAGAGAAATGACAATGCTGAAAATGGGCTCCTGTTGTAGCAAAGCCGCACCTTTATAATAGTTGAAACGTCACGTTCTTCGGTTAAGCGGAAAATAACGATAAACAAACACACGCAAAAGTAAAGAGACACACGCGATGTTTTGTTAACGCAGTTCGATACCTATCTACTCTGCGGGGCCCTCACCCAGATTAATCAACATTGATAATTACAAGATGGACGTTACACAATCGATTTGTTCACCGAACAACAAACTGACAAATACACTCTAACCAGTGCGACCAGCGATGTAACCAGTCCTGTAAACTGTTGATTGTGACGATGACACGGCGGCACGGCAAGCGAGTAAGGCGGCTTCCGGCAAGTGTCGATCAGTGCAAGTGTGCACTACTCCGTTGACGATGTTGAAGTGCTTCAGACTCCTTCAGACTTCTTCACGTGAAGAAAGTGCCAACGAACGATCCACGGGAATTGTGAGAAAAAGGCCAAGGAGGCTCTCTCAAGCTCTGTACGTTTTTCTCTCAAGATATGGGTGAATGGATGATCGAAATTGAGAGCCCTAGATCAGTTTAAATAGATCCCTAAAAGCTCTCAACAAGATAACCAATTTTTCCTCATTTTAAGGCTTTTTACTTAGTCTTTCCTTGACTAAGTATTTCCTCAATAATTCGAATTTATCCAGCTCATTTAAGTCTGATATTTGACCAGCAGATAAGGGAGAACGAATTCCTTAAATATCTCTACCGAAACGGACCAATTCCGCTCTATGGATAAGGAGATCGTAGGTATGACCGCGCATATGATCAACAATACTGCCAAACATGAAACTACACTAAACTTGTCAAATAAAGACAGTTTTTCAAACTCCCCCTTTGGCATTTTTGTTGAGCAGATTATTAGGTGACCCGTAGACATGTAGCGACGAGCAAACGATCATGAGATAAACTTGAACTTCTGATTAACCAATTGAGTGACCAAAGTTTTCATAACCAACAAAAAAAATTAATACAACCCAAATCAAAACACAGTTTCCAAAAGCAACAAAGGTACTGTTTAATGATGAAACTTAAGGCAAAGGAAACTTAAAGACAAAAATTTTGGTTGAGTCACTCATGGCTATGCTCCCCCTGTTGTCGATGTCTCCCCCTGTCACTTTACTCCCCCTCTGCTGACGGAAAATGACAAAGCCTAGTCGGAAGGAGGACGAAGGTCCGTCTGAATGTCAAGAATCGTCTCTTGAAGCAGGACAATCTGGTCGGAGAGAGAGTGAACCTGTGCCATAGTAGATTCGAGCGTACGGACCACCAGAGCTTGAGCTCGCTGAACATTTACTAACTCGGAGCGAACTGCAGCTAACGCTGGATGAACTGCCCCTGTGGAGGAATGACTCGACTGGCCAGGAGGTCTGGATGAGTAGCGCTGATCCACCTGTCGAGACTGTCGCCCCGAAGGCGAGTGCACACGTGTCTTGGGCAGAGATTCAGATCTGGAGCTATTTCTTGTGGATGGTTCAGCCACCGTCTTGATTTTAGAGCGTGGAGAACGGCGGGGAGTAACCTCACTGGGAACAGACGAGCGCGAGATGTGTTTATTCCGGGAGGAGGATCCATCATTGGCGGGATGAAGATCCGAGTGCTTCTCGTAACCAGACTTGGTTGGTCGACTTTGCGGTAAGTTTTGAACTGCTTCGTCTGAGGTAGCAATATCAGGCACTTGAGAAATCAGAATCTCCGAGATGAGGCAGGGAGATGGCAAACTCTGAGCGGGCAAACCGACATTCGCAAACTGCATGATGTTTTCATAAAGAAAGCGACCCAAGTCCAATGGAAGACCCTTCGCAAAGCAGTACATTATCCTAGCCACTTTGATCGTAACGCGAGACTTGTTAGAAGAAGGACTGATGTTCTCCATAACAATCCTCCATAAGGCAAAAAGAATTTCAGAGACAACTGAGCTGCTGCAATAGCCGCTGCACCTCGAGGCCAAAAACCGGAGTCATCGCCAGTGAGCACACGATAAATCGGAGTTAGATCAGATAGCTGACGATCGTGGTGTGGGATATCATTTTCTGAAATTGGATATTTCAGAAAAGTTGCAATAACAGAAGGCGAGAAATCAATAATATGACCTCGGACAGAAGCTTTCCCGAACCAGTCGCTAGTCTTCAATCGACTGGTCGTTTGAAGATTGCAATAGAACTCTCGCACAAGGGCCGGGAAGGCTCGCCGAAGGCCAGTGAACAGAAACTCCAAATTAGCACCTTTGATAAATTCCGCAAAGGTTGTACCTTCATAGGAGCGCATCTCGAGGTATCTTTCCAAGTGTACCGGACGGAGCTCACAACGGTCCCACCGTTCTTCAGAGGCGAGATCATAGAATTTGGCACTCAAAGCATTTGCGGATAGTCCTTGATTTGCCGAAGAAGATTGTTGTCTTGAAGCCAATGGAGCTGAACTGTTGCACAACAAGTTGTGATCAGGGACAGTGCCGTCAATTATATCCTTGTTGGCTGGAGGAGGAGCTTTTCGTCTCTTGGAAGGTCCGGGAGAGGAAGGGATTTTACGTTTCAAAGTTGCTGAAACATACTGCATCCCCGGAGACTTGTCGGAAGAACTTGAGTCCTTTGAGATGGATGAGGCTGACGCACGGAGCAACGATCGATGAGCAACTTCCGGCACCGGAGAATCAACACCAAGAATGATTTCCTCAATCTCTTTTCTTGTGGTAGCACTGTTTCTTGGGTTCGAAATTTTTCTTTTGATCGAACCTGTGACATCATCGGCTAAAGAGTCGGCAAACACATTCGTTACGGAGCCAGCCACGGAGGAGAGGAAAGTGGCCTATAATTCTGAAAAATCTGATCCGGTCTCTATTTTTCCAGCACCCGTGTTGTTCTCAGAATCACAACCGGCATTGTGTGTGTCACCAAGGTTTTCCAAATTGATGGTATCAGCCAGTAATGTCTCCGTAGATGATAAGACCGGAGTAGTTTTGGTGGGTTCAACATTCTCCAAATCTTCGACCGAGATATCCTCGGATGGAAACATGATTTCCTCGGCCCCCTGAGCTAGAAGAATCCTTCGTTTCTCGGCAAAATCGACTAGTGGAAAGAATTCTTTCCCGTTGAGCTTGAAGTATGATCGAGGAAGCTCAGTGTTGATCGGCGAAGGAGTCGCGTCGGGCAAATTGGTGCCGGCGGTGGAGCGGGTTCATCACTTGGCAGTGACGGAGAGGGTCGCGATGAGGAAGAGCTCCGAGATTCCTTCTTCTTCACCTTGTCGACTGGGTGCATGATCCGGGAAGCTTTCTTCCCCATTCTTGAGCTCGAAATCAATTCTAGGGCTTGAGAGAAATAGGGCTTTTCGATTTCTGAGAGTGAGGATTATATAGAGCTCGAATTTCTGGAGAGAATCAGTTGAGAAGTACTCGGCGTGAACTTGGAGCGAATTGGATGAGCTTCGGGGAAGAAAATCGCGAGGAAGACGGAGAAGAAGGAGGTCGCGAGTTCTGAGGGAGAAAAAAGAGAGATTTTCCTTTTCTCTTTTAATTTTTATCCCAAATTTCTTCATAAGTCACATATTTTTATAACAAAAATCTCAACTGATTGTATTTTTCCATCGAAAAATAAGGAATACAGTTGCAATTATTTTGACGAGCACCAATATTCTGCATGCATGGATCAGAGATGAATTTGTAAAATTACAAAGCTGTCCTTTTCATGTCATTAACCCAGGATATGATAGAGACTTGGGTTATAACCAGAGAATCTATTTATTCAGACACGGAAAATTCCAAGCTTACTCCGTAGTTCTTCAAAACGGGTGGAGTCTAGAGGCTTGGTAAAAATATCTGCTAATTGGTCAGTGGTGCTCACATGTTCAAGAGAGATTATCTTTTTTTCGACGAGATCACGGATAAAGTGATGTCGGATATCAATGTGCTTAGTTCTGGAATGTTGAACCGGATTTTTCGAGATACATATAGCACTTTGATTGTCACATAACACCGTCAATTGTTGTTGGTTAATACCGTAGTCACAAAGCATTTGGCGCATCCATAATAGTTGTGTACAACAACTTCCCGCAGCAAGATATTCTGCTTCAGCAGTAGATAAAGAGATAGAATTTTGGTTTTTGCTATACCAGGAGACAAGGTTGCTCCCAATATAGAAACAACCGCCAGTAGTGCTTTTTGTGTCGTCGGCGCTGCCCGCCCAGTCAGCATCACTATATCCAAGAAGACACAGAGAAGATTCCCGAGAAAACCAGAGACCATAGTCAATGGTACTATGTATATATCTGATGATCCTCTTGACAGCAAGAAGATGAGATTCTTTAGGATCTGCTTGATATCGGGCACATACCCCAACACTCTGACAGATATCTGGTCGACTAGATGTCAGATAAAGAAGACTTCCGATCATGCTTCTATAGAGTTTCTGATCAACTGACTTTCCATTCTCGTCTTTCATGAGTTTCTCACTTACTCCCATGGGTGTGCGTACAGATCTTGACGTACTAACTCCAAATTTTTGGACTAAGTTGCGTGCATATTTAGACTGAGAAATGAAAATTCCCTCTGAGCGCTGTTTTATTTGGAGGCCAAGAAACATTGACAATTCGCCAACCATGCTCATCTCAAATTCGGTTTCCATCATGCGAATAAACTTTTTCACCAGATCTTCAGATGTTGAGCCAAACAAAATATCGTCGACATAAATTTGTGCTATCATGGTGTGAGATTTAATTCTGAGAAAGAACAGAGTCTTATCTGCTCCCCCACGAACGTATCCAGCTTGTAAAAGATGAGATGTAAGACGATCGTACCAGGCTCTTGGTGCTTGTTTTAAACCATACAGGGCTTTGTTCAGGCGATATACGTACTCTGGTAGAAAAGGATCCTCGAAGCCTTGTGGCTGAGCAACATAGACTTCTTCATTGATGACTCCATTGAGAAATGCACTTTTAACGTCCATCTGATGAAGCTTGAAACTGAGACTGCAAGAGATTGCAAGAAGAAGACGAACCGACTCAAGACGAGCTACGGGAGCAAAGGTCTCGTCAAAATCAATACCCTCTATTTGAGTGTATCCTTGAGCTACAAGACGAGCTTTATTTTTGACAATATTTCCTTCTTCGTCGGTCTTATTTTTGAAGACCCATTTTGTGCCAATGACATTAACTCCATGGGGTCTTTCGACCAGTGTCCAAACATTATTTCGCTGAAATTGACCTAGCTCTTCTTGCATAGCGTTTATCCAAAATTCATCAGTTAAGGCTGCAACAGCATTTTTTGGCTCAAATGTAGAAGTGAAGCAAGAATATCCAGCAAGGTCTCGATAGTTTGGTTTCTGAACTTTTCATGTCTGGCGATCTTCATGGAGATTTCCAATGACCAACTCGGACGGATGATTTTTCTTGATACGAGAGGATGGTTCACCATGATACTGAGAGGAAATCTCATCAGTTGTCGTATTATCAGAGTCACAAACATTGTCTTCAGAGGTGTTCTCAACATGTTCACTTGGCTGAGAATCTTCATTTCTTGTAATTATCTGTTTATCAGGTAAGTCTGTGGAATGAGAGAACACAAGATCCAATCCTGTAGTATCGACACTGGATTTTCCTGGAGATCTGGTATCTTGGCTGTGATTTTCGAACTCATCGATGGAGTCATCAACCTTTACATTGATTGACTCGATGATCACCCCTGTTCTCTTGTTGTATACTCTGTACGCACGACTGTTTAGAGAATATCCAAGGAAAACTCCTTCATCACTTTTAGCAGAAAATTTGGTGACTGGTGTTCTGTCATTCAGAATGTAACACTTACTGCCGAATATGTGAAAACGGGAGATATTTGGCTTTCTTCCTTTCCAGATTTCATATGGAGTTTTCTCAGTCAGAGGACGATAGTAAACACGATTAATAGTGTAGCAGGCTGTGCTGATGGCTTCTGCCCACCATTTCGGATTTAGGTCTTTGGCATTGATCATAACACGAGCCATTCCTGTAAGGTGCGATTTTTCCGTTCTACAATCCCGTTTTGTTGTGGGGTAATAGGAGCAGAAAACTCGTGACTTATCCCATGGTCGTTGCAAAATTGAGCAAAAGAACTGTTTTCAAATTCTTTTCCATGGTCACTTCTGATTCGCAAGATTTTGCCGATAGTTGTCTCCTTTTCAGTTTGAAGTCTTACGCACAGATTTTTGAAGACTTCAAACGTCTCAGATTTTTCTTTAAGAAAATGAACCCAAGTGAATCTTGAGTAGTCATCAACGCAGACATAAACATATTTCTTTCCTCCTGAGCTCGTAATACGGGTTGGACCAATCAAATCCATATGTAGAAGTTCAAGGACACGACTGGTGGTAAACATTTGAACTGCTTTATGAGATGAGCGGTGTTGATGAGCGGTGTTGCTTTCCTAGTTGACAAGGGCCACATATATGGTTACTCTGATTGTGGAGAACGGGTAGACCTCGAACAGACCCTAATTTTGCAAGATTGAACATATGTCTGCCATTAACATGTCCAAGTTTTGCATGCCAGAGATTCCAAGTGTCGGTCATTGCACTGAGACATACAGGGTCCTTGGTCAATAAGTAGCAATTGTCAGATGAACGAAAACCAGTCATAACAACATGTTTATCTTTTAAGTCAATAACATAGCATGCTTCTGCAGTGAAGTTGACGTTGTTTCCATCATCACATAGTTGGCTAACACTTAAAAGATTTGCCTTTAGATCTTCGACTAGAAGAACACTACTCAAGTTCTTAACTCCAGAAACATTGAGATCGCCTTTGCCGAGAACTGTACTCTTTTTGCCATCTCCAAAAGTGACTTTTCCTTCGTTACTTTCAGAGAAATTCTTTAGATGATCCTTGTGTCCAGTCATATGCTTGGAAGCTCCACTGTTAAAGTACCATGCCTGATTAATGGATGATCGGAGAGAAGTGTAGGCAACATTGCAGAAGATACTGTCTTTTGGAACCCAAGCAGTTTTCGATTTAGGAATTCGGAAGAGAAGAGATTTTAGTACCCATGCTGAGTGACTTCTGTTAATTTTACTTGCTTGCCTATTCGGAAAATTCTTTTGTACATTTTTCTACATCTAGCATCATGATGAGAAATGGACTTGCAGAATTCACATCTTTTGGTTGCTTGACCAATTATACCGAACGTGCTTGTAGAATCTCTGTTGTTATCGTTCTCTGTATTATTCCAAGTATCTGACTCCTTTCTGAAAGTACGATTGTAGCTTGTACGATTATATTTGTTCTGGTTATTTTCGCAGGACAATCATTTTCCTTTCATGAATCCAAGACCAGAACGGTTTCCTGACTGCCTTCATTGTTCAAGAATATCATCAAGTTTGGATTTTCCAGAGTTGAACCTCATAACTGCTAGTTCCATTGAACTTATCTTCTTGTCCTTTTCAGACGCAAGGCAGTTTGCTTTTGAGAGGCACTCTTTTAGATCTTCCACTTGATGGCTAAGAAACTGGTTCCGTCTTTTTAGTTCGCCTTCAGCAATGGACAAGACTTGTTGTTCAGAAATAAACCGTTCTTTGTCTGATTTTACTTGAGCAATCAGAGTCTGATATTTATCCATAAGCTCATCTAAAGTTATTGACAGATTTTTCTTTTCAGCTATCAATATTTCTTTTTCAGAGGTAAGCTTCTTGTTCAGATTGCATACAGAGATCCATTTGTCGAAAAGAGATTTGAAGGACGTTTGAAGGTCTTCTTCAGAGATGTCGACATCTGAATCATCAGTGGAGTCACTGTTCTGATCATTAGAGTGATGTGATGCAGTGAATGCTACGTAGTGGCTGACAATTCCTCCTTCATTTTCGTCGTCAGATTCATCATCACTCCAAGTAGAATTGTAGGATTTTGCCTTCTGCTTCTTTAGTGTGTTCGCGCACTCAGACTGTATATGACCATACCCGTCACATTCTCGGCACTTTATTCCTCTTCCTTTGGCCTTATCATCTGTAGTACGACCATCATTATGACCATGATTGTTGTTTGCATAGTTGCTGATTGAGTTTCCTTGTGAAGAACCACTTCCTCCTCCTCTGAAAGGTGGTCTCTGAGTGTTAAACTTCTTCAACATTCTACCAAAGTTTTTAGTGAGAAGAGCAAAGTCATCCATGGTTACATCACTTGTATCATCGCCAGGTACATCATTGGTAAAGTCACTGGTTGCATCATTTTTGTGATCACGTTTGGTAGAAGTTTTGAATGCTACTCCTTTTTCTCTTTTTGCTTGAGACATATTCATTTCAAAGGTTTGAAGAGATCCAATGAGTTCATCTAAATTCATTGTGGTTATATCTTTTGCCTCTTCGATGGCTGCAACCTTGGCACTGAAGCGTTCTGGTAATGACCGGAGCGTTTTTCTAACCAATTTTAGATTAGAATACACTTTTCCAAGTTGAAAAGCTTGATTTGAAATTTCACGAAGCTTTCCATTGAAGTCTGCAATGGTTTCATCTTCGGTCATACGTAGTTCTTCAAATTTTGATGCAAGCATTTGGAGCTTTGAGGTTCGAACGGTTGAGGTTCCTTCATGGAGGTTTTGCAATGCTTCCCATGCTTGTTTGGCAGTAGCACACGTAGATATGAGCCTAAACTGTCCTTCGTCAACCGCAGATACGATCGCATTTAAGGCACGACAATTCGCTAGGGAAGCGATCTCATCTTCGGTATCCCATTCACTTGGCAGCTTTTCAACCATTTCTCCAGTGGTATTTGTCTTCATAGGAGAAGTCCAGCCATGTTTCACAGTGCTCCAAGCTTTTGAATCAATCGATTGGATGTAAATAGTCATTCGAGCTTTCCAATACGAGTAATTTGTTCCGTCTAACACCGGTGGTCTTATAAGGACTGTATTTTCGCGTGAGCCCATCGTGATTCAAAGAACGCTAAGATCTTTCCGCTGCCTTTGAAATCAAAGAAACACTTTTGCAGCGACAAGCTCTGATACCAATTGAAACGTCACGTTCTTCGGTTAAGCGGAAAATAACGATAAACAAACACACGCGAAAGTAAAGAGACACACGCGATGTTTTGTTAACGCAGTTCGATACCTATTTACTCTGCGGGGCCCTCACCCAGATTAATCAACATTGATAATTACAAGATGGACGTTACACAATCGATTTGTTCACCGAACAACAAACTGACAAATACACTCTAACCAGTGCGACCAGCGATGTAACCAGTCCTGTAACCTGTTGATTGTGACGATGACACGGCGGCACGGCAAGCGAGTAAGGCGGCTTCCGGCAAGTGTCGATCAGTGTAAGTGTGCACTACTCCGTTGACGATGTTGAAGTGCTTCAGACTCCTTCAGACTTCTTCTCGTGAAGAAAGTGCCAACGAACGATCCACGGGAATTGTGAGAAAAAGGCCAAGGAGGCTCTCTCAAGCTCTGTACGTTTTTCTCTCAAGATATGGGTGAATGTATGATCGAAATTGAGAGCCCTA
Organism: Parietaria judaica; assembly: GCA_954871525.1. Taxonomy (NCBI): domain Eukaryota; kingdom Viridiplantae; phylum Streptophyta; class Magnoliopsida; order Rosales; family Urticaceae; genus Parietaria; species Parietaria judaica. Next base: position 10,017,000 of record OX940865.1, on the reverse strand, counting down.
GATCAGTTTAAATAGATCCCCAAAAGCTCTCAACAAGATAACCAATTTTTCCTCATTTTAAGGCTTTTTACTTAGTCTTTCCTTGACTAAGTATTTCCTCAATAATTCGAATTTATCCAGCTCATTTAAGTCTGATATTTGACCAGCAGATAAGGGAGAACGAATTCCTTAAATATCTCAACCGAAACGGACCAATTCCGCTCTATGGATAAGGAGATCGTAGGTATGACCGCGCATATGATCAACAATACTGCCAAACATGAAACTACACTAAACTTGTCAAATAAAGACAGTTTTTTAGTAGTCATTTCCAATACTTATTCTAATTTCCTTAATTCTAAAGTACATTAATAAAATAAAGATTAGCCGCATAAATACTCAAATTTTAATTAACTGGAACGTCATGCCACAATTTTAATTAACCTAAATTGATCAAATGTTGTCGAAATATGCATCATTTCAATTTTACTCAATGTTTGTCATACCATGTGACATTTAACCAACACACGTTAATAAGTTGACGGAAATATGCGTCCCCTTAATTTCATCGACTTTGAGTATTTTAATTGTTTTTTTTTTCTTCACTTTGGAGCTATATCGTCGCAATTGATCAACATTTAGGTGTTTATGCCGGCTCTCTTTTTTTTTTTGAAAAAAAAAAAAACATTAAATAATTAAATAATATGCCGGCTCTCTTTTGCTTCAGAAGAAAGGAAAGAACTTACGAGCCAAAATAATTAAATAAAAATAAAAATAAAAGAAACATTCCTCCATTTGCACTTTGTTGTCTTTCAAAATCAGCGATCGCTCACTCACTGCAAGAGCTCCATTGAAATGGCTCTCGCGACTCGGCAGAGACGGCCTCTTCCCTCCGATTCATCGCCATCGCCGCCATCTCCGTCCTACTCCAAGGTCGACAAGAAAGGGAAATCCAAGGCCGGAGATGCATCGGAGTCGGAGAAGGGTCTCGGCTGGGCTCTGCCATTGCTGGCCCTGGGAATGCTCCGCTACATGAGCGCCTCCTCGAACATCATCCACGACTGCGACGAGGTCTTCAACTATTGGGAGCCTCTTCACTTCCTCCTCTACAAATCCGGTTTCCAAACTTGGGAATACAGGTTATTTCTCTCTTCTCCATCTTCTTTGCTTACAATTGCTTTCTTGCTCTGGAAAATTTTGTTTGAATTTCAGAGCCTTTAGACATAATGTTTGTGCATATGCTTGTGTTGTAGCATTGTAAAAGTTCTGTTTTTCTCTGTGTGGTAATAGCGGCAAATGTATCCAAGTTTAAGTGAAATTAGTGGTTTTACACCCAAATGCCTGATGTAGTGTCTGGAGTTGTCAAGTCGCGTAAAAGTGTAGCGTCCGTGTTTTCGGAAATAGGGTAAAGTACCCAAGTGCCAAAACATAGTGGCCGGAGTAATCTATACAGACTAAGGAAATTTGTGGTTAGTGCCGTTGGATTGACCCTCTCACGGTGTAATTTTGCGGATCTAGTGGAGAAAACGACGATGTCAAAGGAAAATCTCAAGTGGGCAAACACGGGCACTACGCATTTGCTCAACGTGGCTACTTGGGTCACTAAATTTTGGCACTTGTGTACATTACCTTACATCCGAAAGCATAAACACTACAGTTTTACTCAGCTAATTTGGCCACTACATTTGGCACTTGGGTACATGACCGCTAATTTTGCCCAAACTTGGGTATATTGTCGCTACTAACTCTTTCTACTTTAAGAAAAAGAAATTCTTATTGTTGGTTTAGCATATTTGTTCTTGTGCAAGATTTATATGCCTTGTTTATATGTCCTTTGTTCATTCATGCTTTGTACATGAACCCGGAAAGTTCTTGACATGAAGCTTGAAGCCTTTAAGTTCTCTTTTTAAGATATTGTGCTGTGAAGTTTGGTCTTAGATAGCTTTAAGCTCAACCCTCCTCTCATTTCTCCGTCCCGTTGCCATATTGTTCGCCGATAAGATCTATTGCTCAACCTCGATCACATATTAACTATTTCATTTTCCTCTTTCAGCTCACAGTTCGCACTCCGATCGTATTTATACATTCTCTTCCATGAGTTGGTTGGTCGGCCCGCTTCATTGTGGTTCGCTCAGGATAAAGTAAGATTGTTTTTACTCCTTGGAGTATTTTATTGGGCAACGAGTCATTCAATGAATCACGTGTTCGTATTCGAATCTCCATTTTTTTTCTTTGAGACAATAATTTTTCGTTTGCAGGTACGAGTATTTTATGCTGTTAGACTCTTTCTGGGTTTCCTCTCTATTGTCACGGAAACAATCCTCGTTGTCGCCCTTTCAAGGAAGTACGGAAAGCGACTTGCTTCTTACACTCTCGCAATGCTGTGTTTGACCAGCGGCTGCTTTTTCGCCAGCACTAGTGAGTTCGTTATATCCCTTTCCCTATGTATATCTAATATTATTCTTACAAAATTACAATGTGCATTTATCGTTTATGTTTGTTTTTTGTTTGGATTTCAGGTTTCCTGCCAAGTTCGTTTTCTATGTACGCAATCTCTTTATCTTCGGGTTTATTTCTTCTTGAGAAACCAGCTATGGCAGTGGCGGTTGCAGCTTGTGGTGTAATATTGGGCTGGCCTTTCTCGATATTGGCGTTTTTGCCGGTGACTATCTTCTCTTTGACCAGAAAATTCAAAAAAGCATTCATTGCTGGTGCTGTCACTTCTATTGCTCTTCTTGTAAGTCTATCGCTACTACAATTGATTTTCCCATTTTTGCTTAAATACAAGATAACAGAATTACATGTATGTAGAAATGTAGGGTTCGGTGTAAATTAGCTTATATATAGACCAATTGGGAGTAATGTCCCTTAAAATTTGCATGTTGTTGCAGTCTGCCCGTGTTCTTTAGTATTTTTGCAGCAAAGCTCCATATTGTATTTGCTAGAACTTTAGTTTTTGGCAGCAGTGCATCTAACTTCTTCAAAAAGTAGTGTATTGCCTCTTACACGTTAAAAATAATGAAAATTTTCTAAATTGTGCACAACGCATGCATTGGTTTGAGGTTATATTTATCAATTTTATTATTTTCTCCAATTTCTCAAATAACTAAACTCATTGATTGGTTCCCATAACCTAGTATATATTGATCTCGGTCTGTTATTAATAAGTAAAAATTCAATCGATTAGGTCATATGTTATGCAAAGTTTAAAAAATTTCATTATTTTTAGCGCTTAGAGGGCGATGTGCTACTTTTTGAAAATATTGGATGCATTAATTATTCGAAACAGTTATTCCCAAAACCAACATTCTGAAAAAAATTATCTTCACGTTTTAATAATTGCTGTAATAATTCAGGCATCATCGCTACTTGTTGACTACTCGTACTATGGAAAGTGGACATCCTCTGTGTTAAATTTGTTGATCTATAATGTTGCCGGAGGCGGCGAGAGTCACTTGTATGGCACCGAAGGAACGCTCTTTTATCTGAAGAACGGGTTTAACAATTTCAACATATCATTTGTTCTTGCCTTGCTGTTTCTGGTACTATTGCCAATTCTTAAGAGAAAGTACAATACAGACCTTTTGGTTGTGGTCTCTCCAATTTATATCTGGTTGGCATTTATGTCTTTGCAGCCTCACAAAGAAGAGAGGTCAGTTTGTTCCCAAAACTTGATTTTCAAAGCTATCTTACTATTTCATGTATTCATTTTCTGAGCATACCTTAATTATGTTTAGGATTTAAACTGTCTCGAACAGACTACTTTAACTTAAAAACGGTGAGAACAATTAATCTTCTGATAGGACCTGACACATAAGCCAATCGATACTCGCCAAGACATGATCACTGGAAACTTTATTGTAAATAATGAATTAACAAGGGACCTTTCCTTCGATTATGTGGACAAAGCTCTCCTAAAAGATGTGTTGAGTCAGCGGACAACCAAAAATGCCCTTATTAGGGTTTCCTAACCCATCCCTTATTGCTAATAGCAAAATACACACTAATCTTGAGCTTTTCCCTTCTAAAAGATACGCAATTATTTCCGGTGTATCAATGTCATAATATTGATTGTCCTTGCAGGTTTCTTTATCCAATATATCCTCTTATTTGCATTGCCGCTTCAGCTGTCATTGAGAGCTTTCCCGATTTCTTCAAAGACAAATATGATCCGAATCGTAGATCTATGATTGTTATGGTAAGTTTAGTATTTCAATCACATTCTGTAATCCTTTGGAACAAACTCTCTTTTCTCAAACCTGTCGCTTTAAACCACAGATAGCAAAATTTCTTAGACCTGTGATACTCGGCCTTATACTGAGTGCTTCCCATGCTCGTACATTTTCCTTGATTAATGGCTATTCGGCTCCTCTCGAGATCTACAAGCTTTTGGAGCACCATGACGATGTCGGAACAGGTGACACTAGCCTCTTACCACTTTGTGATTTATAATAGATTTTACCTTTTACAAATGTGTGATAAAATTTCTTGTGGATCTAGTATTAGTATATATATCGACTGTGTTTATTTGAGTATTTGTTTATTGGAGAAAGCGAACACATTAAGAGAATTTTGAGTCTTTTATGAACTGCAGGCTCTGTTCTTTGCGTTGGGAGTGAATGGCACCGTTATCCGTCGTCATTTCTGGTTCCCGATTATATAGGAGAAGTACGATGGATTGACGATGGGTTCCGAGGGCTCCTTCCCTTCCCGTTCAACTCCACTCTTGGAGGAACTGCATCGTCCCCGCAGTATTTCAACGATAAGAACAAGGCATCAGATGAACAATACGTAACCGCTCAGTCCTTATTTTATTGCTTCTTATATTTCATTCCCACATAATTTCCTACAACATTGCAAGTTGACTATTTATACACGGATTCAGCTCCCCGATATCAAGGCTTGTGACTTACTCATGGAGCTGCATCTTGCTCGTCCTTACCCTTATCGCGGTAGCGACATGTCAGAATGGGAGGTGAGAATCAATCTCTTCTTCATCTCTCTACTCGCTTTTTCTTTCTTTCCCTCAAGTTTAAGGTTCCTTTGCAGTTTCCCCAACTCAACTATTATTTTAGCAATTTACCTACCTAAACTTGTAAATTGTAGAAATTTCCTCTCTAAATGCTAAAGCATTTTCCTTAGAACTCTAGGATGCACATTGCAAGTTCCTTAAAATTCGATGGAAACCGTCGATTATCAGACGGTTGGAGGAGAAAGGAGCATGGCTGATAAATACTTAAATGTTACTAAAATGGATGCGGTTACGCAGGTGATCGGCGCATTGCCATATCTCGACAGAGAGCTGTCGCCTCCATTGTTCCGCTCGTTCTTCATACCGCACCTTTGGCAGAGCCGGAACGTCTTTGGTATGTACAAGTTGCTTAGAAGGATTAAAGAATGAGAAGGAATGTACTATTAGGCATTAGCTAGCTCACTTCTCTCAGCTCTAAAGCTGTCGAATTTTGTACTCACTTGACTTCAACGCCGTTAACTACGAAATCCTTTCTCGTACATTGCTAATTAAAAACAAAAGAGACACAATTAATCCTAGCGTATTTTGAATTGCTTAGTTCTTGCTACAATAGAATTCTTATAAACTAATATTGTTAGTACCATGAGATTTTATTTTATTATAAAGACATCAATCTATTAAAAGAGGGTTTTTCGGAATAACATTAATGATGATAATTGCCTTCGGAACCTTATGTGTAAAACGCAACTAGGGAGAAGTTTGGCCTGGACTACAGCTCAATTCTAGTCGATTATTGATATATTAGTTATTATATATGTGATATGTATTATATTATCTTAATTTTAAAATAACGGGATCGGATCAAGTGGGGCGACCGACCCTGTTTAGGCCTCTTTAAATCCGCCCCTGCCTCCACCGAACTTCCTCACGACACCACATGTTAAGTTAACTCATGGATACTATTTTATTTTAACTCAACAAATTCTTTGTGTTTAATTTACCATTTAAGATCCTTGTTAGAACGATTCAGTTTTGAGGCCCAAATAAAATAAGTAATATTAGCCTTAAAACGTCACTTTGAACTTTGAAGGCCTCAAAATTTGAATTTTTTTATTTTTTTTTAATCGCCTACTTGGATGCTCCACGTAAGCTCAACGTTTTTGTCCTATTTGAATTTAACAAAATTCCGAACTGAAATGTATAGAAATTACGTATTATGTATGTCATGTCACGTATTCTACTGCTGAAAGGGATACATCATACATACATGTGCTTTGTTTGTATATTATTGATGTATTTATTTATGGCGATAGTAACGTGAAAGAGACCTCTTTCGAAACGTGACTTTATTGAATTGAGAGAAATAATTAGTTTTATGAGATCATGGAACATGCCGATTATAAAATGGAAAGCATACCCAAAGTAGTGGTGGCGTATCTTATAATTATTATAATATGACATTGAAAATAAAATAAACTAAAATAAAATAGGGTTAATCCCGGTAAAAATACCAATATTTTTAAATAACGGACCAATAAGTTCATATTCTTTTTTTGGCCCCGACAAAGTTCTAATTCTTTAATTTTGTGTTCCTATAGGTAACTCTGTAAAAAAATTGTCCTCCAATGTTACTCACGCCACGTCAAAGTTTTGGTTTTGTATTCCAATGCTTTTTTACCCGAATAAAGTTCAAATTCTCTTGCTTTATCTCCTCATATCACTTTCGTGAAAATTTCAAATCATGGATTATGCCGTTTTCGGCGTTGAATTAAAAAGTAATTTTTCTCCCTTTTAAGTACATATCCACGATTATCTTTGATCGTCCAACTTTCCTATGGCTAATTTACTCCGAAAATGTGGATAAAATTTTGTACGGTGGCATGATTAACAGTGGAGGACGATTTTTTTTCAGAGGTACCAATTGGGACACAAAACTAAAGAGTTGGAATTTTGTCCGGGCAATAAAAAGAATTGGTATTTATTGGTCCACTTTTTAAATGTATTGATACTTTTTTGCCGGGATTAACCCAATAAAATAATAGGAGAAGAACTAATTCAACGAGAGTAAGTAACATCACCTTATCTTGAAAAATGTGATCAACTAGTTGATTTTGTGCATACAACTTTATTTAATACTGTTTTAAAATTGGATACCGATCAGGTGTCTGAATTATGTGAGATTTTCGTAATCTTTTGCCAGATTGTTTGGATACTTGGATTAAAATTTACTTGATTCGGTATTATATCGTGATTTCTTGTGTCCAAAACTAAATTAGTTGGACCCATCATTATTCTTTGTCGGAATATTATATAATAAGCAATTAGGCATTTCAAATCATTGCACGTGAAACTTGCCTTCAACTATTCCAAGATTTACAGACTAATTAATGATTTATGTGTTAACTTCTTATTTTAAGGTTATTCCCGGCACAAATAATAAAGGCGTTCAAAAATTAAAGTTAGATGCTCATTTTCTGTTTTAGTCGGATAAAATATCTTCTTCTTTTTTTTATGTTATAGACATGTATTTTCTTTTTAAGATTGTTTTATACTTGTTTATAACGTGAAAAAAATATATATTTATATTTTATTCAACTAAAATAAAGAATGGATTTTTTAAACACTTTTGGTATGTATGTCGCTAATATTCCTTAAAATAATTATCCTAATTATGAATAGAGATAGACACTAAGACCAAGTCTCCTAGTCCTAGGTCGTGACACATTTTATGTCATTTTCTTTCATAAAACAAAAAAAATCAAAATGTTAAAAATTAGAAATGAAACTGGTTAGGGTGTTTTTTGAAGGCTGGAAAATGTGACGGCCCAATCCAAAAATACAATGTAGCATGACCCACAAAGTCAATCCCGATTGGGCACAAAAAATCAACGCGACGCCGACCGAGGCGCGCAAGCGCACCTCCCCCACTTCTAAAAATAGCAAGTCTCATTTCCAACATTTGTTACAGAGAAAAACTACAACCAAAATCCTCTCAAATTCTCTTAATTCTCTGCTCATAAATTTCTTAACACTTCCCGACTTAAAATGCTCGATTAATGTTGAGCATTGAAGTGAGTAGTAGAGGTCCTCCCTTCCGCCCTCCTCTAAGTTCATGGCTCTTATTTCCGTTGGAACAAAGTTCGACATTGACTCTTGGATCCTACCTCAGGAGCGACATCTTTCTCTAAGGAACGAAGTCCGAGAATGACAAACTCCTTTAAGCCTAGCTTTGGAGTGACGTCTTTTCCTCAGAAACAAATTGCGGGATTAAGGAAGCTCCTTCAAGCCTATCTCGGGAATGACGTTATTCTTGCTTCTCTAGGGACAAAGAGGACTTTCATCGGGAGCATAAACGGAGACGGGTTATCCGGAAATAATTTCCGGCCTACCCGAGACGAAGAATCAGACATCTTGCCCCGTTTAATTACCGCGTGATCACTGATTCCGGCCCATATTCAAACAATAGACTAGTTTTTGTATTAATCTATTTTTCAACGTTAAAAAAAATTATTTATAGAAAGCATTATTATGAAATAGAATGCAAAAGTGATATGTAAGTTAAAATATTCAAAATAAGAATTGCAATAGTATTTATGTTAAAAATCACAATTCTATCATTTTATGATCAATTATATTTATTCAACAGTGGAACTCTATTGTATACTGGATAAATCAGTTTTAGCAACAAAATAAAAAAACCTTTTAATGAATATGTTTTTCATTTACCTATACATAAAAGTGAAATTATTTAAGGCATAAAGTAAAAATTTAGGGTTAATGACGGCAAAAATATCTAAAGTTTGGTCAAAGAATCTCTCGTGTACCAAAAATTTAAAAGTAGTGGCAAAAGTATCTAAAGTCGCATTTGAGGCGTTGACGACTTTCTCGTAACGCAATTAACTTACTCGTTAACTTTGGCCACGTGAACAAACGTGGGTTGCTGACATGACAATTTTTTGCCACGTGGACAAGCCCAATTAAGGGTTTAATTTGTTGTTTTGTCGTAAACGAGGATGAAGTGGGCTCGTCCACGTGGGACAAAATTATTATGTCAGAAACCCATGTTTTTCACGTGGCCAACGTTAACGGGTAAGTTAATTGGGTTACGAGAATGGAGTGGTCAACGCTCCAAATGTAACTTTGAGTATTTTTGCCACCACTTTTAGATTTTAGATACACGAAAGCTTTTTTTACTAAATTTTAAGTACTTTTACCGTCATTAACCCAAAAATTTAATGAACGATATATTCTTCCTAAGCTATTAAAGGCAATGGACTCATATATTCAAACTTCAATGAAATCCAATTCGGTTAATTCCTTAAATCAATTTACTTTTTTTCACGAGAACGTGAAAGTTATGAAAATAATGTAAGTTATGTGCAGTTTTAGGTTTATATAAAGGGTTAATGATGGCAAAAATACCCAAAGTTTGGTCAAGGAACCTCTCGGGTATCCAAAGTTAAAAAATGGTGGTAAAAATACCCAAAGTCATATTTGGGGAGTTGACCACTCCAATCACGTAACACCGTTAATTTACATGTTAACTCTGACCACGCGAACAAACGTGGGTTGCCGACAGAACAATTTTTTCCACGTTGACAAGCCCACATCAGCCTCGTTTACGAGAAAACAGCGAATTAAACACGTAAGTAATACTATTTAATACAACTAATTGAACCTCTAATGATTACACTTAATGAAACAGATTTTTCCACGTGGCCAGAGTTATTGGGTAAGTTAATGGCGTTACAAGAATGAAGTGGTCAACTCTCCAAATGCGACTTTGGGTATTTTTGCCACCACTTTCAAACTTTGGGTACCCGAGGGGTTCTTTGACCAAACTTTGAGTATTTTTACCGTCATTAACCCTTATATAAAATATTAGTCCCACGGGAGAAAGTCAAGAACTAACAGCAAAAGTCAAAGTCCATTAATTAATTCAAAGCCCATTAGTTCAAGTCCAAACTCATTTGGCGAGGCTCGGATCCAGGAAGCCGAGAAGATAAAGTCCAATGCAGAAGTCCCCATTCGAGAAAATAGTTCAGGCGACCCGATAAAGTTATAATAACATTAGAAGAGTCCCCCACTAAGGATCAAAACGATCTGAAGACCCTCAAAGGCTCCTAGCAAGCCATCGGCAATCTTACGAGGTTCTCGACAAGCAAAGGCGACTCTAAGGGGTCCCCGACAGGCTTAGCCGACCACCCCGGAGGATCTCGACAAGCCAAGAAGATGATGAATAGCCTTTAGGGCTTAGTCAAAAGACAACGCCCTTGTCAAGCGACAAGCCCATTGTCCAATGACAAGCCCATCGAAAAAGAGCTACCACTCGTCGATACCTTCGGCTTGACAATATCTCTCAACAATTACAAGTGACGAGATGAATCGAGCTTACGAAGTTTCTCAGGATATCTTGGATTCCACAAAACTTGATATACAAGCTCGTGCAACCCCGAAAGACGTTACGAACGAGCCACAAAGCATCCGACTATCATCACGCCAGAAAAGGCCGCAACAAACCCCCTTGTCAGTCCCCGTATGCGTCATTTATTAGGGGAATTAATGGAATTAAATCTCATTTATTCCTCCCAAATCAAGAAGTAGTTACCCATTTTTCTTATAAATATGACACATTTCTTTTTTATTTTACACACATTTTCATTTACAACTTCGCTCTCTAGACTCAGAGTTTCTCTCTTAGAATCTCGAGAGATCCTGTCTCCCCCCTTGGCTTTTTCCCCCTTCCTTGGAGGTGTCTGTTCTGACTCGTCAGGAAGTCGCTTATCTCGCTCGCCAGGAATCCCCTCGGGTCAACTACTTTCGAGAAAACGCCCATTCCAGACTTAATTGCGATGACCCGTGTCCTCCAAAGCTTCCTGCCATCGATGATTCACACCCTCACCATACGTGATGGCCATACCCTCGCCACCGCTGACGGTTCACACCATCGCCATGTGCGATGGTCATACCCTTGCCAAATACTCTCGTCTCCGGCCATCTCACATTCTAACTCTGAACTACGTGATGACATGATCCCAAAAGAGGGTACAAAGGCAGTTTTCGCTTAACGAAGGTCCGATATCAAATCTTATTTTTTTAGGGATACCCCGCCACCAAGACGTTGTAAGGGACAGTAAGACGCCACGAACAGCTCGAAGCCTCGTCGGAGAGAAAATTTCACCTTCAACAAAGTCGATACATTAATCCAAGGTGTTAAATGTCGCGATTTTCGAGCGATTTTCGGTCCGATTTTCGTTTTTAAAGGATATGCGAAACGACAACCCTTTCGTTTCGCTGTCGTTTTACCAAATGTCGCGAAATTCGAATGGGCACGTCGAAGGAATGTCGTTTTTCGTTTTTACTCATAAAACTGGCGAAAAATGACTGGATTTTCGAAAAAAATTAAACTATTGGTAGATTTCGGCAAAAATACCAATTAATTTTTTGCTCCCACCCCACCCCGTCCCGTCGGCGGCGGCGCGCGTGTGTGGTAGTACATTTGTGTGAGTCCTCCCCCATCCACAAAATCCTATGACCCTAAGGGCCCAAGCCCTTGTCCCTAATATTTGGTATATAAACATCACCAAACTCTTATTATCTATCAATGTGGGACTTTTGTTATTCAACTAATATCACACATTCACACTTAACATACACTTCACCTAATAAATTAACTTAATATTATACACTTCAAATAATATTATACACTTAACATACATATACACTTAATATATAATATTATATTCTTCAACTAATAATAAATTTGTTAACATACATACACAATTTACATGCATATTCACTTATTATAACACACTTAACATATTCACTTCACATAATAATTTGACTTAATATTATACACTTCAACTAATAATGTGATTTTACATTATACATTTCACCTACATATTTAAGTTACAAATGTGTTTTGTTGTATACAATTATGTCTTGTATTTATTAAATATGTAGTTTTGAACCTATATAAATATCATGCTTAAATAATCAAATATTTTTTACAAAATATCCGTCGGCATATCCATCGGCAAGCGGTATGCCCATGCGAAAAATGCGGTAAATGCGGTAAACGACATGCCCTTTTTTTACCATTTGCCCATCGACATACCCATCGGCAAGCGATACATCCGTAAAACGAAAAATGCGAAACGAAAACGGCAAGCGGCATTTTAAACCTTGCATTAATCAACCCCGTTGACTCTACCTTTTACCGCTCATGCGACCATAGAGTCTGACCCTGGGATCAAACCGTGGACAATGTTCTAAGTTAATCCATTTTTGTGCATTAACAATCTCGATACTACTTCACTAAAATCTAATGCTGTACTGTAATTCTAAAGGACATGAAAATTAATTATTTTATTGAATAAAATGGACATGAAACTTAATTATGCAAGCTGATCCAATATATTTTTGAAATATTTATCTATAATTAAAGGGTATATGTGGTACTCAAATTAAGAAATAAACAACTATTTTTCTGAACAATATTTAAATTGCACAGCAATTCCCCATAACTTCATACAGTATTTGTTATTTACTTTCGGGTAATTAGCGGCATAAATAGCCAGAGAGAGAGAGGGAGAGAGAGAGAGAAAATGTACACTTGGCAACGTGGGAGAGAGCGAGAAAATAAGTCTGTAAAGAAATTGAAAAAAATAAAAATAAAAAAGCTGTGGCAATTTTTTTTTTAAAATGACATGGTGTGCAACGTAGATGTCCGTGTGTCAGTCAACACTGCCACATTACTAGTTGACTAGCAATCATCCAATTAATTGAATAGAATTTTGTGATTAGAGTGATTAGTGCACATTAGGAACTTTTGTCGTTATTTTTGAACATTGGCATCTTGCCTAAGGGAATTCAAAAACTTTGGCCACTTATACCGCTAATTACCCTTTAATTTCAATCATAGTTGATAATAGTAATACTATAGTAGTCGGTCTCATTATTGGCTCTTAAAGTAAAAGCCAGAGGACCATTCTATTCCATTAAATAATACATATATATGTAAAGAACTATAAATAATGAGAGGACACCGATGCATAAATGACAGACCATTTAATGTCAAAACCAACCAAGATAAACAGCAAATTCAAGAGAAAATCTTCCACGTATCATGAATAAAAAAAAAAAGTAATTGAATCAAATGCAGTCAGCGGTATTGAAACTGAAATTGTGGGATTTGAAACAAATATGAATTGAATTTATGCAACAATCAAATTTAATTGACTTGAACAAATTAATTATTATAAATTACAAAATGACGTAAATTTTAATAAACTAGATAATATATTTGAACTAATATATATATATATATATATATATATATATATATATTATTACATAATCATGTCTGAATTATAAATCTAAATACATACGAATGAAATGTTGTGACTTTTTTTTAGTACTCTCATGATTACACGAATTTATAGTAGAGAAAATTACGGTAAAAATACACAATCTTTGGTCAAACTGCCTCCCGTGTATTCAATTTTTAAAATTAGCGGCAAAACTACCCAACGTGTGTTGACCGTGACTTTTTTATGAAAACGTTAATTTTTCCGTTAACATCTCTCATGTGGTCGTTAGCGGCAAAAATACCCAACTTTTTTATTTATTTATATTTTTTTTCTTTACTTGATTAGTGATAATTACTTGAATTCCAAATACATGGAATAACACAAAAATTAGTTAAAATATCAATTGATTTCTTAATGTGCTTGTATAAGCTACATTTGTTGATAAAAATCTTATTAACATGAGAAATTTTAAACATTATGTTACGGGTATTTTAAGTAATTGATTTTTAATAAATTAATAAAAGGAAATTTATATAATTAATTTTTACTTTTTATTAAATAAAGTCAATTTTAGCCCGAGATATTCACCGGAAGTCCGTTTTCACGAAATAAAGTGTCCAGATGTTTCCAGAAATATCAAGATACTTAAAAAATCATAAAGTTTGCAAGAAATGGTCTCGGAACGCTCCCAGAACCCTTAAAGTGGGCCGGAAGCACCTCGGGCGGCCCACAGGCCCCACACGAGCCACCACGCGTCACATCACCTCCTCACGCGCCCTCAGAAGGGCTTACGCCAGACTGATGACGTAAGCAGATGCGCGCGCGTGAAGTAGCGCGTCCGGCATAACTGCCGCCCGTGAGGGCACGTAAGGCCTCCGATGAGGACGCGGTTTGCGGCATTGGATCGGCCTTAGATGAAGGCTTTTTTGGAGAATGACCTTAAGTGGGTTTTTATTGTGTTCCATGGCTTCCTTCGGCTCTATTAATATTTCTTATTAGGGGTATTTAAGGGTATGAATTTTAATGGGATCCCAAGGGAGGTCTTTTAGCCAATTATTGCTAATCAAGCCCTATTGATTATTGATAAAAATTTTACAGGCATATATACTTAAGCCATTTTTTTCAATACGGAGACATTAATTGACTCTATTCATTCGATCTAAAACAGTCAATTAACAATGAAAAGGCTAATTAGGGCTGTAACCAGAGCGGGTATCCGTTTTGGTTAACTACCCGTATCCGGATATGGTTTTCCGGGTATCCAAAAATCACTACCCGTATCCGGATCCGGAAATCTGGATATCGATAAATCCGGATACCCGCAAATCCGGATACCTATTTTCAAATCCTTGTTCAATTATTAAAATACACGTAACGTTATGTTTAAAATTTCTGATAATAATAAGATTTTTATCACCACATGTATCTTATAAAAGCACATTCAGAAATCAATAGATGTTTTTCACTAACTTTTGTGTTATTCTGTCTATTTGGAATTCAAGTAATTATCACTAATCAAGAAAAGAAAAAACATAAATTAAAAAAATAAAAAATTATTTTTTTATAAAAAAAGGTTGGGTATTTTGCCGCTAACAGCCACTTGGCATTTGATAACGGAAAAATTAACGTTTTTGTGCCAAAGTCACGGTCAAAGGACGTTGGGTATTTTTGCCGCCAATTTTAAAGGTTAGGTACACGGGAGGCAGTTTGACCAAAAGTTGAGTATTTGATATTTTTGTTAAATTAATATACAATGCATCAACCAAGTGAGAATCTCATAAACAAATGAGAGATGTATCAACCCACTCTAGATGATCAACCAAAAGAATGTCACAACTAGAAAGATTATGAGCAACAATATTCACATATAAACCAAAATCAAAACTAATTTCGAAAAAATGCTTCAACTACTCTAGACAAACTGACAATAAAATATGAAAATCTAGAACAATAATATCGTAAGATAAATCGTTGACAAGGATTTGAGAGTAGATATGAAACTAATAACAGTAAAGGTTTTTTCCATTGATGATTGACCTAAGAGAGACAATCTTTGAGGCTCAATGCCTCACATTCACGAATAGAATAATTTTCTCGTTAAACCGTATGCACGCACCATAATCTTTTACGACACGCCTGAATCTGACTCTTGAAGCGTATTCACGCATAGACTTGTCCACATTGATCTTAAGTCAGTTGACAAGTAGCGTGTGCCACTTTACACACAAATCTCGTTGCTTATTATTATCAGATTCCCCTCGATCCCTAGTAATCAGATATTTATCTGTCAACCGACCTGCCAAGAACTTAATATTGTTGATAAGGATAGAACGATAATTCCAAAACTAGCTCTTCAAAGAATTGAACATCCTAACAGCTGGGTCATATGAGACTCTAATCCATTCTCTCTGCTCGCACCAATGCACAAATTTACACTAGAAGAGAGCATAAAGAATAGTCTCAAGCCTCAACTTTTATATTACCCAAGACAAAAAAAAAATGGGCAAAAGGATGTTTGGAAACAGATTTAGATGTTACAGGAAGGATCTCCCATCTGACCCTTCACATGAAATTATGCACCTTGTAAGGAATTTTCATATTCTAGACCTTGTTCCAAAAACTAGTGTCAACTGTCAACTACCGATATGTCTCCCTGGAAAAAAAAAAAAGAAAAAAAGAAAAGAAAAAAAAAGAAGCAAATCTATTGCGTCATTAGTTCAAATACATGAATCTCTTGCCCTTTCATCGAACAAATGAGGCACCATCTCAACATCCCAAACTCTATTGCCAACTTCAAAAAACCTAACAAGAGTTGTATGTTCAAGCTCGTCAAGTATATCAGACATAAGAAATCCATTTATCTTATTTGGCAGTGACAAGATGTGCTATATCTTGGAGTCCAAGTCGTCCCTTATTTAACGATTAGCCCCTCTTACCAACAATTCATGAGCCTCAAAAACACCGTGCCAAATAAAGCTCAGATTTGCACACAGTTCCAATGTCGTGGCATTCTTAAGCTATCAAGTCCTTGGAGACCAATCAAGTCGAATAGGCTTCAAGCCTCGAAGCTTTCTTCCTTGACATTTTCAAATTGAAAATTCTAAGGTGGCGTTTGGTTATAATCTCCGAGACCAGTTTCTGGTTTTGGTTTCAAACAGTGTCATATTGGTTTCGCAGAACACATTTAGTTACCAGTTGTCTCTGTTTTCTGAGACCGGTCTCGCAGATCACTGAAATTTTAATGAAGGAAAACAGAAAATGACTTGAAATTGTTTTCTGTCTTTGGAGTTCAACTCAATCACTGAAATTTAAATGAAGGAAAACAGAAAACGACTTGAAATTGTTTTCTGTCTTTGGTGTTCAACTCAATCTTACAAAATAAAACCATAATAATAATAATAATAATATAATAATAATGTATTATCATTCTATAACAATATTATATTATTTATAATAAGATATTAACTATGAAATTAACTTAAATAATAAATTATTAAAATTATTTTTATATATAATTATATATTCTAATGATATTACTATCATATAAATAAATTTACTTAAATTATGTAAATTATTATATACTAATTTAATTAAAATGATATAAACTCATGAAACGAAATATTTACTACTTTACATATTACATTATTTAAACATGTAATTAAAGTCATGAAATATGAATAATTATTATACTATGGCAAATATTTTTTTGACATAATATTAATATTATATTACTTTCAAATAAAACATACTTTCTTTTCGGTAACATAAATTGTATTATATTATATATTTTTTTTTCATTTAAATTCAACCATAAATTAACAAAATACTAACCAAACCGTGTTTCAAAAATCAAACTCCCAAATTGGTTTGGTAGACTAAACTCTCGGACTGGTTTCTCAAACCAAATTGCAAAACTGGTTTCCCAAACCAATTAACCAAACGCCACCTAAATGTCCATGAAATTAGGGCCACCCGCAGCTTTACAATCACACAAATTACTCCAAGCTTTTCATTAAAAACCCTGTTATTAGTTGACACCTTCCACCAAAAGTCATTGTGCATCCGCTCTTACTCCGTACACAACTCAAACGACCAAAGAAATAAGTTCATCACATGATTCGGCACAATTTAGAGCTTCTCCACCCGAACCCCATTTCTTCAAAATAGTTTTGGGTGGAGCTCCACCCGAACTGCATATTTGACTCTATTATGGAGTGGGATGTGTTCCATGAATAGTGCTTCCCCAGATTTGGCGTTACACTATTCATCCCTCCATTTATTTTCTTTATTTATCTTTTAATCATTTAAGAGAGGAATTAATATAAAAAGAATATTTCATTTGGTGTTAAAAATAGCGTTCGAGTGGAGATGAAGTAGTGTTTGATGTCACATTCACTGCAAAATGGAGCAGAAAATGGGGGATTCGGGTGGAGATGGTCCTACGCCATCGACTTCAATAAAATATCATTGTCGACACGAGACATACTCTTAGCAGTCCACCCTTAGCTTTTTTACCGCACACGCTCTTTCAAATAAGAGAAGACCTATTGTTTATTTTTTTTGGGCGCTTTGGAGAAATAGCCAAACTTGAAAGTGTGTTTAGCAAAATAGCCAAACTTTGGATAATTTTGTAAACTAGTCAATTAACAATTTAAATAGAATTCCAATTACATTATTGCCCTCATATTTTAATAAAATTAAATAATTCATTTATTTTCATTAATTGAAAATATTGCTATTAATTGAAATAGCTATTAATATAGTAACAACCAAAACCAAACCCCCTTTCTTTTGTATAATTCAAGTTTTAATTTCAAAACATTCATATAATTTTTGGATTTTTTTTTCCAAAAAATATCAACAAATTAAAGACGCAAATTAACGTAAATTAACAACGAATTGATGTATATCAACAACGAAACAACGTAAATTAACAACGAATCAACGTAAATTAACAACGAATTAACGTAAATTAAGAATGAATCAACGTAAATTAACAATCAAAAATATTATTCATATTAAAATATAAATACAATAATCAAATATTTTAAATACAAAAAATAATCTCTCTCTTTCTCTCTCCCGTAAGACCGTTGAAGCTTCATCGTTGATCGCCGTGGCCTCGGTGTTTCCGAGCCCGGAACCCCCCAGAGTACTTGTTGGTGAGGCACGACCCGACGGTCTCCATAACCGCACGGCGCGTGAAATTGACGCGATGAGCTCGAGGCTTAGGAACTGCCTCTGTTTCTCCTTGTCCACGATCGTTCGAACCTCGTGATCGGCCTCGCCGAGCCCGTGGTCCACAAAGCTCAATCCATTACCTGCCATTAACACAAAACACCAACAACACACAAAAAACACTCTGAACACAAAGCACACAACTTTGTCACAAGAATAAAGCTAGTTGGGTCGGAGAATTACAATACCGGTGGTTTCGGCGACGGAGCCAGCATGAGACGGCAGCGAAGCTGGCGATGGATCGACCAGTCGTCGAGCGTGCTACCGTACTCGCTCTTGATCGACCACAAGTGGGAGGTGATGGATCAGTCGTCGTCGGAGACCAGATCGGTGGCGGCGATGGAGCGGTTTGGAGCGGTCGTCGTCGGAGACCAGATCGGTGGCGGCGATGGAGCGGTTTAGAGCGGTCGTCGTCGGAGGGAGGGAGGAACAGAGAGAGAAAAAGACATAAGATTGATGAATAAAGATTCAAAATTGGTAATAAATTTCAAGATTTGTGCACAATTAGTTACAGCTTGATTTGTGCTGAAAATTTAATTTCTTTTTTAATTAATTACGAAAATTGTAATATAAAATGATTAATTAAAGGGTATTACAGGAATAAAAATATTATTAAAATTCCACCTCATGTTAAGTGGCTAGTTTACAAAATTAACCAAAGTTTGACTATTTTACTAATCATATGTTTCAATCTGACTACGTGGATCAATTTCTCTATTTTTTTTTCAATCGACCCTCACACACATGGCCAAGTACAAATCCATCTCGGCTATAAACTTAGAAGTTGAAAAAACCTCGCCAGGCGAGCCAAAAATCCGCGAGTGACCTAAAATAACCCATCATTCAATATAAATTTTACCAAAATCTATCTCGGTATATAAGAGAGATTAATGAAAATTATAAAAAGATTTAGCGGTTTGTCATACTCAGATTAGTCGTTATCAATCAGATACGAATCGCAATAATTCGCAGTTCACAAGCAAAGCATTGCATTCATTTTTAAATAGTGTTGTTGACTTGAATAAAGTTACGCTTCCCATTAAAAATACCTTATAATTAATTATTAATACCAATAATTGAAACTTAATTAAGCCTATATTAACATGTTCTCCACTTCCGTAACATCATTCGTGTAAAACCGAACACAGTTTGTTCGAAGTCCCTGTGTGTTGTGTTGTGTTGTTGGTTGGAGAGAAGAGTAGAGAGAGAGAGAGCTTGGCGTTGGCAACAGATTCTCTCACTGTAAATCCCGCTTTCCAATGGCGTCTTTCTCTCTCTCCCTCAACATTTCCAAGCCTCTCACCAACCCTTCTCTCTCCGCCGCCGAGTTGCCCAAGCTCGCAGCCGTCTCCAGCCTCGTCGTCACCGGCCCCGCCGAGCTCTCGGGCCACGCCTCCATCAGTGGCTCCAAGAACGCCGCGCTGCCCATCCTCGCGGCCTCGCTGCTCTGCGGCTCCGGCGCCTGCAGGATCGCCAACGTGCCCGGCCTCTCCGACACGAGCGCCATGGCCGCCGTGCTCCGCTCGCTCGGCGCCGACGTGCACGCGCTCGGCGCCGGCGAGGTGGTGGTCGACGCCGAGCGTGTGAACTGCGTCGAGCCCGATGCGGCCGAGGTTGGCGGCTTCCGGGGCGGGTTCTTCGTGATCGGGCCGCTGCTCGCGCGCTTCGGTGAGGCCGTCGTGGCGCTGCCCGGCGGGTGTGACATTGGGGCTCGCCCCGTCGACTTGTTCGTCGATGGCCTCAGAGCTCTCGGCGCTGTCGTCGACATAAGGTGCGCCCGTACATATATACATATATATATATATATATATATATATATATATATATATATAGCAACACTTGAGATTTCTAACATCTGAAGTGAGATCATCTGGGTTTGGAAATGTTTTGAATAAGATTTTGTTGTGATTGTTAAATCGACACTTTATTTGGTAAAGTTGTCGATTTGCTGAGATTGATTTGAGGCTTTTTTTTTTTTTGAGGGAGATTTGAGGCTTTGTTTGTCACAAAGATTGTTGCTTTTTTCTTGTCTTCGGGGACCTTCCAATAATTTGATGTTTTTTTTGTTTAATATTACTATATCTTCTATAAAGAAAACAAAAAAGTATGTATAAGTTTTTTACTTTATCTCAGAGATATTTTCTTCTCATAGTTCTTGATTTGTCATCAATGCCTAAAGAAAACTTTTTTAGATTAATTAAAAAAAATAAAAAATTGACGGTGTAGGTAGGTAGTAGTACCATGGTCTTTTGATCGAGTATACTTTCACACTTCTTTTCTTTCCCCTCTAAATTCCAATCTGATAATATATATATATATATATACATACACACATATGATAATGATGTAAAAGTCACAATATATTGCGGTAATACAATGTTCTCCGGACGATCAATAAATAAATAATTTCAACTGCAGTAATACAATTTAACATCATTGAGAATTTGTGATTTTCTTAGTCTTGTCTATATTTGAGCCATGTTGGCTGAGTTTTATCATTCACTCAATTAATTCATTCTCACTCGTTTAGAGTTAAGTCTCTTAGAAAGTCATAGTCGTATAGATTTGAGTACGGGCCGTGCACGAGTTTAAGTGCCGAGCCAGTAGAGTCTATAGTCCTTTTGAGTAATATTCATAAAGCTAAAGGTTGGGGAGTGTACGAGTTTAGGTGCCGAGCCACTAGAGTCTATAGTCCTTTTGAGTAATATTAATAATGCTAAAGGTTGGGGAGTGTACGAGTTTAAGTGCCGAGCCACTAGAGTCTATAGTCTTTTTGAGTAATATAATAAAGCTAAAGGTTGGGGTGTGTGCCGTATGCGATTGTGTTTGACTGATTTAATATTCGGCAAGATTAAATGATCCCAATTGAGGGAGGGCTTCGATTGTTTAGGCTGGTCAGATTCAGGGTGATTCGGTGTCGCATAAAGAAAAATTCCGTTTAAGAAATAACCTAGAAAATAACCCTGTGACGTATTCATATATATATATATATATATATGTGTGTGATATAGGAGCATTTTTTCTGCAAAATATTACCTTACAAATATATTGTTAAAACTAAAAATAGATTCAAATATAGTAGAGTTAATTAAATTAATATTCGATAAATTAATAATTTTAATTGAATAATATATTTACTCAGTCCTAACTCGAGACTAATTAATTTAATTAATTATATAACAGTTGATATATAAATAATATTATTTTACTAACAAGAAAATCATATAATCTTTTAATATAATAAAGATAAAATTATACAATTAATCATATAACCTTTTTTTTTAAATGATTCTATTGATATTTACTTTAGAAAAACATAAGACTTGTTGTTATTCTCATTTTAATATTATTGGTTAACGTATGAACTCTTAATATAATTATTCTTGATATGTTGCTAATTACAATAATTGTACAATTATTATATAATAAATTAATTATATTTTTAATATTAATATTCTTGATATGTTATTAATTATAATAAATATATAAATATTATTAAATAAATTAATAATTCGATAATATAATAAATTTTGAAGGTCTCGTAACGTTAGAGGTTGTAGAGGTTGGTGTATTTTTTATGAACAAAAACTATTGCAATTTGCAGGGACGGAAAAGCCCGAGCTTTCGCTGCAAACGGAAGAGGACTCGTCGGGGGAAACATCCGTCTCAGCTTTCCCAGCGTCGGAGCCACCGAGACCCTCATGATGGCGGCCACTCTCGCCCACGGACAGACCGTCATTTCAAACGCTGCAAGAGTCAGTCTCCTCGCCATTCACCACTTTTCTTTTCTTTCTTTATTTATACAAACCGTGAATTCGGAGCTCGATCGTGAAAACAGGAGCCCGAGATCGTCGCGCTCGCTCGCTTTCTGACTGACATTGGAGCCTGCATCACCGGAGCAGGCAGCGAAAGGATCGTCGTGAAGGGGAAGCCTCGGCTGCGAGGCTGCGAATGCACGATTGAGCCCGACCGAGTCGAGACAGGCACGTTCATGCTCGCCGCAGCCATCACACGCTCTCGCATCTCGCTCTCACCGGTGGTTCCTTCCCACGTGGCGGGCTTGATCCATAGGCTTCGCGCTGCCGGGTGCGAAGTCCGGCGATTGTCTAGCGACACATTAGAAGTGGGTTTGCTCTCTTTTGTGCTGTTTTGTGCTTTGGGTGTAGTCCTGTTAATTTATGGATGGGGATCGGAAGATATCGGTCCATTTCAGATATATAGATATTATATAGGTATAATGTATTCATATTCAAATAACGGGTTGGACCATTCTACGCTCCAAATTATTTCTTAAACAAAATCGGAACTAGTATTTTTTTTTTCTTCTTTCTAAAACTGAATTTGAATTCCGCTTTTACGGATTAAAAAAAATTATGGCATTCGGAATTTCCAAATCCCCATATTTAGAGCGTTATTTGAATATTTCCTTTTTGCTCGCATTTACTGATGGGAGATTTTCAGGTCTCGGCAGTGTCTCTAGACGGTATGAACCTAAGGGGTTTTGATATCAAGACGGGTCCGTTTCCTGCATTTCCGACGGATCTCCAGCCTCTTACGATGTCTCTGCTCACCACATGTGATGGTTTTAGCGTCGTGGAGGAGTCCATTTTCGAAGGAAGAATGGGTCATAGTAAGTTGGTCAAACTATCGGACCCTTTCCATGTTTCTGTCAAGTTCTAAAAAAGGAATATTATAGGACCCGAACTTATAATCAAACCGGAAACTCGCGAAAGTTGATGAATCTCCGATATTATTATTGATAATGTCAAGTAACAGCTTAATCACCAGTCTATCTTTATATTTTCTGATAGGAAATATAAAGAGCCTAGTTAACTTCTTATTATGTCACTGTTAATTTTTGGCATTAACTCTGAATTCCTTGGCTTTGTTCCAGCAAATGAACTGATCAAGCTCGGAGCGAAAATTCAGGTTTGCGGGAATACGGCTTTGGTCCACGGGAAAGACAAAGGAAGGTATGTCAATGCCTTTCTTTCTTCACTTTGCCTTGTCTCGTTTGTAAATTTGTGCGATTTTCAATTTTAAGAGTTGTCCCTACTCCATTTATTTGTCCGGCCATTTTAAAGCTCGTGGTGCGATATAAAAATCCACCTTATTTTAGGCATAGTAATTGCGGAGAAGGAATTTCTTTACACGTGCGATTAGAGTTGGCGTCAGATTAACCGCCATTTTCTATTTTCTATAATCTTTCATCAAGAAGACAACTCCTCCCAGACTTCGGGTTTTCCATAAATTATTGTGTGCATTATATATAAACATCTGCTGATTACATTTATCATTTCACCAGCTCCTTGTCGGGTTCGTCTGTTGTTGCCAAAGACTTGAGAGGTGGTGCAGCGCTGGTGTTAGCGGGGTTGGCTGCGACAGGCACCACAGAAATCAGCGGCGCTTCTCACATCGATCGGGGGTACGAGCGCATAGACATTAAGCTTCGCAGCCTCCGAGCCGATGTCAAAAGATTGATACCTATTCCACTTTAAAACAAGTACGAAATCCCCGGCTTCATCGCTTGAGAAGTGATCAGATCACCCGACCACTGTCCGTCCCTGCTCAGCTTGCGAAATGCGAATCAACCAGCTCTCATCCTTCTGCTTCGAGCACTTGAATTGAACCTAAGCAATTTCGACGAGCTTCGTATCAGTCGGAGATGAGTGTTATCTGTTGGAGGAATGCCATCCGAGTCATTGCTGTGATTCGAGGCCGGTGCGTCGGTTTTGGGAAAGAAAGGGGAGGACTGAAGGTTCAGTTTGAACTCATACCTGTGTGTGTGCAAGGATGTGTTATTCTTGTAAATTAGCGTCCGAAGAGAGTTTTTATTTTATTTTTATTTTTTACGATACACTATGAAAACTGTTCTGGATTTCCCAATCCGGAAAAATTCACAATCAGAAATCTAAAAATCTGGATCTCGAAATCCGTATCCGGTTATTGATAAACACGTTTCGTAATGATTTTCAATGAATATAAATTGTTAAAATTTGTCCGTAGCTTTATAAAAAGTTACCAGAACACCTTATGTGTTGTGCTTTTGCCAAAAAAAAATAAAATTGTAAGTTGAGAATAAAATAACAAAAAATAAATGAAAAATAATATTGAAAAATACCTCATTATTAAATTATCAGATATCGGAAAAGGGTGTACATAGATCTGAACAGTGGTAAAAACTAAAAAGAATATATAATTAAGGGGTGCAAATAATACCCGGAAACCGGGTAATTATCCGGAACCGAATCGGTATCCGGATTTAAAAACCGGAACCGGAACCGTATCCGAATTCCGGTTCCAGGTACCCGGAACCGGATTCAAAACTGGTTCCGGGTACCGGGTAGTAAAATTTAAAAAAAAAAACCGGGTACCCGGTACTCGGTTTATTACCCAGTTTTAGTTTTGTTTTTTTATTTTTATGTTAATTTTTAAGGTTAGTCTTCTCCCACCTCGACTTCATTTCACTCCCGCCTCCCTCCCATCTCCCCGACTTCATTTCCTTCCTCGACTTCACGTTCTCGGTTCCGGGTACCCGGTACCCGGTTTATTACCCTATTTTATGCATTTTGGACTTTTTTTCTTTTATGCTTGATGTGCGGGATTATTATTTTATGCAATTTTTAAAAAAAGATGTATGTTTTTGTTTTTAAATAATATATATATATATATTTTAAAAAACGGGTACATGGTAAAACCGGGTACCCGGATCTGGTTACCAAAACCGAGTACCGGGTATCGGTACCGAGTATCAAAATACAGATACCCGAAAATCCGGGTATCCGGTTTCCGGGTACCTTGTTTTCGGGTACCGGTTCCGGGTACCAATTTTTAGATACCCGGATTCCGGTTCCGGGTACCTCAAAAAAACAGGGTACCCTACCCGGTTGCACCCCTAAATATACTAAAATCCGTCGGCATTGCAGTATTCTATACATATTTTCGTTGTTGTACGCTTTTTGCGCTTACGATAATCTCAACAATAACCGGTTTTAGGGATTTTCGCCAGTCCTCCAAAATGCGCCGTCAATAGAAAAAGCCGCCTCCGACGAATTGAAATGAAGAGAGATTGAAAGTTGAGTGAAAAGATCAAAAGGTAATTCTAACTTGTTTTTAAATGAAATCTTTAAATTTAGGAATATGCAATCCTTGAATTTGTAGAGATTGAATATTTAATTCTTAAAAAAAGATTAAAAATATGCCCATCGAAATTTAAATATTATCGCTAATATTCCTTGCATCTTAAACTATAGGGACTTGGCAAGCATAAATACTAAACATTGATCAACAAAAGGTATCATAGGTCCAAAGTGAAAAAGGCGACATAAGTTGTAACCAAAGATGATAAGTTCAGACGATGTATATTTTCATTCACTTTTTATTTTTATGAACGTTGGTCAAGTGCTATATGGTATGACGATCGTCAGACAAAATTGCGATGACACAAGGTTTCACTCAATTTGACGCCACATGATATTTGACCTACTTCAGTATAAAAGTCGACAGAAGTTTATGTCGCTGTAGTTTTGCCAACTTTTGCGATTCTTACTTATTTATTTCATTTTAGACTCATGTTGTCTTAGTTGATTAAAGTTTAGGTTCTTATATTATCAATATCCTTTAATTAAATGTTCTAGCAATGTCCATGTGGTGCCATAATTAAATATATAGTTAAACTTCTATAAATTAATATTGTCGGAATCGTAAGATTTCACTAATCTTTAAAGTTACAGATTTATTGATTGGTTAAATTTTAGAAAAACTACAACTAATAGCCAAAAACAAACAATGAGATTGCATATTAGCCTATGTTTAAATTTATTTTCAAAAATAGCCAACTCGATGGTGTGGCTATTCTGTCACATTACTGATATTCCTTATTAATTTATTTTCGAATAATTCTCATAGTTTATTTTGATTGATGAGCATTATTTTAATTGATTATCATATTAATTGATAAGCATTTCATTCAAAATCTCTTAATTTTTTTTACAATACATGTCTCTCTCTTTCTCTCGCTCTCACTGCGATTGTATTACATTATAAATACATGTAATATTATTGCTCTCTCTATCTCTCTCTTCGATTGAGCTCCGCGCACGACCGCCATGGACGACATAGAATTCACAGGCTATGTCACTTGAGGGGACCACTTCTTCCAGTCCATCTCTTTTCCGGTGCAACATGTTGCCCTTTCAAGAGGAGGCGATTTGGAAGCCACATTTTCGTGAAGCTTGTATATTGCATTAGTGAGAACAACGACGAATCATTACCGGACTCCGCTGGAGGCGGAATCGCGATGGCTGCGACGTAGATCGGGCTGGTGTAGCTACCAGACAGCGAGGAGACCGAGTTTCACGCACCGCATGAGGAGGTGGTTATCGCCAGGTCAAGCCAAATCCAGTCTATCGGGGAGGTTCGTGTTCGGGACGAAGGCTTCGTGATCAGCGGAATGAGGCACGTCATGAAGTTGTGGATTTGAGCAGGGACACGGGCTCGGAGCTTGATTTGGATGATCCAGAAGTTTGTTAATTCGTGTTAATTCTGTTTATTTATGTTCATTGTTTAGATTTTAGAAATATTTTTTATTTAATTTATATAAATTCGTATTAATGTTTGTTAATTCATGCTAATTCGGTTTATTTATGTTTATTTCTTAAATATTGAAAATAATTCTTGTTTAATTCATTGTAGATTCATGTTAATGTTTTGTTTATTGTTGTTTTACTTAGGTTTATGGCGGGTAGAGCGCGCAAAGTGAAGGCGAGAAAGTACAAGTTATTCCATTTGTAACATGTATAAATTTTCGCGACAACAGTCTTTATATATTAAGAATTTAAGACAATCAAATATCTGACATCCCATTTTATGTTTTATGTTTAGTACATCAAAATTTATTTAAAGCATAGACTTGTAATGTTAATGTTATGTTCCGAAATTAAATAAATATCCTTTATTCATTAATATCTTTGCATTAATGAGTTTAGATACTTACATGAAATGTTCGGTTTTAAACATTGAAAGTAGTTTGTTTATTTGCTGATAATTATAATGAGAGAGAAGAGAACAATCGTAATCATTGAAGATTATTCTAATTTCTACCTAAACATAATTTGTGGATTTCTTTACTCTCATTTTCTTTCTCTACTCTTTTACTCTTTCCCGCGTCGTATTTTACATTCTTACTTTTTTCATTTTCAGTTGTCTAGCATTTCTATATCTCAAAATTTCATTATTTTTTTTTAATTTACAAATTGACCAAACATAGATAATGATATATATATATATATATATAAAAAGAGAGTAGTAAAGATGATCCTTAATTTTGTTTATTGGTAATAACACCATATTTTATTATCTAAATAAATATTTGTAATATTAGCAGATAACATACTTGCTCTTAGTATATAGTGTAATATGATGCGGTAGTTATCAGACTCTTTTTTATGGAAACGTGAAGACAACAAGAGCGGGAAATAGCATGGAAGTTCAATCACGCCAATCTGGAGATTCCCGAAGACTTTTGGTGCATTTTGGCTCTATCACACATTAGTTACCGTTTTATTCTATTGCCATATTTAGAGTTGATTTGCACTTAATTTGAGATTATTTCTGTTGACGTGGTTTCGCACGCCAACTGTCTAGTGTGTCGCGAATGGAATTTCGGTTCGAAAGTGCTAAGATCTGTGTGGATCCTGACCTCTACGTCGTCAATATTATCGACGGTGACTCACGAATATTGAAGAGGAAGAAAACAGACAAAACAACAGAGTTTTTTAGAGAGGTTCGTCCCAATGCGGTAGTTGACTACGTCCTCTGTACGTTTATTGCTTTAGAAAGATTGATCTATCGGAACCAAAAGCCAATTCCTGATCGATCGAAAATGAAAGAAAACACTCTGGAAATACGAATTCTCACAGAATCTCTTTTCTCAATGATGGATGCTTGCGTGCGTGTAGAAGGGATGCCTTCTTGCTTTTATAGGCGTCTGGCTTCTGCCCGTTAGAGGTGGACGTTGGTAGTGGCTTCGAGTTCGGGGCTTGACTTGCTGTCGAGCTGACACGTGGGCCACGTCTTGCGAGATTGTCGTAGTAGTGGACCTTGACTGGTCGTCGTGGGGTTTGAATTCAGGTCGTGGCGGTTTTTCTGGTCGGTCTTCGGAAGTTTGAATTGAAGTGGCTGACCAGGTCTGTTCGTGCTTGGACGTAGAGCTCTTTTCTGCTCGGTGGGTTTTATTCGGCTGCTGCTCGGATCCCTTTTGAGACAATCAGCTCGGGAGGAGCTTTGGGTGTTGGTTTTAACCAAGTGTTTGAAGTGAGATTTTGAGTTCTGTTCGGATTCTTCCTTTGGAACTCTGCTCGGACTTCTTTTGAGCATATTCTGCTCGGGCGAATATTTTGCCTTCTGGGCTTTTAGTTCTTTTCGGGCCCAGACACGATCAAGTGACCAGTGGGCTTTTGGGCTTCGCTTTTCACAGGCCCAATTTCGTTTGAATATTTAATATATTCAAAACTTTAGGTCAAACAATTTAATCTTTAAATTTGATTAATGACCTCATAATTACAATTTATGGAACGAATTTTCACATCAACAGTTAGCCCCCTACTATAAAAAATACAAAGTATTATTTATTGTATCAAAGTTGATATAATCATGTAAAAATTCGTGATGAAAATTAATTAAATTTGCTAAATCAAAAACTTTCGTGACTTTTGCCGCAAAATCGAATTAATTGGGGGACATCGGAACTGTTTCCATGATAATATCGCATTCTTTAGGGACCGGGCTGAAAATATTTTAAATTCGAAATGATTTCGAATTTCTTGGTGGGAGCAATTCGAAATGAGGTCGCAACCTCTTCGACTTCTGCTGACCTTGTCAGCTTTAACCTCTGCTGACGCGTCTCGACCAGGAACTTAATCTCGATCGTTGGATGAGATTAGGTGCGAGATTCGAGGGAACCCTAGCCATGCGATGCGGGTCGATTCTCGAGTATAAATACACTCGAGTGCTGCTGATAGAAGTCCAATCAATCAGCTTTTCACTTTGCCCTTCTCTTTCTCTATTTAAACTCTCATCTTCCTTCCTTCTTCATTTTCGCATTCGAGAAGAAAAATAGTCTTTTTGCTTTCGCCATTGTTGATTTGTGTCCTGCCCCTTCAAGCTCGGGTCTAGGTTTTCAGGTTCTCTTCTCGCTCTTGCTTCTTGTTTCTTGTTTTATAGGTTCGGTTTCCATTCTCGAGTTGGATAGGCTAGTTTGATTAGTTGGTTGTTTTGGGCTTCTGGGTTTCTAGGTTAAACTCTGTTTTTGTGTGTTTTTAGATTTATCAGTTCTTATAGAAATGGCTGAGAGTGGTAAGGCCAAGAAGGGTAAGTCTAGGGCTCCTATTTTGCTCTCGGAGTTCCTCCAGACTGAATCTTCTAGGTCTAGGTTGAGGGAGAGTGATATTCCTAGGCTCAGGTCGGAATATGGTATTTCGGAGGCTATTCCTCTTCGGGTACCAGATTCTAATGAGTTTTCAGATTCGATCAGGGATGATTGGGTCTGCATCTACGAGAGGTATTTTCAGGATTGCGGGCTAAGGTTTCCAATCCCCAGAGCCATCCTTAGGTATGTTAACCAGATGGACATCTCGTTGGCTCAGTTGAGCCCGAATTCGTATAGGATTTTAATAGCCTACCTGATTAGGTGTAAGGAAGAGAATATCGAGCTTCCTTTGCTCGATATGCTTCAGGTCTTTACGACCAAAAGAAACCCTAAGGCTACGGGTAGATTTTATATTTCTGTCAATGGTCACACGGGTGACTTCATTCGGGGAATCCCGAACAGGGACGATAACTGGCAGGATAAGTATTTCTTTTTCAAGCCGTGTTTAGGGTCCTTCGATACGTGGACGACGTATGTTAATAAGTGGGCGCATGAGATCGGTAATTTCCCTAGTTTTATTTTGCTCGGGTTTTCTTCCCTATTTGGGTGTGTTTTTCTGATCGTGTTCGTTGTTGTGTTTTCAGATCGTAAGGGTAAAAAGGTGAGGTCGATTCCTCTTGGTCCGGTGTGGAAGGCTAGGAACGAAATCCTCTTTCCGAGCGGAGGGATAGAGTGGAAAGAACTTTCCGAGGAGAGGTTTTTCGACGCTGGGTTGTGGAAGCCTGGTCCGAACAGCACCTACGTTCCTTACTACGAGGGTTTGCTATTTACCTCTAGCAGCGAAGAAGGTATACATCGGGCAAAGTATTTTTAGATTTTTGATCGGGAGAATATTAACGAACTTGCTTTGTGGGTAGATTCGATGGAGCCGAATTACAGGGAGGTTCGGGCTCAGCGGGCAGCCGCCAAGGCTGCCGAGAAGAAGAAAGCCCAAGAGAAGGGCAAGGGAGTTCAAGTCTCCGGGGAGACCTCTGGTCGGGTCGAGCCGACCAAAGGGACAAAGGGGGCCTCTGAAACGGCCAGGACTACTCCCGACGAGGGGGTTACTTCGGGAGGTGGATCCTATTCTGCCCGTAGAGGCGCGAGAAGAAGTCCCCAGCCCAGGGGTTGCTGTGACGGTTCCGGGGACTACCCTCTCCGCGGGCGATATCGAGGCTGCCCGGGCCGTGGCTGAGCGGCAGTTCGTCGAGATATCCGACGAGGAACCTATCCTGACGACGATGGGGACCCCGGCGCCTATGGTTTCGTCCGGTTTGGCTCCAGTTGTGTCGAGTTCTCCGGTTAAGCGGGCTCGATCCTCGGAGGAGGAGGAAAAGCGCAAAAAGCCGAAGGGAGACAGGCCTCCTCAGAAATCTGGGAGGGAGTCGTTGCCTAAGGGAGTTCGGCCATCATCCGGCACGCCGCGACCTGTTGGTTCTGATCCGCCGACCAAGGGCCAGAGTTCTCTGAAGCGCAAGGCCGTTCAGAAGAAGCCGGCTAGTCGGGATATACCCGTAGTCGGGGAGTTACCAGAGCGATCCGAGTTTGCTCCTGCAGCTAGGGGCCAAAATCCCAACCCGAGCCATCCAGAGCGGCCAAGGTATCTTGGTATGGGGAGAAAGGGCTTTACGACGCCCCCCGAGTAGCTGGGAATCTGCTGAAGCAGTTGATCAGCGGAGGGGTCTCCCCTGTGAAGGATGCTGAGGTCACTCAACCTCGGGCATACAATGCTCTTGCGGCATCGTATTCTAAGGTGAGCGGGGAGCAAGGCTTCACTTTGTTTTTTTTTTTTTTATATATACAAATTTTCCTTGAAAATTTTCTGAGGGTTTTCCTTTTTTTTTTTTTTGTTGCTGACAGCTCGGAGCTACTGCCAATGACTTGGTTTTGAGGTACGAAGCCTCGATCAAGGAGTTCAAGGCGAGGCTGGCGGTGGCTGAGGGGGAGGAGGCTAAGGCCGAATTGGCCGAGAAGAAGGAGGAGCTTGCTCGGGTGAATTCCGAGCTCGAGGAAAATTCCGGGCTGCTGGCCGCGAGGAATAAGGAGGTCGTTGAGCTGAAGCGCTTGATCGCTACTCGAGAGAGTAAGATCAAGGATTTGGAGATTACCAAAGTGGATCTTCGGGAGTAGCTCTCCAATGCCTCCGTCTTGGTCTCCGAGTCCCAGGCGAACGAGAACAAGGCCAACGGCATGCTTACTGCATCCGATGCCAAGTTGGGTCAGGCAGAGAGGGATCTCAGATCGGTGAGCGACGAGCTCATTCTGGTGAAGGTCGAGCTTGACTATGCACAGGAGGCGCTAGAGAAGGCACTCGACGATATTGCTGCTGCGAAGATAGTGGCTAAGGCCACCCGTCGCAAATACAGGAAGCGGGTCGAGCAGAGGGATGCAGTGATTGCTCGCCATCAAGAAGTGGCCTACCAGACCAAACTCCTACACCAAGTACAAGGTAATGTAGCCCTTGTTGGTGAACTCCTCAAGGGCAAGGTCACTGAATTGGAGGGCGAGCTAGAGATCCTTAAGGAGGATGTTTCCGAATTTGAGGGTCTTCTGGCCGCGAAGCCGGTGCCTGTAGTGGACTCTCCAATCCTCTCCCCAGATCTCGAACTGACCGAGAATACTGATGATGCAGATCGGGGGACCCAGGTGGACCCTTCTGACCTTGCCGAGCCGATCCTCTTGGAGCCCGGGGCGACTTCTGCCGATCTTGTCTCGAACCTAGTCGATCCCATCTAGGTTGAGCCCGATTCTCTTCTCCCGACCGAACCGATATCATCCGAGCCGAATCCGTCCGAGCCGAATCCATCCGACCCGATCCTGCAGGAAGACACTACCGAAGCCGCTTGAGGCCAAATGATCTCCTTTTCTTTTTTGTTTCTAATATGTTTTGAACATGATTTCTGCCCGTGGTTAGGGCTTTTTCTTTGGGCAGGTCGTGGGACCTGAACCCTTTTTTTGTAATTTCTTTTTATTCTGCTTGTTTATACTCTGCCCGTGGTTAGGGCGTTTATTTTTATGCATTGATATTGCCTTTATGTTTTGCTACTTATTTTTTGCGATTATATTGATATGCTGCTGTATTTTTCTCTTAAAGCTCATATAAATCTATACGTAAATGTAATTTTGAAATATGTGAGTTTATTTTTTATATATATTTTTTGTGAAAAATATTGGAAAAAATCCGACCAGAGAAAATTTCGAATTTTACTTGGTAACTGAAAGAGGGAATTAAATTGATTGTAAGAGATAAAAAGAAAATAAAATTCGAACGATAGAAAAATAGCAGATTTAAATTTACAAGGTATAGGATAGAAAATTAAGCGGTCACGGTGACAGATAGTTCAAATTGGTACCTTGAACGTTTCTCGAGCAGGCTAGTCAGATATGGTTCTTCGAGTGTTTCTGTTGAGTGTTGATTGGTTCGAGTAGAGAACCCTTAGATGCCAGATTCGTTTTCCGAGCTTGTGAGTTTATCTAAAAGAAAAGAAAGAAAATATGTTCGGACAAGAATAATAAGCGATGGGGTGTGGTACCCGAGCGAGTATGTTACTCTCGATGAGAGGGTATGGTACTCGAGCAAGTATGTTACTTCTAGCGAATGGGTATGGTACCCGAGCAAGTATGTGACTCGCGATGAGAGGGTATGGTACCCGAACAAGTATGTTACTTGTAGTGAATGGGTGTGGTACCCGAGCAAGTATGTGACTCGCGAAAGATCAGTGCTGTCCGAACAGGTGAATTATATTTTTCATGGGCAACTTATATTTTAAGAAAGAGAGAAATTAGTTTTTGCTTGTCATTTCTGAAATAGGAGATAATTATTCTTAAAACCATGGATTTTGCTTGAGGTTGGGGGATATATGGTGGTTTATTTTATTGGGGCTGTGTCCGATCGTCGTATATTTGGTCGAACTGCCTACGTACCCCATTCTTTGGGGATCAAGCCATTACGTAGTTCATGGGAAAATCAGTTTCTGACTTTCACGCGTAGTACTTTCTAAGATGCATAGCATTCCAGCTGCGGAGGACTCTCGATCCGTCCGGGGTAGCTAGCTTGTACACACCGGGCTTTACTACTTCGGTAACGATATAGGGCCCTTCTCAGTTAGCCCCCAACTTACCGGCGTTGAGTTCGGCGGTATTTTGGAAAACCTTTCTGAGGACCAGCTCCCCGGCGGCGAACCTGCGGTGCTTAACTTTGGAATTGTAGTATCTAGGTACCGAATTTTGGTAGTTAGCAATTCGTATTGAAGCTTGTTCGCGTCGTTCGTCGGCGTGGTCGAGCTGATCGAGCCTCATTTCATCGTTAATTTCTGCGTTGTCGGGAGCGTGCTCCCGTCTGAGAATGGGGGCCTCGATTTCGGTTGGTATGACCGCTTCGGTACCGTATACCATTGAAAAAGGGGTCTCCCTAGTTGCTCTCCGCGGGGTGGTTCTGTATGACCACAGAACGCCGACGAGCTCGTCAGCCCATCGTCCTTTCTTGGTATCAAGTCTTTTCTTGATACCGTCCACAATGGTTCGGTTCGAGACTTCAGCCTGACCGTTCCTTTGGGGATATCTCGGGGTGGATGTGTTCAAGAAAATCTTCCAGTTGTAACAGAAGTTCTGAAACCTGTTCGATACGAATTGGGGTCCGTTATCGGCGATGATTTCCTTGGGCAATCCGAAGCGACTGATGATGTTTTTCCATACATAGTGCTCTACATCCGAGTCTTTGATGTTGGCATAAGATTCAGCCTCTACCCATTTTGAGAAATAGTCCGTTACGACTAGTAGGAATCTTTTCCCCGCGGGTGCTAGGGGAAAAGGTCCTACGATGTCCATAGACCATTTCATAAATGGATACGGGACGGAAACCAAGGACAACTTTTCCGCCGGGCAATGTATGACCGGCGAGTGGCGTTGAGATTTGTCGCAGCGTCTGGAGTAGGCCTCTGCGTCGGTCAACATGGTTGGCCAGAAGAAACCCTATCTCTTGGCCTTGTTGGAGAGTGACCTCCCGCCTGAGTGATTTCCGCATTCGCCACTATGTATTTCCTGTAATACGATGTTAGCCTCGTCTCTACCCAGACATCTCAGGTAGGGTCCAGTGTAACTTCGTTTGTACAGTTTTCCGTCTATTAGACAGAAACGAGCGCTTTGAATGCGGAGCTTTCGGGCTTTCTGCTTATCCTGGGGTTTTTCTCCTGTCAGGATATAGTTCAGGATAGGGGTTCTCCAGTCCTCCAAACCTGTCTGGATATTATGGACGCGTAGACTCACGCTTGGTTCGTCTATTACTTCCACTGGAATTATCCTTTTTGCCTCGGGGTCCAAAGTGGAAGCTAGTCTGGCCAATGCGTCGGCCGAAGAGTTTTCGCTCCGTGGTATCTGGATCACTTCGACCTTGTCGAATTGGGTGATCAGATCCTTGACCACTGCGAGGTATTTTTCCATGCGGTCGTCCCTGGTAGAGTACTCACCACTAATCTGGCTGGTGACCAATTTAGAGTCCGAGTGAGCTCTAACCTTTCTGGCCCCGACTGCCTTAGCTAGCTTTAAGCCAGCTATTAGTGCTTCGTATTCCGTTTCGTTGTTTGTGGCATTGAATCTTAACCTAAAAGATTGTTCTAAAACCTCTCTGGTTGGGGATATCAAGCGAACTCCGATTCCGGATCCGCCCATATTTGATGCTCCGTCAACTTCGAGGCGCCACTCGTTGTTTCCCTTTTCCTCCGTTGGGTCTTCCATCGGGAGTTCAATCAGGAAATTGGCTAGGACTTGGGACTTGGCACAGGCTCGAATCTTATATTCAATATCTAATTCACTTAATTCGACAGCCCATTTTATCAGTCGGCCCGACTGATTTGGACTATGGAGGATTACCCTTAAGGGCTGGGTTGTCATCACCATGATGGTGTGAGATTGGAAGTATGGCCGGAGTTTCCTCGTGGAGGTTATCATGGCTAAGGCCAGTTTTTCCATAGCGGGGTACCTTGTTTCTGCGCTTTCCAGCGATTTGCTGACGTAGAAAATCGGTTTTTGTTCGCCTCTGTCTTCCCGAACGATCACGCCGCTAACAGCTGAGAGCGATACCGCCAAGTAGAGCAGTAACGGTTCTCCCGCTATTGGTCGAGATAATACCGGTGGGGTGGACAGGTATCTTTTGAGGTCTTGGAATGCTTCCTCGGATTCTCTGGTCCACTCGAATTTTTTGTTGCCCCTCAAAATTTTGTAGAAGGGCAGGAACTTGTCCGTAGACCTCGAGATGAACCGGTTGAGTGCCGCTATTCTTCCGGTCAGTCTCTGCGTCTCCCGGACAGTCCTTGGGGAAGGCATGTTCAGAAGGGCTTTGATCTGATCCGGGTTAGCCTCTATTCCTCGTTGAGTTACTAAATAACCAAGGAATTTTCCGGAGGTTACTCCGAAAGTGCATTTAGCAGGGTTGAGCTTCATTTGATACTTTCTGAGTATCGCAAAGCAGTCCTCTGAGTGAACCACGTGGTCTACGGCCTTAGAGGATTTTACGAGCATATCGTCGATGTAGACTTCCATAGTTTTGCCGAGGTGTTCGGCGAACATTTGGTTGACTAATCGATGATATGTCGCGCCCGCGTTCTTGAGTCCGAAGGGCATCACTTTGTAGCAGTAGATCCCTCGGTCTGTTACGAATGCGGTTTTTTCCTAATCCTCGGGGCGCATCAGGATTTGATTGTACCCTGAAAAAGGATCCATGAAGGACACGAGTTCATGCCCGCAAGTTGCTTCCACCAACCTGTCGATGTGGGGCAATTGGAAGCTGTCTTTGGGGCATGCTTTATTTAGGTCGGTGAAGTCAATGCAGACTCGCGCCTTCCCGTTCTTTTTCTTTACTACTACTGTATTGGCTAACCAGTCCGGGTACTTCACTTACCTTATGGACCCAGTTTTCAGTAGTTTTTCGACCTCATCATTTACCGCCTGGGCCCGGTCAGGTCCCAATTTTCTCCTTTTCTGTTTTACCGGCTTGTGGCTGGGGTCAACATTGAGGCGATGGGCGGTTATGCCCGGGTCAATTCCCGGCATGTTTTCGTGGGACCATGCGAAGCAGTCATGGTTCCTTGTGATTAATTTGATCAGCTTTTTCCTGACGTCATTATCCAAGTTGACCCCAATCCCGACTTTGTGGTCCGGGTTCTGAGGGTCGATCTGGACCTGGTGCGTCATTTCCAAGTCTGGGCCTTCGTTGCCGTTGTCCTTTCCTTGGGATGGATCTTTTTCCTCTACCGACATTAATTGCTATTGGTCGGTTTTTGGCGCTTTTGCTCGCGTCTAGGGCGTGTGCGACATCCGGAACGATGTCATGTAGCAGATCCGAGCTTGTTTTTGGCTGCCCTTCACTTCCACTATCTTTCCATCCTCCCTAGGAAAGCGGATGGTTTGGTGGTAAGTAGACGGCACGGCTTTCATCAAATGGATCCACAGTCTCCCGAGGATCATGTTGTAGGCCGTGGGGCAATCTAGCACCAGGAAGTTTTTGATCTTGCCTACTCCACAGGCGACTATGGACAGCCTGACTGTTCCAATAGTATCGACCGTTTCTCCATTGAAACCGGTCATAGGGATGTCCCTCGATTTATTTCTGTGTTGCGTAAGCATGACAGGAAGATGACGTCTACCGAGCTACCGTTATCGACCAGGATTCTTTCGGTTGCGTAGCCGGAGATTATAAGGGTAACGACTAGGGCGTCGTCGTGAGGTCCTACCAGGGTAGAAGCCTCACTATCTTTGAAGGAGATCTCGAAGTCGGGCTCCTTCCGTGGGAGGACCACGGGCCCGGCTTTTAGCCTCCTCTGGTGGGCTTTGATGGAGTTGATCGAGTTCCCGTAGAACTTTGATCCTCCAACTATGGTGTAGATTCGTCCAATGGCTTGTTCAGCCAGGGGCTCCTCTACGTCTTCCGACTCTTGGTCGGGCGGCTCCTCTGCCATGAGGATTCTTCCTCGCTTGGGAGGGGGAGCGTTGTTGGTCCTGGTCGGTTGCTTCTGCTCGGGCTTCACACTAGTGTTCGGCTCGGTGCTGGGTTGCCGAGTCTGCTCTGCTCGTTCGCCCTCTGACCTGAAGAAGTCCAATGGGTGGTTTCCGAGTTCGCCTCTAAGGTATTTGTCGACAAGTCGGGCCCGTAGGACCATGCAGTTCTTGGTATGATGACCATACCTCTGGTGAAAATCGCACCAGGCGTTCATGTCTCTGTTGTTGGGTGCCAGGTCACCGGCACTCATGTACAGCTCCCCTTGCTCGTCCGCCTCGGTCTCTTCCTCGACTTCCGAGCTCAGATTGTAGACATGATTCTGGGGGTGTACTTTTCCCTCGGGATGGGATATTCCGTGCTGGAAGTTCCCGTGCTGAGGGTTCGACCCTCTGGTAGGAACGTGGTTCCTAGGACCCTTAAAATGGGGTGGCGGTCCATTCCTCGGTTGGGATGGATGCGCCCCAGGTCTTGGTGTGTTCAGGGTTGGTCCAAACTTCCTTTTCAAGACTTCGTGCTCTTCATCGTGCTTGATCCAGTTGGACGCACGATGGATCACGTCCTCTATCGAGGAGTACCTGTTGACCAGTATGTCGGTCTTGAATTGCGAGTCGTACCATAGCCCACTGGTTAGTGCTGCTATGGCTGTTTTGTATGCTAGTCCGTTGATCCGGACCATTTTGGCCTTGAACCTCGTCATGAAGTCTCTGAGAGGCTCGTTTGCTCTTTTTTGCAGAGCATACAAATTTGCTACAGTGATCTCAGTCTCCATGAACATGTAGAAGTGCTTGAGGAACACCATAGTTAGCTGACCAAAGCTACCGATCGAGTTTGGTTCCAATTGGGAGAACCATTCCATCGCTGCCCCGATGAAGTTTTCAGCAAAGTATTGGCATCCTCCGGTATCCAGCTCGTGGATGTCGAGGTTAGCCCGCCCCATTGCAATCCGAAATGCTCTGAGGTGTACCTTCGGGTCGGTGGTCCCGTCGTACTTAGGTATGTATATCTGCCCGTCGTACTTAGGTATGGAGTTATAGTCGATTATTCGGCCAGACGTTCGATTTCGGGGGCGGCAGACACTGCCCGGTGTACTCGTGAGTCCACCCTGGAGAGCCTCTCTCCCATTTTCTTCATGGTGCGTTTGAGCTATTCCAGCTCGGAAATTTCATTGGGCGCAGGATCGTCTTGGGTACGATAGGAACCTGGGCCCGCTTGGTTGCTTCCTGAAGGATGGGAATAATTGTTCGGCCCTCGACGGGTGAAGTAGTTTGGACTCTCTGCCCGGGAATGGCTCGAGAACTGAACTCTGATCGGACGATTGCGGGATTGCTTATAAGGGGTGTTCTGCCCGGAATCGGGCTGGTTGGTTCCGAACGTTGGAGCTCGGAAGCGGGGGGTGCCGTGATTAGGCGGCTGGGGGAGCGCGTTCTCCGATGGGTCCACAGGTGGGGGTGGCGTGTCGGGACGCGGATCCCTTGGGAGAGGCGCTTGGTTGGTTCTCTGGGCTCGAGGATCGTTAGGGTCCTGGAAGTCAAAGTGGACCGCATTTACCCTCTCTCGATTCTTTTGCCCGGAGCTCTGCCCGACCTCGTTTACAGAATAGGGTCTCTGTTCGATACGGGTCTGGCTGCTCATGAGAAACTCGATTTTCCTTCTGAGTTCGACATTTTGAGCAGCGTGTTCTTAGAGCTGAGCTCTTAGGGCCTGTCCTTCCGCACCTTGGTCGGGGGTTACCTCGCCCAGGACGTCAGAAACAGGATTTTCCTCGGGGCTCATGGTTGTGTCTAAAGTATGACAGAGTTAGCGAGATCAAAGAATTTCCCACAGACGGCGCCAAACTGTTAACGTGGTTTCGCACGCCAACTGTCGAGTGTGTCGCGAATGGAATTTCGGTTCGAAAGTGCTAAGATCTTTGTGGATCCTGACCTCCACGTCGTCAATACTATCGACGGTGACTCACGAATATTGAAGAGGAAGAAAACAGACAAAACAACGGAGTTTTTTAGAGAGGTTCGTCCCAATGCGGTAGTTGACTACATCCTCTGTACGTTTATTGCTTTAGAAAGATTGATCTATCGGAACCACAAGCCAATTCCTGATCGATCGAAAATGAAAGAAAACACTCTAGAAATACGAATTCTCACAGACTCTCTTCTCTCAATGATGGATGCTTGCGTGCGTGTAGAAGGGCTGCCTTCTTGCTTTTATAGGCGTCTGGCTTCTGCCCGTTAGAGGTGGACGTTGGTAGTGGCTTCGAGTTTGGGGCTTGACTTGCTGCCGAGCTGACACGTGGGCCACGTCTTGCGAGATTGTCGTAGTAGTGGACCTTGACTGGTCGTCGTGGGGTTTGAATTCAGGTCGGGGCGATTTTTCTGGTCGGTCTTCGGAAGTTTGAATTGAAGTGGCTGACCAGGTATGTTCGTGCTTGGACGTAGAGCTCTTTTCTGCTCGGTGGGTTTTATTCGGCTTCTGCTCGGATCCCTTTTGAGACAATCAGCTCGGGAGGAGCTTTGGGTGTTGGTTTTAACCAAGTGTTTGAAGTGAGATTTTGAGTTCTGTTCTGATTCTTCCTTTGGAACTCTGCTCGGACTTCTTTTGAGCATATTCTGCTCGGGCGAATATTTTGCCTTCTGGGCTTTTAGTTCTTTTTGGGCCCAGACACTATCAAGTGACCAGTGGGCTTTTGGGCTTCGCTTTTCACAGGCCCAATTTCGTTTGAATATTTAACATATTCAAAACTTTAGGTCAAACAATTTAATCTTTAAATTTGATTAATGACCTCACAATTCCAATTTATGGAACGAATTTGCACATCAACAATTTCCTTGTACGTTTGATTAGTTGATTGCGTTTGGGAAGACTACATCCAGAAAGAACACTATGCATGGTTCTGTAACCGACATTGATGAAGAAAAAGAAAAACTCGAGCTTTGCTTGAACCCTAGCATTTCTCTCTTTACCTCATAACTAGTGGACCGGCACCGCGCTTCGCGCGGTGGCGTTGAAAATATTAAGTAATTTACTAATGCGATATCATAATAAATTAAGTTTGTTTAAAACATACGTATGTTGTTGTGTAAAATTATTTACACTTTTAATTTAATAAGATCATAAAATTTGAAAAAGCTTGATACCAAATATGTTTTTTTAGTAATAAATTAAAAACATTTATTACGTTTGTCACTTTTTGTTATATTTTAACTTTGAAGGTAAAATGATTATATTTTTAACGTTAACTTGTGGAAAAAATTATGATCTTTTGAGTGCAAAGTAAATACGTTTTTAATTTTTAGATGATAAACATTAGTTATAATTAATTTTAATCTATATAATTATGTGTAATCAAATAATATTTTAATTATATAATTATATGTAAAAATAAAAATAATATAGGAAACAGTTTACAAAGCGTATGAATCGTGGTATTTATTCATTAATATGCATATTTTCCTTTTGTACTTGTAACCGCTTATTTATTAACTTCAATGAGAAAAGAAGAATTAAAAAAATAGTAACAACAAATAAAAAATAGTAAATAGGTTACAACTCTTGAGAATCGGTTATTTGTTATTTCATTTTAAAAATATTTTAAAAATAATAATTATAATATTGATAAATAGAGGAGCAGTTATTCATAAATCAAGATACACAACGATACAAATCTTTTTTAGGAAAAATTAACTGGCTGCTAAATTTGCAGCTTAGCTAGACTCGGCAAATTCCGGCATGATGATAGTACGACCATCATGCCGGAATTGAATAAGATCATACCGCGCTTTGTATTGTGGCGTTGAAAATATTAATTAAAATAATAATGTGATATCATAAGAAATATTAATTTCGGTAAAAAACAAATACATCGTTAACATTGCATTCAACAACTTGCTCAATTTATTGTGTAATGTTATTCACATTTTTAATTGAATAAGACCATATAATCATATATGAATCAAATTAAAAGAATTAAACCACAATACATTATTTCATTTATTGATTGGACATATGTTTTCAAAAACTTCATGGTAAACTATATTTTTAATAAGAGTCTTGTCATCCATATCTGCATCTGCATTTAATATTGTAAGCCCTTCCTTTGACGTTACTCTTGAAACAGCTACATAGAGCTGACCATGCGTAAAGACCTGTGAAGAAAGTTTTTCAGCATTTATTTGCTATATTTATCAATCATATTAAATAGAAATTTCTAGGTAACTATTACCTATTTTGGTAGATACAAACCCACATGTTTAAGTGATTGTCCTTGGCTTTTATTAATTGTCATTGCGAAGCAAGGTGTCAATGGTATCTGTCGACGATTAAGTTTGAACGACCACTTCGACTCGGTCGGTGACATTATGATCCTTGGAATAGTTACATTTTTGCCCTTGTTTGAACCTGAAACTATATCCGCTCTAATAGACCATTTCCTAAGAAGTGTTATAATTAATCTTGTACCATTCCGTTTGATTAAGATTCCTTAGCAACATAACCGGCATGCCAACTTTTAAATGAATTTCATGATTTGGAATACCACTAAATCGCAAACTATTTAGAAACTTTGTTGGATAAAGTAAGTCTTCTTCATTTGACTGAATACTCCCTTTGCACACAGTATCTGAGCTTAGGTATGTTTGTCCTTCACCTGGTATTATTTCCATGATTGCATCATTTAACTCTTGAACCATATCATTCTTTGGTGTTAAAATAGCTCGCTCTGTTATATATGTAGGTTCTCTATACTCTTCTAACAATGATGGATAAACTGAGTCGATCATAGATTTAACCGGGTCTTTTTTTTCGTTAATGGAAATGTCCATTGGCATTCTCAAAAACTCATTGTTTCTATCTTCATACATAGAACCATTTCCGATTTGCAACATCCAATCATCAAATGCCTTTATGTT
Organism: Parietaria judaica; assembly: GCA_954871525.1. NCBI lineage: Eukaryota > Viridiplantae > Streptophyta > Magnoliopsida > Rosales > Urticaceae > Parietaria > Parietaria judaica. Next base: position 9,974,198 of record OX940865.1, on the reverse strand, counting down.
ATCAACAATATGACCATTTGAAGAATTAATTTGCAATCGCATGTTCTCATTTAGCTCGTAAACCGTAAAGAAACTCCAAAGATATGATGAGTTTGATGAAGACCCAACGATGTCTCCCCGAGTACCCTTTGGAATTACCGGTAGAATTTGTCTAAAATCTCCGCCACAAACCAAAGTTATTCCACCGAATGGTTTTGAGGCACTATTTTCATAACGTGTGCTCATTATGTCTCGCAAACTCTTGTCCAAAGCCTCGAAACAGTATTTATGAGCCATTGGAGCTTCATCCCAAATGATCAAAGATGTTTTTTGAAGAAGTTCTGCCAATTGTGTCCCATGTCGTATTTCACAAGTTGAGTCAACATTAATATCAATAGGGATTTGAAATCTCGAATGTGCAGTACACCCATTTGGTAGCAAAAGTGCTGCAATCCCCGATGTAGCAACGGGTAAAACAATTTTCCTTCAGACCTCAGTCGGGCTACCACTGTATTCCAAAGAAATGTCTTTCATGTTCCTCCGCGGCCATGAATGAAAATTAAGTCACCGCGATCATCTTGGACTGATCTCAAAATTGCTTCGTATGCCAAATTTTGACTAAGATTTAATTGATTAAACGCTTTCTGATGGGACTCTTTTAATATTTCTCTACAATAGTCTAACTATTCGTTAACCAGGCGATTCCGTAATTCCTTCAACAACGATGTATTTGGTAATGGCATTCCTGTAACATCTTTTAAACTCCTTCCCATCTTTGCCATGATTGACTCTATCTCAAACAATGTGTATGCTTCAATTTGCTCATTAGTAAGCAGAGTGTTCATTGATGTAAATTTTTTGCGTTGCTTCACAGCCACATCTTCAGACAATATTTCATAATTTGTTTTCCATAATGTATGTGCATCCGAGACTTGGCAATTTATTATTATTGTTACAAACAATTGTCGTAATTCGTGTCCCATTGCCCAATTTGCAGTATCAGCCAAGCAGTCCATCCATTCTTTGTCATCATCTAATAATCCCAATGTATAACATGCACTTTTGAACGTGGGGTAAGTAATGCCATGAATTGTTCTAATATTTTCAAATGATGTACACCCTTTAACGATGTTTAGGAGCATCCGCATATAGAATCTTTCACCTGCGGAAGGATGGGTAAAATAAATTCTACCTATGGCTTTGCCTCTTTTCCGTTGCAACCACTTTTTTCCTTTGCTTTCCAAACCCACTTCATTGGAAATGCTGAATAAGTTATGTTTCGAGCATCTTCGTATTTCTTGTTTGCTTCAAACCATTCTGTGAATTTAGTTTTCTCTACACCTGGATTATTTACAACAGCTTCTAAGTTTGTGTTTTCTTCAAAGATGACTGTGTGCTCCCCTGGCAAATGAAATGGCAATCGTTCAACTGGAGGGTGTCTGTAATGTATGTCAAACTGAAATATATGCCAAGATGATGAAGGCAATATTATTGATTTCCCTATTTTTTTGGCATCTGTATCGCCACGTTGAATAGCATCCATTAATCCAGAAAATAAGTCTGAGCGTAATTTTTTTTTATTATTTCGAATCCAACGAAAACGGCCCTCTTCAATTGACATGTATGCATCAACTATATATTGTTGTAACAACCTCTTAGATTTAAGAAGTGTGTGTCCTTCGTTTAGCCGTTGTTGAAGTCGGAAACAATAATATTCCCTCATTGTTAACATTTCTCTCTTGGATGATACTCTCTCTTCATATTTCAGTGGTATGTTATTCCTAAACCCATCTTCTCCATAAGGGTGTATTAAAGGGTACGTCAAAGCCATTAAGCTGGGATGAAGCTCATTTATCCGTTGTAACCCTGTAGCATGGTGTTCGATGATAACATCTCGCTCAAAATTTTGTTCGGTAAAATCTCCAACTATCAAACCACCAACTTCATCGGCATTCGGCATATTGTATTGGCGACCATCTGTATTTCTTGTGTTTATTAGTCGAAGAGAGAATGTACCGTTTGGATCTTCTTGATATCTATCCCTTGCCATTATGAATGATTTAACCAACACGTTATGTTCTTCTAGCATCTTTGATATATCCTCAATAATTTGAGGATCTATTCCTTTTGTTCCAAATTCCCGATGCATTGCATGTAGTCGATTCGTAGTTTCATTTTTTGTATCATATATGTATAATTGTGCAAACTGTGGTTTTTTTACCAAGTTTAGGGAGGAGTGACCCAATCTTATGATAATTTTGCCCACTAATTCGGTATACGTATGGACGTCTACCCTGATTTATTCTCGAGTCAATGCGTCCACCCATTGATGTGAATGCGAACATAGAATTGTAAGTCCTTATTTCGTTCCTGAATGAAAAACCTCTTTTTCCAGACTTGGAACTTAAGAGATCCGCAAGTGTGTCAGGTGGTTGTTTAATCATTGGTAATTCCACACGCCCTTCCGAACAACAGAACATGAACTTTGGATTACATAATCCTTTGTATTTTTGTTGGCGCTCTTCATACCAGAACATTGCACCACAAAATGGACATGTGTCTTTTGGTTTGCCCATTTTCCACAAAACTGATTTTTCAACTGTAACTTTGATTGAGGAGTATAATAATAAGTTTTTGAATATAAATTACTTGCATGATATGAAATTCTTCGTAATAATAAAATTAGATACTTACCTTCGTTCTCTTTCTTTGCTTTTGTCTGATTGTCCAACCCAACACCACTATTTTTTATGCGGCATGTTTTTAAGTAAATTTAGTAAGATATACTTTCAATATATATATATATTCTTATCAATAATAACTTTTAGAATTTTATAATATTCACCTATGTATAGTTTTATTTTGTTCGGTTTTATTCAATGACCAGATAAAACTATTTTTTACTGTTTGTTTGAATAAGCATATATATATATATATATATATGTATAGTTTGAGGACCTGTTTGAAGTCGTGTATCATGTATTGATCGGCGTGTAGGTAATCTTCTACCAAATTGGAAATCATTTATGCTTTGAACTTCACATATAAAAAAACATAGTTAGCAAAAGAGATTTCTAATTAGGTATATTTTGACTATTAAAATAAAAAGGGAAGCGTACATTTACGGTTAGAAAAAATCATTATACAGAATTGTTGTCATAAATAAGTAAATACGACAACTGAATATACCGAAAAGAAAAAAGAAGAAAATGTTTGTACCTTTTAGTTGTCGGTTATAAATTGTTGATATGTGTCTAGTATAAGCCTCTGTTATTTCAATTTTAGCCTTCATTCTCTAAAGGTTAGAATTCTTGTGTTTCTTGTTTGTAATTATAATTTTCCTCTCTAACCTATTATGTTTGCATATTTTTTTGTTTAAGAAATTGATTGTTTCAGTAGACATGGCAAAATATCTCCCTTTTCCATCTCCTTTTATTTTTAATTTTGCAAAACGTGCATGACGTGCAATATGTGACAACCGAGAGAAGATGCTAAAGTCCTCATCAAGTATGTCCACCATTTTCTATATGAAAATAATAATTTGTAAATTAGCGTATACTTATCATCACTATCATTAAGTAACCTTAGATTTTAATTGATAAAACATGTCTTTGGATATTTTCTAAAATACGTTCAATTTCACTGAATTTGTTTTAACCCCTAAGAATTTTATATAAGAAAATCCAAATTTAACTTCATTACTTACAATATTGAAATTGTACCTTCAATATGTTTTTGAACCATAACTCTTTTTTCCCACTATACATGTACTATCATCAATAATAAAACAAACTAACAGAGATAATGTTTTATAACATGTGTATATATATATATCAGTTAAGATTTAAGAAGAGACTATAGGCTGTGCATTTGACTTTAGAATAATTTTTTATTTCAGTCCCGGAAGAGGCTACTAAAACACTATTATATAAATTGTTAAAAATATATAGGATAAAACACTACGATATTAGAGAGAGATTTTTATATAGTCTTGGATGATTGTTGAAATTGTGTTAAATGATTGTTGAACACGACGACGACAATTTAAATAGAGTCATGGAAATACGATCATTAGCATGAACACATTTCTGGATTATTATTAAACTATTACTTATTTATTTTCAGTTTGAAGGCTATATTGATAGTTTTACACATAATTAAATAAATATTAAGAAAAAACTAAATAGGTGATGGAATCATTTATTTTTATTTACTAAATAAATATTAAATGGGAAACAAATTAATCGACAAATTTGTTATTTTAATTAAATATAATCCAAATATTAATTAAGAAAATAGTAATTGAATTACAACTCTTGAGAATCGGTTATTTTTATTTATTTAATAAATATTAAATAGGTAACAACGATGGAAAACCATCATATATGTTGTTTTAATTTTTAAAATAATTAAAAACGTAATTAAGAAATCAACATTATTAAAAAATACATATTTCCTAAATTTATGAGAAAAAAACATTTTTTTATTTTTGTAATTTGAAATCGTGGATATCTTTTAATTTTTGTATTATTTTTTTTATGTGTTCCTATTTAACTTTTAATTTCCGTACATATTGAAGAGTTGTATAAATTAAATAGTTATAATCAATTATTTAATAAAAAATAAATAAAAAATAACATACGAAAAGATGAGAGGAATGCGTGAGTCTTTTCTTGTTGTGGATAAAAGTGTAACCGATAGTTTTACAATAAAAGTAAAATTGTACGATGAACTTTATAAATGTAACTAAGTGTTGTAACTTTTAAAATGAAGAATTGCAACCTTTTTCACTAAAATAACTACCCAAAATGAAGAATTGCAACATTAACGAAGTGTTGTAACTTTTAAAACGAAGAGTTGAAACCTTTATATTTCACTAAAATAACTACCCAAAATGAAGAGTTGCAACATTCACGAAGTGTGTAACTTATTTATTTTTCAATTAAAAATAATTAAAAAATGAGAGAAAAAATGAGATTAAAATTGTTGATTTTTGGGCCCTATGTTATTTTGCTTTTATATATATATATATATATATATAGACATCGATGATTTAATTTTTCAAAGCTATAGAAAGAATCCAAAGAACCATATAAATATCTAACGGTTTTTGGGTAAAAGCTTCTTCTTTTTTAAACATGTGAATCTATATATTATGCAAAAATGTAGAAGAAAATAATCAATATAACCATATATATATATATCAGTTTAAATATATAATATGAACAAATAAACATATAAAATCAACAAAACCAAAGTATATAGAGATTGTAAAGCACATAAATTAGAATAAGTCATTCATGAATTAAAGAATTATAAAGATCGTGTTGCATCACGCATATAAAATCAATCTTTAAAAAAAATAACAAACAAATAAGAAATATAAATGTGGATATTAAAAAACAAACCTTTATTCTTGTTGCAACTGTGTTGCGTGATTGTTGAACACGACAACGGAAACTTTAATAGAGTCGGGAGAATAACGATCGTAAGCAAGAACCCGTTTCCGAAAATATATTTTAGAGGGGCAGAGAGAGAGAGTAAATTGTTATTTTTTGGAAACATGCACGTGTATTTATAGAAGAACAAACCACTTTATTAAAAATCGCAACCTATAAGACGTACCTTTTCATTAATTAAAAATCACTTTATTAAAAAAAATACATTTTCATCTATAGATATTGATTAAAAAAAATTAAAAATTAAGATTTACCTTTTGAAAATTAGTGACAAAAAGAAAATATGATAAATTTTAATCTATATAATTACGTGTAATCAAATAATATTTTAATCTCTATATTATGTGTAAAAATAACAATAATGTAGGAAACAGTTTAAGAAGAAGAAAATTATTAAATAACTTACTGTGATATATATATATATAACGTGTAACAGAAATGAAATATCTTTTGATATTTATATATGAAAATATATATATATATATATATATATATATATATCATTCAATATATATGCGGTCAAAATATATTACCATAGATTTTGGCTTCTCTTCTTTTTCCATTTCGTTTTAAATAATTTTAATAAACCCTAAAAAAACTGAACAAACACATCTATTCGATTTCATATGAAGAGTTAAAGTTTTATGAAGAAAAAAATATCTAAAAAAAAAAGAGAGAGGAACTAATTAACAAAAATATATATTTGTTAAAATAAGAAAATATATATTGACAACGTATAAGTGCTTAATCATTTTTATACATTGAAAATATTTGAGAGATTTTGTTTTGGTAACTGCTTAATGTTATTTAGAGAAGGTACCTGTTTGTAAAAAATGTCGGATCTTGTATATGAGTAGATCCACGATTTCTTCGATGCATAAGTTAGAAAATTGGGCACTTCAGTTGAGAACAATTTGATGAAAAAATATTAATGTTAGAAAATTGTTCTATATATAGAGGATGAAACGATATGATATAAGAGAGATGCATTAGTTGATGAAGAGATACACTAATTGATGAAGAGATAATTAACCAGAGATGAATTAGTTGATGAAGAGATGTACTAATTGATGAAGAGATGCACTAATTGATTATTAAATTTTTTAATTTAAATATATTATAAAAAATATTGAACGTGTGTAGGGTAAAAATATATTTAGGTGACAATTAACCATAAATTTATTTCCTATTTATATGTTCACTAATCTATCAATTGTCAATATATCATTAATATATTTGTGAATCAACACATGGTTATTCTTTACCATCGATTATTTATAAAGCATGAGAGAGAGATGAAAAGGCACAGTCGAGGAAACGCATCTCGTTGGAAAGACGTGTACGAAAGGTGGTTACATGAAAAAAGGCATTGTTTCAATTTTTGTTAAAAGAAGTAATTGTACGAATATGTGCTTATTTATTTATTTTATGAAAATTATTCAAAACTTAAGAAAACGGATAGGTAGTCAAATCTTTCCATACTAACAAATAGTCTTATTCATTTTTTATTGATTTTTTTATTAATTTAGATATTCCTCTAAAATATGTTGATACGTTTCTTTTTATTTATTTAATACTTATATATTTATATCTTGTTAAAAATACCTAATAAATAGGAATTGTTTATTAGCATCGTTTACTTATTTTTTATATCTTGTTAAATATACCTAATAAATCTGAATTGTTAATTGGCATCGTTTGATATTTTATCTATTGTTATTATTATTAATTATCGAAAATTTGTTTTTAATTTTAGTAAATTCATACGTGTGTCAAATAGAGAAGCAGTTGGGTTTCAAGGAGCAGTTATCATATATCAAGAGACACAACCATACGTGTGTCAATTTATTTTTAATTAAAAATAATTCAAAAAATAGAGAAAAAGAATAAGGGGTGAAATCTTTAGATTCTAACGAAAAGTCTTATTTCTTTTATATATATATAGATTCTTAACCAACTATACTCTCGTTCTCAATATTTTTTTATTTTTACTAATTTCCCGAGTTTTAAACCCTATCGTATTTTCTCTCTTTCCTATATCATAATTCTTAACAAATTGTATCGCAATAAATTTTGTACACATTTTTCCGGAATTCTTTTTCTTTTTTTTTAACGTATTTTTTTCCGGAGTTTTAAATCTACTTTTAAACTACAACTAATTTGATTCTTCACAGACTGTATTAAGTCTTAAATTATCATCAAAGATTTATGTCCCCCTTAGTGAGCTAAAAAAAGCTCGTTTCCTGAATATATATATATATATATATATATATATAAAAATAAATGTTATGTTTTCAGACAAATTATTCGAAATAATTATAAATAATATTTTCAGGACAAAAGAAAATAATAATAAAAATAATTACAGTAGAACCTCTATAAATTAATACTTGATAAATTAATAGACGCGATTAAATAATATTTTTGTGCAGTCCCGACTACACTAACATAATTCAATTTTTACCTCGATAAATTAATAAATTTATCAGGTCCCAACCTTACTCATTTTTAGAGGTTCAACTTATTAATAATAAAAATAATTATAATGAAAAGCCTTTATATTTCGTCAAAGAATACAGACTTTCTTTCTTCTATATATATATACAGTGGAAGAACGCAAGCTCGCTCTTTCTCTCTCTCCGAAAACCTCATTTTCTTTCTTCTCTTTGCGTAATTCTCAATCGACCCAGCCATGGCGAACAGTAATCTTCCCCGAAGGATCATCAAGGTTCACTCCTCTTCCCGATCTCTCTCTATTGATTCGCTTCCTTTTGATCGCCGAGCTTTCTCTCAGACCATCAGCTTTTGCTCTGATGCTCTCTGCTTGATTCAATTCTTTGCTTTCGCCGATTTCTCGATGTACTTCGTGTACTGTGCGATCTTGATCTGGAACCAAAAGGAATCTTGAAGCTCTAGGGTTTTTGTTGCGATGGATTTGTAGTTTTGAGATTGGTTTTGACCGTTTAATTTTTGTGATCACTCAGGAAACTCAGCGTCTCTTGAGTGAGCCTGGTATGTGTTTCGGATTCGAATTCTTGACTGTGTATATTCATACATATCGATGCATGTCTCCATGTTTGTGTATTGCAATTGGAATTTTGGGGAATGGGTAAACTTTGATGGGTTTTTGTATAACCCATGATATAATTGTGACCATGATTTTAGATTCTATTGTTTATTGGGTTTCATGGGATTTTTCCTTTGCTCTCAGCTCCAGGCATTAGTGCATCGCCGTCGGAGGACAACATGCGTTACTTTAACGTGATGATCCTTGGCCCGACACAATCTCCTTATGAAGGTAAAGCTCTAATCCCTTTGCTGGTTTTCGTGGTTTGATGACTCCACTTCTGTTAGCTCCCTCGTCATTTATCCCCGCTGTTTGAACGCAATTATTATTTTCTGGTTACTGGCGGACGTAGATTTAGCTTGCTTACCATGAGTCTGGTTTCGTAATTTTCATGCACAAAACTGAAAGGGTGGATAAGGGAACTTATGGTCTGAGCTTGGTAGTGTTTGTTTATTGCTTCTTGATTTGTCGTGTAGTTTCTCTTAGAAAATCGAGCCGGTCTTCCGTTATATTGGCTAAAACAGGGTGTATATGCTTATGTCTGTGCCCATTGGACCATTTAGTTGATATTTTTTCTCTTATTTTGTGCGTTATGATGTTTGCATGATTAAACAAAGCGGCATTTTAAAAACTTTTAAAGAATAACTAAAAGACGAGTTGATTTTCTGATTACCGTTACTCTTTGGTCTTTTTCAACTTCCAATTGATGGATTGTTCACGGGTTAATGTCTTGGGATTTAATATATCCACTTGTAGGCAGAGTTAAATGCTGTTTTTTCCTTACAAATGTCGGTAATAATTTTGTATGCATTCTATCAATATTTAATGGCCCATTTTTTGCCAATTTCGTTATTATGTTTCCATATTGCAACATGTTTGATGTGTTAAACTGAATACTATTAATCACGCAGTATCTATGGGAATATCAGATTCACAACGCGAATTCGTTGTCGAGATTCACGCATCAAATTGATTGGGGTTTATTATCACCTAAAATGCAATATTTCGTATGCGATTTACTATGCAAACTAGTTAACGAGGTGTAATTGCACGTTATATGAGAAATTCTATCTTTATTATGTTCATATGTTGTAAGTAAGTAAACAAATAATTTGGTTTTATTTGTTCATTTACGTCTTCATGTTGCATGCTCTGTTTATCTATAATGAGTAAGTTTGTATATCATCGTCAAAAATTACAAATTTTTTATGTGAAATTCTGTGTAGGGGGAGTTTTCAAATTGGAGCTTTTTTTGCCGGAAGAATATCCAATGGCTGCTCCAAAGGTAAATTTCCTCGGGCCTTTCTGATTCGTGTTGTTGTTTAGTTTTGGCCATAGTAATAGACTTCTCATTTAAAGAAATTTTCAAACGGTAAAATTGCAGAGAATTGCTTTGTTAAAAAAAGAAAAAGAAAAAAAGGCAAGTAGAAGTGATCCATGATGTAAAAGTTTATGATAATGCACGCATGATTGATCTGAAACTCTTTTCTTCGCCGATTTCCGAGTCTTTTTTTAATTAGTTATTCCTCTTTGGCGATGCATTACGTTATTGAATCCATGATAAATAAAGAAATATGATTTAAATTATAAAGTTTTAGCCTGTGCAAAGATTTAAAAGTTTTAAGCCTTGAGGCATTCTCTTTTGGTGAGGCAAGGTGTAATCCTAAATCATAAATCATATAAACATAAAATGTTATAAACTTAAACTTATAAACTTAAGTTCAAATAATAAATTAAAATTGAATCAATACTTATCATGAATCACGAAATTTTATATTTAATATGACAAAGATCTATAATTATGATCTCTGAAAAGTGTACTATTCGGTCAAATACTCAATCCCATGACAAATCCTTTGAGGATTTTCGAGTGCTTCATATCTTCATTTGTCTACTTTCCTTATATATCACATAGATAGTCAAATTGTGTTAGGATAGAGACTGGAAAAGTAAAGCTTCAATACGTGAGACGTTTTCTAAATTCGCACTTCTATCTTTTTATTTAATGTTTTCTGAGCGGGGGAAAGTGTTTTTAGGAAATGTGGGTAATCTGTTATAATCTTGTCATTTATAAGAAATATTCTTTCCATGTTTGGGAATATTTGATGCTCTTGCACTTACAATTTGTTTTAAATTACTTACGGAGGTGTTCAACGTTTTTCCAGATCGAGTCAGTCTTACAAATTTTTACAATTCTGTTCATTTGCAACAGGTGCGATTTCTCACTAAGATTTATCATCCCAACATTGATAAGGTAACAACACGCCTCAGATTTCATGCTTGTATTTTGTTTGTCTTTCAGTTGTTATCAACTAAATTTTCTTTTTAATTTTCTAAATCCAGCTGGGTAGAATTTGCCTTGACATTTTGAAAGACAAGTGGAGCCCTGCTCTCCAGATTCGAACTGTGCTTTTGAGGTATGTTATTTTTAGGTTTAAGTTCATTTATGTATTTAGTTATTAGCGGCATTTTTGGTAGTTTGTTATAAATAGGAATGGGTTTTGTATTTAGGCGCCAACCCCAAAGGAAACAGCACGATTGTTTGGCTCTTACATCTTTAGGGAAAGCTTGGGTCGTGTTCTCGATGGAACGACTGCTTATTTGTTATTTAGATCTATCTATTCACTAAAAATTCAGTAATTGATCACTTACGCGAATCTTTCGTTGATTCATGTTTGAGTTTTCTGATACCAAAACTACAGGTTTTGAAGCAATGATTTCCCGATATCATTAATTAATAACTAATCACAATCAAAATCCTCATTAATCGTAATCGATATCTAATAAAAAAAATAACAATAAAAATTCTAATTAATTTATCTACTAAATGTAGCTCCTCTAATTAGCAATTGCTAGTTACAATAAGCTCCCTAATTTTTTTATTTTATAAATTTCTACTATAATATGTCTGCTAATAAACCCCTAGTTGTTCTTGTGAATTGATTTTGAGTTCGTGTCATTTGCCTTTAGTATTCAAGCCCTACTTAGCGCTCCGAACCCCGATGACCCTCTCTCGGAGAACATCGCGAAGCACTGGAAAACAAACGAAGCTGAGGCAGTTGAAACAGGTAGGTTTAATTTTTATAACCATATTTCTCTTTTTCCCTCTTTGCTTTTCTTTAATTTGAAGCGGTTTGTTTTTGTTCTCATTTTTGTGTTTTTGAGTCTTTCAGCAAAGGAATGGACGCGTTTGTATGCCAGCGGTGCGTGAGGAAATGCCCGAAGCTGTTTCGTCCCCTCTGAATAACATTGCTGCTATGTATTTTTACCAAAACTACTTCAGTTTATAAGAAAATTTGGAGAATTGATGTTTGAAAATGGTGTAGCTAAGTGTTGTTCCTTTTGGGAATTACTGTGGTGTAAACTTGTATGGAATCTTTAAATTACTCTCTTTAATGCTCCTTCCTTAAAGAAAAAAAGGAACTTTGGCGTTGGGGTGGAGATCTTTAAATCCATTATGTCCTCTCTACAGGATATATCTTTGTTGATGACTATATTATCAAGTGATATATGACTTTATAATTTAGTAATTAAAGTTAATGATGTTTGGTTCGCAAGACTGCAATCCTACAAGTCATTTGTGACTGTCATATAAAATTGATAACCCAATAATTAACACTTTGGTGAATTTGTTTTTGGAAGAGATTGAAATTCAATAAGGGCAGTTCTTTGATGTGAAGCTTCAAATACAGTTTGTCGATTCAAGATTCAGATAGTACATAAAGTCGCCTTGTTTTAAGTTTTGGATCGAACTAATCCGAATTATTGCATTGCATTACTTGGCAACCTCACATCAAGACTATTCATTTAGTATTCATGCACCTAATCTTGGTGCTAAGCAGTGTTTCGAATGTATATGACGATGCAGCCAAATAGATCCAGTTCAAGTTCAAGAGCAAACTCAATATGGGCTTTTTCAAGAAGACAAATTGATCATGGTCAAATCGAAGTTGTTGTCTTGGACTCTGGTACCTTGTCTTTATTGTTGTTAAAGTCCCTAATGTGTGAGTTTGTTCTATTGGATAAAGTTGATTGTTAAATTGCATGATGCATCTAATTGACTATATCTTGGCTTTTTTTTTTTTCTTTCAATTCTTTCGATTTTTTATTTTTTATTTTGCAAAATTTGCTGCTTAAGTCATTAAGTCGTTAATTTTAACAGATAAGTCCGAACTAAATTTCTAGCATTATGTTACACTATTGTTATAATTGAATGAAATTGACTATTAAGTATCATGTGGCAATTGACACGCCATCAAAATTAATCTGCCACGATCAAAGAATTCACATTTACAACCTAAAAGATAAATGATTTTAGGGTTTAGCTGGAAAGATAACATGTTGATTTGAATATTCTATTACTCCACTTCAGTCCAAGAAGACGCCAAAATATCGAGATGGAAGAGAGTCCGAGACTCGATGGAGGTGTAGATGAAGAAGCGAATCTACGTTTGGAGTCTTGCTAATCTACTGAAAAATTGAACCAACATTGAAGTAGAACTGAAAAGTTGGTTGAATCAATACGTTCGAATCAACATTGCCCTTCACTCACCTCTTAAGCCTCGCGAAGCAAAGGGCAAAAAGAACAAGCAAAACTTTGCTCGGGCAAGAAGATATATATATATATATATATATATATATATATATATATATATATATTTTTAAGGCACTTTTGCTGCAGAGGGATCGAACTCACAACCTCCACTTTGAAGGTGGTGTGAAATTATCACTAGGCGAGAGTTAACCTATCTATCTTCCATAAGGTGTACGAGATCATTTTCCCTACGATCGCCCCTTTTCCAACTCCCTAGTACGAATTCATGGTACCAATATCAAGTTCATGGAGACAGAAAGAGAGTCAATTACGTTCAATTGTAACAAAAATGCAATGTTAGTGACTTTTGTTGTCAGAAATTGAATTAAGGGATTTATCATTTTTAAACAATGAGTTTTACGTTTATACTCTAAAAACTTCCAAAGTAATTTATTTACTCTTAAAATAAAATAAAAAATGTTACTTGAAAGTCAGATGACGTGGGAATGCAACATGACAGTCAACCGGACGCCACGAGGCACTTATAAAGCCACCAAAAATTGGATTCAAGAAGTTATTTGTTATAAACGAACGAGTATGATTACTTTAACCGTAAATTTTCTCAATATTTAATTAAACTGCACAAACAATTTCAAACTCGATATATTACTTGATGTGTTTTGCTACTCGGTTGACTAGAGTTCCTTAAATTTCTTATTCTTTTTTAATCGCGGAAAAATACTTTATTACGGAGGCGGCAAAGGTTTAAAATGAAAAAAAAAAAGCAAAATAAGTACATAAAATCAAGAAATGGGAGGCGGCACAATATTTCGTCTGATTTTTAGACCGACATGGTCGCATATCAAGTTTAACATTTTAATTGGATAGAAAATTAAACGGAAAAAATGTATCGCCTCACATTTGTTAACTTGAGAATTTTTAACTTCTCACTTTGAACCTCTTTTGCCTCAATTAGTCAAAGTTTGAATACTTTTGTCGTACCTTTTTTTTTTTATCACGATGACTTTTTAAAACTTTTTTTTTCTTCTTCTTAAATTAGAACACAACAAAACCATGAAAGCCCCATTTTGAATTACCCCATTCAAAAAAAAAAAAAAACGCCATTTTGAATTTGAAATAAGTAACGGCCGATTTCTGAGCCTCCTCTCTGTGATTCTCGTAACGGCCCTCTTCTCTCTTCATCTTCGCCTATTTCCTTCCCCTTTCTCACTCCAATCTCTCAACAATGGCGACCCTCTCCCAAGGAATCCTCCTCAAGCTTCTCCAGGCCATGAACTCCCCCACCCGAGTCACCGGCGACCACCGCTCCGCCGTCCTCCAGGTCATCGGCATCGTCCCCACCACGGCCGCCAACTCCTCCGACCTCTGGCCCAACCACGGCTTCTTCGTCCAGCTCTCCGACTCCCTCAACTCCACCTACGTCTCCCTCGCCGACCGCGACCTCGACCTCATCCTCAGCAACCGCATCCACCTCGGCCAGCTCGTCTACGTCGACCGCTTCGACCTCGACACTCCCGTCCCCCGCGTCGCCGGGATCCGCCCTGTCTCCGGCGCTGGCGCCGCTGCTTCGATCCGCCGCCAATTCGTCGGCTCGCCGCAGACGCTCATCGCGCGGATTTCGCCGTCGAAGCGCGAGTTTGTGATCCAGCCCGTCGGGGAGGAATCCGGACAGGATCCGATCGCGATCATCCTCGCTGGGAATAGATCGGAGCCGGAGAAGAGCAAGGCGAGGCAGCCTCTCGCGGTTCGCAGCGACAATTTCGATGAGCCGCCGAAGGTTTCCGGGAAAGGGACTAAGCCGGCTTCGAGGTTTTCGTCCCCGGCTGGAGCGAAGAGGTCAGCATCAGTCGGGAAGAAGATCAGTGTGACGCCTACGGTGGCAGTGGCGGAAAGAGATCCTTCGCCGGCTGTGAAGGCGAAGAGGTCGTCTTCTCCGGCGCCATCGAAGTGCGTGGTTCCGAGCCTCATGGTAGCTCGGGAAGAGAATAGGAAGGCAGTGAAGGAACCAGCGATTGTTGTACCTTCGAGGTATCGGCAGCCATCACCGAACGGAAGGAGGCAAGCTTCGCCCGCTCGGAGAGCCTCGCTCTCGCCAGCAAGGAGATTGTCCGGCGTGAAGCTCTCGCCATTGGTGATCGCTGGAGCCGAATCCTCTGGAAAAAAGAAGATCGCAACCATTTCCGCTGGGATTTCGAGGGTTTCCGAAGCCATCATCGGGTCGGGGAAGAGTACTAGGAAGAGTTGGGACGAGACGACGCCGCCGCCAATGGCCGTTCCAACAGAGCAGCGAGAGAGGACGAGCTCCAAGAATAAGCCGGATTTGCAGGCCATTTTGAGGACCCATGTAAGAGTCATCCTCTGTATAATCACTACAAGATTTGTTCTTCTCTTTGGATTGTGTTCTCATGATGATTGTGATGTTCATTTTTGCAGGCTGCGATTTCAAGGCGTTTGAGCGATGCGAGTCACAAGTCGAACAGTGACGATTCCGTGACGAAGGAGAGAGCCAGATGTGAGGCGCAAGAGATGGCTGCCAGTCCCGGAGCTTTGGCCATCACAGTGCATGAGAAGAAATGGACTGACGGCAGTGTCGCCATGGACACCCTCTCTTCGGACCTTGCAAGGCTTGGGAAGGTAAAAACCTTATCTTTTTCTCATATGTTCTGTGTTTCTAGGCTGAAAGTTTGATCATTACTATGAACAACTTTGGATTGAACTTGGGACTTAATCAAGCACTGATTAAGTTCTTATGAGATCTTAGGTTATCAAGCAGATATAAACTTTCAACTCAATTTTTTATTTCGTTAACTCGGTCTTAGACTTAGAATCGGAAGCATAAGTTCGTTCCTAATCATAACTCGAAGATATGTGCCGGTAATAGCTGATATATACCGGAAATGCAGGAAGCTATGCAAAGAAAAGTAGTTGCTTCTGTTGCTGCAGCTGAGGCATTGGAGGAAGCTCTTGCCACGGAATCCATCGTCAGGAGTTTAGGGTAATGCCCGAACTCAAGTGTCACTAGAAAGGGGCGAACACGCCGAATATTACTAATAATAGACTGATTGAATACCGAGTTTCGTATATTTATGAAGAAAAACCGAATATCTTATTTAAAACACCAAAACCATATTCAGTAACTATAAAATCTTTTTTTTTTCTTCTTCAAATTTATTGCTTTAAATAATACGATTAAGAGATATATAGGTATTCGTTGCATTCGGTTTGATAGACGGTATGATATATAGGTAAATTCAGTTCTGAGTATCGGTTTTTCATGTAAACCAAAATTGTTACTGAGTGATATATAGGTATTCATTGTATTCGGTTTTTGCTATATTCGATTTAAAATTCAGTAAACGGATTACGGATATATCTATTGATCACTAAGTCTTGTTTTCTTTCCAATGTCAGCATGTTTTCGGAACTCTCGTCCACATCCAAAGTAGGGAATCCTCTCCCAGCCATTGATAGATTCTTCTCAATCTACGACGACATCGTTAGATCAACCAAAGCCGCTGAAAAATCAGTCTCCGACAGCCACAACCCGGAGACCGCCCACAGAACGAGTCCCACTAAGGAGTCATCAAACACTTGTGTCTCTCTCTGGGTGGAGGCCGCTTTAGCCACCGATCTCGAGATCGTCTCACTCCTGACCGCGCAAGGCAACGACACTCCGTCGAGCCTGCAAACGAGCCTCTCGAGGCGCCAGTCTCAGAAAAGCCAGACGAAGAATGTGTCGTCCAAACCAAATCCGAGCGCTGCTCAGTGGAAGAGGGGTGAAGGAATGCGAGAGAACGCAGGGCTCGGAGAGAAGCTTCTATGCGAGATGAGGACGTGGTTCCTACGCTTCGTTGAGGACGCGTTGGACGCAGGGTTCCGAGTCTTCAGCGAGGCTGGGGCCGGCGAGAGGAGGATGTCACTCGATTGCGGCTCCGTCGCTGGAGTTCTGTCGCAGCTGAAGCGAGTTAACGAGTGGCTCGACGGGGCGGTTTCGAAGAGGGACGGTGAGAAAGTTGACCGGCTGAAGAGGAAGATCTACGGGTTTGTCATCCGACATGTCGGTACGACCTTGGAGAGCTAGTTAGTTCTTCATGTTTGTCAGTGAAATTTGGATATTCTTTGTTATGTATTTTGGCGTGTTCATATTATGTCATGAAATTGGATATTCCGGGAAAATGTTAATTTTGTTAACATTTTAACGTGTTGAATAAAAAGAATCAGAAGTTTTCTGTTAAAGTTTTGATTTCTGTTGTCTTTGTTCGTTCAAATGTTGATGTTTTTTCAACTTTTTATCTTCGCTACGCTATTCATACATGTTTATTCCGTTGTAGAAATCGATAAGTTTTGCAGCAAGAACACCAAAGATTGAAGTGGTAAGAAATTCAAGATGAGTGATTAAAATAGAAAGGTTAATAATTGAATAGAAAGTCGGAGAGAATGGATAAGAAGATGACATGAAAAAGGTGAAATTCAACTTGTATACATCTCCAAGAAAAAAAAGGTATTTATAGGAAAAATCGTAGAGTAAATACATAATATTTATTGGTAAGGCTAATGCTAATGAGCATAACCTAATTTCGTGGAGAACTTTGTTAGGTTTTTATTTGTGTTGTTATGATTCATGTTTCTTGCTTTGTATTTCTTGTTAGGTTTCTAATTCGCGCTATGACAATTCGGAATTCCATCTCTGAGAGGACACTCTGCTTACTCTTTTCGAATTTTGTATTTAAATTCTATATTATTATGAGTCTTTGTTTCTTGATTTGTATATCTTGTATATATACCAACTTTGTTAGGGTTTAAATTCTTACCATGACAACTCGGACCTCAATCTTTTACAAAAAAAAAACGACCAAGAGGATCATTGTGTGACGTGACTCATCAATCACCACGTTGCGTGCCAGCTATAAGTTAATAGAGAAACAAATAGACAGAGCAATAAACATAAAGTACTTTATTGTTAATAGAGAAACAAATAGACAGAGCAATACAACGCTCTATTTGTTTCTCTATTAACTTATCGTCAACTCAAGTATTTTTGTCACGACAAATCCAAAACTATTATGCCAACACATTACGTAACATGACATCATCGTGCAATGTCGACGTTTAGATTATTTTGCTATATTTTAATGAAGGTATTTTTACTGTGTATCATTAAACTTAGAGTATAAGTGTAATTTTAGTCTAAGTGGAGTGTTATTTTTCACTAATATCCCTCCATTATATAAGGTTTTTTTTTTTTGCCTAACTAATGACAAACACCTTTAATTGGTCGTGTTTGTGTGTGTTTTGCGTTGGCTTACGAGTAAGGCAAAACTCAGAGACGTGAAATTAAGTCTCTTAGAACAAACCAAATATTACAAAATAAAGACGGACCAGACCGAACCCGACTCGACCCGACCAAAATAAAGTCTAAAACGAGACATTATTGAGTACTCTTAAACAACACAATTAACTCAGGGTCAAAATCAACCTATTATATGCTCCCTCAAAATATGGAATTCGACTTTAATATATTTTTACAAAAATCATCAAGGCCTCACGACAAGCATGGTTTTCCCGAGCTCGATTGCTTTGTGGCGACCGAAAAGCTTCTCCACAATCACCAGAGCAAACTCTATGGAAGTTCCCGGGCCCCGGCTGGTTACGAGGTTACCGTCAACCACAACCCGGTTATCGGCTTCGCTCTGGTCAGATAACTTGTCACACAAGGCAGGAAAAGCCGTGGCCTTTTTCCCCTGAACCAAACAGAAACAGCACTTCTCAAACTTCCAGAGATTTCGTATGCAATTGTAGATTGTGACGGATTCTCTCGAGATTATTTCACGAGGCAAACTTCTTGACTTATGCAGAGGGAAAAATAACGGGCAAAGGAGAAAATTTCACTAGCCAGCGATAATGCATGAACGTAGACACAAACAGACCCCCAATCCGAAAGCCCAGTAATGCCATTTTACATCAATCCACAAATCTTCCAGTATATCAAATTTATATCACACAAACTATATCATCTAATCATCACCAATGGGCATATGTTGCGATTTTTTATTTTCTATAATTTCACCAAGAGAAGTTTGATCATACCTTGAGCAATCCATGGGGCTCAAGGACCAATGCCGGGGAAGCACATATAGCTCCGTATGGTCTTTTTGATTCGCTATGCTTCTTTAATAGGTTCACCAATTTTTTCGAGTTTGCAAATGCTTGGGCTCCACCGAGTCCACCCTGCAAATATAGAGAAAGAAAATTGATGGGTTATTTTTGGCCAACAACGCATAGTTAATGGTATTACAAAGAATTAATCATCTGGAAATTGCATTCAATTGAGAAGATTTAAACCGATTATTAAATATAAAAATGCCATTAAACTGATAATTGAATTGAAAACTTAATGAAGTGTTGTTCGGCTTTTCGAGAGGCCAATAATCTTTCTAAAAGAAATCTAAAGCAACACATGCTAATGACTATGACACTTCAATTTTAAGGAAACCCCCAATTAGGATAATCACCTTTAAAGGACTAATCTTCCTTTATTATTCTAAATCCTAATGTTCTCAGAAAAATTTAATTAGACCTAATCCTTGGGGGCTTTGACAATAAACCGATTAAATAATCCAACTACTAAGTCGCCTAGTTCAAACCCTCAACTCAATGGTTAAATCTTAACCGTGGATCTAACATAGATAAAAATCAGCAACATACCGGCAATATGATTAGGTCATGTGGAAGTTTTGCAGCCTCATCAAGAAGCATATCTGCCTCAAGTTTAACTTTGCGAGAACCAAGAATTTCTAGTTTATCCCCAACAGAGGCCACAACGACATTTGCTTTTGCTCGTCGGAGAACATCAATAATCATCACAGCTTCCATTTCCTCTGTCCCATCAGCAATAGCAACAAGAACCTGAAGCAACAAGCTCCAATAGAGCACTTTGTCAATGAATGAACAAGAAAAAAGGCGTAAAAAGCCGATGACTGGATGGAAAAACAACATGGTGCAATAATAAGGTGTTGAAAGACATATACCCATCATCTGCATTTATTAAATTGATACATTGCAAAAGAAGACCTAACAAGTCCAGGCAGTGGATAGAATGGAAGATGATGTGTACAATACTGAATTACTGATTTTTTTTTTTTTTCATCACTCTACAGAAAGTCTAAGCAGACGTTTGTGCTAAGAAAACAATAAAATGATCCAATGATATATATACCAATCCACCCGATGTACCATCTATTACCAATATGTCAAACTTTTAAACAATGAAACGAGAGAAGAGCCTAAAGAAATGTTTCGTTTCAACTTTTAGAAACAATGTTGAGGAGCAAGTGCATTATTCAATACTAAAACAGAAAGATTCAACAGAACATAAATGAAGAAAAAAAAAGAGATGTAACTTGATAGGGTCCAAACACGATTTCCCGTAAAAAAAATCCTGCCATTGGGAACTCACTAAGCTAGTGAATCCCCTTTCTCAATTAAACATCGAACAAATTACTATAGAAATAGTCTTTACTTCGAGAGCACGATCAAAACTCTTTAAACAATAGAAATTTTCTACTATGTAAACATGGTGGCAAATACATGAAGAAAAAAAAAAACCCATGTACTCACATTGGGGCAGTCGTCATTAAATGCCCATTGCACAGGATTTAGCTCCTTGAAAACATACTCATCACCAAGGTTAGGACGCATTACCTGGTTACAATATTACACGTACACGCAAACACTGAGGAAGAGAAATGGGAACATAGTCCAATCAACTAAAGTCTTAGACAACCATACCAATGGGCCATAAACTTCATCAGCTTTATCTTTCCCGCACAGCTGTTCAATAAGCGCGACAGAATACTCCATGGTCGTTCCTGGTCCACGGCTCGTTATTACTTTCCCATCTATCTGTACTCTCGACTCGGATGCATTTGCACTGGATTCTATTAGCTGCTCCACAAATGACGGATAGCATGTCGCCTATCAAAAGCACAAATTTACAATCAATAATAAACAACAACACGGGCTCAATGAATTTCCTGTGTCCAATCGTCCAAGATTACAGAAATCCTGAGCCTGAAAGACCTTGCTTTGAGATTCATTCACAGAGCATGCAGAGGATAAAGACGAACTGGAAAGTGTTCCACATACTTCTATCTAAATCACACACACACACACACACACACACACACACACATATATATACACACACGCGCGCTTTTTGATTGTATCAGGAATTTACATTGGAATTCGGTATGGATAAAAGATTTTTTTATAGTATTCAATTCTTGACGATGAATCCATTTGTCAGATATTTTTATTCATGATATTGATACGATTCGATTACATCAAGTGTAATTCAAACTCATCTCATTGAATTTACAGACAAAAGATTTACAAAAGATTTATCATCTCTATGGGATTAAATCCCGAGTTATCGCAATTTGACCAACTAAGTATCCCAAACAGAAATAACTAATACACCCTAATGCCTAAAGTTAAATTACAAGGAAAGCTTCAAGACACAAATGTAATAAGAAACTTAAAACTTTATATCTCTAAACTCTATAATATTATATACTAACTTATATAGATATATATACTCACTTTCACTCCCTTGAGTAAACCCCAGCCCCCAAGAGCCACGGCAGGCGAAGCACAAATCGCGGCATACAAACGCCCCTCGGCAGCTTGCTTCTTAACCAGATTCTCAAGAGCCGCACAGTTTCTAAGATTGGTAGCTCCAGGCATGCCTCCCTACAGTATGGACACGTATAATGATTGGATACAGAACCATAGCACGATTCTCAGCTCAAAAGCCTTGCATGATCGATAGAATATTACCGGTAGAGAGACGAGATCGAAGACGCTTTCGGTGCAATCAGAAATCAGAGCATCGGCAACGATTTTGATCCCGAGGCAGGCATCGACTCGAAGCCGGTCCTCGACGGAGGCGACGGTGACATCAGCTCCGGCTCGGCGGAGAACGTCGACGGTGATCACCGCCTCCATCGGCTCGGAGCCGTTGGCGATCGGAATCAGAACCTACAACGCGGAGTTTTGTCAGCCACATATCGAATCAAAGCAAAGCAGGAAGAGAAGTACCTTGTTTGGAGGAGAGGAAGCCATGGCAGAGACGGAGAAGCGGAGGTTGGGGGAGAGAGAGCGAAGGTGTGGTCTGGCGAAGAGAGAGTGAGGCAGTACTACTCTTGCCATCTGGTTATGGCCAACTGTTTCGCTTTTATATTTAATTCAAAAAATTAAATAAATCGAAGCTTTTCCGATGAAGGCTGTGGGATTCTTCTGACAGTGCTGCGGAGCTGACGCGTGGACACGTTGACGCGCTCTTTTTCCAGTACCTTATCCATGGCCATTGAAAAGTGGCAAAATTCGTTTTCAATCGGGCCATGAACCCGGATTTTAATTAGGAACTCGGATCGGTTTTAATAATGGGGTTCGGTTTAATTCGATTTTACTCTAATACGGTCCTTTAAAAGCGGATCCGGTCCCGCTACGATTGAAAACCTGCATTTTCAAATTTTTGTTACTCCCCTACTTAACATAATTTATAAGTCTTAATAGTCTAATTTCTAACTTCCGATACAAAGATAATATATTTTTTTTATAGTATCCAATATTAATTAAATTCAATTTATTTTTGTTATTGGTCGTGCTCTACTTATTCTGTTATCTTATACAAAAAAGATTATCTTACGAAGATAGCCGAATTATTGTATCTTGGATTAAGATGACAGAATAATTTGACTGTTTTATTCGAAGATAACCGAACTATTCCGGTCATCTTCGATCAAAATTTGTTCATCGATAGTTATTTATGTTCAAAAATTATAAAGAGTGTTATTTAATTAAATATAAAGTTTTGAATGTTACGTAAACATGATTGCTATTCTATCAAGTTTCGAAACTTGTCTGATCTTGTTTGAAAAGCATATTTATGAATGCGTATAACATAGAAGTGTCATTATTGACTACACAAAGAAGATTTTTTGTTCAACATATATTACAATAGCAAGGTTACGCTTTTGGATATGCTATACAAGCAAACGTGTATATACAACGAGTTATTCCTTGGCTGCAATGACCACAAAAACATCCTTGCCTGACCAGCTTCGGGTTTCGTTTTTTGAAGGGGGATTAATGACTGCTCTCTCTGCGTTGGCCGGCCGGTAGCCGATCACTATCTCTCTCCTCTGCCGCGCCCGTAGCACTATCTCGTAGAAGCTCAACTTTTCCCCTTCGCGCAGGTACAGATCCGCCTGCCTTATCTGTAACTCGTTTCCCTGACCCAACATAGACGCGTTAGATCACGAGAAAACTTTGCTAGAAATGCCATACCGGTTTATAGGGATAGAAAGGGTGGTACCTCCTCGGCGAAGAGCTCTTCCAAGACATCGTTTATTTGGCGATCCTCTGCGACCATTGCGAGAGCCATGCTCACCAGCTCATTGGACAACACGTAATCGCTGATCTTCGACATCGCTAACAGATTCTTTGTCCTGGGATCCAGGATTTCACTGATGATCACTGACTTGTCGGAGGCTTGCTGCATTTCGCCCATCCAAGACCCTTTCGAGAAGCTTCCCCCGTCACCTTCCGCCACCATCGGCATTCGCTTCGCCTTCAAAAACAAAACAGCTTCAGGATTGACAAGCAAATGGAAACCAGAAATATTACTAAAAACAGTTGTCTTTCCGCCCTCAGGTTGGTTACGGTTGCATTTTCCCCCTTTACATTTGTTTTATTGCATTGACAATTTTGCCAAATAAAAATTAATAAATTGAATAATATTATAATAAAAAATGAGTTTTCGCAACAAATCAAGCGTGAAAGGGGGGAAATGCAACAAAACAAAAGTAAGGGGGCACAAAGCAAAGGTAAGGGGCCAATTACTCTAGTATTATTAAACAAACACCACCAACAAGAAGTACCTGAATATCACGAATCAACAGTAGTGTGGCAAGAGATCTTGAATCGGCTTGAATGGCGGAGTCCTCCACCGACTCATCGGCCAAAATTAAGATCTATACAGAAGATTAACTGAAATTGCCGTCTTTACTATGGTTCTTGACTTGGCTAACTGTTACAAAATATTCCAAATATGTGACTTACCGAGTCGAAAGATTCCAGAGGAAGGCTTTCCAAATTACGCCGTATAACAGCATTTCCCTCGCGATGAACCAAGGTTATATTCTCCAACCTGTTTGTGTCAAGGCCACCATTAACGAGCTTAGTTTCCCTTTCCGCCTCAAGAACCTCGTTAAACATCCATAGCTCCGAACCGCGCGCAAGAAACGCATCCAAGACCTACATAGCCACACAATACAAAGTCACATCCCCAAAACATTAAATTTGTTGTCCTTCTGACACGGTTCGGGAAGATTTCAAGTACAAGGAATCACAGAAAAACACTCCAGAGAGAAATGAAGTATCAACAGACGCCCCACAACTGCGGAGGCTTTTGTTGAAGATTACCATAATCATATCCTCCATATCTCGGCGCCAACCACAAAGAAGTATCTTTTCGTCTCTCTTTCGAGCTGTAAAGTCTCTCGGTAAACTTCCTCTCCAAACCTGCAGTTTTCAGCCCCAGAATTAGGAGGTCAACGGAAATCACTCACCACAATCATATCATCAATGTTCCTCCTCCACCCACACATGAGAATCTTCTGTGGTATTATTGCTGGCCAGGTTATGTGTATGAACGATGCCTCTTTGACCTGAATATGATCAAATTTGTTAAGACTTGTGTGAGTTTCACGGCATCCACATTCCCCACCAGCAGACGACGGTTTCCTTTCTAATTCTTTAGTTTTCAAAACTTTGACATTTTCAACTGACAAAGCGGGGCAACTTTGCCTATACCCATCGTCCTTCTGTAAGAATCAGATGAAGCTAATCTACAGCCAATTGTATATCTGAAATATCAAAAGGGAATGTGGAAAGCACCATAGGCAATGTTGCAGGAGCGTACTTGTCGTCGTCCTCGGCTATGACAATAACTTCATCACCTTGTTGTACCACATACGAATCCTCGGGATTCAGAAGAATCTTACCACCTAATGATGCAACTTTGATTCCACAAGGAATGGCGTCGGGAAAGCTGATCAAAACATCCTCAAAACGCATTCCGTTCAATTGTGGCCATCCCTTGATGTAGAATTCACAATTTTCAAACCCGAGGATATCTTCCCAAATCTGCCATAGCCAGCTCAAGAACATTCAGTCATTCAGATATATATTAATAAATATAAATACGTAGCAGCAATCTAAACCGGTATCAGAACGAGAAGCGACCTGAGCAAGTCCGGGTTGTCTAGCACATTGAATCATCAAGCGACCGATTACATCATGAGCCACAACAGTCTCAACAAGCTCTCCACCAACAAGTTTAACAAGAACCTCATTGTCAAGATCACTAAGTTCGACAACGATATGACCTCTTAAGCCTTCTTTTACTCCAGTGAGACTTAAAACCGTCCTCAGTGCTCGAGCATCACTCTGCGTTGGTTGGAAAAAAAATGCCTAATTATTAGCTCACGATAAATCAAAAGAATAATGAAATAACAGATAAAAAATAATAAAAATTGGAGACCGAAGTGGACCTGATCAGCGTTTCCATCCTCAGCTAGAATGACTATTGCACGAGCTTTCGAGACCGATACCTGCAATGTTAAAACCAATTATATCATGAGCAAGCTTCCACCTACTAGATGAAGTAGTAGATTTTCACAATTCATCCAACGTTAACACGAAATTTTTTATTCGGTTTTCTTCTCATACCTTCTTCAAGTCGGCCAATATAAGGGGGCTCCCAGTTCTGCATATGACAGATGTTCCTTTGAAATCAAATTCCATTTTCGCAATATCAACTTCCATTTCTTCCTTGTCTCTCTCAGCCATCACCACAACCATTCCTCCGCCCAAACTCTCATTTGCTATCGCAAGCTGATTCAGTAGCGATCCCTATATTTAGAAAGCGAAAAAGCAACCACCGGATATTAGAGAGAACGAAAACAACGATCGCAACATAGATTAACCAAAAACACAAGGGCTTACCAGCTTATCACTCCATCCAAGAATCAAAGTATGGTTCTTCTCAACTACTTTACTTCTTCCTTTCCTCAAAGAATCGAGCTTCTCAGATATCGCGTCAGAGACGAGTCCAAGCATCATTGCAAATATAAGCATACCCCCGAAGCTAATAGAAACCGAAACTAATCTTTCGCCAAACTTTTCGGAGCTGGTATGATTGCCGGAATCCGCCACGTAAGTCCAAGATAGCCATAGGCATTCAGCAAAGTTGTCATCTCTCACTCCATACAGGGCCAATCCGCCCACAAAAATAAGTAAGAGAGTCGCTATTAACAATCCCAATGGCTTCGCGTAAGGGTGGACCGATAAAAACGCGTCCACCCGGTACGCTAGCTTCTTGTTTAGAGAAACTTCCTCCGAACTATTTTCCGACAATCTCCCTCTTGAAACATAGTCTATATACCGAAGCACAAGGATGGGAACTAGTATAAGTGTGACACAGACTAACAGAGCTAATCTTTTCAGCCGTTTGCTAGGCCGATCATCAATCTCCCTTGTTAAGGAGCCGATAGAGTCTGTGGTTGTAGACAGATTGTGAGCTCTAAGTATATATTCAAGCTCACCAATGTACTCCTGTGAAATCAAAAGAATAAGGTATAAGCCTCCTCCGTGATAGAGTGAAGCGTCCCAGAATAAAAAAACAACAAAAACGCAGTGGAATAAATTCTAACAAACTGTAATTCACAAGAACGCAAATCCCCGTTATCTTTATTGCAAGCAACCAACGAAAACCAAGTCTGATCCTTCGAGAGCATGAACGTTGCTCTCCCGTCCCGTGGGTCTTGACGGCACAAACCAATGCAAATAAAATACTCCCCAACCAAAGCATAATTGACGCATTTTATAATAGGTCATTTTGATTTTGACCTACCGGGATTTTTAAGGGCTTCATTAAAATATTAAACTAAAGGCCTAAACTGAATTAAATCAATAACTTGTTGGGGATTTCACCCAGTAACCCGATAATCAATATCGATGAACACGAACAACGAACAGTAATGCGGAACAACACGATAAAATTTGGACGAACAAAGACTAGCACTTTATTGATCTTGATGATGTTTGAATTACACAACCGGTTACAAAAGACTCGATCTTCTCCAGAAGATGATCTTCCCGTTGAATTCAAACTTACAGCTCCTTCAACAGCAATCTCCGATGACCCCCACCGCAAGCTGCCTGATGACGGAGTGATCTCCGTTATGCAGTACCCTTCACGATGATCGGAGATGACCCAGACCCAGAGAACGCCGGCGAACTGAACCCCGGTGCGAACGAACCCCTTTGACGCCGCGAAGAAGCTCCGACAGATCCTCAGAGTGTCGCCTCTGTCTGTCGTTCCCGAGCCTTCCTTCTTCTTACTCCGTCGTCACCTTTGTTGTCGTATCCACCGTCTGACTCGCCTGAGAAGTTCTGTCTCTCAAGAACTCTCTCTCTTGATTCTCTCTCTTTGCTGTTATGGTCTGGTGTATCCTTAACTGTTTCATGGCTTCGTTTATATAGCCGTTGGGTGTGTCCGTGTCGTCCCCGGATGGTGACTGAAAGCCATCACCCGATAGGCTTCTTATCTTTAAGTGACTGTGACACACATGTATCTTGTGTCACCGATGGGTGATCAACAATCTCCACCTTGTGTCATCGTCGCTTATCGATAATTAGCCTCTGTCCTCGAGCTTAGGCGATCGAGCCTCCTTTATCCTTCTGCTCTGGTTGGGTATCACCAACCCCGAGCTGAACCAAGCTCTGTCCGAACTTGCTGACCGGAATCACCTTAGTGATCATGTCCGCCGGGTTCTCATCGGTTCCAATCTTGAGAACCTTCATCGTATTCAACTCTACGATGTCCTTGACGAAATGCAGCCTAATGTCGATATGCTTGGTCCTCTCGTGATACATCTGATTTTTACACAAGTGTATCGCGGAGTGGCTGTCGCAGTAAAGGTCAAAAGACCTTTGCTCGAATCCTAGCTCTGTGAGAAGCCCTTTCAGCCAGAGCCCTTCCTTAGCAGCCTCAGTGATCGCCACGTATTCAGCCTCGGTGGTCGATAAAGCCACGATGTGCTGAAGCAATGCCTTCCAGCTGACTAAATTCCCGAACACCTTGAAGTTGTATCCGGTGAGAGACCTTCGCTTGTCAAGGTCTCCTGCATAATCTGAGTCAACGAAGCCTTGTATCACTGATTCCTTTGTCTCCTCGCTGGAGTAAATCAGGCCCTTGTCGGAACTGCCCGCCAAGTATCGAAGGATCCATTTGACGGCATTCCTAGCTCTTGCCTTGGGTTAGCCATGTACCGGCTTACCAAGCTTACTGCATATGCCAAATCTGGCCTTGTGCAGATCATCTCATACATAAGGCTTCCGAGGACACTTGTGTATGGCACAAGTCCCATCTTCTTCTCCTCAGCCTTAGTCGTCTGGCTTAACTCATTGCAGAGTTTGAAGTGAGGTGCAAGGGGCTGTTTCGAAGGCTTGGCCTTCTCCATTTGGAACTTCTCGATGACCTTCCTGAAGTAGTTCGTTTTCGAGACGCTGAGGTAGCCTTTCGTGCGGTCTCTTCGGATGTCCATGCCGAGAATCCTTCTCGCTGGCCCCAAGTCCTTCATCTCGAACTCTGACTTCAATGAGTCCTTAAGCTTCCTGATTTCTCCCGTGCTGCTGGAAACGATGAGCATATCGTCCACATATAGGAGTAAGTAAATACTCACACCGCTCCTTGTCGTCTTGAAGTAGACACAGTTGTCGTGTCTGCTCCTCCGATAGGAATTCTTCTGCATGAATGTGTCAAACCTCTTATACCATTGTCGAGGGGATTGCTTAAGTCCGTACAAGGACTTCTTCAAAGAGCAAACCCAATCCTCCTTTCCCTTCTGTACAAACCCCTCGGGTTGTTGCATGAGGATCTTCTCCTCGAGTTCTACATGTAAGAAGGCTGTCTTCACATCCATCTGTTCAAGCTCTCAGTTGAACTTCGCAACCATCGAAAGTAGAACCCTTATCGATGTATGCTTTACCACTGGCGAGAGGACTTCATTGAAGTCTATACCTTCTCGCTGTGTGAATCCCTTCGCCACCAATCTGGCCTTGAACCTCGCCGGCTCGCCCCCTGGTGCACTTGGCTTCACCTTGTATAGCCACCGACAGCCGACAACCTTGCAGTTCTTCGGCTTCGGAACAAGGACCAAAGTATTGTTCTGGTGAAGAGAATTCATCTCTTCGTCCATTGCCGCTCGCCACTTCTTCTCGTCGCTGGACCTGATGGCTTCACTGAACGAGCGAGGCTCGTTGTCGATTTTGACACGTGCAGTGTTGAAAGCATAAGCCACCATCTCGGCGTGGGCGTATCTAATCGGCTTCCTGATAGCCCGTCGGGGCCTATCCCGAGAAAGTAGGTATCCCTAATCGGGATTCTCCTCTTCGGCTCCGAGAGCCTCTTCCTCGCTGTCCTCGTCGCTGGACACCTCATCGCTGTTCGATGAGACCTGCTCCCGATGATCTTGTCGGCTGGATTCTGCTCGATCTCTTCTTATCGGGCTTCCTTTGCTGCCGCTCGACGAAGCTTCATCGCAGGTACCTTGTCGGAACTTCAGACGTTCCTCATCGCGGGATTCTCTTCGCGGTTCTTTATCGCGGGATTCTCGTCGCGATAGCTCTTCTCGCATACCTTGTCGGGTATGCTCGTCGGGAATTCCTTGTCGCAAATTCTCTTCGCGATCGTCTCTTCGGCCAATTTCCTCTGAGTTTCCGATAAGAGCTCCTCGGATAATACACTCCCGATGAGCCTCTTTTCGTACTGGCTCATCGCAAAGCTCCACCTCAAGCTGAAATCCGTCTCCTTCATAGAGATCTTATGGGCTTGTCGGGGTTGCCTTGCCTTCCAAGAAACTTTCTTCATTGAAAGTGACGTCTCGACTGATGATGCACTTTCGTGACTCCGAACACCAAATTCGGTAACATTTAACTCCGTCGGGGTACCCCATGAACAGTCCTTTCTTGGCCCTAGGTACGAACTTACCATCGTTTACATGATAGTAAGCGGCACAGCCAAAGACTTTAAGTTTGGAGTAGTCTGTGTGCTCTTGTCCATTTGTCCATCGCTTCTGAGGAACTTCAAAGTCTATCGCTGGACCGTCGTCGCTGTTCCTTCTGAACGGCTTTCCTGTTCTCTTCTCGGGACAATCTCTCTTGAAATGTCCTTCCTTGTTACAGTTGTAACACTTGCCGCTTCTCGGCCTCGATGATAATCTCCTCGGTGAGCCTTTCCTGAACTTCTCTCGCTTAGCCGATCTTTCTCGGTTAACGATGAGGCTCTCCGCTCCACCTGATCTTCCATCGAACTTGCCCTCCTGTTTGCGCTGAACCTCCTTGGCTAGCACTGCCGTCTTGACATCGTCGACGGTGAGGGTCTCCCTGCCACTAAATAGCAGAATGTCCTGGATCCTGTCGTACATCCCCGATACCGAATTCAGTAGGAGGAGTGCTTGATCCTTCGTCGGGACATCCACGTTTATCGTCTTCAGATCAGTGATGATCTTCTTGAATTCGATAAAGTGTTGCTTCAGCGATGATCCCGGAGCCATCTTGAGGGTATACATCCGTTGTTTGAGAAACAACTCGTTCGCCCAGGACTTCCTGTTGTACGTCTCATCGAGACGCTTCCAGATTCCTGCCGCTGTCGTCTCGTCTTGGATGTCTTTGATGACATCATCGCTGAGGGCGAGAATAATGGTGCTCCTCGCCCTCGTCATTATATCTTCCTTGTCCTCCTCACTTAGCTTCTCCGAGAATGGCTCCTCGCCCTTGAGCGCCTTGTCGAGGCGCATCTGGCACAGCTGTGCGTGCATCTTGATCTTCCAGATGTTGAAGTCACCATCGCCGGTGAACTTCGCGATGTCTGTCTTGTCTGGTCCATGATTCCTTATCGCGTCAGGTAGGAGTGACTCTGACAATCTTCGTCAAGATTCAGAATCTTGAACTCCTTCACTTTCTTGTTCGGTTCTTGAACTCGGATCTTGATTCTCCGATGAACCCTTCCTTGATTCACCGAGAGAAGAAGCTCTGATACCACTTGTTGGGGATTTCACCCAGCAACCCGATAATCAATATCGATGAACACGAACAACGAACAGTAATGCGGAACAACACGATAGAATTTGGACGAACAAAAACTAGCACTTTATTGATCTTGATGATGTTTGAATTACACAACCGGTTACAAAAGACTCGATCTTCTCCAGAAGATGATCTTCCCGTTGAATTCAAACTTACAGCTCCTTCAACAGCAATCTCCGATGACCCCCACCGCAAGCTGCCCGATGACGGAGTGATATCCGTTATGTAGTACCCTTCACGACGATCGGAGATGACCCAGACCCAGAGAACGCCGGCGAACTGAACCCCGGTGCGAACGAAACCCTTTAACGCCGCGAAGAAGCTCCGACAGATCCTCAGAGTGTCGCCTCTGTCTGTCGTTCCCGAGCCTTCCTTCTTCGTACTCCGTCGTCACCTTTGTTATCGTATCCACCGTCTGACTCGCCTGAGAAGTTCTGTCTCTCAAGAACTCTCTCTCTTGATTCTCTCTCTTTGTTGTTATGGTCTGGTGTATCCTTAACTGTTTCATGGCTTCGCTTATATAGCCGTTGGGTGTGTCCGTGTCTTCCCCGGATGGTGACTGAAAGTCATCACCCGATAGGCTTCTTATCTTTAAGTGACTGTGACACACATGTATCTTGTGTCACCGATGGGTGATCAAAACTAATAAAGAGCAATTAAAATCAATAACTATCATAGAGCTTCAATAACTTTGGGTTGGGTTCTGTACATTAACATTGTGCTACATTTCTGTATTTTATGGACTTTTCACGTTTTGATCCATGCAAAAATATCAATTAAACTTTTTTTTTTTTTTTGAATGGGGTGGCACTATCGGCCAAGGTTACAATGCACTCTCGCATGACTTAGATATATTCAGTGTAAGAACAGGTGGCACAATTGGCCAAGTTTACAATAATGTAAAGGGGGCACTCATTTTGAGTCCCATGAGGGTATGAAAAAATATCAATTAAACTTAAGTTCACATTCTTGATAATTTTGGACATACAGAGAGAAAAGTTGAATCCAGAACGTAAAAGTTGACAAAATATACTAGACATAGAACATATTCGAACAAAAAATCTACAATTAAATATTTTTGAAGTAAATTATTAAACCATAATAACTAATTATCATATTCATATATAAGTATGTCATATATAAATTTTACTAAACACTCTTTACGACTTTAGGCCCCGGGAGCGGGAGCGGGCAATACTAAAAAATGCGGTCAAACCGGTAGTACATTTGCTAAAATGGGGATTTTCCGATAGTACCTCTTTTACCGTATTTACTGCGTTTGATCAAGATAAAGCGAATTTCAGTACCACATTATCAGTAAATTCGGTTTTTCCGCACTAAATTCGATATTCCGGTACTTTTTGAATACCGCTACTCGAAATTGAAGAAAGGTCAACGCGTTGACTTACTTACCTCCAGCTCGTTGACTTGATTGCGCAGGGAGAAATTTTGGTAGAGCAGGGACGACAAAGCTGCGATCAAAACCTGCATTGATCAGAAACTCCGAGATTCAAAAAACTCAGCGTTCGTCGAAACGGAAGCGAAAATTCGAGACAGTACCGCCACGGCGAGCTTCCGGCGAGCGCGGCTTTCACTGAGAAGGCCTGCGATCTTCTTCTTCGCCGGCGAGCCGTCCGGTCCCGGCGGCGGAACGGCGGCGCTTGGTTGGTCCGCGAGAGCGAGTGGGCGGTCGCTGCGGCGAGAGAAGGCGGCTCTCCGGCGAAGGCCTGCATTGTGGAGCGGTCGCGAGGGCGGCGAAGAGAATCTGGGGCGTGGGGGGTATTTTGGGGAATCGGAAGAGTTGATGAATGGCGGCGGAGGGAAGTACCAGTCTCTGGTGGACGATGGTGAGTCGGAGTCGAGGGACATATGTGTAATTACGTTAAAACTCGGAGGGTGGTTTTGGGAGTAGAAAATAAGAATCTTTGAAGGCGTCGATATATGCGTTGTTTGCGTGAATTGTCTTTGGTTTTTGCTTCTTCTTTTTTGGTTTTGGCAGGCGTGACTTGTCTTTTCGTCTTCGGAGTTCGGAATAAACTCAAACTAGCTGCACCACCAGTCCCCAAAATGTAGGGTAAAAAACCTACCGACCGGAATAATTATTTTATTTTTACCAAAACCCGGATCATAGTGAATAAATTCTATGGAGGAAGTGTCGAGTTTTTCGATGATTTTTTCTCAATCCGAGGAGAAAATCACGGGATATAATGAGTTTTTTGGCCCAATTAATAGGTCCAAGCCCATTAAGTCATTATTAATCAACTCATGTAATTAATTAATTAATAACCTCATCATTCATTTACGAACCCAAGTGGAACCAGTTACCAAATAATATAGTCGGGTCAAAACTCGAAAAGCCCGATGAGCTTAAATCACAATTCGGACATTTTCTATAGTAAGAAGCACTTTGTTAACGACCCAAGCAATACTCGCCTTAGCTAATGTTCATATGCATGTTTTCTTCACATTCTGAACAAGTGTGACTTTTACTAAAAATATAGTCAACAGATCTCTTAATGAAGTATTTGATTCAATTCCTTTTATGGTCTTTCTTTGGCATGGAATAGTTGCAGTGTTGTTAATTCTATTAGGTTAGGCGATTAGGTTTTTTTTTTTTTTTTTTTTTTTTTTTTGTGACTTGTGATACTGAGTCTTCACGATTTCAGAGAGTCTTGGCCGTACTTTTAGAGGAACGAGTCATTGTTCATTTTCGGTTATCAGAAGAAAATTTATCATTGAGTTTATCGCCTTCCCTGGTGACTAGATTTGTTCATTTTTACCCGTAGACTTGATTTGTCATTATTTCATGTATGCTTTTCGTAGATCCATTACTGCTTTTCGGATTGATTTGCGGTAGCGGAGCCTATCACATGCCTTACTCTACAAACAAACTGGCGGTATTGATTCCCGAAAGAACCCGAGCATGGTCACGGGTATTGAGGGGCTTGGAAAAAACAAGTTCGACAAACTATGTTGGTTATTATTTACACAATAATCTCATTTTCCAGAAAATAAAAATCTTCAACCAAAATTCTTCTTTACCCTTCTCTCAAAAGACCGGAGATTGGTATCGTCGATAATATGAATTCGGTTATCTAGCAATGTTGTGTAATTGGCAGTGTACCCCCTTAATTTTTTGATATAGGAGCACATTTTTCAATACTTTTAGTCTGTATCTTATCTTCTGAAGTTTAAGAATTGACAGTGCCTTGGCGTGCAAGTTTCCTGGAACTTGATAGCTTTAAGAATCAACGGACCATTTCACCAATAATCTCTGCAAGAACACAGACCATCTTTAAACCGGTGGAATCTTGCTCGATCCCTCACGATAATTTCTCGATTGAAAATCTCTGACACGAGCTTCATCACTGCGTGACAATCCTCGCAGATCCTCAGATTCTTAATCACTTGAATCGGACTCCCTTCGTCCGTGCTGATCAACCCGAACACCACTGCCAGTTTCTCGCTGTGGTGATACAGAGCGTTCTCCTTGTCTTCCTCACTGATATCGTGCAACACGATGCTCGTCTTCTCCGAATGTCCATATGATATCACTTTGAACCGAACCTCCTCAAGCTTCGCGTAGATCTCGCGCCGTTTATCGTGAGTCTGATCACCGTTGACGAACTTGTGGACGACGCCGTTTACTTCGGTGTAGCTGAACCCCGGAATCTTCTTCACTTCCTTTTCCCTCATCGCTTCCCTCACCTTCCTCACATCGTCCCATCTGCCGTACGCTGCATAGACGTTCGAGAGCAACACGAAATCGCCGCAACTGCTCGATCCCATCTCTGTGATCTTCTTCGCTGCGATTTCTGCCATTTCCACGTTCCCGTAGGTCTTGCAGGCTCCAAGCAAGCACAGCCAGAGAACCGCGTCCGGGACCGTAGCCATAAAATTCACCATCTCATAAGCTTCCTGAAGCCGCCCGGCTCGGCCTAGCAAGTCAACAACACTTCCGTAGTGCTTAACGTTAGGGGATAAACCGAGTTTCACCATCGATTCGAACAGTTCTACCCCTACATTCACCATCCCGGCGTGGTTACACGCGCAGAGAGCTCCAAGGTATGACACTGAGTCGGGACGAACCCCCGCGTCGGTCATTTCTTCGAATAGCTCCAGCGCTAGATTTGCTTCTCCATTGAAAGCGAAAGCCATGATCATGGTGTTCCACGTCACGAGGCACTTCCTGGTTCTCATTCCCGGAAAACCCCGTACGCCTTCTCCAAGAACCCACACTTCGCGTACATGTCAATTAGCGCATTGCAAACAACAACTCTCTCGTCAAGCTTTGCGGAGATTACGAAGCAGTGAACCTCCTCGCCTTCCCTCGCCGCTCCAAGCTGCGAACAAGCCGAGAGAGCCCCAATGACAGTGACCTCATCGGGTCGAAGACCCTCTCCTTCTCTCATCCGCCAAAACAACCCTAGAGCTTCTCTGGACCGATTCCCCTGCGCGAGCCCGGCGATCATCGCATTAACCGCCGCGACGTCTCTCTCGGGCATTTCGTCGAACACCTTGCACGCTGAGTCCAGCTCGCCAACCTTAGCGTAAGCATCGAGCAGCGTCGTCGCCAGCAGGCGGTCCAAGCCGAGCCCGAGCCGCGCCACCCGCGCGTGAACCTGACGCGCTTCGAGCGCTGCCAACGCGCGAGCACAGGCGGTTAGTGCAAAGGAGCAGGTGAGCGCGTCCGGGCGTTGGCGGGCGCGCGCCATGGTGCGGAAGCAGCGAATTGCGTCGGGGGGTGGGGCCGCGGGCGAGGCCGCGAAGGACGGCGTTCCAGTGGTTGATGGAGGGCGCGTGGGGGAGGGTCTGGAAGAGGCGCGTGGCGTGGGGGATATGGGCGGAGGTGGCGCAGAGCTCGAGGAGTTTGGCGGCGGCGGGGGCGGAGAGGAGGTGGCCGGCGATGAGGAGGTGGGCGTGGAGCTGCTTGATGTGGGGGAGGGAAGTGCATCTTCGCCATTGCCATGGCCATTCCATGCGATGCCGAAAGACACTGTACTTCACTATCACAAGTTGTGATTCACAACTCGCAAGCAACTTCTCTGTTTCTTTTGAACTCCCTCCAAAGTTTTTATGTTTTTATGTTTTTATGTTTTTTTTTACAATTATCATCTTATAGTATACTATTAAGGGGTAGCCGCAACGAAAATATCTTATAGTTTTGCACTTTAATTAGGGGTGGTAATTCGAGTTTCGTGTCGGGTCTTAATCGTTTGTTAATTATTTTATGTAGACCCATACCCGTCCCATCCAATTCATTAATCGTGTTAGAAGATGAGACTCAGACCCGCGCTATTTAAATACCGTGTTTATCGTGTCTACCCGTTTAACCCATTTAACATAATCATTTTTTAAAATGTTAAATTAATTTAATTTATACTCATTTAACTTAATTTATTTAATTATATTATCTAATATTTTAAAATTTAATAATATTTTTTATATTCATCAATTGTACGACGTAATAAATAAGTAAAAAAATTATTTTCTTATGTAATAAGTATTAAAATATTGAATAACATGTAAAACAAAATGCAACATTTAGCTCCATAGTCGTGTCTAATTGGGTCCCACCGTGTTATCGTGTTCGTAGTGTGATTGTCCGATATTTAATCGTGTTCGACACGGTTGGACCCAGATCCATTTATGATAGACCTAGACCCGTTTAAATTGTGTTGTAACTGTTTCGTGTTTCGTGTCCGGCCCCGAATTGTCACCCCTAACTTTAATGTAGTACAATTATCATCTTATAATTTTGCACTTTAATATTTATTTGTTTTTTTTTTAACAGCAAAGATAGTTTTATTTGAAAGTGCAATATTCGTCGAAAGTGCTCTGGTCACTGGTTGTGCACTGCGATGAAAGTGCAATATGAGTACATTTGTCTTTAAAAGTAAAGTGGAATACTTATCGTAATTAAATATTTTTATCGTAAAAAATAAGAATATGTATCATATTTCATCAAAAATATTGGGTATTTTCACAGTCAGAAAACGAAAGTAGATATGTAAATTATAACATTTATCTAAATTAAAATTATGTTATATCCAATAATAAATGAGAATGAGATGGGACATGCACAGAATTGAGTGGCTTACTAATAGAAGACCTCTTATTACTTGAGCAACTACAAGTCTGTCTCAGATAATAAATTAATTTTCTTATTCTTTTTTTTTTATTATTATTATTAGTTTAATATGTACTTTGTTTCTCTCTTTTCCCTCACTTTGGGGATCTTCTTCTCTCTTTTCTCTTGTTCTTCTTGGTTTTCAGTTTTGTAATGAATAAACTCTTATTGCAAAAAGATACGACGACAAGTTATTTTTGGACATATCAAGGACATGCTGATAAAGGTTTTAAAACATTGAATGAAATTATATTTAAACACTAAAAAGTTTTTTAATGAACGCGAGACTCAATTTCAAAACACTTGCTTGTATTATTATTATAACACTTTATGACGAGCTGCTAATTCCAACACGAATCGCGGGCTGCTACAACCACATATTCCGAAGATACAAACTCAATTCTACAGCGAGCGAGCTCAAAAAAATTATAAGTTAATATTTTTTTGTGTTTTGAAAGTATTTGTGTTATAAGAGCCGCAACTGACGAAACGCTCAACCAAATGGCCGAGTAATTATTTCACGGCCACAAAACTTGGCCTTCACAATTTCAGACCACAAATCATCAGCAAAGACGACCACTGAATTGTGAGATACAGCTCACGACTGATCCTGTTAATACAGTAACAAAACCGGATCCGGTATAAAAACAGAAACCAGAAATTTCTGGTTTTGTTTTTACCCGGATAGTGTAATCCTGTTCCGATTTGTTATTGTTTTTTTATTTTTTTAAAAATAACCGTCAGATAAAAAATATCAACGGTTCAGATTGAAAAAAAAAAACGGAGTCTGAATTTTTCAAAAATCCAGAACCAGAACCAGAACTTTCTAGTTCTGAAAAAATCCAGATTCAGAAAGTTCTGGTTCTGAATTTTTTTCTGGAATTCCGGGTATGTATTTACAGGACTACTCACGACTCGAGAACTTTATGAACTATGAGTCTAACGATTTTTCCGAGTTCTAGAAATCATTTTTTTAAGTGCTGTGACGGACCGGGACTTTCGGCCGTGGAACGTATAATTTTCCGGGCTAGCTCTGCAAAATATAATTTTATATTGTTCAATGAAAAACAAATTTCCGTTTAATAACACCAAATTTGGGCTTCCATGAATGCAAAAATAAAAAATGAATGAATTATAACACTAAAATCACCAAAAAGACATGCATTTAGTGTAATAAATTGCAATAATTCCAATCCAACAACACTCTCATTCTCATTTCTCATACGAGATGAGATGGGACCTCCCTGAATTATATGTATTAATCTCCAGAAAAATAAATAAATATTATTAAGAGAGAGAGAGAGAGAGAGAGCGAGCTGAAAGATGGCGATATACATGGATGTATAGATACACAGACAAACATATATAATTCTAGAGAGTAACGCCATTGCCATTTCTTCACTCACCCATTCCCTCAGAAATGGTGCTAGAAGAAGGAAACCCCTTTTGCTCGCTCCCAGCTCGCCGACCCTCCAAACCCTAATCTCGCCGTCGATCGGACCTGCATGTTGATCGGGAATGCGCTGCGGAGGTGAGCGATAGCTTCATTCGTTTTCTCAGATTTGAATTGCGACCACTTCGCATTGCGAAGCTCGGGTTTACTCTCGTCTCTTCATTAATCGGGC
Organism: Parietaria judaica; assembly: GCA_954871525.1. Classification (NCBI taxonomy): domain Eukaryota; kingdom Viridiplantae; phylum Streptophyta; class Magnoliopsida; order Rosales; family Urticaceae; genus Parietaria; species Parietaria judaica. The sequence goes on along the minus strand of OX940865.1, from coordinate 9,935,167 downwards.
CTTGATTCTGGAGATTTCTCGGCTTGAAATGTTTGTCTGTGTTGAATTGAGACTTCGTCAGTCATGGGAAATTCACATGACCCTGTAAAATGTAATTAGATTGATTTGATTTTGCATGCAAAGTTTCCTCATGTGTTGTTCAATTTAGAAGCAAGGGAATGTGTGGGAATTTCTCTTTAACTTGAGATCATGCACAATATCTCTAGTATATTCAATGTGTTTGAGCTGGGTCTCATAGTTTTCATATGTGCAATACAAGATAGGTTTGCAAATGTTTTCGTGGCGATTAAGGTAATCCTGAACCTGGGTGTTTGGATCGATGTTACGTACCCTAAGATCGGGTACCTGTTCCTTAATCTAGGGAATGATGTATGTTCGGTTCAAGACCAGTGACGAGATTGATTTCCCGGGTTAGCATGAGATTATGGTAGTTTTGGAAATTAAGGAATGTGGGTTTGGAACACATATTCACTTAGTTAAGTTCTGCTAAGTAGTAGGATAATCTGAGTAGTGTGAAACTTTAACCCTACACGTTCGCGGTATTTTTTTCTTCTCTTGCTTCTTGTGCATTGAGAAAACCTACCTCCAATTTATAGTAATCTTACGTCGTAGGAAGATTTTTGCTTGCTGATTATGGATATGCATGGCCGTTAAGGAATGTTTTGACGTGTTTAGCTTGGCATTTATTGAGTCAGCATAAGGAGGACAAGGGTATCTAAGATTTGGTACCTTTTTTTGGCACTGTCCTGTTTTGTAAAGAGCGTAGGAGGAATGATATTGTCATCTTTCTCGGCTGACGTATCTGTTTAATGAGTTTCGAATCGACTTTCTTTGATTTTCTTTTCTTGCGTTTTCTTATGTAATTAGATGCACACTTGATCTTTGCTCCTTATGTCGCCTTATCTGAAAATTAAACTTTCGATCTCAAATGAGTAATGTTTTATTCTATTTTGCGTCCTATTGAGCTTATTTAAAGGTTATTGTCGGATCCAAAACGTCAATTAGGTAAGTATGACATAGTGGAACTTCTCGTATGGAATTTTAGGTAATTTTTACGTCATCGATGCCTCTGTTCTTGTTGGCCAAGCTCTCCATAGGTTTCTTTAATCAATGCACTTTTATCCTAGTTTGCAATGTAGTTGCGATAATTGATATTTTTTTTACTTGATCCAATTTTGCCTCTCACAATCACTGACGTGTCCTGGTAAAGCAGCATGAAGCAATGATGTGTTAGAGAGTATTAACAGTGTGTCCTAAGATAATACCATTTAAAAAATAGCACGAAAAAAGAGAGTACCAAAAGACATGGCTTGAGTAATGTATGCACATGTCACTATTTATATATGAATGACTGTTCTTGTAGCATAAATGAACAGAATGGGAAATCAATAGTTCATTATCATTATAGAACTGAATTATAACGATTCAGCAAGTCAATGAAAGAATTACTAGTTGATATTGTTTTTACTAATGAAGTCCGGCTAAAGCGTAATTTTCTTCGTATGTTCATGTATGCCGGGTGAAACACATATTTAAAGTATGCATAACCTTCTTTTATCATTTAAATGCTGTTCTTAAAATGCAGAGTGCTATGTATTGATCTACTTATTCACTACATGACTTTGTTTTGCAGGCTACTTGGAAGTTAGCAGAAGGAGCGAGAGAATCTGATTATTGCTGCAGATTCTGTTATGACGGTCTCAAACATTTTATAGTTTGTCAAAATGTTATTCGATAGCGGGATTGAGGATTTGATAGATGATGGTTTTGAAGGGTCGAAGCTTGAGCGGTCTATATTCAGAGAGATTTTCTTCAGAAACGATGTCGGTCATGCTAGCAAGAAGTGCCTTGTAACTGGAGCAATTAACTTTGAATGCGAGTCCAGCAAAAATGCTGACCCTTCTACTTATTCAAACAGTGATAATTCAGCCATTACGAGTCATTTTTCCTCTGAACCGGAGACTTTCCCGAAAATTTCTGCTACTGTAAAAGAAAACGGCAAGGAATTGGGTGGTAAAGTGATAAATTCTTCGATTTATGACCCTGATATTGTAGAGTCTGATCCAGTTAAGATTTCATCAGCGTCTCTTGAAAAGAGTGCTTCCACCACAGTCTCGGAAGTGGTTACTTTCCGTTTGGTGGAATGTTCCAAACAGGGACTTAAGTCTAGTTGCTATCTATTAAAGCAGCACGGAGAAATTGTAAGAGGCATCACTTTCGATGAAGCTAAGGAAAGGACCGAAGCGGTTTTCGGTAAAACGATTGCTTCACCTGTTTCCCAGGAGAGCTTTGCTTCGAGACTTTTCTTTGCTGAAAACCAGACTCTCAAATCCCATCCTTTACCCGATTTGAAAGGATCTCAAGAACCCGAAACTTTTGAGCATGACACGTTTGAGATTGGATCAAAGGAAAATTTGAAGAAGGATCCTCGCCCAATTCTACAGTACCATGTCGCTCGTTTGCTTGGTGAATTGGGATGGGAAGTTGAAAAGCGCCAAAGACCGAACAGGACGCATTTGGAGTCGGTTTATAGGATGCCAAATGGAAAGTTAATTCGTGTACTCGCCAAAGCTTGGAGGGTTTGTGGTGAGATTTTAAGGGCAGATAAAAATGATGAGGATACTAAGCAGTGGTGTAATATCACTCAATTCTTGTCTGATTTAGTTGATACTTTGGTAATTCTTGATAAGGAGGAAAATCGCACGGAATTGGCTTACAGGTGGAGGCTGTTAGATCCCTTTGTTGTTGTGGCGTTTATTGATAGAAAGATTGGTGCACTGAGAAAGGGACAAATGGTTAAAGCAAGTCATGGGTTAGTGAAGAAAAACGGCGTTGATCACCAAATTTCAAAAGAGGGAGATTTTCTTGACTTTTCCCAGCAAGCAGCTAATTGCTTGTGTTCCGTTTCCGGTCATCAAGATGGAAATGTAAAATGCCCGATCTGTAATAAATCACGCTCCAATATTTATGTGGATACGACTAACGAAGTTAGTTCTCTTGAGAATAACGATGAGTTCATGGGACTGGGAGTGACTGATTTTGAGCATCGTCTTCTCGAATCAGGGTATGAATGTCCAAACAGCACAACTCAGGGGTCGGTTCCTTTTCAGAAATCGGAATCTTCTCAACTGGAGCAGGCAGATTCGTTTTCTCCAGGAGATGGTTCAAAAAAGAAGAATCGAAAGAAGTCCAAAAAGCTATCCGAGATGGAACTGATTTCAATTTCAACTTCAGCTTCTCCTGATGGAGCTTTCTTACTCTCTGATAATGGCGATGCTAAGTTTGTACAGTCAAATCAGGACCAAGAAAACCCTCCGGCCAACGCAAATATGAGAGGGATTCCCCAAAACCCATTGTCTGTTAACTCTTCCTTTAATAAGATTCAGAAAAAGGTCTCAAAGTCAAAGAGGAATTCTTCTACCAATTCTGAAATAAAGAAAAAATCAGTGAGATGTCATATTGAAGACGACGATTTGTTGGTTTCAGCTATAATTAAGAACAAGAATTTCAGCCCTAGTAGTGCTATTGGATGCAATTCTTGGAAGAAAGCTTGCAAATCAAAGGCTTGGAGGAAGCGCAAAAGCAAAAAGCGCACTTGCCATTTGCTTCCGAGCACGGTGAACGGAGGTAAACACTTGAAAGACGGTAAATGGTATTCGGTAGGAGTGCGAACCGTTTTGTCGTGGCTGATAAACACCGAGGTTATATCTTTGAACGATGTGGTACAATATCGAAACCCTAACGATAATGCTGTCCTCAAAGATGGTCTGATTTCTAGGGATGGCATCTTGTGCAAGTGTTGTGGCAAGTTGTTCTCTATTTCGGGTTTCAAAGCTCATGCCGGGTTTAAATCAAATCGGCCATGCTTGAATCTTTTCATGGAATCTGGCAAGCCCTTCACTATTTGCCAGCTTCAAGCTTGGTCTGATGAGTATAAGATCAGAAAAGGAGGTTCTCCGGCCGTGCAAGTGGACAACGACGACCGGAATGATGACTCATGTGGGCACTGCGGCGAAGGGGGCGAGTTACTATGCTGTGACAATTGCCCCTCGACTTTCCATCAATCTTGTTTGCCCCCTCAGGTTTGTATTCTCCGTCTTTTGTCGAACTTAAAAAAATAAATTAAAAAAGGTACTTTTTTTTGGTAACTGCTTTGAATTCATGTCAAAATAGAGAAGAATTGGATAAGAATATTCTAGAAGATCTAAAATAATCTCTTGAACTAATGAGAATATTAGAGTCTCTAAAAAGAGAAAACTAAATTGTAAAACTTATCAAATGCTGTCAAATCCCAAAAGAAAAAAATATTAATCCTTACATATCTCTACAATAAACATTCAGGTGTTTTGCTTCTCAACCTGTCTAGTATTCCGCATGTAAATATCCGGGTTTTTTTTCTTTCTTTTTAATTCACAGATAATTATTTCCTTTATTTTACATGGCTAACTTGAAAAGTCTAGTATACTTGATGCTGTTGTTTCTTCTGATTATGGATGAATTTTGGTTTTGTAATGTAGGATCTCCCTGAAGGAAGCTGGTATTGCCCAAACTGTGCCTGTTGGATATGTGGCTCTTTCGTAAATGATAAAGATGTTTCGAGTGCCTCGTATGGATTGAAATGTTCACAGTGCGAGCATAAATGTAGGTTCCCTTGCGGCTTAAGTTTGAAATATTATGCTCATTAGTTTGATAGTTTACTCATTAAATGTGCAGGGAAGCTTATGTTAATTTGGAAATATGTTCTTCCACTTATTAAAATGTATTAAAATTTTAGGTTTTTGGATAAAAATGATAATTATCTTTAGTCGTCAGAAATGGGTTATAACTTATATGTACTAAGAAGCTAGTAACAATATAAACCCTGTAGAAAAGATATAGCTAACTTATTTATAATTATTAATTACATTGAGTTAACTAATTAAAAATATTGAATATATACAAACTAGCTTTGATTTTTCTATATCTCTATATATTTAAACAGATCACGAGGCTTGCCTGAATGATACGGGTCGACACCAAGCAGCAGTATCCGATTCCTGGTTTTGCAGTAGAAGCTGTCAGGAGGTACGTATATTTGTTTTGATTTGAATTTTGGGTTATAGAGTGACAAACATTATTTCTGCTAATTTAAATGGTAAACAAAAGCTACCATTAGATATTATCTTTGTGAAACATTATCCAGATTTATTGTCGATATTTAGAGATTTTTTCTACATTTTCTGCTATGTGAGCATGTTTCTGGTAGTTTTGTAGATCGTGAAAGGCCTTTCTTTTGCATTTGAATAATGATATGTCGGTAATAATTATGTATCATAGAAAGAAGGCAGAGGTTCAAGGCAGAGGTTCGGGATTGGTATTTACTTATGTCTTTCGTAATTTACGTCATTTGATGTCTTTATGTCATGTTTTCAACTCATTTAAGCGAGGTTATTACGTGACGAGAAAATCTATTAGCCAAATATTTAGGGATGGGGAGTGCTAAATCTATAATTTATGTTAAATTTTTACAAGGATTTGTCAAAAAAAAAATTCTTTCTTTTGCAGGTGAACTCAGGGCTCCAATCTCGTACTGGCGTGACCAATCACGCTGCAAACGAGTTTTCATGGGCACTGCTGAAATGCATTCATGATGACCAAAAGGTTCATTCGGCCCAACGCTTTGCGTTGAAAGCAGAATCCAATTCCAGATTATCCGTCGCTCTTACGATCATGGAGGAATGCTTTCTGTCTATGATCGATGCTAGAACCGGCATAAACATGATACCTCATGTCATATACAATTGGGGGTTAGCTTTTTTTAATTTTTTTTAAGTTATATATATACACATATTATCTAGATCGATCATTTTTTTTTGGTCCTTTTTTAGTTCCTTAAATCTCTGCATTATAAAGTATCCTCCTTTAATTCATTGCTCATTACAGTTTGTTTAAATGGCAAAGTTAGAAATTCATGTTTCTCCTAAATTTGCAATTTGGCCGCCATTTTTAAGATAAGCAAGTATAAAATGATAAGAGGTGCTAATTTTTGGCTTATAATTTAGCATTTGTCACGTTTGTGGTTTCTGAAGTAGATTTGTAAATTATTTATATGGCTAATCAATCTCTGTATCTTCTGCCTGCTAGGTCAAACTTCGCTCGATTGAACTTTCAAGGGTTTTACACTGTGGTTTTGGAGAAAGACGATGTACTGATTTCAGTAGCTTGCATCAGGTAAAGAACATTACAGAAATTTCGGTGGTTTTTGTTTCTTCCTTTTTCATTGCCATCTTGTTTTAGTGGGCTAAGATGATGCAGGGTTCATGGGACGGAAGTTGCAGAGATGCCCCTCGTTGCTACGTGCAGTAAATACCGTCGCCAAGGCATGTGTCGTATCCTGGTGACTCAGATCGAAGAGGTACGAATCTGTAGATTAAGCTATTCCAACTTAAGATGAAATTTTAACTTTCTAATAGTAATCTATTTTCTATATAACTGTGGCCTAAAATTAACGCTTGAATCTGCATTGAATTAAAAAATATCATTGCATCCGTAGATGCTCCGGTCGGTCAAAGTTGAAAAGATAGTCGTAGCTGCCATACCAGATTTAGTGGAGACGTGGACAAAGGGTTTCGGCTTCAAACTGGTGGAAGAAACCGATAAGCTAGCTTTCAGCAAGTTCAACTTTATGGTCTTTCCCGGAACAGTACGGCTCGAAAAACACTTGAACCCTGATGGCCACAACGCATACGAACAACCCGGTAAACATATTCGTCTTCCTTTCGAATCGCTCCAAACCATCTTTTTTTCAATCCTCTTTGGATAAGTTAAACTGAATTCACAAGCTGTGTAAACTAGGTAACGTGTCTGAACCGCTGTCGTTGACTACGAAGCTTCAAAGTGAGTCCAAAGAACGATTCAGTGAGAGTCATTCCATCGTAACAAATGATATCGACACACGTAAGCAGCCAACAGAACCGGAACTCGAAGGACAGCATGAAACGAAGCTTATCAGCGGCGAATCAGGAGTAGATAGCATTATGTCGTCAGTAGGAGTAGAAGGAACTACAGAGGAGTGCAATGCTTTGCAGGACCGGTTTTCAAAGATGTCATGTGAAGACTTAGCTCAGGAGGAAGAGATCAACAGAGAAGCAATGGATGCACGCGATGAAACCCCGTGTTCCGTAAGTGAAGAGGTTCCGGAGAGTAATAGGCATTATTAGGCTGCTCGTCCATTGCTTAGAAGTGCCGTTAAAATAGGGAAGGGACTCTTGACGTTGGACCTTTCGGAAAATGAAATTTTGGCTGTAAATTATGGTAATCAAAATAAAATAATGAAGGAAAAAAAATTAGAATGAATTTGGACTAATAGCGTAGTATATATAATATTAAACTTACTGACTTAAGCGAGTCACAACTCACGACTAATTAGTACAATCTCCATAATTGGTTAAATCAGACCTTGATCGGCTTTCGGTCGAGTTTGGCCTGCCCATGTGAATTTGAGCATAAAGCTCAGCCGGAACACGTTCGTTTCCTTTAACTTGGTCCGCGTCGGACCCCGTTGGAGACATACCTCTCCTCCAATTGTATTTTGAATGAAGGATGCGGTCTATAAGTACAAGGGCCTCGACGAGAAAACATCTTTACAAAACCGAAATCAGCTTTCTCTTGATTGCCTCGATGGGCCGGGATTCCGTTGGAAACGACCCGCTTTTGCAAGGTTGGAGTGTGCTCGTTCTACAAGTGGTCAATTTTCAATTGCTTGGATGTGGAAATTCTTGACATGGTCTTTTATCATTTTATGCATCACTTTGTAGAGCTGTTTTTTATTATTTTGGAATGACATCATGTTATGTCCTTTTGCATGTGGTTTACGTTAAAGAAAACATCCCTTGCTTTGCTTTGACTATAATTCTGTTTCTCCTCGACCAAAAAATCAACATTCGTCCAATTTATTTTTCAAATTCATCTACTGTGATCGATTTTCCTAGATAAGAGCCATAACGGCCACATTACTTTTGAACCCAAGAGTTATAATAATTGCATTATTTTTTAGCTTAATTAAAAAAAAAAAACCTAAAACCCAATATTGCATAAGAGTACCTTCCTTATTTTAATCCCTCTTTAAGCGATATTAGGTATTATTGCCGTTATTTTCCACTTTAGCCATACGTATTAATTAGACCAAACATTAGGCATTTTTGCCGCAAATTAAAGACAGACATGAGGAGCATTGAGCAGTGGCTGAGCGCCAACCGCCGATAACAACCAAAACTCTCACCTCAGCTAACTTCCACAAAGACACTCACTCGCTCGCTTGCGATGCACGTCTCCCTTCGTCTCTCCAAACCCTAGATCCTCCGCCATTCCTAGGCTCCGATCCACGCCATGCCTTCCTCGCCGAAGCTCTTCCACGCTCGCCAATCCTCCTCCTCCTCCTCCGCCCGCAGATCCACCGCTCTGCTCCTCGCCGGCTGCCTCCTCTTCGGCGTCGCCGGCTTCGCCTTCGGACTCGCCTCGCTTCTCCGCCCGACCAAGTGCCAGCACGATCGCCCTCGATCGGTCAAGGTCATCTGGGAGAGAAGCGCCGGCGCCGAAGGCGGCGGAGATTCTGTCGCCGTGGCGGGTGGGATCGGCCGGCGGAAGGTGATGGGCTTCGTCGGGATTCAGACCGGTTTCGCGTCGGTCGGCCGGAGAAGATCGCTGAGGAAGACTTGGCTTCCCACGGATCCACAAGAGCTTCAAAGGTAGGGTTTTTTCCGTCTCGAAAAATCGAATATCTTGGATATGGTTTGTTGTAGCTTACATCAGAAGATTGAAGTGCTGAGATTGTAGAAATTCGTTTAAGTTTCTTAAACCTGGATCAGGTTTTTGCTAGATTTGAAGAAATATGTCAATTCAATCGATCAAAGTGTAGTTGTAGTTGCTTGCTGCTTAATCTTTTTCCAATGGCGTAGCCATTAGGATTTTCGACTTAAATCCCCTAATTCAAGAAAGTAAATGGTGAAAAACAAAAACGTAATCGACACCGAGCATTATATTGATTCACTTCCCGGCATACGAGGTACGTTCACTTGCCGCTTGCAAATCTCTCTCTCCCTTTGTGCTACACAACGCACACTGTCAAGGCCAAATATGAACACACAAAAAAGAAGGAAAAAAAGGGCATCAACAAACCGTATGAAAAGTCTAAAATACCCTCGTTACATAACTTTTAAATTAAAATCTGCTCAGGGAGCTGCTTTTCGTCGGGTCTAAGAAGCGTTTCCGTGTAGATTAGGCTTCACACTCGACGTAATCTCCATCGCACTAACAACAAAATCCTATTTTATTTTTTTTTGGTTTTGGGGTTAATACACGAAAATTTGCTGAAAATTGAACAAATTTGTGTTGCATCTGCAGGTTAGAGGAAGCTACCGGTCTCGTTTTTAGGTTTATCATCGGAAGAACCAGTGATAAGTCGAAAATGGCAGAACTAAAGAAGGAAGTAGCAGAATATGATGATTTTTTGCTGCTGGACATTGAAGAGGAGTATAGTAAGCTTCCATACAAAACGTTAGTGCTAGCTTAGTTACTACATCATCAACTTTTTCAGTGTTCATTGTAAGTATTGTCCCATTTTTTTATATATAGGTTGGCATTCTTTAAGGCTGCGTACCGCCTCTACGATGCCGAATTTTATGTAAAAGCTGACGATGACGTCTATCTAAGGCCAGGTATCAAGATATTGGAGAACAGTCACAAATCTTTTCAATGCTGGTCATTTCAATGAAGAATTCGGTTTGTGAATAATGCAATATTGTTGCTAAAATGGCAGACCGTCTTTCGTTGCTCTTGGCGAAGGAGCGGTCCCACTCTCAGACCTACATTGGGTGCATGAAGAAAGGTCCAGTATTCACCGACCCAAAGCTGAAATGGTAAGTGCATCTTGATTTCGTCGTAAACTTCATTTGCTGTTTTTGATCATGCAATTGTATCTTTTTTTTTTCCTTTCTTCCTGATAAAGAAAACCATGTAGAGATTTTATTTTTATATGTTTTGCTTCGAAATGTTAATTTTCTTTCTACAAATAAAAGCATCTAGATATGGAAACTCACAACTGAAATACTAAAAAAAAAATATTATCCCCTTTTTTGGAGTTGGAAGTATCTGAGTTTTAAACCTTGAAAACTTTTAAGAGTTCATCTCTCTTTGATAGGAATCTATCACATAAAGGCTCATGCCGATAATTGTAATCCTGATACTGCCCCTGAAAATCATTTTGTAGGAGAAGGTATAGAATATTAGTGTTCGATTTAGGTTTATTAGCTTTTACCTTTTTACCATCATGTATTTTTATTTTTATTTTTTATTTTTTTATTTTTTTATTTTTTTTTATGTCTGATTGTAAAAATAACCTATTGGGTGAATTAATAGAAACAAATTTTCCTCGATTCCAAATAGAAAGAATCTTTTTGTTATGGTCCCGAGTTATGGATCTTGTCTAGGGTCTAGATCAGGCGAAGCTTTTTTTTCTCCTATGGTGTCTACCGTAAATACTAGAGAGCGAATGAGTTAATTTACTATATGTACCGAGTAAATTTGACTTGCATTTCTCATTGCTTAGGTCCCTTTTCAGTTTGAATAAGCCACACATTACAGTTAGTTAGTGGGTAGAGTGTGTGCTTCTCTGTCATACCAACTCATACGAACCCATCTCCTATTGGGCCTATATCAATAGTATACTCAATTCTAAAGAACAGTGTAAGAGGTAGGAGCCCATGAGTTTATAAACCATCAACAAATTCTAGGGGTGAAACCGGGTTACAACCTTTTTTCGATATCCGGAAACCAGATGGATTCCAGATACCGAAATCATCCGTTTATAAAATTTTGGGTACCTGTAAATCCGGTTATCAATTTTGGAAAACCGGATCCTGCTTAATCTAATCTAACTATGAAACTAATGACGTGAGCCATTTATTTGCAGGTATGAACCATTGTCTTATCTGCTTGGTAAAGAGTACTTTTTTCATGCTTATGGTCCAATATATGCCCTTTCTGCCGATGTTGTTGCAAGCTTGGACGCGCTAAAAAACAACAGGCAAGTCCTTTTCTTTTGCTCTATCTTCTTCTGTAAAATTGTATTCTTTATGTATCGCTCTTCGCTACATCGGGATTTCAGGGGCTCTCATGTTTTTGCTTGGTTGTGTTTCCTATCAAGAACATCCACTGGAGAGTGTGTGTCTTGCTCTCGAAGGATAGACATCGGTTTTCTGTTGGCTGATTCAAGTTTTTATATATCCCCCTAATTAGGCGCCAATTGGGCATTTTATATACTTAATTATGCTTTATTAAATAGGTGTTATTTTTTTTAAATAATTTTACTTCTGCAATTTATATTCAGCAAGTTGCCTAATTTATTTAAGCACTTAAATTAGCGGTTGAATACATTTTCGGACCTATCTATAATATGGTCTCTTCTTTCTCATTAATGAAAATTAGTTAAACCCTAAGTTAATATTATCAGTAGTTTGCTGTGCGATGCCAGTATAAAATGTAGTGTGTATATCTATACATATTACATACATACCTAATGTATTTTCTTATGTATATGAATCAAATGTATTGCTCTGTGGCTCTTTTCCTCGTGTAATGAGTTCTCGATGTATTCTCTCGGGGATCTTTAGAGAGATTGGGCTGCTGTTCTTTAACGAGCAACTTTTATTTTTATCTCTTGTCTTTTGGGATGGGTTTGGTTTGATGGTCGGTTGATCTTAAATATATATGAATACTTGATGTACTAAATTCCTCCATGTCTGAAATGCAGTTTTCGGATGTTTAGCAACGAGGACGTCACAATCGGTGCATGGATGCTTGCAATGAACGTTAAACATGAGAATGTTCAAGCGTTGTGCTCACCGGAGTGCACTTCCTCATCTATAGCCATGTGGGATATTCCGAAATGCTCAGGTTGGTATTTTTTTTATAACAAAATTGTTTTCTTTGTTAAGACTTTTGGAGTTGGACTGCGTAATTATCGGCTTTTAATTAGTTTTTTCATCTTAATAGCTTTTAATCATAAACACAAATGAGCTATTTTTAAAATTCTGATACATATCTGTTTGAATATTTTCTTGACTAATTTTCAATGAGACAGCTAGCAATTGCTCAAACTTATCGGCCTAATTATATTTTTTTTAGCATGTGTTACAGTCCCGGATTTGGAGTCTCATTACAGACCTAGAACTTGTGGAAGTTTTTTTTTTTCTTTTTCTTCTTTATATTTTGACTGACCCTAATTTTAGAGAGAAACATTGGTCAATCTTCTCTTTGATTTACGAGCCGGTCCCCAAACCAGTTAAATGAACTAGACTCTAATACATGATCAAATAAATAAAATAACGTAATTGAATAACATGACTTATGAAAATAGCATGGATAAGCTATGTCATTATTGGAGAGATAAAAGGAAAAAAAAATCAAAGCCGTTGCATTAAGCAATTGTTTCTTGATCATCTTCTTCCCCTTCGTGTAGGGTTGTGTAATCCGGAAAAGAGGTTGTTGGAACTCCATGAAAATGAAAGCTGTTCGAAGAGCCCAACAATGGAGTCTGATGATGATTAGGACAAAGATACGTCAGTTTTGTTACTCCGCTCCGACATATTTATCGGCTATGATCCTTACTGTAAACTTGATCTTCCTGAGCAAACCACACGACGTGAAAAGAAATATGGTTTGCTCGATACGGTATTTCGTCTATAGAGTATTTAGGAGTGTTAGTCTTCTAGGAATTTAGTCTTTATTGTTCATCCATTACTTTTGTATGAAGTATGATTTTTTTCAAACTTCTGTAATCATATATTAAGTTGGCTGAACATTCTTGCCCTGAGAAAGAATTTCCTTCTTTTATTTTTCTTAATTCATGAAAAAATGCCCCTGATCGGCGCGATACATTATTATTATTATTGAGGTGAAAATCGCCCAACTGTGGTGAAAAATGTCCCAACTGAGGCGATTTCACTGTCGACCGAATAGAAGTTGACGGCAGCGACCGCCGACTAAATGGAAGCCGATGGTGGTGGACTGGTTGTGGTAAGAGTTTTATTTATTTTTAGGGAAGGGCACTTTTGCCCAAAAAGATGAAAGTTGTCTCATACTAAAAACTCAAAATCAAAAGGGTTATCAAGTTAGTCTTTGCAGTATTTGCTATCTTTCAAGAAATGTTTATGAGAAGTTGCATCTTTTCCTTTTTTTATAAAAGTGCATTACTAGTGAGTAGCAACCCATATCTACCTTTATCTGCATTGTTAATGTGTTCTCATATGAGTTGGTACTTACTTAGTAATGTCACGTGTCTTGCTTAAAAAATGTCATACTACTTTTAAGGAATATGGATGTGTTTATTGTGAAACCTAAGAAGAAGAAAAAAAGTGCATATCTTGAGATGGACTAACCAGAGTCGAGGTAGATACAAACTCAACCCAGACAAAAGTAGACTCGGTAATCCTAGACTTACCGGGTCTACTTTTGCGAGACTGTATAAGTTACCTCAGTTTTGGGTTCTCCAGATTCTTTGGAAGTTGCTCGAATAATGAAGCCAAACTTAGTTACTAGTTGGGGTGGATAATTCCATTTAGAGGCTGTTGCTTTGGCTAATATGTTTGTAATAGTTTGCATGTGAGTTCTAGAGTTAGCTCTCGAAGTCATATATCTAAAAAGGTCTCTTTAGATTGGATAAATGAGAACCGTTATATTAGACATTCATACATTTGTTTGTTTTCAAAATTTTAAGGAATATAGAGTTTATTTGCAGATTTTATTACACGGGATTATATTAGTTTCTCCTATTTGTAAGTCTTGTGCGGCTCTTTGTTTATGACAATCATCAATCTCGTGAGCCGAGAGGGCAACAAGATAAGTTCTATTGCCTGGACAAATAGATGTGTTGATGGGATATTCCCGAGACTACGTGGATATAAGACTGTACGGTTATCTGAGACAATGTAGATTTTAAGGAATATAGAGTTTATTTGCAGATTTTATTACACGGGATTATATTAGTTTCTCCTATTTGTAAGTCTTGTGCGGCTCTTTGTTTATGACAATCATCAATCTCGTGAGCCGAGAGGGCAACAAGATAAGTTCTATTGCCTGGACAAATAGATTTGTTGATGGGATATTCCCGAGACTACGTGGATATAAGATTGTACGGTTATCTGAGACAATGTAGCTATGGGATTGTATGGGTCGAAGAGGCTTAAAATAATATATTGGTAACTTCCTATCACAACAAAATGTATTTTCTTTTCGGTAGTTCATTAACTTCAAAATTAAACATTGCTGACCCTAGAGCAGTCATAAATGGGTGATCTCCTAGGAAGTTTTTCAGGGTACTTGCGAGTGAGTAACTAACACGCTGAAAAGACTCGTGAACCTGAAAAGACTCGTGAACCGTAGCGACAGTCGTCAATTCGGTAGTATTGATATTCATATTATTCACCATTAAAAGTGAAAATCAAGACAAGTGACGATCGAGGGAAAAAAAAACCCTCGTTATGGGGAGACCATGTTCTTCATTTATAGGTGCTTCCTATCTATCAACAATGCAATTATATGCAACATATCCATAAATTAGAATGCATGTGATGTGGGTAGACATGTCTGCAAAATTGAGTTTGGCATTACTATTAGGCATTGGATTAATGTGAAAATGTCAATGCATGTGTTGATATAATTATAATGTTGTGTTGGAATCCACCTGTATTATGGTCCTACCTAATTATACTAATATTATTTCTACTTTTAAACTTCAAAAACAAATTCTCTTTTCTTCCAATCATAACTGGTATATTAGGATTCATCCCTGGATCTCAAAATTCTCCTTTTTCCTTCTTCTTCTTCTTCTTCTTCTTCTTCTTCTTCTTCTTCTTCTTCTTCTTCTTCTTCTTCTTCTTCTTCTTCTTCTTCTTCTTCTTCTTCTTCTTCTTCTTCTTCTTTCTTTAGACGTGTGTATATTTATTGTTATTGTTTAATTGCATCATGATTTTATTCTGATTAATTAGTTTTTACATCTTGAGTGTGCAATTAAAATCTCTCGTCCCCTTTATAGGTGGACATGATGATTACAAACAATAATTGAAGTGATGGGTTTAATCAAGTCATTTAATAATCGTGTAAACAATTTACATATCATTTATGTTTTACTTTTGATTATATTGTAAAAACTAATATTTTATGTAATATCCATCGGTATATCCATCGTTTATCAGTATATCGTAAGATTGGACCACGAACAATTATCAATCATAGGTTATGATGATGATTTGGTGGAGTGATCACTATCAAGGGATTACCATATTAAACTTTACGACAGTTCTTTCTAAACCGCTCAGATTCTACGAGTGAATAGAAAGTTGGACCTGCATTGAATCTCACCTGAATCCGTTTATCCTCGTGAAGATAAGTTTGCATTAGAGCAAAGAAAAGTTGAGAGATTGGTCAAGTGAAGTTGAAGTTAAGAAAGAATATATTTGTGATACTTAAGTGATTGGAAAAAGTCATTCATGAAAGACATGCCATAGTGGAAACTAGTGTGATATCTAAGCAAAAACAATGAGCATATTATGGGCCCCTCAAGTGGTCATTGCTCATTTAATTGGGCAATAAGAGATACTATGCCAATGGTTTTTTTCTTTTTTCTTTTTCTATCTCAAGTTTGTACAAGAAAAGTTGCCTTTTGGCCCATATAAATACCCTTTTATTGCATATATGGGAAATGGTGCTCATAGTTTGAGTGAGAACTTAGATTGTTTTCAACAAACACTCTTAAGTGGAAAAAACAAAAACAAAAATACTTATGAAGGATTCAATTTTGCTATGAGTGTAGGTGGACCTTCCAAGAAATCAATCACCAATAGCATGTAATACTAAATGATGCTTAAATAATTATTAATAATTTATTTGTACGAAATTCTATTATAATCTGCTCAATCATTTATTGTGTACTTTTAATTTTGACAATTCAATGAAAAAAATGTATCATTTAATTTTGACCAAAGAACTCTCACTAAGCATCCTTGTTTGGTAAATGCGATTTATAGATATATACGAGGGCGGAGAAGAACGTGTCTTGCCTATATTTTTTTAATCATTAAAATGTCCCCCCGACTTCTATTAAGTATTTTAGATCGTTCGTAACTTTAATTTATCTTGTATTTCAATTCAGCCAGCGGGTTCTTTTTGTAGATTATCGTTACGTCAAGTATTATCCTTTAACATAGTAGGTCAACGATGTCTCCTGTGAGTAAATCTCATTTACTTGAGAAGAAAAAAAAAATTCACATCTATCTTTCAGTGTGTTGTACATAAAATAGGTTCTCTCAAGAGAGTCAGCATCACATACGTTGTAGGCTTGATATCGGTGTTGCTAATTCCGGCTTTGACTCTCCAACATCGGCATTAGTAACCCCGGACTACAAGTTCGTCGTTGTTATATACGATATTGAGGTTCATAACCGAGACAATAGGGTCGCTATTCCCAATGTGAGAAACAATAATCTCTCACTAAAATTTAATTTACAAACGCTTCTACTCGTTCCTCCAAGGATTATAAAAATCATACTCCTAGGATTCAAATGGTTTACAAATCATACTCCAAGGATTCAAATGTTCCAGCTCCAAAGAAATAAAATATTATCAATCAAACACACTGAGAAATGTTCCATGAATTGAAGATCTGAAGAAATAAAACGTTATCATAATTATCATTACATACAAATACTGATCATAGGAAGATATACAGCTGTGGAGCCAGAAAATTGTTTTCTTTTTTAATCAAATACACCTCTTGAATTGAATCATTAAATACTAAAGTAATCACGCACAAGGAGTAGAATAAAACATCTTTATAGCAAATGGATAATCCATTGAGAAAGATGACGAGCTACTAGGTTAGTATGTCTAAGAATCCAAGTAAATGTAATTACCAAAACTTCTAGCAAAAATAATTTTATATTTGAAAACAAAAGAAAAAAGTAATTCAGACAAGCTTTTCTATTGTTAGGACTTCTCATAATTACTTTATTATTCTCTTAATACATACGGTCTTTTTAATTACGAAATTTAACAGACAAGAGTAATTAAAAGAACACATTAAGAAGTTTAACTTTAATCGCCGAATGCAAGGATTGTATTATTGTGATAAACCGACAGTTTGGACTTATGAAGTCAACGTGAGGTCGCCCTCACCAGATGGTGCTTGCTTGGGAAGGTCGTTTGGAAGGCTCGCCTCATTGAGAGGGCCACTTGGAGGGCTCGCCTAGTCAAAAAGGTCGCCTGTAGAGCTTGTCTCGTCGAGCGGGTCATCGATGACTTTAGTGGTCGCCATCTGGGGTCGCCGGGAACCTTCTAAGGTCGTTGTTACCTCGCCATGGGCCATGTAAGGTTGCCCGGTCCCGCCGGGTAGTTGGGTATCTTTCGGGGTCGCCTCGGGGGTCCTTTAAGGTTATCTTCGGCTTCCGAATTCGTCTTTTGGGGCTTTGTTTTTTGAAATTCGTCCAATGGGTTTGACTTGGGCGGATGAGCCTTGACTTTTGCTAGCGGGCTTTGACTTTTGTCTTTTGGGCCCAAATTTTTAATAAGTCAAAAAATACGCATAACAGTAATTTTTTATTTCAAGTTATCGGTGGTTTCTCGGTTCTCGTTATCATTTTCGATGCAACTAATAACTGACACCGACAAAAAACTTAAGGCAAGAGAAAAATATAACTTGTCAAGTTATCGTTTATATCAATTTAATTTTATGTGGAATGTCGAAGAAAAGTTGAAGATTACATGAAATACTCTATTTTCTCCAAAATTCACTCATTTTCTCTCTTTTTCTTTATCGAAGATAAGTGTGTGTTTTTTTTTTCTTCGAGCAACGTTTTTCAACTTTATGCGGTAAAAGTATCAATTTTTTTTATTTAGTTAAATAGTATTTTAGTATGATTAAGTTACTTAATTTATTTGTATTTATTAGATAATATTGTTATAAATTGGAACTTGGAAAATCTATTGAACTTGTTAGTACTCATATCATATGACTTATTTATGAGTATTTATTTTGATATGTAAGATTATATTTGCACTTTATATAAACTAACTATATATAGTTTGAAAATAATTTTATATAAAACACGATGGTAATCCATTGATATTGCACGGATAAATCCGATATCTATCGATAAATAGTGATAAAATGATAACCGATAAACTAAAATAAGTACCCAACTCATTCCGGGGCATACATGAAAAATAAGTAAATAAGTAACCAGTCATCACAATGGTCCTTTCTCATTAATTACAAAGAATGAACTACTAACGACATGAAAAATAAGTAAATAAACTCACTAATAGTAGTATAATTGTTTATGGTCCCATTATACTATAATGGGCATCATGTGCCTCTCTCTCTACACAATTATAAATGAGAGAGAGAGAGAGAAATGTGATTTGTCAAATTATGATCAAAAGCCAGTTCTCAATGAAATTGTACCTCTCTGACAAACTTTGATATTTCCGGTCATACGGGCATGTAAATGTAATCAAGTAATCAACCATGCAAAACAAAAACAAAAAGATAATGAGTTATATATTATATTTATATTTCATGAGGACAAGTAATGGAAATTAACCCATGAAAGAGGTAATTCTAGATTTCTATCTAGTGAGAGAAAGGACTTGCATTGTTTTGTAAGGAATCCAAAGTGAAAGTGGCCATTTGAATTGAAAGTCCCATACATATATAAGTCTTAATTAATTACAGCCTTGCAATATGCCCATTTGCATGTGATTTTATGCTTGTATTCATAGCATTTTATGTACCCTCCAAACACATCAATATCCAATAATGCCCTACACTATATATACATACACACATATATATATATATAGTATATGGTATTGTACACCCTCTTACTATCTTACATCATTAATAATTGCTAATTATATATACGTTAGCAATACATGAAATCCGTACCCTTTCTTTTTTTGTCTTTCGCTTTAAATATTATCACTTCTGTTTACATTTTCTTTGTCCGAAAATTTAAATATAAGAGGGTGTAAATTTTTTTTATAAAATTTATCTTAGTTACAATACATGCCTATAATTAGTTTTATATTTTATTATGTAAAATATATAGATGGCCAAGATATGCACCATATAAACTCGTAGATTGTTTTGCGCCTTATAATGTTTAAAATCTTTGTATGATATTTTTGCAGTGCAATGTGAAATCTAAAACCCTAATTGTAATACAACAATAGGGTTATTGATGGCAAAAATACCGAAAATTAGGTAAAAAAAGCTCTTAATGTACTCAAAGTTTAAAAGTGGTGGCAAATATATTCAAAGTCGCATTTGGAGAGTTGACCAGTTCATTCTCGTAACACCGTTAACTTACCCGCTAACTCTAGCTACCTGGAAAAACGTGGGCTGCTGACATAACAATTTTCGCCATGTGGACGAGCCCTCACAGCCTCGTTTACGAAAAAATAACGAATTAAACTCCTAACTAATACCATTCAATACAGCTAATTAAACTCCTAATGACTACGCTTAACATAACAGATTTTTCCACATGGCCAGAGTTAACGGGTAAGTTAACGACGTTACGTGAATAGAGTGGTCAACTCCCCAAATACGACTTTGGGTATTTTTGTTAAACTTTTAAACTTTAAGTACACGAGGGGTCTTTCTTTTCAAACTTTAAGTATTTTTACCGTCATTAAACCCGACAACTATAAGGGTAAATGGTCGTATAAATATCTAAGTTTTACTTAACTCTGACAATGTAGTTCTAAGTTTTTATTCAGTGAAATATATTTAAAATCTATTGCATTATTGTATTGTGGTCTGAATGTAGTCAAGTTTTATTTTACTACTATTGAATATACCAAATATCTCGAAAAGAAACCTTTAAATCCTCAATAAAGTATAGTATATTTTTCACTAATTTTTTTTGATATATGTCGCTTCATTTGAATACAACTTGAGTATATTTGTCAAGTTAAATAATAATAATTAGAATACCGCGCTCAATGTATATAATGTCTTGTCAATAAGCTGAACCGAGATTTCGCTAATTGTTATTCATCACAAAGTTCGACTTTTTCACGATTATCTTCGATAATCTTCGATTATCCGTCCTACCAGTAGTTATCGGCAAGACCAGTACTTTTCTATAATTTTTCCCGAAAATCAACAAATTTCTTGAAAAATAACAAAAATATTATACTTTTTATAAAAAAAAATACATTTTTCGATGATTTTATTCAAGTATTTATATATGTGAGAGTGAGAGTATATTTTATTTAACTATGTTTGAGTATGAAATGATTTTATTTTTTTTTGCATTTTTAATGTTTTATCAACATTGTAAACTTAGTAAATATATTCTTAAAAATATTTTAGTGATTTTTAATCGATAATCCTCGATAAGTGTCGATAATCCATCGATAATCATCAAAAGTATCGGTAACCGGTAAGCTACAGTATTATTAGTTTTCTGTCGATAATCCGGTAAGTTCTCAATTAATCTGTCGATAACGGCAAGCGATTTATCGGCAAATTCGGTAAGTTGAACCTTGATTCATCATACTTACTAGTTACTACATTTGGGTACCCTCTCATAATTTTAAAGTACAATAAACCAATGCTAGTCAAAGTATTATACTCGTCAAAATGTACAATTTCATGGCTTCGATATTCCTTAAAAAAAATGCATTACATCTTTGTATATGATAATGATTATAATAGAGTTGTTATTTATATACTATCGCATTACATCTGATTTGGAACCTCCGATCAAGGAGCCCTCTAGGATTTACTTCTTCTCGGCGAGGGACTCGAATTATGTTCTTAAAATTTTTCATTTCTCTTGGGACTCTCGCGAAAGTCTTTTGTGTATATTTTCTCATGTAACTCTTACAAAGTTTCATAGAAAATGTCAGTGGAGTAAGTACCTCATTTACAAGTCCAACCACGTAAAACTCTTGTATGTTTTATGACTTGCTTTAACTTGTTCCGTTAAAGATGCGTTTGTTTACTCTAAATAAGTTAATCTCTGATCTGATGAAAAATGAAATAAATGCCTTTTATTTTAATTTTTTTAATTATTTTAACTTGTTAATTTTATAAATGTTCTGAAATATATGTTTGTGACTGAACATTATTTTATTTATTTTAAACTCGCACCCTAAAAAAATAACAAATAATTTTGATAACGAAATGACAGTAATCTTCATTTCTCTTCGGAAAAATGAAGTTGGAATTTTTTTTTTGGAGGTCGTTAGAAAACTAAAACTGGTATGATAAAGGACAAATAAAACAAACCAAAATATACAAACATAAATATAACTTCATCCATCTACAACTTCAAAGGTTGTTTTCTTCTGAAAAACACATGTAATGAGACATGGAAGCCAAGAAAGAGAAATGTCACACTCTCTAAAAAAACAAAATCAATCTATCAACTAAGCCTTCCTCATTTGAGGAGTTAGATCAGATCATAAACACAATGAGACATCCTCATACATCTAAAAGTCTAATTTATATAATCTTTATCATTATCAAGATTTTTCCCACTGGCGGAGCTACATGTGCACTAGTAAGTGCATATGCATACGCTCACTTCAAAAATAATAATAATCAAGATTTGATTCAGCTCTTTTCATTCCCTCTAATTTCTTGACTCTATAAATCTATTCTACTATCCTCGGAAAAATAATATTATCTATTTATTTGTCTAATAGTCGCTTTAATATAGTTGTTTATGCTTTTTGTTTGTCTACGTTTCTGAAAAAAATCGATTGAAATATGTTCGTGCTTCGCCTGAAATGAAGTATGGCTACGCCACTGTCCCTAATCATCTAATTATTATTGGAACTACCCTATTAGAAGAATATAGTTCAGGAATTAATTGGTGATAAAATAATTTAATCATTTTTGAAGAAAAATGCATAAATAAACTAGTAACACTCCACCTCACATCAATATTTATATATATATATATATATATATATATATATATATATATATATCACAAAAAAAAGGGGGTGTCTTGAAATCAAGTGGGGCTGGCAAAATAGAGAAATGGATAAGAAGACAGTGTCTCTTGTAAGAAAACCGTTTTGATCTGAAAAGGCAAGAGAAAAGATTGAGATCATATTCTCTTCTCTTCTACCATCATATCACATGCCTGTCACGTGACCTTGCAGAAGCACTCAAACAAATTTCCACCGATTCTCGATCGATTATCTCTTCAGAGTTGAGACCCTTCTTCACAATTCATATTGGCCATATCTCACTGAATAAACAAATAATAATAAATACATATTCAGAGAGTAGTAAGCAACGTCTCGAAATAGGGGCTCTTTCTAATGGATTATGCTCTAAGACAATTCAATAAACTTACGTACGTAGGCGTTTTTATCGAAATTTATCTTGAGTGGCATTTTTTATAATCTTTTCGGAAATTTATCTTCGGGAATTCCAAATCGGATTTCTGTTATTCTATAATTTTACTTTGTTGGATTCTAAGTGGTGGTGCTTATTCTTTTGCTATATCCTGCTTGTGTTGATCAGTTAATCGGATCTCGAGTGTTGTTAATCGTGCTTCTTCTCCGGGACTTTCCTCGTTTAAGTTAGGGTTGTTTCCTCGACTTCTTCTTCTTCTTCATTTTACTGTCCTTCCTCTATTTTATATGCCTCATCGGTGACTTTCCTCGGTGTAGTGCCTTCGTGCGACATTACCATTGTGAAAAATCATGGAAGAGCCCCCGATCTTTCCCGACGCCACCTAACCAAAGAAAATTTTGTCGGAAAATTTGACCCAATAAATAAATATTAGATAATGAAAACGAGGGACCGTGCCCAAAAGAGCGAGGAAGACCTACACCAGCAAATATTATTTATTTCACATTAATTAAGAAATGATTATGTCCTTACCATGGCCTTTCTCTTTCGTTGAATCATAACAACAATAACATTTATTTCAACAATAAATAATGAGTCAATTGAAGGCCAAAATAAAATCA
Organism: Parietaria judaica; assembly: GCA_954871525.1. Lineage (NCBI taxonomy): Eukaryota > Viridiplantae > Streptophyta > Magnoliopsida > Rosales > Urticaceae > Parietaria > Parietaria judaica. Next base: position 9,912,130 of record OX940865.1, on the reverse strand, counting down.
TGAAAAATTATTTTCTCTAGGTTATCTCTCACATATATGGTATATATATATATAATCTCGCATGCTATTACAAATTGGGTGTGTCTAGATCTAGAGTAAATGCTCAATTTGGGATAACAATTTGGATTGCAAAATACGAAACATAATGCTGAGAACAATGCAATGATAAAATATCAAACCTAATCATAATAAGCTTATATTAATTATGTGTAGATCCATTGACAAAATCAAAATTCAGAGAGATCGGCTCAAAACTTATAACGTAGTTTATATAAAAATTGTGGGACTTAACATGAGCTCATCAATAATTAAAATAATAATAAGCTCACCAATATGTATTTAATCATTTTTATTGCAAGCATGAAAACAACTACATTGTTAAATTATTATCACATTCCATCGAATATGTATAAAAGATATGTGAATATACCTTCCTTGTTTGTGTAATTATCTATGCATTTGTTTAGGCTTATCTATGACTACATATAAGCCAAATATATTGTATTATTTGTGATCTCCAAGCTTACTCAGTCATTTATTTAATTGTGCCCTATTAAAATAAATGCCTTTCTCTCATTCCTATTGGTCCTCACACTGGGTTTTGTCACCTGATGATGATAACTCAAGTAACAAGTGCACTAACTCCAATACTCTCTCTCTCTCTCTCTCTATATATATATATAGATATATATATATATATATACGAACCTCTTATAAAACGAAAATCACTCAAATGATAGAGATTGGAGTTTACTAAAACCCAACCTAAAAATTGGGAGTTGGTCAGCCCATCACTGATTGAGCTGGCTTGTAAAATACACGGGCGGGCGGGCGGGTCGGCCGCCCCAACTCGCTTTTCTAATATTATGTATATATATATAATATTTTATATTTGAATAAAATTGGAACTCCGGTTTAATAGAAATTGTGACATAATTTTATTTTTCTTCTCTCTTAAAATCTTTGTTTAAATCTCATCAACTTCAAAATAAAATAAGTGTTTAAAGTTTATAAAAAATTTAGCAATAAAGTCTCAATCTTATTCCCGTAGCATGAGGTACCCAATGTAATACCGCTAAACTATTTTATTTTTTTCATTATTCTTAAACTTTTTTTACCGCATGAGTATATGTCGATGAAATTATGCTTTTTTTTGTTACCCAAAAAACATGTAAAACAATGACAATCAAAACAAATAATTGGTTTTCATTGTCGTAGTGTCTGACCTATCGACTCGTCCGGAATGTGAATGGGTGGAACAACCTCACCTCCATGTAATGATTCTGTTCTTAGAGCTCGGTTCTACGACATCAGGATCTCGAAAGACTTTTACATATCTAGACCATTTTATACAACAATCAAAACTCGCGGGAGCCTTTTTCCCTTCTTAGTCCCCCTCACACCGCCGACATGGGCAAAGGCACCACCGCCATGAAGCCTTCAGACCCTTTCTTACATGATGAGCTCCGGCCGTACTCATCATGTAGCTCAACTACTTCTAGGAACCAATGAACCTCGCGAGTTGCATCGGGGCGATAAGAAAAATTGCTGATATTGCAAAGACAACCAGGGGCGAAGCTAGAAATCGTCGCAAAGGGAGACGAAAATTAATATATATATATGTATATATATATATATATATGGGTAGTTGTGTTGATGGAGAGACAAAGAGCGTGAGAATTTATTTCGAAACATCAATAATATTCTTTTCTTGGTCAGAGAAATTGCACCAAGTCATCATGGATTAAATTATAACTATTTAGCACAATTAGACGTCCCAAACTCTCTAATATATTTATGTATAGTTTTTTGATATACCAAACGCATATATAATATTATGTATCACAAACAAAAGATATGGTTTTTGATAATTTATTTCATCTCGACTCTATGTCATCACACATAATATTTGTATCACTCTCTAATATGTGTATGATTTCAATATATATATGCACTTGTATATATTGTATTCCCAACTATGTTTGTTAATGGGAATACGGAACATATTATTGAATGATTAAATCACTAATTAAAATTCCCATGACCTAAATACCTCTACATATATTTATGGTAAATTCGTAAAATCTTGGCATAATTGGTTATCATTTTTTTTTAAATCTTAGAAAATGTCGGTGCTTTATACAAATAAAACATGGCCGACAACTCATGGGTGAGTTGGGTGGTCGCCCAAGGCCATGTTTTAATCCTGAGTTCGAATCTTTGCTCCATTCTTTTTTATATAGTCTATTCTAGGGTAATTTTTTTTCGGAAAATTTTAGACCATCATTATTACAAAAAGTTATACGTATGTATTTATTAAATATCTTCAAAAGAAAGAAAGAAAAATAAACGAACAAACAAATAATATTCTCATGAATTTAATTTCTTGGTTTATTAACTAGAAGTAGTAACATATATTATATTTAATTTAAAACAAATTCTTTTATTCAAATAATAATTTATAATTAAGTATTAAAATGGTAATTGATTGTAAATTTTTATTCATCTTCTTGTCTCTCAATGTTACAAGTGATCCACACATCCATCAAAGTTTTTAATTTTATTTTCTTATTTTACATTTCCGATATTTTTTACTCGTTTTTTTTTCTTTTTAATATTTTTCGACTTGTATAAATTATTTAACTTTTTTAATTCTAAAAAAAAATTCATATTAATAATTCGTCCAAAGCTTCAAAAAAAAAATCAGCCGATTTACTCGAAACTCATTTGTATACTCATAAAATTCGAATATCGGACTATTATCAGGGATCATTTTTTTCTCCTCATATAAATTCCCTGAACCAATATTTGACAAGTGAGAGAGACCAATATTTGGAGAGTATCGAGACTAAATTTCTGAAGTCTTTTGTTTGAGTATTTTGAGTTGGTAAATATTATTTTGTCAGAGATGAAAATCAGCAAGAAATATAGGTGCATGTATCTTATATATATACTGCAGATAATGATCTTACAAAATAACATGAAAAAATATATCGCCTATTGTTCATTATTAATTTTGAGTGTGTAAGTGAATCAACGATTCTCCCTTTCACGCGCCTTAAGTCGTTGGATATTGGTGAAAGTTAATGACTATATTACAAAGGGAATTCAATGCTTGATTTTAATACGGTACGTTAAACTTTAATGATAAGCCGTCGTTTTATATTTTTTAGAATAAACTTGTCCACATTATATAAATTATTCACCAATATATATTTCTTCTTCTTCTTCTTCGTGGCGTTTGCGTGAACCCGAATCTCGTCAAACACGACGTCGTTATGAGTTTATCCGATGAGAGCTTTTGTGGACACGCGCTGTGGCGAGATGGGAGTAAGCATGCGGTAACAGACCGTAACCGTTGCATGTGCTTATTCGGCAAGACGGCTTTATAATTTATGCAACAACAAAAAAATTGAAGTTAATTAATTAGATTTTTTTTCTCTCTCAATTTCCATGAAAGAGAACGAGAGCCACAAAAAAATAATTTTTTTTTTCTATCAAAAACAAAAAGAACAGTGACACTTAATTACACATTTTCTTAACTAACATTTTTTAATTTAAATTGATAACCGGAGGCGGAGTTTGATATATATATATATATATATATATATTATTGAACTTGGATACAATACATGCGAAAAAAATGGAACACGCTATCAAATTTGATAACAATTAGAATACTTTTAGACTCTATAATCCCTATAACTAATTATTTTTATAACATTCAATTATTGAGCGTGGCTTTAAATTTTAGTTTTTTAAGGTCAAACCGATGCAAGTCGATTTCATAAGCATTTTTTTTATCTATATTTCATAAGTATTTAAAAACCTGCTAATTAATTATTTGGTTACATAAAATTAAAAATTATTGTCATAGTTCAATTATTTTTCATCGTTGTTAATCGTTTAAAATTGGAGTTCTTATGGATATCGATTGAAAAAATGCATAATGTTGATTTCAAAGCCTATTTGACTGTGCAATCATATACATGCTCGAAGTTACGAACCAAAGGTTAAAATTATGAAGGATGTTAAAAATAAATTCCTTTAAAAGCTTTCTTTGTTTATTTTCACCCACGAACGAGAGCTTATAACAAGTGAAATAACACTCTTCCTAGTCCCTATAATATAGACAGTGAGTTATCCTATTTATTTTTAAATAATTTTGTAGAGACTTTCTTAAGCCTTTACTCAGTTTTTTAATGGATAAAAGCTTAGAGGTCACTTTCTTACGACTTTCTCGCGTTTTGCATCCGTTCTTTAACAATTTCTGTAAGGAGGTACACTGGTGCGCGCCTAACCGGTTGAGGCTCGACTCCTACATGATCATGTCGGGGCGGTGAAAGAGGGCGGTTTCTGATAATATCTTAGGTCGTCAACTTATGGACTGCTATGCATTGAGGCACCGTTCGGAACCTTCCACCCCTCGAGTTAGCGTTAACTTGTTACCGGCATGGGACACGTAACCGAATCAGGAGAGATTCTTCTACACAACGGGGTCTTCCCATGTGATGGGGAACAACAACAAGGCCCCTGGCCTACTTGATGTTGAGCCGAGGAGAGTTTTCGACAAGGGTAGCGTTGTTGATTGAAGACGCCATCAGAAAGATGCGGAAGCTAGAGCATCTATTCTGATGACCCAAGCTAACATACGCGAGTGCGACATTCTCGCACCACGATATTATATCGGATAATTGCTAGATGACACTTTCTTAATGCATATCTCAATATTTATAAATGATAATTTTGAATTTGAATGACGAAAAATTAATGTGTTTTTTAGATCATAATATAGTATATTTATGTATTTTTATATTTTATAAATAAAAATGGATTATTTTAAATATGAAAATAAGTTAATATATACCATGTTATTATATACCTACATCTTTGTTCATGACAAAAATTATTATTGTATGTAATATAATATTTAATTTATTTCCAATTTATTTTATTAATATTTTAATATCGGTTCAATCCTACAAACTATTATATTAATAAGCTATAATTACTTAATTAAATCAGCAATTAACTATTTTATTAATTTGATTAGGATTAAATTTAAAAGAAACGTCAAAACTATTACCGTTCACTTGTCATTAGATTCGTATGATTCAAACTTTAAAGCCTATTAGTCGATCACTAAAAAAATTATCGAGTTTTAAATTTTTGAGTATAAGATTAAAAAAAGTTAGAGTTTTAAAATTTTGAGTATATGATGAAAAATATATTAAAAAAAAAAAGTACCATGCGATAATGAGGTGATAAATTATGTGTTAAGACTTAAAGACTCACATTGTAGGCATAAAGAGCTTTAAAATTCTAGAAACATATTTAATTAATTTATTTAGCTTAAAAAAATTATTGAGTGCAATCGTATACGTACAAAATTTAATTCTTTATTTATGAGAAGTTAAATTGCAATTCGCAGTGCAATTATATTATATAAATATATGCTTATTTATTTATTTATTTATAATAATTATATACTACGAAGGTGAATCAATTTCTACCTTTTGGTCAAACAAAAATATTGAAAATGAGAATAAAAAAGTAATAAATAGGAAGAGCATTGAATGCAGTTTTATCACGAAGATGCTTGATTCCTCCTCATTAATTTAATAAATTAATTAATCGTTGCTCGGAAATCATCACCTAATATTTGATCATCACAAATGTTATTGGTGGATTTTGACGATGTAATGTAATTACCAAAATGGATATTAAAAAAAAAAGCATGGAAAGAGTCGTGTGCTTACAATTGACTTAAATTATGTCAACTGCCATTAATATAAAATTGTCGCATTTGAATCCAAACAAATTAATTTAAATTAAATTCCCTTTATCAGGAAAAACAAGAGAGTGAGTGAGACAAGTAGATGAATTATGACTTCATTAGTATATATAAAAAAGAGGCAAATAAGTCATTCCATTTTCATGTTTTTAAAATTGGCTGATTGAAACTATCAAAATTCAGAGGAGTTATTTGTGACGGAAATACTTTTAAATTACTCGAATATTTTTACAATATTTTTAAAATAAATATTTTTTACTCAATTAAAAATCTTGAATCCAAAGAACAAATAAAAAAATGTATAGCTACTGTATGAGTACATTAAGATATTTTTGCTTCCAAATTGCAGTTAATTTTATTTACTGCTCACTAGTTCTATATATGTAATATTAATTGTTATAATAAGAAATAGTGTTTAAAAACTTAATCTGTACAAATGTACTCATTTCGTAAATAAATAAGAGAAAACATAATTTATTAAATACTCATTTTGTTTAGTCGATCAAAATATTAATATTATTCTCTCATGTATAAAGTTTGAATACCGATTTTATACGTGAGGAAAAAGTAATAGTGTTTATTTAAGCTAAAACAAAGAATTAATATTGATCGTTAATTTTGAAAGATAAAATAGCATAATAACCATATTATTTTAAAGGAGGTGGTTTTTAGAGAGAAGCGCGTGAAGATGACGATGAGTTAGTGAGAGTGGGGAAGTAATAAGAAGAGGAAGAGAAAGAGAGATATGGTGTAGAGAGAGAGAGAGAGACCTGTCTCGTGAAGAAGAAGAAGAAGAAGAAGAAGCGAAGAAAGAAAAAAGAAATAGTAAGAGCTTTCGTCTACACTTCTCTCTCTCTCTCTCCTCTGTAAACCCAGTTTCTCTCTCTACAAGAACATACACAGGCTGAGGCTCACTCACATTCATTCCTTTGAAATCACGAGATCTCTATCCATCTCTTTCTTCTTTTCCTCCGCTTTCTCTGATTCCCTTTAATGGAGTCACTCTTTCTTCCTCGCTGCACTGCTCTCTCCGCTCGCCGACATTGCTGACCTTCGTCCACCAATCCGCTCCGAGCGTGCCTCCTTTTCAGAGCTCGTCTTTGTCTCGTCGACGGGTTTTGCATCGGAAATGTCGCGCCCGGGGAAGCCGACCACTTCCGAGCTGGGCTTGAACTCGCTCACGGATCGCTTGGCTCACTCCTTGAGCTGCCAGGACGAAGTCAACAAGCCCGATTTCCGCGAGCTCGATCTCGGCTCGCCGGTTTCCCCTCTCCGGACACGCGGCGCCGCGGCGGGGGCCACCAGCAGTAGCTCGAGCTCGTCCGGATCGGTCTCGGGCGCCAGGTCGGTCCCCAGAAGATCCGAATCCGGCCCGGCCGGTACTAGTAGCCACTCTGGCGAGCTCTCGGGGTCGAGTGAGAGCTCGCCCACCGCATCCGAGAGCCTCCGGTCTCGGACTTTCAAGCTTGGAAACTCGAGATCCGACTCCGGGAGCTCCCCGGCCCCGAGCACGCTCCCTGCGGGGAACATCTGCCCGTCCGGGAAGATTCTCAAGCCCGGCATTGCCAACCGGACCCAGCGTAGTGATGTCCTGGGGTTAGGCACGGGGAACTACGGCCACGGGAGCATAATGCGGGGCGGGGGTTCCCCCGTGGCTGCAGGAAAGTGCGAACCTGCCTCCGCAGGAGGGAAACAGCGGGCGGGGACGGATCCGGAGGAGTTGAAGAGAACCGGGAACGAGCATTACAAGCGGGGGAATTTTGCAGAGGCACTGGGACTTTATGACCGGGCAATCGCGATCTCTCCGGCGAATGCGGCCTACCGGAGCAATCGCGCCGCTGCACTGACGGGTCTCGGGCGCGTTTGGGAGGCGGTGAAGGAGTGCCAGGAGGCGGTGAAGTTGGATCCCGACTATAGAAGGGCTCACAGGCGTTTAGCTTCTCTGTTTCTTAGGTAGGTGCTAAGCCGTAGCTCTAAAGACTGTTTCTTGCTCTGCATTGGATCTATTTTGCTTATTTTTTCGGGTTTAAACTTGTTTGATTATGTATGATTATAAGTAGTATGTTAGTCTTGAATCTTGGTATATTATGTCTTCGATTGTAGCTCTCTTATTGATTCATGGAGGGCCTTGTTTCTCTTTTAATCTAGTTATCAGAATCATCATTTGTATTGCAGGTTAGGGCAGGTTGAGAATTCAAGGAGACATCTTTGTTTTCCGGGATCGCAGCTGGATCAGGCCGAGTTGCAGAAGCTGCAGGCAGTAGAAAGGCATCTAAACAAGTGCACCGATGCCCGGCGAGTCGGCGACTGGGTAAATGTGTTGAGGGAGGGTGATGCCGCCATTGCCTCCGGTGCCGACCATTGTGCTCAGGTATTAACAACTTTTCATCGTTGTCAAATTTTTTTTTTTTTTTTTTTTTTTTTTTATAGTTTGAACTAGATTTTGAATGCTGAATTAGTTCAAATTGATTTTACAGCTCTGTATGTGTAGAGCGGAAGCGTTTTTGAAGCTCCACCAAATCGATGAAGCTGAGTCGTGCTTATCGAGTGTGCCGAAGCTTGAGGCTTCCGCCAACTTTAGCCCGCAAATTAAGTTTTTCGGGATGCTTTCCGAAGCTTATCTCTACTTCGTCCGAGCCCAGTATGAGATGGCACTTGGCAGGTGAGCTCAGAAACTTTCAGACATTTGAGAAATTTGAGAAGTTGAGGAATTGAATACTCGGCATATATATATGCTTCAGACATTTGAGAAATTGAAACCTGAACCAGTTTTTTCTTTGTTGAAAACGGTTTTTATAAATGAAAATATTACATTTCTCCAGAAAGTCGACTCTAATAAGAAAATAACAAATTCTCAAAACTTTTTTATATCAAAAATCAAATTTTGAAATAGAAATGAGTTGCTATGCATCCATTATCCGGTTTCGGTTAAAAACCAGAGAATATCCTGGTTATTCGGTTATGGATGAACCAGTGTATAAACTGATTTCTGGTGTAGAACTTTCACGACTAGTTTTAAGGAGAGTGAGAATAGATGATGGATGTGCTGCAGGTTTGAGAATGCAGTTACGGCTGCTGAAAAAGCCGGGCAGCTTGATGCCCGGAACGTCGAAGTTGCTGTGCTTCTTAACAACGTGCGTTTGGTGGCACGGTCTCGGGCCCGAGGCAACGATCTTTTCAAGTCAGAAAGGTTCACAGAGGCGTGCTCGGCTTATGGTGAAGGTCTTAGGCTCGACCCTTCAAACCCTGTTCTTTATTGCAACCGAGCCGCTTGTTGGTTTAAGCTCGGGATGTGGAAGCGGTCAATTGAAGATTGCAACCAAGCTTTAGAAATACAACCAACTTACACGAAAGCCCTGCTTCGACGAGCTGCCTCAAACACCAAGGTAAACCCTTCTTAAACCTCTGGTATAGCTCCGTAATTTTGTTGAATTTTGGGAAATGATTTTCATTAACACATAGATACGAGATAAACTAATATTGGTTGCGGATTGCAGCTAGAGAGATGGGAAGATGCTGTCAAAGATTACGAGATTCTAAGGAAGGAGCTTCCCTATGACAGTGAGGTTGCTGAATCTTTATTTCACGCCCAAGTTGCATTGAAGAAATCCCGTGGAGAGGAAGTGTATAATCTGAAGTTTGGTGGTGAGGTTGAAGAGGTATCGGGCGTTGAGCATTTCCGAGCTGCGATTTCTGTTCCGGGTAATGCATCGTGTCCTTTTTATCTAATAAGAGATAAAATCGAAGCCTTTTGGTGAAATCTTGCCTCTCAAGTTTCAAAATATACAGGTGTTTCGGTTGTTCATTTCAAAGCTGACTCAAACACGCAATGCAAGCAAATGTCCCTGTTCGTTGACACGCTTTGTGGCCGTTATCCATCCATAAATTTCCTCAAGGTAACTAAATTCGCAGATGTCGAAACAGAAGTTGTGTAGAGTGTAGAAAAATCCTATAATATTTATTTTCTTAGGATTTGATAGCATTTGATTTAGTTTTTTCTTTTCTTTAGATACTCTAGAATATTATCATTATCTTAAGATACCCCACAATTTTCTCATTAATTTTAGATTTTCTAGAATATCTTCGGTAATTCTATCGAGACGTATGGACAATTGAAATATATATATGCCGAGTATTCAATTCCTCAACTTTCACAGGTTGACATCGAAGAAAACCCAGCAATCGCAAACACAGAGAATGTAAGGATCGTTCCGACCTTCAAGATCTATAAAAATGGGAACCGAGTGAAGGAAATCGTTTGCCCTAGTCGTGATATGTTGGAACACTCAGTCAGGCACTACAGTCCCTAGAATTACACGACGCCAATGTGGTAACTCTTTGGGCCTGAAACCTGTCCAGTTCCCGGTAATCCCTCGGACTCATTTCCTCATCTCTCCTTATATGATACCTGTGACATAATCAGACTACGTAAAAATAATCTCATTTAGCAGCCAATGCCAGTGGATACCAGAGAGATAGATTTAGTAGTTCCTATTCATTCATTCGTTCCTCATTGCTCTCCGGGGCGATTCCCGCTCCCGTTTCTTCTCACCATTTTTGTCACACAAAAAAAAAAAACGCGGAATTTGTACTCTATGTTGCTATACCTGGAAAGTTTGTAAACTGATTAACTGCTATATTCAGCTGAATGATGGAGAGAGATAATGGCTGGCTTTAGAAAGCATGATGTATATGTATATATATGTGATATATACAAAACCCCTCCAAAAAAAAAAAAGAATTTATGAGGGGATTGGATGGGATTGTTTGGTGGGTACTTAAAATTGGATTAGGAAAAGATGGATGGTCTTTTTTTTATTATTGTTTATTTTCTCAAACAATTTATGTCATCAATAAAAATTCTATTTCTCACACTTTTATTATATATTGTCCTTTTCCTTTTTTTTTTTTTAGACATGTTATGTGGTTTTCTCATACAAGGATCATCCCTTTTTGTGTGGACTGCCTCTTTTTTTTTTTTTTTGCAAGTACCACAGATTAGATTAGAAGTGTGAGTTTATAAGTAAATAGGTGTTGATAAACTTGATATGGTGTTTGGAAATCTATATTTGTTTTTGCAAGCTTTCGTTTCCGGATAAAACGGAACAGAAATTATTGATCAGTCTTTTTTAGTTCTTTTTCTAGAATTGGAATTATAGTTTATGGATTACTAAGATTTTTTAAAATCTATTTTATTAAATCAGTAAAATAATATCGATCCAACGGATAAGATTGATCAGCCATGTAGAAAAAATTCAAATTTATTCATTTTTCGTCGATACTACACATGATTTACTTTTGTTAACTTAAAAATAAAACTTTAACCAAAAGAGAATGAATTTTTCTTAGAAAATTCAGTTACTAAATAAAGAAATTGAGTATCTTCTTCAAGTTTTGCCAATAAATAGCGAGCAATCTTTTCTTCCCTTTTGCCATTAATTGGTTGTGTAGAGGAGAGAAGAGACTGACCCTTCTCAGTTCTCAATCTCGTCATCATAATGAAAATGGTCGATTTAATTGAAATGAAAGGCACATGTGGCATGTGGGGAAAGCACGTGTTGCCATACAAATGTGTGTCCGAAAGAGATGTTCTAAAAGTCTTCAAAAGTGGGTTTGGTCGGCGTTGAAAATGCCTCATTCAACCCTCCATTATCATCTCTCAATGTGCTTTCATTTCATTTAACCTCTCTTCTATTTTAAACAAGTCTAAATAATAATATATATATATTGATTGTTATCAGTTTACTTGTAAATTTTATTTTGAGAAATTGCACCAAATAACTAAATTGAAACATAGGTTTAGCAAAATAGCCAAACTTTGGTTAATTTTGTAAACTAGCCAATTAACATGAGGTGGCATTTTACTAATATTTTTTATCCCTGTAATACCCTTTAATTAATCATTTTAATTATAAATTTCGTAATTAATTAAAAAAATCAGCACAAATCAAGCTTAATTAATTATGCACAAATTTAGGAATTTAATAACCAATTTGAATCATTTCATCGTTCCTCTCTCTCTCTCTCTTCTCTCTCTCTCTCAAGAACGAACGTCGATGCTGCGACATTTCGGAAGCTGGTGATCAACGCCACGTCGTTTCCGCCGGAGGACTACTTCGACTACATAGTTGTCGGCGGCGGCACGGCCGGGTGCCCGCTGGCGGCGACGCTGTCGCGTGGGTTCCGCGTGCTGGTGCTCGAGCGCGGCGGCACGCCGTACGTTGACCGCGATGTCATGGCGCAGGACGGATTCCTCGCCTCCCTTGCGGCCGGCTTCACCAACACCGCCGCCGATGCCGACTCGCCAGCCGAGGCCTTCACGTCCGAGGACGGCGTGCCCAACGCGCGCGGCCGCGTCCTGGGTGGCAGCAGCGCCGTGAACGCCGAGCTCGAGTTCTACGCAAAGTCCGGTATCGCGTGGGACCCACGGATGGTGAACGAGTCATACGACTGGGTGGAGAGCAAGATCGTCTACCGCCCCGAGCCCAAGGCGTGGCAGCTTGGCGTCCGCGACGGCCTGATCGAGACCTCGTCGGGACCAAAGTCGGCGGCTCTATCTTCGACGCCTCGGGGCGACGCCACAGTGCGGCCGACCTCCTCTTCTACGGGCGGCCCACGAACCTCAAGGTCGTCGTCTTTGCCTCCGTCGAGAAGATCCTCTTCTCCCGGAAATTCCGGAGGCCTGTTAATTTACGTTGATTCGTTGTTAATTTACGTTAATTCATTGTTAATTTACGAATTAACGTAAATTCGTTGTTGATTCATTGTAAATTCGTTGTTAATTTACGTAAATTAACGTAAATTCGTTGTTAATTCATTGTAAATTCGTTGTTAATTTACGTTAATTCGATGTTAATTTACGTTGATTCGTTGTTGATTTACGTTAATTAGCGTCTTTAATTTGTTGATATTTTAAAAAAAAAAAAATCCGAAAATTATATGAATGTTTTGAATTTAAAATTTGAATTATACACAAAAAGGGGGTTTGGTTTTGGTTGTTACCATATTAATAGCTATTTCAATATATAGCAATATTTTAAATTAATGAAAATAAATGAATTCATAATTGATATAAATATTCATAATAAATGTCATTGATTTTTTCAGATTAATAACCCACAAATTACGTGGTTAATTTCTATTTATTTTTAATTTCGTTTTTTATTATTAAGGGTAAGAATGTAATTAGAAATTCATTTAAATGGTTAATTGGCTAGTTTACAAAATTAACCAAAGGTTGGCTATTTTGCTAAACTCACTTTCAAGATTGGCTATTAATCTTAAGAACCCTTTTATTTTGAATCAATTTTTATGTTTAAGAGGTACAAGTTGAGGTGAGGGGATGAGCTAATACAACAAAAGTTTAGGGAATAAAAAAATCTGGTGAATAAAAATTGAACTTGTTAATTTGTTGTATCAAGTATTTCTTCCAGATTATAAACAATCGACGTTTCTAAATTTGACGAATATCGTCACTTATTTAACGCTCATGAAAATTAACTCAGATTATTTAATATTTCTTTTTGTGTTTCTTAATCTCATACACAAAACAAATAGTCATATATAAGTGACGGTTAAAGTTTAATTATTATAATTCCCTCGAATTGATGTTGATATTGTAGAAAGTTGAAAGTCTGGGACTAAATTTGAGTTCAAAAGGTGATCTGCGCTTAAATTAAAGATCTTCTCATTTTTTGAGCCCCTAATTTGGGCTTTTTCTTCAACAGGCTTTTGGTCATCGCATATTTTTGTGATTAGCGTTGTACTACTACAAATTGAGTGTCACACGTGTGGATGACTTACTCGGTTAAAGAACCCAAGACAGTGTGAAACCAGCGATAGCGATAAACGTGTGGATGGCTTACTCGGTTAACGGACTTACCGAGTGCCGCACGGGCATCTTGCGGGTGTGCCCGCTTAAGCCTGTAACATTTAGTATGGTTGTTTGAAGGCCAAAGTTTTAAATATCGTTAGTCTGATTAGGCCCAGCCCTGACTATTATATAAGTAGAGTACAATAAATTTTGCAATAAAAATATTTAAATTTTCATAATAACATTAGTCATATGCAAGAACGCAGTATGCGGCTTTGCGATTGCGCTTCAGTTTATTTTATCATAAATAAATACCGATATCGCATGAAATGTTAAATAGCAATAATATGCGAGTATTCCATGCATTTTAATCTTTACTATTTATATTTCGTATTCGGTTATTCGGTTATGGTTTAAATTTTGGTTCATGTCTTCTACTTTTTCACCGCTACATATATCAAATATTAACATTTAATTTTAAAAAGATTTAAAAGAGAAATTAATCTTGTGACACAAATACCAAAAGTATTACAAAACATAACGTTGAATATATATAAAAAAAAAAAGATTATGCCATATATACCAAAAATCTCATACTGTCACCTACTTCTCCTTTTCAATGAATGGAGTTAGTCAATGCCATGTGGCACTCAATCGACGGTGGCATGACATTGTTATATCCTTTTCAACGTCGATGAACTCAGGCATGGAGTTTCGGATAATGAAGGTTTGAGAATCGAAAGAAAAAATGCGGATGCCATGGTAGTTTTGTACATAACCTTGAACTCAATTTGTTTACCCGGAATCAAAATTCGGGATTAAAACATTGAAATCCAAAAAAAAAAAGAGTAAAATAACTTTATTAAATTACCCAAAATAAAATACACGGAGTAAAAAAAAAGGTCTTTTTTAAAACACTCAAAATAAAGTACTCAAAATAAAATACTCATATTAAAACACTTGGGTATTTTTTAATGTCGGGTAAAAAGATCGGGTTACTGGATACACCGAGTTCTGGTTGGATTTGTAAAATGATAAACGAGAAACTAGGATTAATTTCCCTCAAATCTCAATATCTAAATGAAGTATTATGTGATCGTTATGGTTGCGGCTACAACAAATTTCAACTTTTGGCTTTTCGATTTATGAGCAAACCTCTTCCGAGCGCCTACTACTAACGAATTGTCCGATTCGATTAATATATTCATATACCATCAAATCTTCCAAATCCAAACTTAAACACTATACGATCTAAGCCATATAGGATTCTCAATATATTTCTATACTAGATTCTCATAAAATCCTATCGGTGTTCAAGCTAAACTAATCCTTCCGATCTTTCAATCCATACCCTAATTACTCTAATAAGAGATTGTCATTCTCTAGAGCGAAGATTAACATTGATCACACAAGAATAAAAAACAAGAAAGTAGCATAGCAATAACCAATCACAACTAATGTGACATTGAAATCAAAGATCCATCAATAATCCCTCGATAAGAAAATGAATATGTTCACAACAACAGGAAATGGACTAATAGTTTGATAAAGAGTTGATGGAAAAAATAAAGCTCAAGGTCACTCCAAGCTCCTCTCCGATCAGCTTTCGTGCTACAGAGACTGCTGTGACGATCGTTACAACAGTCTGGCAGAATGTCTTCCTTGAATGCTAGCAGGAATCAACTCCGATCTTCTCCCAACTTCGTCCTTCTTTTAGCTCGTTTTCTGGGTTTATCCCTCAGTATTTTCCCCTCTCTTGGAGCTGGTGGCTACTGCCTTTCCTCCTTAGCTCACCTCCCCGAAAGGACGCTGCACTTAGTGACACGGCCTTCCCAAAATGAAGGAATGTGGTCCAATAATCCAGTAATCAAGATGTGGTTCATGAAATAATCAGCCAATCATCAAAGTCTAATCATCATTTCTTCCTATTTTGCATGTAACTAATCACTTTAAGCACATTATTACCTTAATGAGCTTAATTTCTTAAACTAACAAAAACTAAAAAGAAACTAAGCTAAACATTATAAAACACAAGACATACGCATACAAGATGGATTACAATATACGCATACAAGACAATAAATTACGTGTAAAGGTGCCAAAATTATCACTTGCTATGAGAAAAAAATAATACTTATGTCGTATATAATTAATGAATTGCACTTGGCACCTCTTGCCCACGTGGATGGCCACATGGCTGATCCAAGATGCCACACCATCACTAAGTAAAGTCCCTTAACTGAAGGACTAACAGATTTCACTACTGGACGTTGTACATTTTTGCTAACACTTTAAAAGATTAGGGATTTGAAAAGTGAAACCCTTATTGACCAAAATTGTTCATTATTACCACAATTTAATGACGGAAAAATACTCAAAGTTTGGTCAAAGAACCCTTTGCGTGCCTAAAATTTAAAAGTGGAGGGAAAAAATACCCAAAGTAGTATTTGGGGCGTTGACTACTTCATTCTTGTAACGCAGTTTACTTACCCGTTAACTCTAGCCATGTGAAAAAACGTGAGTTGCTGACATAGTAATTTTTTTCCACATGGATGAGTCCAATTAGGGGTTCAATTCATTTTTTTTTCGTAAACAAGGCTGATGTGGGCTCGTTCACGTGGCAAAAACTTGTTATGTCAACAACACACGTTTGTCCACGTGACTAGAGTTAACAGGTTAGTTAACTACGTTAGAAAATGGAGTGGTCAACGCCCCAAATGTGACTTTGGATATTCTTACGACCATTTTTAAATTTTGAGTACACGAGAGGTTTTTTTACCAAACTTTGAATATTTTCGCCGTCATTAAAAAAAATTTAACCCTAAAAAATTATGATCGCAATCTCTTCACGCCACGCTCGGTAAGCGAAAGTGCGTTTCACGCTCCATCGTAAACATCTGAGTTCGGACTTCTGCTCTGAGAAACATCCAGTTCGATCATCCATCATAGCTTTTACAATCAAAACTTTTTCAATTTGGCTAATCCAAACCCTAATCCTGATTTCCCCCAAATTATTCAAACCCCAGTTCGCAATCCCGTAGATTTCGCTGCCTAGGGTTTCAAGGTTTCCCTTCTGGTCTGAAACCCTAGCTCGTTGACTTCGGCAGGTCAAGAGACAGCGCCTTTTCTGCTTCATGTATGGCTTCAGGGCCTGTAGCTGGTGACCGCGCGAGAGAGAAGCACATGAACCGGAAGAACCCCAAGAAGTTTCCAGAATCCGCCATTGACGGCGAGCTCAGAGTACGGCCATGGAAGAATCAAGCTCCGCCGGCCGCTTCCGGCTTTGACCGAACTTCGCCGCAGTTCCTCGGCACGGCCGACTCCGACGGCTCGTCGGACCGGAGTGACTTCCATCTCGCCGGTCACTCCGAACTTCGCGGATACACCGTGTTCGAGAACCGCGTGAGAATCGCGTTGCACTTGTGCTCGAAGATCGACATCAGAGAGCTCAAGAGGAGATTGACGAACGAGCTCGATCAAGTTCGAAGCTTGGCGAAGAGACTCGAATCAGCGGCGAAGGAATTCACCGGAGGAGGAGGAGCGCACTCGCAGTTCTCGTCCAATTACACGGCGGCTACAACAACGGAGATCGCCGAGAAGAGGTCGGTGAAGAAACCGAAGGCCGTGAATCGCGAGCGCGGGGAAGTGATGTTCGGGAAAAGCAAGGACAAGTTTCAGAGCCAGTTCTTCAGGAGTTGCTGCAGTTTACTGGAGAAGTTGATGAAGCACAAATTCGGGTGGGTGTTCAACACTCCCGTGGACGCGAAATCGCTTGGCCTCCTCGATTACCACAAGATCATCAAGCGACCGATGGATCTCGGGACGGTGAAGGCAAAACTGCACAAGGCGCAATACAAATCAGCCAGAGAATTCGCCGACGACGTTAGGCTCACCTTCGGCAACGCGATTATGTACAACCCGAAGGGACAGGACGTACATTCCATGGCGGAGAAGTTGCTGGCCATGTTCGAAGAAAAATGGGCAGTGCTCGGGGCGAATTACAATCTCAAGAAGAACGGCAGCGGAGAGGACAGCGATTACAAAGATCGTGAAAACGACGAAGCAGATTTGGCGGTACCCTCTTCAAGAAAAGCTCAGTCTTTTGCTGCCCCGGTGAGCACTCCTCCAATGGCGGCTCCCCCGGCGATGAGAACTCTCGACCGGTCAGAGTCTGTCACTAAGCCTTTAGGACCTGACGTGGCCAGGAGACCCTCGGTCGAAAAGAAACCCAAGGTCACGGAGGCGGAGAAGCGAGACATGACGTACGAGGAGAAGCAGAGGCTGAGCACGAGCCTCCAGAATCTTCCGTCGGAGAAGCTGGACAACGTGGTTCAGATCATAAAGAAGAGGAATCTGGGGCTTTCGCAGCAAGACGACGAGATCGAGGTCGACATCGCGAGCGTCGATCCCGAGACACTCTGGGAATTGGATCGGTTCGTAACGAACTACATGAAGAGTTTGAGCAAGAAGAAGAGGAAAGCCGAGGTTGCCCTTAACGTAAGTCTCTGAAATACTTGTTTGCAAGACAAGTCTTTAGATAGATATAATATATCATATGGCAATGCATAACAATAATTAACATATGATATTTCTCCTTTTTATTTTTATTTTTGCAGAACACAAGGCAGAAAAGTTCGAAAACAGGTAATTATTAATATATACGCTTTCGACATCGATTCACGTATAGACCGTGTTACCTTTATTTCCCTGGAAACTGTTTCTATCTGATGACTTTCGGAAATTCCGATTCAGGTAATTATTAATATATACGCTTTCTATCTGATGAATTTCGGAAATTCCGATTCCGAAATAAAAAGAATTGGTAACCGAGAATTTTCAATTCCGATTTTCTATTAGTGAACAAACAAATCAGAATTTATACATTTTTGAAAAGCTGGAATCAGAAAAATGAAAGTAAGACGAAATCCGGGATTTTGACACTTTTTTTTTTTTTCGGAACGGAAATTAAGAGGAGCGTTAGATTTTGTGTATTGAAAATTGATTTTATGTGCAGAGTCGGAAGCGGAGGGTTGTTCAGGAGGCAGTGGGTCAGACTCTAGGAGGTGACATTGAATAGAGATGGTCTTTTCTTTTGTTATTCAAAGCAGCTTTAGTTGATGATTTTATCAAATCAAATTGTTTAGTGTCGTCGCCTGATTTTGAGCCACCCTTTGTAACCTACACAGTTACAACTTGTGCATTAATATATAATTCAGCTGGCTGTTTCTGTATAGCGACCTGTCTTTGCTTCGGTTTTTACGAGTATAGCTACACGATTTAGCGATTAAACCGGTTTACCAAATTCAGTTTCTTGCATTTTAATTAACTTGAATGAATACTAGAAATAAATGAAAAATAGAAGCTATAGTAGAGATCATCCACGACAACTGTAATCATAATTCATGCAATACCCTTAAAAAATAAAAAAAAACCACAAGCACAATAATTGGAGCGGTAAAAAGATGCCTTGTTCTTAATTTGAGCATCATAACTCATAAAAGATTAATCATACACAATTTAATGGTTAAAATGCATTTTTCTAAGGTAAATGGTGAAATAGATTATTAGTAATAGTTTCATTGATTGAGCTCGCAACCTAACAATTTTAAAGGAAAAACTAGGTAGCTTGTATGAAATTCGCAATATTTAAATTATAAAAAATAAACTCCTGAAAATTGGAGGGGCAATCGATTGAAAACGAATGATCAAGCTTTTCGATTCCGGGAACCCGGACCCGGATATTTCAGTATCCGGGAAAGTTAATACCCGGATATACATATATCCGGGTTTTTAAAAAAATAAAATAAAGAGCCGTTGGCTAATTAAATGACCTGCGGCAAAAGTAGCTGACACGCGTCAGCATTTTGTGTCTGTTGGAGGCAACAGTAAAAATTGCATGGGGGCCCTCAAAAATAGCCATTGGAGCTATTATTTCACCTCTTACTCGAATGCCTACACATTTTCCCTATAAATACACCATTTCACTCTCATTTTTTTCATACATCCTCTTCTCTTCATCTCCAACTCTCCCAAACTCTCTCAAGCTCTCAAAAATTCGATTTTACTCTATAGTTTAGCTACTTTATAATTATATAAATACTCTCTATTGTTAGTTTAATATATTGTTTAGGTATTTTAGTTGTTGTTAAATTAGTTTATTTAGTTGTTATTATTAGTGTTTTAGTTTATTATTAGTTGTTATTAATTTAATTTAGTTGTTGTTATTAGTAATTTAGTTAATTTAATCGTTATTATTAGTTTAATTTTTGTTAATATGTCGAGTGGCAACAACCGTTCTCGAGGACGTCCCGATGCCCGAGGAAAAGGACGGTCCACTATTCCGTCGCCGCGGTCGATTAATAGCGGGACGAGTTTTAGTCAACATAATTATAATGTCGGAGTTATGAATCAACACAATGTTCTCGATTCTTCTAGCCAACCGTTACTGGTTCATGGTCAATATGATACCGGTGGCGTCGGGCTGAACCAACAATTACTAATTTCTCAAGGTCAAGGCGGTATGTTTACTAACTTACTCAATTTTCAAGGTCCAAATATTCCGGAATGGAATAGCCTTAGCAACGAGCAACAACAATATGTTTCCCACGACGCCGAGGTACGTTTAGTTTAATTATTTTAATTATTTTAGTTTAATTAATTAATTTAGTTTAATTATTTTAGTTTAATTAATTAATTTGGCACGTCTCTTGAAAGTCTTAGTATGCTCTGTGGTTGCGGTTCCGACTGATCTTCCACATCAGAAACGAATTTCTTGAGATTTAATAATCATTTAATCATATTATTGTAATTAAACTTTAAATGGTTACTTAATAAGTTAAAAAACTAATATTTTAGTTTTAATTAATTAATTTTCCACGTCTCTTGAAAGTCTTAGTATGCTCTATGGTTGCGGTTCCGACTGATCTTCCACATCAGAAACGAATTTCTTGAGATTTAATAATCATTTAATCATATTAATTTAATTAAACTTTAAATGGTTACTTAATAAGTTAATTTTTAAAAAAAAAAATGTAATTTGTATGCGTGGTAATAATTATAAAGTTCTTATTGGATTATGGTGTCTTAGAAAGATTGATTTTTAAATAAGGTTTGTTTTGCAATCTCCTCCAAGCTAGCCTGGGAACCTCGGGGAGTTCTGTCTAGAAAAACTTGGGCCTAAAGCGAGATCATAGTATCCTTTCCAGTCGATCTGGTCGTGGAACCTCCGGGAGTTCCGTCCAAAAGAGTTTGATAATTATTTTCACACATAAGAAATACCATTTTTAATTTTGTTAACTTTTTTATTTTAACTATATCAAATTTAATTAAATTAATATGATCAATATTAAAATTTAATAAATGTAATTGTAATATTCTTCGTTTTCTTGTAAATTTGTAATATTTAAATTAATATGTTTTTTTAGGAAACAAGGTCGAGGAACCTATCCAACGACCCCGATGCCCAGTACGATGATGATGATGATGATGATGATGCGGAGGACCCGAACTACGTTCAAGAACAAGGCGAGGAGGAGGAAGTTGACAAAGTTCTACCAACGCCGCCACCGCCAGCTAGACGTGGACGTGGAGGGGCCCAACAACAACCCTTTGTTCTGGGTGAGCGCGGTCGGCCCCCCCATCCGCTGGCGAGGAAGCGAAAGAAATTAACGGGAGCGGTTTGGCAGAACGACTTCATACCCGACTACAGATACAACTACGAAACTGGCTTGGAAGATAGGTGGGGGATTCGCCGACACTGCAATGCATAATTTAGTGCTCATCTAAAGCACGACGGCAACAGCCTCCTAGAAAACCACGTCAAGGATTGCTTGAAGAAAAAGCGGGCGGAGGAGGTAAGTCGCTTACCCGATGATCTATATATACTGTATATTGCTCAGTGGGTTGTACGCGATGGTTTGCCTATATCGACGCCCGAGTGAGAAGGTTTTAACGAAATGATGATGAAGGTGGCGCTGATAAACTATAGGGAAATCTCGTATTATATAACCCACGAGACAATTATCAAATTTTATAACGAGCAAATGGCCGCTTTACAATAAATGTTCCAACAATCTTCTTACAAAGTGTCTTTAACGTCGGATTGTTGGAAAGGCCATGCTAATGATGATTATATTACGGCTGTAGCTCATTTTATCAACGATAATTGCAAAATAGAAAAGCGTATCATAGGTTTTAGGCCGATGAGGGTTAGGCACACATCAGTAAACCTAGCCGAGGCGATACTAGAAGTTTTGTCGGATTGGAACCTTAAGGATATAGTAGTTTCCATTACGTTAGATAACGCAAGTGCCCACGCCAATGCCGTAGAAATAATGAAGGAAAGTTTGACCAATTTTAGGGACGATTGTTTTCATCAAATGTGTGTGTGTCATATTATAAACTTGATAGTTCAATCCGGTTTAAAAGATATTTCCGATAGTATCGCCAAAATTAGGAACACGATTTTGTATATACGATCATCTACTATGCGTACAGTTTCTTGGGAAGATTATTGCAGGGCTCACGGTTACCAGGTAAGAACGTTTCAAGCGGATATGCCGATCCGTTGGAACTCGACCTACATGATGTTGGATGTTCTCCTACCCTACAAGGAGCTTCTTACAAACTGGATCAACAGCCCGGAACAAGAAGACCGCAAAGACATCACTCCAGACGATTGGCTAATCGCCATCCAATTCCAGGCTTTTCTACACCTTTTTAATCAAATTACTATTGATTTATCTCATGTTTACTCACCCACGTCTCAGAGAGCTTTACCTGCTATTTTCGATATACTTTGTCATTTTGAAAACGCAAAACGTAATGCTTTATTTACCGATGTACTAACCCCGATGATTGCAAAGTTTCAGAGTTATTGGAGTCCTGAAAACCACTTATTTCTATATTGCGCCGCTGTAATCGTGGATCCGACACTTAAGCTTTCCAGGCTGCAGGAGGTCTTAAATGCCATGCAAGAAATCACGGGGGAGCCCTACATGACGCACAATTACTTCGATGCGGATCAGAAGATGAAGGCTCTTTACCAAGAGTACGAGCAAAAATATAACGACATTGAAGATCAGCTGGAGGAAACGAATCAACAACAACAACAAACTCAGGTAATTTTTTTTAACTTTATTTCTTAAGATTAATTATTTTTATTTCCTAACATTAATCTAAACTTTAATATTTTTGGCTCAATATAGGGCGGACGCGGGGGCGTAGTTCACAATCACCATACGTGTACAATCACCGTTTATTCTACAACCTTACGGCTATCGGGCGCGGCAATGCATCAACTTCTTCACCGGCTTCACAAGGAAGTGGCGCTTCGGGATCTAGAGTTCTTGGTCGACGTCAACGACACAACACCATCGACGAGTACGCCCGATTCTGCAACCTTCCTCCGACACCGTGCCCTAACGAAGGCCTCGACATTCTTCAATGGTGGCACGTAAATGGATCGGAGTATCCGGTTTATCCTTGTTGGCTCGTGACATTCTCACCATCCCGGTCTCAACGGTATCATCGGAGGCGGCATTCTCAATTTTCGGAAGGATGTTAGAGCCTCGCCGCAAGTCTACAAAATCATTGATGGTCGACATCCTTATGCTTTCGAGAGATTGGATTATGGCCAACAAACGACAACAAGAAAACGATATATACGACCGAGAATTGACGAATTACTTTTCACAGATTCAAATGTAATTCGTTTACAATTGTTCGTTTTCTTATTGTACTTTGAATTTGTAACTTCGTTTGCTGTTGTAGTTGTACTTTCCCGTATCCTACCTTCGAGTTTGTTGAATAAAAACACATATTTACTTCTTCTTTTTTTTGTTGTTGTATGTTTTATTTATTTCATAATTATTTTTTAAATATTTCAAACACTTAAAATAATTTTAAAAATTTATCTTTTTCAAAACCGAACTTAAGTACCAAAATGCTAGATTTGAACAAGTAAACGAAACGAGGGACTAAACAATAAATAACAATAAATAACACAATTAAAAAATAAATAAAAAACCAAAACCCGGAACCGGATATATCCGGGATTTTTTTTTTCGGACCTGGATATATCCGTATACGGGTTTTGGTATAAAAAAAAAAAAAACCGGTCGGTAGGTTTTTTACCCTACATTTTGGGGACTACCTAGCCCGAATCTCCTCTTGCGAGTATAAAATTAATTGGACCAAATATATTTTCATTAATAAAAAAAGACCCCTATATGTAGAGGTTTATGACTTACACCTAATTTAAATAATTAAAATCAAATAAAAAAATCTACCTAATTATAATTAACCAACATATAATAAAAGTTTGAATCTAAAAAGCATAATTGCTTTACTTTAAAAATGGACAGTTACGTCCCCGTGCTTCATGCTAGCGGGGGCTTCCCCTGGCTTGAGCACGGACCCTTTGTACATGATACCGAACTTGCCGTTTATATCACTATTTTTAATAGGGAATCTTCATAAAACATCCCTCAAAACACCATAAATTATTTTATTACACCTCAAAACATCATAATTGGAAATACATCTTTTTTAAATTCTATGTACCAAAATACCCTTAGTTGTGTCCATTTTTCCGGACGCGACTTGTCCATTTTTCAGGAGGCAATATGTCCATTTTTCAGGACACAATATGTATATTTTGAAAGGGTATTTTGGTACATAAAATTTAATAAGGATGTATTTCCAATTACAGTAGAACCTCTATAAATTAATATTGTTGGGACCAACAAAAAATATTATCTTATCGGATTATTAATTAACATATAAATTAATAAATTATTAATTTATACATTAATAAAGAAAAATAATATTAAATGATTTAAAAATATTTTATTTGAGTACCAATATCAGAAATATTAATAAGTCCAATGATATTAAAGATAACGTTCAAGAAGACATCAATTTTAAGAAGAAAAAAAATTAATATAGATCATATTTTAGGAAGAATACACGATTGATGTGTATTGTTATTTTTTTATTAAATGTGATTTCATAGTTATTTATGTTATATTTTATTTATAGTGATTTTATAATTATGTATTTATATTGAATTATTAATTTATATAGCACTTGGGACCTATATACTTTCTAAAAAAATAATTATCTTATAAATTTAGCGAATTATTAATTTAGCTAGTTAAGCCCGAGTCGGGACCGGACAAAAATATTATTTAATCGCGACTATTAATTTATCGAGTATTTAATTTATAGAGGTTCTACTGTACGATGTTTTGAGATGTAATAAAATAATCTATGGTGTTTTGAAGGATGTCTGATGAAGTTTCCCTTTAAATATTATCTTTATCAAAAGGATAGTTCATAACTTTTTTACCAAAGAAAAACCAATATTCCAATTTTAAAAGTTTGTCTACGGATATTATATAAAATACTTGGTAAAAAGATAGAAAACTAAGAAGAAACATTATACATTTTATTAAAAATAGAGATATTTAATTGTTAGTTTATGTGGTCGTCAAAATTCATTTGGGAATATAATTTATTGCTTTATAATTGATTCAAATATAATAAGAGTGACACCACAAAATGGACGGGCAAGAAACAGCGATTTCTCTAGCGATTATTCGTACATTTGTACTGACCATCTCTCAGACAACGACTAATCAACGGTGAGACACCACGGCCCGGTGGTTTTTACAACGTTGACCATAATTAATGGAACAGTAGGGCAATGAGACGTGAAATGTTGCAGCTGCTTCCAAACATGAAAAGAAATAAAAACAAAAAACAAAACCAGATTCTTTTGCATTCAGATTAAATTTAAAACCCGCCTCAATAAGATTTAGTTCAAACCCTACCAGAAAATACCTCTGGGAAATTATTCGCCGAGTTTGCAGTTTATGTATGTCCTATCTAGAGAAACAAACATCAGAGAAAGAAAGAGCCGGTGCCGTTGCTATTGGCAGCAATAATACACAACGCTTAGAATGCAAAAAAATGTATGGTTTCGGAGTTTATTTTGCGCACACACACCCAAAACTTTTCATCCATGATTTTCTTCATCTAAGCCTTGAGCCTTGTTGGCAAATGCGATACCCTTCTCAATTGAGGAAATGAGCTCCGGCTTCAAGCTCTCCAGCCCTTGCTTTTCGTAATCCGAGAGCGGGCCCAATCCCAAAACCTCTTCAACGCCGTTCTTTCCCAGACGAACCTGCAATTGAATAATGACATTACTTAGCTTTACACATATTCCTATAAACAGCTTAAACGATATTTTAAATACTACGGTAAGGAATGAAGCGATCATAAGAATTCCCAAGAAATAATTGAACACTGTTGAATCTACCTTCGAAGCAAAGAAAGGCACATTTGGGACCACAGTTGATTGCACATAAGAGCATTCAACAACATCTGGAACCCCGTTAAGACCCTTCAGACACGCATCGGCAAAAAGGGCTCCTGCATAACTGTAAAAATCCGAGACAAATCTATCAACTCAATCTTGCAAAAGAAAAAAGAAAAAAAAAAAGGGTAGGAAAACAGTTGATTCAAAAAACATTGGATCATAAAATTAAGAGGAGACATTCAAAGACAAATTAACATTTAAACAAGTGTACTTACGCCATAGACAGTGTTGCGGATCCCTTTCCGGCCTTGGCTTCCACAACCTCTGTCCCTCCATCTTGTGTTCTCTTTGTAAGAGCAACAATTTGCTCATCGGACAAATTAGCACTCGGTGTTGCCTATAAGACTCAGAGAAATGTATACAAGTTTAGAGAAATAGAAATTATATTGGAAGTCCCCGCAAGTAAGATGAGTGGTTCCCAAATGGCGTGGATATAGAAGCATGCCTGAGAAAACAACGGGAGAATAGTAACGCCAGCGTGGCCACCAACAACTGGTACATTAACCTCTGCAATCATATCAGAAGTAATTTTTTAGTTGTCTGCATAAGATAATACAGTGTGAATGAATACAGAAAAACAAATCGGGGCATTAACATGGCATACCAGCAACTGGGACCATAGCTTTCCCAGCATAGAAGGTCTTGGCACGAACCACATCAAGAGTAGTGACACCAAACAACCTCTTCTCATCGTACGTGCCTGCTTTCTTGAAAACTTCGGCCGCGATCGGTACTGTTGAGTTGACCGGGTTGCTGATCATGTTGACCAATGCCTGAAAGCAAAGGATTCATATTAAGCCAGTATTTCAAGGGGCCAAAAAGTATATCATATCTAAAATTAAAAGGGCATATAGAGATATGTACGACTCACATGCGGGCAGTACTTAGCGATAGCAGTGCAGAGGGACTGGACAATACCAGCATTAATGTTGAAGAGATCATCACGGGTCATGCCAGGCTTTCTCGGCACACCAGCGGGAATGATCACGACATCAGCGCCCTCCAAAGAGTCCTTGAGTTGATCATCGCCGGCGTATCCTTTGACCTATGTCAGTAGTCACAAAATGTTACAAAGGACTCAAGCTCCACATCAAAAGCCTTTCTTTTATATAAAAATGAGATAGCAGTGGCATATATCCCCAAGTTATGACTGTTGATGCATTATACCCCTATTTTTTTATTGGTGGTACACATTGTTTTAAAAGGCGTTAGTGAGGCGCGCCTTGAGGCGCGCCTCGACGAGGCAAACAGGCAAAACGCCTTTTTTAAGCCGCCTCTTCGCCGCCGCTCGAGGCGCACGCATCAGGAAACGTATCACGCACTGAGGCGTGCGAGTCTGAGGCGTTATACTGAGGCGTTGGCAATTTTTAAGCCTGACTAGGTCGAAATTGGTGGTTGCCATTGAAGACAAACCCAAGCTTTGCACTGTATTTTTTCATGAGGAAGAAGATGACTCTACGAGAGAGAGAAAACACTGCATTGGAAGTTTAAAAATACATCTGCATTGGAAGTTTAAGTTGATTATTGGGACTAAAAGAAAATAACAAAGTAATAAATGCTGGGCCACTTGTTCCAATATTTTTACTTTTTTAATTAAACTTTTATTATTCCAAGCTCATTAACCCTAAAATTTTTTTTCGTATGTCTCATTAGTATTTTTATTTTATGCTTATTATGAGTTTTTGAGACATTTATGAGACTTTATGTTGTTTTGTTTTGGACTGATTGAGTTTTAGATTTGTGTTATTTGAGGATTTTATTATATCTTATGTTATATATATTTTTATAATTATTTATATATTATAGTATCGAGGCTTACGCCTCGATCGCCTTGAGGCTTACGCCTTGAGGCACGGACGGAAAAACGCTTTGAGGCTTAAAACCGTTATTTAAAACCTTGGTGGTACAAGCCCTCAAGTTCTTACTTTGTTAAGGCGTTAATTGAGTTAACGCCTCCAAAAATGTATCTGATAACGAAATAAGAACTTGAGGGTACGCGCCGCCAATAAAAACATACGGGTACAAGTGCATCAATAATCATAACTTGGAGATATATGCCGCTAAAATCTCTATAAAAATTCACTATCGTGCAAGCTAATAGTGCAGAGAATAAATGTTACACCGATCATATGAAAGTAGTCAAATTCACCAACAGGAAATGAATTTCGGACATAGATCGGACAAAACCCTAACAAATTGTTCAAAAACAACAGAAACAGAACCATAATTGAACATGCAGATACACTTTACACAGAGAAATGCGATGATCTGAATTGGAAACCCTAGGAGGAGAGAGCTACCTCAGATCTGGTGTTGATGTGGCTGACATCGGCGGCGACGCCAGGTGTTCCAGCGATGTCGTAGAGCGAGAGGCTGGAGACGAGAGGATTCAGCTTCATCAGCAGCGACAATGGCTGTCCGATTCCTCCGGCGGCGCCGAGAACGACCACCTTCCGGTCCGGCGCTGACTCCGAGGCAAAGCATCGGGATTGGACTTGGGCTCTGGACATGGCCGCCTTCACCGATCTCAACATCGACGACCTCATTTTCGGCTCGCGAGAGAGAAGATTTCTGGGGTTTGGAGGAAGAAGAGGTTTGGTTGTTTTGTCGAGAGTCTCGAGGAGTGAGTGAAGAATGGATTTATTGTGAGAGGGAGATTATCCCTCGAGAATTCTGAGCCGTTGGATTACAAACAAATATCAACGCACTACATTTTCACTTACAAAATTGAGTGGGTCCCTTTTCGGGTTCCCTATTGCTGACTTTCAAGTTTCAAGTTTCTTATGAAACAACTATTTTTTTAGTATGAGCCACCAAGAGAGATCAACTATAGAAGCAGAAGATCGAATTCATTGTGACAATAATTTCAATCAAAATATAAATAATGAATTCGCCAAGCTACAAAATAATAATACAAATTTCACATCGCATTAAAACTCTTAAAAACTGTTGCACTAGAAAATGAATATATACGTAAGCTATAAAAATTCTAGTCCAAATACAAACAACGGAGGAAATAGATGACAACAGAAGTTACGAGCGACGTTTTAAACAAAAATCACCTTAATGGAGAAACGACGGTGCAAAGTAAGAAGATATGAAATTTAAAACGTTACTGGAATTTGAAACCATACAATAAACAAATGTGAAATTACATTGAAATAGCAAACGACGGTTGGCAATTTATCCCATTGACCCTTATGATTTACACAGTAAAATATATGACATTTACCATTCTAATAACTTTTATTGTAATGTGGTGGAACTTTGGACCACAAACCTAAAAATTTAATTTTGAAAAAACGCGTCCACTGGCGGCTTTACCGGGACTAACTACTAAAAAGCTCCAAGCACTTTGAAAATTCTTCCTCCGACCACATTCTCCACAGGGACCTCTTATCTCTTCTTTCACCGAGGTGGAGGTTTGAGTTTTCTTCAAGGCGAATATTGAGAATGCTCATTGAATCGGAAGGGGCAGAAAACCCATCGCTATCTTGCCTGTGCTACCGAGGCTCTGGGGAAGTCGGAATAGGAGATCCCTACGTGGTTACATTCAATTTAGGATTAGGCGTAATCGGACTTGCTTTTTCCATATCCCAAGTTTCCCTACTACATGAGTGAATATGATATTAGGATGCCTCAGCTGCATACATCGCTGCACTTCCACTTGACACCTATCTTAATGATAAGCGGCTCGTCTGAAAGCTCCGTGGAGAGCAACAAAAGTCCAAACCTCTCTTTTTGCAATATAATGGCACCTTATACCACCTACAATAATTTTCTTCAAAGTAGACGATAAAAGCATATTAAATTAAATGATAGTTCGCGAATAATCGCTACCGAAAAGGAAAAGAAAATCATTCGTTGTTGAGCACTTTCGGAACTCGAATGTAGGGCTCGTCATACTTGGGAACTCCTCCGATCATAGCCTCTCTGTTTCACAAAGTCACCCATAATCAATGAATAATACACTCTTTGTATGTATTTCATTAAAGTACTCGGCTTGATTAGCTATTGTCAAATGTTTGTGGAACATCATCACGAAAATTATCACCTTCAGTATCTGCAGCAGTCAGTGCACAACATCATCATTGAAGCTCAAAATACTTATTGATATAAATATCAGATAGAGATTTGCAACAAGTTTTTCTTGACTACGATCTCCAATCGGGAATGGGGTTTTGAGTTTTTCTTAGCTTGATCGTTTTTAAAGTTCAACTCTTAGAATCTGATCGAAACAAATTGGTGATGGTGGCAAAATCTGACAACTGACTCGTGAAATTAGATAATTAATATATCCGTCGGTGTGGGCATTTTAAACCTTAATATTCAACCGTGATGTGCACTCTTGAAGCAACCTCATAGCAGATTTCAATTACTTAAGTTATCGAAAACTCGACTCTTGAGGACTATAAAATATCGGTTTATTTCAATAGCGGTAATATTGATGCTATCGGAAGCAATAATTAGAACTACTTGAGGAAAAATGAACAAGAAAGATGGTAACTTTGTTAATACCTGCTCTTATTGACGGCTTCGACGCTTTCGAGATCAACTGCTTGAAGCTGCCCAAACCTGTCCATTTATTTACATACTTCAGTCACTTTGTGTTTTATTTAATAAACGAAGTTGGAAAAAGCGTACCAATCCACGACTTGACGAATCTTAGGAGCGAATTCTTCAACCTGAAAAGACAAGTTCTTTTTTTTTTTTTAAGAAACATTGCTTATATTGATAAATAGTAAATTAGAAAAGACAAGTTCAATTATAGGGTTCGCAATGCATCAACGATAAAATTCGAAAAAGAGAAGCAAGAAACCTCGGTAGGAGTGAGAGAGATGCGAGCGGTTTTGGCCAAGCGGGAAACGTCCGGCGATGAGGCCGAGCACATGCTTCGAATGGCGACGGAACGGTTCAGAGCGGGTCTGGAGAAGAGATGAGGCAGCGCCAAACAGTTGACTCCTTTCGCCATCATCAAACCTCTCATTCCCATTCTCCTCCCTTAAACGAGAACACTTGTATCATAAGACATTCTCCCAGCTAATAAACCGTTAACAAATACGACCCGTTTCGCTTGTCTTTAGCAAACACAATCAAACACAGAAAAAGGGAAAATGTAAGGAAAAGAATCAACATAAAAGGGAGGCTACGTGACTACGTGACCGTGTTGAATCTATCCGACGGGCGTTTTCCTCAACATTAGAGTAGAGACAGCACCGGCATGGCATGGAAGCCGAAGAAGGTAACCCTAACATCTTGTTCTTTGTCGCTGTACAAAGTACAAGCAAGCTCTACCCAAACCTAATCAAATCATAATACCAACAGAGTTATAATCAATCCAAACAGACGCAATCGAGCTTCAATCCAACGTAAATTTACCAAAGGAATTCACAAACATTCGAGATTCGCTAACCTAACAAAACCTAGCCTTGCCAAACATTCATTCATAAAGATGAACGAATTCAGAGCTCAAAAACGAAACTGACCTTAAATTTCAACTGGTCACAGTGACTCACCGATGTCTCAGGTCGTCGGTGGCGACTCGCGGTGGATGGAGCTTGGCGTGGGCAGCTTCGAACGGCGGTGAAGCAAGGCACGAAGTGAGGTGAAATGCTGCAAGTCGCGTCTTCGCGACCTAATCGCCGGAAGTCGCCGGTCCAGCCGTCGCGATGGCTGCGAGAGAGAGAGTCGCGACTGGTCGCGATTACGCAGCTCGTCGCGACTGGTCGCGATTTTCGACCGCCGAATCGCGAGACGTCGCGAAGCTCCGGTGACCGTCGCGAGACGTCGCGAGTGGCAGAAGCTCGTCCTGGTGGTTTTTTTTTTTTTTTTTTTGTCTTTCTTTTTATTTATTTTTCTACCAGTATTACTCACGTATTAACTCCACCTCAAATTAGTTAATAAAACTTTAGGGTATGACGGAAAAAAATGATAAAATTTATAATTTAAACATTAAAAATATTATGTATCATAATTTTCTTAATAAAAAAAAACACACTAACAACTAACAACTAGTACGAAATAAATATTAAATATAGTTAAATCATACATTTATATGATAGAATTTTATATTACAATTCAAACATTAAAAATAACTTAAATATCAAAACTATATTAATAACGAAAAAACACATGAATCAACTAGCACACAAGAAATATTAAATATACTTAATATAAAGAATTTTCATTTTGTAAACATTCCATTTTTAGTTTCTGTTTAACTTTTTGTAAACTTTTTCATTTGTTCGTTAAAATTCCACTAATACTATATAAGAGAAGAAATATATTTGAAATATTATAAAAATGATATGTGTTTAAGACTTAATCGCTCATAAAAATCTTACAATTGATCAATCAAATGGGACTAATTTTTTGAAAGAAGCAAAACATTATATATTAATAATTGAGTTCATGTAAACAACAAAGCCTCCCATCGTCCTGATTCCTGAAATGCCGCACGTCCACGGAATTGGTAAGCGAACGAATTGGCTTGATTGTCCTTAGTTTCAGACTCGTCTAGATGTTGTTCCGTTTCATTCCGCATCATTGCTCACATCTGACAGGTCAACAACTCCACCTAACCTAAGCACGAAGTCCGTCGACCTCTTTTTATCTCGGGTTGCTCTCCACAAAAGTGTCATGAACGATCCGTTTCTTCGGTGCCATCGCACAATAAAAGCAGGCTCTTATACCAGATGATGTAGAGCAACGTACGAATAATCAAGAACACGTCTCTGCGAATAGGAACTCGACTTATTTCAAAGCAAAAGCTCCAAAATTTATTCAATAATGACTAATCCCATACAAAATCGTACGCACCCTATCAATAAGATAAAGTTTAATCTTAAAATAAGAAAATAGGTAACTAATCCTAAAATTTAATCTTAAAGCAAGAAAATAAGAAACTAATTCCTTAGATCTCTCTAATTAAACAGGGAAACAAATAATTAATAATTAAATTTAAAACAAAAATAAATCGAGCTTGACCAGGTCTTGATCACGTCTTGTTCTTCCGGTCCCACGCATCCAAGAAAGTAAGTCCGATAATGTCGGCATCACTTATTCAGTTTCATAATCTTATTTTCAAAAGAAAGGTAAAATATAATTTGTGTGGTCGCAACAAAACCACCGAAGCATGTAAAAAAAAATAATTCACTTTCCTCCCTCTTTATATTAAAGGGTAAATGAGGCAAATGCCCATTTGTGACTAAAGGTTTAAAAAAAATGCCCATTTCTAATTATGGTAATTATAACCACTAACAAATTGAAATATGGACTAATTTGCCCTTTCACTTTTTAATTCACATTATTAATTCGTTTTTTATTAATTAAAATAAAAAATATATATTTTCCTTAAATGTAGCAAACTAAATAAATCAACATTAAATCCTTCCTATTTTAACGATTTCACAAAACTTTTTTGAATTAATCCTCCATATTTTAAAGATTAAAAACATAATATGATTTTTTAATTTTTGGTCCCTAACAATCAATATTATTTAAACTGTATATGAGAAATGCCGAACAAACATTATTCACAATTTGAAACTGTAAATAAAATTACGAAAAATTGTATATGTATATACAATTTGAACTGTAAATAAAATTACAAAAAATTACGAAATTTACGAAATCATGTCAAACTGTAAATGTAAATGATGTCAAATTGTAAATGAACTTACCAAAAACTGTAAATATATATACCAATATTAATATCTAATGTATATACCAATACAAATACTACAAAACTGTAAATATCTATACCAATACCGATACTTATACCAAAAACTGTAAATATATAAATCTATATATATATAAAAGCAAAATAATCTCAAGGCCCAAAAATAAACAATTTCAACCTCATTCTTTTTTCTCCTTTTTTTGAATTATTTTTAATAAAGCCCAAAAATAAACAATTTCAACCCCATTCTCTTTTCTCCTTTTTTTGAATTATTTTTAATAAAATAAATACAAGTGAGTGTTTACACGTTAAAGCTATAAAGTTACAACTCTTCATGAGATAGGTAGTTATTTTAGGGAAATGGTAAGGTTGCAACCCTTAAATTTAACAACTCTTCATGAATGAAGAGGTATGCCTTTTCACTCTTCTCTGCGTCACGTCCTCACTCTTCTCTCAGCCAACTACAACAGTCGCAACATATGATTAATAACCGCAAGCGGTTGAATATGCATCTTCTACATATATATCCTTTCATTAAAAAAAGAATATCATCGTCTCATTCATCTGCACCTCCCTCTCTTCCGATTCTCTCTGCAACTCTGCCTCACCTAAGTCAATAACTTTTTTGGACGTTTCCTCTTTCCGATGAGGGTGACTCATCTCTCTCTGTGTCTGCATGCTCGATCGCACAGTGAATCCACCGTAGCCAAGTCTGTCAACGTCGCTCGCCACAAAGCCTTCCCTACAACCAATCGATACTCCATCCGATCATCGAGACTCTGCTCTTTGTGCTTGATTGCAGAAATGTCGTTTTGAGAAGATATTTAAGGTCTGGTTTCACTATTTCATGATTTAGTGCATGAACTCCATCGCCATTTTTCGTCGTTCCCTGGCTCATATCCGCCGTCGTTGCACACCAGCAGCCGACAACGACCGCACCCGAGACTCCACCAGACGCCGCCGCGACCATCAGGTCTCTGGAACTCCGCTAAACCACCATCACGGAAGGTGCGGCTCTTCCAAGCATCACCGAAAAGGTCCGCCGGTGAACCTCCTAGAAGCCACGACGAGCTTGCGCACCAGGCGATCGGAGAGCACTCCCAACGCGAATCTAGATCTGAATATGGGTCTCCTCCGCCGTGCGAACGCCACCACGGAGGACTCTGGTGCTCCCATCAGCGCGCGCGGCAACCTCTGGCGGCCAAGGAAGTCGGCCGCGAAGGACGAAGAAAGGCTCGAGCGATAGGACAAGGAAGCCTCTTCGCTTTTGCTTCTCTGCTTGCTGAAGACAAAAAAAAAAAAAATCACTTTGGCTTTTACTGCTCATTCGACATCAGAGGACAAAAAAAAAAGCCACTTTAGCTTTTACTGC
The DNA here is from genome assembly GCA_954871525.1 of Parietaria judaica. Taxonomy (NCBI): domain Eukaryota; kingdom Viridiplantae; phylum Streptophyta; class Magnoliopsida; order Rosales; family Urticaceae; genus Parietaria; species Parietaria judaica. Next base: position 9,877,088 of record OX940865.1, on the reverse strand, counting down.
TCATTCGACATCAGAAAAAAGCAATATGTATACATATTTGAGAGAGAATATTAATGTGTATACAATTTGAATATATATATTTATTATAAGAAAAACAAATATAAATATGTGCATTAAATTATAAAAGGCGCATCAAGAAAAGCCGACGTACAAAGTCCGAAACCCGACGACGACGCCGGAGGCTCATCAGGGAAAAATCTACGGGCAAAGTCCGGAACTCGACGACGATTCCAAAAGCTCATCAGGAAAAATCAACGGACGAATTCTGAAACCCGACGACGACGCCGGAGGCTCATTAGGGAAAGGCACTGGTCAAAGTCCAAAACCCGACGACAACGCCGAAGGCTCATCAAGGAATGACAACGATCAAAGTCATAAATCCGAATACAACACCCGAAGCCCAAATACGGCGCCAAAGGCTCATCAGGGCAAGACAACGACCTTGTTGTTCAAATCAGTCGCTTCGACAATCAGCAAGTTCATCTCGGCTCCCTCATCGACATAAAGATTTGCATCAGTCGTCTCAATGACCCCAAGCTTTACGTCGTTCATCTCGACGATCCCAAGCTTCACATCGGTCGTCTCAACGACCCTAAGCTTTGCATCGGTCGCCTCAAAGACCCCTAACTTTGCATCGGTCACCTCAGCGACATCAAACTTTCAATTGGTCATCTCAGCGACCTCGAGATATGCATCGATCGCCTCAACGGCACATATATTAGCGCCAGTCGTCTCAACGACCTCAAGATTCAAATCGGTTGTCTCCATAACCCCGAGATTTGCGTCGGTCGCCTCAACGGCGTCCAGAATTTGTATCAATCGTCTCAACGATTTCAAGATTAGCATCAGTCTTCTGAACAACCTGAAGTTTCGCATCGATCGTCTCAACGAATTCAAGCTTCGCATTGGTCGTCCCAGCGAACTCAAGCTTTAAATCGCTCACCTCGATGGCCTCGAGTTTCACTTCAATCACCTTAAGGACCTCAAGTTTTATCTCAGTCACATGGTCAAAATTAGAACCACGAAGACGAAGTCGAAGGCTAGATAAAAAACAAAGCAAGCAAACAAAAGTGACGATCAAAGTCTGAGCAGAAAAAATACTTTCGAAGCGCAAAGACCAAGACAAGGCCGAATCTTAGTTCCGTCAACTCGGGCGATAAGACCGAGAAATGCAAGATCTTAATCCCGCCAACTCAGGCTCAAAGGCCGTGAAAAGACAAGATCTCAATCCTGCCAACTTAGGCAAATAAGACCGAGAAAGGCCGGATCTTAATCTCTCCGACTTAGGCAAAATAAGACCGAGAAAGGTGCGATATTAATCCCACCTACTCGGGAAACACACCGAGAAATAAGACGCTAAGGCGCGAAACTCGACAAGACGCTACGGCACGAAAGACCGGGAAGTTAGATGCTGAGGCTCAAAACCCTGGAAAAATACCAAGAAATAAGACGCTGAGGCGCGAAACTCGACAAGCGCTATGGCGCAAAAGACCGGGAAGTAAGACGCTAAGGCGCAAAAACTGGCAGAAAGAAACCAAGAAATAAGACGCTAAGGCGCGAAATCGACAAGACGCTACGGCGCGAAAAAGCCAGGAAGTAAGACGCTAAGGCGCAAAACCTGGCAAAATACCGAGAAGTAAGACGCTAAAGCGCGACCGGCAAAACAATAAAAACAAGATGCCTAGACGCATAAACCGGGAGCAAGATGCTCAGGCGCAAATCCGGCAAAAAACCCAAGAAATAGGTTACGTAAAGCATGACTTCTTGGTAAATAAGTCCGAGACCATAAGACGCTCAGGCGCGAACATCGGAAAAAGACCAGAACCTGATTCTGGCATAAGTCCTGGATCGTAAGACGCTCAGGCGCAATCACAGCAGAAGCTCCGGGGGTTGAGACGCTCATGCGCGAACCCAGACTAAAGACCGAATAACACATAGTTGGCATAAGTCTGAAACTGTAAGACGCTCAGGCGCGAACATCGGAAAAAGACCAGAACAAGATTCTGGCATAAGTCTAGGATTGTACGACGCTCAGGCGCAAACACCGGCAGCAGCTCGGGGGGTTGAGAAACTTAGGCGCAAACTCCGACACAAGACCAAATTACTTATCTTTAACATAAGTTCAAAATCATAAGACGCTCAGGCGCAAACACTGACAGAAGATCGAAACACAAAGAAGCCCAAGCCAGTCCAAATTCCAAAGAGCTCTTACGCTCACCGTTTCTAAGAAAAAATATGGACGGGTATCTCCCGGAACAACACCCGTAAATGCAAAACAGAAGGTTATTCCAAAAGACATCGAATCTGCAAACGCAAGCGTAGCTAAGGGGTTATCTCCCAAACGCCCCCGTAAAAACGGGAGGTGATTTCTGGGAAAATTTCTCACGATCGTAGATGTGAAACGATAAGGTTATCTCGCGGAACACCCCCGTCAGCATACACGGAGTGTTACTCCTCGGTACGCCCCCACATATCTTTTTAAACCACTAGCTCAAACACAGAAAGACAAAACAGTTTCTCGCCAGATAAAATCTCCCAAGAAACTGGGGGTTAATGTTATAGGTATTTTTGGAGCGTAGAAAAATTAAGGCCCAGCACAAAAAAACCTGCCCAATAGGCTTAAAAGACTAAAAAAGTCCGCAAAGACGACCCGGGCCTGCCAACGGAAAGTCAACCCAAAAAGTACACAAGACTCGGCCCGAAAAAAGTCACTAAAAGTATAGTTAATTTTACCACAAAATAGGCTTTAAATTAATCGCGCACCGTGCACCGTTCACCGCGCAAGCAATATCATAATTGCTCAGAGGCCTAATAAAGTAATTATTAATTACTAAGAGGTCTCTGCACCCTTTTATAAATAGAAGCTTATTTCAATCAAAACAGTAAGTCTGAATCAAACTCATATCGACTCAAAACAACTCTAAAAACGCTTTCTAAAGCGTTAAAATCTCCGTTTTCCATTCTCTTAAATATCCCAACTTAAATACCCGACTAATGTTGAGCGTCGGAGGTGGATACAGAGGCACCCCCTCCGTACCCCTTTAAGTTTACGTTTATTTAATCATTTCAGCAAAGTATACGGAGACGGAGTTCCGGAAGATATTTCCGGCCTATCAAGAACGACGAATAAAGCTTCAAGACCCTATTTGACCGCCAAGTGGTCATTGGGCCCTGCCCAAAATCAAGACTTGGGTCGCTTTAAGTGTTGATCCATTTTTTGGCATTAACAACATATATTTTGAATGAATAAGTGTCAACCTTGAATCTATAGTTGTTTTCTTGATATTTATTTTTCACTCACTGTTTTTTCCTTTCCATCAAGCTCTACTCTCCGTGTTTTTTTCACTGCTCAGTTTGTTTTTTTGCTTAAAAGGTGTTATTTTTATGTTGACGAATTTCAGTAAGTTTTAGGCCTCTGATTCCTTTTCGGTTGGTTGTTTAGCTGATTGGAACTTCACAAGGTCGGGTCGGAGCCTTTCGCAACAAGTGAACTTTGGGTCTATTGAGGGATTTGAGGGCATTTCCCGAGGTACATATTACTGCATCTTTTCAAGATTGTCTTGCTCATATTGATCTTTATATATATCATGTTTAAATTCTCAAACCTTATGTTTTGTCATGAAAACTAGGATCTTTGAAAAATAATATAATTTTCTACATGATATTTGCATTATAAGTAGACTAATTTTTGAAATGCTGAAACATTTAATCTCAAGAACTTACTCCTTGACATTAATTAGTGTTCTTTTACAGCAAATTTATTTTTCAAAATATGCATCTTTATCACTTTTTATTTATCGATGGTAGCATATGGTTCTTAGATTCACTCATGGCATGGGTTCACATAAAGAAATTCACAATATTTGGTAGATTGTTGATTGGGATTATTTAGTATACAAAATAAACATTAAATATAGTAAGTTGCATTATCTCAGAAAAAATTATATGGTTCTGAAATCAAATAGGCTAAATTGCATGCATAAAAAGATTACTTCTTTTTTTTTTAGGAAAATAAAAGGATTACTCTTTGATGTTGGGCTAATGTGAATCATGCTACGTGGCTATGGGGTTAGGTTTTCGTGTCAGTATGCAAATTCATGGTTCATCCCAATGGAGTGGACAATCATCAACTACTTTTCATTTACATATTTGTTTTGTTAAGCTAATGTTGCAGTCTAGCTAAGGAATCAAAAATATTTTTGAGCTTACAAACTGAATATGTTTTATAGAGTCGGTTGAGTTCTTTGTAAACATGTCAACTATGAGAAAGGTAATAATCTAGATTCCAATGTGCTTAAATATTGATAGAACATGCCTATATAAACAATGAGACATCAGAATGCCCGGTCAATGGATCAATTCAGTCAATTCAGCATATTTACTATGCTAATATTATATTATTTTATAATATATCACAAATTATTTACATCAATAAAAATAATATTTAATTTGTACACGTAAATTATAGACATCATGATTTATTATTTTAGAATATTAGCTCTTCACGTAACTATTGATATTACGAATGTAGGGCCTCTCTTACTCTATAATTTTCCTTACCGAATTTGGGAATTATAGTTTTTTTTCTTACACGAAGAGTTATTATATAAGTCATTTATGGTAAAAAGATTGTGATATATTTAATTAAAAAAAATATCACTGACCTCACTTAAGAAAATTTAGCAATTGTCGGATTTATATTTTGAAGTATGTCTTTTAGCTAAAATATATTAAATCAAACTAATCAATTTATTCGATGTTTTTTACATCACCACGCGAAGCGTGGTGTCGGTCCACTAGTTAATATTAATACCAATATACATACCAATACAAAAACCAAATTTAAACTGTAAATATATATTCCAAAACCAAATATATATTCATTTAAACGGTAAATATATGAACCTGTTAGAACTGTAAATATATTTACAGCACGCGACACACGAGGAGTTGGAGACGCTGCGGCGACGGAGAATGAGACGCGACGGACATACCGATATGTTTTTTCTCGAACTGGACTCTTGGCAAACAACTGTTGTGATAACCGAAGAAGGAGTCGCGGCGGAGAAGGAGACTCGACGGAGAATGAGACGCGACGGACAAGGCGGCGCGACGGGGGATGCGGTGCGACGGAGGAGAAGAGAACCGGCGGAGTATGACCGGTGGAGTATGATCGAAAGAGAGAGAATGTGAGAGAAGAAGAAACCAGAGTCAGAGTGAGAAAGAGAATGTGAGAAATAAATGCAGGAATTTAATTTTTAATTTTAATTTTGGTCAAAGTAACAAACTAATTTGAAATAGGATAAATATGGGAATAAATCAAACATAATTTCAGGGAAATTAATTTCGAAATTATTTTAAACGAAAATAAATAATAGGAATAATTATAATTAAGATCAGGGTTATAATTGTCCAAAATTAATGTAAAATGGGCACAAATGAATTAATTTAAACTATGGGCATTTCCTTTAAACCTTAGGTGCTTTTTGGATATTTCATGGGTTTTTCTTATATTAAAATAGTGGCTCACCTTTCAATCTCCGGTAAGGACATTTGGGACATCTGCGGTATAAATTACAAGATATACTCGTATCAAATTATTAAGTAAACATATTAATTATTCAAGACTCTTATTAAACTACAACGTGCCTTTATACAAAAAAAACTTAAAATGGATAGAATTCAATTGAATTCGGTATTGTTTTTGCTTTTTAGGTACTATTTCTAAGACGAGATCAATTTAGAATATGCTCTACATAATTGGTTTACAATTATACAATTGTATACATATACTATAAAAGTATAAATATCTATAAAAAAATATTTTTTTAATGAAATCACTCTATGGGCTAAGATTATATATACTCGCAATATAAAATATATTGACAATTTTAGAACATGTTGGCACTATTAGTCGCATGCCCTGTCGGATAAGATCACAAATATATGCAAAAAAAAAATTGCGTCCGTTGAGTTTGAACCCAAAACCTCTCGAAGAGTCTTAAGATTACAAATATACTTTATTTTTTTGCTTCCGTTGAATTTGAACCAAAAACCTCTCGAAGAGTCTTCTAGTAAGTTTAGCACTAAAGTAAACGAGCTTGGTTGTATTTAGGGCTGTAACTAAAACCCGGAATCCGGATAAAAATTTGCATCCGTATCCGATTTTGAAACCCGAATCTAGATTTCAAACCGGATTCGGATACGGGTCTTGTTATTCTAAAACCCGGATATCCGGTATTAAACCTAGTTTATATTAATTTTTTAATTTATTTTTTAGGGTTTACTCATGCATTTTTATTTTTATATGTACTAGATTTGTACGGTTTTTTGGTGGTTGAGAGTTGAGACGATGACAAGATATGTATGGTTTTTTTGTTGGTTTGAGACATAATTTTTATCCTTTTTTTTTACTCGGATCCGGATAAAAATCCAGATATCCGGATAGTATCCGAGTACGGATATCAAAACCGGATTCGGATAATAAAACCGGGTTTTGAACCGGCCCGACCATATAAACCAAACTCAACCCAGAAGAAAAAAAGAAAAACAAGAAAGTTGCTGGTTATAAGGAGCTAGCTCAATTTCTGGAAAGATCGGTTGTTCAACAAGAACAATGTGTTGTGACACTCAATTTATGTCTAAAATGCCTATCTCTTTGTTTCTGTTGACAAGAAAGCGGAGAACTGCCAAAACGTGAAGACATATATTCTAAATCCTAGCTAATTGTATTCTCGGCCTAAGTTACCCGAAAAATCGGCCATAAATATCAAAATACAAAGCTGGAGAGCTCAAACTTTGATAAGAGCGACAATTCACTCACGGTTTTTGCCCAAACTACACTGCTTTTGAAGTGAATGATTAGACTCGACTCACTCGGGTTATCGTTTCAAATTGCATTTGCCTTATAGACTCTAAAATCTCGGAACAATCTTCACGGCCGACAAAATGCCTGCATAAGTAAAAATAAATAAACTTGACCAAATCTCCAAACACAAAACCTTTTCTGATGAAACTGACGATTTTATCAGAAAATGTACCTGTTTCTGGTGCGATAGGCCTTTAGTTTAGAAGCTTCCCGAAAATCGGTCTCTTTCTTTATTTGAAGCTCTCCAGGTACTACCACCGATTCACTTCTATCGTGGTATGAATCATAAATGAAGTTAAGGACCTTTTCCTGTAAATATAAATAAAAATCCATCACGCTTAAGTTTTTATATGCTTTCATAATAAAACAGGCTATTAGTATTGAAGAAAACAAAGAATGACAACCAAGGGTTTAGAAGCGTCAAGCCAGTGATATATTTTCTCGTTCCGGAACCATGTTAATTGTCGTTTTGCGAAATTTCTGCACAAGAAATTTGTAGAATTATATAATATGTTTATTGTCATCCAATACAATACTTATTGCTTGATAATGCTAAAGATTTTGATCAATTGGTCTAAGAGATATAGTAAATCACAGATTTGTAACGGGGAAAGTGTAATCAAACCGAGCTGATAGGATCCAAAAAAGTAATCTAAGACAAAACTGGCCAACAGGAATTCACCAAGAATCCCATTTCCTCTTTATAACAGTAAACAAACGAATAAGTTCGGTCTGATCTTCCTTCGAGAGCGAGATCGACACTCTTCTTATGATGCAAAGCAAGAGATAATCGAAAAACAAGCATGAAAAGCAAAACAGCCCCTAAGCTCGGAACTTATCTGCAGATAAACAGCAAGATCGACACTCTTCTTATGATGCTTTATGCTTTATGTCTTATCCATTACTTTCCAGTATAATGAATGACTTAATAATGCGGGTCTAACACGGGATAAGGTCTTGGTAATTGATAACCCTACGAAGACACATGCCTTAGTCCTCAATTTTCCAGCCATATTCAAGCCTAATTAATGGATTCAAATTATGACTATAGAGCCAAAAGCAATTGATCAAGTAATGATGTTTCTTTATATCATTTCCTAAGCCATTTGTTAGTACTTTGCATCAAACCTCGATTAAATTGTTTTGCTACAGGCCTCAAAATAATAATAAGCCTGGGCCACCTAAAACTCAGAACTAGTCTAGCACGTGATCACATTAATATTATTATTCTTCTCCAAAAATCGTTCTATTTACCGAAATAAAAATATTACTACAAAATAACTACAACAACAGTAGACAACTCTTACAAGAGATTCATTACCTAGATGCTTTCTGAAAATCAGACAAAAAAAATTGAAACGCTCTTGGAGAACTACCGCCTTCTTGCTCAGCACACGTCAACAAGTACTCCATAGCCTGAACTTGTAAGATCCAAAAAGCAAAGGTATATTATAATTCCGATTACTTATCAAGGAAGCATGAGGTCATGGAAGAATCTGAAAGTCAATTCTTTTTGACAAAAATGAAGCATTGAATTATCAAGGGAGTAATACTTGTCTGTAACCGATTGCACGGGAAGCAGAATTTGAGTTCGGAAGAAGCCCGATATCAAGAAGCCATTTGGCCTCGGCCAAAAGGCCGTCATCACCTACAGGTATGGAAATGAAGAAAACTCGTAATTATACTATACAGTTCATTATTGGCGAGGAATATATCCACACAAAAGTGATTGATCATTGTGATAAATATTTGAGTAATTGGCAGTAACGCCCCCTGAACTTTCCATAGATGCACTTTGCGCAGCAATACCCCATATAATATGCGTTATAAATCACTATAAAATATTAAGTTGTGCGGAGCACATGACTTAGTCAGGAGTATTTTCAGCAATTCATTACCATATGAGATCAATATAGACTATATAGTGGATTATGAGACTATTGTGAAGCAATCAAGAAGACTTTAATCTCAATTATCCCAAAGAACAATTGAAATGAAAGTCCCACCAACTTAAATATTATATAAAATTGAAGAAAATATCCTAATATAAGTCATGTGTTGCGCATGTATTAATATTATCTGTCGGTTTTTAACGTGTAGGGTGCAAAGTGCTACTTGATTCCGAAATTCAAGTTCAGTGGGCATTACTGCTTATATTATAAAAAAAGGAAAACAACAAAAAATTATCCAAACAAGGACTTTAAAAGCATAATTTACCTAACAACATATCCTCACAGCGACAATCGATGGATTTATAGAGATCCAATCTCTGAGTGGAGAGAAAAAAACAGAAGAATTCGTAGTCCAACTCCTTAACTTCCAAATCCTCCGTTAAGTTCATTTCATGAAAACCCTCTGTTCCTGGAGGAACCAATTGTTTCTTGAAAGAATCATACGGTACTTCAAATGAAGATGGCGGTGATCCACTCGACTGTCAGTCCATGGTAAAATAACACACAGGGTTAATTTTCTAAGATTCAATATCTGATCTGTCAAACTTGTCATAAATATGACGGTAAAGATGAAAACAGTATCGATAGAGTTGAATAAGACGGAGAAACGGCCTTAGTTAAAGAATGGTTTCAAGAATCTCCATTTGGAACATGTTGCTTTATATAATGTGTAGTTATGAGAAATATGTGTATTGGATAAATCTGAATCGCTCATAAAGCGAAGGAAACGCATTGTATTTGTATTTGGTCTATAATACCTATTTAATGATGGGAATGGACTTATTGGTAGATGTTTAAGATGTAGTTCTTCATAAGAGGATGTGACTGGCTTGTTCAGGAGATTTTCTTGCAAATCTTGATTGAAGTGTCTAATTTATTATGAGAATGTTTTGACTGGAACCTACCCATTTCATCTGGAAATCGACCATTTCTCGAAGAATTAAAAAATAAAGCCTGAAATCTTTGATTACAGTGTTAAACGTCTAGCTGCTAAAATGCAGAGAAATTGAATAATTCTACTTGCATATTTCACACTATCCATAAGCCTCTACATTATGTATAGTATAAACGGTTGAGAGAATATCTAATGTTGGTACAGTACAGATATTTAGAATGAACGAGAATACTCTATTATACTTAAAATTAATGAGAATATTCTAAAATATCCAGAAAAGAAGAGACAAAGTGATATTCTAAACAATCTGGAAGCCAACCTTAATAATTTCAAGGCTGCGTCGAAGGCGATACCAATCATTGACAGCGAGAAATTGGGCCTTAGGGTCACCGGCTTTGACGACCAACTGAACGGCTGTGTCCCAGTCTTCACTTTTTATTAAATCTGCCAGCTCAGCATGCACTTCAGCCGCAACCTCCTGAGAGGCCTTGGGAACATCAGGCTTTCCATATACGTACCTTTTCAATCAAGACCTCATAATGTATCATTTCTTAGTTATAGTTTTTCATTCAAGGGAGTTAGTTTTCATCAACACATTATATACAATGTTTCAATTCAATTACTCACAACTGAGAAAATCCGTTCCTATATGGATATTAAGTGAATCCAAGACCAGAAACTTAGGTGGCATCTGGTTAGTGTGGTTTGGGAAACCAGTTTTGCAGTTAGGTTTCGGAAATCTGTGCAGCCTCACAAACCTTTAGGAATTTGGTTTTTGTGATGTTGCACTTCTACAAGAAATGAGGAATGTGTGACCTCAGTGCAACATAATAAATGTTCTTCTGTGGTACTTCATAAAGGTATTTATGTTAGCAAGTTCGTATTTCAGAGCAAGATTGCTTGAAGATTGAATATGCCACAAAGTTACTGTCGTTATTGATGTTTCTAACTCCATTAAATGTATACAAAGATGACCAATACTTGGTTAAAAGATTGCGTTCAAAGTAAGCTATTGATAGCCTTAAACGTACAGAGAACACATGAATTACAATATAAGTATTTATGTTCCATGTTTATTCATTTACGCAGAGGAGCGTTAAGACTGATTTGTCAAAAAAAAAAAAGGATACACGAAACTTACCACCTCAGGTATAGACCCGTTCCGCCAGTAACTATTGGAACACGACCATTATCAAGTATAGACCTTGTAGCTTTCCTTGCATCATCATAGAATTTTCCAACAGAATAATCTGGAAAATGGAAGGTCGATCTTAAATATGAAGAACAGAAACACACTTTAAATAAAATTAATGGTAGCAATCTGGTTCCGAACAACAGAAGTGTTACTGTACAAAGCAAATTGGGTATGGGTCCACCTTAAACTGATATGGATGCGGTCAACACGAACACAATTACTACGATTTAGTAATGAGGGAAAACACGAGCACGAGAAAATGATGACACTCAATTAGACCCTATTAAGGTACAAAATATCCATTTATGCATTTGATGTTATCAGTTGTTTTTAAAAAGTGATTACGAGCCAAATTCTATGTTTAGCGTTGTTTGATTGACGAAAATATACATTTCTAATAAGTTGAATTATCACATTGATAAAAAAGACACGATCCCACGAACACGAACACGAGACACGAAGCGTCCCATCAACATACTGTAAAATCATGCATTATGTGATGTTGAGATTCTAAGCAAGCAGACCTTCAGCTGGGTGCAAAATGTCAATGAGATGATGAGGAACCTCCTGCACCCAAAACAGTCAGAATGTAAAGACATACATCTCCATTGATTTCCTGGCAATCTACAGTGAGGAACCAGACCTTTCTATCGCTTTCAGAAGGCTTGGCTGATCCAACATCGAGGCCTCGATACACCTGTGACCAGGATCAGGACCTTCAATTCGCATCTTAAACCATGGAAGGAGCTTCGAGTCTATGTAATGTAGGTCGAACAGGAAGGAAGGTAACCTGGACGGAGTCGGCACTGATGATTTCGCCGTTGAGGCGCTTGGCGAGCTCCAGAGCGAGCTTGCTCTTCCCGGCGCCGGTTGGACCGGATATCAGTATCACCTTCTGCTTCTGCTTCGCTCCGGCGACGGAGCACTCGGTGGCCAACAGCCGCCGCCGGAGCTTGAGTGGAGTGACGGCGCGGAGGCGCAGGAAGCATGCGCGGACCCCTACGGCGGCGCCGGCGCCGATGCCGATCATCATATTGGCGGCAGAGTTGGGTATAGGATATTTGCGCCTAGTTTTTGGAGTGAGTTTCGACTTTCTGTAGATAGCAACCTGCAAGCAAGTTCATGTCAGAGGGAAAATGGAAATTTGCGGCAAAAATATCTAAGTTCTACAAAATATAAGCGAAAATAGCGGCATAATTATTTTTTTTAATTATAAACATATTATTAAGATTTAAAAATAGTGGGGGAAAATACTTTAAATATTAAAACATGGAATCGTTGGTTCCTTTTGTACTGTCATTGTCCTCACGCGTCCGCACGAGTTTGGAGTAAGAGAGACGGTGGTCGTGGCTACGTATCAAAGGAAAATTATAAATGACGGATAAAACACTTGTTGCTAACTTATAAATGATAGATTACACGATACATTTGCAGATTTAAAATCCAAGTTTGTTTGGCTTAGTGGCAGACTCATTACATGACTTGTCAAGAGGTCTTAGGTTCAGTTTCAACAAGATGCAAAATTTACATACTTATGTAATCTTGATCACTAGCTCGCTAGAGTTGACCGAACATTTAAAATTTTCGCCGATGAAAATAACCATAATAGATACACCTCTACATCTAGCCGAATATTTAATATATTCACCGATGAAAATAAAACATTAAGAATACACGCTACACTTTACCAACATTTAGTTCCGTGTGCATAATTGTATGAAATAACGCATCTATAGAAAAAGCTTGGTTTATTGGGTTTGCCCGATGAATTTTTGTGAAGAGCATTATTTAGTGAGTATGGTTATCTAGGCATAGACCTCAAAGATATCAACCTTAGATAAATCAAAGGTGGTTATTTTGAATAACAATTTATCAACTACAACTATAACTAAAATATAATAAATTAAAAATACTAACTACTTATTTCGATTTAACGTTTTCTATTTACAATATGAATGAAATTTAACTTAGAAAACGGCTAAGGCAGAGCCCACAAGCATAAACACGGCCAAAAGCCTACACTCAATCTCAAGCTCATAAACGAGCAATAAACTATAAGGGCAAAATAGTCCAAAATCATAAACGAGAAGATAAGTGGGCCCCACAAAAAAATAAAATAAAAAATAACATGGCAAAAAATTAAAATTGAAAAAATGACGTAGCGTGTCACGTAGATGTCTTTGTGGCGGTCAACGCTAGCTGCCACGTCATCTGTCGACTAACAACATCCAATTAGTTGGTTAGAATTTTGCAATTAGAGTGATTATTGTACAATAAGGACTTTTGCCGTCGTCTTTTGAGCTTAGGGATCAATTGGGAAACCTTGATCACTTATGCAGCTATTTACCCTAACATGTACTATTATAAAAGTCTCTATATATATATATATATATGTACATCTCCTTCTGTCCCTGTTTGATCCCACCAACTGGTTGTTGCATGGCTTCGTTACACCCATCATTACATACGTAAACCACAAGTCAAGCTAACTTAATCTCACAACATGTACACCATGAACAAGAATATAACATCACCCTCGTTCCGTCCACGATACACAGAATGTAACCCTAATAATAGTTACTCGATCACAGTTCTCAATATCCTGATCAGCATTAACTGATCATTACTCGGCAATGAAGTACCCAAGGTCTGATCAAGACCGGAGGATACAATGCCTCTACTTTGTCGTGCTGGCCTCGATCCTCTTTCTGGGAGCGGCCAGGCTCGTTATCGACGGCCTGAAGAGCGGCCAGAGCCAGGCACGGCGGCTCTTCCAGCCGCAGCGCGCGCGGACAAGGGTGGTGGTGGAGCGCGCGGATCGGTTGGACGATCGGTGCGACGTCTTCAAAGGGAGGTGGGTTCGGGATAACGTGTCGCGGCCTCTCTATAGTGAAGAGAGCTGCCCTTATTTGGTGAAGCAGCTGACTTGCCAGAGAAATGGCAGACCTGATTCTCTCTACTACAACTGGAGGTGGCAACCCAATGCCTGCAATCTACCAAGGTATATTATATATATATATATATATATATATATATATATGTGTGTGTTATGATAAAAAAGATATAATATTAGCAAACGTTCTAGTGTTTATTCGAAATTAGTGATCATCTGCCAAAGTTTGTAAATGCAGAAGTAACAAAGTTGAGTAAGAATGTAGGACAATAGTTTTCCGTCTCCATTTTGTCACTCTCGTAAGTCTTAGTTTATAATGACGTGTAATAACACGTGGTAAATGAAAATCTATTAATTAAAAAATTCGTGTAAATAGCACAAGGAAAAGAAGAATTCAGTCACACGTCACTCACCAAAGACGAGAAAAAAAAACTACATTATAACTTGACTTACGGTACTTCGGTGTTACAAATGGAACTTAAGTAAATGACCGCTAGTTTTGCCTAAACGCACGGGTATATTTTTTGCTATTATCTATGATAAAAATGATTGATGGGTGTATTAATTAAGATTTTGAGTAATGGGTAAGTTATAAAACATTGTTAATTACCTACATGAATTTACTTGAAGAAAAAAAAAACATTTCTAAAAACAAGAAATCATGAGAACAAGATAATGTATTACAGAGATAGATATTCTGCACTAACATGAATTTTCTTTTGGTGCTATTTCCCCTCCATTATAAATTTTCAAGGGAGAAATAGCACCAAAAGAAAATTCGGGGAACAAAGTGCACCAATTAACAAAGTTAAAAAGGAGATTGTAGTGAATTGATTACTCAAAAATTTGATAGAAATGTGTCATTTTGATTATGTTAATAAGAAGATTTGTTGGACCTAGTGGATTAATCTTTTTTTTTTTATCATTTTATATATTAATTTCAGGTTCGATGCGTTGAAGTTATTACAGGTTTTGAGGGGAAAGAGATTAATGTTCGTCGGAGATTCAGTGCAAAGAAGTCAGTTTGAGTCACTCATTTGCATGGTTCAATCCATTATACCTCTATCCAAGAAATCCCTTCATCGAGTACCACCAAGAAAGATATTCAAAATTCAGGTACAAATATATATATATATATATATATATATATATATCAATTCATTTGATAGTAATGAAATGGATGAGTAAGCTTCGTATAGGATCCGATCCCCAAACGTAACCAAAAAAAGTGCACGAGAAAGTTTGTGGGTAAGTGGGATTGTTGGATCCAGTTCTCCCCCGGGTTTTGGCAATGCCACTTTCCTCCGCTCAAGTGACTAGCTCGATAGCGTCATCCTACCCCCGCGGTTTTCCCCATAGCACCATCGAGTCGGAGTTCTGGTTTTAACGTCCATGAGCATTTCCTCCGGCACGTGCCGCCATTATGTACGCTGCATGATTGTCGTGTTGCATGAGAGCCATTAGTTGCTCGTTACCGGTTTCCATGAACGTTATGACAGTGCCCAAGCCACCGTTTGAAATTGTGCCACCCAGTGAAGGACTGCCGGACGCTTCTTTATCTTGTACAAATGATGGGCTTTTCACAATACCGGAGCGTTGATCTTCTCGTACGCAAGCATAATTCGAATTCGAAAAACCACTCCTCTGCGTCAGTTTCGTTGTAAAAAATAACAAAACTGAAAATAAATAGAAAGAAAGCATTAAAGGACTTATAACGACTCGCACTAAACGATCATTGCGGCCTTCCCGTTCTTTCTTTGCCTATTTTTCATAAGGGCGCGGGTCTATCAGTACGTTGAGCGCTCTATATTCGAATGTGATTCAAACATTAAAAGGACTAGACTATGCCCAAACTCATTTACTTTGTGTCGTGTCTAATCATTTCCGAACCCGTCAATCAAACTTGGTTGCGACAATTTCTCATAATTTTGGGAAAGCTTCTTCTTCTTCTTCTGAATTTAATTTAATATGTATTTTTGGGTGTACATAACATATCAGGAGTTTGATGCTACAATCGAGTACTATTGGGCTCCATTTATAGTGGAGTCAATATCGGATCATGCGACCAATCACACAGTGATGAAAAGACTGGTCAAGCTTGACTCCATAGCCAAGCATGGAAAACACTGGCAAGGCGTTGACTTTTTAGTCTTCGAGAGCTATGTTTGGTGGAGACACAAACCCACTATTAATGCCACGTGAGTACCTCTATTTTTAACTTACATCGACTCAGAGCCGGTTCTGAGTTTAAAAAGAGTCCTTTTCGAACAATAATTTTAGATTTTTTATCGGAATGGTTTAACTTAGCATTAAAGTTCATTTTGAAAGCTTCAGAATTTAGATTTTTTTTTTTTCACTAGAAACTTGGGCATGAAGATCCTGACTAAAGTTGAATTTTAATTAGGAGTGAACAAAATAAACGGTAAACCGATTGTTTAAATAGTAATCTTTATTAAAGGGTTAAAATCGAATATACCAAGAGAAAACTGAATACCTGAATTAGGTTAAAACAGGATTTTCGGCTTTAATATAAAAACCGCAACTGCTTACCCAGTTTTACCGCTTTTAGACTAAATCTCTACTGACCATACATATCAACACGTCAAAAAGATTTTTCTTCTTACTCTCTCGGTGTATTATGTAATATTAGTGTAATATTATGCAATAATATTAGTATTTAGAAGTTTGTTTATGTGTAATATTATGTATTATTAATTATATAAGTAGTGAGGATTGTTTTAGCTCATATTGTATTATTATTGATTGATGAATAAGAAATAATGGCACGTTACTTTCCATAAATGACATTAATAGCACTGCGTAGATGTGGATATTAAAAGCGGTAAATGCGGGTGAAAAACTGATATTTATTGCAACCGAACATCATATACTGATAATATGGTAAATGCGATTTTCATGTTTAAAAATAGGGTATTCGGTTATCATATTTAAAATATCAAAATGTGGTATTCGGTCTATTATTTGTCATAAAACCGTACCGAATACTTGTTTGTTTACCCTAACTTCAATAATATTCATGTGGAAAAATATGATAACTAATGAACAAATAGTGGTACTTACTATTTTATTTTTGCTGTTGTAGATATGGTGATGTTGATGATGTAAAAGAATATAATGTGAGCACAGCATACAGATTGGCTATAGAGACATGGGCAAAATGGATTGAATCCACTATTAATCCCCAAACTCAACAAGTATTTTTCATGACCATGTCCCCTACACACTTATGGTGAGCACTTCATTTTACTTCCAAATATATATATATATATATATATATATATATATATATATATATATATATATATATAAAAGGATGAGATTGTACTATTAATATGTCAGTTTCAATTTTATTTTTTATTTTTTTTGGTTTAGGTTTAGCAATGAATAATATATACGGATAATTGCGGCATATATTCCCAAACTTAATTTTTTTACGAATTAAGGTCTCAATGTTGAATAAGGCATGTTTTCAAGTGCCCACAAAGTAGTATATCTTTTGATATCTCGTGAAAGTAATCATGTAGATAGCTGTAACTTTTTTTTTGTACAAAATTATCAACTTTTTTTTATACAAAATTATCAACTTTTTTCTGAAATCACGCTTTACTCAAAAGTGAGAGATTAGTAATCCGTCTAACAAATTGGGAATACTCGGCCCATTTCAATAACAATGGAAAGTTATGCCGCAATTATCCCATATATACACAATGGTTAAAAAATTTACTAACAATAAATTATTATATAAAATTAAAAGAATAAATATAAAAAAAAAAAAAAAAACTTTGTATCTAAAACAGAAAGAATTTAATTTAAAAAATTTACGATGAAAGTCATCAAACTCATCGGTTTCTTATATACAAGTCCCTAAGCTCA
Source organism: Parietaria judaica (assembly GCA_954871525.1). Classification (NCBI taxonomy): domain Eukaryota; kingdom Viridiplantae; phylum Streptophyta; class Magnoliopsida; order Rosales; family Urticaceae; genus Parietaria; species Parietaria judaica. Next base: position 9,859,391 of record OX940865.1, on the reverse strand, counting down.
ATTTTTAGCCGCTAGAAATTGAATTCAGATACTCAATTGTTAGAAAGTGACGAGTTTGATGATTAACGGTAGTTTATTTTAATCTTATTATTTCTGTGTTTTGTTACTAAAAATCTTGATAGGAGCTGGGAATGGGAGGGTGGGAGCAAAGGAAACTGCTTTAACGAGTCACTCCCAGTCCAGAGATCATCGTACTGGGGAACAGGCTCCAGCATTGAAATGATGGACATTCTCGGAGACATCGTACGAGGATTAAAAGTCAACGTCACTCTTCTCAACATAACCCAGTTGTCGGAATATCGAAAAGATGCGCACACCTCGGTCTACGGCGAACGGAAAGGCAAACTCCTGACGGCGGAGCAGAGAGCCGATCCGAACCGCTTCGCAGACTGCATCCACTGGTGCTTACCGGGCGTCCCTGATACTTGGAACGAGATTCTCTATGCATACTTGTTAAGAAACCATCAAAACCTTTTGCCAAGCTGAATGCAATCGTCCCAAACTATTAAATTCGATAACATTAACGACAAGAAGCCAACGCAATTCAAGGAGGTTGTAAATAGAATTAAAAAAAACAAGATTACAATTACACGGATTAAAAATTATCCGTCCTTGGCTCGCCTATAGTTGTACTCTTGTTTTGTTATCTTTTCAACTCAAAGATCAATAAACACAAGAGGAAATAGCCAGATAATGAATTTTGAGTGAACCTCTTTAAAATATATCCGTGCCATTTACTGGCTGCTATTTTTATGTTTTCACTTACAACTACGCCAAAGTAACTCTTAACACGAGTCATCGATCCCCATATACGAAACAAATACAAAAGCGGAATGTCCACGTGAAAATTGTCAACAACAATTCCCATCGAAGTTTAAATCACGTTCAATGCGCAGTGCACATAGTCGTGTAGGGAAAAATCATCATAAATATACTTAGCATCTGCTGAAAATTGAACGAAAACTGCTGGTATTACAACGATCAAAAGAAATTGTTACAAAATAGATTTCAAACGAAAAATTGCGAATAGCGGATATAACTATTTCCGAATCGACGAGTTGCAATATGTACCGCAGAAAAATAGCTTTATTTACCACAAAGAGAAAATTTGTACCAAAAAGATGTAAGAAGATTATTCCAAAACATTTATAAAATGACCAAGTTGTCTTGCCACAAAATTAATCCTCCGAAACCTAAGAAACCAGTCATCTATATGCAATTAATTACAGAGAGCTCACCGATCAGTGATCGTCCTACTTACAGAAGCTCCCAATCCGAGTCACAAAACTTAGGAGCAGAAGAATCCTGGGTTTCGTGGCTGGAATCCATGTCGGTGTCGCCGTACCATATTGCCAGCTGTTCATACTCGCTTGCCAACCTCTTCTTCGGAGCAAAAATATCTCGAATCTTTTTCTGATTAAGGAAAGATCATGAATTAGCTTCCTAATCTTAACAAGTCAACAACATGAGAAATGATGAACATTTGGTATTCTTTTCAGTGAAGTAGGATTTCTAGAGATGTATGTTAAGCATTTTAAACTCCTTTTCGGTGAAAAGAATAATTAAGACCCTTGAGTTATCAGCTCGAGTTAAGGGTAAATTTCCAAGCTCCTTTTTATACAATTTGACAGGTTACGACCTTGATCAAATTGAATTTACGGTGACCAAAAACTGATCTAGGTTGGTGATAGACCCGTAATAAACTATCGTACGAGGAAGGGCCTGATGATCTTCTAGTCTCAATATAGACCCGCCTTGTTCATTGTTGAATTATCGCAATAGAGTATCCGGTAATTCATCTCCTTGGGGAATTCTCGTTGGCTTAACTGCTCTTTTTTATGCACATTTTAGATTGAATTTTGGTACCAGAACTAATCATCTTGGCATTTTAGTCCTTTTATATCTTTTTCTTTATTTATGTTTGTACTGTGTTTCGGTTTAATTATGGGTATTTCGGTCTTTTACTCGCTTCGGTCATTAGAGTTTCAGCCTCTCCTAGGCAGTAGGCACCCATTCCCTGCCTCTCAGAGGGTTTATGGTTTTTTGTTTTGTCTTGTCTTGTTTAAGAGCTTGTGGACAGCTTTCGACTTTGCTCTCGAAGAAAAAGTCGGGATTGTTTATTATTTCTATCGAGGCTTACATTTCTACAGTACTAACATAAAAGCCACCCATTTCTATGTTCACTAGATGAAACATAAAACCCATGTACAGGACATACCTTGTACGACCCAAGCTTTCGTGCTCTACGAGATGCGGCATATAAGGCTGTATCGTCCACAAATAAAAAGTTTTCCCTGCGCTTAACCTCGTCGTGCAAGTTAATTGTTACCATGCTCGAGCCAACGGATTCTGTTACAACACGCTCATCCGTACATCCATCAGAACCATCAACACGTACGAATATCAGATAGAAACTGGTAGGCAGTTGCCGTCTCAAATATCAAAGCTAGTCAATAAGCAAAAAGACTCGTAACAACAAGCAGAAATTAAGATATAAACATGTCTAACATAAGCAGTAAAAAAATTCAATATCTAAACAATTTTAAAAGACCTAACAACTGGTACGTGTTTTGTTTCTACCGACTAAAAACCGGGATCGTGACACATGAAATTCATGCAAATATGAGGCGGTAACAGTACATAGGGCCAATTAAGCGAGGAAGCAAGGTTTCATCAAGATGGGTCAGATAGAGAGGGAAAGTCTAACCAATTTATTCCTTTTATTATACTCTACCGAAATTCTTACCCTAAATTGATTGAAACCATTTTTTCGTTCAAAGCGAAAATGGGATTAAGAATGTACCAATCGATTCCAGTGAGAGGTTACTTGCAGAAGAAACAAGCTTTCTCTCCTCCGCTCCATCCATGGCTGGTATCGCTGAGGATTCTCTTGGAGAGAGAAGCCCGTTAGAGCAATCTGAGAAAAACTCGCTTCGATAAACAAAGCTGTGGCAGTCTGGTACCGCCGAGGATTCTCTCGGAGAGAGAAGCCCGTTAGAGAAATCCGAGATAAACCCGCTTCGATCAACAAAAATTTGAGAGTCTGATACGGCCAAGGATTCTCTTGGAGAGACAGCAGTAGAGCAATCCAAGACAAACCCGCTTCGATCATCAAAACTGTGACCGTCTGGTTCTTCAGGAGAGGATATTTCAGATTCATATCCCGGACTCATAGAATCGCATAAAGGGATATTTGAAACAAGCCCAGTTAGTATTGAATCATCGATTGTGCCATTCGCATCCTTCTTTCTTGATTCTGATTCTTCGTTGATAGACTTAGCATTCTGAAGTTCAGATTCATATCCCGGACTCATAGAATCGCATAAAGGGATATTTGAAACAAGCCCAGTTACTAATGAATCATCGATTGTGCCATTCACATCCTTCTTTCTTGATTCTGATTCTTCATTGATAGACTTAGCATTCTGAAGTTCATCACCGTTGTCATCACTAGCCGATACAAGAACGACCGGCTTATTCACATCATCGGTTAACTCAACCGCAACCGATACCTGTTTTAAAGCGGAATCTGAACATGTTCCCACCAAACTTATCTCCAAGTTGGTGCCATTATCCATACTAATGATGCTCTTTTCTACCGGATTCACAGCTTTAGCTTCACGCTTTTCCGAGTCAGCCGCGATAGGGAAAAGGTCTTGGACGACATCGGAACAGAATCTCTTGAAGTTTCCACCTACGTTGTGCACGTGGTTTTCAACATACTTAAACGTATCCTGAGTTACATAGAGACTGAATCAGACCATAGAATGAAAACTGCGATTACAATATGAAGATAAAACCCTTAGAACAACAAAGAATATAGTAAGTTTAGCCTTCTTATTTTCTTTGGAACTTTGCTTGGACCGAAAATGTCATTAGAGACAGGGGCGAACATACGTACAGTCCAAACTCCAGAGAAAATTTTATCAAAAGATTTTATTTTTCTTCTATAACGGTGGTATCCAGGACCCAACTAGTAACCACGGGGCCCTGCCCCTAGTACTATCGACCGGGAGACTTTCCCAGTGGCCCAATTGTTGCGTTTAAGGGGAATCGAACCTGGGATGTGCAAGATCCCGACCATGATTAATTTTTATTTTTAATTTCTACCCTTAATATAATAATAAAAACAACTCATAATTATGCTCATTAAGAACCTCCCGAGTCCCCCTTCTCCACGGAATTCATATCTTGGGTCCGCCGCTGATTACAGATACATTCGAGTTTTATCTCACACAAAAATGTTCGCGTTTGTACTCGCTCCTTGAAAGAAATGACAAAAATTCATATATAATCTTGAAAGATTCAAAAAGAAAAAGAAAAAAAGATCACAGCTTTATAAGGATTACGCAAATACACATTCAAAGTGAGTTTAGCATGATCAGTGTAATATGTAAATATTGACGATGATGTCATCTGGATAATTCCTTCAAGTCCAATTACAGGCTTTATTTATAAATCTAAAAGAAGCAACTAGTATATAACACAATTCCCATATTCAGAACTCTCTGCGAAAATTATTCAGAAAATCCTGAGAGACTCATACGAGATATCGAAAGGTGTCGGAGGTTACCGGAAACGGGAAAGCTCCGGTGAGAGGCATCAGGCATGGACGAGCGACGGTAGAGACTAGTCAGAGAGACCTCTCTCTCTCTCTCTCTCTCTCTCTCTCTCTCTACAGTGAACAGTGACTTTGCTGAAAAAGGGTTTTGGGATTCGGGAAAGCAGGGTTTATTATTATAGGCATATTTGCGGCACAAGTGTCTCAAGTTGATCAAATTTCGGGATACGGTCTTAATTCCTTTTTGCACTTTAACCACTTGACGTTGCTAAAATTGTACTTTTAAGGTCCTAATTCTTTTTGGCATAAGTACTCACTGTCTTTTATCACTATAGAGAGCGTTTTTGTGAGTTGTTTCCTGTTATTCTGAGTAACCGATTTGATTGAAATGAGCTTCTATTTATACAAGGGTCTAGGGTAGGGACCTTGTAGTAATTAATAGTTACTTTGTTGGGCCCTTGAGCAATTAAAATATTACTTGCGCTAGGAGTGTGCAAAAAAATCGTTAAATTTTGAAACCGTAAAATTATCATGTTTAAATAACTGTAACCAAATTATTTTGAAAACAAGTTATGGTTAACCGTATCTAGTTTCAAATAGGAAAAAGTTACAGGTTATTATTTTTTAAAACAAGTTTTTTTGTAACCGATTATTATAACCGGTTCTAATATTAATTTTTATTTAAATATTTTAGGAGGTAGGGTTAATATAATTGTTGTACTTTTTGGATTCATATTTAAACTACAGTGGACCGGTATGCTTCTTTAGACTGGGTTGTTTTATTTGCGATTTATTTAGGACCGATATGTTTATTGTTGCGATAAAATGTGTTGAATGCTATATTAAAAAAAATAGATTAAGGTTATTAAACAAGTTAATCATATTGTGATAACTGGAAATTTGGTTAACCAATTTCTGATTTACCGGTTTTTAAAGACATGTTAAAGTTATTAAAACATGACTAACTAGAATCACGTTAATGATACCAAATAGTGAAAAAAATAACAGGTTAACCGATTGGTTGTAGGCCTAACTTGCGATGCTTTTAGTAAATGAGTTTTACAGCTATTTTTGCCGCAGAAGTAACTAGACTTTCTACAGACTTTTTTTTTTTCGGGCCGAGCTCAATGATTTTTTAGGCCGAGTCCCGTTGACCCTTTTCGGGCCGGGTCGCCTTTGTGGCCTTTTTAATCGCTTTAGCTTTTTGGGCAAAAAATATTAACAATTACACAGTAAATAAAAACAAAACAACATTTTAATTAGTGAAAAAAGTAAAATTTAGTTGGAGATAGTTATATAATTAAATAAAAAGTAATAAAAATAGAGTGAAAAAAATCGTAAAATTAAAGCTATAAAATAAAATGAAGAGAGGTGTGTGCCAAACACTCTTTCCAACTGATCAAGTTTGAAATATAAATCTAATAAATATAATGAATAAACCCTAGGCGATTATGTTTTCTTCTATAAAAACTAATTTGGCTGAACATAACAATGTTTAGTATTGCAATGTTGAAGGGGCTTACGTTTGAGACCATAATTGACATTCGAGAGATGAAATAATCCGATTCTAATCAAGGGAGTGAAAATTACATTATTTCAAAGATATTAAATTAGTAATAGATTTGGAATGAAAGTGATTTTATGATATTTAATATGTTATTACAAAACAGCATATATAACACATTAATGAATTCGGAAACCAAATCAGGCGTCCCCGGCAGTGGCAGCTCCTTCCGGCGGTGGATAGCTTCTTCTTCACGCTAAATCCAAACACAAAACATACAAAAAAAACAAGCTCGCAATACCACCGCACATTTATCTAATTTATTATACATATAAAAATAAAAATAAAAACAATATATGTCCGTATGTAGAAAGAAAGTAGTCGTCAATGCACAATCAGTGATATATAAGTAACCATCCATCCCATCCGGTAGAATTACAAGAAAAATAAATAATAGCAGCAAATGTACTTAAATTTATGAAAAATTGAGTCATTTACCAAATTTTATTTTCAAAGACTAAACTAATTGCATATAAATGTGAAGCATGTGTCATTCTATCTATTATGTCGTTCTATTTAGAATATAATGACGTGCCATCATATTCTCATTTACCACGTATCTTCATAATAAAAACGGCGTAACTGAACGCCACTACGTATGAACCAACAAAAATGACCTAATGAAGACGAAAAAGACATGTCCTAAACTTGGAAGCTACTCGGGTAATTTGACTTTTACAAATGAAACTTCTGACTGATAACTTCACCAAGATTTAAGTACATTTGCCACTACTATCTCTAAGGGAAAAAAGATAAGAAATGAAGCATATTATACAAGTTACTTATAGCCATGTAGAAATATAAGCATGCTATTTTAAATACCCATTTTGAGACACCATAAAATAACTTCTCATTTGGTCATTCAAAGTTATATTAAAGCATTAAACTTTGCAAAGAATGAAATAAAACCCACTGAAAGAATAAGTTTACAAGGAAAAAACAAAAAAAAGCCTCACTAGGCAAGTGTGTATAGAATTCACATTTCTAAACCAAAGCATAAAAAATAAAAATAGAAAATAAATAAGTGTTTGGTAGATACTTCTGTTAAAGATAGACACTGTATTCTGTGTGTGTGTATATGTATATATAATGGAATAAGAATACAACTTTCTTGACCTGACCTATCAACTTTTGTAGATTAATCATTCAATGGAAAGGACAATATTCGTTTCCTATATCTTCTTTTTTTCCATGGACAATATATTTCCATGGAAGCTACCAAGCTCACATTCAGGGAGTGGAAAATAAAATTCTACGAAACTTCAAACACACGATTAACGCAAATCAAAAGTCGGGACGCGCCTTCAAGCTAATTGAACACCAGAAGGCATACAACAATAACCAAACCAAACAAAACTGCAAGTACACGGCATTTTTCGTCAACCAAAAACCAATATTCTGAAACTAAGATCTCGGATTTTGACATAAATCAGAATCCGAAAGAAATCAAAAATAAAAATAAAAATGTTACAGCCACACGGAAATGGAGAAAGAGCAGTCCAGCCGGGGAGAGAAAACGAATTAAACAGCAAAAATTTGATGCCAAACGCAAACAGTACTTGCTCGCCGGTAATAAAGTACAATCAGATAAAGAGTGGATTCCTTTGCAAAGGAAACGAATGTCCATTTACAAACAGAAAAAATCGGCTGTTAAATGCTAAGCCGATTGCATAACCTTTTCCACCAAATTGTCATTAATTCAACAAATTCAAAATACAAACAATTATTTTTTTTAGGGCCAAAACCAACAAAATAGAACCTAAAAATATATATGCAAATGGGAAAGAGAGATACACATCAACCAAGACTGATTTTCTTCAATACACTTGATCAAACATAGTACACCAAAAGGCTTGATCAGGTGATTTATCAATTCTAATTATTAAAGGCAGTGCCATTATACACAGATTCTAAAAGCAAGGAAAAAATGCAAAACAAACTAGTATCACTATAAAAAAATCTGAATTTGAAAGCACTCGGAAACGAAGCACAACTAAACAAAATCGCAGAGTAAAGCAGCTAATACAATCATCATACAGTCTGCAATCACCGAAACCATAAAAAGCATCTGCGCCCAACAAGCTGTCACTAACCTGAATCAAACATCCATCAATACTCAGGTAAAACAATTAACAAGCATGTATATTAATCAACAGAGCTCGAGAAAGCAGATAATATTCATGACATAAACTTCTCACCCTCGAAAAGTAGAGAGTTACAACGCCGGGGAAACAAAGGAAAAGATTTAGCATAATTTTAAGTGAATGAAAACATATATATGAAGCATGGTTTAAAAAGGCTGTTTTGAGGCTCGCGAGGCGAGGCGAGTAGAGGTGCTATCATAGTATGAATAAATAACGTCTTGAATAAATCTGAAAGCATATTTTTCTCTGCAGATTAAGAAAAAAATTATCATATCTTGCTTGCATACTTATGCAAGCCCAGAGAATGATACCTACACCTACAAGCATGAAATGCCTATTGTACAGAGATACAAACAGTTTCAATATTTCACCCGACCCACTAAGCCAAACCTGATATTATTTTATCTACAAATGCAGGATGATCAAAATGTAGTTAGCCTCTGCACGTTAAACTTGGAAGTTTGCAACATGATTCGGTTTGAAATTTTTGATAAGGAAAGAAGATGTTATCGTTGCCAACTGTGTGTAAAACAAGATATAATAACTGAAAGCTACAAAAAAAAAAGGTTGTGTTATTTGTGTAAACCTGTAAAAGAAATTTGTTCCACGATATAAAACCTGAAAACAAGAAACCAAAATTGAACATGAAGCTGACCCACAAAGAACAAACCTAAACTCAAAAGATGATCTGTGACCACGAGTATAACTATACCCAAAGCGGACGTCGTATTATCTACAACCAATGATCATACATATTCATATAACAAAATATATGACTCACACACATCATTTAGACATTTCGAAAGCTGGGTAGTTTTGGGAATATAGGCGCCAATTATACTTTGTTTGGATAGTTTTGTTTTTGCATCGGGTTTCGGTCAAGACTCTGGGCAGAGCGACGTCCGTGATCTCGAGGGATCAGACGTGAGTCACGTGACTTTTGTGATTGTCATTGCAATAGAGGATAACGTGGATTCACGCTCTTGGGAATATAATTATGTCATTGTGTTTTTCTCGTTTTATTATTCTGGAACGCATCAAAAACATAATCGAACATATTAGCAGGCAACACCCAAATGCCAAGAAGAAAACAATTCGGAAGATATATGTCCAATTCGCCTAATCAAAATATTCAATTTTGAATAACAGAACGAGCAATAGTAGAGGAAAAGACATGAAAGAGCGTTAAAACACGCAAGCATTAACACAATCACACAAGCACGGCTCGCAAACAGTACACATTCAGTTAATCAAAACGAACACATATATATAAGAGCACGAGAAATGCATAATTGTAAGAGAAAAGAGACTACACAACCATGCCAAACAATAGAATGAACACCAAAGGTAGCAAGGGAGTTTATGAAATCAATACCTCAGAAATACGGCGGTTGATACATTCCTCCCAGCGGGACCCTCCGCACCGGAGATGCTCCGGATTGGTGGTGGTGCTGACCGGGAAAAGCCGAACCCGCAGCTGACATGCCGTAATGGCCGCTCTCCTGGTACCCACCGGTAGATATTCCAACAGAACTCGGGGGCAATCTGTACATAGACGAAGCGGCACCCGCTCCACCATTTCCGGCAACACCACCCATTCCTCCGCCGCCTAAACCACCGTATCCACCATAAGGCCCACCATACCCGGGGCCAGCACCCAAAGCGACCAGGGGCCCTCCTTGACCACCCACCGGGCCTCCCATCCCGGGATGGTGATGCCCCATCGGCCCCGGGCCGCCAGAAAACCCTCCGTACGATGCCATTCCTCCCGGGCCAAACTGGCCGTGCATAGAGCCCTGCGGTCCCATGCCCATCTCGTCCCCCGGGCCACCCTTAGCTCCGTCGGGCCCGCCCTGCTTCCCCTTCTTCCCATCAATCGCCAACTTGCAGGTCATCTGCCGCCCGTCAATCGTCTTCACCGAATCCACCAGCGCCGCCCTCGCCCCCTCCGCGGTCTTGTAAACGAACAGCGCATAGCCCTTGCACTTCCCGGTCTGCTTGTCAAACCCTAGCGGACCCTCCTCAATCTCTCCATAGAGGCCGAAGTGCGCCAGGAGCTTCTCCGCCGCCATCTCGTACGGCACGTTCGCCACGTAAATCTTCCTCGCCGACACGTCGGCCGCAGCCGAACCCGAATTCGTGTTACCCCCGCCGCCACCGGTGGCAGAACCACCAGTGTTCCCCGCGGCCGCGAGCTGCGTGACCGTCATACGGCCGTCGATCTTCTTGCTCGGCTCCTTGAGGGCGAGGAGCGCGCCGTCGACGTGGCGGAACGTGACGAAGCCGTAGCCTTTGCTCTTCCCGGTGGTCTTGTCGAGGATGACGACGGCCTCGTCGATCTCCCCGAAATTGGAGAAGATCGAGCGGAGGCCCTCGGTGGTGGTGTCCCAGCCGAGGCCGCGGACGAAGAGCTTGCGCTGGGAGACGTCGGCGTCGGCGAAGGAGCGCACGGCGTCGAGCACGTCGGCGTGGCGAGAGGCGGCGGTGGCTAGAGTTTCGAGGAGCTGGTCGGTGGTGAAGCGCTCCAGCATCTTCCTGGCGTCCTCCGGCGCGAGCTTCCGGTGTTGGAGGTCGCCGGAAACGCCGTTCTCGTCGATCTTACGCTTCTTGATTTGGTCCATCGGAGAGAAGAGAGTCCACGATGCTTAACCCTAGTTTATTGAACAAGAGACTGATGACTAGTTCACATGTAACATATATATATAGTGTTCAATTAAGGGTTATTCCGGTAAAAGTATTCAAGTTGTTCGGAAATATGACAACATAGAGTTAATTTTTTTTTTAAATATGGCAAAAATATTTATGTTTTTTTTTTATGAATCGGTAGACCTCGTTTATTTTCTTGTTACTTTTTTTTTTTACTATTTTCATTAATGATGACATCAACAACGCAAATCGCAATGTTATTGGGGAGATAAACTTGGAATCCGAATAGAGAAAGTGAGAAGAAAATAAGAATTTGCGTTGTTGATGTTCAAATAATTTGGGTTAAATACAAGTTTACTTTGATATTCAAGTTTGATCGTTTGCGCTTGTATTGACGCCATCACTATCCGAATAGTAAAAAAAATAGTAGTGAAAAAAATGGTTAAGGTCTACCGATTGACCGAAAAATGTGAACTTATATATTTTTTCTATAGTTTTTTTTTTTAAATTGCCTTTATGCCGCCTTATCCGAATACCTTAGGTACTTTTGTCAGTATTAATCCAATTAATGGCACATAAGTTATTTTGAGATAACAGTGGCACATGTACTTATCGTTTAGAAATAACCAACATTAAGAAAAAGTAAAAGAGCCTTTGAATCATATTTGACAAATATTACATAACTAGTTATTTATGATTTCATATTAGTTTTATAATTTTAAATTTTATTTATAGTGTTTATAATTAGTTATTTAATATTACTATTTTTTGATGGATTATTAATTTATATATCATTTTGACTAATACATTTATAAATAAATATTATTTTATAAATTTAACGAATTATTAATTAACTAATTAGTTCCGAGTCAGGACCTAACAAAATCACGATGTGCAGCGAGAAGCAACTTTTAGTGAAGAAAAACCATAGCTCTATTCACGGATTTATCATTGGATTCTTAATTTACCGATGAGTTTTTATATATATATTATATAATAGTGATATTTCTATTATATAAATATTAGTTCCAACTACGATTTTATATAGAATGGAAGTTTGAAATGCAATTATTTAAACAAATATAGGATACGCAAGTAATTTTATATAAAAATAAAAATAATTATGCTTTTAATACTAATATAGAATTAAACTTACAATTTATAAATAAAAACTTAAACTTGTGAATGATCAAATTTTGTAAAAAAGTTTCTCACACGCGCAAAGCAAAAACGACAACTGACGAAACGATATCTTAATATTCCGCAAAAACTTGGAAAACGACAATGAAAAACAATGATATAGCTATCGATATGTTGAAAAACCCGAGTGATTGTCGGATGTTCGTGAAATTTAAAACCTTAGCGAAAAACATGAAATCCTACGAAATAAAGATGGTAGGAAATTAATTAAAGCATAAAAAGGAAGGCAAACCCATGTATGCTTGGTTTTGAGAGGGAGCTTCTCTTTCTTCTGTTCTGCCTTACCTTATCGTCCCCGATAAAACAAAAATGTCATGCTTCTCTCTGTGAGTCACTTCTCTCTGTACATTTTCTAGTGCATTGTCCTGAAACAAAAGCTTCGATTTTTCTTTTTCTTCTTCTGGTAATGCAGTTGCATTTACGCACAAGATTTATACTTTTCTTCCTCATAGTGAAGCTTATAGTTTTTTGAGTACTGGGTTTGAACTTCTCGCCTCAAGAGCGGAGATTCAATGCTCAACCATTAGAGCTGTAATGTCGATAACTTTGTTGAGAACCCAGAAAAAATAATGAATAATTCAATGCCATAAAAAATGATTGCATTTTCATGCTCATATTCCTAGTTTAGAGAAATGCCTTGCTCTGCCATTTTAATGCTTGTATTAATGTCTCATTTGAGTTTCCGAGAATCCCTTTTCGAACGAAAAAGTAGGAATTTATGTAGCATTTTCCCACTCATTCCAGTTTCATGTTCGAATTTTTATCAGGAGATTGTCGACGTTACACTCTCATTTCAGACATGTTCGACACGATCGTTTCTGGCAGCGTTTTGGCTATGAAGCGAAAAACAGATGCTTTCCGATTATCAGAGTGAAGTCGGTTCGTAAAATTTCTGCAACGAGGAAGGTTTCGCCGTCGTGTTCCCTCATTAGTACTCTGCCTGCCCTGGAAATTGAGGCTGAAGATTCTTCTTCGAGGCAAATTTTGGGAGATGAAGTTGGAACTTACAGGAGTGACTCTTTGGAAAATTATGATATTAAAGAAGAAAGAGAAAGGCGAAGGCGAGAAAAGATAGGACTTGCAAACAAATACAGAGTTCCGTGGAACAAAGGGAAGCAACACGACAAAGGTAACTGCTTTAGATATGGCTGAAAGCGGGTATTTTTTCGGTTTTTAGAAATTGTACAGGAGAAACTAAATTGTTGGTTTATAGAACTTAATACCAAAAACTGAAAAACCAAGTCTGCCCAAATTTTCAGTTGAAAGTTGAAACCAAGAACTGAATAGAGAATACAATTCGCTTTTTTTTTTTTTTTTGCGAGAAGGATGCTCATTTGTTTTTTCAGGCTTAGATTTACAGCATGAGCTATGAAGACCTGAAATTTCAAGAACTTTTTTTTTTTTTGAATTCATGAAATTTCAAGAACTTGTAGAGATTAATATGCGTTTTTACATACCGCAGAGACTCGGGAGCGCATCAAGCAGAGAACCATAGAGGCCTTAAAGAACCCCAAGGTGAAGTCATGTAAGATGCTTGATTCAATGAGTTCAAATATATATATAGTATATACATAATATTTATGTATATGACTTGTTAAGACATTCATAGTTATGGCTAAGCTACATGGATTTCTGTTAAAAAAATAAAAATAAAAGAAAAGAGATCATCGTGTTCTATACTTCTATTATATGGTTTTCTAACTCGGTACATAGACGATTACATTCTTTTACTCTGTTCGTTTTCTTTGTCGAATTATATTTTGGGTGACTGTTGTTTCTTTAGCTAAAAGCTCTTTTGCTACCTTTCAACTATGTCCAGGTCAGACAGAAAATGGTTGAATGTCGCCGTCCTCATAGGTAACATTATTTATTCGATTGAAGACTTCCGTTGCAAGTTACTTTAGAGCCAATGGATTTTCAAGATGATAGATAACAAGCAACTCTTCTCTCCAAACTTATAAGTAAATATCAAACTGTTATGGTGGTGATACGTTTTATCGAATGTATCATAAACTGTTTTTAGTTTAGATTAAGAGAAGAAAAATGCACAAGATTGTGTTGTCTATTCTTGCTTACTTATATTCAACTTCATTACGCAAATAAAATGAGGTAAAGTTGGAATCGACATGAGTTATTGGCACGCTTTTATTAAGCATATGATCCGTGTAATTCGAAGTTGAAACACTTTTGTTCTTGTTATTTTGTTAAATTACGAAAAAGGAAAAAATCAGTTATTTTGAAAAGAAAAAAAATCAGTTAAAATACTTTATGATTGTTATTTATAAATTAGAATATTTTATCATATACTAATTAATAACATAGTAAAATTAATTATAATGTCGTTATATGATGATAAATTATTAATTAAGAGTTTCTTATTTATAGAGTAACATCTATAAATTAATTTACATTTAAATAAATTAAAAATGAAGGTTTTCTGTCAATTTAATTTAAATAAATGTGGTTTTAACGGAAAAATTAATTGCGTTACAGTTTTATAGTATAAATCTATATCACAGTTTTTTTTAATTTAAAAATTTATTCAAAAGTGCCTAAAAAGTAAAAACTATATCTAGCTTTCATCATTATGATCCGTGTGGAATTCATAGATGTTTTTTTGCAGTGATCTAGTGAAGAACAAGATAGGATCCACTCAAAAGCGTCTTTGGGCAAAACGTTTGAAGTCCAAACGATCAAGGATAAGATTCTTTCATTTATGGGCGAAATGCATAGCGGAAGCGGCCAAAACCGGAGGTGTTGAAGAAGAAACATTAGCTTGGAATAGCTACGAAAAGATAAAAGAAGAAATGTGCCAAATGCAGCTCAATAGGGATGCAGAAAACGAGAAGCATCAAGTGCTGAAAAAGATAGGATCTACTCAAAAGCGTGTTCGGGCAAAACGTTCGAAGTCCAAACGATCAAGGATGAGATTCTTTCATTTATGGGCGAAATGTATAGCGGAAGCGGCCAAAACCGGAGGTGTTGAAGAAGAAACATTAGCTTGGAATAGCTACGAGAAGATAAAAGAAGAAATGCGCCAAATGCAGCTCAATAGGGATGCAGAGAACGAGAAGCATCGAGTGTTGAAAAAGATAAGAACTTCAAAGAAACGAGTGCGTGTTAGGGAAAAGCACATGGAAATTGCTCGTAAGAGTAAATTGCGCGAGGAAAAGAAAAAGAAGAAAGAAGAGATCGCCGAAGAGAAACGAAGGCTAAGGCGCGGAAGAAGAGATTCAAAAATCAGGTTGAGACTTAAGGAGAGGCTGAGCCAGGTAATATGTCTATCCTGTGGCTAAAGCAGATTACAAATCTCGGTGGGGCGGCTAAACATTAGGGGGGAAATAAGCTTAATTAATGGTTTATATTTAAAATATTCAACTAATTACGGGTCAAACTGAAAAATATGAAAATTGGGATCCGACACTGTTTCTTTTTAGCTGCAAAAGGTTGGTGAAATCGGTCACGCAATTTACAAGTTTTCAACGTAAAATTTCAACTGAAAGTGTCTTATCTCTGTTCGCTCGAAGGAGTCTTGACACAAATCAATGAAAAATCATGCATAGAGTAGTACCGATAACTAACTTAGCGGCTGTTCCTTCAAGGAATTGGCGCCTAATGAGAGATTCGAAAACTCTACTTCCGATCAAATTCAACGCAAGTACACGCACACAATTGAAGAATTCTTTCCAATCTTTATTCCAGAATTCAGTTTATCTTTACAACTCTCAAAAGTGTTTCTCTCTCGAGATTATTTTACAAGCAATCCTCTCTTAGATTCTATCTAACATAAGCCTAAGACAAGTACTTATACTAAACTACTAACCACCTTCAAACAGCCTTAACAGTAGGGGTGGCAATTCGGGTTGCGTGTCGTGTTCGTGCCGGGTCTTAACCGTTTTTTACTTATTTTATCTAGACCCAGACCCGCCCCATTTAATAATCGTGTTAGAAGACGAGACCCAGACCCGCCCCATTTAAATAACGTGTTTATCGTATCTACCCGTTTAACCCAATTAAAAGATTCATTTATTTATAAATAATAAATTAATTCAATTTATACTCATTTAACTTAATTTATTTAACTCTATTATCGAAGATTTTAAAATTTTACTAGCAAATTTTTATGTTCGTCAATTGTAAGGCGTAATTAATAAAATAAAAACATAAATTTCATATATAATTGTATTAAAACACTTAATAACATATATAAAATATAGAAAATGTAACTTTTTGCTCTTTAATCGTGTCTAATTGGGTCCCATCGTGTTATCTTGTTCGTGCCGTGTTTACCCGTTATTTAATCGTGTTAATCGTGTTCGACACGGTTGGACTCAGATCCATTTATGGTAGACCTAGACCCGTTTAAATCGTGTCGTAACCGTTTCGTGTTTCGTGTCCGGTCCCAAATTGCCACCCCTACTTAACAGTTCAATTGACTAACTAACATAACGGTTAAGACAGATTTTAACCAAAATGACAGTTTTGCCCCTGACGAAGTTCCCTTTGCTGCAACTCGGCTTTAGCTGTAGATGAAGTTATGTGACACTTCTTTTTGCCAACAGTCTCCACCTTGTCACAAACTAGCATCTTATCATTCTTCACTTTGACTGATCCAATACCAATGATCCTATTTTCCGATCCGTTCTCCATGACTACGAAACCTGCATCATAATCTCTACAATCAGAAAACCAACTTCTCTCTGGAGAGTTGTAGCCCAATTTTTCTTAGGGTCAAAACTGGAAATGCACATTACCTCCGCAGAGTTGTAGCCCTTATCCGAAGATGCCACTGAAGCTGGCACCACCTTCACTCTTGAACGGCGTCTCGAATCCAGCTCTTTCAGGGAAATCACGTTTGAAGTGTCCTTCCTTGTGGCACAAGAAACACTTCCACTGCGTCTTTGATCGTGGTCTTGAATCACTTCTTGACCTTCTTGCATCAGTTCTTGAGAATCTTGAATCACATCTTGAAACTCCACGTGAGAAACTTCTTGGCCTGAACTCCTTCTCTGCTCTTCCTCTTATCGATAACCCTTCTCTATACATTGGTTCGCGTGAATCAAGCTTCTTCTTCAGCTCCTTCGACATCAATGCAGTCTGAACTTCTTCCAGGGTTAGGGCTTCTCTTCCATACACGAGAGTATCGTGCAGTTGCTCAAAACTGCTTGGAAGAGATAGGAGAAGAAGTAAAGCCTGGTCGTCATCCTCCACCTTGATTTCAATATTCTCCAGATCGAGAATGATCTTATTGAAATCGTCAAGGTGATCTTCCATGGATCTTCCATTCGCCATCTTGAAATTGTACAGAGTCTGCTTCAAATGCAGTCTCCTTGCCAGAGATCTTGTCATGTACAGGTTCTCTAACTTTAGCCAAACAGCCGCTGCAGTTTTCTCCTTCGACACTGCTCGGAGAACACGATCGCCGAGACTGAGAATCAGAATGCTGTGTGCCTTGTCGTTTAGATCCTTCTTCTCCTTCTCTGTCATGGTCTTGGGCAAAATCTTCTCGTCCTTCAACGCGTCTTCAAGACCTTGCTGCACCAGGATTGCCTTCATCTTCATTTTCCAAAGACTGAATCCATTCTTGCCGTTGAACTTTTCAATATCGAACTTTGATCCTGCCATTGAGGGCTCTGATTCCACTTGTTGATAAATCCGATCAAATCCAACGCAAGAACACTCACACAATCGAAGCACGCTTTCCAATCTTTATTCCAGAATTCAGTTTCTCTTTACATCTCTCAAAATTGTTTCTCTCTCGAGATTCTTTTACAAGCAATTCTCTCTTAGACTCTCACCGATGATCTAACATAAGCCTAAGACATGTGTTTATACTCTAAACTGCTAACCACCTTCACACATCCTCAACAGTTCATTGATAAACTAAAATAACGGGTTAATCAGATTTTAACCAAAATGACAGTTTTGCCCCTGACAAAGTTTCATTTGCTGTAACTCGGTTTTAGCTATAGATGAAGTTATGTGACACATTTTGCTAACAACATGAACTAAGGTAATAACTTAATTTAATTATAATAAACTCAGAATATTTTATCGTCCCGCAGATCCGTCAGAAGATCTCACGCAATAGCGAAGTCTCATCATTAAACTCATCAGTTAGTCCACACACTTCAGTCCTGGAGAATATGGATCTCGAGCTTATAAAGAGCGAGATATCGCAGAGAAGGGTTTCTTTGGCAGATCAAATAAAGGCTGCGAAGAGAAAGAAAGCGGAATTCACCAGCGTTGACTCTCCAGAACCAAGGCCGTGAGCTAGAGAGCCGTGAATTTCTTGCGGATTCTTTTCAGAAAAAACAAGCGTTTCTACGCTGGTAAAAACTCCTCGCTTTGACGTTACGGTTAATTTTTTTCGCTAACGTTATATTCATGGCAAAACCTCAGTCTTCCAATTTCATGTTTACAGGATGAGCTGCAAATGATCAAATATCAAGCTCGCTCGGCATCAATGACGGAAAATATTCAGTGAAAAATCAGTCTGACGTGAAAGATCTGGCTTGAAAACGTTCTCGATTTTGGAAGAAACTTAATGTCGGCATATGTATAAAACAAGGCCATGTAATAAAGAATGGTCTTATCAATTATTTACTCTAACATTGTAGCTCTCATGACTGGAGGAGCCGTGTTGCCTAAAAATAACGACAAAATACCGAGCATCAAAACTTTCAGAACAGTAGAAAACGATGGTTAAAGCTCCCGTATGATCAACGTTTGTAAATAAATAAACAAAAACCGTGAACGAAAAATTAAGCGTGGCTTCAATTTGGTTTCTTTGAGCGCTTTAGCCGATATTTTGCACTTTGGGCCTATGCGTCGATATCTTTTCTAAGAGTGACTTTTGCTACTTTTTATCTCATATGAAAATGAGTTTTGCAAGATGATTCGACCATATGTTTGTTTTCAAAGATGGTAAATTGCAAATGAGATTAAGACATCCCTATAGGAATGTACATCTTACTAATTAAAGACTGAAAACTATATATTCTTGTAATTATATGTGTAAAAAACGAGCATCCTATTTTAGAGAACAGAAACCGTATTTTTGAATATTCCGGTACTTGATTTTCGACAATAGTAAAACTGATTTCTTAACCACAATTACCTCTTTAAAAAACAACTTTAATTAATAGAGTAACAATGATAATCTGGATATATGATATCATCATCAAGTCAAAAGAATAACGATAACAAACTATAATAAGTAGAAAAAGTCTATAAAATTTGAACATTAACATCCGCAATTCGATTTTACTGAGTTCTATTTTTATTCGGTATCTTCGATTTTATGCACCCGAAACAACGATAAGTCGAGTAGCAAATATAAATAGCGTGACATTACATATAAAAATAAAAGGATTACCTAGGGTTTCAATGTCAAGAAAAATAAAGCTCATAAAGGTATAACATGATCTGGATTAACATGTAATTCCCAGCCAAAGCAAGATTCAAATCAACCTTTCTTCTTAGTTATAACACCCGCGATGCGAAATCCCATTGAAACACCATTTTTGCAAATCTAGTTATCTACAGCCGAAAGTTTGGAGCGAAGTCTCTTAACCGGAGTAGTTCCCTCCATCCCTGCCCGGAACATAGCTGCCTTGCCCAGACCACCCTGCATTGTTCTGCTGCATTCCTCCGTGGTTGCCAGCTGGCGGCCCTCCTACCATGTTACCAGGTGGTGGCGGCACTCCGCCTCCGTAGCTGTTGTTCGGTGGCTGTGGCGGGCCCCAGTTATTGTTCGGTGGCGGCGGGCCATAGTTGTTGGGAGCATAACCGCCGCTGTTCTGTGGCGGCATCCCACCCATGTTGCCCTGGGGCGGCGGACCTCCGAAGTTACCCTGTGGTGGCGGACCTCCGAAGTTCCCTTGAGGCGGCGGACCTCCGAAGTTGCCTTGAGGTGGCGGCGGACCTCCGAAGTTGCCTTGAGGTGCCGGTGGACCCATGTTGCCGCCGGGAGGCCCAGCTGGGGGGCCCGGCGGGCCCCTCTGGAAGTCTCGGTTCTGCATGTTCTCTCTTCTCCGCTCAAAGTTCCTCGACTTGTCAAAGTTGCGGGGCCGGTCGTTGCGTCTGTTTCTCTCATTCGCCCTAGCGTTGTTCCTTATCCACTCCTCGTGATACTTGGGGTCGTATGGAACGGCTTCACCGTTAATGAAAGGTTCCCCTGATAATTGAATATAAAGATCACTTGGACCGTATCACAAGCTATAATACTAATTTCGGAAGCAATTTCTCACCGACATGTTAATTTCCTAGCAGTCACAAAATAACATGAAACATATAACAATAAAAACGTGACATGTTTTCAGATAAAGGGCATTTTTCTTATTAAATAAAAGGCGTGTTTGTTACACTAAGATTAAGACGTCCGGATTGAGGTGAGACTCAATAGTTCCCGTAATCTAAGAAATTAGCTTCTTTTTTATATTTGTAAATAGTAAATAACATTACTAACACGACAACGATAAAAATACGAAATCGAACTCGACTCAACTTACCTCCATAATCCTTGTTCTTCACATCCAAGTATGAATCCGGAAGAACCCAGCGAACATTAGGCAATTCTGAAATAACCTCAACAGAAACCCCATGATAAATACAAGCAAAATGGATATCAAATCAAATCTAAGAAAATTGGAGAAATACAAACCCTTGATTTTGTGTGAAGCCTCTTCGGGAACCAACGCCCCAAATGCGAAATAGCATCGGGTTGAAACCGAGTAAATCTTCCTTCTCGCATCTTGCTCGCTGTGAAATGATAATTCA
Source organism: Parietaria judaica (assembly GCA_954871525.1). Lineage (NCBI taxonomy): Eukaryota > Viridiplantae > Streptophyta > Magnoliopsida > Rosales > Urticaceae > Parietaria > Parietaria judaica. The sequence goes on along the minus strand of OX940865.1, from coordinate 9,838,495 downwards.
TAAAAACCAACGAAAAACAAACCAATCAAGTAAACAGGATAAACATTGACCAATTCAACAGCAAAATGCTTGCTAACAATCTATACACCATTTATCTAATCAAACCACAGATGAACGAAAATGGAAGCTCGGAGAGTAGGGAGGAGAAATGACCTTCCAACAACCATGGCGAGGGTTTTGATGTAGCTGTCTATGATCTCATCCCTGGTCGGTTCACCCTCGGGAGGTTCCATAACGACAAGCCAGTGCTCGAAGTCGCAGCCATCGAGCAGGATGGTCTCCTTGGGAGGGCGGTTGGACCAGTTAGGGTTCGGATCCTTGAGAGACGACGAGGTCGCGTTCGTGGACAGGCAGCGGACGGAGAGAGGCAGGTAGGCTCTTCCGGCGAGGGAGAGGGCTCCGGCGAGGGGGCGAAGGCGGTGGATGAGGGAGAGCGAGGAGGCGGAGCAGCGAGGGTGAGCCGCGGAGGCGGAGGCGGAGACGGAGAAGGAGCGAGAGAGGAAAGAGGCGAGGGAGAGGGCTTTGGGGAAGGAGCGAGAGACGAGGCTGGTCGCCATGTCTGGAAGCTCGAAAAACCCTAGCTCAAGGGTGGGAGTGGAGAAATGAGGACGACGAGGGTTTAAGGGACAAAACGCATTATATATATATATATGGATAAATATTTATTAATATACATGATATAATTTTATATACGTATAATTATATATATCTTTTTAAGCTGAATTAAGTCTCAAAATAATATAACGTCTAAAATGACATTAAAAATGTAAGTACTAATTTTACTTGCTGTCAAACATGTAAATTATTATTATTATTATTTAAAAACATGTAATTTAAGAAATAATTATTCGTAAAGACTCCGGTCCGTCCCAACCATGTTGTATAATTTATACGTTTTATTTATCATTTAAGTTTTATCAATATAGATAATAACCTAATAACTTAATTTGAATGACTTTAATACTTATAACCTGTACTAAAGTCATTCAAATTAAAGTGCTATCAAATTTTATAATGAAAGAAAAAATTGCTAAACATGATAAATTGGTTGAGCTCATATTTTCAATCAAATTCTTTTAAAATTTAATAATCCTTTTTATTATGATTGAGTGGCAGATGGTTATTTGCTAATAAAATGAATGTAAATGTCTATTTTTATAAAATGCTGATTGTAAGGGCATTTTTTGTAGTTTTATACAATAAAAAAAAACAGCTTAAAATGTTTCAATCCATTTTAAAATTAAAAACTTTTTTGTGTCATTAAATCATAATAGATAGCCCGTGCCTTTTTTTTTCTTCTTTCGGATAGACCATTTGCATATATACCTCTCATTGTGTGCGGAAAAATCATTAACCAAAGTTTAAAAGCGTAATCGAAAATTATCCGTTTTAAAATAATCGTAACCGAATTACTTTAAAAACAAGTTATGGTTAACCGTATCAGGTTTCAAACATGATAAGGTTACATGTTATATATTTTTCAAAACATGTTATTTTTTAAACCGGTTTTTATAGTCGCTTTTAATATTAATTTTTTTATTTAAATATTTTAAGATTAAATTAAGTAGGGTTATTTAGAATAGTTGTATTTTTTGGATTTATGCTTAAACTATAGTGGACTGTGTTGGGTATCCCTCCTATTTGGAGGCCCAACAATGTGGGTTATTTTTGACCTATTGATTCATGTACCCGGCCAAGGTAACCTATGTCATAAATGACTTAGATGAGATGAAGAAATAGAAGAGTTTAGAAGAGAGAATAAACAAGAGAAAGAGAAAGAGAGCAAATTCGCGGTTTTCGCCCAGTTTCGTCGACCCCCAGGAAAATTGTCATTCCGCACTCGTTCACCGTTGGATCGTCGTGATTTTTGGACAGAACGTTCCTAAGACATAGATGTACTTTCCGAATGGTGGAGATGTGGGTTGGAGGTTTCTAGGTCGGTCTGAAGAGTGGAAACCATAGGCTGTTTTGTGAGACCGTTTTTCACAAATTCTTCTCTTGCTTGTTTGTTGTAATCCGAGATTGGTGTTTGATCTTGATGATGATGATGTATGCCTCTAGTTTTATCTATGGAAGACTTCGTTTGTACCTCACTATTGATTATAGTGGATTTTAAGCGGCCTACGGGTCCCGTGGTTTTTTACTCCGTTTTGGGGGTTTTTTCACGCTAAAATTGTCTCGTGTTCGTGGTTGTGTTTCGATTATTATCGTCTTAATATTTTAGCGGCTATTGGGAGATATTGAGATTCCGTTGCATTGCGCTTTCTCCCAACAGACTGATATAGTTCTTTTTGGACTGGGTTGTTTTATTTGCGAGTTATTTTGGAGCGATATGTTTTATAGCTACAATAACATGTATTGAATGTTATGTTAAGAAAAAAGTTAAGGTGTTATTAAACAGGTTAATCATATTTTGATAATCGGAAATTAGGTTAACCAGTTTTAAAAAACTGGTTAAGGTTATTCAAACATGACTAATCTAAATCAGGTTAAGGATGCCAAATAGTGAAAAAAAAACTGGCTAATCGACGGTTGCAGGCCTACCTCTCAACATACATACGTCTCATTTGACTCTTTCTTAAATGGCTTAAATGTGTAGTCCTGGTATTGTCAGTATAAATTACTTGTTTCGTGTTCAAACTGTACGATTTAATTCTCGTTTGAAAGATAAAAAAAGTATCTTCAACTTTTGAGATCAAGTTTTTTTTTTAATCTTTAAGATATGAAATATATCTTTTTAGAAAATAATTTGTTCTCATCGTAGTGAACGATTTTTCTAGAAATATATGGACAAATTTGAACGAGTTTAATATTTGAAGGGGACTACCGCCCCCGGCACCAAAATTATAAAGGACTGGTATAGTTCTTTTTGGACTGGGTTGTTTTATTTGCGAGTTATTTTGGAGCGATATGTTTTATAGCTACAATAACATATTAACATGTATTGAATGTTATGTTAAAAAAAAAGTTAAGGTTATTAAACAGGTTAATCATATTTTGATAACCGGAAATTAAGTTAACCGTTCTTAAAAACAAGTTAATGTTATTAAAACATGACTAATCTAAATCAGGTTAAGGATACCAAATAGTGAGAAAAAAATAACAGGCTAATCGACCGGTTGCAGGCCTACCTCTCAACATACATACGTCTCATTAACTCTTTCTTAAATGGCTTAAATGTGTAGTCCAAGTATTTTCGGTATAAATTACTTGTTTCGTGTTCAAAATATACGATTTAATTCTCGTTTGAAAGATAAAAAAATATCTTCAACTTTTGAGATCAAGGTTTTTTTTTTAAAATCTTTAAGATATGAAATATATTTTTTTAGAAAATGATTTGTTCTTATCGTAGTGAACGATTTTTCTAGAAATATATGGACAAATTTGAACGAGTTTAATATTTGAAGGGGACTACCCGCCCCGGGCACCAAAAACTTGTGATGAGTATTGTTGAGGCGAAAAATTACCTCCTTGTCACAGAGTCACGATTGGTGTAATTTCACTGTTAAGTTACCTTAGAGCTCAAATTTTTCTATTAAAACTAAATCGAGTTGAAGAAAATGGGTTTAAAGGAGTTCAGACACTTACGAACTTTGGAGTATGGAAATATCGTATGTTTTGTAAAGGATTTTGGATCCTTGTTTACATTGCTTTAGCTCACTAGTTATAGAGCTTAGTAATTGAGATTCGACCTCATAAATGGTCGGTTACGAAATGCGTTTAATTCCCTCGTAATTATCATGATTGTGTGGCAACAATTGTGGGCGTAACTATCGCCGTCACCCCTAAAGCGTCGCTCGTGCTGCGCTGATTGCTCTTTGTCATCTTCATCCTCGTCGTCTGTTTGTTGCTCTCATCGCAAGATCACGCTTTGTGGCTGACTTTCATCATCATTAGTCTTCTATAGTGATGATGCTTCGTCGTGAGACCTCATCGACGAGGCTGTGCTAAAGGCACCATTCTCATCGACAAGCATCTTCGTCACCTAAGTTTATCGCTCCGCTTCTTTTTGACCGTTGACTTTTATGGTAGCCAGACCCTTTGACATGGTCAATGGTTTTTTTATTGCTATTGGATTCCTTTGATTTAGGCCCAAATATGTAAATGACGGAGAAAAATTTTGTCGTATCGATGTGAATTGAATTGATGTGGACAAAATCGTACTCAGGAAGTTACTAAGTGTTGATGCAGAAAAATGCTTCAATCCATTGGCGGCCCAATTGCTCGTGTTGGACCGGGCCCAATATTGTCTTGTTGACTTTTGTGGATTATGGGCTTGGGTTCGTGGACCTTTGAATCAAAACGGACCCTCCACTGACTCGATGATCAGAAACCCGTGGCAAACTCCACTACCTGTCGCTAATAGGGCCAGGACTTGGCCTGGCCCGGATTACAGGTTCGGGATACCAAAAACGGATTCCTGACCACCGTGTAGGGGGGATCACAGTATTGACTCTCCAGTGGACCTTGACAGATTAGACCCTCTACCGGCGTCACGGGGACAGATCCGGGTCCTCGGGCTATCCTCGTACAAGAATACTGGATAGAACGAGCACCTCGCGGACCTAGAACCTCGGCAAGGAGGGTCTTGGATCGTGTCAAAATCTTCTCCAGAACCTTCACTCAAAAGTGTTTGCTTTCTGTCTCAGAACCTGAACAAAACAAAAACCCGAGGTCAGGGAGAACCGGGGGTGGGGCCCCCGAATTCACCTCCGACGCTCAACATTAGTGTAATATTCGAGGGAGAGATGTTTAGAGGATACTCGAGAGTGTTTTGGTCGAGTTCCGTTGAGAGAGAATGAGTTACCGTTAAGTGAAACCGGAGCTTCTATTTATAGGAGGGTCCGGGGGTTAAAACGTGAATAAATATTACTCCAGGAGGCCCCCGCGGTAATATTATATGTTTTTCTGGGTCCCCCGGACGTGGCCGATCCAACGCCGCAATTTTCAGCTCCATCGGAGCAGCGACGCGCCCGGACGCGCGGCAAACAGCGGCGGTGCGCGCGTGAGGGTTCGGTCAACGCTGGGGTCAACGGTCAAAGCCCAGTCATCAGTCCACGCCACATGGCGCCCTCCTATTGGTCCGCGGCTATTCTCGCGCCCAATGGGCTGCTGACACGTGGCGCGTCCCTTGGGGAGCCGACAGGGGCTCTGTCGCGTGTCAGGCGACCCTTGGCGCGTGTGGGGCCCACCTGGGCGTGTGGCAGTGACCTTTGGAGGCCGTGGGGCCCGCCCGGAGGTCCCGGGAGGCTCTCGGGGGCCTCGGGTGCTTCCCGAGGCCGTTTTTCGCAAACTTTATGTCGTTTTTGGGTGTTTTGATATTTTTGGGATCATCTGGACACTCTGTTTTTCGAAATCGGACCTCCGGTGAATATTTTGAACGAAATTGATTTTAATTAATAAAAGAAAATTAATTTGAGTAAATAATTTTCTTATGTTAATTAATAAAAATCAATTGCGTAAAATTACCCGTAACATTAACCCCCCAGTTTTACGGGAATTTTTAATTCCCGGAAAACTTCTATAAATGGGAGGCATGGCAGGCATATGGCTCATTCACACTCAGAGAACGCTCAGAGAAGTCCGTTTTGCCGGGTGAATAGTAAAAAGGTTCGTTTCCTTTCCGTAACTTTTGCACCGGGTCGTGTTTTTTAATTCCGATTTTTGCACCGCGTTCGTCTTTCCGTTATCTAGGCTCGCTATTTCACGGGTCAGGCCATAATTTCCGAGAAAACGAGGCTTCGGAATCGAAACAAAATTCGAGCCATTTTCTCTCTCCGAAACCCGCGAGCCCAGATGACAAAACCCGCTGTTTCTTCCTTGCCGGAGCCTGCCGTCGCCGGAGAAGACCACCATCGCGACCAGCTCGGCGAGGCGAGCATGGCGAGGTCGGTGGTGACCGTCGGCGAGGCGTCGGAGTGCGGGGGCTCGCGCTCGACTTCAGGCGGGTTGGGCGAGCTCGAGCTCGTCCCAGGCGGTGCCGTGGGCTTCGTCGTCGGCGAGGGAGGGCCGCAGTGGGATCCGGGTTCTCGTGTGACCGGATCTGGGCCGTCGAGACGCGTCGGCCAGGGGAGAGGAGGCCCGGCGAGTTCGCTCGCCTGCGGGCTTGGCCTGCGGGCTTCTGGCAAGGGCAGGCCTTCCGTGGCCGGAGCTGAGGGGGTCGACGCCCTTGGCTGGGGCTGGCAGAGCGACGGCGGGGCTCGGGCGAGTCGGTCTCCGCCGGAGGCGCGTGTCGTGGAGGAGGGAGGAGCCCGACTCCTCACGAGCGAGCGTGGGTCGGGCTCGCGCGTCGCCGGTGGGGGTGGGCCCTCAGTGGCTCGCATTGTGGGCTCGGTTTCTGACAGCGACGGGAGGCGGCGCGCCGGTGGAGCTCTGGCGACCGAATCTGTGGCGGGTTCGGCCTTCGTCGGCGAAGGGGGAGGTCGGCCGGGCTCGCGCTGTCGTGCCCGCGAGGCTCCCGTGGTGGCAGTGGGACCTCCGGCGAGCCCGAGGTTGCTTCGGCTTTGTGGGGGCAGCTCCGATCGGGATCGCCCGCGCTTTGGTGCCCGGGGGCTGCCTCAAAACAGGGCCCGCGGTGGCCGGGGCCGCTCAGTGACCTTTTTGGTGACACTGACGGCCGATGCCGACGGCTGGCGGTTTCCGTCGAGATTTCCGGGTGTCTCGGGATTTCGACGGGTCTTTCGTACAATGTCCCTATCTGGTTTCGGGTCGCCGAGGTCTATGCCGGCCGAGGTGAGTGCTCCTATGGCGGGCCTTGATCATAACTCGTTCGTTGGTTTGGGAGCGGGTCGGAGACCCCCTGGTGTATGCATAGATAGTGTAGGAATTGGTGCAGGTACTGCTTACGGGGCCTATGACGTGGGAGGACCACGTCATGGTGCCGGCATAGCAGGCGGGTCATGCCCGAATTTTGATGGGGTAGTTAGGAGGAGGACCAGATTCGCCTCGGGCGCGCGTGGTTTTCGTCTGCCGCGTCCCCTTGCACTTTTTCCTGACGTTAATATTCTGAGTGATGTTACTGCAGCGGAGCTCGAGGCCTTTTTCAAGATCGAACGTCTTGCCTTGTCGGGGGTATGTGCTCCGGTGGAAGGGGAGCTCCCCGGATATCCCCGCCATGGGATGGTCGCAGTTCCTCTAGAGAGTCTTAGGTTAGGTTTTTCCCTACCGGTCCCCCCTCTGGTGGAGGAACTTCTGGCGTCGTTGGACTTGCATCCGCTCCAAGTTCGTCCAGATGTATGGTGGTTTGCTGCCGGAATTTCGTCGATGTGGCGCGAATGGAGAGGCCAAGATGTTACCCCGTCCCAGCTTCGGAGGCTTCTGCCTATTATTATCTCGCAGGATGATCGGGGAATCAACAACTGGGTCTTCCCCCGGCCCGTTTGGGGTTTCCGGGTCGGGGATTTGGGTCCGAAACTGGACCCAAATTGGCAACGTCGGTGGGTTTGGGTCCCAAGTGTGTATCTGAGATCTGCTCCTCAGAGTTTCGGGATCCCTCGGCTGTATATGGACTTAGGCGCCGCGGATCGGGAGTTTGTAGGTTTCTTTCTGACGGGATCTGCCATTCCTGGACGTTTCGCTTCTTTCTTAACGAGGGAGGCATGGGTCCGCTCCGGGTGGATGTCCCCACTGGCGTTGGCTGAATTGCCGTCGGGCCTTGGAGAGAGGTCCGGCTCTGTGCGCGGTCTTTCCCCGTTCCTTGACTTGTGATGGTCGTCTTTGCTTAATTTTTTTTTGTAATATAGCTGACTTTCCCTTTTTTTTGTTGCAGGTATGGATCATGGTGACGGATGGTCGTGGGGCGCTCCTTTCTTTCCCGCAGGCGCAGCGCAGCCGGACGTTCCGGATGCTGGCTATGGTGGTGCTGGATCGACTCCACCGTTCGGGATTCCTCCGGCGATAGGAACGACGTTTGGGCATGACGCACCTTTCCACATTCAAGACCCTCCTTACGGCCAGGTCCCGGCGGTCGGGTCGACGATTGCGGGATACGCGGCCCCCGCTCTATATGGTCAGGTCCCGGCGCCTGACCCGGCTCCCGATGGGTATGCCTCTGGTGGCTCATTCAGCCAGCTCCTGATGTCTGGTTCCGCCTATCCCGGCTACGATTCTATGGGTGGGGCCCCTCCGGCGGTACGTTAGTTTTATTAATACATTGGCGCTTTTGGCTGTCACATGTGTCCTCACAATTTTTCCTTTTGTTGCAGGTGTCGCATCCGTACAGCTATCAGGTGCCTGGAGAGTCCAGTCATGCCGGAGGGTCTCTTGGCGCGACTCTTTTGTCTGGTGGGATGGGGCATATCGAGCCTGGGGCTCAAGGGGCTGGTCGCCGGGCGGATCCTACTCCTTCTGACGGCGTTGTCGTGTTACAGATGCTTCGACAGTCTCACGAAGGGCATTTGGCGACGGCTAGGCAGGCCGCTCAGTACCAGGCTGAGATCTACAACCTTTCGGCCCAGCTCGGGGCCGCCCAGGAGTATGCGATGAGGCAGGATGCGGCGTTTTCGCATTCTCAGGGGTCGCATGCAGCTGAACTTGAGTCTTCGAGATGGGAAGGCTTCGTGAGTGGCGTAGTGGACGTGCTCCGGAACAATCCGGGGGTATATCTGCATATGCCCTTTCTGCTGGACGCTCATATACCGCCCGCGGTATTGGCTGCATTGCAGCCCCATATTGCTCTTATGCCCGATCCTGGACCTGTCGTGAACCTCTCAGTGAACGGGGTAGCATTTTCCTCGGGCGTTCATCCTCCGGGTGTGGGGAGTGCTGGCAGCGTGGCCGGCGGAATGGGAGATCATTTCCCTCCGGTCATGCCTTTTGGCCCGGGTGATTACTATGTTTCTGAGCTTCCTCATCTTGCCGTTGCGGGGCCAGGAGGCGCAGGTGCTGACACGAGTGAGGATGAGGGGGCGTCCAGCGACGAGGAGGACGAGGAGGCCATTGACGATGGCGACCACCATTCGTCGTGACTTGCTGTCTCTTATTTATGTATATTTTGTAATTTATAGTGTGTAGCTTCTTGACCCCGCCGTATCTGGCGTTGGTCTTTTCAGCGCCTTTTGGTGCCCTTTCTTATGTATGCGGTTATGCTCCTGCTTGTAGCGAGCCCTTGTGGCCTACCAGGAGTGGCTACTTATGTTGTATCTGTAGGGATGTCGCTTGTAACCACTTATGTGAGTATGTATGTTGATTTTTCTTGCTTGCTCCTTTTCTGATCGTACTTTGGCGAGATCCGTCTTTGGGCGGTGTGACGAGTGTCTTCGGTTCTTCACCGCGATCCTCGAGATTCCGGATTTTTTTTTTTGGCCGGGTCGCGCTGTGTAGAGCGCCATGGAACCCAGATATGTTGTAAGTTGTGCACCGTTAATTTTCTGGTCTTTGCCAAGAAATGCTTCCGGGGCGACTTATTGTACTTGGGGCCGGGTCGCGCTTTGTAGAGCGTTATAGGTCCTGGACTTATCGCAAGTTGCGCATCGTCAAGCGTTCGGTTTTTGTCGAGAAACGCTTCCGGGGCGACTTATTGTACTTGGGGCCGGGTCGCGCTTTGTAGAGCGCTATAGGTCCCGGACTTATCGCAAGTTGCGCATCGTCAAGCGTTCGGTTTTTGCCGAGAAACGCTTCCGGGGCGACTTATTGTACTTGGGGCCGGGTCGCGCTTTGTAGAGCGCTATAGGTCCCGGACTTATCGCAAGTTGCGCATCGTCAAGCGTTCGGTTTTTGCCGAGAAACGCTTCCGGGGCGACTTATTGTACTTGGGGCCGGGTCGCGCTTTGTAGAGCGCTATAGGTCCCGGACTTATCGCAAGTTGCGCATCGTCAAGCGTTCGGTTTTTGCCGAGAAACGCTTCCGGGGCGACTTATTGGACTTGGGGCCGGGTCGCGCTTTGTAGAGCGCTATAGGTCCCGGACTTATCGCAAGTTGCGCATCGTCAAGCGTTCGGTTTTTGCCGAGAAACGCTTCCGGGGCGACTTATTGTACTTGGGGCCGGGTCGCGCTTTGTAGAGCGCTATAGGTCCCGGGCTTATCGCAAGTTGCGCATCGTCAAGCGTTCGGTTTTTGCCGAGAAACGCTTCCGGGGCGACTTATTGTACTTGGGGCCGGGTCGCGCTTTGTAGAGCGCTATAGGTCCCGGACTTATCGCAAGTTGCGCATCGTCAAGCGTTCGGTTTTTGCCGAGAAACGCTTCCGGGGCGACTTATTGTACTTGGGGCCGGGTCGCGCTTTGTAGAGCGCTATAAGTCCCGGGCTTATCGCAAGTTGCGCATCGTCAAGCGTTCGGTTTTTGCCGAGAAACGCTTCCGGGGCGACTTATGTTTGGCGAGTTTTGATATTCTGGCCATTCTGCTTTCTCTTTTTTTTTTTGTTATTCCTATGTCAACCCCCCAGTTTCTAAGTAATCTTGAAAAGGTTAGGAGGAAACTTTCTAGGAGGTATCAATTCGCGGAATAAGAGAAACTTTCATATATATCTGGCGCTTCTTTTGGCGCTCTTCTTTTACATATGTTGGCCATCGGGGCTATTCCCGTGCCTGATGTTACACTTAGACTTAGATGGTGACGGATTTGCTTTTCAGGTTGTATCTTAGCTTCAACCTTCTTCAGCTTTATTTTTATCCCTAGCCCTGTCGGGCTTACTGATAATACTGCTTCAGGTGCTCGACGTTCCAAGGTCGAGGAATTTCGCCACCCCCCATTTCCTTCAGCCGGTACGTCCCGTCTCGGATCACCTTTGATATGCGGTAGGGGCCTTCCCAAGTCGGGCCGAGTACCTCGGCGCCGAGAACTTGGGTGTTTTGGCCTACCTTTCTCAGGACCAGGCTTCCTTCCGAGAAGCGCCTTGCTTTGACTTTGGAGTTGTAGTAGCGTTCCACAATCCGCTTCTGCGCAACTAGTCTAGTGTACGCCTCATTTCGCCTTTCCTCGAGGAGGTCGAGTTCCTGCCGTAGCGCTTCATTGTTTCGTTCTTCGTCGAAGAACTCGATTAGGGGTGAAGGAACGCTTATCTCGGCGGGGATGACTGCCTCGACTCCGTAGGTTAGAGCGAACGGGGTTTCGCCAGTGGCATTGCGCGTGGTGGTTCGATAAGCCCAGAGTACTGAGGGTAGCTCCTCTGCCCACTTGCCTTTCTTTTCGTCAAGTTTTCTTTTCAAGATTGTCTTGATGTCTTTGTTGACTGACTCGACTTGACCATTTGCCTGAGGGTAGACAGGCGAGGAGTAGGTGTTGTTGATTCCGAGACTTTGGCAGAAGGTTCGGAGGTCGACGTTGTCGAACTGCTTCCCATTGTCGGTTATCAGCGAGGCGGGGATCCCATGTCGACAGATGATGTTGCGCCAGATGAAGTTTGTTGTATTCTTCTGGGTGATTTTCGCGATTGGTTCCGCTTCGACCCATTTAGTAAAGTAGTCGATGGCCACTATCGCGTACTCGACACCTCCTGGGGATTTTGGAAGTTTCCCAATCAGGTCGATCCCCCATTTGGCGAATGGTCGTGGGACCATTACGGGGCATAGTGGGACTGCTGGCTGATGGGGTACCTTGGCGAATCGCTGGCATTTGTCGCACTTACGTGAAATCTCATTGGCGTCCTTCCTGAGGGTCGGCCAGAAGTAGCCTTGCTTAAGGGCTTTGAGGGCCAGAGATCGTCCTGCGTAGTGGTTGCCACAGATCCCTTCGTGAATTTCCCGGAGGACGAGATCAGCTTCGTCTTCGGGAAGGCACTTGAGAAGGGGTTGCATGAACCCGCGTTTGTAGAGATTGCCGCCGTGGATCACATATCTGGTGGCTCGTAGTTTGAGTTGTCTTGCTTCGTTCCGGTCGGCCGGGAGCACCCCACGTTCTAAGTATTTGATGATGGGCGACATCCAGTCTCCGTCTTCTTCGCCTGATATGGCGAGGATTTGGCTTTTGCGAATGGATGGGTGTTCGAGGGCTTCGACTGGGACTTTGCCGAGTTCTTCGTCGTCAGCTCCTGACGCCATTCTCGCTAATGTGTCGGCCTCGGAGTTCTCCGCTCGGGGTATTTGAGCGATCTCATACCACGCCAAGAACTCCAGGCGGTGCTGCGTTTCCGCGAGATAAGCTGCCATGTTCTCCTCTTTCGCCTGGTACTCGCCCTCCACTTGTTTTACGATCAGTTGAGAGTCACAGTGGATTTTCAGGTTCTTTACTTCGAGTTTCCGGGCGATTTGGAGTCCGGCTAGCAGGGCCTCGTATTCTGTTTCTTTATTTGTGGCCCTGAATCCGAAACGGATGGCGTAACGCAGCTTTCCGCCCTCGGGGTTTGTAAACAGGATCCCTGCACCTGAGCCATTGGCGTTAGAGGCACCATCCACGTGAAGGCTCCAGATAGGTTCGTCGGGGCTTGATTTTCGTTTTACTGCGTGTGGCAGTTTGTCGAGCTCCTCCTCTGTCTCGACCTTTGTTTCGTATGTGAATTCTGCGATGAAATCCGCCACTGCTTGTGCCTTGATAGCGATTCGAGGCTGGTACTCCACACCGTATTCCCCTAACTCTTGTGACCAGATTTTCATTCGAGACGAGGTGCCTTTGAGGAGTGCCTTGCGGACTGGGTGCTCGGTCCGTACTATGATCTGGTGAGCTTGGAAGTACGGTCAGAGTTTCTTTGCGGTGGTGATTAGTGCGAGTGCCAACTTCTCGATTTGCGTGTATCGGGTCTCCGCGTCGAGGAGTGCCTTGCTGACGTAGTAGACCGGCAACTGTTTCTTATCCTCTTCTCGGACCAGGACTGCACTGACGGCCCGGGTCGAGATGGAGAGGTAGAGGAACAGGGCTTCTTCATCCTTCGGCTTTGATAGCAGGGGCGGCGAGCCAAGATAGGCTTTCAGCTCTTGGAAGGCAGCCTCGCATTTCTCGTCCCAGGTGAAATCCTTCCCGCCTTTTAAGGCCTGGAAGAATGGCTGACACCGGTCCGTCGCTTTCGACACGAACCGCCCTAGGGCGTTGATGCGCCCGTTGAGGCTCTGTACTTCCTTGATCCTTCGAGGGCTCTTCATCTCGATCAGAGCCCGAATTTTTTCAGGATTTGCTTCAATTCCTCGTCTGTTGACTATGAATCCTAAGAATTTCCCCGACTCGACTCCGAATGCGCATTTAGCTGGATTCAACTTCATTTGATACCTTCGGAGGAGCATGAAGGTTTCTCGAAGGTCTTTGACGTGGTCGTCTTCTTGAAGGCTTTTGACGATCATGTCGTCGACATAAACTTCCATGGTTTTTCCAATGAGCTGGGCAAACATTCTGTTGACCAAGCGTTGGTACGTGGCTCCGGCGTTCTTGATGCCGAAGGGCATGACTTTGTAGCAGTAGAGACCGCGGTCGGTGATGAACGTGGTGTGTATCTGGTCGGGTTCGTGCATTCGGATTTGGTTATATCCCGAGTACGCGTCCATCATGCTCATGAGTTGGTGGCCAGCGGTCGCGTCTACTAGTTGGTCGATCCTTGGTAAAGGAAATAAATCCTTTGGACAGGCCGTGTTTAGGTCGGAATAGTCTATGCAGATCCGCCACTTGCCGTTAGGTTTCTTGACCATCACGACGTTGGATACCCATTCTGGGTATGTGACTTCTTTGATGAAGTCCGCGGCGATGAGCTTGTTGACTTCGTCGTTGATGGCTTGGTACTTTTCGGGGTTGAACGCCCGCCGACGTTGTATTTTAGGTGTCTTGCCCTTCTCGATGTTGAGTCTGTGGACGGCAACTTCGGGGTCAATGCCAGGCATGTCGGCATGTGACCAGGCGAAGACGTCTTTGAACTCTCGCAAGAACGCGATCAGTTGCGTTTTGATCATGACGGGCAGCTGGGCACCGACTGAGATGGTTCTTTCCGGTTTTTCTTCATCCAATGTGACGGGAGTCACGTCGGAAGAGGGTTCCATCGTGGGTTTGCGTCTCTCGTCCCTCGGGTCGAGCTCGCTGAACGTCCGAGCCTTTTCTGATGCGGGAATGAGATTATCATTCGGCTGCTGGATTGTGTGGATGACCAGTTCGTTCCTCCCAGCTCTCGTTCCCTGAGCGTAACAGGTTCTGGATTCTCGTTGGCTTCCCCTCATGATCCCCTCATGATCCCATGATGATGTTGTAAGATGATGGTTGATCCACTACAAGGTACCTGATCATTTTTGTGACCATGGCCCCCTCTTCGGATCCGAATGTTGTCGGGAGGTCAATGGCTCCTTCGGCGAAGACTGGTTTCCCGTTGAATCCGTAGAGCGGAGTCTTGATGGGTGTCGGGATCAGGCCTCCCAGACTCATGCGGTCCAAGGCTGTCTTGAAGATGACGTCGGCCGAACTTCCACTATCGACCAACACTCGCCTTATTCGGTTGTTGGCGATCAGCGTCTCTATAACGATGGCGTCGTTGTGGGGGTGGGAGATCCTTCGAGCTTCTTCTTCTGTGAAAGTGATGGCTTGGCCGGGGAGCACTGTCGTCAGACTGGTTAGGTTTGTGAAGTTAACCTGTTGATCTTCGTTCTCTCCCTCAAGGGCCCGGGCATATCTCTTTCGCTTGTTGTTGGAATCCCCAGTTTCCGGTCCGCCTAGGATAATGGACACGACGTGATACTGGGGCGTTTTGCCCTTGGATCGTTCCTCGTCCTGGCGAGATTTATTTGGGTGATTCTCTCGGGGTTGTTCGTCCTCTCGAGGCGGAGGATCGCTGGTTTGCCCGCTTCCTGCCACGAGTTTTTTGACGAACTCTTTGAGTTGCCCGTCTTGGATGAGCTGTTCGATCTGTTTCTTAAGCTGCCAATATTCTGACGTCAGGTGGCCGTGATCTTGGTGGTACTCGCAATAGCGGCTTTTATCCTTGTTGGCCCTCTTGGGCAGGGGCCGTGGAGGACTGAACTTCTCTTTGTGGAGGTTGAAGATTGTAGCTGGCGACGCGGTTAGCGCGGTGTAGACCGTGTTTCTCCGGAACTTGTCCGCTTGCTTCATGCGTTGTTGTCGCCCTTCAGAGCTCGACTGCTGGCGTTGCCTCTTCCTTTGGGGTTCATTGTCGTATCCCCTTTGGTTGTTCCTGTTTTGCTCGTCGAGGTTGAGCTGGCTTCGACTGTTGAAATACTCGTCGGCGGCGATATCTTCTGCCGCCCTAGCCATGAGTTCGGCCATGGAAGCGGGCCTCTTTTTGACGAGGGAGCGCGCGAACTCGCTTACCGGGAGACCGTCGATTACTGCGGTGACGGCGTCGTCGTCGGTGTAGCTGGCGACTTTATTTGCTTCTTCCGTGAACCTTCTCAAGTAGGTTTGGAGGGATTCGTCCTTGCGCTGTTTGAGGGACCATAGGTACGATTTTCCTTTGCGCTGCGTTATTGAGCTAGCGAAGCGGGATATGAAGCGCTCCTTCAGTTCTTCGAAGGACTCGATCGACCCCTTGGGGAGTCCTTGGTACCACTCAAAGGCCGCCCCAGCGAGCGTGAGGCAGAACGCCTGACACATCGTGGAGGAAGAGCATCCTTTAACTCGCATGGAGAACTGGTATTGCACAAGGTGGTACGTGGGATCGGTCGTGCCATCGTAGGTGAGGTTTAATGGGAACCGGAGATCCCCGCTGAGATCCTCATCAAGTAGGTGGCTTGCGAGAGGGGAGATGACTCCCTCTGCCATGCTTCGTTTGGCGGGATCGGTACTGTTGGCTATGGCGAGCTCTCTTAGTTCCCGCCTCAGAGCCTGGACTTCGTTTCTTAGTCCATTGTCTGGTGAGGGCGCCATTGGATCATATGCCGGGGCCGTGTTAATCTCTCTCGCCATAGGGCGAGTGGTAGGGGGCGCGGAACTTTTAGATCCTTCGGAATCGGTCTCGTCGGGATCCCCTTGGGGACGGGGATTCGCGTTTCGTCGATTCAGGCGTCGTCGTAAGTCTCCTTCACGACGGGGTCGGTTTAGACGGTGGCGGAGGTCCTCCTCGTCGCCCAATCGCGTCTGAATGGGTGCTCGTGGGCGACGAGGATTCTTCCGTACCCTCATGCTATCGGCGTTGCTTTCGTCATCCCCCAGGCGATCAAAGACAGATCGTCGGGTCGTCTGTGATTGTTCTGGTTCCTGAACTTCTCGGCGAGCCGGCTGAGTCGCAGGCGGGCCTCGTTGAGTGAGTTCGAGGGCCTCCTCTGGACTATCATCTTCGTTTAAGGCTTCGAGGTTGGTATCTTCGTGACCAAGGCGTTTGGACACAAGGTCAGTTAGGCGGAAGACACTGTCTTCCAGTCGGGCCAGTCGTTCTTTTTCCTCGTTGACGGCGGGCTGCTGACGAGTGCTTGCCTCTGGCTGGTCTCTCGTCCGGGTTCAGCGTGCATAAACCTGGGCCCGAGTGTTAAGAGCGACACTTCCCGCAGGTTGGGAAGATGTGCCTTCTGTTGATTTCGACATCGCGTTTTGAGTGTCTTTGAGCTTCTTTGAGTGTTCTTCGGCTTTTCCTCGAACGCCTTCGAGTTTCTTCGAGTTTCCTCGAATTCCCTCGAGTGTTCTTCGGGTTTCTTCGAACGCCTTCGAGTTTCTTCGAGTTTCCTCGAATTCCCTCGAGTGTTCTTCGGGTTTCTTCGAACGCCTTCGAGTTTCTTCGAGTTTCCTCGAATTCCCTCGAGTGTTCTTTGGGTTTCTTCGAACGCCTTCGAGTTTCTTCGAGTTTCCTCGAATTCCCTCGAGTGTTCTTCGGGTTTCTTCGAACGCCTTCGAGTTTCTTCGAGTGTTCTTCGAATTTCTTCGAACGCCTTCGAGTTTCCTCGAGTGTTCTTCGAATTTCTTCGAACGCCTTCGAGTTTCTTCGAGTGTTCTTCGAATTTCTTCGAACGCCTTCGAGTTTCTTTGAGTTTCCTCGAATTCCCTCGAGTGTTCTTCGGGTTTCTTCGAACGCCTTCGAGTTTCTTCGAGTGTTCTTCGAATTTCTTCGAACGCCTTCGAGTTTCCTCGAGTGTTCTTCGAATTTCTTCGAACGCCTTCGAGTGTATTCGAATATGCTCGAATGTACTCAAACGTCTTTGAATGTGGCCGGGTGTGCTGGCAGGGACTCGAGGCTTAATCTCGTGCCCCCCTCCTTCTAGCGCCAAAATGTTGATGCAGAAAAATGCTTCAATCCATTGGCGGCCCAATTGCTCGTGTTGGACCGGGCCCAATATTGTCTTGTTGACTTTTGTGGATTATGGGCTTGGGTTCGTGGACCTTTGAATCAAAACGGACCCTCCACTGACTCGATGATCAGAAACCCGTGGCAAACTCCACTACCTGTCGCTAATAGGGCCAGGACTTGGCCTGGCCCGGATTACAGGTTCGGGATACCAAAAACGGATTCCTGACCACCGTGTAGGGGGGATCACAGTATTGACTCTCCAGTGGACCTTGACAGATTAGACCCTCTACCGGCGTCACGGGGACAGATCCGGGTCCTCGGGCTATCCTCGTACAAGAATACTGGATAGAACGA
The DNA here is from genome assembly GCA_954871525.1 of Parietaria judaica. Taxonomy (NCBI): domain Eukaryota; kingdom Viridiplantae; phylum Streptophyta; class Magnoliopsida; order Rosales; family Urticaceae; genus Parietaria; species Parietaria judaica. Next base: position 9,821,065 of record OX940865.1, on the reverse strand, counting down.
GCACCTCGCGGACCTAGAACCTCGGCAAGGAGGGTCTTGGATCGTGTCAAAATCTTCTCCAGAACCTTCACTCAAAAGTGTTTGCTTTCTGTCTCAGAACCTGAACAAAACAAAAACCCGAGGTCAGGGAGAACCGGGGGTGGGGCCCCCGAATTCACCTCCGACGCTCAACATTAGTGTAATATTCGAGGGAGAGATGTTTAGAGGATACTCGAGAGTGTTTTGGTCGAGTTCCGTTGAGAGAGAATGAGTTACCGTTAAGTGAAACCGGAGCTTCTATTTATAGGAGGGTCCGGGGGTTAAAACGTGAATAAATATTACTCCAGGAGGCCCCCGCGGTAATATTATATGTTTTTCTGGGTCCCCCGGACGTGGCCGATCCAACGCCGCAATTTTCAGCTCCATCGGAGCAGCGACGCGCCCGGACGCGCGGCAAACAGCGGCGGTGCGCGCGTGAGGGTTCGGTCAACGCTGGGGTCAACGGTCAAAGCCCAGTCATCAGTCCACGCCACATGGCGCCCTCCTATTGGTCCGCGGCTATTCTCGCGCCCAATGGGCTGCTGACACGTGGCGCGTCCCTTGGGGAGCCGACAGGGGCTCTGTCGCGTGTCAGGCGACCCTTGGCGCGTGTGGGGCCCACCTGGGCGTGTGGCAGTGACCTTTGGAGGCCGTGGGGCCCGCCCGGAGGTCCCGGGAGGCTCTCGGGGGCCTCGGGTGCTTCCCGAGGCCGTTTTTCGCAAACTTTATGTCGTTTTTGGGTGTTTTGATATTTTTGGGATCATCTGGACACTCTGTTTTTCGAAATCGGACCTCCGGTGAATATTTTGAACGAAATTGATTTTAATTAATAAAAGAAAATTAATTTGAGTAAATAATTTTCTTATGTTAATTAATAAAAATCAATTGCGTAAAATTACCCGTAACACTAAGTTCATTATTTTCACCTATTTTTTTTTTAATAAAGAATTGATGGCTCATATTGTCCTTAATCATAACGTCCTTCTATTAAGAGGTTCATGTGCAAATAATCGGTCTCTCTTGATTTAGTGGGGCAAATAGCACATCTTTTAAAATTTAGTGGCACAAACGGTCATTTATTGTTAAAATGGATGGAAATGTCTGAAAAATATTTTTTGGTTGATTTTTAAGGATAATTCTCTAGATTTATATAATTACTTATCCATAAAAAAAAGAAAACCTAAAAAAACTTTTTTGGCTTTTGGTTATGGTTTGTGAGACCAGTTTCTGATTTTGGTTTCAAACAGTGTCATATTGGTTTTGCAGATCACGTTTGGTTAGAAGTTGTCTCTGTTTTCTCAGACCGGTCTTGCAGACCATTGAAATTTTAATGAACGAAAACAGAAAACAACTTGAAGTTGTTTTCTGTTTTTAGTCTTCAACTGAATCGTACAAAATAAAACTATAATAATGTATTATCATTCTATAATAATATTATATTATTTATAATAAGATATTAATTATAAAATTAATTCATATTATTAAATAATTAAAATCAATTTTATATATAATTATCTAATTTAATGATATTACTATCATATTAACAAACATACTTAAATTATGTACATTATTAAATACTAATTTAATTACAATGATATAAACTCTTGACTAAACTATTTCTTTATTTTACATTATTTAAACATGTAATTAGAGTCATGAAATATGAATAGTTTTTTTACTATGGCAAATACTTTTTTAGGCATAATATTAATATATATTCCTTTAAAATAATATTTACTTTTCTTTTAGTAACATAATTAAATTCTATTACATTTATTTTTTATTTAAGTTCAACCACAAATTAACAAAAGGCTAACCAAACAGTGTTTCAAAAATGAAACTCCAAAACTAATTTGGTAAACTGAACTCTCAGGCTGATTTCTCAAACTAAATTGTAAAATTGGTTTCCCACACCCATTAACAAAACACTACCCTTGTTTTTACACATTTCTACGATTCTATCCATTTAATAATCGGGATCTTTTTCTTCTTTCATAGGATCCATTTACGAATTTACCCCTTAACCGAGGAACCATATGTACCTTTCAACTCTTTTTAAAATGGATCCTTCAAAAAAAAAAATACTCTTTTTAAAATGGCTTAAATGTATAGTCCGTGTATTTTACCTATAGATTATTTGTTTCGTCTTCAAATTGTACGAGGCAACTCTCATTTGAAAGATAAAGAAAATATCTTCAACTTTTTATGTTAAACGTTTTAAAGAAATCTTTCAAGATGATGAAACATAATTCAAACTTGAACTTTAAAATAAAAAAAATTAGTATCCCTTATTATTATAATGAACGATTTTTCTAAAATTATCTCGATGAATTTTGACCGATTGTTGTGTTTGAAGGGGACTACCGCCCGGCTCTGGCTCGCCCCGGGGCACCAAAAAGTTGTGAATGAAAATGTAAATAGCATGTTTTGTTTTTCTTACCAAGAAAAGTAACGAGTTGAGTGAGACGTGGAGTATGGCAACCAACAAAAACACCAAACTCCAGTCAATTTTTAGCTCAACGGAACTAAACTATATCTTTCCATGCAAACTCAACACTCTTCTCTCTTATGGCTTTTCTTCTCTCATCAAATATACAAACTCCATGAAAGCCAAGTCAAGGCTTGTAACTTGTACGTGACTCCATGTTTGTTTGGTGTGTTAGTTCAGCTTCTTATCTCTCTCTCTCTCTTTCTTCTTTTCTTTCTCAGCCATACTTCTCCATTCACCACATAGCTAGCTTTCCTTCAACACCCTTATGGAATTACCGACAAAGCAGCCTGACTCCGGTGGCCGGAGAACCCCCTACTCGATAGAAACGCGGAATCTTTCGTACAAGCTGAGGACTAAGCTCGAGGACGCGAGTTGGGTTTGTTGTAATCGGAGCAGAAAGAGGCCTCAGAGTCCGATTCTGAAGAACGTAAGCTGCGAAGCGAAGGGAAGAGAGGTGACCGCCATTGCAGGGCCTAGTGGTGCCGGGAAAACCACGCTGCTGGAGATTCTCGCTGGGAAGATTTCTCCTGGGGAAGTGTCTGGTCATGTCCTCGTCAACGGCCGGCCGATGGAGGCCAAGCGTTTCCGGCGTGTATCAGCGTACGTCACGCAATCTGACGCGCTTTTCCCGTTGCTTACAGTGGAAGAAACGCTGATGTACAGCGCGCTTCTGAGGCGGCCTGGTGGCCGGAGAGAGGCTGCAGTGAGGGTGAAGCAGCTGCTGAATGAGCTTGGGTTGGGGCACGTTGCCGGAGCGAGAGTCGGAGATGGGATTTCCGGGGGTGAAAGGCGACGAGTCTCCATCGGAGTCGATCTAGTCCATGATCCTGCAGCGATTCTCATCGACGAGCCTACCTCGGGGCTCGATTCTGCTTCAGCTCTCCATGTAATGTCTCTGCTCAAATCATTGGCGAAAACGCAAGGAAAAACCGTAGTTCTAACTATTCACCAACCCGGTTTTAGAATCCTCGAGCTCCTCGATCGGGTGATTCTGCTGTCCAACGGCCAAGTTTCGCACATCGGAGCGGTGAGTCTCCTAGAAGAGAGGCTCAAAATCGCCTGCATCCGGAGAATCCCGAGCCACGTCAACGTACTAGAGTTCGCCCTCGACAACATCGAAAGCCTATGCACACCGAATTCTGAAGCTTTCCCCGATCACCGGAGTCGAGGCTTCGCGTCACACGACGACCACACGCAAGAGAAGCTCTCCCCTTACGCGAACACCCGACTCGACGAAATCGCATTACTCGGGAAACGATTCTGCAGCAATATCTTGCGAACCAAGCAACTGTTCGTAACGCGAGTCGTCCAAGCTCTAGTAGCCGGATTTCTTCTGGGAACGATTTTCCTCGGCGTCGGTGACGAGCAAGGCCGGGACGCCGTCCAAACGCTGACCGGATTCTTCGCGTTCAGCCTCACGTTCCTCCTCTCGTCGTCCACCGAAGGCCTCCCGATCTTCCTGCAGGAGAGGCAGATCCTGACGAGCGAGACCGAGAGAGGAGCCTACAGGGTCTCCTCGTACGTCATCGCCAACTCTCTCGTGTTCCTCCCGTTCCTGTTCTTCGTCGCTCTCCTCTTCTCCGTGCCCGTTTACTGGCTGATCGGGCTCCGCAGAGAGACGGAGAGCTTCGTCTACTTCTCGGTCGTGGTCTGGCTCGTGCTTCTGGTGTCGAACTCGTTCGTGGCTTGCTTCAGCGCCCTGGTGCCCAACTTCATAATGGGGAACTCGGTGATCTCGGGGCTGATGGGGTCGTTCTTCCTCTTCTCCGGGTACTTCATCTCGAAGGAGAGCTTGCCCGAGTACTGGGTGTTCATGCACTACGTGAGCCTCTTCAAGTACCCGTTCGAGTGCTTTCTGGTGAACGAGTTCGGAGGAGAGAGAGGGTGCCTGGAGGTGGACGAGGGAGAAAGGTGCGTGCTTTATGGACAAGGGTTGCTGAGAGAGCAGGGCTTGGAGGAGTCTCTCAAGCTCACCAACTTGGGAGTCATGGTGGGCTTCATCGTCGGCTACAGACTGCTGTGTTTTCTCATTTTGTGGCTCAGATGTTGCAGAAACACAAGTTAAGAGCTTATATACATACATAAATATTTTAACTTCCAAGTTTCTTTCGGTAATTGTTTTTTTGTAATATTATTAAATAACTATTAAATTATTGATTATTTATCAAAATATTATACATAATGTTGACGTGGTTTCCCACCTCAATCAGTCAAGTGTGACTTGTGAGTGTATGATATTTTTGAATGAAACAATTTGGTGGAATTCGATCTCTCACGTTGCAAGCTCACGATTCACTCACGATATATATATAAGTATATAAGCGATATAAATGAGACGAGGGGTTTTTTATAGAGGTTCGTCCCAAAGCGGTAGTTGACTACTTCCTCTGTTAGTTTATTGCGACAATGAACATAGACGGATAGCTACAGGCAGCTAAATCACGTCTGAGAGCAAGAAGAAATGGAGGAAGAAAAGAAAGAACACAACAAGATCTCAAAATGACAAGAATGCCGGGTAGAAATTCTTCGATGTATTCTCTCGAGGTTGTAAGTGTGCGTGTGTTGATCTGTGCTTGAGCTTGACATTTATAGACTTCAATTCTTCCCGTTGAACTTCCAGGAATCGAGGGATCTTCACTCCGTGCTGACCGGGTTGAATGGACGATCTGGCTACACGTGTCCCACGACTTCGTTCTGGTCGTCGCGTTTGAATTATGCCCGTTGAAGACTTGACTTCGTGCTCCTGGTCTTCCGTATGAATTTGAAATGGGATGCCGGGTAGAGAATATGACGACTCTACCCTTGTCTTTCTGGGCTGCTACCGAGTGGATTTGGGCTTTAGAACTCATTGGGCCGAGTAGCCTATGTCCATTGGTTCTTGGTCTGACTGAGAATCTCTTTGGGCTTCTTCAAATGGGCTTTTACGAATACCAGTTTATTTCTTTAAAGCCTTTTATCATGGTTTGTAAATTTAATTAATTCACAACCTTAGCACTATATGTCACATTAAATAATGACGAATTTGTACATCAACAGTTAGCCCCCTACTATAAAAAATACGAAGTAAATTTTATAGTATTTACTCGATGAAATCATGTAAAATTCGTGCCGGATAGGATTAATTAAATTTGTGACTTTTGCCGCAAATCTGCATAATCCGGGCAGGATTTTGGATAATTTCGAGATCAGATGGACGGATAGGGTCTTGAAGCTGTAACCGTCGCTTCGAATTTTGGGCGGGAACAGTTACAACACGTGTCCCATTTTGCGGAGTTCGAAGGGAATAAACTCTTCACATTCTCCTGGCACAGCTGTCGTGCTGACGTGTCGCCGGATAGCTCGCTGATCTCAACCGTAGGATGAGGTTTGTTGCGTTTTTTGAGGAAACCCTAACCGTAGGATCAGCGACAATTTTCGAGTATAAATACTCGAGTGATTCGCATTAAATGGGCACGTCTCTTCAGCTTCAGCCCATCGCACGTCTTTCGAAGGTAACTTCTCCCTCTTTCCTCTATATATACTTTGTTTGGTATTCGAATGTCATATCGTATGCTAAGATAAATAACGAAAGATTGAAAGTTCGGAATCTGCTAAGTATAAAAAATGCACGGGTACCTTTTGTCGTTGGGCTCCTTTGACACTTCTCGTCTAATCTGTTCTGTCCGTCCATCACAATTTTCCGCAGGTCGTGTTTTCTGAAAAACACATTTGTAAGAAACCACATGTATGTTGTCACATATTTTTTCAGGGGGGGTCAGACTTGTTGCCTTAAGGGACGGGTTGGAAGCCCGGTTAGGTTTGTTACCCGGATAGGCTTGTTGCCCTATATGACGGGTTAGTTACCCGGGTAGGCTTGCTGCCTTATGCAATGGGTTTGTTACCCGGGTAGGTTTGTTACCTTATGTGGGGGTTTGTTACCCGAATAAGTTTGTTACCTTATGCGATGGGTCTGTTACCCGGGTAGGTTTGTTACCTTAGGTGATGGGTCTGTTACCCGGGTAGGCCTGTCGCCTTGATGGGAGTTTCGGGACATTTTTTCCTTTTAGGCCGGTTCCATTGAGTCTTGCGATTCATGATTCTCGGGCCTATTCGGTTTTGGGTTTGGATTGAGACTGCGCCCATTGTTTAGGATGGGCTGCCTACGTACCCCAGATTTGGGGATCAAGTCATTACGTAGTTCAGGGGAGACCGGGTAGGTCGGGTTAGGCGTAGTATTTCCTTAAGTGCATGGCATTCCAGCTGCGGAGGACTCTTGTTCCGTCCGGAGTGGCTAGCCGGTATACTCCAGGTTTTACTACTTCGGTGACGATGTAAGGTCCTTCCCAGTTAGCCCCGAGCTTGCCCGCGTTCAGCTCGGCGGTGTTCTGGAAAACTTTTCTGAGGACCAACTCTCCCACTGTGAATTTTCGACGTTTGACCTTTGAATTATAGTACCTTGCTATCGAGTTTTGATAGTTGGCAATTCTTATCAAAGCTTGTTCTCGTCTTTCGTCGATGTAGTCGAGCTGGTCTTCCCTCATTTCGTCGTTGAGTTCTGCGTCCAAAGGGGCGAATTCCCTTCGGAGGCTGGGTGTCTCTATCTCTGCTGGTATTACGGCCTCAGTGCCGTGTACCATTGAGAAGGGGGTTTCCCCGGTGGCCCTACGCGGGGTAGTTCTGTAGGACCAGAGGACTCCTATGAGCTCGTCTGCCCATCGTCCTTTTTTGGTATCTAGGCGTCTCTTGATTCCGTCCACTATTACCCGGTTAGCTACTTCGGCTTGACCATTGCCTTGAGGATATCTCGGAGTGGACGTGTTCAAGGATATTTTCCAATTTATGCAGAAGTTTTGGAATCTCGTTGAAATGAATTTTGGTCCATTGTCAGCTATTATCTCTTTTGGGAGGCCGAATCTGCTGATGATGTTTTTCCATAGGAAATTTTCTACATCAACATCTTTAATGTTTGCGTACGATTCTGCCTCCACCCATTTTGAGAAGTAATCGGTTACGACGAGTAGGAACCTTTTCCCGGCCGGGGCCAGGGGTAACGGTCCTACTATATCCATGGACCATTTCATGAACGGGTACGGGACTGAGACTGATGAGAGTTCTTCTGCTGGTCTGTGTATGGACGGGGAGTGTCTTTGGCATTTGTCGCACCTTTTGGCGTAGTTTTCACTGTCCGCCAACATAGTGGCCCAGAAAAAACCTTGCCTTTTTGCTTTGTTTGCTAAAGATCTTCCTCCCGAATGGTTGCCGCATTCTCCGGAATGGATTTCGTGAAGTACTATTTGAGCTTCGGTCTTTCCTAGGCACCTTAGGTAGGGTCCGGTATAGCTACGTTTGTACAATTTTTCCCCGATCATGCAAAATCTAGCGCTCTGGATCCTTAGTTTCCTAGCTTTTTGCTTGTCTCGAGGTTTGGTTCCGGTTAGGATGTAGTTAATGATTGGGGTCCTCCAATCATCCTCTTCCACTTGGATATTGCAAACTTCGCGGGTTACGCTGGGTTCGTCTATCGTTTCGACCGGGATTATCCTTCTGACCTCGGGGTCCGAAGTTGAAGCTAACCCGGCCAGTGCGTCTGCTGACGCGTTTTCACTCCTCGGTATTTGGACTATTTCGACGTGTTCGAATTGTTGAATTAAGCCTTTTACTACCGAGAGGTATTTTTTCATCCTGTCATCTCGGGTGGCATACTCGTCACTGATCTGACTGGTAACTAGCTTTGAGTCGGAGTGGGCCCTTACTTTCCGGGCTCCCACGGCTTTTGCTAGTTTGAGGCCGGCGATGAGGGCCTCGTACTCGGTCTCGTTGTTTGTCGCGTGGAATTTCAATCGAAATGATTGTTCCAACACTTATCCCGTGGGGGATATCAAACGAATTCCGATCCCGGATCCGCCTTGGTTTGACGCGCCGTCGACTTCGAGTTTCCATTCTCCGTCCTCGTGGCCCTCTTTTGAACCGTCGGCTGGTAATTCGATGAGAAAGTCAGCCAATACTTGTGATTTCGCACAGGTTCGGATCTTGTATTCTATGTCGAATTCGCTCAATTCGACGGCCCATTTCGTGAGCCTTCCCGATTGATTCGGGCTGTGGAGGATGATTCTCAAAGGTTGGGTCGTCATTACCATGATGGTATGGGACTGAAAGTAAGGCCGAAGCTTCCTCGCTGCGGTTATCATTGCTAGCGCGAGTTTTTCTATTGCCGGGTATCTGGTTTCAGCGTCTTCCAAAGATTTGCTGATGTAGAAGATCGGCTTCTGCTCTCCGCGGTCCTCTCTCACGATTACTCCACTCACCGCCGATGGTGAGACAGCCAGGTATAAAAACAATGGCTCTCCCAAGATTGGTCTGGTGAGTATTGGTGGGGTGGAGAGGTACCTTTTCAGCTTTTGGAAGGCCTCTTCGCACTCTTCGGTCCATTCGAACTTTTTATTACCTTTCAAAAGTTTGTAGAAGGGTAAACATTTGTCCGTGGCTCTTGATATGAACCGGTTAAGAACGGCGATTCTCCCAGTCAGCCTTTGCGTCTCTCGAACAGTCCTTGGGGAGGGCATGTTCTGGAGGGCATTTATCTGGTCGGGATTGGCTTCTATACCTCGCTGTGTGACCAGATAACCTAGGAATTTTCCTGAAGTTACCCCGAAGGTGCATTTCGTCGGGTTGAGCTTCATTTGATACTTTCGTAGTATGTTGAAGCAGTCTTCTAGGTGGGTCACGTGATCCGTTGCTTGGGAGGACTTTACCAACATATCATCGATGTAGACTTCCATAGTTTTACTGAGGTGTTCGGCGAACATTTGGTTGACTAATCTTTGATATGTGGCTCCGGCGTTTTTCAATCCGAAGGGCATAACTTTGTAACAGTATATTCCTCTATCGGTTACGAATGCCGTTTTTTCTTGGTCCTCGGGGTGCATTAGGATCTGGTTGTATCCCGAGAATGCGTCCATGAATGACAGTAGTTCGTGCCCACATGTTGCTTCGACCAGACGGTCGATATGGGGCATCGGGAAACTGTCTTTTGGACAAGCTTTGTTCAGGTCGGTAAAGTCGATGCAAACTCTAGCCTTCCCGTTTTTCTTTTTCACGACCACTGTATTTGCTAACCAGTCCGGGTATTTGACTTCCCTGATGGATCCGGTTTGCAGCAGTTTTGTGACTTCTTCGTTTACGGCTTGGGCCCTGTCTGGGCCTAGCTTTCGCCTTTTTTGTTTCACCGGCTTGTAGCTCGGATCTACGTTTAGGCGATGGGTTGTGATGCTTGGGTCTCTGCCGGGCATGTCCTTGTGAGACCAAGCAAAACAATCCCGATTTTTGGTCAGGAATTTGAGGAGATCTTTTCTGACGTTATTGTCTAATCCTTTCCCGATTCCTACCCGGTGGTCCGGGTTGTCGGGATCGATCTGGACCTGGACTGTCATTTCCAGGTTAGGTCCATCCGTATCGGTGGTCCTTTCCTGTCCGTCGTCCTCTTTTTCGTCTACCGCCATTAATTGCTACGCGGTAGATCGCTCCTGTCCGGCTTTGACGGCCTGAATGTTCCGGAACGCGCTCATGTAGCAAATTCTGGATTGCTTTTGATTTCCCTTGATTTCAACGATTTTCCCCGCCCTATTCGGGAAGCGTATTAGTTGATGGTAGGTTGACGGTACGGCCTTCATCATGTGCAGCCAAGGTCTTCCTAATATCATGTTGTACACTGACGGGCAGTCCAACACTAGGAAATTTTTGGTCTTCCCGACCCCTGCTGCTGCGATGGACAGTCGCACCGTGCCAATGGCATTGATGGTTCATCCATCGAAGCCGGTTAGCGGGATGGCTTCTCTGTTGATCTCTGTTTCTTCTACTCCCAGTTTTAGCAATGGCTCCAGGAAGATCACGTCGACTGAGTTCCCGTTATTGATTAGGATCCTGTCCATCGTATACGAGGAAACTAGGAGTGTGACGACCAACGCATCGTCGTGCGGACCGATCAGTGTGGCCGCTTCACTATCTTTGAATGAGATCTCGAAGTCTGGCTCTTCCCTCGGTACGATTACCGGTCCGGCCTTGAGCCTCCTCTGGTGGGCCTTGATGGAGTTTATCGAGTTACCATGCAGTTGGGAACCTCCCACTATAGTGTAGATTCTACCGATGGGCTCGGGGATGTCGCTGAGCTGCTCTCCGGAATTCTCCGTTTCTTCGCACGTTTGCTCGTCTGATTCCTCGAGCATGTGTACTCGTCCTCTTTTGCTAGGCTGTATGCTTTCGCGCGGCGTTCTGTGTTGCTCTTCTCTTTTCTGGCCGGTCTGGTGTTGATTTTGGGGAGGGCTTTGCTCGATCGATTGCCCACCTTTCAGCTTGTTGCCGAAGTTTATTTCCCCCAATTCTCCGTTGATGTACTTTTCCGCTAGGCGAGCACGGAGTACCATACAATTCTTCGTATGATGTCTGAATACCTTATGGAAGTTACACCACGCTTTCGGGTCGTGCTTCGGGAAACCTTCGTGGCTGTATGGTGGGAAGTCTCTCGAGCTGACCAGGACTTCTCCAGGAGTTTCTTCTGCCTCGATCTGTTCTTCGGACTCCGCAGTTTCCGAATTTACGTTGAAAACGTACGGGCTTCGCGGGTTGGGCCCGTTGTTGGCCCTCGGATTCTGGGTTTGGAATGGGTGCTTCTGGACTGGAGGAAGATTCCTTTGTCCCCTGAACGGGATGCTGTGATTTCCGGCCCTAGGCGGCGGCTGCTGCCCGGGTGGCCCGGTATTCCGCTGATGGACGGGTAGGGACCCATGTCTCCTTCGCATGGCTTTGAGTTCTTCGTCATGCCTGATCCAGTTGGATGATCTGTGGATTACGTCTTCGATGGAGTCGTAACGATTCACGACGATGTCCGTTTTGAACTTCGAGTCGTACCATAATCCGGCCGTGAGGGCGGCTATGGCGGTTTCGTCACTGATCCCGTTTATTTTGACCATGGTCTTTTTGAACCTGGTCATGAAAGCTCTGAGGGGCTCTCCTCTCTCTTGCTGCAATGCATAGAGGTTTGCCGCCGTGATCTCAGTTTCCATAAACATGGAAAAATGTTTGAGAAAAAGGGTCGTTAGCTGTCCAAAGTTGTCTATGGAACGTGGTTCAAGTTTCGAGAACCATTCCATCGCTGGGCCGACCAGATTTTCAGAGAAATATTGGCAGCACCCAGCGTCCAATTCGTGCGCTTCCAGATGGGCTCGCCCCATCGCAATCCTGAAGGACCTCAAGTGTACTTTGGGATCGGTCGTCCCGTCGTACTTTGGCACATATACTCGTCCGCCTTCCCTGAGTATAACGTTAGTTATGACGGGCTTAAAGGGTGTCCTTTCTGCCTCCTCCACTAGACGTTCTATCTCGGGGGCAGCGGTAGTGGCGCTGTGTACGCGGGAGCGTACGTGAATGAGCTTCTCATTCATTTCGGCCATTGAGCGTTTGAGCTCCTCCAATTCTGTGCGTTGGGGAGCTTGTTCGGGACGCACAGCATGGAGGGGTTCCTGTCCGTACACCGGGCTGGGATACCTCGGGTACGTGACCGGGTGGCCGTTGAGGGCCTGGCTGATGTTACGGCTTTGCTCGTACCCCGATTGTCGGTTTTGGGGTCCCGGGCGTTGGTGACTGCTCGAAGCAACATTCCCCGCATTAGACGGGTAGAAGCCCGTCAAGGGGGTAAAAAGAGGTGTTCCTGTTTCAGGAGGCGGGGGAGGCGTCGCGGGTCTAGGGCCGCTGGGTAGTCGGGGCTGGTTTTGCCTTGGCGCTTGCGGATTGTCCACGTCGACAAAGTCGAAGTGGACATCGTCGAGCCCGGTCCGGCCTTGACTCCCAGAGCTTTGTCCCGGATTAGTCCGGTTAGCGTTTTGGCGACGCTCATTTCGGGCTTGGTTGGCTTCCAGAGATTCGAGTCGCTGGCGCAACTCTCGATTCTCTGCAGCGCTAGCCTCTAGCTGAGACTGTAGGTTGCTTGATTCCGTGTTTGGATCTGGGTTGTTCACCTCAGACCCGTTCACGATTGCGACTTCGTTGTTGCTCATGTTCGCGGAGTGCTTTGAGCTTTTAGGAGTTAGCGAGATCAGTTTCCCACAGACGGCGCCAAACTGTTGACGTGGTTTCCCACCTCAATCAGTCAAGTGTGACTTGTGACTGTATGATATTTTTGAATGAAACAATTTGGTGGAATTCGATCTCTCACGTTGCAAGCTCACGATTCACTCACGATATATATATAAGTATATAAGCGATATAAATGAGACGAGGGGTTTTTTATAGAGGTTCGTCCCAAAGCGGTAGTTGACTACTTCCTCTGTTAGTTTATTGCGACAATGAACATAGACGGATAGCTACAGGCAGCTAAATCACGTCTGAGAGCAAGAAGAAATGGAGGAAGAAAAGAAAGAACACAACAAGATCTCAAAATGACAAGAATGCCGGGTAGAAATTCTTCGATGTATTCTCTCGAGGTTGTAAGTGTGCGTGTGTTGATCTGTGCTTGAGCTTGACATTTATAGACTTCAATTCTTCCCGTTGAACTTCCAGGAATCGAGGGATCTTCACTCCGTGCTGACCGGGTTGAATGGACGATCTGGCTACACGTGTCCCACGACTTCGTTCTGGTCGTCGCGTTTAAATTATGCCCGTTGAAGACTTGACTTCGTGCTCCTGGTCTTCCGTATGAATTTGAAATGGGATGCCGGGTAGAGAATATGACGACTCTACCCTTGTCTTTCTGGGCTGCTACCGAGTGGATTTGGGCTTTAGAACTCATTGGGCCGAGTAGCCTATGTCCATTGGTTCTTGGTCTGACTGAGAATCTCTTTGGGCTTCTTCAAATGGGCTTTTACGAATACCAGTTTATTTCTTTAAAGCCTTTTATCATGGTTTGTAAATTTAATTAATTCACAACCTTAGCACTATATGTCACATTAAATAATGACGAATTTGTACATCAACACATAATACATTACATTATTTACTTAAATTTTGAATGACACTTTTTTTTTCAATCCGGAAAGGGATATTTGCGGCAAAATATTGATGTTATTCGTTTTATTGTATTTAAATACTAAGTACTTTTTTTCGGCGGTGAAAATATCTAACGATATATTTTTGTTGTAACTTATGTCACGTGGCACCTTGGCGTGTTATGTCATGTCACATGGATAAAATTTTAGAACGGTTACGTTTGTTATGCCGTATCACGCTGGCGTTTCTATTTCTATGGCAAAAAAAAAAAAAGCACGGGTCAGAATTTCATCTATGTCAGTTTTTCAAGTTTTGATTTTCTTGTTTGAAAAGTTCCAAGTTTTATATTACTTGCTTTAGTTGTTTAAGTTACTGTGTTTTTTGTTTAAGTTCCTGGGTATTTAGAGAGAGAGAGCAAATTAAAATGAGGTAGATGTACTAACACATGTAAGAAACCTGAGTATTTACGCCGCTATTTTCCCAAACATTGATAACACATTATAATATCAACCAAAGCTTCACATGTCATGAGTAATAGTGTAAATTGGATACACGAAGGAAGCTGAAAGTGCTTGAAGATCAATGTTTGTTCCTTCATGCACGAAAACGATTCAAGAAAAAAAATCTATACCATCACAAAATTTATATCAATAGATGGTCTAAAGATAAAAAAAAAAATGGTGATTACAAATGAAATTGTATGAACCGGGATTTTACGGATTACACACATAAATTAAGAAAAATAAAACATTTATGAACACTACTAATAACTACGGTCGTCTATAGAAGTGAAGGTCATGGTCGCCACCGACGTAGTCGTGTCGGTCATGGTAGATTCTGTGGAATTTGTGCTCCCCTGTACTTTTCCACTTTTCCCGTCTTGAATCTCCATGAATTCAGAAAGCAATCCCGGTTTCGAAATCGCTTTCTCGTCCAACTCTTTTTTTCCGGTCAGCATCTCGACGACGGCAGACATGGCTGGCCGGAGCTTCGGCAGATCTTGAGTGCACAAAAGAGCAATCTTCAGGTACTTACAAGCCTCCGAGAGATCGAGATTGAGACCTTCGCTTAGTGAAGAGTCTATCAACTCTGAGAGCTCACCCTTTTCATACATAATCCAGGCCTGCAATGGAAAATTTGATCACACATTTATTTTTTTAGTCTTTTCAATAATAAGGACATTAGAGGTTATTTTACCTCTAATTGTTCATTAGGGTTTCGATTAGAAGTAATGTTTGATGGTTGAAAAAACTCATTGAATATAATCGACGAGTCTTTGACTTCCTCTCGAAGGAAAGATGATACGTTGATTGAGTAAAATATCCGAGAATTCATCAGTTCGGTGAATTCCCGATGGCTTTGATTACTGAAATTTTCTTTAAACACCATCGGCAGAGTTTTCCCAACCTAACTCTCGAATTAGATACCGGTGTAAGGTTCGTAATAAAGAATCACTTCTCTTGGATTTCTACTCCGGGTACTATCACAGATTAATTCCTTTATGTTCTGTTTTGCTCCATAAGAAATCTCAATTGTCAGTAAGAAAAATAGATACCCTTTCCAGAAGATACTGATCTTTGGGTGGTAACCTTCTGTTAGTGTTGTTCCTCCCACTAACAATCTCCAAAAGCAATACACCAAAACTGTATATATCTGCTTTCCTCGTCACCTGACCTCGTATCGCATACTCCGGAGCCAAATACCCACTAAACAAATGATTAACAGTTAGGATAAAAACGGAAAAAATAAACCGTAAACCGAATTTTAAACAAAAATCAAATTGCTTGAGGTTTATTATTATTTTTCTACAATCTTGTGAGGATTATTCCCAATGGTCACACAATCTAGTTCTACGATCTCATTCGGTATTTAATAAACAAAAATACCCTCGAGCAAGTATTGTCTTGAGTACAAATTAACATTTTCCATCATTATATAACACCTAGGTGACAACAAAGCATAACCTAAATAAATTCTTCTACTTAAAATGAAGCATAAAATAAATTCCATAACAATAACTAAAACTTACGCTGTTCCAGCAACACGAGTACTGATGTGGGTGAGACTGGCCGGGATTAGCTTGGCAAGGCCGAAATCTGATATTTTGGCCCTTAAATTCTGATCAAGGAGGACGTTGCTAGCTTTTATGTCTCTGTGAATGATATGCGGTTGGATCTCCTCGTGAAGGAAAGCGAGCCCTCGTGCCACGTCGATGCAAATTATGCGACGTTCGTGCCAGCCAAACTGAATGCTGCTCTGTCCTCGACCTAAGATAAGATGGAGAAGTTCTTATTAACTCTTTTCTTAGTTGCAGACAGTGTAAGACAATTATATATAATGTAATATTTGTTTTTATAATACACCTAGCATAGGGGAGGTGAAAGTTTTACAACGAAACTGGTTCATTTACCGAAAACTTAATGACTTCGGTTTTTGTTTTTTCAGAAGAAAGAAAAACCATGTATCTGGCATCGGTTTCTAGTGTTAATGGGTGTACAGGTTTCTTTTGAGTTTTTCTAAAACATGTTTATTTGTAATACATCTGTCATTACAAACTCATTTTTATTTATAAAGTATATAAAAAGTTGGGAAGATTAGTTTGATTTTTTGGACAAGGGTTCTTTTTTTCATCATGAATATCTGTGTAAAAAAAAAAAGGGTATCGGTTTCCATTCCTTAAACATCAGATATCGGATTTGAAAATTGCAAAAAATGCGGATACCGGACACCTTGTTCGCCCCTAAATAAGATAGTGGACTAAAGTAGTTAGCCTAATAGTATGTATAACCTTTCTTTCCTTGATTTTCTTAGAGTTTCCGCGTTTTCCGCTTCCAGTTACCTATGAGGAGTCAAATAAACACATAAACAAAGGTCCAAATGAGTTACCAAGAAATGTTTGTGCAAGGCTGTTGTTCTCAAGATAGCCGTAGACCAAAATCCGATGGTCTCCTTCAACGCAGCATCCGTATAGCTTCACCAGATTTTCGTGCTCGATATTTGCAATCACGTTGATTTCTGTCAAAAATTCTCGAACGCCTTGCATTGACTCGGCAGCCAATACTTTCAAAGCTGCTACGCTGCCATCCTTCAGTTTTGCCTGCTTAATCACAAATACTTGGATTATCGAATTTACCCCCAGAACTTATCTTTTTGTCACAATTTCTCCCCTCCTATTCTTTTGTAGCAATCTACTCCATGAATTGTAACATTATAGCAATTTACCAACCTGATCGTTTATATATCGATAGTTTCCGTAGAATTTTACGCCACGTGCAATACACATGCTAGTATACGGCTTAAAATTTGACAGAACCCACCGCTTGTTTCAGTACCAGTCAGAAAATTGCTATAAGAAAAGTTAAGACGGAACTTCTAACAACATGACAATTTCATGAGCATACGTGATTTTGCATGATTTTGTCCGTAAATACTAGTATGTGCATGATTTTGTCCGTAAATACTAGTATGGCTTAAAATTTAACAGAAATCGCCAACAGTTTCAGTACCAGTCAGAAAATTGCTATAAGAAGAGTTAAGACGAGAGCTTCGAGCATAGGTAATAATTACTCAAAGTAGTAAAACAATTCTCAGCTAGCCAAGCACGGTAGACATGTATTTTAACTGAGGTTACCTTGTAGACGGAACCAAAACCTCCCTGACCAATTTTATTTGCCGGGCTGAAATTTTCTGTCGCGTTTCGCAATTCCTTGTATGAGTACAAGGTTACATTCTGAACTGTTGACAACACTGTATAAAACAACTCAGTTAGTCGACGATCTAAATTTTTCGAGATAACAAATCAAACTACACCTAATTCAAACAGATAGAATTTGAAAAGGTGTATAATTTGAAGAAAGGAAAGAAATATAAAACTCCATCAGAAAAATCCTATCAATATGTCTTCATGATGTTATTATTTCGAAAGATTTCACAATCTAGCTGATAAAATAAGGCAAATATGTGTCATACACTGAAAAGAACTGATATTGCAAAATTACGAGACATCGGGTTTAGGGTTATTTTCCAAGATTAGGGAGGCAAGAAGATATGACAAAGTGAAAATACTATCAGAATTTGCAATCAAAATCCGTTATTGGCCTGACTAATTTCTAGCTCAGCGGTTGAACACATTTTATTGGATATTTGCGGGCTCAAGATAGCATTTTAGGGTTAATGAAACATAGCCGTCACATACTACATTCATTCTCTCTCAGAAGTCCCAAATTGGGTTTCCACATAAAATTTATGTATCGTTTTCTCTTATCCGTTGCTGTTTTTCGTTTGATTCATTACAAATATAAATGGAATCCAAAACACGGTGATCGAGTTCACTACGTACGTTCATCGATTTCGACGGTTCGTCCAGCCGAAGGGCGTCCCTTCTTTCTGTTGAAGAAGGAGCAACACGTCATCACCGGCTCTCTCTTCGGATTTGGCTTGCTTCGATTGTTGCTCGTTCCTTTACAGAAATTTCCTGATCAAAGAGAATCATTTCAAATAGGAACCCGAGTTTAGCGCAATCCAACGACAATGTAAAAAAACTCATAATCCCATTTCATTTTTCTCTATGAATTGATTGTATAAGCACCCAATTCAAGTTATTCAGTGAATGATTAAACCTCAAAGCCAAATAAGCCATTGAAAAGAACCCCAAATTCGTGCATTTCTCAGAACCCATAAACAAAATCATATATATATAGCAGTATAGCACACGGTCAAATACAAGTTTCTACTCACCAAAAAAGGAAATCTAAACTAAAAAAAGACTCACCAACTCCACAACTATGGAGTTTGGACAAAAGGGATTGGTCGAAATCCAGTATATGTGGGATTTCGTGACAAAGACTCAAGCTTTCTTCGAAACAGAATCAAACAGAGACGAAGACGATTCAAAGGGAAGTAAAAATAAGAAGTCACAGAATTATAAGAGAAAGAGATGATGTTTGCAAGTAAAAATAAGGAACTTTATGCGGCAATCATCATCAGATTCAGTGGGTAGAATGGTCAGACTTTGTAAAATGTCAAACCCTTTTTTGTGAAAGAAGAGTCCACTTTCTAATAACACGGCACAACAAGTCCACTTTCTAATTTAATTTAATGTAATAAAAGCGACATAATTTTTCAATATTTTTATTTATTTTAATAGAATCCATTTTTAAGTTTTTTATTTTATTGCGGATAATATATATGGATTAAGTAGTATTTTAGAGCAGATTTTGAGAAACATTTTTCTGTGGCATATATATTTTCAAATTGAATTTTAGTGCAGAACGTTATACCCAAGTTGTATTTATTGTAGATTTTGAGAAATTCATGCATTTTCAACGGTTTTAAGCGTCCTTCAAATCTGAGTAATTTTGTCAGTTATTTCTTCATCGACATACATACAATACACACTCTCTCTCCGAATTTCCAACCTACTAAATATGGATTTCGAATAATAAGACTACTCATTTTTTACATTGAGAACTCCACAAAGAATTTCATTTCAACAAAGAGACTAATTTGAAGCACATGTCATCCATGATGAAGTTGGGAACAAAATCATTCAAGCCAAAGGGTGGGTGTGCCCTAATTTCTTCCCATTTCTCATACATCTTGAAATAAATTGAGATTTTTTTAGAGAATAATAAACGGAACCACCATATACATTGCGAGATTCCAATCATCTAACCTAAAAATTGTGAAAATAATAGCCAGACTAAGATTTCTGCAATGGATCTAAGAGATTCAAGACTATTAATAATTTGAAGTCTAGATTTTGGTTCAAAGTTTGCAAAGGGGAACCCGATTTACGACATCGATGTTGTGATGAGGATCTTCTCGACATTCGTGAACCTCGACGAAGACTACGAGGTCGGGAGCAACGACATGAATGAGAGCATAGGCATTCTTCGTTGACTTGAGGAAGCTCAGAGCCTTAGATAATTTACTGAGGAAACTTTGATTTTGAAACCAAAAAATTCAGAACACAAAAAAGAAGGGTAAATAAAAATTCAAATTAGTTGAGATGCGTTTTCCCATCATAGACAAACAAAACGAATATAAAAAAAAAATTATGTTGAACAAGATTACAATTTATGATAAGAAGAAGAAGAAGAAGAAGGGAGGGAGGGAAGAATGTGGTGGCAGAACTACAAATTTTGACAGCAGTTAATTCCGTTAAACATGGGCATATATTCTTTGCCGTAAAACTCAACTTGGGTTTATATACCACAGAAAAAGAAAAAACATGACTCTATATCACTTCACTTTTGAATAACTTAAGTATATACGTCGCCATTACCCCTGTTATTAATGAAAGCTGATTCTATTTCTATAAAAAAAAAAATTTGGCGATCTTCCAAAGCTTCTAAATCAATATGAACATTTGTTTCTAATTTTTCAAAATAAAAGACACTAAATTATATTATATCATATAAATAGCTTCAAAAATTTAAATAAACTCAATAATTCATTTTTTGTCCAAAGCTCTAAAAATTATTGGGCCATGTCACTGCTTAATAATTGTTTTAGCAGATTAAACTAGTCAATATTTGCAAAAGGGCCGGAAAGTAGGCAACTGTCACTTTGATGTAATTTTTTTAATCATTATTAAGACAGTTGATTGTGGCCCAGATAGTTTATCGAGCAAAATAAACATTGAGAATATACATTAGTAGTAGTGGGGCATATTTTTACATTTTTGGCATAAATTTTTAATATTGCGAAAAATATAAATTTAAAGTACTAAAATTAATATAATTGAATATCTTAGATTTATATGTTTGATAATATTAAGAATATGCTGCGAAGAATAAAAGAATTAATTAAACAGTTATCTGGACTTAACTTAAAATATTTGTGCCATAAATTTCTTTTATTAATTTATTTCAAATTTTGAATGTATTCTATTTATTTATTTATTTTTAAAAAAATGGAATTTACTTTTAGCACATAATTTAGTTATATGTCGAGGATAGTTGTTGCAAAGTATTATGAAATATCTGTTTTTTTAACATATTCCAAAAATAATTTTTTTTATCAGGGCAATATGCTGTTTCGGAACATAGGGAGGAAAAAATAGTTTTGAAATATACCGAGTCAAAAATAATATTGCGTGATAATTTTGCCACAAATACCAATTTCTTTTGTGCTATGTTATATTAGTTTTTAGAAACTTAGAATTACTTTTTCCAAAATTAGTTAAAAGCTAGGAAGTAACAATGTCAAATGAAGACGTATATTTTGACAAGTGTAGAAAAATACAAGGTGTACATTAAAAAAAAGTGCTTAAAAAAAGTCCCTATAATAGATATGTCATCAATATTCGTATTATTTAGGTTTAATCCCAAATATTTTATATTATTTACATATGGGGCATACCTAAATATTACAATAAAAAATGACTTGTTTTTTCAAAAAAAATAAAATGAAATGAGTGAAAACAATTCTTTTTTTTTTTTTAGGGAAATGATAATAATTCTCAAAACATGCTCCACATTGCAAAAATCAAAGCATTATTAGTTAATACTTAGCATTCTGTCACGTGTCAAAATAGACCAAAACTTGATCTAAAGAGCGTAATGTAGACACAAGACAAATCATATATCGCCACATAAAACTTAATCGGAAAGAGTTAATAAAAAAGTTATATCATTAAATTTTTTTTCTACTATTTAAAAATACATAGAAGTCA
The DNA here is from genome assembly GCA_954871525.1 of Parietaria judaica. Taxonomy (NCBI): domain Eukaryota; kingdom Viridiplantae; phylum Streptophyta; class Magnoliopsida; order Rosales; family Urticaceae; genus Parietaria; species Parietaria judaica. The sequence continues at coordinate 9,799,922 of OX940865.1, read as the reverse complement.
TTTTTTAGAGTAAGTGTATTTTTGCCGCAAATCTTCACTTACATTTTGAATAAATAGTTTTAGTATTTTGATTATTTGGTTGACTTCGACAACTCTTGAAAAAGATTTATCGGCTTAAACTAACAATTTGTTCCACACCATAAATATCGTTAATTATGTTAGCACTCCACTCTTAGTGTTATATAGCGCATAGGGTATCTCCAAACATAGCGCCGGCCCCTGGGTGTAGGCGGACAAGGCGGCGGCCTAGGGCCCCCGAGTCCGGAGGGCCCCCAGATCACTGACCGCTGGTAGTTCAAATGAAAAAAAAAACGAGTAACGCCATTAAAGAGTTGAGAGAGTTGCTTCTGCAACACAATTCTAAGAAAGAGGAAGAAAGTCTTTTTAATAGAGGGGGTCCACAATATTTAGTATGTAGTTTTTATTCTTATTTACTTATATCGATGTACAACTACAAGTCTAGAACTTCACTACTACTAATAATTAACGAGAGGTGATTGGTTGAGTTGAAAAGATAATTAAGTGAGATCAATCTATATTTTTAATTAATAAAATTTTAGTTTTTTGATTTTAACATACATTATTTATTAAGAATTAAAATAGTATTTAAATTTTTTCATTTAATTACATCAATCAGAACAGAACCACAATAAATTGACCTAAAAATAACATATTTATCAGTACTTTTTAGTTTTTACGAATTAATTATTTTATATTAAATAAAATATTACGTTATTTGCAAATTAATTCTTATAACTATTTTTGCCCTGAGTTAATGAGTAATGTATAACATCATGTTTTTTTATAGATGATTTGTCTCTCATTAATATTTCTATTATTTACTATTGTTTAGTATAAAAAGTAAAAACTAGTCTATTGACACTTTTTTTTCTTCGTGTTTTTTATATATTTTTTTATTTGTGATTAATAATTTTTTTTAACTAAAAATCACATCCCATAAAATAAAACATAATTTTAAATAAATCTAAGACTTACCATAGTATCAAAAATTAAATTGATTCATTAGCAATTATTACTATAAATAAAATATTTATTTTGATAATTTTTTGGGGCCCCAAGTATTATTTCGCCTAGTGCCCCCGGAAAGTCAGGGCCGGCCCTGTCCAAACACAACACTAAAAATTACACTGTTTTAGTGAAGTTTTAACACCAAAAATACATTCTACTCAAACCACAACACCAAATATTACACCAAATACTATTCTTTTAATATTTTATTAATATTTCTTTTATCTATTCAATTAATATTTATTTACTTTATCAATATACTAATAAAATAAGTAAATAGTGTTTGGTGTTGTGAATAGTATCACACCAAATATAGTGCAACACTATTCTATTTTCACTAAAATAGTGGGATTTAAGTCTTCTTGGATAAATTTGACGTAAAAACCACACCAAAAATATTGTAATGCCGTCTCATTGGAGATGCTCTTACAAGCTCTAAAATGACAATTTTCTCCATATTTATTCTCTCTTTTTGCTGTGACTTCTGCTTCGCTTCGTATCCGGATAGGCCATTTGCTTCGATGCATTTAAGCTAATTTCATTTTCGCTTGCCAATAACCTTTTTATTCATTATTAATATGATTTAATTATTTTCTTTAGTTTTAGCTTTAATTTTATGGTTATTAGGATTGGTAGTTATAATGTTAATATAGATGATGTGATTTTATAAGGATAAAAAGGTGAACGTACTTGAGAAGAAGATTTCGTGAATGAAAAAAACTGAAACTCAGAGAGTTTTCCCCGAATCCAAGCGTTGTGAGCAAGTTCCGAGTTTGATGAGCGGATTGTCTTCGTAGCAGTATGTGTATATATTATTTTTACAATAACGAATTAATATTTCTGTGGAGCTTTTAATGTGATTTTCTTTCAAATGAAGGCACGAAAATACAGACATGTTCACTAGATCACTAATGTTAACACAAGATGAATTGTACCATCATTATCGACTACACATGTTATGCACAAAGGCAAAGCTATTCAAGAATTAGTAATAACTTACACACAGTTTTGCATACGATTTTGCATATATAGCATTATAGATATGTAGCTAAAATTCTCATTTTCGCAATTCATTGGAGACGAGAAAATGGCAAAGAAAATAAAAATAAAGGAAGGAAGGAAGAAAGAGAAAACTCGATCAAGAAACAGCTGCCGGATACAGACTCGAAGAGCTCGGGGCTTGCTTGTTAGTGATGTTGAGGGTCCGGCCCTCCGGGAGAAACCCGGTTGATCTCTACCCGGCGAGCGCTCAACTTCCTTCGGATGAACTGAGTTTTTGATTGATCGTAACCGGATTTGAACAGAACAGACTCACTGCGAATCTTATTGCGCCGAAGCCGTGCCTCTGAGCTTAGGAGAAAACTTGACAATATGACAATGGATAGTAGTATCACGGCAAGATTTTTGCATTCTCTCGGTAACATTATGCAAAATAGAGGGCTTCGAAAAGACAAGAAAATAGAAGGAAACAATAGCTAATATATTTGTTCTTGTTAAGGTTTCTAAAGAAGATGAGACGCTGCTTACTGCTATAGGCTTTTAACCGTTTCTCATATATAGTCCTTGTCCTAGCGAGAGAGACAAAATGTAACAAATAATTTAAAATGCAACATATTTTGTAATAGAGATATTAGCGGCATATATTCCTCTAAGTTATGATATATATTGGTTCATTTATTAGTGCACCTATAGTTATAAACGGTACATACCCTCAAGTTTTTATTTTGTTATCAGATATACCATTAGTGGCATTTATTGACCGAGTTAAAGTCTGAAGATAGCCCTTTGAGCCTAAGTATGAGACGGATCATGATCATGAAGACGTTAACTCGGTCAATTAAACGCCTCCAAGAGTATACTAATAATGAAATAAGAACTTGAGCTATGTGCCACAAAAATAAATAAATAAAAATGATAAGTGCACCAATAATCAATACTTCAATATATATGCCGTTAATATCTCTTTTAATAAGACAACTTTGAAGTAAGGGATATTTGCGTCAAAATACCAATAAGTTAAATTTAAACAAAGGGCATATTCCACTTCTTTTTTGGTTATGATGTATATTCGTAATGCTGCCATAAATGTAAATTCTATGTACCCGATAGATATTTTGTTGTACATACAATTTACACTTTTGACAAGAATACGAAGGAAAATAAATATATTTTGTGATTTTCACTTATGATTTAAGCATTTTGTATGGAAAATATCCTTTAAATTAATGGTAAAAATGTAGTATAAACGAGTTCTTCACTACTTTTTATTACTGAAGTGCAAATTTTGCAGTGCAATCCACTTTTTGTGGTAGTGCCACTAATTAGGGATATTTGCCTTATTTATTCTAATTTTTTTTGCTAAACTGACTTTGAACTCATAATTAACACTGTGATTAGTGAGTCCAGTCAGGACAGCTCCACCATCAATTGATTGGTTGGTCGGTATGGAAAAAGAACATATATATATACATGTATATATATATTATACCGACACACGAAAAACTTTGTTTTGCATTCCAGCACCACTATACTTACACTAACTGTTGGGATAAACATATTAATTCGAAGAGCGGTTTATGTACCACACATTATCACATTGATTTTATATATTAATACAATCCACAAAAACGTTGTATATATAAACATATCATTAATATTTATGAAAAATAAATTAATAGTTTTTTAGTTACACTTTTGTTATATTGTTGCTGGGTGGCATTTACAAATTAGAACTATATATATATATATATAAATATAATAAGCCGTCGTAGTAATATAGAAAGAGGTTTTAACTTCATTCATGGCAAGTGGCAACTACTAGTATTATATTAGCATATAATATGATATATTCGAGTCAAAACTGTGCATGCATCATATAATTATAGATTATCTTAATTTTATTCACAAAATTCTTATTAATTTCTAAAAAATCGTAATTATTGATCGGCTAGCTTTGCTGTACTTTCTCTATTGGAAGAAGAAGAAGAAGAAGAAGAAGAAGAAGAAGAAGAAGAAGAAGAAGAAGAAGAAGAAGAAGAAGAAGAAGAAGAAGAAGAAGAAGAAGAAGAAGAAGAAGAAGAAGAAGAAGAAGAAGAAGATATTATAGATATTATTTATGATATTGTGAATACAATAAGCCAAGCTTAACATATAAAGAAAAATGGCTCATGCATACATAAAATGATGGAGCAACATTTAGGGTAAAGTCAGCAACTGAAAAATTGATCTTAGTGGTGGACCGGGTCGGGCCCGCCCGGACTCCTCCGGAGAAGCCCGTAAGGCTTTCCACCATGTCTCTGGATGCTTTCCATCACCATTTGCGCAGCAGCCGCCGTGATGCTGCCCACCCGACCGCCACCCTTGCTCGATAGGACGGCCGGAGTCCTGGTGGCTCCCGCGGTGTTGAAGCCGGAAAGAGCTGCTAGAAGTAGCATGCAATGCAGGATGGCCAAGGCTCTTCTGAAGCAAGACATTTTTATTATTTATTTAGTGCAATTGTACAAGTTTTTTTTTTTTTTTTTTGATGAATCCTGTGTTTGTGATCAGTGTTCTGAATGTTCACGAAATTGGCTATTTATAGAGGTATGGAATTGTTTTCACTATTATGGCCACCTTTTGGATCACTTTGTTTGGTATTATAATAATTGACTTCATATTTTCTCCTCTAATTAGAAAATAAAAAATAAATATTATTATTAGCACTGTTTCTTTTGAAGATTTCAGGCCTCCCTATCGGTTTTACATCTACATTTCTCTTCAATTAATCTGAGGGGTGGTAATGTTTCATGTCGTGTTCGTGTTAGATCTTCAACGTTTTTTTACTTATTTTATATAAATTCAGACCCGCTTTATTTATTAAAAGTGTTGAAAGATAAGACTCGGATATGTCCATTTACTAATTGTGTTAATTATGTCTACCTATTTATTCTGAGACTCGGCATTTTCGGGATTTGATGATCATTTTCGGAAGATGATGGGTTTATACTCATTGCATGGACTGATTCATCTAGGTCAATCACCTCTACCGCCATGTTTTGGTTGTTGCCATTCCCGAGCACCGGCAAGTACATCGGACGGTCTCCGACATGGAGGACTTCATCTCGGTATATGGCATAGGTCTGTTGGAAGCCAAGTTCCGGAATTTCCAATTGCAACATCCCAAGCATCGAATGACAAGATATGCAATATATTTGGATAACATGGGGAGGGTTCTCATTAAAAATATGGTTGGGATGCAACATCTTACTTATGAACTCCATGCTGGGAGCTTCTAAGAAAAAACTAACAACGGTTTTTCGAGCAGTTAAGAACATACCCTCACCAAAAAACCATCCCATTACTAAAGATAATGGAAGAGAATCTCGTCAGAATGCTAAAAACAAATGATTTCATTTTAATGTTTATAAAAAAGAAAATTCATCTACTTTACCTCTCCATACTTCCCCGTAGAGAGGGGAGTGTTAGGGCATTTTCTACACGCATATAGGCCTAGCTCATTAAAATGGATATTGTCCATTTCCCTTGAAAAACGTGTTTACATAAGCAAACAAACAAAATAGCAATAAAAATTTAGGTTATCAATTAAACAAACAGATGCATACAGACACACATACAATTTTGATGTTATTCAAAATTGTTTCAAACTGCTCAATTACGCTATACAAATACCCGAAGTCGTGAAATTTCCGGAATAGCTCCTACATTTTCCTTGTAGAATTTGTATAGCTCCTACATTCTTATTGAAGATTCAGAATAGCTCTTACCCCAGCATAAATACCTGCCCCGCCTCGTGACACTGTGGAATCGGGTTCATGGGCCGGGGTGGGCCTTCATGGCTTTTCCAAAACCCCCTTCCCCTTTTAGCATGTGGGCTTAACGGGTTGTGGGCCGGGCCGGCCCGCCCCGGCCCACTTGACACCTCCACTTGATTGTCTTCAAACAACAAAAAAAAAAGAAGATAAATATTAATATATCAACCTCGAGTCCCGACTCAAGGAAAAACATCATAAAGCGCTCAAAAACTTTATTAAATTAAGAGTCAGATTAAAGCGCAGAAAAACTTTATTAAATAAGAGTCAGAATTACCTCGCGTATGTATTCACAGAGATTAACAATCATGCTAAATTACTTCCCATGTCGTGCCCTTCTATTTGCGTATCATCGGCATTTTCGGAAGATGATGGTTTTATACTCGGTGCATGGACTGATTCATCTAGGTCAATCATCTCTACCGCTATGTTTTGGTTGTTGTCATCCCCGGGCACCGGCAAGAACATTGGACGGTCTCCGACATGGAGGACTTCATCTCGGTAAATGACATAGGTCTGTTGGAAGCCAAGTTCCGGAATTTCCAATTGTAACATCCCAAGCATCGAATGGAAAGATAAGCAATATATTTGGATAACATTAGGAGGGTTCTCATTCAAAACGTGTTTGGGATGCAACATCGTACTTATGAACTCCATGCCTGGAGATTCTAAGAAAAAACGAACAACGGTATTTCGAGTAGTTAAGAACATACCGTTACCAAAATACCATCCCATTACCTGAGATAATGGAAGAGAATCTCGTCAGTATGCTAAAAACAAATGATTTCATTTTAATGTTTATAAAAAAGAAAATTCATCTACTTTACCTCTCCATACTTCCCCGTAAAGAGGGGAGTGTGGGGGCATTTTCTACACGCACATAGGCGTAGCCCATTAAAATGTATACTCTCCATTTCCCTTGAAAACTTGTTTACATAAGCAAACAAACAAAATAGCAATACAAATTTAGGTGATCGATTAACACAAATATATGCATATAGACACACATACAATTTTGATGATATTAAAAATTGTTCCCAAGTGCTCAATTACGCTATACAAATAGCCGAAGTCGTGAAATTTCCGGAATAGCTCCTACATTTTCCTTGTAGAATTTGTATAGCTCCGGCATTCTTATTGAAGATTCAGAATAGCTCTTACCCCGGCATAAATACCTACCCCGTCCCGTGACATTGTGGAATTGGGTTCATGGGCTGGGGTGGGCCTTCATGGCTTTTCCAAAACCCGCCCCGCCCCGTTTAGCATGTTGGCTTAACGGGTTGTGGGCCGGCCCGGCCCGCCCCGGCCCATTTGACACCTCCACTTGATTGTCTTCAAACAAAAAAAAAAAGATAAATATTAATATATCAACCTCGAGTCCCGACTCAAGGAAAAAAATCATAAAGCGCTCAAAAACTTTATTAATTAAGAGTCAGATTAAAGCGCAGAAAAACTTTATTAAATAAGAGTTAGAATTATCTCGCGTATGTATTCACGGAGATTAACAATCATGCTTAAATTACTTCCCGTGTCGTGCCCTTCTATTTGCGTATTATCGGCATTTTCGGTCGATCGCGATCAGAAGAAGAGAGAATTCTATTATACACGAAGAAGAAGAATTTGGATTTTCAAGTGATGTTAAGCGGCATAAGCTCTCAAAAATTTATCAAATTACTCTTTTCTTTTTCTTTTCTTTTTTCCTTTTATTAAGTAAAAAATGGGGGTTGGGATTTGTTCTCCTTTTCTGGTTTTTTCTTGGTTCTAAATTTTTTTTAAATCTGAAAAGTTTCGGAACATCCCGATTTCTGGGACGAAACTGCTCCGAGTCTTTTGTTCCGGTTCCGGTTCCAATTTAAAAGTTCATAAAGTTTTTTAGATTTTAGCATATGTGATTTTTAGTGATTTATACTTTTGTTGTTGTTTTGTGTAATTTTCTTATTTTTCTTTTATTTTTTTATTTTTTTATTTTTAAACAAGTGATATATGCGGGCGGCATAAGCTCTCGGACATTTATCAAATTACTCCTTTTTTTTCTTTACTTGAAGGAAATTAATAAGGAAATTGATAGACCGGTTGATTAGGATATAGTATTTCATTATTTTGTTAATGAAATTGATATAATTCACAAAGGGTACAGTGAGAAATTGAGATTTATATAGTTATGAAAATTGGATTTACCACTTTCAAGCCTAGCAGCGCGTACGTTGTCAAGCCAAATCCAAGTAAAGCTCCTTTTCCGAAAGCCCCCTGTGAAAAACAATTAATCATATTCTTCACAGATGTATTTAATTATTTCTCATTTAGTTGTGGGTTCTATGAGTTAGATGCATTTCTGCTATTTATCTCACAACTTTATATATAAATTGAGCATTATTGATAATTGAATCCTTAAGCGTAGGGATTAGTTATGATAATTAGGATTAGATTATATCATTTCATCATTCACGTACAATTAGATTGAACAATTCTCGGTTTCACTAAGCAATAAAAAGAGCCTCTTCCTCATCAAATTCTTCACCTATAGACATGTTCCTCTCATTTGATTAATGCTATTGAATGTATAAAAAAATTCTCAATAAACGCAATGGTCGTTTAGAAGGAAAAAGATTTGCGCATAAGATGGTGATTACGAACTACCGAAACGCCCTAAAACAACTTACATGTGAACAACAATTTCCCTATAATGTGCAAACTACCAAAAACGCCCTTATTAACCTTAATAATCATATTTATTAGAAACTAACAACAATGATCTTAAAATGAATAATAAAATTTAAATCATAAAAAATAAAAACATAACATTTTTTTATCTCTCTTTTTGTAGTTTATGTGCTCTGGATCAAGAACCGTACCTGAACAGATCTTCCGATCCGTCCAGACATCCTACTGGAAAGCAGGACAGTGAAGGCAATGCAGAAATAGCGCATGTATGAATGAATTGAGTAATACTAAAATGAATTGAGATGGTGCAAGGACCTGTCCTAAATTAATAGACCAACCTCACTCTAGTTTCAATTTCAATGTGGGACAAAGTCGATCATATACTCATAATAAGTTGATCATATTAAAGAATTGACCATATACTCATAATAAATTTTGAAAACCCCAAGAAAAAATGAAAAACGACAAATATAATCTAGCTCGAAATGCAAAAACGACACACAACAAGATGCTAGAATTTCAAGCTCACGACAAATATAATCACCACTATAACAACGAGCCTTTCTTAGAACATCAACAAAGTGTTACAAAAGAGAATTTTCGAAGAAAAAAAAAACTCATTTAAATGTTGCAAATATCAGAATAAGGTTTCGTACGAGTATTAATTATAAGTAATCTATATACATTAAGTTCTGTTCATGAAAAATAATGCAAAATAGAAATCTGGAACATGCAGATCACCATCGAGAGATACCTGCAGGCAACATTATGGCACATAAATACAATAAAAGAGATGCAGGACGGTACACGGGAAAGAGAGACAACGCCAAGCTTAAGCAAAAATAAGCTCAAAGTCTATTAATTTTATCAAAACTGTCGAATTATTTTCCAGTTAGGGAGATAATAAAAAACACAATCAGAGAGGATAAACTAAAAAGGAAACACTCCAGAAATCAATACGGCAAAATAATTCTAAAGACGGAAATAGAATAAACAATAACTCATGCTGAAATAAATATAAATATGCGCAGATTATCTTCGTGGATTTTCGGGGCTGACTTGGTTGATTTTCCGAGATACTTCTAGGTTTTGCGGTCCCGTGTCTCCATAAAGGAAAGTCCGACTAATTCCGCATTAAAAAGGTACAGAAAATACAAGAGAAACTTCGTATAAATTCTTTTCATCAAACAAAAAGAGTCGACCCTTTGCATGTGGTAATATATCGGATAGAAAACAAAAACCCGAAAGAAACAGAACAATCCCTTACTAACAACACAAGAGAATTTATTGACCAAACGGCTATAATCATTTGACACCTAACACAAACCTGCTTAAAGGCCCATCTCGGCCTGCAATGCAGCGAGTTCATCTTCATCAGCGGTTGCCAACCCGCTGGAGCGTGCACCGGAGCTGCTGGAGCGGTCCTTGCCGGTTGCAGAAGTTGTTCCTACAATTCCGCCCATTCAAGCTCCTCAAGCTTGCTTCAAGTTCGTCCTAATATGATAAAACAACAGTTTGCGCATCTTTTAGCTATCGTGATATACAGAGGAATATATGAAAACCCCATCAAAATCAGCAGCAGCAGCAGTGCCAAATGGAGACGACAGGGCTTCTTGGATCTGCTTCATGTTTTCCATCTTCTCATTAATCTCGTCCTTCGTTTTATCAACATCGTCGATTATGCTTGAGGGTGGTTTTTGCACCCTCAAGCATAATCATCTGCAATATCCATGTCAACGTCAACAAAAGATGCATTCAACAAGCTACTAAAACGATTAAATTAAATAGATGTATTCAACAAGCCACTGAAATGATTAAATTCACTTGGTCACAGATGTGCAATTGGAAATTCCCGAGTTGCTCTATTTGCTGCTCATATAGTCTCTTCCTCTTTAAACATTCAATCGCTTCTGTTGAAAGGGACTTATAAGTCAGTTTCAAAACCCGGTTTTCGTATCCGAATCCGGTTTTAAAATCTGGATCTGCCGCATTCCAATTAAAAAAATATGAAAAAAAAAACGTAAACTGTCTCAGCCACAAAAAAAAAAAAAAAAAAAAAAAACCGTACAAATCTAGCATATATCTTGCCATTCTTTCAACTTTCAACCACCAAAAACTAAAACAATGTAACCCTCCAAGATTTAGGTATTACTGAAGGTATCCCTCCAAATAAGATTATTTTACAAACTCGCCGGGGTCTTGGCGCATGAAATGAAACATCCACAAATAGGCTAATAGACCTCCCGTGAAATTTTCGTTTAATTCATATCCTCTTGTTAAAAAACATAGATAATACCGAATGAGAGTTAAACATTGAAATGAGATATCACTTAAGGTTTTTGTTGCAACAAAATCCCACAAATACGGAGGTATTTGTGGCACCTCTATTTTCTCAAATTGGAATTTCACATTTAGTCCCTCAGCTTTTTCCACAATACCAAAGCACCACATTATTGTCTTCAAATCATGGCACAAGTGTCTAATCTTATACCAGGCGTGCTTGCTTATTTCAATGTCGTTCTAGCCGCAATAGTATGCAAAGACGGAAAAACAATGTTGACGTCCAATTACGTCAAGTGCTTAATTAAAGTCTATAACACGAGAGATACCTGTCTATCTTTGCATTCATAATTTATAACACTTTTACTAATCTTGAAGGGTATGCGTATCTCTAATTTAACAAATGTTAAGTCTAGAGACATTGGTTTGGAAGTGCCGGTTTGTTTATAAGATTAAGACATTTGAATGTGAATGTAATATATGAATCAGAATGAACAAATAAAATTAAATCTAATATTTTCTTAAATTATAAATAAAAATATGTTATATGTATTTTTTGGAACATATAAACTTGGGCCCATTTTGGAAAAATTCAAAGCTAATAAAAGAAAGTCAAAGCTCACTGACGAAGTCAAAGACCAAGAGACCGACGAACCAAGACATTCGCGAGAGGCCCGGAATCAACACGGTTAAGTCAAAGACCAAGAGGCCGACGAACCAAGACATTGGCGAGGCCCAGAATCAAAGTGACGAAGTGACGAAGCCGACGAAGAGTCATGGCCGACGAAGCCGCAAAGTACGACGAAGTGTCATGACCGATGAAGCCAACAAGACACCATCATCACAGCTTGACGAAGGAATAACTTACAATTATTTCACACCTCAAAGAGATCCGAATTCACGAAGATCCCCGGGAAATCCTTTGATTCCCCAGGACCCGATATGCAAACTCACAGACAACTAGACGACATCGAGGATGAATCAAGAAGCTTCGACAAGCCCTTCCTGATTCCCCAGAGTTGACTTATCGTTTTTGACCGAAAAGTAGCTTGCTTTTCGAGAAAATACACTTGAAAACTTTGCTCGAAAAGTGACTTGCTTTTCGAATCGAAATATCGCAAAAATTATAAGACGATAACAGTTAGTGGAGAAAACTTACCGAGAAGTGTCTCTGAGCGAAAAATGACTCGAAAATCGCGAACCAAAGTGCATAACTAAATCAAAATAGGGTACTTATGTCGTCAAAAAAACACTTGGGTTTTTAGTGAAACTTTTAGTACTTTAGCTAGATTGGCCACAAACATCCCCAAAACTAACTTAATTTTTAATCTTTAGGATCGGTATACCTTTATTTTTCAGTACATAAAAAAAAGATGGAACTTATTCATATTAATTTGTTGATAGGAACAAGAGAGACTGTAATTGATTGAGCAAAATTTCCTGTGATTGATTCATGCCTTCCCAGAGGATTATTAGCAAAAGCTTTGTAGGATTAAATCCCAAAGGATGAACTGATAATCGAAAGAAACAACAGCTTTATTGATCCTCAGTTGCTAATTCGAGATGGAGGAACAAAACCAATAACTCAAAAAATATAAAGAAACGAGATACCTATATATGAGTTGAGAAAATCCTAAAATGAAGATGAAATACAATATGTTCTCGTAATTAATATAATAGTTAATTAGGTTATTCACTCTAACACTGTGATTAGTGAGTCCAGTTAGGACAGCTCCACCATCAATCAATTTTTTGGTCGGTAAGCAAAGAGAACTATTATTTATACTTATATATATAAGTATATAAATAACCCACGCACGCAAAACATTGTTGTGCACCACTATAACTGTTGGGATAAACATGTTAATTCGAAAAACGGTTTATATACTAGAACCATACATTATCGCATTGATTTTATATATTCACAAATATATTGTATATATACATATTTTATTTAAAAAATTAATAATTTTTTATTTACACTTTTGTTGAGTCGTTGATTGGGTGGGATTTACAAATTAGAAATATTTTTGTAATATATGTTGGGTTTTTCGATGACTTTTCTCAATCCCGAGGCGGAAATCACGGGATATCATCGAACAATAAAGATCTAGAATAATTACGAGAATTAAGATACAGTTTAGAGATCGTTACCAAACTTCGGTACTTTTGCCAACTGTACCGAATAACTGCCGATTCCTTTGATTCTGAAGCTTGCCGAATTTAGGATTTAGCGCCTCAAGTGTTGCGCCTCTATTTCGTCCACCACGTCACTCGGGAACGTCTTAGATGACCGGAAAACACCTCGGAGGATAGGTTAGATCCTTGTCGGTGTTTAGATGATCAACCGTTGATTGAACCGGGGAGGAAGCCAAAATTCGACTACCAAGGGAGGGGAGCTCGAATTTCTAGATGGCTAGGGTTTCTTTGGTGTGTCTTGTGTTTAATTATGAGTCATGATGTGGTATTTATAATACCCTACGGTCATGACCTAGTGGGCTTTCTAAAAGCCCACCTAATGGACTTTCTAAAAGCCCAATCATGGATTAATTAATCTATTATTAATTAATATGAATCATAATTAATACTTGGGCCCGAGTGGGCCCATAATGTCGGTTATGGTTATCGGGTCGATATCCGATAACCCGAGAAATACAATATCGGGTTCGGGCATAACCAACAATCTCCCACTTGCACGAACGCACCGGATTGGCTATCTCCGTGCACGCACTGCACATAAAGTATTACTCGAGAATGCCGCCTTGGGTTAGATGTACATTCTCTCAGCTACTCATGCCTGGTTCATCAAAGTTACATGTGAAGTTTGTTTCATTGTAATTTAATCATCATACTCCGTTTCCGTTGCAAGTTCGGTGTGACTCTGTAGGATTCTGTAGTGTTGGCCACATACTCATATGAGTATGCAAGAAGTAAGTGGCCTCCACCTAGACTTAACTTCCCCCAATCTACAAAACTTTAAATCCTCTTTTATAGATTAATCGAGGTGAACCATGTGGTTCTTTACGATTAAAATAAAGTATATGACTGATTCCTTCGACATCCTTTTACATCTCTAGATGTGGCACAGGTCATGGTTTGGAACACCTGTTAAGCCTGATCTAATATTTTCTGATTCAGGCATAAGTATTGAAACATCAAAACAGAAACTCTTTTGTTTTGCCTGTGGCCACAGATTTCATTATACTTATCCTATTCAGAAGGGCCCGAGTGTATAGCCCCAAAAGGGATGGGGGGATGCATGTTTTCTTGAAACGTCATTCCATCCTACAAGGTTTATCACATGCCCAACTACAACTGTTATGACTTTCCAGTTACGGTAAGCGTTGAGCTGTAATCTAAGCATGCAACTTACCCAGTGATGGACTCATGATGTTCTCAAACTTTGGAGTCTCTTCATATCTCTAAGTTTCTCAGTGTCCCCTTGTATCAAGGTTTTGTTTCCATGTGAGAATATTTAGAGTGCGAGTCTTCCAGCACTGCTAGTCATTCCGACTAGTGCCTACATGTATAAGAATATCTCTTTAGATATCAAGGACCCCTTCCTTTTATCTTAACAACATGTACCAGTCAATTATGAATATCATCGATAGTCCCTCTTTGTTTCTTCATGATGATTTCTTTGACTGGGGAAATTCAAGAATGTCTCGAAGACATCTTAGGAACTACATTTGTATAGCTTGATATCAATGTTTTGAATAAGATATTGATATTAACTTTTAAATGATGAAACTTGCCTTTTAAAGAAAATAATAATGTGCTTCAAATTTAATCAAATATAATGATTACATAAAATTTGTCTCTGATCCAAAATCAGGTTCAGATAATAAAATCGTAACAGACATTTATGGGTTCTTTATCCCAATACTTTCCGCATGACGAAAATGCTTTTCTTTCGATAAAGATTTTGTCATCGGATCTGCTACATTTTCTTCAGTGTCTACTCTCCTCATCTCTATGTCCTTCCGATCAACAATGTCTCTGATCAGATGGTACTTTCTGAGTACATGCTTTGCTGTCTTGTGTGATCTTGGTTCCTTGGCTTGTGCTATGGCTCCGTTGTTGTCACAGAAAAGCTTCACAGGATCACCAATGCTAGGAACTACACCAAGATCAGAAACAAATTTCTTGATCCATACAACCTCTTTTGCAGCATCAGATGCAGCGATGTACTCAGATTCTGTGGTTGAATCAGCTACCGTAGCTTGTTTACTGCTGTTCCATGTAACAGCACCACCATTTACACAGAATACATATCCTGTTTGAGATTTGAAATCATCCCTGTCTGTCTGGAAGCTTGCATCATAATATCATTCGAAAGTTAATTCTTTTGCACGACCGTATGTCAAACATCTATCTTTTGTTCTGTTTAAATAACGCAAGATATTCTTAACGGCTGTCCAATGGTTAAAACCAGGGTTTGATTGAAATCTACTTGTCATGCTTAAGGCAAAAGCTACATCTGGTCTTGTACATATAATTGCATACATTATTGAACCAATAGCTGAAGCATATGGAATTTTCTCCATACTTTTGATTTCTTCTGAAGAAACCGGACATTGCTTCTTGGTCAAGTATGTCTTATGGGTCATCGGTGTAAAACCTTTTTCCGATTTGTCCATTTTAAACCTTTTAACAATTTTGTCAATATATGTACCTTGGCTTAGAGATAAGATTCTTTGATTTCTATTTCTTTGAATCTTTACGCCTAGTATATAGGCGGCTTCTCCTAAGTCTTTCATTGAGAAACATTTTCTCAACCACTCCTTCACGGTCTGGAGTTCAGATGTATCGTTTCCTATTATCAGTATGTCATCTACATAAAGAATTAGGAAAACTATTTTGCTCCCACTCGATTTGATATATACACAAGGATCGTCTTTGTTCTTAACAAAACCAAAATCAGTAATTGATTCATCAAAACGACGATTCCAGCTTCGAGAT
The DNA here is from genome assembly GCA_954871525.1 of Parietaria judaica. Lineage (NCBI taxonomy): Eukaryota > Viridiplantae > Streptophyta > Magnoliopsida > Rosales > Urticaceae > Parietaria > Parietaria judaica. The sequence continues at coordinate 9,784,182 of OX940865.1, read as the reverse complement.
GCTTGCTTAAGACCATAAATTGATCTTTTCAATTTGCAAACCTTATTTGGATGTTTGCGGTCTATGAAACCTTCAGGTTGTGTCATGTACACATCCTCTTCGAGAACACCATTCAAGAACGTGGTTTTCACGTCCATTTGCCAGATTTCATAATCATGAAATGCTGCAATGGCTAGCAAGATTCTTATGGACTTGAACATGGCAACAGGAGAGAAAGTTTCATCATAGTCAATACCATGAATCTGTCGATAACCTTTAGCGACTAATCTTCCTTTGTAAGTTTGTATTTTGCCATCCATGTCGATCTTCCTTTTGAAGATCCATTTGCAACCAATGGGTTTGGACCCTTTGGGAGCATCAACGAGGTCCCATACTTCGTTGCTATACATGGAGTCCATTTCAGAGTTCGTGGCTTCCAGCCATTTGTCTGAGTCATCTCCTGACATTGCTTCGTTATAAGATTCAGGTTCTTCACCATCGTCTTCATGAACAGTTTCATCTTCTATTGAAACAAGAAGGTTCAATTTAAGAGGAGGTTGACTCTCTCTAATTGATCTTCGCGATGTCAGTGTGTAATCTGGTTGCTCATTTATTCCATCTTGTATGGGCACATCGTATAGAACTATATTTTCTTGAGGTTCTTCATTGACAATCTCATTTTCAACTTCTTCGTTTAGAATAACGTTTTCTATTTGGTTATCAACCATGATCTGATCACGATGTTCATAACTCGATGTGTGAGTACCTTCTGTGTCCATTTCTTGTTCTTGAGTATCTTGTGGTTCTTGCTCTTCATTAAGAACAATGTTTCTCCCACTAGACTTTCTAGAGAGAAAATCTTCTTCTAAGAAAACACCGGTTTTGGCAACTATTATTTTGCCTGTGTGTTTTTGATAGAAGTAATACCCAGGAGTTTCCGTTGGGTATCCCACAAAGTTACATTTAACCGATTTGGGACTGAGCTTGTCAGACATTAGAGTCTTGACATATGCCTCACATCCCCAGATTCTCATGAAATGCAAATCCGGTATTCTTCCTTTCCATATCTCATATGGGGTTGAAGGAACCGTCTTAGATGGCACACAGTTCAGTGTGGTAGCTGCTGTCATAAGTGCGTGTCCCCATAGGGACTCAGGTAAGTCAGTTTTATTCATCATTGATCGAACCATGTCCAACAAGGTTCGATTTCTCCTTTCAGATACACCATTAAGTTGAGGTGTACCTGGAGGGGTCAGTGATGAAATGATTCCCATGTCACGGAGGTAAGCTTTGAAATCATCGCTCAAGTATTCGCCACCTCGATCAGATCGTATGGCTTTAACTTTTCTTGCTAACTGATTTTCAGCTTCATTCTTGAACTGTTTGAACTTTTCAAGCGATTCAGATTTGTGTTTCATTAGGTATACATAACCGTATCGACTGAAGTCATCAGTGAAGGTGATGAAATACCTGAAACCTCCTTTATGTAGGTGATGCACTTTTGACAAATCAAAATTTATAGACGTTTAAGAATGTCTATAATCTCAGAATATTGGAACTAAAAGATTGTTTTATTATGCACTTTAGAATTAAATATTTATGACATATCATAAATCAACACATTAATATTAACAAACTTAATATCTTAGATAATAAAATATTCAAAACATTATTCCAAAAACAAACTTAATGGAAAGTCTAAATATAAATAAATCAATCATTATTCACTTGAAACTAAAACTTAAGATGAAAAAGAAGACGGATAACATGGATGTCTTGTCACACGAACAGGACAGTGTAAGTTTTCAGAGTCTCTACTCCTCTTCTTCTTCTTCTTCCTCTTCCTCTTCCTCTTTATCAGATTCTTCTGTGTGAGAAACAATATTTCAATAACACATGTTAGTAACTAGATTACTACATATTCAATGAATCTTTAAGATTTTGGTTATAACGTTTATACCTGAGCTTGAGGGTTCGACATTGATAGTCTCAGAGACTTTGTCTGGTGAGTCTTTACTCATCTTGGATTTTCTCATAGTTTCAATGTCTTCCAATTTTCTTTTTCTTTCTGCCTTCATATTTTCTTCGCCAATTTCAAGTAAATCGACGAGGTGTTCAAAGTTGCAGTTTCCTTCTATAAGGATGTTAACTGTCTTTCGCAGTTCTGGAATGAGAGACTGGAGTATGCAAAATCTTCTCATGCCTATATCGACATAGAACCCAGATTGTTGAAGTCTGTCTGCATAGCTCATCAGCCTGTTGTAATGTTCTCTAACGGTACTGTTAATAGACATTTTCACATTAAACAGTTTCCACAACAGCTGATACCTTCTTGTGGGGTTCCGATCCCCATAAGTTTTCTCAAGGTATATGATAGTATCATGTGCATTCAAGTTCTCGATCTCACGTCTTATGATCGGCATCACAGATGACATAATGAGTCGGTGAATATGAATGGACTTCATTGTATAATGATGATAGCTAATCCAGTCTTCTTTTGAGCCTGTATCTCTGTCAGGCATAGAAGGCGGCAAATCCTTGGCTATGAAACCAAGATCGTCGTTCCTTAGCATTCTTTTGAATGCCTCTGACTAGGTCACGTAGTTGGAATCGTCAAGACGATTGTTTTCCACTGCAGCTTTGAATTCTTTCACTGCTTCTGAAGCCATGAGATTCAACGGGTCCATATCTAATATATATATATATAGACAGACAGAGTTAGAGATAATTATATTCTACAAATTCAAAAGTAAAATATTTAAGCACAATATTAATTCTAGCATTTACATGTAAATTATAAATTACTTATTATAATAAAGATGTTACATAAAAGTATATATTATAAGGACTTTATATAATATTTCGTGATTAGTTAATGGAAAAGTAACCCTCATCAATTCCATTAATTAGTCACTCACAGAAAGTCAACAATTGCACTAATATCCTATATTATCTCTGACGTTTAGAAAAGAAAAACAATTTTTCATTTAGCATTCTAACCGGTTTCTAAAGAATTGTCTACGATATCTAATCTAATTAGAGTACTCGTTTAGGTAGACCCAAGGGGTGAATCGGCGGACAGTATAGGTCGCCCTACGCGTCTAAAAGAGGGTATAAGAGTACTCCCTTGGGTTACAGACACACTCAAAACTTTTCTCAATTAGATCGAGGACCCAGCCGTTGGAAGACATTATACCTAATATTTATTGAGGGGTTTTAGGTGATCCTTACTTTTGTCTTAAACTAAACATAGTTAACTAATTAAAATGTTCTAAGAATTAAGACAATGAATATGTAATACATAATCCTATTTTGTAAAACATATTCTATTTCGAATTAAATATACTTCTGAAAGTATACATATATATATATATATATATATATATTATGAAATTTTTAAAGACAAACCCTTTTATCTTTAAATAAAAGATAAATAAATCACTTAAAGATAAGATATCTTAATTCATGAATTATCTTTTCTATAAATGAATAAAAGATAAATAACTATCTTTATAGATAAGATATCTTTAATCAAGCTTTGTCATATTACAAAATAAAAGATAAATAACTATCTTATAGATAAACTATATTTTATCACAATATATATCTTTTATTTCCATTAAAGTTTAGATCTTTTCTATTACTATAATAAGTAAAAGATTATTTATTATCTTAATCTAATTAAGAATTATTGATTATAAATAAAATTTGTGAACAAACAATTTGTGAATCAATAAATGAATAACGTAAACAATAATGGAAACAAACTTCATAAGATTGATAATTATATTAAATAAATCATATTCATTAATAGTTAATATCATATATTAGATTTTCAATTCTCATATTTAAAAATATTTATAATAATTATAAATAAAATAAAATAAACACTTTAAATCGTATTTTAAAATAATTAAACATAAATATAATTAAATATCAAATACCGGGATACAAGCTCGGGATAGACCTGAGCTTGTATGGGTTGCCCTCGGGCAACCCCGGTCACGAACGGGAAGACCGGGCAGGGCCGAAGGCCCCTGCCCGGAAAAAGTTAATTTTGACCCGGATCCAGGTCAATAAGGACCCGGATCCGGGTCTGTTCGGTGTGGGCCCGGGTCAGCGCAGACCCGGGCTGAAGCCCCGGATCCAACCCGGGTCGGGTACCCGGGTCGGGTGTGCCCGGATCAATGCGATCCGGGCTGGGCAGCTTTGGGCTGGGTTAGAACCCAGCCCGTGGGCCTGATCCAATCAGGCCCACCGAATCGAGAGTGGGCTGGGTTAAACCCAGCCCGTGGGCCTGATCCAATCAGGCCCACCCGAATCGTGAGTGGGCTGGGTTAAACCCAGCCCGTGGGCCTGATCCAATCAGGCCCATGCGAATTAAAAAAAAAAAATTCGTTTTTGGCTAGGGTTTTGAAACCCTAGCCGTCGCCCATTGGCTCCCATCGAATGGGAGCCACAAACGCCGGCGCCACCCGGGACCATGGCGGCGACGGTGAAATCGCCGCCGGTTCCGGTGGTGGTGCCGCCGTTTGTTTTTCCCTTTTCTTATTTAATAGTACACATTAAAATTAAATAAAACCAATCCCGATTCTAAATCGGATTCCGAACAACACATAAAATTAATCATAATTAATTTTCTAACGCTCCCACTGAAAATCTAATCACACCAAAAATTTTCTAAAATTATTTCGGTCAACATATCTAATTTTCGAAAATTACTCAGACCGGCTCTGATACCACTGTTGGGTTTTTCGATGACTTTTCTCAATCCCGAGGCGGAAATCACGGGATATCATCGAACAATAAAGATCTAGAATAATTACGAGAATTAAGATACAGTTTAGAGATCGTTACCAAACTTCGGTACTTTTGCCAACTGTACCGAATAACTGCCGATTCCTTTGATTCTGAAGCTTGCCGAATTTAGGATTTAGCGCCTCAAGTGTTGCGCCTCTATTTCGTCCACCACGTCACTCGGGAACGTCTTAGATGACCGGAAAACACCTCGGAGGATAGGTTAGATCCTTGTCGGTGTTTAGATGATCAACCGTTGATTGAACCGGGGAGGAAGCCAAAATTCGACTACCAAGGGAGGGGAGCTCGAATTTCTAGATGGCTAGGGTTTCGTTGGTGTGTCTTGTGTTTAATTATGAGTCATGATGTGGTATTTATAATACCCTACGGTCATGACCTAGTGGGCCTTCTAAAAGCCCACCTAATGGGCTTTCTAAAAGCCCAATCATGGATTAATTAATCTATTATTAATTAATATGAATCATAATTAATACTTGGGCCCGAGTGGGCCCATAATGTCGGTTATGGTTATCGGGTCGATATCCGATAACCCGAGAGATACAATATCGGGTTCGGGCATAACCAACAATATATAATATAAGCCGCCATAGTGATATACAAAGAGGTTTTAAGTGCATGGCCCACTACTAGTATTATATTAGCATATATTCGAGTCAAAACTGTGCATGCATGTATCATATAATTAGTCTTTATCTTAATTTTATCATAACATTCTTGTTAATTTCTCTAAAAAATTCTTCATGATTTGGTCGGCCTAGCCTATTTTGAAGAAGAAGAAGAAGAAGAAGAAGAAGAAGAAGAAGAAGAAGAAGAAGAAGAAGAAGAAGAAGAAGAAGAAGAAGAAGAAGAAGAAGAAGAAGAAGCCAAGCTTTATAATGTTAACATATGAAGCAAAAAATTGGATCATGAATAATACATAGAATGAGAGAGCAACATTTAGGGTAAAAGCCAGCAACTAAAAATTGATATTAGTGGTGGACCGGGTCGGGCCCGCCCGGACTCCTCCGGAGAAGCCCGTAGGGCTTTCCACCATGTCTCTGGATGCTTTCCATCACCATTTGCGCAGCAGCCGCCGTGATGCTGCCCACCCGACCGCCACCCTTGCTCGATAGGACGGCCGGAGTCCTGGTGGCTCCCGCGGTGTTGAAGCCCGAAAGAGCTGCTAGAAGTAGCATGCAATTCAGGATTGCCAAGGGTTTTCTGAAGCAAGACATTTTTTTGTTTTTGTGATGAATCTTGTGTTTGTGATCAGTGTTCTGAATGTTCACTAGATTGGCTATTTATAAAGGCATGGAATTATTTTAACTATTATAATTTATGGCCGCCTTTTTTATCACTTTGGTTGGTATTATTCTATTGATTGACTTCATATATATTTCTCTCTTCTAATTAGAAACCAAAAAATAAAAATTAATAGCACTGTGTCTTTTAGCGATATTAGCCCTCCCCTGTCGGTTTTACCTCTATCTTTTTCTTTTATTAACTTCCTCATGGAGTCATGATCAATAACCATTTTTATTTAGAATTAACTAATGGACCGCACCGCGCTTCGGCGATAAAATCATATAAAAATTATAACTCGTCAATCGTAATTGGAAGACTTATTTCTACATCAAACTCGTCAATTACTTAATTAAATAATTTTAATTATTGTGGTTGTCTATTGTTCAAAAATTTGATTTTTTTTTAATGTCTTTATATATATAAATCTTACAAAATAAATTGAACTATAAAATTTATTTCAAATAGACTGCAATATAAAAATAGAGGAGTATGTCCATATATGTAAGAAAATTGTTTTTACTTAATATAATATTTTTACTATACAATTTATTCTTAATAGTTAATCTCACGTGTAAATGTATTATTATATGTTTGCGGGTTAAATATTTTATAACAATTCATGGTAATCAATGTTTTAAGTAGATGTGTCATTCATGGTTAAATAATTTCTCAACGTTGCCTTTGTAACAGAAATATAAAGTTGACTAATGATTATTGTGTTATAAATGGTAATAAATATTGATTTTCAACATATGTATATCTGTTACATGTTTAATAAGTTACAGACCAACACATTTTCAATGACTATCTAGCATTCGTCGTCGATAAAAAAAGACACCAATGCTATATATGATTGTATTGTTCATTCTATAATATACGTTAGTGGACGGCACTGCGCTTCGCACAGTGACGAGACAATATCTCGTTTTAATTTAAATAACAATAATGTATAAGTTAATTTCATCGAATATAGGTAGATATAAGTTCATTCAAGTAACTCCTTCCAAAAAAAAAAATCAAGTAATTTTATCATCAAATATATATTGTAATATTTGTAAAAATTATTACACAACCAAAATATTATTTACAAAGTAGCTTGTAGTGTAAGATTTGAAGAGTCGGTTCAAAATTGATAAAGTAACTTTTTTAAAAATTAATAGATTTAATATTAACTTTTCATCTTGGAGTGAAAACAAAGTGTTTTACGAATTAATGGTAGAATAATAATTCAAGTGCTATATGTCGATCATCAGTATTTTGTTTATTTTAACTGAAACATCTATGTTCATATCCAACTCAACAGTAATTATTAGTTCATGTATTAATATGAGTAAATATATATTTTAAAATAAACAGGTTATACATTATTTTGCTAAAGCTTTCGTCCAAAAAATTGGTCTTAATCGATCCTCAAGCTTGACTATGGTTATGAGTAGTGATGCATTCAAGCTTCTTGAGTGGTAAAAAAAATATGGTGCGTTTGTACATGGAATCGGAGGATCACTCAGTAGGAACCAAACCATTTCTTCAGTTTGGATCAACATTTCTTGAAACGAAAGATAAATCTTTTTCATTATTATAGCGGATCCTAAAAAAAAAAAGAGTTTATATCGAGTAAAATATATACTTCGACTTTCTTGTGTTAAAACTTTGTCTCGGAAACACAAAAGTAGTGTTCATTAAAATATAGGCACCAAAAATCACTTATTTTCGATAAAACCAAACGTACACTTGGTAAAAGATGGGCATCCAAAACAGAAGGTCAAATATAAAACACCAGTGATTCGAACAATTTCTACACATTCAACTTCTCGCCAACACCCTTCTCACTCACAAAAACTAATCGCTTATCTGCATTAAAAGAAAAAAGCAAAAGTTATTATTTTTAGTGGTAAACAATGGCAAAAGAAATTATACAAACACGAACCTTCGAAAGAAACGACGAACACATATCCAAACATACTTGCCTCTCAAATTTATACAAATAAACAGCTATTACAAATTGAAAATAAAATCAAGACCAAAATGAAAATACTCAAAACATAAACTCACAAAACACAACTTAGAAGTAATTTGTTTTCAAACACTGCCATCTAAATAATGTGGTATTCTTTAATTCTTGAAGCTCGTATAAGATTATGAAGGGCTTTGCAAGGTATCTCAAAGCAAGGAAGTGCCAAAAATTCTTGATCTGTCAAAAGAACATGTACAATATCAAGACATAACATATATAGAATAATATACGGGAAAGAACAATTATACAAAGATGCCGTCATCTACTAATTATATAATAATTATGCTGTCGAGATATGAACTTCCGATAGTTCTCATCTTTGCATTTGGCTCATGAAACTCATCGAAGTCCAAGTGGTAGTGAAAAAGAGATAGTATTGTGCTTTAAATATATAGAAATGGAATTCAAGCATCGATGCAATTGAAAAGTCACACAAATCCGAATCATCCCTATTATTGTTGAAGACTTTCTTTTCTTTTAGTGGATTGCTAAGGACGTTCTAGTCACTACTCAATTAATATTCATTATCTATATTTGTACTAATTTGAGAACTGTAACATAAAATGGAATTGATATTGGCAAAACTTCTCGTATATATGACGATCTACGTTTATGAATTAATTGAGTTTCCATGATAAAAATTCTAAGAAGCTGAAAAATTAATTGCAAATTATTCTTCCATGGAAATAATTCAAAATTCTGAAAAAATAGTATTGTTAAATCTTTGCTTCTCTATTTTGTCATGTCAATTCTTGTGAGATTTTCTTTATATATATATATATATATATATATATTTATCATCCTATGAAAACCATAGGGACCTGTGTACATATTAATAAAAGGGAAATTTATGACCTATATATGATCTATTCTCTAATTGTAAATACACCATTTTTTTTTTCCAATTATTATATTTTTACAAATCATTTTATTTGAATTTTTATATATTTTAAATCTAGTACAAAGCAATAGAATATTATTGTTGGATTTTTTGTGGATTATTCTCAATCCCGAGGCAAAAGTCTAAAAAAATCATAGAAATAATTATCAAGATTAGAACACGTGAATCAAAATAATATACTTTTGATACTTTACTACACTTTAGGCCTTTTTGCCAAATGGAATTTCTGGCCGGGTTGCGCACGTCTTGGGCAGCGTTTCGGCTCAGGATCACAGCTCCACAAATGTCGAGCCTCTATCTTGTCAACCACGTCATTATAGGAACTTTGCGGTCTGCATATTGAAAACCACCTAGTTAGACTGCTAGGTCTTTCTCGGTGATTCGATGACGACATAATCTCGGTACTTGGGAGGAGCAAAAACTCGAGCTTGGGAGGAGGGGGAGTTCAAAAATTCTTTCTGAGGATAAGGGTTGGATTAGCATTTATAACCTAGACTTTGAATATTTATAGCCCGCAATCTAAAATGACCAGATGGGCTTCGGCCTTACGTCAAGCTCATTAAGTCATTATTAATAATTAAATTAATTAATTGTCAATCCCTCATAATTATTTTGTTGAGCCCGGATGGGCCCGACACAGTTATGGTGGTCGGAAACGGACCCTGAAAGCCCAATGGGTTCATGGCCCAATTGAGCCCAATTCCTGTTCGAGTATATCCCTTCAAAAATATTTTCTTTTTTTTATCTGAAGATTATCAGTTTATAAAACTAAAATGAAAATTATATATATATATATATATATATATATATATATATATATATATATATATATACACGCATGTAGCAAACTCCACTTTATCATTCATGTCGGCTTGCCGTAATCACAATTCGAATGTGATAGATATGCTGCTGACTTTTTGTTACACATATATGTAAAAGTTGTGTTTTTACATATATTCGCCGTAGCAGCAAAATTGAAATTGGATAACGCTTGATATCTAAAAGAGAGTATACCTTTTCGGATTTATCATTGACAGCGAGTCTCTACACTACATGGAATTATCACTCGAAGATTTTAGTATCTTCTCTTAATCCTTATTTAAAATAAAAAAATAAAAAAATAAAAAATTTAACCGACGAGTAGAAGAATCTCAACCGGGAATCATCCGAGAAAAGTCTTTCGTAGAGCCCACGACGAGCCGTTTTCCTGAATTGCCCAGAGCTCATATATCCTAGGGGTGCAAATAAAAGCCGGAAATACGGGTTTTAAACCGCATCCGGACCGGAACCGTATTTAAAATAAACCGGAACCGTATTAATCCGGATTAAACCGGAACCGGCTTATTAAAAAAATCGCATCCGAATTAAACCGGTTCCGGGTACCGGATTTAGAGAATAAAAAAACCCGGAACCTGCTAGTAACTTACTAAAACCCGTTTATAAAATATATACATAAAGATATTTAGAATTTTCATACCAAAAAAAATACATATTGAATTTTTATCAAGAAAAATATCCATTTATTTGTTTCTCATGTAACTCCAAAACTAATGTTGTAGATTAATTATTTGTTTCTTATAGTCCGAATTGATATAATTTTTTTCTCTCATAATACTAATAGTATAAAACATTACATGTATTTATTATGTTAATTACATAATATTTTTTGTAAGTATATGTGTTATGTTTATGATATAGTTTGATTTTTTAATTTTGGCTACAATTACTCCAATTTTTTTTTAAATATAAAATTTAGGTTCTAATTCGTATTATAACCCGGAACCGGATTTTAAAACCGAAAATGGATAAAAATTCGGATCCGGGTTTTTTATTTTAAAACCGGGTTTTAACCCGGATCCAGATTTCCGGGTTTTTATGTAAAAATATTCGGATCCGGGTTTCAATTTCAAAAAACTCGGATTCCGGATCCGGGTAGCGGGTATGGAAAAAATCCGGGTACCCGGTCCGCTTGCAGCCCTAATATATCCCTTAAGAATTTGAGCGTAGCAAGGGAGCTAGTTTTCAAATTTTGCTACCTACGGCGAATATGTAAGAATTTCCCCACTTCCGGGTTAATAAGAAGGATTTACCGAATTAAATAGGATGAATCGCATAGTGGGATAAGGATTTACTTAAGGTTAAAAATGCCGCTTGTCGGTCGTTTCGCAATTTTCATTTTATAGATATATTGCTTGTCGATGGGAAAATCTTAAAAAATAGGCATTGCCGCATGCCGAAAATACCGCATATTTTTCATGGGCATACCGCATGCCGATGGGGTTTTCGATGGATATTCTGAAAAAATAATACAAGAATTTTATTATTAACATATTATTATTACTATTAAAATTAACTATGGAATTTTTACTTAAAATTTAGGGTTAATGATGGAAAAAAATACCTAAATTTTGGTCAAAGAACCCCTTAGGTACCCAAAGTTTAAAGATGGTGGTAAAAATACCCAAAGTCATATTTGGGGAGTTGACCACTCCAATCTCGTAACACCGTTAATTTACCTGTTAACTCTGACCACGCGGACAAACGTGGATTGCCGACAGAACAATTTTTTCCTTGTTGACGAGCCCACATCAGCCTCGTTTACGACAAAACAGCGAATTAAACCCCTAAGTAATACTATTTAATACAACTAATTGAACCCCTAATGATTACACTTAACAAAACAGATTTTTCCACGTGGCCAGAGTTAATGGGTAAATTAATGGCATTAGAAAAATGAAGTGGTCAACTCCCCAAATGTGACTTTGAGTATTTTTTTCCACCACTTTTAAACTTTAAGTACACGAGGGGTTCTTTGACGAAACTTTAAATATTTTTGCCGTCATTAACCATAAAATTTAAGTAATTATGCTATTATATTAATAGCTTGAAAAGTATATATGTATATATTAAGATATTATACTTGAATTGTTGTAATATAATAAAAATATAAAATAATAAGGCCTAAGTTCACTAAATTTATCTCGATTTATGTATAATTTATGTTTGAAAGCCGAAATAAATTAATAAGCTCATAAAAACTAAACTTATCAAAATAATACCATAATACCATATTATATTTAAATAACATTTTCTTAGAAAACCATAGCCTCTCTCTCTATTACTCTATCCTTCTTTTCTTTTTCTCAGCGCCTCCGCCATCCCTTTCTCTCTCCATCTCACCCTACCTCTCGTAGATATCTCCCCGCCTCTCGCTCGATCTTTTCCAGCCAATCTTATTTTGCGCGAAATAATGGAAGATTTGGGAACGCTGGTCGGAAGTTGCTTCGGCTGTCGAAGAGAAAGGGGTCGTCGAGTGGGTTGGGAGCAAGAAAGTAGTCGCATGGGTTGGAGGCGAAAAATAGGGCTTTATCGACTTTCAAGCCATTTTTCGTCGTTTGGCAGTGAAAAAACAAAAAACGACATGAACAAGGGATGTCGTTCAGAATTTTGCAAAATATTATAAAACGACAGCGCAACGACGAGGATACCATTTCGCATATCTCTGAAAAACGAAGATCGATCGATTTTTCCATGCAATTTTGCGATATTTTATACCTTGGACTAACTATTATTTACCTCATGTTCCGTGTGTGGAAATTTTCTCCATAATACTTCATGATGTTCTTCGATCACATGAGCTTATATCACTGAGTGAAGCCACTTTCGATATTCACTCCACAAAAGGAACGCCTTGATTCGTCATATGTCTGAGATTGGAATATAACCATATTGATGCTACTCAAACACCGAGGATAAAACGACAGCATCTGACGTTGGAAGCCAATGACAACACACAATTTTATAAACGTGTGCAAACCGCTAACTGACCACAAATCTAATTTACGTGTATATAGAAGGCTCAACGAGTATATCGATGGGATTTTTGCATGATTTTCAAAAATGATAGTACTGATGAGGAAACCAAAAAATTGATGGGTAAATTGACGAGATTTTCGTTAATTTTTTTACCTAAAATTATATTAAAAATGGTAAATAACGACAAAAATACTCAAACTGTGGTCAATGCGCTCGCCGAGTAACAAAACTAAAAAAGTAACGGGAAAGGCACCCAAACTGAGTTGACCGTGGAAATTGCACAAAATCGTTAACTATCCTGTTAACAGCGTCCATGTGGCCGTTAAGTCATTGTTGTGTGGCACGACATATGGCACTCGACGACAAAAATAATTAATACTTTTTAATTTTTTATTTTTTTCAATTTATTTAATTTTCATTTTTTTCCTTGTCTTGATTAGTGATAACTATTTGAATTCCAAATACATGAAATAACACAAAAGTCAGTCAAAATATTAATTGATTATAAGTTTGCTGATAAAAACCTTTTTTATTTTGTGAGTTTTAGCGTTTGGTTAATTGGTTTGGGAAACCAGTTTCGCAAATTGGTTTGGGAAACCAGTCTGAGAGTTTAGTCTACCAAACCAGTTTGGGAGTTTAATTTTTGAAGCAGTGTTTGGTTAGTTTTTTGTATATCTGTGGTTGAATATAAATAAAAAAATGCAATAAAATACAATTTATGTTACTAAAAAGAAAGTATGTTTTATTTGAAAGTAATATATATTAATATTATTTCTAAAAAATATTTGTCATATTATACAAAAATTATTCATATATCATGACTCTAATTACATGTTTAAATAATGTAATATAAAGTAGTAAATATTCTGTTCAAGAGTTTATATCATTGTAATTAAGTTAGTATTTAATAATATACATAATTTAAGTATAATTGTTAATATGATAGTAATATCATTAAAATTTATTATTATATATAAAAATAATTTTAATAATTTATTATATAAGTTAATTTCATAGTTAATATCTTATTATAATTAGTACAATAATTTTATAGAATGATAATATATTATTATTGTTTTATTTTGTACTATTGAGTTGAAGACCAAAGATAGAAAACATCTTCAAATCGTTTTCTGTTTTCCTTCATTAAAATTCCAGTGGTCTGCGAGACCGGTCTCGGAAAACAGAGACAACTGACAACCAAACGTGGTCTGTGAAACCAACGTGACACTGTTAGAAACCAAAACCAGAATCTGGTTTCGGAGACCATAACCAAACGCCCCCTTAACCACTTGAATTTTAAACATAGTGTTAATGCGTGAAATTTTACTAACGGCAGTACCCGGTCTACGGTTCTACTAGGGCCCGCCCTTGTAGTCGCGGGTGCGGTCAAAGGTGGACTGAACGATGCTGAATAATGTCTCAGCTTTGTTGGTGGCAAAATCTCTGTGTACGGCGAGGTTCCGATTTGCTCCTGCTCTCTTCCTTTCCCCGACGGTGTATGTATCGGCGGCGGGGAGTTCCTGCAAAAGAGAAAGAATGATACCGGACCCTTGTCTAGCAAAAGCTTCCTACGTATATCAAAGATAATCAGGTCATCACTTAGGTTAGTGGTAAATGGATGAATTGCGATGTGATTTGTATCGTCGTTGGAGGTGATAATGGTGGTGCGAGAGTAACTGTCGCGTATGGCAAGGGTATTAGCGGTTGTTTGGACTAGCCTCGGTGAACAAGTCGCCCTGAGTAAAACCGGAATAGATTAGGTACCTTTACCATCACTTATTGAGCTTGGTTATACGGCGGGCACATTGACCAAAAGAAGAAAAAAAAATTAATTTTCTTTGTAAGAGATATGTAAGGGTTGAGTGGAAAAAAAATTAAAAAAGTTATGGAATTTTCTTGGTCAAATATGTAATTGGATACTCAAAAGTCAGTTTGAAAAAATGATATTTGTTATGTGCATTTTTTGAGACATATAAAAATAGAGCCTCACCGGCAAAAGTAAAAGCCCATTAGCAAAAGTCAAGGCCCATTAGTGAAATTCAAAGCTCACCGACGAAATCGAAGATCAAAGGCCCAACCCAAAGTATTTGGCGAGGCCCGGAGCCAAAAAGATGAAGAAGACAAAACCCTTGATCGAAAAGGCACCTCCTGACGAGGCCCCCCGACGAGCCTCCTGACAAGGTCCCCTGACGAGCCTCTCGACAAAGTACCCCGATGAGGTCCCCTAATGAGCCTCCCAACGAGGTCCCCCGACGAGGTACCCTGACGAGGTCCTCCGACGAGCCTCACGACGAGGTCCGCGATGAGCGTCCCAACGAGGTCCCTCGACGAGCCTCCTGACGAGGTCCCTGACGAGTCACCTCGGCATGACGATCTACCTCGCCATAGTATGACGAAGGGATAAATCACAATAATTCCAAACGACGAGGAGATCCGAGCGTACGACGATCCTCGGGAAGTCCTCTAGATTCCTCTGGACTCAACATAAAAACTAGTGGACACCCAGAAGGCATTGTAGGTGAGATACGGAGCACCGAGGAGGTCCTCGCCATGACAAGGAGCCACAGCAAGGCCCCCCTGGCAAGGTCAAATTTGCAGGCCCCTCCCTGTGCAATTAATGGGAATTGGTTTTTCCTATAGAAGGCTCCTTCTCCTCCTCATTTCAGCACATTCTCTCATAACTTTCTCCAGAGCTTCTCCTCTTCTTTTTCTAGAAAATCGCCCCCATCTTGTTCCCGCATAACTCGGTGCCTTCACCACCACTAAAGGCTCGTCAGGAGGGACCATATAGAGCTGAGACTTATCAAGAGAATAAGCATCGCCAAAAGAGAAGTTGTTTGACGTGGTCATACGCTTCGCCTGATATCATCAGGCATTGCCAAGGCCACCCTTACCGGTCAAGGCCCTCGTCATACGAGCTCGCCAACACCCGCACCGTCTACTACGACACCCTCGCCACTGGCAAAAGCCACCCCCGCGCCGCCAACATCGGCACTTCCGACGAGTCAAACCAAATCATTAATCACCCGTCATTTACTAACCCTGAAATATGTGGGACCTGATTCTCTTAAACTGAGATATGTAGGCAACCTCGCCCAACCATAAGCGACGGGGCACGGGCCCGATCTACCCTTTTTTCCAGGTCTTCCCTCGCCACAGGAGCTCTTTAAATAAGGAAAATTACGAAGAGATCATCAAGAACACCTCGGAGCTTCGCCAAGACGGGAGTTCTCCTAGGCGAGGAGCTTCGCCAAGACAAGGAGTTCGTATAGACGAGGAGCTTCAACAAGACGAGGAGTTCCCCAAGGAAGGAAATTCAACAAGGATCGCCCAGAATAAACCGGAGGCTCGCCCAAGACAAAGAATTCGCCTCCAGCTTTGACGATCGCCAGTCAACTCATGTTGACTCTGCATTCAATTATCCACGTTTTCACCGGGTCTAGCTCGAGGCCCGAACCTTGGATTCGACTCTAAGTTATCTTTACACATTAATTCTCTTTATGTCAAATTCATGAAAACAGAAGGTTGCCGCTTGTATACCGTGGACATACCGAAGTTCTTAGAACTTTGACAACGCAAGCCGGAGGGATAAAAAGACTGAGACTCGTAGAGAAGAGTGAGAGATAGAAGTTATAGTGCTTTTTTTTTCTTTCTAATATGTTAATTATGTTTTCATTTTAAAATTATCAATATAGAAAATATGAAATCAATATAGAAAATATTAAATCAATCTTATTAATATAATATATTATTTTCTATCTTAATAAAAATGCACCAGCAAACCGTGTAATCATTATGCCCTAAAGATTGCACGGTTTGCTGAAAAGAGAATTCAACATTTCAATAATATCTAAATATTATTATTCAGTTAATAATAACCCCATAAATCTCCATTCCTAGTTCCTACTTATATTTTCTACACTTGGATCATATTCATGAAACTTGCTCTATCATTTTATCGACTATTCGATTTCGGAGGTGTTAAATTTGACTCCATGGGATTAAATACCATTGGTAGTACTTTTCATTATTTCCGACAATAAGACAAGTCCAAGAACCGGTTAATTGTCACCCAACCTCATGAAAATACCGTTCTTGATATTAGACCGGTGTGGATGCGTAACTTTCCTCTCATCCTTGATATCAAAATCAAATCTTAATCTCCGAAATAATTTAGACAAGGCTAATTTTATTTTTTCCCAAACCTTTGAACATTATTGGGCCGGACCTTAATCTTGTCATCATATTATCTTCATTGTGTCTTATTTAATCCTATATCTCTAGCACTTAAAGCTTAGACTTGCAATTATCTTCAAGAAGCTTAATTCACTATCTTCAAAATGTCGTAAAATTAAGACTATTTGATTCGCTAAATATGTTACTACTAGGCCACACGCTTGTCATTGCATTTGAGTTTTTTTCTGCACTGTACTTTAACTTTCTAAGACCTTAAATAAAGTTTTTCTTTTTCTTTTTTTCTTATTTTATTGCCAAGAAGTAAGAACAAATGCACGAACGACCCATTTTTTATGGTTAAAGAAGAAAAAAATACTAAACAATCAAGTATATTTTATTGTTATGTGACGCTTCATTTAGACATTGGTTTTTCCACTAATTTTAGTTGCCTTAAATAAAACAATCACCGATACCTATAGTTATATGTATGATGTATCCTATCACTCATATAGCTAGCTTGCTTTTGAAAAATAAAAAAAAACAATCACTAGTCTTTGCATCAACAGAAACAAGGTTGAAGCAGTCATGTACATCTGATGCAGCGGCGAGATCGGTAAACAAGAACAAGTTCGGATTGAAGGTCCGCGCATTAAATGTACAATTGCAAATTCTTGCAACACTCGTCGTAGGTTTGCACACAAATCGGAGGCGATGGGGATCAAGTGTTGGGTTTTCGGGGGGACTATTCTCAATTCGATGCGGAAATCTTGGGATATCCGCGAACAAATAATCTAGATCAACTACGAGAATCAATATAATTTGGTAGCGATACTTAATCAATTTTTAGATACTTTTGCCAACTAGTATTTTTTTGGCCGATTTCTCCTAGTTCAGGCGATCAGCTATCTCGGATTCCAGATCAAAGCTCCACATGTCGAGCCTCTATATTGTTCATCACATCGCTACAAGAACGTCTGTTGACCATAAATCACCTCGTCGAACTGCTAGGTCAGTCTCAGTGATTGAATGACGACTTTGTCGTGGCACGGGGAGGAGAAAACTCGACTTTGGCCTTCGGAAAGGGGTTGGTCGAAATTCTCTCCTAATTAGGATTTTTGGATGCTTGGATAATGAATTATGAGCTATTGTTGGGTATTTATATCCAGAGTTCATTAATGACCTAATGGGCTTTGGTTCATTAAATGAGTCAAGCTCAAGGGTAATAGCCAATCTTGGCATCTTGAAAGTGGGTTTAGCAAAATAGCCAAACTTTGGATAATTTTGTAAACTAGCCAATTAACCATTTAAGTGAATTTCTAATTACATTCTTACCCTTAATAATTAAAAACGATAAAAATAAATACAATTAACCACGTAATTTGTGGGTTATTAATCTGAAAAAATTAATTACATTAATTATGTATCGATATATTGATTGGAATTGGTATTTATTTCGTAGCAATAAATTTCAACCACCTCACTTTTTTTTTGCTGATTTAAATTTTAAACTTCATTATATTGACCTCATTCATTTTCTCTCTTATCGAAGAAACACTCTCACCGAGCTCTCTCCATATTCTTCGAGCTTCCATAGTCTTTGTCACAATCACCGGCCATTAACGGCGAAATCATCACCGGCGAGGCTTCGCCTTCTATTAACCGGTATGGCATTCAAATATTTTGCTAGTATATTATGGTTCGGTTAATACATGGGTTATGTTTGATTTTTTTTTCTGTTAATTTGGGTATTTTGGGTTGAAAATCGATTGCATGTGTTTTTATTGGCCATTAACGGCGAGTTCATCCCCGGCGAGTCATCACACGAGTTATGTTTTGTTTGCTTTAATACACGATATTCCGTTTGGGTTTTTTATGTTCAATCGGTTTGGGTTTTAATCGTGTTTGGATTTTTAATACACGATATTCGGTTTGGGTTGTTGAATGGAGTTCTTTGTTTGTGTTAATTTATGTTTTTATTTGCTGAAATCTCCCATGAATTTATGTTAATATGTTCATTCGGTTATTTTGTTGATGATATCTCCCATTAATTAATGTTGATTGTCGTTGATTATCATAGGAATCAATAAGAAGCGTGCACGATCAAGCGTCAGTAAACAGAAATCATCAAACAAGGGGATGTTGTCCCGATTGAACTTGTTGATGTACGTTAAGTTCCGTTAATATGTTTCCGAATCGTTAATAATTTATTTCACTAAAATAATTTATAATTTTGTTTTGCAGCCTGGTAGTTATGTTGTGCCTAAATCGCTTTGGAAGTCAAAACAAAGGATTCATTCCCACTCAAAACTGTCCATTCTAAATAACATTGATGGCCATTTAAAAACGGAGAACTTGCGTAATCTATTTGCGGCAGGACCGTTTGGGTATTTTTTTTAAATAAATGGCACAACTATTTCGAAACAATTAGTGCACCAAATGGTCATGCGTCAAGTTAATGGAGATGACAATCAGTGTTTGTGCTTCCGAGTTGGACCCGAGCTTGTGGAGTTTACAATCAAATAGTTTGAATACATTTCTGGTAATATTTGTTAATTTATGTTCATATGTTAATTTCTGGTAATATTTATTGATTTAATGGCCTTTTCTATTGATTTTTGGTTATTTTTGTTGATTTCAGTTTTCATTATCTTAATTATCTTTGTGTTTTGTACAGGTCTCAAATGTAGCCCACTTCCAAACACGTTCATGCAACTACCAATGAGAACAAGCTTCAAGAAAAATTCTTAAGAAATCCAAATAATCGGAAAATTGGTGATTTGTTGAACCATATATATGCAGATAATCGGAAAATTGGTGATTTAGTCTGTCCTAACTAAGCTTGGAAATAGCTTACTTTGACTCTATATCGATTTTGCATAATCTCCGCCACGCCCTTCGGTGTTAATCTATCTCCCAAACCATGATAGATCTTGTTTAACCAACTTGCGGATTAGGAAGGATGTCATCTGGCGATTTTTTTCTTGGGTATTGCGTCCAGAATAGTTGTGTTCATTAATATAAGATTTAACAAACCAAATCTTATAAATAGAACTCACAGACGCGTTCATTTCCCATCGACAATCCTCATTCATACAGTATATCTCAAAACGAGATTGGCCAGACCGACGAGTTTTGTATGAAAAATAATGTTTTATTGCTATGATTTGCATGGATGTAGTCAATAAATCTTTTCGCGTGAATTTGTCGTTCACTCTAACTTCGAAGTCTTCAGGCAAATTGGTGAAATCTAAATTATTCGTACATAACTGACCCGTCGTCCTTCTCTCCGTCATCGGGTAATAGAAAAGTTGGTGATGATCCAACCGAATACATATACTGTCTCTCAAAGGTTCTAACTGCAACAAAAAAAAAAATATACCAGTTATTAATCGTTAATAACACAAATTACTGTACATCTTAAATCTGTTTTTTTTTTTTTCTACACGGTAATAAAACATATTTTAACCCGATACATTAAACTAATTAACAGAATTGCAGATTTTATTTTCAGAATTGGGTAAAATACATGTAATTGTTTCAGATTTAAATTTCATATTTTAATTCCATTAAATTGCATAGTATATTTTATTTTCAGCATTCTTTAACAAATAAACACATAAATACGAGAATTAACATAGAATAGATATATTGTCTCTCGAAGTCTCTAACAGCAACAAATGATCAAAATATACCAGTTATTAATCGTTACTAACACAAATTACTGTACATCTTAAATCGGGACCGGCAAAGCCCTTTTTCTTCTCTCGAACTTCGATCTGATATGTTGAACGCTCGAGTCAAAAGTTATAGCCTCGAAAAATCAGGTCTTGCGAACGAGCGACTCTGTAGCATTCAAAGATTGTCAACGCAAGATCTTCTGTAGACTTGGCCCCGTCAATATCAAATCATACAAGAAGAAGACTATACAATCGTGTGATTTTGTCGTGATTCTTCGTTATATGTCTCCGAACGCACTACTCGCACTTTACAAGACTATAGGGTCTGGAATATTATTGATGTTACATTTACACTGTCAAATTATATATAATAATCAACCATTAGATTCCAAATAGGCGTGTGTGATCATATACTTTATCTTGGTGTAAATGCCAAAATCAATGTCAAACAACGCACTATCGTTTCCTACATTCATTATTACTAGTGATAATAGCGGCAATGTACCTAAATTATTTTAAAATTAACGATTATGTACATAAGTTCTACTCTTAAGGCAAACGTAATCAAATTGCGTAAAAGTGCCATTAATTTATAGTTACTTATCATTAATGTATCCTCGTAGTCCGATGACACGTCATAATATAAACTAAAAAGAAATGCATAATGAGTAAGGAAAACACATATATTCTACACTTTTGCACGACTGAAGTACTTTGACTTTTATAAATAAAACTTGAATACATTACTTCTAATTTTACCTAAAATTAAATACATTTGTGGTTGTTGTATCTCACTTAATATAACAATCATCTATATGTCTTGATTAAAAGAGCTTAGAGCCATTCAAGACAAAAGATTTAAAGGCACGGTAAAGTTAGTGAGTTGGTTTCAATTGAATGATTCTATTTCGACACGATTATATTGGCACAACATTGGTATTCACAGCAATTGGTCACGGTTTGTCGATACTAACTAGAGCGTGAAAGTGAATGTGCTTTGCCAAACCAAACTTCACCAATCTGCCATAATTTTTCAGGTTATTGGACGATTTTATAGTCTCCAAATATTAAAAAGAAAAACAAATAGTGCTTGCTTTTAGAAAAGTTAAGCACCCTTTGTAGGCAATGACATTGCCTTGTGAAAAGGCTTTTGCCCTTTATTGCTCTTTATATTAAGTCGTGGAAGATGTTTTGAGTGCATACAAATGGGAAGTGCAAATTCGGATGGAATACATATACATACTTACATTACATAGTGAGTGGATGTATTTAACAAAGTATTTTGGCCAATTCAATTAGGTTTGTTTTCTTATAATAACAATCCGAATATTGGATGGAAAGAAGCAATACTTATACACTAAAATGTTTATAGATTAACATTATTAGAGACTAGAGTTATTTGCAAGAATAACCTTATTTGAGTTTTCATTTAGGTTCATACTCTTTTCAAATAGTATTTTTGTTTCTAAGCAAGCGGTGTTTGAAGGGTATGCTTCTAAACGAAATCCAAAGGAGGTCGTTTTGCTATTTATTTCACATTATTAAAAGAGAAATTTGGTTTTCTTATACTTTAACTTTCATTTTTAGTAAAAATATACCTTCAATTTTTTAAACCCGTTAAAGTACACCCTCAAAGTCTATTTTCTTTTCTTTTATATACCCTCTAATATATGTAATTTTTAAAAACTCAAAATTACTCCTCGTTAATATTTAAATAAATAATTTAAAAAGTTTTATTTTTTGAATTATATAATAAATAATAAAAGAAAAGGAAGATGTAGGGTAAAATTATCAAATCATACACCAAGGGTATATATTAGTTGTTTTTAAACTTGAGGGTATGTTTTTTGTCAAAAATAAAAGTTGAGGGCATAAAAAAAGCAAACACTCTACTAATTTTGAAGCGTCGGAGGTGAATCTGTTATAATCAAGTGAGGTTTTACTGTTATAATCATTGTAAATATGTATGCACTAAAATATATTCATAAGTCAAGGCTACCCTTTAAAGACTACAAATTAATCCGGCAACAACGGCAATCTGTCCACAACATAGGATGAACCATTCGTGTTACCGTTAGCATCGATAACTTCGTCATACTCACCGTCTGAGACATCATCTTCCACTTCACTCGGCCGAGTATAAAAAGGTAGGATGCGGAGGCGTGCATCATTGCCCAAGCCAATTTGTTCTGCTTCGAGGTCGTACGTCCGGATAAAGCCGAGCTGGAGAGACCTGATACGGGGCAGCCTTGGCAACAGCTCCACGGGCTCGCTTTTTGGGATTACGACATGCTCGATCGCTAATCTCGCCTCCTGTGAGATAAAAGCTATTTCAAGCATTGAAGACGGCATATAGAAAGCTACAACACTTTTGTATAGCATGTCATCCGTACACGATATGATATTATCTAATTTAGGATTTAAACTACGAACACTATCATTTAAAAGTTTAGTGCATTACTTATTAACAGTTCCCAAGTATCAAGAACATAATTAAACTACAAGAACAAGAAGTGTCATAATTGGTCGTCACACGTTTGGGCCGTTACATAGCTTTTTCCCTGCTCTGACCCTAAAACTTCAAAGAGAAACTAAGCTAATTTACGAAAT
This sequence comes from Parietaria judaica, assembly GCA_954871525.1. Taxonomy (NCBI): domain Eukaryota; kingdom Viridiplantae; phylum Streptophyta; class Magnoliopsida; order Rosales; family Urticaceae; genus Parietaria; species Parietaria judaica. Next base: position 9,760,904 of record OX940865.1, on the reverse strand, counting down.
AACTTATTTTAAGAGATATTTATAAATCATTCATATATTACGAAACAAAAAAGACTTTTACATTCACAATTTGTTTTTCGATAGCACAAGTTTTCAATGTATAAAATTTAGTGCAAATAATTAAGTTTTTTTTTTATTAATTCCATACCGTGAAGCTCTACATGGCGACGTATGCTTTGCCTAATTTTCACTCTTTTTATACCATATTTTTGCCGCTTCTGACGCAGTGACATAGGTCCCCTACAATGCTTTAGTTTTTGCATCATAGAAAAAAACATGTTTCGGCCACTATGTGAGAACTTTTGATATTTTGTCAACTCTTTGAAGTTCTTGTAACTCATACATGGTCAAAAGGAGTGAAAATGTTGATAAATAAAATTTAATACGTCACTATGTAAAACTTCACGGTGGGAAATTAATGGAAAAAACTTAATTACTTATGCTAGATTTTTTTCATCATTGAAAATTGGTGCCATGAAAAAAAAAAGGAACATATAAATCGTTTTTTAAAACATTTGGGTATATTTTCCGCAAATATCACATTTTATGATAATACTTGGCTTCTTTCTCTCATTGTTCAGGGTTCTTAGAAGAACAAACATTACACTAAGTGGTGTCTTTGGGCAAGGCTATATATAACAAACCATAAATATAATTAAACGCAAACATAGCAAATAAACTAAATTTCCGAATGAAATTAACAAGATATTAAAAAACACATAATAGAGGAATATAGTCACGTCCGTGACAGATAATTGAAGGCTTGTTAATGATAAATCATACGCCTTGAGAACTATCAGATTGCATTTAGGTGTAGGGGCGAAAATTATATCACTCCAAATTTCAAGAAACAAAAAAACGAAATTTCAAAGCATGGAGAGATGTCTGTTACCTCAAGAGCGTCTGTCTTCTCTGATGATTTCGACTTATCACCCGATCCAAGATTCTTTAAACCATCTTCGTGATCACTTACTATTGCCCGAATCGCCTTCCTTATCTGCACTAACGAGCTCGTCTACAAGAAAAGAAAAGAAAATATCATAATACTAAAAAGCAGTCCTTGATGGAGTAATTTGAACTTCAAGAAAATCAAAGTAAAAAATGACCTTAGTCATATAAACCGGTATGCTACGTGAGCTGGCAACAGCTTGAATCCCGGGGTTCTTCTTCAGCTTGGATTGCAAACCAAGAAGAGCATCAGCCTCGCTTATATTATTGGTCAAGAATATTGCAGTATCGTCCATCTTCAGCTGCCTAATCCCTTGTATCACACTCGCCTCAAGGATCTAAAAGAATTCGTGTTCATTATGAACGTAAATAAAAAATACAAAGGATGGAAATAATGATATCTTTTTACCCCATAAACAAAGAGGAACACCGTAATTCTTTCTTCCCCAGATTCTTCTCTATCATTTAGAGACACGTCTGAAGGTAATTCATTGTAGAACGCCCCGTTCTCAGAAGTATTCAAAGTCTCTTCATCCATCGGATCATCCTCCATATTAGATGAACTAATAACTAAAGGCTCACTTTCTAGGGTTTCACCCGACTCGGTCAAGTTTCTTTTTCGAACTTCAACATTTGGATAACGACCTTCACCCAAAAAAAAAAGATAATTAACAGAAACACATGAGGACAGAAAAAGGAATATGAACTTTTATGTGATTGAATCTTCGATAAGTAGAAAAAGAATTCATAAAGAAATTTGAAGGAGAATTTATGGAAACTAAGGAATAGATTGAAGTTTCAAGTTAAAAAATATATTTTTTTGATCACATGGCATCAGGCACCCAATGAACCAACTTACCAACAAAATAAAATTTACATACAAATTTTCTTACAAGCAAAATATTTATTTTTCTCGTTATTCTCCTAGAATTTGGTTTCTCCATCTTTTTCCTCAAAAAATATCTAAGTACCGAACAAGGCCTAGAGAAACAAACAATTTTTTTAATTTCTATGAGAAAAAGAATTACCTGTAAGGATAGCATCAACCGTCGTTTCTAAGCTGCGATGAACTCTCAACTCTGTCTTCGAAACTATTTCCACTGCACAACTAAATGTTGCAGGACCTTTCCTTTCCAAAACTGACTTCTGGACTCCCCGGCGACTTGCCTCTTCATCCCCGAGCGTCACGCTCTGGACATTATCGCATCCGAGACACCAATCATTACAATAAATAAAGAATAAAAAATCGAAAAGAGGGGATAATGAAATTCAGAAGCCAATATTCTACTATAAAGATGGGAAGTAATATATATGGATTATAAACTGGTCATAACCCGTTACCACGTAATCTCTTGGTTTCTTGTACTTAATAGCAGATTTCAATGACATCCATTAGTAGGCCAAATGCTTATATTATTGCTTGATTATATATAGTTAGGATTTTTATTCTCTGCTGTAACTATAGAATCCTAGAATATTATTTCAATTGTAAATAAACTCTAATCAGGAGTAATTATCTCTTAGACCTTTCTCTCAACTTTGGCGCCACTGTCTCAATTCTGTTCCTATCGGCTTTACGAAGAAAGAATTATACATCGAAGGACCATTTTTTATCGGGAAACTTCATAAAATGACCTTCAAAACACCACATATTTTTTTATTACACCTCAAGTTTCATATCTCAAAATAACTTTTTCAAATACCAAAATACTAAAATACCCCTAATACTGTCCATTTTTCAGGACGTATTAATCCTTAAAACTGGACATATATCGTCTTGAAAAATGGACAATATCCGGGGTATTTTGGTATATAAAATTTGAAGATGTTATTTTGATAATTATGAAAACTTGAGGGTTATTAAAAATATATGTGGTGTTTTGAAGGTCATTTTATGAAGTTTCCCTTTTTTTATTTTATTCCAGAACTTCGAAGTAAAAGTGACAGACCCATCATAGTCTTTGGGCCCAAAACCAAGGGCAAAGGCGTCATTTGCGGCTGACTTTAGGAGATGATTGATGTTTCTTTCTATATTTCTGTCTTAATTATGCCTTAATTAGCTTATTTTTGGACTTTCCTTGTTTTTCTAGACTAGGACAAGCATTTTCATTTACGTTTAATTTGTTTGAGTCTTGTTCAATGTCTTTTGGAGAGAAGCCGTTAGCTCTCAAAGGATTGACGGGGTTGCGTTTTACCTTTTTTGATCAATAAACAATTCACAATATCACATTGATAACGTGAGCTTCTGTTGCTCAGTTTTATCAGAAACACAGATATGTAAACAAACAGCCTCACCTGTATTCCTCCCACGAGCATTTCTAGCGAAGGATTACTAATCAAATTCTTGATAGTCACACCATGAGCAGTGGCGACCAGTTGAATTCCACGCTGCGCAATCGTGCTCGCAGCCATGGCTTCAAGTTTTGTACTGATCTCGTCGATCACAATCACTTGCGGCATATGATTTTCAACCGCTTCAATCAGTACCTTAGAAAATCATTTATTTAATTTAGAAGAGAAGAACGACAAATCGAACAATTCAGCTTAACAATCCGATAGCAGAGACTCTTGTCTTTTTTTTTTTAATATCAATTAGATTCTAGTTTAAAACTTTTTTAATTTAGATGGTAAGAAACCAAAGTATATTGAATATAGTCACTTTGCATGGAATATGCAATTTTTTTTATTCTAGGAGACAGAACAAAATGTTGATTTTTGGGAAGTTTTCTGAATTTTCATTGACGTAATGGTATTTACAACTGAAATATTATATATGAAATATTCTAGAAAAATGGGAAAGTCAGGTAAATTTAACTCAGCAAATATTCAGATAAATCTAAATGCAGCAGATATTTTTATGAATAATTGTTAACCATAAATTAAAAGGATTATTTATTATTATTAAAAATAATCACAATATTTTCCCATAATTTGTACCTCGTGTTGCATAGAAGAGTTAGGTACTTGCATCCGGCGTGCATTGCCTATTCCGGCATGAGGTATATCACCGTCCCCGCCGATCTCATTGGACGTGTCAACAATCATAACGCGTTTTTTATAATCATTTGCAAGCATCCGTGCTATTTCTCTGCAAATTAGATCTCACTAAATACGTCGATTACTCAACCATATACGATTTATTACAGCAACTTTTGAGTCATGTACAATATTACTGCAAAAAAGAGATTGGTTTGCGGGCCAACTGATCTTAAACCATTCTCCGTCCTTGCATTCTAATAACATTTATCAATATAATTTTATTCTTCAAAAAAAATACTGAAAAAAAAGATTGGGAGCGCATAGTTACTTCGGGCCATGTAAAGTGGCTCAATCTTTTTCTTCTTATTATAATTTATTAAACAAAACATAATAATTTGCACCAAAGACCTCACAAGACACTTAAATTTGGATTCATCAGAGGCTTGGGCAAGCAAATAAATGTCAGAAACCGTAAAAATAGAGTTTAGAAACTGCTAATTATTTTTATTGCAAATTGTTATAAGGTCCCGAGAACATAAAAGGTTTACGGAAAAAGTACATCACTGACCTGATAATGGTGGTTTTTCCTACCCCTGGAGGGCCGATAAGCAAGAGCGAAGCCCCGTCCTGAACTAAACACCGTAACATATTCGCACTCCCGGTAACTGCTCGACCAACGCGACAAGTTAAACCGACTATGGCACCCTTTCGGTTTCTGATGGCACTGATGCGGTGCAACGTCCTGCTGATTCCTGCTCGGTTATCGATAGCAAAGTCACCGACCTAAAACCAAAGAAACAGAGCAAGGTAATATATATATATAAATATAATCACGAAACAAATATGTATAACCTAGCTACCAAACTATCTGAAATGTTTAGATTTATTGCTTAAACGAGCACCGGAAATGAGCCACGAATGAAAAAACGCATATGACGACTATGTCAACCACTCAATACAGCTAGTCATAGATACCATATTTCTCCAAGCTAATAGATATGCATAAGCAATATAACTCCATATTAAAGCCCTACTTTCGTATACTTTTGCCGTTGTAAAAAAATACCATTTCGCTCATACTTTGCATATTTTGCCGCAAATATCCCCAAGTTATCAATAGTTGCAGAGATTCGATAAATTATCAAACAGGTGGTGAGCAAGCCGAAGCCTGAAACCTGGGAAGTGGCGAAATCAAGGTCGTGAAGAGTGATCGGCGAATCCGACAAGACGAAGTCACCGGAGGGGAAGCGAGCGAGCGGCTTCCGACCCAAGTCCATCACCACTTCGATCAGCTCCTGGAGCTCACCGTGCTCGCCCACTCGCCGCCGCATCTCCGCCGGCAGAAGCGACAGGAGACGGTCCAGCTCCACCGCCAACTCGCCGCCCTCGGAGCGGCAGCGACAGCCGCGAAACGACAGGCTCCGGTGCCCGTACGAGGTTTTGGGCGGCCATGGGAGCTTAGCTCGGCTCGGCGGAGGGAAGCGGAGCGCGGGCTTTGGCGGGAAGAGAGAGGTGCATTGCATGGGACGTGATTTTCTGGTTTCCACAGAGCTCAAGGACCCGAAGCTTGTTCTCGATAATTAGGTAGGATTTTTATTTCTTTAAATAAATAACATATTATTTGCTAAAAACTGAAAGAGATTATAGCGGCAAATGTTTTCAAGTTTATGGTGGAAAATAGCGGTGGAGTACTCAAGTTGCGTATTGATACGATCCAAGATCGGCACTCTCGGAATCACGAACACGCACACAACGAACACACACGAACACACGATGAACACGATTGAACACAAAAGCCAACCTTCACAAAACCTAATCTCTCCTTGAGAGACTAAGTCTTGTGATCTGGTTCTTGGCTACCAATCTCATTACATGAACTCCCTTATATAGGGAAAGGAGCTTACAACCTAATGGACTCAATTAACGACATTGACTCAACTAACTCTCTAAACATGTTTAACAACATTCACTCGATTATGACACTTAACCCACTAAACGACAAGACTTATCAATGCTCGGGATGTATCAATACTCCCCTTCTTCACATTGAGCTTGTCCTCAAGCTCAAAACTTGGTATTTTGACCTCTTCGGCTCCCGGTTTGAACGTCAACAACGCTGCTCGGCCCACTTCCGCTCGAAGGCTCTTTCAAAAGTAGTCCCTACCGTAGTTGTCCCTCTCGTTGTACTTTCGATAGCTTCGATCGCGTGAATCGTAGCGACGACGATTGCCTTGGCCGCGTGAATTGAAGCTATTGCGATCCCCGGAGCTAGAACTCCAACTATCGTGCGAATCGTAAGTCTTTCGCGAATCAGCCTTCGGAAAACGCTTCTCTGCCCTTCGTCGGTTCCGATCCCCGGGGCTAGGGCTCCGACTCCACGAATCGAAGCGATTGCGTGAATCATCCCGAGCCTTTCGAAAGCGCTCCTCCGCCTTCGCCGGCTCCGATCGCCGGAGCTAGGGCTCCGGCTCGACCCTCCACTGCTGCCACTTGAGTCGCGCGACCCGTAACTACTCTGTCCCTTGCGATTGTGCGAGCTAGGGCTTAAATCGCGTCTGTTTGGTACTTTTGCCTCCAAATACCCTGTTTTCAGCTTTTGGTACTTTTGCCCAACAGCCCCAAGCCCTAACTTCTCTCTGTCCACCTTCTTCTCACAACCCCCGCCACCAGATCCACCGCCGCCGCCATCTCCGGCGACTTCGCCGGCGACCCCGCCTCCGATGCCGGTCGCCGGAAAACGGCGAACATCACGCGAACAAGCCCTGTATCGCGATATCCCACAGGGATCTAGGGCTCGCGACTTCTCCCGGCGATGTGGAGCACCGGAGCGGCCTAGGGTTCTGTCACCTCCCTTCCCGGCGTCGATTCGCCGCCGTTCGCCACGACTCCGGTCGTTTCCGTGCGATTTCGGGTCTGATCTCCTCTTCTCTCTCCGTGGTCGCGATTTTCCCCTTCGTGGTCTCAATTCTCCAGATCTGCTCCAAGATCCGCTGCTGTTCGAATCGGAGCTAAAGTTCCGGTCGCTCGGACTACCTGAAACTCCTCGCCGATGATCGGCGCCGCCGCGCGGGCTTATGATTCCGGCGGTCCCTTTCTTCCTCGAGTTTTGGGGGCTGTTTGGCTCTGCGATTTTGGCAGCCAACTTCTCTTCCATGGATGCAAATTTAGCCGTAAATTCTGATTTCAGATCGAACATCGACTTCTTCATCAAGATCGCTACCGACTGCAAATCTTGCGCTGCCATAGATTGAAGGTCAGCCACCACCGGAGTTGCCGTTGGCGCTGCGTTTTCCTGGTGCTCGTCCTTTCCATGGCGATTCGCTCGCTGAATTTCGAGCGCCTCCACACGCTCTTCAAGAGTCTCGTGCTTCGCTTGGATCGTCGTCACCGCTCCCCTCAACTCGATGTTTTGAGCGGTTTGTAGAGCGATGAATCCTTCGAGTTTCGATAGGAAACCCGTCGCCGTTGCTTCCGCCCGAGCAGCTGATGCCTTCCATTCCGCCGCTGATTCGGCCATTAACGCCCTCATCTCCACCAAAAAATCGAGTTGTGTCGCTGCCATTCCGAGATCGGCGTTACAACAAGAAGGGCATCCCATTGCTTTTTTTAGTCGGAAACTCGGCGACCGACATATAAAGTTGGCGGCTTATGAGAGGGAGCTTATTGGACTTGCGAAGGCTATCCTCCATTGGCGTCCGTACTTGTGGGGCCGTAGTTTCGTCGTCAAGACGGACCATTCGAGCCTTAAGCACCTTCTCGAACAACGCCTCACCACACCGCCCCAACTTCATTGGGTAAGTAAGCTTCTTGGCTATGACTTCTCGGTCGAGTATCGGGCGGGATCGTTAAACAAGGTTGCCGATGCCTTGTCACGCCGTGAGGAAGATTCGAGCGCCACACTAAACGCGGTGACAACAGCCCCGGAAAGGACCACACACGGTCCTTGGCTAGTAAAACTTCGCGAGGAGGCGAGAACCGATCCGACCACAAACTCCCTTTTTGCCCGAATTTCTAAAGGAAAGGAGGGCCCGGTGTGGTCCATTCGAGATGGGTTAGTTCTCTATAAAGACCGGCTCTTTGTTAACGCCTCGTCACCACTTGTTCCAGAGATAGTAAAGGCCTATCATTGCCTTGGCCACGAGGGTGTGATCAAAACAATGGAGCGTATTCGGCGGGATTTCTATTGGCGAGGGTGGAAGAAGTGTATACAAGAGACCATTGCGGATTGTCAAACGTGCCAACGGAACAAAAGTGAAACCTTACAACCGGCGGGTCTTCTCCAACCTTTACCAATTCCGACGCACGTTTGGGCGGACGTGTCCATGGACTTCATTGAAGCATTACCAAAATCAGCGGGTAAATCGGTCATTCTTGTGGTAGTAGATAGATTTTCCAAAGCCGCCCACTTCATTCCCTTGAGTCACCCGTATACCGCCTCTTCGGTTGCCGGTGTGTTTTTTCGTGAAATTGTTCGGCTTCATGGATTTCCAGAGACTATCGTCTCGGACCGGGACAAGGTTTTTAGAAGTGCTTTTTGGAGGGAGCTTTTCCGCTTGGCGGGAACCAAGTTGTGTTTTTCAACGGCATTTCATCCGCAATCCGACGGTCAAACCGAAGTGGTCAACCGGTCAATTGAAATGTACCTCCGGTGTGTCACCGGAGATACGCCACGTCGTTGGGTGGAGTGGATTCCATGGATGGAATATTGTTATAACACATCATATCACACGGCTTTAAAGACGACGCCTTTTCAAGTGGTTTATGGGAGGGAACCACCGCGATTGTTGGACTACGTGGTGGGGTCCGCCACCGTCGATGAAGTCGACGTCGCTTTGACAAAACGAACCGAGTTTGTCAAAGCTGCCCGAGACCGCTTGTTGGAAGCACAACAACGAACGAAGGCGATTTACGATGGCCATCATCGGCCGGTGGAATTCGCGGTCGGGGATTGGGTTTGGCTCAAAATCCAACCTTATCGGCAACTTTCCGTGGCTCGTCGGAGCTTCACAAAGCTATCTCCCCGGTTTTACGGTCCATTCATGGTGGTGGGTCGCGTGGGCAACGTCTCGTACCGTCTCGGACTACCATCGGAGAGTCGTATACACGACGTTTTCCACGTCTCGCTCCTTAAGCCACACAAGGGAGATCGACCTTCCTCTGCGGGGGTCCTACCACCCATGTTCGAAGGGCGCACAATTCTTGCTAGGCCGGCCCGTCTCCTTCGCGCTCGGACTCGCCTCGGGGAACGAGAGTTGTTGGTACTATGGCGGGAGGACGAACCAGAAAGTGCAGTTTGGGAAAACGCAGCCGCTTTGCTTGGTGCTTTTCCCGAACTCGAGCTTGAGGACAAGCTCGTAATCGAGGAGGGGGGTAGTGATATAGACCCAAGGTTCCGTCTCACGTATTCCCGGAGAAGCAAAAGAGCAGCCACGAGCAAAGAATGACGAGAAGCTTTGACGGGAATTTACGTGTAATTCAATTAGTATTGTTTTAGTAACAAATAATACTTGTAATTCGGGAAAAACTATATAAGCCTTTGGCTCAATGAATTACATAGCTTCAGAATAGTTCAAGTTTCCAAAAAAGGGGAATTTGGGCTTGAGGCTTTTCTCTCAACAATTCTCTCTCTCTCTCTCTCTCTCTCTCTCTCTCTCTCTCTCTCGTGTGTGTGTGTTCTCGAGTGGGATCGGAGAAGACGAGCTGAGCTCGGATTCCTCCATTGTTGGAGGAGCTTGCAGGTACCACGGCCAAGGGACGAGGCCAGTCACAACTCCGGCGAACAGCTCCGCCGCAGACGAGGGCAAGATCAGGGGCATATAACACGTACAAGCAGACCGTGCTTAAGATTTTCGGGACCCTAGGCGAGGAGAATTTTTAGGGCCCTCTACCGTAATTGCAAAATTCAATTTTGATGTAAAAGTATATACAATTTTATATAATAAATATATTCTCATTCAAATAAGACGCGTCTAACAGTTTTAGAAGAAAAAGCGCTAATCAACTATGCATAGTTAATATTCTCACCATGTCTTTTTTGATAGACAAAGTAGCTACCACTGAACCTATCTTAGGACATGATTGATAGAAGATAAGACTTGATCAATTTTAACTTGGGGAAGCTTATTTCTGCATGTGCAATTGTGACTGTTACGGTTAGTATAATTTGTAGGCAATCCAAGCATTTGGATAACTACAATCCAATTCATGTATGTAATTCAAAACATCGATCGCTCTCTTCCAGATGGTGGAAACGTTCACACTTAGAGTTTCTAATTCGTTCAAGAGATCGTCCGCGTCAATATCTGAAATTATTGTGCTCCATTGCCTTTGTCAGGTTGGTGCATAAACTCTTCAAATTATCTCTATCTCCATCTTTTAATTTCTTCAGATTAAGTAAAAGCCCAAATTATTGAAATATTAAATTTGAGTGAGGACTGTCGTGAGGAATAGTCAAAGGAATTTGAGATTAGGGGAATTTGGGTTAGGAATTATATGAAATCATTTTTGGGTTCGGAAAAGAGAACAAATATGTTTGGGATTAGGAGAATAAATGATAGTGCGAAAATTATAGGGTAAAGTAGGAATAAGGGGCCCTTATTAATTTTGAAATTGAGGGCCCAAATGTTAAAGTTAAATTATTTTAATTAAAAACTAGGGGCCCTAAATAATTTGGGAAGGGAAACTTCATAAAACATCCCTCAAAACACCATAAATTATTTTACTACACCTCAAAACATCATAATTGGAAATAGATCATTTTCAAATTTGTAATACAAAAATACCCCTATTTTAACCCAACAACATCTTAACTCTAGTTACCAAACATTTCATTTCCCTCTCTCCCACTCTCTATCCTACAGCTTCTCTCCTACGCTTTCACCCTCAAATATGTCATTCCCTTCTTCTTTTTTCTTCTGAAGGTTAACACAAGAGATGACAATGGAGTTGGGTTGATTCCCACACATTCCATTCTCAGGGTACAATTGTTTCTTCTTTTTTTTCTTTTTGTTCTCAAGATGATCACTTTTTTTTTTTGGGTTAAGATTGTGAGGTAAATAATGATAGTAAGCAAATAAATTTATTTCTATGGTGTTTTAGGTAGGGTTTCGAGGTAAATTTATTTTTTCGCTCTAACAAGTTGTATTGTTCATTTCTATGGTGTTTTAGGTAGGAATTGAAGAAAAAAAACGCTGAAAGTCAGAATTTTTTTAACCTCGGATGAACAGTAAAATTGGTTGTGGAGATTGAGTCCAAAATATTGGACATTTTATGTCTTTAATATTGGACAACTTGTGACTTACATTTTTTGTCAAATGTATCTTGAATATTGGACACAAATTGTCTGATGTTTGGACACCAAATGTCTTGAATATTGGACGACATTTTACGGGAATTTTGGACAATTAATAAATTACTTTTTCCACTTTTTGAGATAAAAGATCGGCTGGTAGACCTATGAAAGACAAAGGGGGAAGGCCAAGATGCAAACGTCGTCAATCGCAAGGTGAAACGATCCTCGTCCACAGAATATGCGGGAGATGCGGAGTTCTTAGACATAACCGAATTACATGCAAGTCTAGAGGATGAATATATAAAAGTAATCCTCTCGCTTTTGCTTCTTATTAATTGTTAAGTATAATTTTCTAACCAATTTTATTTACGTAAGTCGAGTTATCTATGGAAAAGCAATTTTTTGAGGAGGTCTAGTATGGAATGGAAATCCAATATTTTGTTGTTATCATAATACGATGTTATATTATTTGCAAAAAATTATGATGGGCAATGTCTTGTAATTTGAACGCAAAATAGATCCCAATATATTGTTCTAAAATATTGTCAATTACCGTCTCAGTATTTTGGACATTATTGTTGTTGAATTTGGACATATCGCGTCCGTAATGCAGGACATTAGTTGTCCGGAAAAATGGTTATAACATCCTGAAATATGGACATCACCCAAGAAAATTCGCGAAATAATCCCTTAAATAATGCATACAATATTTTGCATATTTGCGGGTCCTGAAATATGGATATTTATTGTGCTGAAAATTTGACATATTGCATCCTAAAATGAAGACATATTTCGTCCTAAAATGAAGACATATAGAAATATGGATATTTATTGTGCTGAAAATTTGACATATTTGTCCTGAAATTAAGACATATGTCGTCCTGAAATTAAAACATATATATTTCCAAAATATGGATATTTATTGTCCTGCAAATTTGACATATTTTGTCCTGAAATGAAGACATATTTAATCCTCAAATAAAGACATATTTCGTCATGAAATGAAGTATTTCTGAAATATTGATATATATTGTCCTGAGATAAAGACATATCTATAAGAAATGAAGCATGTTAAAAAGAAAGTGAACTATTCCACGAGTAACATAATACATGCTTTGGATAAAGTGGACATACAAAATAGATAGGAAATATTGCACGTCAAGTCCACAAAATGATGCATTATCCTTACAAGCAGTAAATATCTTAGGCACATCACCTACCAAGTCCACAAAAATGATGCATTATCCTTACAAACAGTAAACATCATAAGCATAAACAGCATAAGCATAAATCCATACTATATTCCATAGTAAACATCATAAGCATATTGCTTCCTAAACAGTACCATGTGATCATCGTTGATGACATCCAGTTTCTCACCACGGAGCCGGTGCTCGCAGTACTTCAAAGCATAGATGCCACAATCGCCGCTAGCAAAATAAAATAAGAAAACTATTACATGAAATTTCTATTATTAAGAAAATTAGTATCATGAATTTTCTATAAATTTCTATAGATACCTGTCAGTAGTCTTTGACAATTGAGTTCCATCCAGACGCTTCCACGCAAAAGACTCGTTATTGCAAAACTTCTCGTAAATCCCCCCATTAGAGCTTTTCGCATTAAAGCAAAGATTCCTTCACTGAAAAGTTTCATGATTCGATCGAGCTCGGCGTCCTTACAGCAAGCAGGATCACAATCGTACACGGACAACACCCATTTTTCAAAATCTGCCTCTACACAAACCCAGTGAACTGCATTCAAAATTACCATGACAATCCAATTTGAGTTTAAGATTAGACAAAATTATCACTTTCATCTCCTTGATAACAAAGGAGACTCTAATTTGACTAAACCTAAACCACAACAACCTAAACCCACGTATTGAGAAGTACCGTTCTGAAAGAGCTTTGCACGGAGTCAGGGCGAGAGCCCGAAAACCTCTTCTTCTGTGGACGGAGTCAGGGCGAGAGCCCAAAATTGCCACGTTCTTCTCGGTTCTGAAACCAAAACCCAGAAACATTACTCACCAGAGAAGTTCCCGAATGAAACTAAACAGTATATTGCCACGTTCTTCTCGGTTCTGAAACCAAAACCCAAAAACATTACTCACCAGAGAAGTTCCCGAATGAAACTAAACAGTATATTGCCACGTTCTTCTCGGTTCAATTCATATGAACATTAAACTTTGAAGTTGATTTAAAAAAGAATAATAACATTAAAGATATCTGATTTTGATAATTGTTTATGACTCAATGCTCATAAGAATTGGTTCTTTCTCTCAGTTGATTCCTCGCACGGGATATTTGCACATACAGTTATCACAGCCACTGCCAAACATTAGGCGAAGACGAAGCAGAAAGAGAAGGAAGTGAATTGAGTTAAGAAGAAGAAGAAGAAGAAGAAGAAGAAGAAGAAGAAGAAGAAGAAGAAGAAGAAGAAGAAGCTACCGTATGTGAAGGGTTCGGCGAGGGTCGGCTCGGCTAAGTTAGGGCTCCGCGAGGGTCGGGTCAGCGAAGCTGGGTTCGGCGGTCGGGAGGATTTGAGGGTGGGATGTGGGATAAGGAATCGGAGGAATCGCCTCTCTTCTGTTTGGTTTGGGTTCTCGTATGTAATGCAGGTCGGGTTTTGGGTTCATGTTGTCAGAGAAGGGGGAAAAGAAATTTGGGTAACCAATTTTTTTATTTTTATTTTTACGAAGGAGGGTAACCATAGTTAAAGCTGGAGTTAAATAAAGGTTATTTTTGTATTACAAATTTGAAAATGATCTATTTCCAATTATGATGTTTTGAGGTGTAGTAAAATAATTTATAGTGTTTACGAGCCCGTATATTAAGGTTGAGTGGTTTTGATTTGATTATATTTTTTTGGGGCTTTAAATTTAATTTAAGTGATTTTAATAAATAAAAAGTTAATTTAAGCGATTTTGGGGCCCTTGAATTTAATTTTTTAGGCCCCTAGATATAAAATTATTTTTTTTACTAAAGGCGCGCGCCTGCTCCGCCTCCTCTCAGGTACGACTCTACGTACAAGTGTGTTTGTTTTTATTTTGTCATTGTCGATGAAGAAATGTACCCTTGTTGTTCAATATCGTTAAACTATAATTATTTGTTGTCATGCCTTGGCTGCAATATGGTCGTCGAAAATGGATACAGTAGAGATAAACTATATTCACGTGGCCTATACGAACAGAATAGAGATAGAAAACATATAATCTACACTTTTACACTATTTTTTTGAACTTGAGTATATTTGTTGTTATTATTCAAATTTAAAATATGGATGATAGTAACTTTCGCAGTAAGTAACTTAATTAGAAAGTAATTTTGTGATTTAAATACTAAGATTATTATATAAGATTATAAAACTCTCGTGACATATTCGAAGAGTATGATTTCATAAATTGTTAACTGAAAAGTATGACAATGTTGAAGAAAAAAAATAAGATAATCTATATGTTAGTTTCGTTTTCGGGTTCATTTAGTTTCGAGCTAAGGCATTCGTTGGAAGCCCTCTCAGAGCGTCCATGCCTCCACCTCATGTGTAAGACAAGACCACTCCTCTCCAAATGGCAGAATCATCACTTTACAACTCTTGTTGCTCACTGTTCTATGCAGTACATATATGGCCTTGCCTTAAAAAAAAAAAAAAAAAAAAAAAAAAAAAAAAAGCCTTCTGCCTTCAATCCTGAAAGAAAGAAGAAAGGTTTCTCCCTCTGGCCGAAAGAAAAAAAGAATAAAAAAAAAAGAGAAGAAACTGATTGGGCAAGTTTTTTAAAGATCTCGATTGCCTAAACACCCTTTTAACTGAGCAAATAATCTCCTTACGAAGAGGCCTCTATGTACTTATTTATGGGCCAAGCGAAACCACTCCTAAGATTTACATTTTCATCGTTCGAGGACTCGAATCTCACTCTTGTAATCGTTCTTCTCGCTTGGGATTCTAGGAAAAGTCTCTTATGTATACCCGCTCTTGTAACTCTTTTACAAAAAGTCAGTGGAAATCTTTGTGGAGTATAGCCTAATAAGATATCCACAAACCCCACAAAATAACTCATGTTTTTAATGACTTTATTTCTTTTATTCTGTTGTTATTTTCTTTATTTCATTATTGATATAATAGGCAAGTAATAAAATCAGAATGATGCAGTATAAGATATCTACAAATCCCACAAAATAATTCATGCTTTTAATGCCTTTATTTCTTTTATTCTGTTGTTATTTTCTTTATTTCATTATTGATAAAATAGGCAAGTAATAAAATCAGCCTTCATGTATAAGAAGAAGACTTCTCGTATGGGAGGGGCAGTTTTTGATAATGATAATGATAATGAAAAAAGTCGAGCTTTGCTTGCAAATAGCGTTTTTTATCGTTTTTCCTATAGAGCGGATCTATATCAGTTATTATCAGAGCCAGCCGTCTGCGCAGATGGCGCCGAAGAAACGGGCCGTTCGAGATGCTTCTGTAGAAGACGTGCATAGAAGTGACGACAACGCAGGATTACGCGCTCAAGTGGAATTGCTCACCCGCCAAGTTGTTGCACTGTTGCAGATTCTGGTGGCTCAACAACACCACAGAGGCAGATCCGACACTAAAGACGACCGTGACACTCCATTTGGTAGGAATTTCGGTGGCTATAAGCACGTGCAGAATCCGCGTGAAAAAGTCTTGGAAAACCGGTGGGAGTCGGTATCTAAGGTGGATTTCCCGAAGTACGACGAGTTTGTCGACGAGGAGGCGGAGTACGCCGACCCCGTCTACGGTGAGCCTATGTACGATGAGTACGGCGAGTTTACCGACGAGGAGGCGGAGTACGCCGACACCGTCTATGGTGAGCCCGTGTACGATGAATACGACGACGCCGTTTACGCCGATCCCGTGTACGACAAGGCGGATTATGCCGAGACCGTGTATGGTGAGGTCGTATACGACGGCAGCATATGCGTCGAGAAGGATGATGAGATAGTTTTGGTTTCGAGCATGGCTACCGAAGTGGCCGCAACGAGCGATTCCACTGTAGTGACGGTCGGCATGACCACGAGCATGTTGAGCACAACGTGGAAACAATGGCGTGAAATTCCCGCTCAACGACAACCTATGTACATGTGTAATCATGGTAAACAAAAAAGTAAGCTTGAAGACATGATCATGAGATATCAGCGAAATTACAAATCCGAGGAAGTCACTTTGCGGCGACGACTATGGCGCCGATATGAGCACGGTGACGACGACAATGGCGGCAGAATCAAGTCACGGGATGACGGCCAAAATTCGAGGACGAATTTTTTCTACGACGAGGAGAATGATGTTGTATAAGATATCCACAAATCCCACAAAATAATTCATGCTTTTAATGCCTTTTTATCTTTTATTCTGTTATTATTTTCTTTATTTCATTATTGATATAATAGGCAAGTAATAAAATCAGCCTTCATGTATAAGAAGACGACTTCTCGTATGGGGAGGGGCAGTTTTTGAGAATGATAATGAAAAAAGTCGAGCTTTGCTTGCAAATAGCGTTTTTTATCGTTTTTCATATAGAGCGGATCTACACCAGTACCTCATTAACGGGTTGAACTACATAAAACTCTTACATGTTTATGGTATGTTTTAGTCGATCATGTTAAAGATATGTGTTCGTTATTCACACTTTAAACGAGTTGATCTCTAACGAAAAAATCAAATATTATGGCACTTTAGTATAAAGTAAAACTGAAAAGCTCGAAGAGCCCACTGTCTTGTACGATGCTTTGATTTATTATACCTTACGTGCTTCGGCCTTGCGAAAGGCTTGAGGGGTAGACGGTCGCAATCTCACGACGGAGCAAGTTGTTCGTCGGACTTGGAAGAGAGGGACCGTGAGAGTCGGGTGGTCTAAGGAAAAGAGTATTTTATAGATAAATAAAAAGGAATAATCACGGTAAAAATTCCAATAGTCTTTCCATTGTCATCGATAAATTCCTATTCTTTTTTTGGGCATATTATGTTCTTTAAAATTATAATGAAGTTAGTCATCCATTTACTATTTTCAAGACAAATGCACATGGCATCACGTTGACCGCCCCATGACATGCCATGTAATTAGACTGCCACATGGCATAATAAATTCTTGATAAATTATTTTAGATTTAAAGAAAATTGAAAACTTTTATTTGATTTTTTAATATAAGAATTCACATGGCAGTTAAATGACATGGCATGCGATGTGAGTTATGACAGTCAACATGATGTCACATGACATTTGACTTGAATGTAGTAAATGAATATTAAATGTCTTATAATTTCATAGAATAAAAATTTATCACGCAAGAAAAAAAAAAAGAGTTTGTCAAGGAGTAAAGTTTATTATACAAATATCAATTAAACTTTATATTACAGAGTTTCATAAGAACTCTTAAAGTTATTCTTTGCACAAGGCAAATACAAACTCAAAACCGGCCTATTATAAGGTTTTCTTGCGGTGTTGGAGTATCCAGTGGTTAATACATGCATAATATCTTTAATTTTCTGTGCTCATGATTATAATAAGAAGATAATTAATTAATTGATTAATATGTGTTTAACAGAGGCAAATGTTCCTTCCCATGGCATATCTGTTAATTATAATCTCTAATTACTATGTCAGTCAACTCTTCATAAATACCACTAAATCTAATCACACTGCTCAATGCAATACTGTCGCTCCACTCTAGTAAAATATAGAAATAATAGATAATACTTCCACAATTCCACTGTAAATAAAGTAATATCTTTTTTTATTATTATTATTTGTTAACAATTCTATTATGGCTTAAAACGAAATTAAGAACTTAAACAAGAAATAATATTAGTATTTCTTTGTCAATTTTCGTAACAGATTCTTCATAAGTTTGAACTCAGCAACTTTAAAAATATTGAAGATAAATAGCAGCTTAAGTTTTCATACATTATAATAACTAGTGCGGATAATTACTATATTCATTTTATCACCCAACTCTTGTTATTTTCTATATATATATATATATATATATATATATATATATATATATATTTTGCTATTAGGACGTACTTAGATCACTTTTGTATCCTCCGATTTTCAGTGCATCTGAAGACTGAATTTAATAGATATAAGATTAAATGAGACGTTATTGTTTGATTAAAATAATCAATCATGCTTTTCAAGTTAAAATGATGCTATTATGCATGAACTAAAAGTTACTAATTGGCGTCTTTACATTTTCAAGTATGAAACTTCGGCTGGGATCTATACTCGAGCAAGTTTATATTTGAGTGCGATTCGAGTTTTTTTTGTTAGTTTTTTTTTTTAATAACAATCTTATAACCAACAAAACAAAAACATAAAAAAGGTCATTTGAGTGTATCGTGAAGGAACTTTGTGGCATAAATGCCTACAGATTAGGGATTGGCTAAATGGGTCATAAAAATTAATAAGATTGTTTAGTTGGTTAATGGGTAGGGCTGTCTCGAAAACCCGGAATCCGGTTAAAAATCCGTATCCGATCTTAAAATCCGAATCCGAATCCGTATCCGAAAACCGGATTCGGATATCCGGATCCGGATTTAAAACCGGATTCGGATACGGGTTTTAATTTTATAAAATCCGGATATCCGTATCCGGTTTTAAACCCGGTTTCTATTAATATTTTAATTTTAATAATATGTTTTAAACCCGGTTTCTATTAATTTTATATGTATTGCGTGACAATATGTATTAGATTTGTTCGGTTTTTTTGACAACGGGAAAATATGTAGACTTGTACGGGTTTTTTAGTCGTTAAAATTAACTTTTTTTTAAAATAAATAAAAACCGGATCCGGTTTTAAAACCGGATACGGATTCGGATCCGGGTTTTGAAAACAGATATCCGGATTTCCGGATATCTGGAAATTCGGATATCCGGTTTTTCGGATTCGGATCCGGATATCTATTTTCGGATATCCGGTTTTTCGGATCCGGATTCGGATAGTTCCAAAAAACCGGATATCCGCTCCGGTTACACCCCTATTAATGGGTTTGATTAATGTGATTTATAAAGCCTATTAACACTAAACCCTATTCCTATGTATGGAGACTAAGAGAAAGAGAAACTAAGGCATTATTCATATAATACCCCAAAGGAAATTTCCTGATCCCTCTCCCTAATTCTAGAAATTGCACACTCTTATTCCCTATGGTCTGGTCGATTTTCTTCTAGCTCCCGAAGAGTTCTTGGTTTGTTTCTAATCACCAGAGAAGCACTAGTATTCTTGCTCCGTGATTTCCGGCAACAAAGGCGTTACGTTAGACGACGTTGTGTACGGAGTGGAGAACCGTGCAATTGGATGGCTTTGTGATCGGCAAAAGGCGTGGACAAGCAAGGAGGTTCAATCTCGACGTGTACGTGGGATCGGATCTTCAAGAAGGATACGAGAAGCGTTCTGTAGAGATTAATATCTCGTTCGGTAACATTCTTTAAGAATAGCGTTGTTATCAAGATCGTGTTTTCTAGGATTTCCCACAATTTCCGCTTTCGGGAATATGCGTAATCTTAAAAAAAAAAAAAAAACCAACATATCGGCACATCCGATTATCTATCGACTTAAGCCGGACATCAAGCTTTCAAACTCCGCTTGATGGTCAGCTCTACTTGAATGTGAAAAATATTCTCAAAAGTTTTTACTCGAGAAGTGTAAGGTGTAACCGATAAATTAAAGATCAATTTGATTTATAAGTTTATAATCAACGAGAAAACGTTGCAACTCCACAACTGACCGATTTAAAGGAAGTAAGAAAAAGGTTAATATAATTTTTAAAAAGAATTGAAAATTTAGCTATTTAATGAAATATAATATATTTTTATTCTTAAGTTTTAATTGATCAATCATTAATATTCTAGATACTATAACTCTACGTAAAATTCCGTCGGTTCCTTGTTAAATAGTAAAATTTGATTGGTAAAAAATTATCATTTTTAGAAAGAAAAAAATTACGATGTATATGTAAATTAACCCGTAAGGAAACTCATAAAAAAACACCACCGGTCCATTATCGGGCTTTTGACAAATCTATTTCGATATAAATGGAAAAATAATGAAAAGCTCAAAATTAAATTAGATTAAAAGGATTAATTGCGGCGAAAAGACCCAAATTTTTGGTCAAATACTCTATTGTGTATACAACCCTCGGAAATGACGACAAAAGTACCTAAGCTCAGCATTTGGGAGTTGACCACCCATTTATGTCCAAAATCGTTGCTCCCTCGTCAGCCAGCCATTAAACATCGCCCACGTGGCTTAACCCCACTCACTGACGTGGCAAATAATTGTCACGTGTACTGTACACGTCAACATTAAAAAAAATCTAGAAAATCATAGTAAAAACGTGAAAAAAAAAAAAGCAAAAGGAATAAAATAAATAAATAAAACAAAACACAACATTAAATGAAAAATAAAGCATTGAAACCCCAATTTAAAATCCTACCACACCGAAATAGACCCAAAAGATTAAGGTTCTTCATTTTGCTTTCTTCCTCTTTTCGGCCTTCATTTTGAGCCTAAGAAACATAGAGCTTGATTAAGAAGAGAAAGAAAGAAAGAAAAAAGTGTGTGATGGAGAGGAGAAGCTCAATGGCTGATGGAGAGGAGAAGCTCAATGGCGCTTTTAAATTTTGAGTGTTTTTTTTTTTTTTAAGTTTTCTCTTATTTATTTATCAGAGTTTTAAGTCTATTTTTTTTTCTTCACGATGTGTATAGTACACGTGGTCGTGTCTCGTCAGAGAGTGGGTTTTGGCCACGTGGGAGCTGGCTAACAGGGAACAATGATTTTGGACGATAATGGTTGGTGAAGTCCCAAATACCGAGCTTGGGTACTTTTGTCGTCATTTACGAAAGTTGTATACACAACGGAACTTTGACCAGAGTTTAAGTCTTTCTGCCGCAATCAACCCAAATTAATACTGTGAGGGTAAAGCAGAATAATATATCGTCATTATAATTTTCTGACATTTCGAAAAAGAAAAAGAAAAACTTGAGTAAATCAAACATCTTACAATATAGTACATATAAAATCGTACAAAATCCAAGACTGATATCGATATGATGTACTCAATTACAAATGATACAAGTTTTTATGGTTAGGGTCAATAATTTGATGTAACTTATTCGCAAATCAAACAATATAGTACATATAAAATCGTACAAAATCCAAGGGAACAATTGGTCACATAAAAGAAGAATGTTTTACTTAAGACTTGTGTTGTGCTCTAGAATTGCTTGCTTCATATTTTAATCTCTTTTAAGAGGAATAGTTTTTGCCAACCTGCAAATCAGTTAATAAATAGTTAAGTAAAATTTATTACTGTACTACATGTTGTGACATTAACCTTATATATATATACATATATGCTGTACTATGTATGATATTATGAACTTCCCTCGCAAAAATAATACATATAAAGTTTATGGTGACCTATGTGCTGGACACACGTCATATCATGTACTCCCATAAATGAAATGGCCCCAATACAATTTATTGAAATTAATTATCATAAATTAAAGAAAAGAAAAGAAAAAACCCAAAACTATACGAATAGAAGAATAATGAATTCGTCTCTTGTGAGATAAAATACAACACAAAATAAATCTCAATCTTATCCTACATTATAGTTTCCAGAGATATTATTACATTAATTATATCATGGAAGAAAGCTACTCACGCCTGACAAAAAAAAAATCACTCTTGAAAAAAAAATCATAAATGAATTCTTAAAGAAGCTCAATTAATTGTACGAAAATATGATTATTTATATGGTATCAATCAAGACTAGATAAGATACTTTGTAATTGCATTAGCTCGTCAATTTCCAATACACACAAAATGAAATAATTTAATATAATCCAACGTAGTTATTACTTATTGTTGATGCTGTTTTTTGGATCAAACACTGTTGAGGCCCAAGTTGTGGATTTTGGGCCTGGCCCAATGTCGTTTGCTGACGTGGCGGGCTTTTTGTAGACTTCTGCGTGGGCCTTGGCTGGCCTTTGTTACGGGGATGACAGATTTGCTGTCTGTAGCGGCTTTTGCTGTCAATGATAGTCCCCTCTGACCCCCGTTGACTTCGGGACGATCGCCATTCTGACTTCAGGGTGAGTTTTTAATTGGCCGATTCGGGGACTCTGAGTTGGTGTCTCTGGACTTTTCTTGGATCGAAGGTCTCGTGGCCGTTCAGGGTCCGAAGCGATCGGGGTGGCTCGCTACCTGTTACCGCAGAGTCTGGAGATGGCCAGGCCGGGTTTTATACAGGACCTGTTACCGCAGAGCCTGGAGATGACCAGGCCGGGTTTTGTACAGGACCTGTTACCGCAGAACCTGGGGATGTCCAGACCAGGTTTTGTACAGGTTTGGAGTCCACGCGGATCGGGGGTACCAGTGAACGGGGGAGTGCATTCGTCCAATACGTAGATCCAGAGATCCCTCTCAGGGTGATCCCTCGGTCGTCCGGATCTTAGAGGAAATTTCTCAGACCTGACCCTCGGCCTAAATAGTGGGCCCCGTCACTTGTCCCCAGACTATCCCAACAGCCGTATAATAGACTGGAGATAGGCTGGACACAATGTGGAACGGAGCCTATCAGGCGGGTCGGGATCTTATGAAAATTCCTCCAGGGCTTCCGCTTTTATAAACTATCTCACTTTCTGAGCCTGAAAAAGGTAACACCCGTGGTCAGGGGAAACAGGGGGGGGGGGGGGGGGGGGGTACCCCCTGATTCACCTCCGACGCTCAACATTAGTATAATACTTGAGGGGAGGCGAGTATATCGGGGGTAGAGAGAGAGAGAACTCGAGTCGAGAGAGTTCGAATGAGTTACCGTTTCAACTGAACTGAGCTTCTATTTATAATAGGGTCCAGGGGCCCGAGTGCAGATAAATATTTTCCAGGAGGTCCTTGGGCAATTTTGGATATTGCAGGTTGGTCCCCGGGAAAAGAGGAGTCGATCGCCGCCGTCGGATCGCCGATCGGACGGCTCACGCGCCTGCACGCGCGCGCCAAGTGGCTGGCGCGCGGATCGGGGCCTCATCGCAGCCCTCCACCTGTCCGCGCGGGGATGGGGGCGCGAGTGGGCGGCCTGTCCCTTCGGATGGGACAGGCGAGGGTGATCGCGCCAAGTGGCGCGATCTTGAGCTGCGGGCGCTCGCGCTGTTGCGCGGGTGCGGGAGATCGCGCCACGTGGCGCGATCTGGCGTTTCCTCAGCCCACTTGTGGGCTGGTCTGACCTGGTTGGTCCCGCTGCCTGCGTTGTGGGGCCCGCCGAGGAGGTGCCCGGGTGTTTTTGCTCCCGGGCGCGTCCCGTGTCCGTTTTTCCCAATTTTTATGTCGTTTTTGGGGTTTTTCATATTTTTACGAACATCGGGACACTTTGTTTTTTGAAAACGGGCCTCCGGAGGGAATTTTGGGTTTTGAGATTTGATTTAATTAATTCATAATCTTTAAATAATAGACTAATTGAATTAATTAATTAATTAATTAACGGAAATAATTGAGATAATTTCCGTTCAATTAATTTATTTATAAAATCAATCCCGTTTTTTACCCGTAACATTAACCCCCTAGTTTTACGGAAGTCCGTGATTTCCGTGAAACTTCTATAAATTCGAGGTGGGCCCTTTCATTTTCTCATTTCCGAGGCGAGACGAGATCTGCGGTTTTACTCGAAGTAAGTCTTTCAGACCTGAGTAACTTTTTGTTTTGTTACCCTTTTCACGCACCGTCTTTTCCGGAGTGTTGCGCTTTTAGTGGTCTTTGTCGCAGCTCGGTTTTTATAACATGCCTTTCGGATCGATTTTTGTAAAAATCGAGTGGAAGTCGAGTTGGTTCGAGAAAAACCAACTCCGAACTTCTCTCTGATTCCCATGGGGAACCAGACCGACGCCACTGCCGCCCAGCCAGCGTCCACCGTCGCCGGAGAAGACCCTCGTCGGGGCCGTCCGAGTCCGGCGAGGCCAGTGGAGGAGGAGGGCAACGCTCGTGGCTGCGAGGTGGAGCAGGGAGCCGCGGGCTCGCCTGCGCGGGCGATTGGCGAGGTCGGCCAAGCCCTAGGCGGCGCCGCGCGGCTCGCCGTCGACGGAGGAGGGCCCCGCGAGGTCCGAGGGGCCGCTGCGAGTCCGTCGGTGCCGGTGGCACTTGGTGGCGAGGCCGGTGGAGAGCGGGCGGAGTTGCACCTCCCGCGGGTTCCAGGCGAGGTCGGGCTTGGCCTCACCGGCGTGGGGGAGCTTGCCGTTGCCGGAGGCGGTCCGCACGAGGCTCAGGGGGTCCGGGCGGTCTCGTCTGTGAGGCCGCCTGGTGCCGAGGCGGCTGGTGGCAACCCGGCTGAGCCGAGCTCCTCGCGCGGGTCGCGCGAGCCAGAGCTCGCCCTTGTCGGAGCGGATCTCGCTGCCGTGGCCGGAGCGAGGTCCTTCGAGGATCGAGGGGTCTCGGCGACCCCGTCTGCGGGTGCGCCGCCCGTGTGCGCCGTCGGGGGAAGTCGGGCGGTGTTGGTCCCCTCGCGGGTTTCCGATGGGGCTCGCGAAGGCGTGGCGGGGCCTCCCTTCGCCGGAGTTGGCTCTGTCGTGATTCGGGAGGACCGGGCGATCCGGTCGGGAGCGGCGAGGAGTCGCTCCGAGGCCGGAGGCGGTGAATGGGCCCCGGGGGCCCCGAGCGGGTCCGATGAGGGCGAGGTCGCCCGTGGTGGGACCCGGTGGTCCTTTCCCGTCGATGTCCGTCTCCCCGAGGTCCGGGGAGGTGGCGTGACTTGGTCTGTGGTGGGGCCGCCCTCCGGGAGGGCGGCCGGTGGTCGTGGTGCCAAGGTTCCCTTCTCGGGATCCGTCGGTCCCGCCGGGTTCCTCGTGGGCCCAAACTTTTTCAGTTTGGGTTCCGGGCAGGTTTCTGTTAGTGAGGGCGCGTTGATTCTGTTCCCCCCTTTTTCAGGTGGGGTCCGCGCCTTGATTCTTGGTCCGGGAGCAGGATTCGAATTTTCTGCTCCGGAAATATCCCGGGATTTTTCAGCTTCCGGGTGGGTCAGGCCTTAGGCGCCAGCCTCTTCGGCTGGCGTTGGCGGGCCATCTTCTTCCCCTCTCGGCGGGGTTCCGAGAGGGCGTTCTTCATTGTTGTCTCCGGTGGCGGAGCCGGTTACCCGTTTGGTTGGTGCAGGTACCCGCCCTATGGCCATTGGCGCGAGCGGATCGCGTCATAAAGCCGTCATAGCAGGCGGGTCATGTCCGATTTTTCATCGGAATGTGAGGAGGCGGGTTGATCCGGATCAGGAGGCTCCTACCCGGTTTTGGTTTGACCCGCCTTTGGACTGTTCGGATATTGATATTCCGAGCGTCGTTTCCCCCGACGATCTGGCGGAGTTCTATCGGGATGAGGAGCTGGTCTCTGTCGAGGGTATTTGTGCGCCGTCGGAGGGTTCGCTACCTAGCTGTCCTCCCGATGGGATGGTGGCGGTGCCCTTGGAGAGCATTCGCCTTGGATTTACTCTCCCAATCCCTCCATTGCTGGAGGAGATTTTGGTCCGCACCGGCTTGCATCCGATTCAGCTTGGCCCGGACGTTTGCCGGTTTATCGCCGGGTGTTTCTCGATGTGGCGGGAGGAACGTGGTCGCGCCCTTTCGGCTGACCAACTTTTTCAGTTCTTCATGCTCCGCCTCTATTGGGGTACGCAGGGTATCGAAAATTGGTGTGTTCTTGACTCTGATCAGGGCGTTGGCGTTGCCGGCCTTCATCAGTATTCGGACCCTGACTGGCACAGTCGCTGGGTGTGGGTCCCGTGTGGTCTTTTGGGATCTGTTCCCCGGCGCCTAGTTTCGCCCCCGCCCCGTTCTCGCCCGACTTTCGGGAGTTTTGACTTTGGCAGCCTTTTTATGTCAAGGTTGTTAACTCCCGGGTATTTTGCTCCGTTTCTGGAGCGGTCGGCGTGGGTTTCGTCGGGGTGGCTTCCGGCCAATCGTTTGTCGGTATCGCGCTGGGCTTCTTTGGAGGGGCCCCAGTCTTTTCACGGTTTCTTTTTCACTTTGCTGGTTGCCTTGTAACCTGATTTGTCTTGCCTCTAACTCTGTTTTTGCTTTTTGCAGGTATGGCTGGAGAAGACAACACTGGTGATTCCGGGAGGACTGCCTCCGGAGTTTTGGTTAGACGGTCCCGCCGGCCGGCGCGGGCCACTGGAGACGACGAGGAGCGTCGTCAGGCGAGGGGGACCCACTCGCGGGGGAAGGCCCCGTACACTACTGTAGGCGCGTCGTCGTCACATGCGGCGGCGCCGGGTGGCGGTATGCGGGCGGCCCATGAGCCGTCCGTCTTCGACTACGCTCCTTCGCTGGGGGAGCTTGGCGCAGCCGGACAGACCCTGCCTCCGGTATTTTTCTTCTTCTCGGAACAACTTGTTCAGTTGTTTTTTGTCTTTTTGTGTTGGCTCATCCTCCTTTGTCTTTTTGCAGGTACCCTCGGTGTTTCCTCCCAGCGGCTCCGAGTTCCCGGTTCCACCTCGAGATCTCCGGGTGGACGTTGTGTATATGCAGGAGATAGCCTCTCTTCGCGCTCGGAACGCTTCCCTGGAGCGCGAGAACCAGGAGTATAGGTCCAGGGCTGAGATCTCGCAGGGCGGGATGTCGACTGCCCTCCGCTTGCTTCATGAGGCTCAGGAGACTCGGGAGCGGATGGCGGGCCAGCTGTCTCGCGGCTCCGTGGAGTATCACCGGACGGCTTCCGCGCTTCTCTCAACGCGGGGTCGCATCGCCGCGCTGGAGGCCGATCTTCGGGACATGCGGGGTAGCATGTCGGAGGTCGCGGATACCCGTTTCTGGGAGGGTTTCATCGCTGTCTTCATCTCCTTGGTGATGGCCAACCAAGGAGTTCCGCTCTCCGTCGCTTTCTTAACGGAGCAGTACCAGCTCCCGGCCCATGTCAGGGCGACACTGGAGCCTTACGTGGCGGCGATTCCGGCTCCTCATCTGGCGGCCCAGCCCGACCCATTGGCAGCGCTGGCGGGGTTTGGTGATCCCACCGCCGGCTACATAGGTTCTTATGATGCTACCGGTAGCAGCACGGGCGACTTCCCGCACTTCAGGGGCCACGGAGAGGAGTAGCGCTTTTCTTTGTACTTTTTCTTTTTAGAGTTTTGTAGTCTCCGCCGCCTGTGGTGGGGCTCTGACTGACGCCCTCTGGGCACGGCTTGTACATATTTGACTTTAGTTGTCTCTTTGTATATCACGTCTTTTCGTGCCTCGATTGAGGTTGCGCCGGCTTTATTTCGTTGTTCGTGTTGGTTTCCGCTTTTCTCGGTTTTACCCCTTCTTTCTTTTGCTGCATGTGTCTACTATCCCAGACGGTTCGGCTCAGTTTCCGATTCTTACACCGGTGGTGGTTTCGACGTATCTGACGTACTTTGCGCCTTTCGAGATAGATTTTTGACCCCCCGAGCTTTGTTGATCTTTCTTTCGGGGCGGTCTTTATCCGGCTTTCTGCCAGAGCTGTGTCTCCGGCTTTGTTCTTAGATGCCTGAGCAGGTGGGGTTGGAGTCCCGGTCTTGCCGGGGATTTGTGCCGTGAGGACGCTTGTGAGGCGTTTGGCTTCCCGAAGTTGGCGCCTGGGAGGGTGGCTTACTGTCTCGGGTGCCGAGGTCAGCGCCTGGGAGGGCGGCTTACGGTTTCGGACTTAGGTTGCCTGAACAAGCGGGATCGAGGTCCGGGCTTTGCTAGGACTTGTTGCCTGGAGGACGCTTGTGAGGCGTTTGGCTTCCCGAAGTTGGCACCTGGGAGGGCGGCTTACTGTCTCGGGTGCCGAGGTCAGAGCCTGGGAGGGCGGCTTACGGTTTCGGACTTAGGTTGCCTGAACAAGCGGGATCGAGGTTCGGGCTTTGCTAGGACTTGTTGCCTGGAGGACGCTTGTGAGGCGTTTGGCTTCCCGAAGTTGGCACCTGGGAGGGCGGCTTACTGTCTCGGGTGCCGAGGTCAGCGCCTGGGAGGGCGGCTTACAGTTTCGGACTTGGTTGCCTGAACAAGCGGGACCGAGGTCCGGGCTTTGTTAGGGCTTTGTTGCCTGGAGGACGCTTGTGAGGCGTTTGGCTTCCCGAAGTTGGCACCTGGGAGGGCGGCTTACTGTCTCGGGTGCCGAGGTCAGCGCCTGGGAGGGCGGCTTACAGTTTCGGACTTGGTTGCCTGAACAAGCGGGACCGAGGTCCGGGCTTTGTTAGGGCTTTGTTGCCTGGAGCACGCTTGTGAGGCGTTTGGCTTCCCGAAGTTGGCACCTGGGAGGGCGGCTTACTGTCTCGGGTGTCGAGGTCAGCGCCTGGGAGGGCGGCTTACAGTTTCGGACTTGGTTGCCTGAACAAGCGGGACCGAGGTCCGGGCTTTGTTAGGGCTTTGTTGCCTGGAGGACGCTTGTGAGGCGTTTGGCTTCCCGAAGTTGGCACCTGGGAGGGCGGCTTACTGTCTCGGGTGCCGAGGTCAGCGCCTGGGAGGGCGGCTTACAGTTTCGGACTTGGTTGCCTGAACAAGCGGGACCGAGGTCCGAGCTTTGTTAGGGCCTTTTTTTTTTTTTTTTTTTTTATATATCTCTTTGCCTATCCCGTTAACCCCCCAGTTTTTGAGTAATCTGTTATGGTTGGGAAAAAAACTATACAAGTAGAGACATATGCGATAGTCGAAATGACAATTTTCTATTGATTTGGCACTTCTTGTGGTGCCTTCTCTTACATAGATTGGTATATCGGAGCTATTTCTGGACCGATTTGGGTTTTCTGTGGCGGAGACGATGGTATCGAGTGCTGGAAATCGATGGTATCAAGTCGACTTCCTTACCACGATAATAGCCTCCGGGCCGTCCCGGTAACATTTAAAAATTCATTTTAAAGCGGAAATCCTGTTATCGGACCGACGACACGGATATCGGGTAACAATCAAAACTGAGATCTGATAAATATTTCGAATTCAATATTTTTCATATTCATTATTAATAATCTAGTCGAAATAGGAAACAAATAGAAAGCAGTAAATGGTCGCATTTATTTACCCAATGCATAAGGCCGTACCTCAGTTGACGATTCCTGCTGCGCATACTGAAATTGGGCAGGGCTCCGCCGATGCTGAGGGAAACTCCCGTGATCTTCCGGGATATTACTCCTGGATTCCTCGCTACCGAAGCGTGGGCTTCGCTGGCAGGACTCCGTCGCAAAATATAACTGAAGGTTCTTTTAAAGCTACCGGAGAAAAATATCTCCTAAGCCGAACCAGAAAAAGAGATCAGAAGCAAAAACTCGCAGACCCTTAGAGAGAGAGGGAGAGCTCGAATTTTTACTCTGGGAAAGGTGTGTTGAATGTGTAGAATGAGCTTCCCTTTTATAGGCTCAAACTGTAACCGATTTGGAGATATTCCCTCCCTTTAATCGAATTCTTATAATTAAATATAAATAATTATTTCAATCCAATGATCCAGATTTAATCTCATCTAGATCCAATGGATATAATTAATCAGGGATTTAATTAATTGAATAATATAAGATAAGATCATATCATATATTTTTTCGAATTTTATTATATATATATATCCAAATTCGAATTTGTTAATGATTATCTAGATCCAATGGTTAAAATTAAATCTTTAACCAATCTAATGGATCAAATCAATTAGGGATAAAGTCAAATACCCTAGGGTTTTACAAAACCCTAATTCGAACTTTTATCCTATCTTTATTCGAATTTCATATCATATATATAATGTTAATTAAATTCTAATCCGACGGTTTAAAGATAAAATCTCAAAACCGATCCAACGGATAGAATTAATCAAGCTAATTCGAAATACCTGAACTTGGTCACCAAGTTTCAATTTCGAATTACTTTAGGGTTTGAATCAATTATCTCAATCCAACGGTTGATACTCAATCATGACCGATCCAATGGATTAAATTGATTTCTGGGTTTTTGCCATTATACCAGACCTTAGGTATTTATGCCGCAAAAACAAAATCTCTCAAGATTGGTTATTCGAATTTATCTAGGGTTTGTTATACTCAAACCCTAATTCGAATTACAAATTTAATAATACATGAAAATATATTATTTATTTATTAATATAAATCCTTTAATTATTAATTATTAATAAGATATTAATAATCAAATAATCAAATTATATTAATAAATCCTGATCTCTTTATCACACATTAAATGTCATGGTGCTACACCATCATTTAAATTCGTGACATGTGATTTAATTTCAAAATTTATCGAACCGAGTCATAAACTTAGAAAATCCATAAATCACAAACCGTAAGTCAGAATGACTTGGTTCAAAAAGCAAAGTTGCTTAGAATTTAACTTAGAACAATATGGTGCTGTTATAAAGTCTAAATTCTAACTTTCTTTTTATCAGTTACTTTCGTGTACCAAAATATGATACTTTTGCCACGCTATCGATAAAACTATCTGACGTCTGTCACAGACTTGTCAGTTTTATAAGTCAAGCCAAATGATTAAACATTATCCAGAATGTATTTTAATCACGTACGTATCATCCGTTACGGAGCTATCCTGGGGACCATGGACCCGTATCACTTAAGCTCCAACGAACTGCTAGTTGTTCGTCAAACCTCGAAGTGATTCCACTATAGACCCGAGGCTGCACTCTTTAGTGATACGGTATATATTATTCCCTTATATACAGCAGGGTGTCCATTAGATTCAATCAAATACCGATTATTGTCCTTTCACTTGATGACTCACACATGAGCAGGCGTTTTATACCGTAATGCCCCTCAATGCATTTTCATCCTTGACTCAGCCAGTAATATTATGAGCAACCCACTTATGGTTTCGATTCATAAGTTGCGCACGGGTACCTCTCACTTCTCACCACTGACAATCAAGGGAATCATCATGACTCTGAAGAGAGCTGTGTGATGCCCATATCTATGATCAAGCAATCCTTCACTACTGACTATCATGTTCCCAAAATAATAGTGTTGGGAACAGCGGTAATGTCTTGTGTTCTTTAACGGTTAAATCAAAGAACAATCAAGCCAGTAGCTTAGACTCATGACCACTCAGGACTTAGAACTAATATCCATTTGATCATCATTTTGCGACTCAACTACAAGTTGTCAGTGACGGTCTTATATGACAGCTTTCTTGAGTTTAAGTCAGGTCCTGTCCAGTATGAAGACGCTTCATACTTAATGCACTTCTAGTGAGTGTAGACACACACAAAATCCAGAATAGGATTGTCACTTTAGTCACATTAATGACCTTACCGATTAATGGGCTCCCACCCAGTTAATCAGGTCACAGACATTTTTAAGTTCATTTATTATGTTTATTAATTCTCCCTCACATGACTCCTTTGTGATAATAATAACATAATTGCATCCTTTATGAACTATGGAATCAAACATTCTATTTTACTCTACAGAAACTATAATAAGCTTAACATAATAAGTACCATCTTTATTCAACGACTTGTCAGAATCTTTTACAAATGGTTAAATATCTTGTTTAAGGACACACATGTCCAACAATCTCCCACTTGTACTTAAAGAAGATGACTCATGTCTTTCACGCCCATATTATCCAGATGCCTCCTGAATATTTTCTCTGGCAACGTCTTGGTAAATGGATCAGCCAGATTGTCCTCCGATGCTATTTTCACAACCCGTACGTCCCCTCGACGTACTATCTCTCTAATGAGATGGTATTTCCTCTCTATATGTTTTGCTTTGTTATGGTCTCGGGGCTCTTTCGAATTGGCCACAACTCCACTGTTATCACAGTATAGAGTTTGTGGTCCATCTACATCTGGGACTACACCCAGTTCCAAGTAGAAATTCTTTAGCCAAACTGATTCTTTGGCTGCTTCACATGCAGCCACATATTCAGCTTCCATAGTGGAATCTGCGATACAGGATTGCTTTACGCTTCTCCAGAATATCGCTCCACCAGCAAGGGTGTACACTGCTCCCGAAGTTGATTTTCTCGCGTCTTTGTCAGACATAAAATCAGAGTCAGTGTACCCTAGTGGATTCAGTTCTGTTCCTGAAAACACTAACATATAGTTTCTCGTTCTCCGAAGATACTTGAGAATGTTCTTCACTGCGATCCAGTGAGGCATACCAGGGTTGGATTGGTATCTACTAACCATTCCCACAGCGTAACAGATGTCTGGTCTCGTACACTGCATAGCGTACATCAGACTTCCCACTGCTGAAGCATAGGGTACCCACCTCATCTCGTCTTGCTCTTCCGGAGAAGTTGGACACTGGTTCCTACTTAGGAACACTCCATGCCTGGTTGGTAAGTTACCACCCTTGGAGTTTTTCATTGCAAAACGTTCAAGCACCTTATATATGTAAGCTGCTTGTGACAAGGCTAGAAGCCTGTTATTGCGATCCCTAAAAATACGGATCCCAAGAACATAACTGGCTTCTCCCATATCCTTCATTTGGAATTGTGTAGATAGCCACGCTTTCACGTCTGATAATCTTTTCACACTGTTTCCAATGAGAAGAATATCATCGACGTATAGAACAAGAAAAATTTCCACGGACTCATCGTTGAGTTTATAAATGCAGGCTTCAGTTTCATTCTGAATGAACCCATAGGTCTTGATGGTCTCATCAAACCTTAGATTCCAGGATCTGGAAGCTTGCTTCAATCCATAAATGGACTTGAGTAATCTGCAAACTTTCCCTTCTTGACCCTGTTGCACGAACCCTTCTGGTTGGTCCATATAGATGTTCTTGTCAATGTACCCGTTCAGGAATGCGGTTTTGACGTCCATCTGCCATATCTCATAATTGAGACTACAGGCTATGGCCATGAGAATCCGGATGGACTTATACTTAGCGACTGGAGCGAAGGTCTCATCGAAATCAATACCTTCCCTTTGGGTAAAACCCTTTGCCACTAGTCTAGCCTTGAAGGTTTCAACCTTCCCGTCCACTCCTCTCTTACTCTTGTATACCCATTTATTCCCTATGGTTTTTGAAACCATCAGGTAGGTCTACAAGTTCCCAGACTTCATTAGAATCCATTGATTCTATTTCTTGGTTCATGGCTTCCTGCCATTCTCCCTTATCAGGATCCATCATAGCTTCCTTGAAGCTTGTCGGATCTTCAACTCTAGTGTTTGAAACATCTAGGTCAAAAACAGCTTTGTTTACTCGTAGTGCTTAACCGTTCATTTAGAACCTCCCACTACGTCTGAGTATTCCCAGAGTTTCTAATGAAACTCTTATAGTGACTACTCGTAGTGTTGATGATATCAACCTCCCACTTCGCCTGAGTATCACTTGGTTCTGATCCTGGGACCGTGTTTTTCCACTCTCACTTTTGACAACAATCATGTTATCAATTTGCACAATGATTATCTTATATATCATTCCAAAATGACATTCAATTTCCTTATGAATTGAAAAAGATTTATTGAAGACTATCTCAAAGCAACATGTCAGATGTTTATGAATAATTCAAACAAAATGATAATTTCATTGATAAAGAATTATATACATAAACTGAGGTTCAAAAATGATTGCAAGAATTGAAATAACAACAAACTTAAATCGAATTCAAACTTAAAATCAGCAAGTTCCCTTCTTCGAATCACTCGAATACTACTCGCTATCGTTTGCAATTGAGCTTCCATCTCCGGAACTCCCGCCACCTGAAAAAGAAAAAGAAGGTATATTAGTTTAATCTATTGATCCGAGATATAATCTCACCAATGAAAACTAATTTTGGGGTTAACAGGAGAGTTGTTTACCTCTCCAAGCCCGCAAGCAATTCCGGTACATTGTATGTCCATTTGCCCTTGGTTTGAGCCAGCATTCAATGCATAATGCTCCATGTCCATTTTTCATCTTAGCAGAAGCCACTTCTGTATTGAAAAATGTTCGCAATGTTATGAAGTTTTAATCTATGGAACTGAGACCTGAGTCTCTTCCAATAAAATTCAATGTATTGTTGAGAAAAGGTTTTACCCTCGCGTGAACTGAGGTGTTGCCTGCATCTAAGCTGGCCTTTCACTCTCGGATTTGTTCCACACTGGAAACACATTGCTGACAAACCAAACTTTCTTTCCTTCCTTCCAGGTTCGGCTTTCGATTCAGTCTTTCTTTTGTTATCTCTTGCAACAGCCTCACTGACAAGTCCCGTTACTGTATTCACTTTTAGCAGTAGTCTCCCAATTTCATCATGTGACGTCTTGAGCATAGCATTCTTGAAAGCTTGACTTTTGAGATGATACTGGCTGAAATAGTGAGTGAGTAAATTATACTCAACATCATATTTAAACCATTCCGTATCTTTCTCAAAGATAGTCAGTGGCTCTTCAGATTCTTGCTCAAGAGGTGAATGAGAGTTAACAGAATCTTGTTCATCATCAGAAATGATAATTGGATCGGACATTTTAACTGGCATTGAAAAAGAAACTTATTAAACTTTATTATAGGTAGAATGTTTTGGGTAATTAAGTTGGTTCGAAATAGTCACATGATGCAAACATGTTCTCGGGAAAACGTTAATAAACCCTGGGACTATTTCATGATAATTCAACCGACTGTACACATCGTTGCCGGCCTTAAGGCATGGTCACTCTAAGGTGACTCGCGGTATCAACTGTGTAGTTTGGTTGAACTAAGTTTTAGTCATAAACTTAATTAATATTCAATGTTAAGAACCACCACAGTTCTTTATGACTATTAACTATCATCATAGACGGTCGGGAAGTACCAACTTCCGTGCAAACTTAACCCATTATTTTCGGTTCTCGGAATCCTCTTGAAAACGTCGTCCTTAAGGAATGGTCACTCTAAGGTGACTCACGGTCCATTTCCAAGATTCCTCCGTCCCCATATTCTTTTGGAACTTTCACGGTGCCAAACCTTCCACAAGCACACCTTTCCTTAAGAGGAGTGGTCACTCTAGGGTGACTCGAGGCGGTGTGGTCAGCAGACCATGTTACAGTAATAATGGAGACCTTTTATTATTTATTCTATACTTGCCATTGTTTTAGTTAAATAACGTTTTTAACTTTTATCATAAGTTAATTAAAACTTATTATAAACTTTCCTTTAATGACTATTAAAAGTTTATATTTTGGCTTTATTAATTACTGCACGTAATTACACATAAGGCCTCATTGTTTATAGTGTTCATTATTTCATCGGTAGTGATAGGTCAATCATACTTTCTCCAGGTAGATGGGAAGGGTCCTAACCGGTCACCCAGAAGTGGATGGTGAACCGGCCCCACTTTTGATTCCCTCTTCCTCAAACAAGATTGTATGATTGAGATTTTTCCGATTAACAATGCCCACTTTACATTTACTCTTTACTATTCATATCTATCCTAAATCGACATATTAATAATGATGAAACATAAGCACTATGTTTACGGGTTATGAAAATAGGTTACTACAAATTATATCTATGATGAATATATATAATTAGATTTTAATGATTCCCATCCTCTAAGAATAATCATTAATTTATGCTATGGCTTATAATTAATTATTTATGAAATTTTAAAATAAGTCAATGATATCATTCCTGAGAATTATCATCCATATTTTAATATTAAATAAGACAATATTATTTATTCAATAAATAATATCCATATTTAATTTTATGAATTATATAAAATAAGTCAATGGTATTTATCCATAAATAACATCCATATTTTATTGATTCATAATTTATTCAATTTCAATTAATATTTAATTATTCCTAAGGATCCGGGTCGGAATAAATTCCGACCCATAATTAAAATTATGTACGTGGGCCCTCCGGGCCTAAGCCCGGGCCCAAGTCCCTAGGAAAAGCCACGCCCAGCCTCTCGGGAGGGCCAGGGCAGCGCCCACCTCGCGCTGGGCCTGCTAGCCCATTCCGCTGCCAGGCAGCGTGGGCCGCAGGTCAGCCCGCGAGGCCCAGGCGCTGCGCGCCAGGGCAACCCGCAAGGGTTTCGCCCTGGGCCTCGCCCCTGGCGTGGGCCTGCCTCGGGCCTGGCCCGTGGCTCTCAGGGTTTCGACCCTGGGGTTGCAGCGGCAGCCCCTGGTCACCCTTAGCCACGGGCTGGGCTGCGCCTTGCAGCCCGCCCTTGTTTTCCGTTCCCGATTTCTCGGGTCGGGAAATTAATCTAATTTTAAATTAAAAATTAAAATATCTAGAAATAAATTTCAATTTTAATTATTAATTTATTCATCAAATAATTCTTTTAAACCTTTAAATTTAAATTTCGAAATTATTTATCCTGGAACCGTAGCTCTGATACCAATTGCTGGAAATCGATGGTATCAAGTCGACTTCCTTACCACGATAATAGCCTCCGGGCCGTCCCGGTAACATTTAAAAATTCATTTTAAAGCGGAAATCCTGTTATCGGACCGACGACACGGATATCGGGTAACAATCAAAACTGAGATCTGATAAATATTTCGAATTCAATATTTTTCATATTCATTATTAATAATCTAGTCGAAATAGGAAACAAATAGAAAGCAGTAAATGGTCGCATTTATTTACCCAATGCATAAGGCCGTACCTCAGTTGAAGATTCCTGCTGCGCGTTCTGAAATTGGGCAGGGCTCCGCCGATGCTGAGGGAAACTCCCGTGATCTTCCGGGATATGACTCCTGGATTCCTCGCTACCGAAGCGTGGGCTTCGCTGGCAGGACTCCGTCGCAAAATATAACTGAAGGTTCTTTTAAAGCTACCGGAGAAAAATATCTCCTAAGCCGAACCAGAAAAAGAGATCAGAAGCAAAAACTCGCAGACCCTTAGAGAGAGAGGGAGAGCTCGAATTTTTACTCTGGGAAAAGTGTGTTGAATGTGTAGAATGAGCTTCCCTTTTATAGGCTCAAACTGTAACCGATTTGGAGATATTCCCTCCCTTTATTCGAATTCTTATAATTAAATATAAATAATTATTTCAATCCAATGATCCAGATTT
Source organism: Parietaria judaica (assembly GCA_954871525.1). NCBI lineage: Eukaryota > Viridiplantae > Streptophyta > Magnoliopsida > Rosales > Urticaceae > Parietaria > Parietaria judaica. The sequence continues at coordinate 9,723,740 of OX940865.1, read as the reverse complement.
AATCTCATCTAGATCCAATGGATATAATTAATCAGGGATTTAATTAATTGAATAATATAAGATAAGATCATATCATATATTTTTTCGAATTTTATTATATATATATATCCAAATTCGAATTTGTTAATGATTATCTAGATCCAATGGTTAAAATTAAATCTTTAACCAATCCAAGGGATCAAATCAATTAGGGATAAAGTCAAATACCCTAGGGTTTTACAAAACCCTAATTCGAACTTTTATCCTATCTTTATTCGAATTTCATATCATATATATAATGTTAATTAATTTCTAATCCGACGGTTTAAAGATAAGATCTCAAAACCGATCCAACGGATAGAATTAATCAAGCTAATTCGAAATACCTGGACTTGGTCACCAAGTTTCAATTTCGAATTACTTTAGGGTTTGAATCAATTATCTCAATCCAACGGTTGATACTCAATCATGACCGATCCAATGGATTAAATTGATTTCTGGGTTTTTGCCATTATACCAGACCTTAGGTATTTATGCCGCAAAAACAAAATCTCTCAAGATTGGTTATTCGAATTTATCTAGGGTTTGTTATACTCAAACCCTAATTCGAATTACAAATTTAATAATACATGAAAATATATTATTTATTTATTAATATAAATCCTTTAATTATTAATTATTAATAAGATATTAATAATCAAATAATCAAATTATATTAATAAATCCTAATCTCTTTATCACACATTAAATGTCATGGTGCTACACCATCATTTAAATTCGTGACATGTGATTTAATTTCAAAATTTATCGAACCGAGTCATAAACTTAGAAAATCCATAAATCACAAACCGTAAGTCATAATGACTTGGTTCAAAAAGCAAAGTTGCTTAGAATTTAACTTAGAACAATATGGTGCTGTTCTAAAGTCTAAATTCTAACTTTCTTTTTATCAGTTACTTTCATGTACCAAAATATGATACTTTTGCCACGCTATCGATAAAACTATCTGACGTCTGTCACAGACTTGTCAGTTTTATAAGTCGAGCCAAATGATTAAACATTATCCAGAATGTATTTTAATCACGTACGTATCATCCGTTACGGAGCTATCCTGGGGACCATGGACCCGTATCACTTAAGCTCCAACGAACTGCTAGTTGTTCGTCAAACCTCGAAGTGATTCCACTATAGACCCGAGGCTGCACTCTTTAGTGGTACGGTATATATTATTCCCTTATATACAGCAGGGTGTCCATTAGATTCAATCAAATACCGATTATTGTCCTTTCACTTGATGACTCACACATGAGCATGCGTTTTATACCGTAATGCCCCTCAATGCATTTTCATCCTTGACTCAGCCAGTAATATTATGAGCAACCCACTTATGGTTTCGATTCATAAGTTGCGCACGGGTACCTCTCACTTCTCACCACTGACAATCAAGGGAATCATCATGACTCTGAAGAGAGCTGTGTGATGCCCATATCTATGATCAAGCAATCCTTCATTACTGACTATCATGTTCCCAAAATAATAGTGTTGGGAACAGCGGTAATGTCTTGTGTTCTTTAACGGTTAAATCAAAGAACAATCAAGCCAGTAGCTTAGACTCATGACCACTCAGGACTTAGAACTAATATCCATTTGATAATCATTTTGCGACTCAACTACAAGTTGTCAGTGACGGTCTTATATGACAGCTTTCTTGAGTTTAAGTCAGGTCCTGTCCAGTATGAAGACGCTTCATACTTAATGCACTTCTAGTGAGTGTAGACATACACAAAATCCAGAATAGGATTGTCACTTCAGTCACATTAATGACCTTACCGATTAATGGGCTCCCACCCAGTTAATCAGGTCACGGACATTTTTAAGTTCATTTATTATGTTTATTAATTCTCCCTCACATGACTCCTTTGTGATAATAATAACATAATTGCATCCTTTATGAACTATGGAATCAAACATTCTGTTTTTTCTTAGCCTCAAGCTGGATCGGAACATTCCAGGGAAGATTTTCCCTAGACTGGTCGGGCTCCCGGTCGTTGCTTAGTTTTTTGGTTCCGTACTTCGCAGGTTTGTCGCTCCGGGTGTACGACTCGTTTCTCGCCTTGTGCCGGCTTACTGGTAGTATTGCTTCAGATGTTCGACATTCCAGGGACGGGGAATCTCCTTACCCCCCATCTCTTCCAGTCGATAAGTTCCGTCTCTGATGACCTCGGTGACGCGGTAGGGACCTTCCCAGGTGGGCCCCAGGACTCCGGCTCCCTGGACTTGCGTGCTCTGCCCCACTTTTCTGAGGACAAGGCTGCCTTCAAGAAAATGTCTTGCCTTGACTTTCGAATTGTAGTATCGTTCTACAATTCGCTTTTGGGCCGCTAGGCGGGTATAGGCGTCGTTTTTCCTTTCTTCAAGGAGGTCAAGCTCGGCTCTTAGTGCTTCGGAGTTTCGCTCCGGGTCGTAGAGTTCGACCCGTGGTGATGGCACTGTGATCTCCGCGGGGATGACCGCCTCGACGCCATACGTTAGAGCGAATGGAGTTTCACCCGTTGCGTTTCTGGCGGTGGTGCGGTACGCCCAGAGCACGGCTGGCATTTCTTCGGCCCATTTCCCTTTCTTCTCGTCAAGTTTCTTTTTCAGGATTGCCTTGATATCCTTGTTGACTGACTCGACTTGGCCGTTGGCTTGTGGGTAGACTGGGGAGGAATAAGTGTTGTTTATTCCGAGGTCTTGACAGAACGATCGGAGGTCCGAGTTGTTGAACTGTTTTGCGTTGTCGGTGATGATGGACTCGGGGATCCCGTGTCGGCACACTATATTGCGCCAGATGAAATTCGTTGTGTTTGTCTGGGTGATCTTTGCCATAGGTTCTGCTTCGACCCACTTGGTGAAGTAGTCGATGGCGACTATGGCGTATTCCACCCCTCCTGGCGCCTTTGGGAGCTTTCCGATTAGATCGATCCCCCATTTTGCGAAGGGACGGGGGACCATCACAGGGCAGAGTGGGACCGCCGGCTGTCGCGGGATTTGAGCGAACCTTTGGCACCTGTCACATCTTCGCGCCACTTCGGCGGAGTCTTTCTTGAGAGTGGGCCAGAAGTACCCTTGTTTCAGGGCTTTCAGAGCCAGAGATCGTCCAGCGTAGTGGTTTCCACAAATTCCTTCGTGGATTTCGCGGAGGACTAGGTTGGCGTCTTCTTCTTCGAGGCATTTCAGGAGAGGTTGCATGAAGCCCCGTTTGTAAAGTTCTCCGTTGTGCAACACGTATCTCGTTGCTCGGAGCTTGAGCTGTCTGGCTTCTTTGCGATCGGCCGGGAGAGTACCATATCTCAGGTATTCTTTCACCGGGGCGGTCCAGCTTTCGCCGGGCCCGCTTGCCAGAGAGAGGATTCCCTTGTCAGGAGCTGGGATCGTTTCTTCTTTGATCCCCGTCGTCGCTCCATTTCTGGTTGCCGTGTCAGGGGTTTCGAGCTTCTTTATCGAAGGCTGGCTGAGGGCTTCGATCGGGACTTTTTCCAGTCCTTCGTTGCCTGCCCCGGAAGCTGCCCTTGCTAGGGCGTCAGCCTCCGAGTTCTCGTCTCGCGGGATCTGTGTAATCTCGTACCAGGCTAGTGGCTCTAGGCGTTGCCTTGTTTCTGCTAGGTATGCTACCATGTGGGCTTCCTTTGCCTGGTACTCGCCTTCTACTTGCTTCACTATCAGTTGGGAGTCGCAGTGGATTCGCAGGTTTTCCACCTGGAGCTCGTGTGCGATTCGTAGTCCTGCTAGCAACGCTTCGTATTCAGCTTCGTTGTTTGAAGCCTTGAACTCGAAGCGGAAGGCGTAACGGAGTTTTTCACCATCGGGGTTGGTGAGGACTATCCCGGCCCCGGACCCGTGCATGTTTGAGGCGCCATCGACGTGGAGGCACCAGGTCGGGCCGTCGGGAGTATTTTTTCTCTTTGGTGGTTTGGGTGCTTTGTCCATTTCTTCCTCGGTTTCGACCTCGGTGTCGTACGTGAACTCAGCGATGAAATCTGCCACGGCCTGGCCTTTGATGGCCACCCTTGCCTGATACTCGACGCCGTATTCTCCCAGCTCTTGTGACCAGATAGCCATTCGTGAGGAGGTTCCTTTGAGCAGTGCCTTTCGGACTGGGTGCTCCGTTCTTACGACTATCTGGTGAGCCTGGAAGTACGGGCGGAGTTTCTTTGCGCCGGTGACCAGAGCTAGCGCCAGTTTCTCGATTTGCGTGTAACGCGTTTCAGCGTCAAGGAGGGCTTTGCTGATGTAATAGATTGGCAATTGCCACTTGTCTTCTTCCCGGACCAGCACAGCGCTCACCGCTCGGATTGACACCGAGAGGTAGAGGTAGAGTGATTCCTCCTCATTCGGTTTTGACAACAAGGGTGGTGATCCGAGATAGGCTTTCAGCTCCTGGAAGGCTGCTTCGCACTTCTCGTTCCAGACAAAGTTCTTTCCACCTTTTAGGGCTTGAAAGAAAGGCTGGCATCGATCCGTGGCTTTTGAGACGAACCTTCCTAGAGCGTTGATTCTTCCGTTCAGGCTTTGCACTTCTTTGATCCGTTGCGGGCTCCTCATTTTGAGGAGGGCCTTGATCTTCTCGGGGTTAGCTTCGATACCTCGTCTATTGACGATGTATCCCAGGAATTTTCCGGACTCGACTCCGAAGGCGCACTTGGCTGGATTTAGTTTCATCTGATACTTTCTCAGTAACAGGAATGTCTCTCGCAGATCGTTGATGTGGTCTTCTTCTCGAAGACTTTTTACGATCATGTCGTCCACGTATACCTCCATAGTCTTCCCGATTAGTGGGGCAAAAATCTTGTTGACCAGGCGTTGGTACGTGGCTCCGGCGTTCTTGAGTCCGAATGGCATGACTTTGTAGCAATAAAGTCCCCGATCAGTCACGAATGTCGTGTGTATCTGATCAGGCTTGTGCATTCGGATTTGATTGTATCCTGAGTATGCGTCCATCATGCTCATGAGCTGGTGGCCGGCGGTGGCATCTACCAACTGGTCTATTCTTGGCAGCGGGAAACAATCTTTGGGGCATGCTGCGTTGAGGTCGGAATAATCTATGCAGATTCTCCACTTCCCGTTTGGCTTTTTCACCATCACTACGTTGGATACCTAGTCGGGATACGTCACTTCCTTGATGAAGTCGGCGGAGATGAGTTTGTTGACCTCTTCGCTGATCGCCTGGTATCGTTCGGCGTTGAAGGCGCGCCGGCGTTGGATCTTCGGCGCTCTTCCCGCTTCGATATTCAATCGGTGGACGGCGATTTCAGGGTCGATGCCGGGCATGTCGGCGTGTGACCAAGCGAACACATCCTTGAATTCTCTTCAGAATGCGATTAGCCTGGTCTTGATCATGACCGGGAGTTGGGCCGCGCTTGTGACCGTCCTTTCGGGCCGGTCTACCGAGATCGGGATTTGTGTCACTTCCGATGAAGGTTCCATGGTGGGCTTGCGTCTGTCATCCCGAGGATCCAGCTCACCAAACATTCTTGCGTTCCTGGGGCACTCGGGAAGTTCTTCCTCGAGTTGGCATATCGTATTGATAACCGACTCGTTCTTCCCGGGTTTTGTACCCTGGGCGTAGCAATTCCTGGATTCCTGCTGACTACCTTTCATAACTCCTATCCCATTTTCCGTTGGGAACTTGACGAGTAGATGAAAGGTAGACGCGATGGCTTGCAGTTTGTTGAGGCTGGGTCGTCCCAGAATGACATTGTAGGCCGAAGGTTGGTCTACCACCAGGTACCTGATCATCTTGGTGGTCAAAGCTCCGCCCTCGGATCCGAATGTCGTGGGTAGGGTGATGGCGCCCTCGGTGTAGACGGGCTTTCCGCTGAAACCGTAAAGAGGTGTCTTTACCGGCGTGGGGATCAATCCTCCGAGGTTCATTTGGATCAAGGCGGATTTGAAGATGACGTCGGCGGAGCTTCCGTTGTCAATCAGAACTCGCCGAACTCGGCTGTTGGCGACTAGTATATCAGTCACGATGGCGTCGTTGTGCGGGTGAGAGATTCTCCGAGCCTCCTGCTCGGTGAAAGTGATTTCTTGACTGGGGAGCATGTGGGGTGCTCCTCCGAGGTGAGTGACATTGACTTGATGGACGTCAAAGTCTTCCCCGAGGGACCTGGCGTATCGCTTTCGTTGATTGCACGAATCTCCGGTCTCAGGTCCGCCCATGATGGTTGATATGACGTGGAACTGGGAAGGCCTGCCCTCTTCTGGCGCTTTTCCAGCGCGAGATTGAATGGGGCTGTCTTCACGTTGGGGTCTGGTGTCTTGTTGGCTCTGGTTGCGGGCGTTCTCGCTTCCTGAGATTAGCTTCTTGACGAACTCCTTGAGTTGTCCGTCTTGAATCAGTTGCTCGATCTGCCTTTTCAGCTGATAGCATTCCGATGTTGTATGGCCGTGATCCTGGTGGTATTCGCAGTATCGGCTCATGTCTTTCTTGGCATTTTTCTTGAGTGGCGGCGGTCTCCCGAATTTATCCCCATGGAGGCTGAAGATCATTGCGGGTGAGGCCGTCAGGGGGGTGAAGTTTGCGTCCTTCCGGAATTTATCTGTCCGTTTATACAACGGTGGTCTGTTTCCGGAGTTGGGCTGTGGGTGCTGCTTTTTACTCTGCGGTATGTCGCTACCACCTTTTCGGTCGTTGCGACTCTGATCGTCAAAGTTGAACTGGTTCCTGCCGCCGAAGTATTCGTCGACAGCAATGTCTTTGGCTGCCCTTGCCAGCAATGTCTTTTTGACAAGGGAGCGAGAGAAATCGCATAGCGGCAGGCCGTCGATCACGGCGGTAATGGCGTCGTCGTCTGTGTAACTGGCAACTTTGTTTGATTCCTCGACGAACCTTTTCAGGTACGTCTGTAATGTCTCGTCCTTGCGCTGCTTGAGAGTCCACAGGTAGGACTTTGGCTTGCGCTGTGAGATCGAGCTTGCGAAACGTGAAGTGAATCGCTCCGCGAGTTCGTCGAAGGACCCGATGGACCCTTTCGGAAGGCGTTGGTACCATTCGAAGGCGGGTCCCGTAAGAGTGAGGCAGAAAGCCTGACACATTGTGGCGGGTGAGCATTTCTTCACTCGCATGTTGAACTGGTATTGCACCAGGTGGTAAGTTGGGTCGGTTGAGCCGTCGTAGACGAGGTTTAGCGGGAACCTCAGATCTCCGTCGAGATCCTCGGCGAGCAGGTGATCCGCTAGAGGGGAGATGTTTCCCTCAGCTAAGCTCCGTGTCACCGGGTTAGCGCTTTGGGCCGCGGTGAGCCTCTGCATTTCCCGTTTGAGGGTCTGGAGCTCGCTTCTGAGGCCCTCGTACGGCGGGGTCGCCGCCTGAGTGCCTATTGCGCGGATGACATATTCCCCCTCCCGGTGCCGGGGGCGCCGGGAGTTGTCGGATCTCTTTGAACTGCCGTCACTATCGGATTCCTCTGGTTGGTGAGATCTTCCCCTTTTTCGGCTTTGGCGTCGCTGATGGTCTCTTTGTTGTCCGGTGCGATCTAAGCTGTGCCGGAGATCCTCCTCGTCGTTTGGGGCATGCCTCTGTCGCCGTCGTTCCCTTCGCCGACTTCTAGCATTGTTGGTGGCACCTTCGTACCCCCCGAGCCGATCAAAGGCTGATCGCCGGGTAGTTTGTGATTGTGCTGGCCCCTGAGAGTTTTCAGGAACGGGGCGTTCTTCGTTTGCCTCTTTCTGGGTGAGTTCGAGGGCTTCTTCAGGGCTCTCCTCCTCTCCTTCGTTGGCGTGTTTGCCTTCGAAGTGTTTGAAGATGAGTCCTGTTAGCCGAAAAAGACTTTCTTCGACTCGGACCATTCTTTCTTCGTTGTGAGCTGACTCACGACGGGTGCTTGTTTCTGGCAGGATACGGGCCTGCTTTTGACGAGCTTGGGTCTTGGCTCGAGTGTTTAGGGCGATGCTCTCTGTAGGGTGAGAGGGCGTGCCTTCCGTTGATTGGGATGACATTCTCTGATTTGTGGGATCAGAGCGTTGTTCTGCTGCTGGGGTTGTTCAGAGGACTGAATTCGTGGACCCCCCTCCTTCTAGCGCCAAAATGTTGATGCCGTTTTTTGGATCAAACACTGTTGAGGCCCAAGTTCTGGATTTTGGGCCTGGCCCAATGTCGTTTGCTGACGTGGCGGGCTTTTTGTAGACTTTTGCGTGGGCCTTGGCTGGCCTTTGTTACGGGGATGACATATTTGCTGTCTGTAGCGGCTTTTGCTGTCAATGATAGTCCCCTCTGACCCCCGTTGACTTCGGGACGATCGCCATTCTGAATTCAGGGTGAGTTTTTAATTGGCCGATTCGGGGACTCTGAGTTGGTGTCTCTGGACTTTTCTTGGATCGAAGGTCTCGTGGCCGTTCAGGGTCCGAAGCGATCGGGGTGGCTCGCTACCTGTTACCGCAGAGTCTGGAGATGGCCAGGCCGGGTTTTATACAGGACCTGTTACCGCAGAGCCTGGAGATGACCAGGCCGGGTTTTGTACAGGACCTGTTACCGCAGAACCTGGGGATGTCCAGACCAGGTTTTGTACAGGTTTGGAGTCCACGCGGATCGGGGGTACCAGTGAACGGGGGAGTGCATTCGTCCAATACGTAGATCCAGAGATCCCTCTCAGGGTGATCCCTCGGTCGTCCGGATCTTAGAGGAAATTTCTCAGACCTGACCCTCGGCCTAAATAGTGGGCCCCGTCACTTGTCCCCAGACTATCCCAACAGCCGTATAATAGACTGGAGATAGGCTGGACACAATGTGGAACGGAGCCTATCAGGCGGGTCGGGATCTTATGAAAATTCCTCCAGGGCTTCCGCTTTTATAAACTATCTCACTTTCTGAGCCTGAAAAAGGTAACACCCGTGGTCAGGGGAAACAGGGGGGGTACCCCCTGATTCACCTCCGACGCTCAACATTAGTATAATACTTGAGGGGAGGCGAGTATATCGGGGGTAGAGAGAGAGAGAGAACTCGAGTCGAGAGAGTTCGAATGAGTTACCGTTTCAACTGAACTGAGCTTCTATTTATAATAGGGTCCAGGGGCCCGAGTGCAGATAAATATTTTCCAGGAGGTCCTTGGGCAATTTTGGATATTGCAGGTTGGTCCCCGGGAAAAGAGGAGTCGATCGCCGCCGTCGGATCGCCGATCGGACGGCTCACGCGCCTGCACGCGCGTGCCAAGTGGCTGGCGCGCGGATCGGGGCCTCATCGCAGCCCTCCACGTGTCCGCGCGGGGATGGGGGCGCGAGTGGGCGGCCTGTCCCTTCGGATGGGACAGGCGAGGGTGATCGCGCCAAGTGGCGCGATCTTGAGCTGCGGGCGCTCGCGCTGTTGCGCGGGTGCGGGAGATCGCGCCACGTGGCGCGATCTGGCGTTTCCTCAGCCCACTTGTGGGCTGGTCTGACCTGGTGGGTCCCGCTGCCTGCGTTGTGGGGCCCGCCGAGGAGGTGCCCGGGTGTTTTTGCTCCCGGGCGCGTCCCGTGTCCGTTTTTCCCAATTTTTATGTCGTTTTTGGGGTTTTTCATATTTTTACGAACATTGGGACACTTTGTTTTTTGAAAACGGGCATCCGGAGGGAATTTTGGGTTTTGAGATTTGATTTAATTAATTCATAATCTTTAATTAAAAGACTAATTGAATTAATTAATTAATTAACGGAAATAATTGAGATAATTTCCGTTCAATTAATTTATTTATAAAATCAATCCCGTTTTTTACCCGTAACACTTATTATCTCTGAACTCATACTATAAGCTTTTTAATATTAAATTTTCATATTATTTACTACTGGGTGGAAAAGAAACTGCTGTTACCATAAAAATTCATTAATTAGTGTTGTATATAGTAGTGAAACTGGATCGGATAAGCAGTATTTTGAGATATCCAGAAACTGATCCGGAACCCGGCTATTCAAAAAATTTAATCGGAATCTCGAAACGTTGTTTCTGTGTCATTTGACGCATTTTAATTTTTGTAAATTTATTGTCATTTTTTTAAGCTTTTTCTTGTTTGGACTAGAGTATTTAAGCCTCATGCCGAGGATCCTATCATTGATATCAAGGACGAGGCTACTATTCTAATATGAAGCATATTATCCTCCTCAATATTGTCATATTTTTAGAATGTAAGAATTTTTTTAGAGTACTTTTCGGTTTTAAAGTATATATAACACAATTACACAAGCTCGTGAAAGCCTTTAAATTTAAAAGAATTATCGGTGTTTGGTCCTTCTTTTAAGGGGGCAATATGAAAATTGACTTTCTACTGAAAAAAATATGGCTAACATTTTTTTTTATGATAGAAATATGAATTTGGTAAGTATATTTTAAAAAACCATAGAAATGTTCTCTCTATTAAGATTTTTGCATTTAAATTTGGTCATCTGATCATCAGTAAGTTTTAAAAAATGATTTTTTAATTATTAAATTATTTATTTATTTGCCTGCTTAAAAAATAAATTTGTTGATCACACTACCAAGTGCCAACTGCCAAATAACTCACTCTTAATATAATATGCAGAAATAATTTATTACATAAATAAATAAATAACTTTTTTTTCTTTCACAACGATAGTGAATGATTTTCTTACGTACGTATAGATTATAGAAGTTGTTAATATATCACGAATCATTTTTGTTCAAGCTCTTGTTCTTAAAATATCGAAGCATCTTATTTATGGAATTTGGGATTTGTAAATTCAATATACTTGTATTTATAGTGACGTACGCTATAAATAATTGCATTTATATATATATATATATATATATATATATATATAAAAATATAGGCGAGTGAGAGCAACTAATTTAGTTTAAAATAGTTGCATTATTTGTAGACATAGAGTCCAACCAAAATAGACTTTGATATGTCTATTCTATAAATAATAGCATTATTGAATATAGACCACATGACTTGGTACGTTCGAAATTTTCTAAAATCTTAATCATGAATTACTTACTTAGTCACAAACCTTCTATTATGGCCACGACAAACACGTCCTAAACGAGTTATATATATCACTTTTCAAGTTATTAAAGCTTCTTTGAATGTGATGGATCTATTTTAGAGAAAATAAACAAAGCAATATCATCATTTTTGCGTACGTGTATCTCTAATTCTTAGTCACCTTTTTCTTTTCTTTGATTTCAGAAACATAGTGACGATTTGAATAATAGCTTCGCATATATGTGTTTATTAATACGAATGAATAATGAATTAAATCACAACAAGTTAATATAACTACTTTACTAACTAAATACTATTATTAGTGTTAGGTTGCATTTTTGGGTTTATGAGGATATAAAATAAGATAGAGAACGGTCGGGCTTTGTGAGGATCTTGACTTATAAAGCTGTGAGCTGCTCCATATCCGAGTCACGTAAATTTTTTACTTTGTGAGGATCTTATTCTAACATCTTTTATAAAGGAAGAAAATATTATTCATAAAATCCCTTAAAACATATTTTTCATTAAATTGAAGTTATATAGTCAAAAAGTTCATATACATGTGATTTAAATATTCTTGAATTGTGCACACGATCAAAAGTCTAAGATTCCTTGGTAAATATCTTGCAAATCTAACAAAATCACAGCAATAAAGACATAAAGTGCAATGAAACAAAAAATAAAGTGGAATATAAATACGAGTAAATAAATATTAAAATCTCGCTTCCAACTCGATTCGACCCAAATGTATGATTTGAATAGTTTGACGTCCTTGAGGTATAGTTTCTCCCGATGTTTATTTTACTGTTTTTTGGAACTTTATATGCAATTCCCTACGTTATTTTATAATTCAATAAAAAAATGAAGTAGTTTTCAGTATTGGCATTTCTAAGAGTTTTGTCAAATTATAAAATTGATGTGCATATTAAAAAACAGTTTAATAATATGCAACGCTTTAAAAATGCATTTCAGTATAAAAACCTCAAATAATCTAGTTCTTGAAAATGTAGAAGCGGAATTTCGGATCAGTTTTTTTCCGGATCCAGAAATGCCACGTCCACATTTACTGAGAAAAAAAATGTGGAAGTGGAATCCACTCTTTCTACTACATCGACATGATTAAGGTTAATACTTAATATAAACTTAACACTACAGTTAAGATTATGCTTAATATATAGAATATAAATATACGTAATTTCTGATTTGTACTATTCCTTTTAAATGTATTATTATATGAAATGTGTTGGTAAGATTTGATAAATAAAAAATATAAGCATAAGAGATTAAGAGTTAAGACAATGCGTATTAAAAGATATTTCAACTAAATAACTACTAACTGTTCAAGTATATTTTTTTTTTTAAGAAATCCCTCAAAATTTCAATTTTTAGTGAGTAAAGTTAATATTTAACTTTTATTCTATAGAAATTAATAAATGTTTTAAATTTTATGTAAGTTATTATTAAATAATAAATATTTCTATACAGTATTAGCTTTTGAAAACTTTGTCGGTATAATTATACCCGTAAATCAGATTGGCCGGCTTTTAATGCTTATGTAAAACGTTGTTGGTACACGGTACACCTGTAAACCCCTTGGCATATCTGTAAAACTACACTCTCGGATGTTTCACGGTAAACATGCTCTTAAACCTTAGTATATGTAATCAGCTCATAATCAATTTAAGTTGAATCTAATATAAGATCATAAAGATTAACTAAGTTTGTTTGGTCTATTGGTAAACTCATTACACGACTTTACGAAAAATCTTGGATTTGATTCCCTGCAAGACGCAGAGATTGCACGTATGTAATTGCGGCCATTTGTGCATGCGATAAAAAATGTGTTTCCTCACATTACAAATATATCTAGTAACGTTAGTAAATGTAATCTTGGCAAATCAATTAACAAAACATTGTCAAATGCCTAAATTTTGACATGTCTAGATAGTAATCATTAACAGATTTTAAGATAAAACTTTTAGTTTTTTCTCTTCTTATATTTATGGAAAAAAAAAAAAAAAACAACATTGACATAAACTTTGTCATCTGACCTTAATAGTTTTTGTTCTTATTTTTATAAAGAAAATTTGACCAATTCTTTCTGTCCCATATAAATGACATAGGAAACTACTTTAGCAAATGCAGAGAGCATTAACCTAAGAAATTTCTATTCCTATCTTTGAAAAATAAATTAACTTTATGTGTAATCTTTATGTTGCTAAAGAAATATTTGATTATGAAATAACACAAAAAATCATTAAAAAGAGTGAGATGCCATGTGTAGCAATAAAAAAAGCAAGGAAAAAAAAAAAGAGATGGCAATTGAGGGTAAGAATAGTTGATGATGATGCTTCTGTTTCCTTTTAAGCAAAGACAGACAGAAGAAGATAAAGCTATAGCAAGTCGCTTTCATATGACATGGTTGTGCCATTTAAAGTATCTCCAACTTATTTAAAATATAAAAATGTGTAATTATATTATATGTATATATGTAATTCTATATCAAATAATATTATATGTAAAGGTTCCTTCATCCAACTAGAAAGTGAGAATGTAAAAACAACTGAATTGAATTCCAATATAGATTTAGAGATAAGATGAGGACAAGACTATTGATATAAAGGGAGGTAAGCTAGTAAGCATGCTATATGAACTTATTTTAAAAATTTATAATAATTTTGAAATAAGTTTTTGAACCACATTAAATCGTAATTTCTTTTTGAGAATTGAGACTTTAACCGGAAGAAATGAATCGAAATTGAATCTAATTTTAAAAACTAAATACACTTGAATGTAATCTAAACTTGATTTTTGACTTCAAAAATTGTTAAATTTAAGGCTACATTTTTTAGTATTGTCACCTTATAATTTAAATATTCTTATATTTCAGTCATTTCGGGTTAATAAACATATTATTTACAACGGCGAAAATCCAAAAAATGTATAAATTTCATAATCTAAGAGTAAGGAAATATCTGAAAAAATTTAAGGTGAAGTTTGGTTAACTGGTTTGGGAAACCAGATTTACAATTTGATTTGGGAAACCAGTCTGAGAGTTTAGTCTACCAAACCAGTTGAGAGTTTGATTTTTGAAACACAGTTTAGTAAGTTTTTTGTTAATCTGTGGTTGAATTTAAATGAAGAAAATGCAATAAACACAATTTATGCTACTAAAAAGAAAGTATGTTTTATTTGAAAGTAATATATATTAATATTATATCTAAAAATATTTCTCATAATACAAAAATTGTTTATATTTCATTACTCTAATTACATATGTTTAAATAATGTAATATAAGGTAGTAAATATTCTGTTTCAAGAGTTTATATCATTGTAAATAAGTTAGTGTTTAATAATATACATAGTTTAAGCATATTTATTAATATGATAGTAATTAAAATTTATAATTATACATTAAAATGATTTTTAAAAATTTATCATTTAAGTTAATTTCATAGTTAATATCTTATTATAAATAATATAATAATATTATAGAATGATAGTATATTATTATTATTTTATTTTGTACGATTGAGTTGAAGACCAAAGACTGAAAACATCTTCAAGTCATTTTCTGTTTTCCTTCATTAAAATTTCAGTGGTCTGCGAGACGGGTCTCAAAAAACAGAGATAACTAGCAACCAAACGTAGTCTGCGAAAACAATATGACACTGTTTGAAACGAAAATCAGAAACTTGTCTCGGAGAACATAAACAAACGCCACCTGATTTTCCTGTTTGACTAGCAATTGCATTAGACACGGACCTTGTTTTAGTTAATTTATTGTATTTGCCAATCCAACCTCACTTAGACTCTTCTTGTGTGTGATAATAAGTACAATTGCAACCATTTATCAGCTGATGATTAATGTTGAATTAATCATAATAATATATCTCTTTATTAATTAACGATTATATCACTATCCTTTACAAATTGAGCATACATTGGAGGACATATTCCCAACAAATTCATCATGTAAATTTGGTTCCTTAATTTATTTATTTTAAAAAATAAAGTATTGTTTTTTCATTGATCGTTGACTGTTAGATCTCAATCCATTGTTTAAAAAAGAACAGAAAAGAAATATGAAGCAAGATGATTATAATTTATAACCAAACGTCTTAAAATCGGAGTACTCCCCTGATAGACTGCGCCTGCGGTATACTGTAATAGTGGATATGTGGTTTAAATTTGAGAAAATCAATTGTTTTTTGTTTTTTTTGCCAAAAAACTATAAATAAATTGCATGTAAATTTCATGCTGCACAAATCGCATAATAATCTCAGATCCGCATAAAAATTCATACAAACTCTAAACTTCTTAATTTTATTTACAAAAATTTACATATCTCCTTAGAAGATATTTATGAATACTATTATTGTTAAAGAAACTTTATGTTGCTTACTTATCAATTTTTGCGATGATACTCTTTATTGGGATGAATAAACGAGTGTTCCGTGCAATTTTTGACAAATAATAGACCGAATACAACGATTCAATATTTGTAAAATGATAATCGATTACCCTATTTTTAAACATGAATACTGCATCTAACGTATAATTGATATTTGGTGTTCAGTTGCAGTAATATCGGTTGTTTGCCCGCATTTACCGCTTTTAATATCCACATCTGCATGAAGTGACTACAGTTAATAGTAAATAAATTTTACAGATTAATAGACTACTAAATACTAATATTACATAATATTAAACATAAACACACTACTAATTAGGGGTGAGCATTTTAGACCCAACCCTATGGCCAACCCAATCCGTTAAGGACCCGACCCCAATATAACCCGCCCAATATAACCAACTCAAAATTGGGTCGGATCGGCCCGGACCCGATTATTATTCGTATCGGGGTCGGGTAAAAACCTTGGGTCGGGTCGGGGTCTCCGATCCGACCAATATAATTAATATATATTTCATATTAGTATTTATTTCAAGTATTGCAATCTTTAGTGTTTTAAAACTTCTCATTCTCAATTTTATTTACAATCAAAGACCGTTCAACCTCTCATTTTCATGTTTTACATTGTTTGGTGTATGTTTGTTTGAGATATTTTTACTTGAATTTTGAGTTACATTCATGCATTTTTTTCATAATATTTTTTGTTATAAAATAGTAAATTTTGAATAATCGGGCCATAGCGACCCAAACCAGGCCAACCCGATTTTTATCGGGACGGTTTGGCTCGGGCATTAACAATTTTGGTCGGATTGGGCTTTTTTTTTTAAACCCGAAGTGATCGGGTTCATAAAAAATACCGGGGCGGCCCATCCCAACCCATGCTCACCCCTACTACTAATAATACATAATGCAACGAGATGAGAGAGAATAAAAATCTTTTTAAAGTGTTGATATCAAGGATTTGAATGTCGTTTTTGCCGATAAATCGTTTGCCGTTATCGACGGAGTAATCGTTTGCCGATGGATTTATCGATGGAAAACCTATAAAATTTATCGTTTGCCGTTACCGAAACTTATCGAACTTATCGATGGATTAATCGCTTATCGATAGATTTATCGATGGAAAACTTATAAAATATTTTCATATATATTTTCATACATAAAATATTTTTTATAACATAAAATACTAAATGTATATTTTCCTTAATAATTGAAAAAACTCAAATTACAAAAAAAATTATGGCAGAATCACAGTATCATAATTATATACAATGTTACAAAATGAAGTTGCATAAAAAAACGAATAAATAGCTCAATTTGACCAATTTAAAAAAAATATTTACTTTTCCCGCAATAAGGTTGCAATTCGGGAAAACGTTGAATTAGAAATAATTATGTCAATTTCACATTTTATAAGTTATATACAATGTTATAAAATGATTTTACATAAAAAAAATAGACTAACTAGCTTAACTTAACTAATTTCCAAAAATATGTACTTTTGCCGCAATAAGGTCATAATTCAGAAAGACATCAATTATATAAATAATTATGTCAAACTAATAGTTTCTTAATTATATACAATGTTACAAAATGAAATTACAGGAAAAAAAAATTAAAATATATCTCAAATTCACTATTTTTAGGAAAATTGGTACTTTTGTCGCAATTAGAAATAATTTGCATAAACCCTTAAATTTAACCCAAATCTGCAAAAATTCAATAAAAATCACACAAACCATCTTGATTCATCTATATTGCATCATATACTTTTAAAAAAAAAATCAATTTCAACAACAACATTTGATTCAAAACGTAAAATGTACAATTAAACTAATATGAAACTCAAAGTTTAACTTTCGTTCAACCTAATAGTTTTCTAAGTTACTACTACAAATATAGAATAAAAATGTGAAAAATTGACATGATTCATACATATACAACATTTAAACATCAAAACACTAAAGATCTACTAAAAAAACCCTAAAAATACATTTAAATTTTGAAATTAAAAGAAGTTGGAACTTCTGCCGCAAAAAAAGAAAAAATTATACCATGGTTGACTTATCGTTTTTGACCGAAAAGTAGCTTGCTTTTCGAGAAAATACACTTGATAAGTTTGAGAGATAAGTGGCTTGCTTTTCGAATCGAAAAATCGCGATAAGTATAAAAAGATAACGATTAGAGGAGATAAGTTACCGAGAAGTGGTTTTCAGCGATAAATCGCTCGATTATCGCTCGATTATCGTGAAAATCGAAACCATGGTTGATATGTATAGTCAATAAAAAATAATAAAATATACTATTAGATTTTGTTAAAGCAGTAAGACCGGGTAAGCGGTTGTGGTTTTCACACTAAAATCGATACCTTGTTTTAACCTAATTCGAGTATTCGGTATTTTCTCTGTATATTCGGTTTTTTAACCGCTTTAATAACGGTTGCGGTTTAATCATTATCGATTTCATCAGTTTTCGATTAAAATTTTGGTTTACGGTTTTTTTTATTCACTCTACTCTTCAGGTGTAGTTTTTTAAAACTTTATTAAAATTCTATCGATATATCTATAAATTAAACATACGGTCGGTCGGGTTTTGAAGACTGAATACTACACAGCTCCCGGTGAAACATGAAGCGGAAAGAAACATCTGTTTCGCGGTAATTAGTAATTACCGGACTGCTGAAGTAAAGAGTAGTAAAAAAATTGAAAAGAGGAATACCATTGAATTGAATCATCAATATTCATTCATCAGTATTCAATTGAATAGTAAATTTAATTATAATAAAAGAGTGGAGATTTATAAATATTGTAAAAAAAGAAAAAGGAAGAGACAGTTATGAGGTCAGAGAGATCTTTAATCTCTCTTTCTGACCAAACACTGCCACCCTTACCCCCTGCCATCATCATCATCCTCCCTTCTCTTCCCCCTGTATTTACCATTTTGCCACAAGAAGAAGAAGAATATGTTGTAAAGGAAGGAAGAGACTTTGCAGTGGGAAAATTAATCAATAAGATTCCCGAGAAAACCCTCTTCAGAATTTGCACTTGCTTTTCCTGCCATTGCCAATGGGTTAGTTGAAGGAGGCTCTTCTTCTCCTTTCGCTGCTGCTGCCTCCTCACCCGTGGAGACTCTGATGGAAGTGGCGGAATTGGATGGCGAGAGCAAGAACCAGGTCTCCTCGTCGGTGCAGTTTCAGAGAGTTCAGGAAGAGGAGGAAGAAGAGCCCTGATCGCCTCCGCCGTACCCGAGCAGCGCCGCCGAGGAACCCTCGCCGCAGCGGAGCTGGAAGAATCCCAGCGAAATCGCCGCCTGACTCTGGATCCTCACCGTCGTCTTCCTCATCACTATCTCCCCCAGACCCAGACCCAGACCCCGAACCCAAGCCCAAACCAGAGCCATACCCATGTAGAGTCTTCTTCTTTCCAGGCGCTGCACCACCTCTCCTACCTCCAGGCCTTCGCCGCGCCCGACCAGCCGCATCCCTCCAACACGCCGCCGCCACCGACGAAGAAGCCCGCCGGGCATGCGCGGAGAACGGCGGTGGAAGCGGGAGCGAGTTCTCGGGGCCGCGGCGGAGCGATGGCGGGGGAGATAGTGGAGGTCCAGGGGGGGCACATTGTGCGGTCGACGGGGCGGAAGGACCGGCACAGCAAGGTCTGCACCGCGAAAGGGCCCCGGGACCGGCGCGTCCGGCTCTCGGCGCACACTGCCATCCAATTCTACGACGTCCAGGACCGCCTCGGCTACGACCGCCCCAGCAAGGCCGTCGATTGGCTCATCAAGAAGGCCAAGGCCGCCATCGACCAGCTCGACCGCCTCCCGCCCTGGAACCCCACTGCGGTCACCGCCGCTGCCGAGTGCGGGATTCTCCCGCCCTCGCTCGACTCCGATGCCATCGCCGACACCATCAAGTCTTTCTTCCCTGTCGCGGCCGAGGCCTCGGCCGGGACGGGCGAGGAGGAACAACAGGAGCAGCAGCAGAACCCGCATTTTCCAGTTCCGCAGTTTCACGACTATGGCTCACACGCGAGCCAGAGCCAGCAGGATCTGCGGCTCTCGCTGCAGTCGTTTAACGAAGATCCGATTCTCCTGCACCACCAGAATGCAATGGGCTTCGGCTGGGCCGAGCAGCATCAGCCGAGCCAGAGAATTGTGTTTGGCGGTGGTGGAGGAGGGAGCGAAGGCGGCGGGTTTGTATTCAACTCGCTGCACGGAGTCGAGGCGGCGGTGCAGCCGCTTTTCGGCCGCGCAGAGAGCGGCCAGTTTCTTTTTTCGTCACAGAGGGGACCCCTTCAGTCCAGTAACACGCCCTCGGTCCGCGCCAGTTGGATCGAAGCTCCGGTGATGCCGGCCATGGCCGATCATCACCACCACCACCCGATGTCGCAGGCAATTCACCATCACAATGCCGGGATCGGCATGGGCTTCGGCGGCGGCTTCTCCGGGTTTCACCACATTCCAGCGCGGATCCAGGGCGACGAGGAGCACAACGGCGGCAATAAGCCGTCGTCTGCTTCTTCCGATTCTCGCCATTGACGCAGATTTCAACGAGCTCCTACTCTCCATTTCTTTGTCCAGTCCGAATACACAGGCGGACGATGAGCAAAGGGGTTTCGAGCGGATCTTTGAGTTTGATGGAGGAATTGCGCCGAGGGAAGATGAAATTCCGATCGTTGCAGTTCAGGTTTTTCCGAATTCCTTTGGTTTTATGATTTACTTCTCGTACTGTTTGTAAGTTTGGTGAGAGCCTTGTTTTTTCTATGTAGCTTTGTTGTATTTGTGTTTAAGACTTGCTTGTTTCTTTGAATTGCTTTCATTTTCTAGTTATGGAATCGAACTGTTTTGCTTTGAGATTGCTTTCATATTTCATCTTGTTATGCCTTTTTTAGCTGATTGTATTAAGACTAGTACTTAAATGCGGTGCCAATTCTTCAGCAAATATGGAAGAAACATAGCTTAATTGGACTAGTATATGTGGTTATAATAATAATTATTCATAATATAAATGACCCGGCACACGCCTGCTGTCAGCCCTCAGCACAGGCTGCCCGTGTCGAGGCAGAAGATGGGCGAGGGCGCCCGCTGCATGAGCCCAAACTCAAGGTGTCCAACGGCGCGGCCACCCTTCCCCGCGCTGTGGAACATCTTGAGTGAAGCTCGCGGCCCAGAAAGGGGACAGGCGCAACCGCATGGCCAGTTGCGAGACTCCTTGTGGCGACTGCTGGCCAAAACAGGACACAGCGGGCACGGGATCGGCGTCCCGAACATGATAACAAACACAACATCCTTAAACCTGCAATAAAGATATATCTAAGCTTAAATTTACATCTCTGTCTTGCTCTGATTTTGGGAGCATCAAAGGAGAGAAGTCACTTTCCCAAGAAATGGAAATTTATTTCTTTTTGTTTTTGTGTGTGTGTGGAAGTCAATACTCAAGATAGTATCCTTTGATTCCTCACAAAATTTCCATCTTTGAGAATCCAATATTCTTTCAAACATTCATAGATGCTAATATTCTTCACTTGTTTCTTCCTTCCACTAGCTTTCCCTTGTAGATTGGGTAGGATTAGGAATGTGCTATAAAAGAGGTGTGAATTGTGATGATACCAAAAGCAATACATAAAAAGTAGCGAATCTTTAATTCCCCACTTACTCAAATCGAGCACAATGACCTCATGTTCTAACAAGAATAAAGACCCCAATTAAGCGATATTCGAGTCAAGTCGTGGAGCTTGAACCCTGAACCTAGCCGTGAAAACTACTCTGCCACGATTGCCTCTAAACCAACATTCACGGAATGTCGTGGAACCGTGCAAGCTTCTTGCGGAATTCCACGAAATCCTCCAAGTTACGTTGAATGTCATCGCTCTGGATGTGCTCATTCCATCCATTAGCCTGGTTCTTTATGAATCTTAAAACATACAAGTTCAAATAATAAATCACTAAAATGGCAATAAGAGAAGACAAAAAAGTTACCCTTTTTAATTAGCCCATTACATTCATTTAGGCTGGTTCTTTTTGTACCTTAGACATAAGAGTTCATAATCAACCACTGAAATAGCAATAAGAGAAAGAAGAAAAAAATAATACCCTCTTAATTAGACCTCACTCGGATTTAATTTTGTAAAAAAAAAAAAAAAAACCTTTTAATTAGACCTCACTCGGAAAAGTGCTGGTTTCGGATTTGTAGAAATTATAATATAAATGAAGTAAGATAGAACGAAAAACTAGAATCGGATTCCGATTTCTTAACATAATTACAGCATGGCTGATCAGGTCTTGCTTAAACTTGTGTAGGTTTGAGTGTTTTGAGAATTGGGTCAAATTAAGAGTGGAATGTTGACTTGAGGTGATTTGATTTTGTATGATGATCAGAAGTGAAGTGAGAGAAGAGGGTAGAACTAGAATTGAGCATGAGAGAAAGGGAATGATGATACGATATGATATGATATGATTGATATGGGATAAGGATACCACCAAAATATGTTACTTGCTTGCTCCTCTGTAATTTGGTCCCCTACAATACGAATACAATACAATTGGCCTGTAAATCTCAGTGCCTAATTCAAATTATCTAGCTGGAAATTCAAAAGGAAGAGACCAAGCTTGGAGTGAGATCGTGACATTTGCTTGTAATGGCTGTCGCTACTCTTTTCTATGGTGTAGATGACAGACTCAGTACTACATCAAAAGTACTTCTGGCCTAGGGGCAGCACAACCTTCGTGCTTCAAAAGTTTACAAAATAAAGTGTTTCAAATCATGCTCGTAAATTGTAAATTGACCATAAGTCTAATTTACGGATCTACAACAACCAACGGTAAGGGTGCGTTTTCCTTCTTACCCCGCCGACGTTAAACATTAATCGAGTATTTTATAATTGGGAAGTCAAATTGGCGAGTAGAGGTTTTTTGGCTTGAGAAAAGCATACTGGAATGTGGTGGGGGGCTCTCATATTTATAGATAGCCTTGTGCGACCCCTAAGGGTGCGTTTTCCTTTTTAGGGGTCGTAACGGCCCCTAAATGTATGGTCTATGTTGTAGGGCTCGTAGCGAACCCTAAATTCATATTTTTATCTTTAGTGGTCGTAGCGACCCCTAATTAGGTTTCATAACCACCCATAAATGCATGTTTTATTTGTTAGGCATCGGAGCGACCCCTAAATGCATGTTTTCGGAATGTATCCTGCGTCATTATTCTCGGGTAGGGTTTGAGTTGACTTTTTGGGCATTGACTTTCCTAAGTATGGTTCGAGTTGACTTTTTTCAGGACGGACCCGGATGACCTTCATGTGCCTTTGGCGTTTGAGCTTTCTCGAAGACGTTTATTGGGTCAGGCCTTAATATTTTTCGGCTATGAAAAATACTCATAACAAGTACCATAAAATCTTAAAATTAGCGGCATATTCTCAAAATTTAAAAGTCACACTGAGATTTCCCGAAGTCTATCAAATTGAAATTTTGTTGAATTTTGATTTTGTCGTCCTAGTCAAACATTATGTGAGGTGCCACACGAGCCATCCAAGTGACATTTGATGGAGGCATTTTTTTTTTGAATTGGGTGGCACTATTGGCCAAGATTACATGTACTCACATTACAAGATATTTGTCACGGTAAGAACAACCAACACTATTGGCCACATGCTCTATCGGCCAAGATTACATATATTACGCAATTTTTGCGTCTCGAGGGATCGAACCCAAGACCTCATGGAAGACCTCATAGATTACATATTTTTTTCTTCATTAATGTATAAATTAATAGATTATTAATTTATATGTTAGTTAATAATCCGATAAGATAATATTTTTTTGCCGGTCCCAACAGTATTAATTTATAGAGGTTCTACTGTATTTCGACCTATGTTATGAGTTGTTTCCGCCTCCCGGTTAGTCTCATAATGGACATCATAGAATCTATGCAAGCTTTTGGTGGGGAGACGGTAGCAATAATCGAAAGATCCACGACATTATTCCACGAATGGTGAGTATTCGGTCAAAAGCGGATACCGAATTGGTTTCACTTCGACGCATGACCTTGGAACAACATCTTTCTTTGTCAACGGAACGACCTGGTGGAGTAAGATTTGGAAGATTGTAGTTCCTCCAAAAGTTAAACTCCACCTATGGAGGGTCTGCAAAAAGGTTTGCCGACTTGTAGTACTCCCTCTCACCGTGGAATTTAGATGGATACGAGGTGCCCTCTTTGCCATCTTGAGCATGAGACTTTTGGGCATTTCTTTTGGGGCTGTAAATTTACTCAAAAAAATTGGAAACTAGCGGGGTTGAGATGCATTGTGGATCTGTTTGATCAAAGAATTGATCTTATGTGCCTCATCACTTCGGTACTCACATCTGTCAACCCAAGAGAGTCTGCATTATTTTATGTTCTCCTTTGGCAAATATGGAATAATAGTGAACGTAAGTAAATCGAGATCTCAACAAGATATTGTTGAAGTGGCGCTCAACTGCCTCTCAGAATTTAACGACGCGCAGAAAATTGAGAATTCCGTAAAGGACAACAACCTTCCTCCTTCGGCCTGGAAGCCCCCGAGGTTGGTTGTGTTGACATTTGCGTCGATACTGCAGTTGATGTTCTTGCGTTAGGACTGAACTTACATAGGCACAGGTTGTCCCCCGAACTTGCGGAGGCTTCCGCTATTTGTCGTGGAGTTGAATGGCCGTATGACCAGGGATGGTCAAAGATCCGCATCCAATCAGATTTTTTAGGGGTTATTAAAACTCTAAACAGTAAGTCCATCTCTCTATCTGATTTAGGTTTTATTATTTTTTATATCCCTCGCTAAGCTACTGATCGAGTCTACAATTTTCTACTTTAGTCCGAGATGTTACAATGAAGTCGCACATGGTCTTGCTAGACTCGTGATTAAGTCTAGAGGAAATATTTTTTGGTTGGAGTCTGTTCCGCCAAGCATTGAATCTCTTGTTTTGCGTGATTCTGTTTGTAACGAGGGAGTCCCAACCCTTGTTTGGGACGCTTGTTCGGCTACTGCCGCTAGTAATTTGATCTAGAGTACTCTTCCCTTTAGAGACACACCCTTTTAGGGGACTCGGAGGATTTAATGAGGCTCGTCTTTCTTAAAAAAAAAAAAAAACTAATTATTGGTTCCAGATGGTATTATGTTAGGATTTCAATTTAATGTCCTCCAAATGGAAAAAGAAATTAAAGCGCAAAAAGTAAATAGTGATACAAATATTATATAGTAATTTTGTTTAGGTGTGTCCACACGTCGCTTGAAAATCTAATCGGAGTTCTACTATTACATCCTTTTTTTCTCGCTCTCACTTTGTCTGAGGCGCACTACAGATGTCGCTCATAAAAGGATGTAATACTAGAACTCCGATTCTATTTTCAAGCAAGGTGGACGTAATACTAGAACTCCGATTAATTCCGCCAATTACTCTTCTTAATGTTATAATAGGCGTTCATGGATGTGTCGCTACATAAGAGTAACCTCATTACATAAAAAATGATTGGATAGATGTACTACCAGAACATACAAATTGATTAAAATAACCTCTTTACATAAGTTTTCAGTGGTCTCATCATACTTTTCAATCATCAGTGGTCGCATTCAACATCTTCATTAAAATTTATAGGATATCCGCTCATAATAATATATATATATATATATATATATTTAAATGTATTTTTGGACTCTATATCTAAAGATGTAGATAAAAGACTAGCAATCCATAGATGGGCAACTTCCGTAACAGGTTTTTCTTAAGCGTGTGTAAACATGGTCGGCTTTTCTATGAATACGGGTTGGCAATCCACACCCACATTTAAATTATATTTTTTATGAAAAAAATGGCAGGCTTCCGTCAGGATGTAGCAGGCTATTCGCAGTAAGATGCCAACAAAATTATAAAGAGAGTACTTTCACCACAATAATTTTATCATAAGTTTTAAACTTCAATAATGATAATAACTTTCACTTAGGTCAAATATCTTTTAATAATATGTTAAATGAGTTTTATCAGAACCTCTTGAGAAGCGGCTTTTTGTGCTATGATAGTTATATAAGGTAAAGTCAGCGGGTAACAGTAACATCCTATAAACGGATGATATTTGGAAAGTATTTCATTGACTTCTAATTAAACAAACTTAAAAAAAATAAAAAATTATTTAGTATTTTCATAATGGCAAAGATGATAACATAAGAGTGTAACACATAAATTGGGCACTGATTGATGTTAGGCTTAGGCCTAGCTCAGTTCCAAATTTACCTTCTATGTAATTATTTCATAAATAGTTGACTCTGCTTGCTTGAGTTGAGCCCATGCCCAGTTGAAAGACTGAATTCATTTTGCAGACAAAGTGTTATCAGTTAAAAGAGTAGGTAAATCCGTAAAACTATATCAGGTATAATTATAGTAGTGCTTTTTTCACCCCCAGAGTTCTCTTCCCTCTCTTTTTTACCCTTTTGTCTCTGTTGCAGACAAGTCATAATAATTTTATAACACGACCAAGTTTTGACCAACCTCCTCTTTTTGCGGTCATAAAAGCGCAAATATATCTTCTTTCCATAATATGGTTACACTTTTACATGTCGAGGGTGTTTAAAAAGAATTACACATTTCAGTGTGTTATTTGCATGAGATTTAGCAATAACACAATCACAATTAGTCCTGCAAATGTGGGAGGGCACGGATATCCGTGCCCTCTATTTTTTTTATTTTTTTTTGTCGGAGTCGGATTAATCCGAGTCCGGATTTTCTCGGACCCGGATTAATCCGACTCCGTGTTTTTTTTAAATATATTATTTTAAAAATTGCGTTATAGTCCTTTTATTTAAAAAAAATGTTGTAGAGTTCTTTGTACACACGGGTTTAGAGTTCGAAATTCAAATTATAGTTTACGGTTTTTACGGTTTTGAGATTCAAATTTCAAATTTCATATAGGATATAAACATAGAGATATATAAATAACGGGCCTCGTTAAAACCTCTCCAAGTCCCCCAAAAGGGTGCGGCTCGGGCGAGGAAAGAGCGCCCTAAGGTTTTTATTTATATTATAAAATAAAGCAAATACAAATGTCATAAAATTACAAAGTACAAACCGATTACTCCGGGTTTGCCACATTAAGCTCGTTGAAATAGTCTAACAACTCGTTGTCTACCATTTGATTATCTTGCGTTCGCTTTTCGGCCAAAATCCAATCCTTGGAAAGCATAAGGATTTCGACCAAAAACGCCTTCGTTGACTTGCGTCGAGCCTCCAATAGGCGTCCCGCCAATGAGAAAGCCGCTTCCGATGACACCGTGGAGACCGGAACGGTGAGGATGTCGCGAGCCACCAATGATAAAACCGGGTACTCAAGACGATTTACGCGCCACCATTCAAGTATGTCGAGGCCTTCGTCGGGACACGGTGCCGGTGGAAGGTTGCAAAAGACGTCGTACTCGTTGATTCTTCGGCGGTTTGTTCTTCGGGGACGACGACCTCCGGAACTCCCTCTATGTTGTGACGTTGACGCCGGACTTGAAACCGTTGATGATCCTCCGTGCCCGCCGGTATGAGTTAGGTTGTAAAACACCCGATGCGTCGAAACATAGGGCGCTCCGGGTGCGTTGGTCGGCGGCGGCGTCGGGACGTGTTCCGTGTCTCCTTCTTGCTCCATGTCGTCGTAATACTTCGTCTCGTACTCCTTGTAAAGAAGCCTCATCTTCAATTCCGCGTCGGGATAGTCTTCGTCAAGGTATGGATCTCCCGTCAATTGTTGCATCATAGCCAAGATCGCCTGCAATTTACCGAGCTTTAGTGTAGGATCTATGATAATAGCCGCGCAAAACAAAAATGGAATATGTTTCCAATAAACCCTAAATTTTTCAATCATCGGTGTCAAAACATTTGCAAATAAAGGGTTTTGTTTTGCTTTATCAAAATGAACAATAATATCAAAAATGCAAGCTAAAGCTAAATGAGATGTGGGTTTGTAAACATGAGATAAAGTAACGGTAATAGTGTAAAAAAGGGATAGAAAAGCCTGGAATTGGATAGCCATCATCCAATCGGATTCGTCGAGGTAGTCGTCCACGTGTCTGAACTCTTGTCCGTTGATCCAGTTCGTCACTAGCTCCTTGTACGGTATGACCGCCTCCAACATCAAGTAGGTAGAGTTCCACCGGATAGGCATATCCGGGGAGAACACTCGCTCCGCTTTGTGGTATTCCCTGCAATATGCTAACCAAGATTCCGTGCGCATAGTAGATGATCGTATGTACATAATGGCACTCCTAATTCTATCTATGCTCGGCGAAATAATATTTAACCCCGCTTGAACTATCAAATTGATAATATGGCATGCACATCTTTGATGGAAATAATCGGCCCTAAAATTGTCAAGACTATCCTTTAACACATCAACGGTAATGTTGT
The DNA here is from genome assembly GCA_954871525.1 of Parietaria judaica. NCBI lineage: Eukaryota > Viridiplantae > Streptophyta > Magnoliopsida > Rosales > Urticaceae > Parietaria > Parietaria judaica. The sequence goes on along the minus strand of OX940865.1, from coordinate 9,695,990 downwards.
GGGGGCTAGCATTATCTAATGTGATTGAAACTACCCTATTGCTAAGGTTCCAAAATGTCAACACATTCAATATAGCCTCGGCAATGTTAACCCCGGTATGCCTAACACGCATGGGTTTAAATCCTAAAATACGCTTTTCTAATTTCCAATCATCGTTAATAAAATGAGCTACAACGGAAATATAATCATCGTTAGCGTGACCTTTCCAACAATCCGATGTTAAAGCAAACTTGTACGACGCTTGTTGAAATAATTTGTCTAGCTCAACTCTTTGTTCATCATAATATTGAATTATTGTCTCTCTAGTTATATGACGCGAGACGTACCGGTAGTTTATCGGGGCGATGAATGCTAAAAACTCGTTCAAACCATCACCCTCGGAAAACGATATCGGTAAACCATCGCGTATGATAAATCTAGCGAGAGCTTTCCTATAAATGAGATCGGATAAGCGACTTACCTCCTCCACTTTCTTACGCTTTCGGCATAGCTCGGCGTGATCTCGGAGGTACGATGTGCCTTGAGTTTTTGGATCGGCCGGCTTTATTTCTCCGCAAGTTCGACATTTTCCGAATCTTTCCTCCTTTCCTGTAGTAGGATTAAGAATATAAAGTGGGAAAAAGTCATTTCGCCATACCGGAGATGTTAGGTTCTTCCTCTTCCTCGGTTTTGGCGGTGGCGGGTTTGCCGGCGGCGGAATAGGAGGCCGACTAGAACCACGAGGCCGACCACGAGCTCGGACCGGCGGCGGCGGTGGAAGAATTTCGTCCTCCTCTTCGACGTCGTCCTCCTCTTCGTCGTCGTCCTCATCGTCGTCGTCGTCGTCCCCGCCTTCAAGACCTTCGTAATTCGGATCGTCGTCTCTTCCGTCGTTCATGTTCATCGATCCCGAAACTTCTCGGTTTTGGGCATCGTACGCCTCTTGCTCGCTCGACCATTCCGGAATATTTCCTGTAGCATTTTGAAGCAAGTTAGTAAAACCACCAAATTGTTGACCATAAATTACCGGAACCATGGCATGAGGTTGAATTTGTGGCGATGGTAGACTAGAGGAACCCGGAGCATTTTGTTGGTAAACACCGCCATAATATGTATGTTGTATTTGTTGTTGTTGTACCGGCGGAGTTGGATGCGAGATACTATTAACCGACCCGGTTTCGGAACCGGCCCGTCCTTTTCCTCGGCGATCATTTCGGCCTCGAGAACGGTTATCGGAACTCGACATTATAACTAAAATAAACTATAATATAACTAAACTATATAATATAATAGATATTATAACTAAAATAAGTGTATTAATATAACTATAAGATAAGAAAACTATAGCTTAAAATCGGATTTTTTGAGAGCTTGGGCGAGTTGAGAGAGTAAGAGAAGAAGAGAGTGAGTTGTGTGAAAAAAATGAGGGAGAAGTGTGATTTTTATAGGGAAATTTTGGAGAGAATCGAGTAAGTGGTGTATTAATCACCAACGGATTTATTTGCAGGGTCCTTTCTGCAAAATCAGAAAGTTTTTTGGGAAAAACAAAAAAGAGCCGTTGCCCAACGGTCGACTCATCTGGGCCGTCCACGCGCTTCATCCAACGGCTGGGAAAAAAGAGCCGTTACACGAAATTAATTTTTTTTTTAATTGTCGGAGCCGGATTAATCCGGCTCCGTGTTTTGTCGGAGGCGGAGCTCCGACTCCGTAAAAAAAAAAAAGAAATGGAGGGTCCGATGGATCCGACCCTCCATATTCGCAGGATTAATCACAATCATATAGTGGGGGCCCGTTTCACATTGCTTATTATTAAGTACTTTTGATTTTTTAAAATTTTAAGTTAATATTTGTGTTTGGTAAGTTATAATTTAATCATTTCAATAAAAAGTTTAACTTTTGTATAGGCTAAATTCAAAAGCAAGTAATAGATGTTTTTGATAGAATCTATTTTTGCTTTTTTTCTTCTCTATCCCCATAAATATTTTCTAGGGTGGTAAAAGTACCAAAAATACATATTATTATTGCGGTCAAGATTTCAATTCTTTTTAGGTGGTAAAAGTATCAATTTTTATTTCTATATTTTTTAATTATTGTGGTTAAAGTACCTATTCTTTTTGAATGGTGAAAATACCAAATTTTTTTTGTCAATTTTTTAAAAATTTGAAATACCAAATCCTATTGAATGGTAAAACTACCAAAATATTTTACTATTGCAGTTAAAGTGCCAATTTTTAAGGTGGTAAAAGTACTATCACTTTATGTTCACATTCTTAAATTATTAAAGTTAAAGTAACAATTCTTTTTGGAAGGTAAATGTAAAAAGAAAAAAAAAATAGATACATATTATTATTACAGTTAAAGTACTAAATCTTTTTAGTTGGTAAAAGTACTAATTTTATCATGGACGGAAGAAACGAGGATCTAAGAAATTGGTACTTTCATTATAATTATTGTCATTTAAAAACACAAAATGCACAACAAGCTAAAAAATATTTTTTCTTTTTATTTATTGAATAATTATATTATTTATATTATTTTTAAACTTATTTATATTAATATTAGTATTTAACAAATATTATATAAGTCTACTTTTATATTTTGACATTTAGAAGCTAATTAAGTAAAAATGGTTACCAAACACTAAGCTGATTTTTTTTTAAATCCAATTATTTGTTGTTTTGATTAACCAAACAATGCATTACTTTCTCTGACAACACTTTTTCTGGCAGTATATTTTTAAAGCAATTCTGAACACAACACAACAATGCCAAACTGGGCCAGTGTCTCTCTTTTGTTTACTTTCTCAATTGATTATAACATGCACGTATATTGCTTCGGAGAGAGGGGAAATCTTAACATTGCTCCCAATGGCCAGAAATCTTAACATTGCTCTTAATAGCCAAATAGAAACACTGATTAACAAAATAGTCAACTTTTACCTTATCTTTGTAAAATAACCAATATATATGAGGTGACATTTTAATATCAGTTTTTATTGCTATTATACCCTTTTAATTATCATTTCTTTATATGATTAAAATTCTAACGAATTAACAGTCAATATACCAAAAATATGCGATTAAAAAATTACTCCTGAATCGTGGAATATCTCGATTTAATTTTCAAAAACTAAATAGGAAATATCCTTAATTTTAGCCACGTTTAAAATTTGTAACTACTTTGATATTATTATTGAAATATTTTTGTAAATTCTAATGAACTAACGGTTAATATTTTGAATTGTAAACGTGATAATCCCCAACTATACTTGCTATTAACATGGAAAGTATTTTAATAAATACATAATCTTTATAAAATTCGAATGATAATTAAAATACAGTTGTATTATAATACATTTAATTTGATTAACATGTTAACTCTTAATACTTATGCATTATAATACATTTAAATACATATTAATGTTGTTATTTATGGTTAATACATGTTATTCATTTTTTTAAAATAATTACTTACGCGTACTAACGTTGTTAATTTTGGCCTATAAGCGTTGTTCCTTTATATTATCATTATTCACGCATATTTATCGTTGTTAATTTTTGTGACATAACGTTATTCCTTAATATTATAAGTCATTCATTCATTTTAGCGCTATTAATTATGTTTAATTAACGTTGTTATTTTTGGTTAATAAAACTTTCTACATATTAAATATGAATAAAATTCTATTAAAATGAGTAAAAAAAGGTTAATACTTCTATACAGTATCGTTAAAACTCTATTAATATGATTTTTTATTATTATTTTGGTATTTTCTAGTTTTAGGGGATTTTGAAATTCAAATCTAATTTTTATATTTTATTTATTATTAATATTAAAATTTGAATTTATTAGTGGAAAGGAGTTTATACTTGGATGTTAAATTCAGAATGTATAAATATGATAATTAAGGATATATAAGTCATTTTATAGTTATTAACAAGGTTAATTGGCTATGCATAAATATAAATTAAAAGTTTGACTATTTAGCAAATATCAACTTTCTGTTTGGCTATTACGCTATAATGTCCTTTTGGTAATTCAATAAAAAAAAGTGAATATTATTTTAGTGAGAAGTAAAATAAAAATATTGAAATGTTTGACTAGAAAAAGAATTATATTTATGCCACCATAAAAATTGAAAGACTAATAGAATCAATGTGTGTTGAAGAAACATTCTGAGGACTCTACCTTATCCACGAAGAATCTACTACCAAATATGAATATTCTGGGAAATATGACTGAAAACACACAATATTCTTTGTTTACTATATCAGCAAAGAACATTAGAACCAGATTCCTTCTCATCTGCTTCTGATTCGGGAGACAAATCAAGGCTTTCTTTCTTTGATATTTAATTTTATCGTTTTTTTTTTAACTAAAAAAATGTATTTGTTCATTTTCTTTAGGACTTTTAGTTTAAGTGAATCTAACTCGTTGATAAAATATAGAGTAGAACACTCATAGAAAGTGAACAAAAAAAATACACTTAACAAATACTATTATCATCATACAGTCATACTTATATATAATATTTCCATTTACAAATCAAAGACCTAGTTTATATAAATCATTATCAAACTATTTAAGGCTAATGAACTAAATTTCAACTTGATCAGCTAGAGAGAACGTAACTTCATTACTTTGCTATAACGAGTGTAAGAATATGTGACCTCGAGTTCGTGAAACTTGGACTCGAGCTTCGACTGATTCTCGAGCCTCTTTCGATCGCGTGATCCCGTATTCTGATCTAGTCCCGGAATCTGCTCCCACGAATATACGTGTCTCAGAGCAGACATTGTTTGCCCTTGGGCCTTGTGATACATGACTGGTTCACGAAATTGATCAATGCCGCTGCGTCGTTTTTCGCCGATGATGATGTTGCTATCGCTCGATCGTTCTCTTTGTCCTTTGGCCGTGCGGTGTGATCCTTAACTGGTTCACGTGAAAAAAAAACGCAACGGTTCTGTTACGAGATTGAAATCTTTGAGTTGGTAATTAGCAAATTTAGATGTAACACCGAAAGTTAAATGTGCTCTTTATTGGTGAGTGTTTCCCTTTTTTTGTCACGAGGTCTTGAACTCATACGTACATGTTCACTCGAGCTATTCCTCGAAGATTAAATATTAAATATGAATCAACAGTTAACAAAAGCCCATCATAATAACGCTTCAGAAAATAAAACAAATAGGCCTGGGCTAACAATAACAAAAGCCCATCAGAATAGTAGGAGTAGAGAAAGAAACCAAAAGGATAACTTTTGATTATTAGCCAATGGTTGCTCCCGGCGGGGCTCGAACCCGCGACCTTCGGCTCATAAGACCAACGCTCTAACCAACTGAGCTACGGGAGCACGTTTCCTCATTTTAGCTTTTTCCTATTTTACTTATTCTCCCGATATTGGAAATAAATATAAAATATTTGAGGCAAACTTGAAACTTGGAAGTAGTGTTTGGAGTTTGGAAAATAATTTTTTATTTTGCCAAAACAAATTGTATAAAAGGTAATTAAAAACGTAATTGGTTAGTTATTTAGATAAAATAAAAATATATATTTTTTATATACAAAATAAAAATACTCTAAGTGATTTCATTTTATTTCTTATTGTTGAAGTTTGAAAATGCTGGTTTTCCACTTTATCAAATTATATTTAGTTGAATTTATTGGAACTTTATTTCTTATTGACACAAGGGAAGTTTGCTATGAAACGTTATTGAAGTCACTATAGAAAAATCACTAATGTCTATTTTTTGTGGTAAAAATCATTAACGTCATCAATTGTTTGCACATAAGTCACAGACGTTTATTGTTTATGACGAAAGTCAGTATTGTTAGTTTGTCCTTACAAATATTATCTGAAAATGTTAAATGACATGTCAGCAGCCCACATTTCATTCACCACATGTCTCCAACAATGATAACATGTTTTAGTGAACATTTATTAAAATTGGGATACATGCGGCAAAGCACAACAATGTTTTAAAAATTATTTTTATCGTGGTAAAAGTTTCCTAAAAACAAAAAAAAAATCCTAATGTAAATTTCAATTTTTTCGGGTAATATTTTTAATTTATCTATCATTGTCATATTAAATTATAATTTGTCAATAATATTTCTTATTTATTTATCACAATTTGTGACATAATGTATTTGCATATGACATTACACATTCTATTTAGTTATTTGCTACAATATTATGTAATCTGGATAATAATTAACTATCTTATATTGTGCAATGTCATTGCGAACGCATAGTGATAGATAATGTATGTCACAAATTGTGATAAATAAGAAGTCGTGACATATAAATTAGAAATATTATCGGGAAAATTGGAATTTTATAGGACATTGATAAATAAATCATAAATATTGTCGGGAAAAAATTGGAAGTTACTATATGATTATTTTTTAGTGTTTTTTGAATTCTTACCATGATAATTTTTTAAAAAGTTTATGGTACTATTGCAGCAAACATCTATATTTCAAATATTGTTATCACTAAATACGTGTTGTCATTGTTGGAGACAAGTGGTGAATGCCATGTAGGCTGGTGATAGGTCATTTAACGTTGCCATATAACAATTGTAACGAACGACTAACGTTAATGACTTTTGGCGTAAAAAATAGACGTTAGTAATTTATATGCAAGAATTTAGTGACTTTGATGACTTTCGCCGCAAAAAATAAATGTTAGTGACTTATCTACAAACAATTGACAACATTAATGATTTTTCTGACAAAAAATAGCCGTTAGTGATTTATTTGTAAGAATTTAGTAACTTCGATGACTTTCAACGTAAATTTCCCTCGATAGAATTGTATTATTTGTTAATTGTAAACGTGATACACTTTGTTTTCTCTCTAAATCATCTACTCATGAAATCCGGGGATTGTTTTTCTAAGTTACGTTGTTGATGAATGTTGAGGTGGGAAAATCACCCCGCATTCACAAAATTATGATTAGTGTAATTCCGTTTTTAGTTTACCTTAGAGCTCGGATCTTTTCGTTAAAACTAGATCATGTTGAATGAGATATGTTTTTAGAGACGAATCGAGTGGTTTGTGATGGGCTTCAATTTCAAAGCCTTGTATATAATGCGATGATGAAAGTTGCATCCCATGTACATGATCTTTAGCTCTCTATTTATAAAGACTTAATAATTTGAATAAGCCTTCATAAAATGTTTTTTTTTTCTTTCAAAAATGCGTTTGATTCCCTCATAATGGTCATAATGACAATGTTGTAATTGTGGGCGTAATCGTCGACGTAAATCTCCTGGAGCGGTGCTTGCATTGCGCTGATTGCTCCATGCTCGTCTCCATCTATTCGTCGTCTGTTTCTTGGCCTTATAGCGAGATTAAGTCTGGTCGCTGACTTGGCCTGCTATTTCTTTCGCTTGGTTATGGGCTTTGCCGATGAGGCTTCATCGACAAAGCTTTGCCAAAGCATGCTTCCTCGCTGGTGAAGACCTTCGTCACATACTTTTGTTGCGTCCCTTCCCTTTGATATGTTGACTCTCTTTGACTTGGCTAGTTAAACTTATTCTAATGTTGGACTTTTGCGATTGTAGCTCAATATAATGAACGGCATAGATAGATTTCGTCGTATCAATGTAAATTATCGTAGACGAAATCGTACCTCAATAATGACTACAAATATGCATTAGAATATAGACTATCGACTTACAATTACAGTTATAATATTATATAGGAATATTCGGTGCAAATATAACTAAATTATAGGTAAGCACTTACGAACAAGAAGCCCTCATTCTCAATATCGTTAAAATTAGAATACAAGCTAACAAAGAACATTTGAATTCTCTATTTGGTTGTGTGAGATTCCTATTCCCCAAGCTCCAAGTAACTCAAGGGCTTCTATTCGATGAAGTGAAGCTCATTTTTCGGTAGTTACCAAGTTAAAGATTGTGGATGACTCAAGTCTTCATCTCGAAATCCTGAACGGTTAACCTTATACATTATTTTTATAAGCCCTTTTATTTTATGTTTTTGACTTCATTCATATCCCGTTATCATTGGAATTGTTTTGTTAATTACCTTTCCGATCGTAACCTTTTTTTTTTTCCAGTTCGTTCGGTTCCAAGATCCAGTGGCCAAATTAGTATGACACGATTTTGTAGTGAAATAAATATTTTAAAATACAACCACTCTACGAATTAACGAATTCAATCCCAATAAGAGATTGGATTCCACTTTGCATGTGAGCTGAATTTTCTCTTGAATTTCACTTATTGTTGACCGTGTTCCTATATGTTTAAAAAGTAGCACATTTTCTTTGCAAATTAAAAAAAAAAATTGAGAAATATTACTTTATGCATAACATATAACGCACTCGATTTTTTTTTTAATTTAATTAATCACCGAACTAGATCAATTTATTAAATTATTCAAAAAATATTGAAATTAAGTCGCATAAATTTTTAAGAAAAATCCATTAAACAAGTCATAAATTGCATATAAGTTATTTTTTTATCATCTTATGATGCACGGGGACCAATATGCTATTTATTCGAAAGTTTCAGATATATTAATTTTTAAAACTAAAATTTAGAAAACAAAATACATGATGCATAAATGTTAAATAGACATACTAACAGTAAGCCCGCCATCGACCTCGCCACACCCCCGAGCAAGTCTAACCACATCGCATGACGTGGAAGAAAGAACGGCCAACGAAACGCGACAACACAATCCACTGTCTTATGGCATGGCACACACCTCTTCAAACCGCAAAACTATTTCTTTATCGCTTAATTGAGAACAATCTGGCCATTGTTCACATCACTACTTTCATACAATATATATTCTGGCTCTGCCTTTATAAGGAATGGTTGGATCCAAATGCAAGAGGTTGGTCACTCCAAATTCTAGAGAGTTTCCATTTTTTGAGACGATTCTTATAAACATACGCCGGTCCAAAAGAAAAAAGAAAGAGCAATAAGGTATATGTAGGATTAGTGGATCACGATTAGCAAGCCACCTCATATCCAAGCAAGGAATCCCCTTCCGAAGAGGCCTCTTTGCATTTTCATGCCTACGAGTGTAGGCGGTTCTAAGATTTTCTTTTCCTTGTTTTCAGACTAGAATCTCCTCTGATAATTTTTTTTTAAGCTTGAGAATCTCGAGAATGTCTCCTGTGTACACTTCCTAATGTAATATTTATAAAAAGTCGCAAAGAAAATCCTAGTCGAAGAGACATCTCGTTATCAGATTGAACAACAGTTTGTGTCACTTTACGATTCGCTTCACTTGCATATTTTCTTCACACTCTAAACAAGTTCGGCTTCGACGAAAAATCGAGTCGCCTTTTATGAATTTAAACAAAACCAAGAAAGACATTCCCTTGAATGAGAGGGAATAATAATTAAACAGAGACTGAAGTAGAGGACTAGAATGAAAAAAAGAAAAGAAGTAAAAGGGCACAAGAGAAGGAGAGAAATTACTATTAGGTCCTTCCAAGTTCGAACATTCTCACTTCACTCTGTCAAACCCAAACCCTAACTTCGCGAGGAGACGAAGAAAGCTCTCGTTCTGCTCTGAACCTTCCATTTCCAACTTCAATCAAGCTCTCCAGCAATGTCGGCCATGATGGTACGTCCTTCTTCTTCTTCCTTTCTCTGTTCAAATCTGGTGCTTGTTCTTCAATGGCTGACACTCTCTGGAACCGGGGCTCGGTGAGTGCAGCAACCTCAGATCATACTGCTGAAGGAAGGGACGGACACGTCGCAGGGGAAGGCGCAGCTGGTGAGCAACATAAACGCGTGCACGGCGGTGGCCGACGTGGTGAGGACCACGCTGGGGCCCAGAGGCATGGACAAGCTCATCCACGACGACAAGGGCGGAGTCACCATCTCCAACGACGGCGCCACCATCATGAAGCTTCTCGACATCGTCCACCCCGCCTCCAAGATCCTCGTCGACATCGCCCGCTCTCAGGACGCCGAGGTAACCGCTCTCTCTCTCTCTGCGATTGGGCTTCTTCGTTTCCAGTGATTAGGGTTTGGGGATTTTACTCGTTTTGAAGCTGAGTTCTTTTGGGATTTCAGTTGAGATCCTGTTGTAAAGTGTTACCTGAGATCGATTTGCTTTGTTTTTCTTGCTGTGATGAGATCTCTTTAGGTCTGGATTTCTCGGAGATCAGTGAACTTTTCATCTCTATGTTATAATCTTGTTTGATTTTTTAGGTGATTATTGTGAACAATTCAAGTAGCCTCGTCTGATTCCTTTGATGAACAATGTAAACTTGGCTTATGAAATTATATGGAACTATTTGTTTGACTCGAAATTAAGTAGCTAGGAGAAGTTGCTGTGCTTATTCTGCAGATATTATCCGAGTGATTCATTGGAGAAATCACTTTACTCGGTTATTATCTGATTAGTGACGAGGGTATTTTGAAGGATTTTTGGGGTTGTAAAGAGTGCCTTGCTGTAATAAGTGTACGTCGGAGATGCTATCATCCAATTAGTTTGAACATCTTGCACTAGAAAGTTAAAGGTTTGGAGACCAGTGAACTTTTCATCTCAATGCAATTTATTTTTTTGAAGATCTGATAGGTGTTAGTTGTGAACACTTTTCAGTAGAGTTATCCGCAATGTTAACTTAAGTTGTGAAATTATATGAATTTTTTGTTCACTTGAACTTTTTCTTGGAGGGATTTCTTTACTTTCACCTGGAATGATATCATGGAGAAGTTGCTGCCACAACTCTTTAGAATAGGAAGAAGGTTACCGGAGCTATGGAGGAAGAGCGAATTAGAGTTATGAGATGTATTGGGCCATGGGAATTGGAGTCCTGTTGAAGCTATTTTAAATTGTGCTTTCAATTAGTGATTGTGTTGGGGTTTCTTTAGCATAAGAAATGCCTCTGTAGATCACAATGTTTCTTTAAGTTACTTTGGTTCTCTGCTTATTATATAATTCAAAGATGCATTGCTCTCGCACACTCTTAGTCCCTTATTCTGCTAAATTTATACTTAAGTTCATTTGAGGTTAATAAATTTATTAATAAATGTTATCTTATTGATTCTAACTATAGTGTAAGAAAGAAAAATAAGTAACTATTTGATAAGCAGAGAGAATATTGTATTTTTTTCTCGAGCTGTTAAGCCCCGGCAACTACTTCAGAAAAAAACGATCTCAGCTTTTGGCCTTTTCATTTCCAAAACATATGATTTTGGTGAATTGATTAATGATTATATTTTATCTTCAGGTTGGTGATGGGACCACTACTGTAGTCCTGCTTGCAGGGGAATTTCTGAAGGAGGCCAAGCCTTTCATAGAGGATGGTGTTCACCCTCAAAATTTGATCAGGAGCTATCGCACTGCCTGCCATTTGGTAATTTAGTAGTTCTTGCCGGTTTCTTAATTATATACTTCTCCGGAGTGATATAATACGTATGCTGACCATTTCGGAACTTTACGCTCCTTACTTTAGGCACTTGAGAGAGTAAAGGAACTGGCAACTAGCATAGAGGGTAAAAGTTTAGAGGAGAAGAAAAGCCTACTCGCAAAATGTGCTGCTACAACACTCTCTTCAAAGCTCATCGGTGGAGAAAAGGAGTTCTTTGCATCGATGGTTGTTGATTCCGTTATTGCCATCGGAAGCGAAGACCGACTAAATATGATTGGTATCAAGAAGGTATAGTCATAATTAATCTATTCTTTTTTTCTTTCTTTTTGAAGTTGTATCCTGATATTGTCATATTGTTTTTCCAGTACCTAGTAGGCCTATTGTATTATGAGAAGTGGTAAATGTTTGCTAATGGTAATAAGTTTCATCTTAAAGGGTGAAACTGGTAAAATTTTCTTCTTTCGGTCTTTGGGAACTTTGATGGCAACGGAAATTATTCTATGTTTCAAATTCCAATACTAAATCCGTTTAATATTGGTGAAAGCTGATATATTCGTACATTTTTTTTTTTGGAAATTTATTGAAAATAGAAACAGTTTTTGATCCAAAATTTGGATTTTATGAAAGCAGCAAATTAATTCTCATAGCCTTTTCTATTTCCAGTTTTCAAGAGAAATGAATTAATATGACTTAACAAATTATAAGCTGATATTTCTGATATACAAGCTCTAACGTAAAATAATTTCGTATTTAATGCTCAGAACCGGTGTTTCGATTTCAATGTTTGATCAAGACTGAAACCAGAAAGTTTAAAACCTTTTTCGGTGTTTCACAAAACTTCAGTAAAAAATGTAACTTTTGGTGTTTAAATTTCACCCATGTTTTTTTTTTAAGAATGGTAGCTGGTTATAAAATATTTATTAATATGTCATCATATTGGCAGGTCCCTGGTGGTACTATGCGAGATTCATTTCTAGTAGATGGTGTTGCCTTTAAGAAGACCTTTTCATACGCCGGGTTTGAACAGCAGCCGAAGAAGTTTTTGAACCCTAAGATACTTCTACTAAACATTGAATTGGAACTGAAATCTGAGAAAGAAAATGCTGAGATAAGGTAGAGTACGCTTGTCCTTGCAATGTGAGATTTAATTTCTTTAATTTAAGCGTACTTACCTTAATGATTCCTTATCGCAGACTTTCAGATCCATCACAGTACCAGTCCATTGTTGATGCTGAGTGGAATATTATTTATGACAAGTTGGACAAGTGTGTGCAGAGTGGGGCAAAAGTTGTTCTTTCACGACTTGCTATTGGTGATCTCGGTACACAGGTTGTTAATTACTCTTTTCAGAACGTAATAGTTAGTCAAATAAATGTACAGTAATTGGTACAATAGGTGCACTTTGACCCTCAAATTTTCATTTCCGTGCAGAGTTCCACTCTCTGTTGTATAACTGATTGAAACTGTTATCTACATAACTTCGTTAATGCGTAAAAAATGTATTTCATTCTTACTTTACGTTAGTATTTTCTATAATAATTGATGCAAAACTTTTAGGCGGCAAAAGTGCACCAACGGCAATGAATAAAGTTTAGTGGGGATTGATCATTGATGCAAATTACTGAATAATATATAATGTATTTTTATAATATACTATTGTCTTTCTTGTTTCTTATTTTTTTTAATAATTATGGATTTCTTAGAAGTATTATCTTTAATTTTTAAAGTTGTTTGCTTTTAGCAATTTCGCTGCTATGTATTTTTACTCTTGTCTCTCTTACTCTTTATCTTTATGCTTCTCTATCCAGTTCCTGTTTTTCCCCAGAATAATATAGTGACCAGTTTTCTGTCTTATGTCCGTGACCAGTATTTTGCAGACCGAGATATATTCTGTGCTGGCCGGGTAGCCGAAGAAGATCTGCAACGTGTAGCTGCTGCTTCAGGTGGAACTGTTCAGACATCTGTGAACAATATCATCGATGAGGTATGTGCATTATCGATTAAATTTTTTTTTTCTCTCTGATTGTAGGTTTTATTTTAATACTCTTGTTTTTGTTACTTTTTCTTGTTTAAGGTTCTTGGCACTTGTGAAGTATTCGAGGAGAGGCAAGTCGGAAATGAGAGGTTTAATATATTTAGCGGGTGCCCATCGGGTAAAACAGCGACCATCGTTCTTCGTGGGGGAGCTGATCAGGTTTAAATCTTTTTCCTTTTTACGAAAATTGAATTATATGAGGTGTATTGTCATTATCATCAATTAGTACTGTATTTATTTTGTTTTCCTTGTTTCCAGTTCATAGAGGAAGCTGAACGTAGTTTACACGATGCGATCATGATTGTTAGAAGAGCTCTAAAGAATTCTACTGTTGTTGCTGGTGGTGGTGCTATAGATGTACGCATTTATTACACTTTTCTTTTTAAACTCCATAAATATGTAACTTTCAGAGATAATTACTTAATTCGTATAACTATATGATGATAGATGGAGATAAGCCGGTATTTGAGGCAGCATGCTAGAACGATTGCTGGGAAGTCTCAACTTTTCATCAATTCTTACGCAAAAGCTCTCGAGGTAATTACCGATTGTTTTAGAGATTTTACTTATGAGGTACTCATGATTAAAGAGGAATGCATAATTAAATATTAATGGTGAATATGACGGGCAGGTTATCCCAAGGCAACTCTGTGACAACGCCGGGTTTGACGCAACCGATGTGCTGAACAAATTGCGACAGAAGCATGCACTTCCATCAGGTGAGCCTTCGTGGAACACTGAATTCCCAGTATGCTTACTCTTTTATGAAACCTTAATATTTTTTTAGAGGAAAATAAGACAAGGGTAATAAAGTCAGAAAAAGTTGAGGAAAAAGAAGAGCAAAAATATTTTCTTTCCTGTGTTTGGAGTCTTATTTACATTTCGATATACACATGATATTGACATGAAAGGGCTTGAGATTTTTTTTTTTCAAAAGGAATCCTGATTTTTGTGATGTATTTTTTTCTCTAAATTATTTTCTTACCACTTTTTAGTTAAAAAAAAAAACATAAATATTCTTCACTTGTTTTTTTTTTTTCCGTCTTTTCCTCTATTCTTACTTGGGTTTCAAACAGGGCCTTCGGGTGAGTTAATGAATAAAATGTTATGGACACACTTTTATTTCACTAAAAAGGATAGTATCTTATATCTTATATATTGATATGAGAATGATCTCAATAATGTTCTTTAACAGGGGAAGGCGCTCCTTACGGAGTTGACATCAACACCGGTGGAATTGCCGACTCATTTGCTAACTTTGTGTGGGAGCCGTCGGTTGTCAAGGTGCCACATTGCGTGACATTCTTGATCTAATATTATAGTCATTTGATGTAAACATTGATTAAGTGTTTGCTTTTGCAGATCAACGCCATCAATGCCGCTACTGAGGCAGCTTGCCTCGTCTTGAGCGTGGACGAGACCATAAAAAACCCCAAGGTAATACTTGAACAATCTGATGTTTGCATCCTGAACTTGTTAATTTTTGTTAATTTACCTCAAGCGTTGAAGAATCAACGGTTTCTGTTCAATTTTAAGCCATCTTATTCATACTAGTATGAATGTAAGAACTGTTGAAGGATCATCATAAATGTAAGAGCTGTTGAAAGTCAGCGACAGCATAATACTATCTCTTGATATACCTCCGATTATTTTGTTAAACTCTTGACTTGCGTTTTAGTTTGTGATCATCTCATTACTTATATAACCGGTGTATGTTTGTCGGTGATGCAGTCTGAGAGCGCCCAAGGAGAGGCTGCCATGGGCCGCGGGCGCGGAGGCGGCCGGGGACGCGGAATGCGCCGTCGGTAAGCCCTTTGGAGTCTGGAACCTTAATATTTTTGGCATCGATATATGTCCGAGAAGTAGGCGCATTCTTAAAATCATTACATTTTGGGGGGTTTTTCCGCCTTTCTTTTGCTCTCATTCCAAAATCTGTGTTCCATGATCGATTTTGTTTTTTTGTGGGTCGAACTTTGCGAAGGTTGAGAGTTACTATGTTGAATATGTTTTGTTTTTCTATTTTATTTTGTTCAACTAGTTTAATTTGAGGTTTTCTTTTGTTGTGTGCTTTTTTTCCTCTCCATTTATAATATTATTTAAAAATTATCCACAAAATGTTCTGACGAAGTACTAGCTTTGAAACGTTCAGATCTATCAATTTGAACTTCGGAAAAAAAAATCGTGCTTTCTTACCCTTGAAAATCGAAACTTAGAAGTTATGATTTTTGTCGTTTTGGTATCATAGTATGAATATTATTAGTGAAGAAAATATACATAATATACCAGATTTACGAAAACAAAGAAGAATGACATATTTACACATTAAGTCCCTATGAATAAATATTAAAAATTAATCCCAAGCTTTCAGATTTAGAACTTAATTGCTCGTGCCTCTTCAGAACTCCGACATGTTCTGTCGACATGAGTACCCAGAATTCCGACATACTCCTCTTTAGAAGCGTTGAACACACCACCATGGGAATTGAATTCCCTGCCGGTTAGGAAGCCCTTAAGACACCAAGTTTAAACACCCCCGCGGCCTCCCAAGTGGTCCTCGGATGAAAATAATTGACACGACTCGATAGGAAATCTCTAGTAGACGTTTGATTCGCAGTTTAGCAAAAGCTTTTTCAGCTCCATTGACCACAATCCATCAGAACGGTCTCTCTGCCAAACACTACTCAACGGAAACTACTTGGTGGTCGTTGATCGCCGATCGGACAAAAGCCTCTGAGAGCTCGATCAGCTAAACCTTGTTGGAAAATCCTGTAATGGTCACCTGACTCGCTATTGCTGTGGAGCCATTACTTCCGCGCTCGCTCCTTGGAAGCGTCACCCTCTTTTTCGGCCGCATTAGTTCTTTTGAGGGCTGCAGTCGAACCAAGTCTCCGGGACTGTCCAGCCTGCGACCCTACTCCCATGCTAAACTTGGGAATGGACGCTTTTTTTTTTTCTTCTCACAACAGCTTCTTCGCTCTAAAAAAATTGTAAGCTCCCTTCATCCAACTTGCATAAGCAAATCAGAAGGATAAATTTTTCAAAAACTCCATTTTGTTCGCAGGGACTTTGTTTCTCATCAACACCGTCTTTTTTTTTTTCTTCGGGCACGACTGTTTTTTTGGGGTAAAATTTACAAATCCGTTGAGCCAAGCTCCCGGTACAAAGCCATATGTAGATCCAGCGCAAGTGAAGATGAATAGTTGAAGATAGCCATATGTATCTTTCTTATCTCTCCAATATAAACAAGGTTGTATTGTATGTACTTTTGAACACCTTATAGTGAGGTTCCCGTTGACGAGGTTGGCGAGTGCGCCCCACCTGTCAAGGGATGCTCCTTGTCGACCTTGTCGGGGTAGGTGGCCTCGTCTGACGAAGGGCTTTATCCTGACGAGGGAAGCTTGTTCCTCTGTCGACCTTGTCGGGGTAGGTGGCCTTGTCTAACGAGGGGCCTTATCTCGACGAAGGGATGCCTTCGCTAACTCGTCGAACAACTTTTCTTGTCGAGACTGAGACTCTGTTTCTAGATCGATCTCAGCTCTTAACTCAAGTCTTTTCCCCTGAGGGTAGACTAGTTTTTAGAGAGAGAAATCTAGAGAGAAAAACTCTGGAGAAAGCTGTGAGTGAGTGTAGAAGTGAGAGGGGGAAGACTCCTATTTATAGGAAAACCAATTCCCTGAAATTGCACTTGAGAGGCCTGCGAATTCCCTAGATAGATATTGCACCCCTAGGGGTCTGCGAATTCCCTGAACATTACACCTCCAGGGGCCTGCGAATTTCTCCTCTGCAACAGGGGGGTTGTCGGGGCTCCTTTCCTGCAAAAGGGGTCGTCGGTTCTTCTTGATTCGTCTTTGATGTCTTTGGGTTATCCGTGAATCCGTATGTTATGTTCGGGAAATCCGGAGGATTTCCCGGAGATCTTCGTAGTCTCGGATCTTCTCGTCGTGTAGAATAATTGCAAGTTATGCCCTCGCCAAGCTCTGACGAGGGGCTTCGTCGCCTCGTCGGCTTCGTCGCTTCTACGGCTTCGTCGCCTCGTCGGCTTCGTCGCCTCGTCGCTTCGTCGGCTTCGTCGCCTCGTCGCTTCGTCGGCTTCGTCGCCTCGTCGCTTCGTCGGCTTCGTCGCCTCGTCGCTTCGTCGGCTTTGTCGCCTCGTCGGCTTGTCGGCTTCATCGCTTCGTCGCCTCGTCGGCTTCGTCGCCTTTTTGTCCCCGGGCCTCGCCAATGTCTTAGTTCGTCGGCTCCGGGTCTTTGTCTTTGGTGATGGGCCTTGACTTTCCATGACATGCTTTGACTTTTCTTAATGGGCTTTGACTTTTGCCAAAATGTACCCAATTTTTATATCTTAGAAAAAAGCACATAACAATGTAACTGTAGAATAATTTTTTATGTAAAATATAGAGTTGTTCATTAAAGTAAAAATAATATTTTGGACATGCCCTTATAAAAAATAAAAATAAAAAAGAATGCGAAACCATCCAAACTACTCACAAAATGTTATAGCTAAGATCTTAGTGAACTCAGAGACCTTATATGAATAGTAGGTCCAAAGCCATGTATTAGAGAGAAATATTACTTTGGAAAAAATCACATCTTATTTCATACTTTTTTCTGGTTATTTTTTAGCTTAATATTTTCGTTTGTTGATTTCCTCAATGAATTGATAACACTTTGATAATAGTGATTTTAAATTAGAAGCTTAATGCGGGAGAGCCCCATTAGTCATTGCGAGCATATATCTTCTAATAATGACTTCAGTAACATGTTTTACACATAGAGTGGGAAAAAAAAGAGTAAAAGTTTGGTAGGTTTAGAAACATGTTATCTTTTCATATTGTGTTTGTATTTTTAATTTAATAAATTATGATAAATTAGGGAAAGACATAAATGACGAGTGAGCAACACTAATAAAGAATCCTAATTATAATGATCATATGACTAATATTTTATAAATTAATAATTAGATAATATAATAAATTTTGACGGTCCCGACATTATTAATTTATAGAGATTTTACTGTACTAAATAATATTACACATAAACATACTATAAACTACTAATATTACACATAAACAAACTACAATATTACACAATATTACACTGAGATAGTATATAGTAATTTCTTTTGACGTGTTGATAAGTATAGTCAATAGAAAATAATTAATAAATAAAGTATTAGATTTAGTTAAAGCGATAAAATCGGGTAAGCAGTTGTGGTTTTCACATTAAAATTGAAAACCATATTTGAACTTAATTTGAGTATTCGTTTTTCTCTCGGTATATTCGGTTTTATAAATAAACCTATTAATTGGATGAATTCCTACAATGAATATTAATTCACAATGTGCACATGCATCTACAATAAAATCTCTATAAATTAATAATGTCGGGACCACCTATACATACACATGCATGTAGAGACCGGGACTTTGATGACAGTGACACTACCGTCCGTAAAACAGTATGAGGAGTTTTAACTTTCATTCTTGAAAACGGGAGAGAAGATCATTAAAACTCCCGAGCATTTCTAAAACCATCCAATCAAGCAAACACAAATTGAAGAAGAAAGAGTGGAGCGACATTGTTGAGTAGTGGAGAGTGTAACTGAACCGCACTTGGGCCGAAATAGCCTGTTGTTGTTGGGACATGGCGGCGACTCTTGAGTTGGTAAAGAGAAGAATTACGAAGATGGAAATGAAGCAAAGACGGAGGAAGCGAGTATATATATTGAAAACGTACGATCGTTTGGATCGGTGATGCCTTGTGATAAGATCGGTGAGGCCCTACACACTCTTAAGCGTTCTTTGTCTATATTTCTCGCTTAGCACCGTTAATGGCATGTGCTAATCCTATCACGTGAATTTTTATTTAGAGAACTCCAAACTCTCAAGTTTAGACGTCATCATCTCGAAACACATAAGTGAAGCTCTTACAACATCTATTTACTTAACAATTACTTGTCCTCATGACTGAACTTGAAAAAGTTCCGGAATAACAACTTTCACAACCCTCAATTTGTTGACAATGACTTGCGGTTCGTGTACTTGTGAAAGTATCGATTTATCGTCGTTCATTTTGAAATCAAAATACATCTAGATTAAGAAATTTTTGATGCCTTCCTCCTCGGCTTTGAACTTGTACTCGAGAGCCTTCCATATCTCTGACGCGGATTGAACTTCGGTGTAGAGATAGTAGAGGCGATCGGGGAGGGTGTTGAGAATGTGCCCACGGCACAACAATTCGTCCTCCTTGCGCTTCGCATGGTCCTTCTTCAGTTACTTCGAATCATCGTCCACCGGTTCGGGAAGAACTTCGATTCAAAACGTAGTAGATCTTCAATGATCGAAGCGAGGAGGAAAATCATCTTGTTTTCCCATCGGGTAAAGTTCGTACAGTCAAAATAGTATAACTTCACGAGATTTTGGTTCATGACTTAGATGCTTGAAACGGATGCTTCTATCGCCATAATACTAGATAGTAGATACTATAAGGTTGTTGGATTGGTAAAAAATGAAACTAGATGATAATATAAAAATATCAAAAAATTGTTTTATGAAAAAAACATTAAAAAATTATTAATAAGTGTAATTTTGAATTTTTAAAAATTAAATTTATTAGAGAGTATATATTTAAAAAAAAGAATTGGAGGGTAGATTTTAGCTGTTTTTTAATCTTGAGAGTATATTTTGTCAAAAATAAAAATTAAGGATATGAAAAAGCAAATTACCCTTTATAAAAAGAAGAAACCCGCACATCTTTGATTAAAGAAGAGCGGATAGCAACGATATCTCATTATAATATTAAGTTCAAATTTTCTTTGCAAATATCAACTATTTTTTCTTCTTCTTATTTCTACCTAAAGTTTCAAATAATAAAACAAAAAGGCTCGAAAATTACCTTTTTCGAGTTATTTAATACAATATAGTAATTCTTCGGCTTTGATATTTCAATATAATTATAATTTATAAAGACAGTAAATCTTCACGTACAAAAAGTTATAAACTGCAATTATTTTAATTATCAAGCATAGTATATAAATATAATCATATTAAATAAACATAATGGTAATTTGGTCCCCCCCACTCGGTCTCCTCTTAAAAATTGGAACTTGATTCTCGATTGCTTTATCAAGTGCCGTAATTACAAACTACTTATTCAATAATAATCAATTAATTAAAGTTGAATGAGAGTGTGTTTTGATCATGGATTTGATTAGTGATTTAATTAATTAGAATCTGAATATATTGCTTGGTGTTTGAAACGCACTTGTCATTGTGGAAATGGAACCGATTCACATGAAAAGAATAGAATTATAACCTTCCAGTTTTGCTAATTGCTTTTCATAGTAATATTCTCTTTTGTTGGATGTGATTTTATTTAAAAGTTAAATAGAATGACATATGCCTCGGTAGTAGAGCTGGGCAATGGCCGGAAAACAGCACATGCTCGCGACCTCAGCCGCTGGTTTTCGCAGCCAAGTTCACGTGAGTTAATCACGTCTAGGATGTGATAATCTTATCGGGATCTTAGTTGTGTCCAACACTTTTATTTACATTAAAATAAAAAGAATGTGCAACAAGGACTTGCTAATTCAGGTAAGTTGTCATACGAGATCGTCATTAACAACTTAAACACAATGATCAAAATGAAACTCGCCTAAATTTTGAGTGATCGTGAACATGTAGATACACAGGCGGAGCCACTAACAAGGCAGTGATCTCACGGGCACCACCTAGATTTTTTTTTTTAATATATATATATATATATATATATATATATATATATATATATATATATATATATTCTAGAGTCAGTTTCTCCTTCTCCTCACGATCGTGCTTCATAAATTTTGAAACTTGAAAACTTTTATCCCCTTCCAGTGACATTATCGATCTATATCATTTTTCATTTATAATTCCGCCGCTACATCAGTATTAGTCAAATTTTTTTCCCGGTTATTGTTTATATCAATTTAGATTTTATATGGATTGTTAACTTATTTATGACTATGAGTAATACTATTATGATACGAGAATATATTTGGACTTTATATAAAACTAGGTATATATATATACATATATATATTATTAGTATTACTTTTATAAAACTCGTCGATAACTGGTTTATCCATCGTTAACCGATTTCGATAACCGGTAAACTAACTTTTTATAAATCATCTTTTGACAAATTCGTTTTCAAAAGATAAAACGCCGATAACCGTTTATGGACCGGAAAAAGGGTAACTTGGACCTTGCATTTCGCTAGTAGTCTCTTAATTTAAATGATTGAGAAAAAAGATGATCATGCTCTCTTTGACAGTATCTAGGACAACAATGATTGACTGATGAGTTCACGTGAACTTAATACCAACTCTGAATACACATACACTGTACACAGACTATTTTTTATTATTTGTACGGGGCTCCAATCAAAACGGACAAAAATAATGATATGTTAAATAAATCAAAAGGGTTAATTGCTGTAAAAGTGACCAACAGTTGGTCATCTTGAAGACAATCTTGAAGACAATATATCCATTGCCGAAAAACTGTGGCAAAAGTGCCTATTCTCACTAATCCGTCTTGAATTAAGAAAAACATCCAATTAAGAAGTAACGGTGACACGTGGATTTGACGGAGTGAATACGTGTCTAACTGTGGGCCCCATTGTGTACGCGTGGGCGTGGCTGCTTATGTTTCATACACTATTACGATTCCCATTAAACTCATAATTAGATTAACTAATATAGTTAATCATTGAAAGTCTGAATTAAAACCCACTTCTCATTAATTCTCCTTCCCTCGACATTCCCAGTCTCACACTCCATCCCCTCTCTCTCTCTCTCTCTCTCTCTCTCTCTACGAACCAGGAAGGGCGTACGCGCTGCGATACCTTAGCTCCGGCGAGTAATGGCTGACGCTAACGTGCCGGATCCTGGGTGTAGAGACCCCCGTCTGAAACCGCAACCCACTTACAGTACGTTTTGTACTATTCACTGAGGTTGGATCCTACTTGCAATTGTAGAATGTTGCAGCTCACTGGGATTCCATGTGCCCATGTAATTTCTGCCATCTGGTCGGCAAACATGAATATTTACGACTTTGTAGTGGACGGGTACAAGATCGACTCCTTCGTGAATCAATACGCCAGTGTCATTGTGCATGTGCCTAGCCCGAACAAGTGGCCACAAGCTAGTCTCAGTGTCATTAACCCACCCAAGTTCAATGCTCTGCCTGGTCGCCCAAAGAAAAAAAAGATCAAAATCAGCTGGTGAACAAGCCCCTGGAGCTGAAAAAGCAAGAAGGATTGGGCAGTGGAATTGTTGCCGGAACTGTGGACAGCGAGGACACACAAGCCGTACCTGCACGAACCAACCAAGCCAGGTAAAATCACTAATATGTTAGATAATTGTAGTTAGGTTACTGTCTCGTAATATGTCTTGCATATTGAATATATATTGTCTTGTTATATGTCAATCTTGATTAGATAATGTCTTGTAATATGTTTTGCATATTGAACTGTTTTGCATATTCAGCCAATGGAGCGTAAGAAGATGGACAGGCCACTAGAAGCTAATGTCACTCCGGTAACACTGAAAAAAAAGGGAACATATGGCACGTCAATTGGCCCAGAAAGCGTCCCAGTCAGAACCAAGTGAAGCAGGACTCAGCCATGCCGGACCAAGTCAGCCAACATCACCACCACCAAGTCAGCCAACACCAACTCCATCCGAATGGTCTCTATATTAGAACAATTAACTACTAATTACGTATTTAAGACAACTACTACTTTTGGAACAATATCATGGTATGTACTAATTTAGGTTAGTGGCATTGTTGTGTATTAAGGCCTTATTATTCGTGGTTTGTTTTGGCCTTATTTTGGAACAATGGTCGCAATTATCGGGCCGTATCTGGGTGCTCGTTTTGGAACAATACTATGGTATGCAAAAATTATTATGGTATATGTTGATTTTTTTTTTCTGTTTTATTATAGTGGATAATTTGTGACGTTATTAATGTATGCAAATACGTCGTTTCCTAACTTCAAAACTACTATCGTTTTTTCTCAACTCAACTAATAGATAGAGAAAAATGAAAACGTAAAAAAATATATGATAATTAAATTACTAAATGTGTCGAGGAAGCTTTGCCACGTGTTGGCGAAGGTGCACAGTCAGCACATTGCGTGTCGCAGAGGAGCTAACGGTGGGATACTTAATTGGATGTTTTTCTTAATTCAAGACGGATTAGTGAGAATGGGCACTTTTGCCACAGTTTTTTGGCAATGGATATATTGTCTTCCAGATGACCAACTGTTTGCCACTTTTGCCGCAATTAACCCTAAATCAAAACGCACGCGTTGCAGATAAATAAATTAAAATTCAGATTGCTAATATTATGTAACGGAGCTTGTGAAAATGACAAATTAGCAAACTAGATTACGAATATAATTCTAGTTCAGTAGTTAAGGAAGTGTGACAGCAACGGAGAAGACCGCCAGCGATGGCAACCGCAGCACCACCAGCTCTGGCAACGGGTATGAGAGATAGAGATGGGAAATGGTATATTAGAAATAAAACCCTGAAAAGATTTTTCGCGACGAACCTTGCGCTAAATCGTGCTTAATGAAAATAAGCCAAATCACAAGTTTATGGCCCAGTTTAGGGTTGCTATTAAATAAGTGATTTTTTCTCGTCTTCTTCTTAATTTTAAGGAGACATTGTGTTCGTTAATCTAAATTAAATCATTTAAAAATATTTTTTGCTTTTTTACAGAAGAAATGACAATATATAATATATATACATATACATATACATATGCATTATAAGCAATTTACGTGAATACACCCTGAATTAATATAGGGGTCCTCAAACACCCCCCCAAACTCGGAAAATAGCGCAATCGCCCCTCGAACTAATATTTTTAGGTTAAGTTTCGTTTAAAATCCAAAGTCTGTTTTCATTTTAACTGCATGTGTATTTTTAAAGGCATTACAAGTATATTACTTTTTAAATTAAGGTTTTATTTTCTTCTCCTTTTCGACATTTTTTCTCCTAAAGGTGATTTCTTTTCTTTTATGCGAGTCATGGCCAGCTTTCGTTGTTCCAATTTTCGGTTTTCTTTTTTATTGGCTGGTCTCTCTCTTGGCCAACAGTTCTCGCTCGGAAGACACTTCTTTTTCGATGGTTTCTTCCTCTATATATCTTTTGTCATCGGGTCTCTTTAGTTCCTCTATCTCGTTTGAACTAATTTGAATGTGGCTTTCCGTGCATTATAGATAACTTGTTACAATTTTTTTATATAGTAATTGACGTTGTTTCCCTTTGTAGTTTAGCATTCTTTGCTTTTTGCAATCTTATATTTGTTTTGTTGCACTTTTCTTCTTTACCTATCATTTGTTGCAAGGTTCTAAATGTCGATATCGATCCCATTTCACACTCTCCATTTTACGGATATGTCGCTTGCCGACTGGAAAATTCAAACTTGAGAGGTGTTGGGTGAGGGGAGACAAGGCTTCATAGGATAATGTCATGAAAAGTGATTTATGGTACCTTTTTGTTTTTTTGGTCTTTCCCTCTCATTATTCACCCTCTTCACCCTTTGTCTTCCTCATTTCTCTCTCTCAAACTCGACTTCTCCATGGTTGTGAGCTCCAAATTTCGGCCAAGCTCATTTCTCCAACTTAGATTCCGTTTTTTATGAGCGTGGGCGATTCTTTCTACGACGAACTCAAGGAGTTGGACCGGCGGTCGCCGGAGTGCTCCATTTTGCCGAACTTGCTCCTCCCTTTGTCCCCATTACTTTCGGCCATCCTAGCCTCCACGGCGCCTCTTTCTAACTCCAAATCGTCCCACGACGGTCTTCACGCTACTCCGGGTAAGTTTCGTAGCTTTCTTAGCCTTGAAGAGTAGATTAGAATCTCTATATTGATGATAGTTTTTGTGCGGGTTTTTCCATTTTTAGGGGAAGCTATGGCAAAAAAATTTTACGACAGCAAGGTAGAGTCACCTCTCGGTCGTATAGTGAAGGCATCTATTGCCGCGGAGGGCGTTTTGGTGGTTGACGGTGGTTCCGGACATGCCCCGAAGCTGACAGGTGGTGGAAAAACCTCGGCCTTCGAGTTGTGGGGGCTTTGCAAGGTTTTAAATGTCGACATCGATCCCATTTTGCACTTTCCATTTTACAGATATGTCGCTTGCCGACGAGAATTGTTGATCCATGGTGAACTGGAATGCCACGTCTATCACTTTGGGAAGTCAAGATGCTAACCAAAAGTCAGCTTCAGACCTAGATCTGCAAACATATAAAATAAAGAAGAATGAGAAGAAGAGAGATTGAATCAGATTAGGGGATCACCTGCATGCAAACCCTAGCAGAAGTTTCTACAACCAAACATACCATGCACTGCTCAACGCGCGATCTAACCCTACTGGGTCGTACTTGATTTGAGGAGAAGTCAAAGGGAAAAGAAGGAGACCGTACCTAGTTCGTGGGACCTCTGCGAGGAAGAGCCTTGATGTGCGACCATTTGAGGTCTTCAAGAGGAGAAGGAGGAACAGCGATCGACTCGATCTTGGAGACTCCTTCAAGAAGATGCGTTGAAGGTGGTTGCTCGTACTCCATCCACTCGTGCTCCTCGTCGTCTGTGGAGGCATACTCTGTGACTAGGTCCTCTATAGGAGCTGGTTCTTTGATCGTGTACGGGAGGCGACCGAAGCTCCGGGAAGCAGCACGGAGGTGAAGCCCTAGCAGAAGCGTCGTCGAGACAAATAGAGAAAGAGAAATCATTTTGGGCCACGTTGTGTGGGCCTTGATTGGATCTTGAGGGTTTAAATACCCAACAGGCATGCCGATGGATAATCGAAAGAAACAGATATATCATTTGTCGATAATACCGCATAAATTTTAAGGATTATCCCTTGGTGATCAAAATATCGATGAATATTCTGGAAAATATTTTTGAGCATTTAGGCAATATTTTTATAACATATTTAATAAATAAAGAACATAACTCGTAACATAATGTCAACATATAGCATAAGATAGTAAGCTTCATAAATAGAAATCATAAAGTACAGTACATATATAAACACGAAATAGAAGTCATAAAGAGAGTATGAACATAAGTACGAAATAGAAGTCATAAATATGGTACACACATGAAACACATAGCTCAAAAGAATGTAGAGGAACATGACGGTTAAAGTTATAATAAGTCAAACAAATTATACCATAAATCATTAACTCTTAACTAACCTTAAACTCTAACCCTAAACTAAACCCAAAAATTAACAAATGATTAATTAACTAAAAATAATTTATCCACGTTAATATTCTAAATCAACTAAATCCATAATCACCAAGTTATTTAAAATAATAACATACTATAATTAAATTAATTAAATCTTAAACTAAATCAACTATACTCTAATGTCTAAGAATCTAGACATTAGAGTATATATCGTCGATATATCGACCGATTTTCCGCAATATTTTGAACCATGTTTTGTTGTAGAAAACTCTTCTATTAATATATTATTTTTATTAGTTATTATATTAAAACCGCCAATAATTATTTCTCTCAATTATTAGAAAGAATAATGTGCATATCCCCATAATTATTGACAATTTTATCAGGATACTAGCTTCAATTTTAATATTCTAATTGAAATGAGTTCTCTTACAACAAATTAAAATGCGAAGAAGAAAAATGCAACAATACAAACAGAAGAGGCAACATGTAATCCGTGCACAATCTGA
Source organism: Parietaria judaica (assembly GCA_954871525.1). NCBI lineage: Eukaryota > Viridiplantae > Streptophyta > Magnoliopsida > Rosales > Urticaceae > Parietaria > Parietaria judaica. Next base: position 9,668,848 of record OX940865.1, on the reverse strand, counting down.
GGGAGAAATGACCCCAATTATTCAAATCCTTAACAAAAAAATCATACTAAAACTAAGAAAAGAACTTAGTATAGTTATAAACTATGGGTTAAACTGACACCCGAAAGTCGAGATTTTAGTGTTTTCTTACCGGTTCTCTATTTTGTTGGGACACCAAAAAACATGTCTGTCGCGGTTCCGGTTTATGTCAAAAACGTGATAAAAATAACAAAAAAAATAACGAAATTTGCAATTAAATACTAACTTTGAATAGTTTTTGCTAGCTAATTTTTTATTATTCGGCCAAATATTTCCTTGAATAAATTATTATACATTAAAGAAATGATTGAGGAAATAGTGGATTCATGCACTACAAGAAAATGAAGACTAGACTAGAAATAAGAAATTGTTTTATAGAGAGAGAAAGTAATAGTTTAGAGAGAGAAAGAGACAAATAAGCAACCCTTTTTCCCACCCTTTCTCTATCAAAGCCTTGTTTTTCACTCTTCTTCTCCATCACATTTCACTTTCTTTCTCTCTCTCTAATGGATTTCTCGCCGAAAACCCATGAGAGAGAAAACCCATCTCCGTCTCCGACCACCTTCAACCCCGACGTCAATGGCGGCGCCACCCCGCCTCTGACCCCGAAGCCCGCGACGCCCAGATCCGACCCGAATCCGCACCCGACGACGTTCGTGCAAGCCGACACGGCGAGCTTCAAGCAGGTCGTCCAAATGCTCACCGGCTCCGGCGACCCGCCGAAGCAATCGCCGCCGAGGCAGCACTCGCAAATCCCGCCGAAGCGGCAAGGCTTCAAGCTCTACGAGCGCCGCAACAGCCTCAAGAACAACCTCAACATCAACCCCCTCGTCCCCAACTTCGCCGGCGCCGGCGGATTCTCGCCGCGAAACATGCCGGAGATCCTGTCGCCGAGCCTCCTCGACTTCCCGTCCCTCACGCTCAGCCCCGTCACGCCTCTGCCGCCGAGCGACGCCATCTTCGCCGCCTCCGGAACCGCGGGGAGAAACGAGAATTCGTCTTCGTGCTCTTCTTCGTCGGAAGAGGAGAGAGCGATCGCCGAGAAGGGGTTCTTCCTGTCGTCCACGGGGACGCCGAGAGCCACCGAGCCGCCGCAGCTATTGCCGCTTTTCCCGGTCACGTCTCCGAGAGTCTCCGGCGCCGCGACTTCGTCTTGATCGGCTGCAGCGGACTGGGAGTTGATTCTATGCTAATTAATTCATTAGACTTTGTCGGGAAGAGAGGATCGAGATTGCAAAATGTTGTTGAGAGCTTGATGGGATCTTTCCCTGTACAATTCCATCGTCTCTTTTTTGTAAAATGGTGCTCTTTTTCTTCGTTGATGTTCTTGACCTTGCTTTACATTTTTGTAAATTTGTCTCTTTTTCACTTATTAAAAAAAAAAGATTTAACCCGGACGAGTTTTTTTTACATTGGTTTATAGGAAAGTTGAAATCTTTTTAGTTTATTTCTTGTGGGTTTATATATATATATATATATATATGATTTGATTTTATTTGAGAAGAAAGTTAGAACAAGTCACAAGGTTGAGGTATGAGATAGTGGTACTACTTGGTGAGAAATTGAATTCGATTCAAATACGAAGTCAACTTGTTTGATGGGCTTTCTTTCTTTCTGAATTGGTAAATCAACTTTCTCTCTCTCTAAATTCTAATCTATGGATGGAGATGGATGCATAGAGAGAGAGAGAGAGTGGTTTGTTAAGTTTTCTTGGAGTGAGGACCACATGACATGAAGAGATCATTCTAAGCAAAGTACAAAAAAGGTTGAAACTTCCGCACTTAGAGACATCTGAGTCATGCTCTTATGAGCTGTTCAACTCCAAACCTCATTGGAATAAATAACAACATTGTTTGGTCACATACATCAATCAACATTGGGTTTTGTTGATCATCATTCGCAATCATAATCTCTGCTAATTAATTTCAGTGCTCTGCTCTCCATCCAATAGCTCAAACAAGTTTTAGAACACAATATATGAACAGAAACCGGTGTTAAGTTTAAAATCAATTTTTGTCAATTATCATCGATATATTGGTTTTAAATTTGATTTTAATCATATTTTGACAAAATTCATAATAAACATAATTTATTTGAAAAAAAAAATTTAATTTTTACAGCAGTTAAAAAATTAGTAAATTAATGTTATCGATTTTATATTCAGTTTAGGAACTTTTTCGTACACTCCAAGACCCGAGGGCGGGCGGGCCCGTCTCAGAGAGAAATTTAGGCATGAAGGCATTAAGGAAAGAACATGTTTGGATTTCGATAAGATCACGATGAATTATTTTGTCCAAATTCAGTCATTTCCAGCCAAGATTCAGACACTAATTTTCTAAATGTAATTTTTTTTCGTTTAAATACTCTTCGTCTTAAAAATGTTATAGACAAAAAATCTTAATAAAAGAGAAAGAGAATTGATGGAAAAGAAATATAGAGATAGGATGAAGAGAGAAAAGAAAGAAATTTGAATAGAGATGCCCGTTATTACAAATTCAAATTCATCTTGTTAATAACAGTCAAATCAATTAGGAATAAAATACAAAAACAAAAAGGAGAAGATTTTTTAGTAGACACTTGACTTTTAACTAGTCATAGATTTATAGCATAGGTTATGATCGGGACGAAATGCATTTAGGTCAGAAAAACATGTCTTTTGTCCTTTCTTAATTTTATCAAATTACTTATTTCTTTCTCTCTATTTGCTTATTCTTTTTCCAAAAACTATATCATTTTTCGAGCCCCAAAAGTGTAATAGAAAATAAAACACATTAGACTGCTGAAGATCACAAGGACCTCTCAATTTTTATTTATTTATTGAGTTCATCACTAAGCCATAAAAGTTTGATTGCGGTTCACATTCTGTTAAAAAATTTAATGTATGGAAAAAGTGACATGGGATATTTGGGGTAAAAAATCCTAGAAGGTAAATGAAGGTAATATATACATGTTAATGCACGAATTTCGATTAACGTAGAACCTCGTCTACAGTTAGAGTTTAGGGCCGAACCATGTGGTCGCGTGGGAAGTCAAAGGTAAAGTCAACGAGGGTTGATTGTCGTAAGGGGTAAAATCGAGTAGGGAACCCGGTTTTTTTTTAGGTACCCGATACTCGGATCCGGAAACCGGGTATCCGAAAATTGATACCCGGATCCGGTACCCAATATTCGGGTACCCAAAAATTTGGATAACTAAAATCTGAGTATCTAGTTTTTGATACCCAGATTTACTACCTGGTACCCGATTTTGAAAACTACCCGTTTTTTTAAGTATATACTCTCAATAATAAAAATATACATTCATTGTCTTAAAATTAAAATGCATAAAAGAAAAACATATTCTTGTGCATCAAGCATAAGTACATCACACGAACCCTACGAAAAAAAACTCTAAAAAATTGAAGGAAAAATAAATATATAATTAAATTAAACCGGGTACCGGGTACCCGATTTTTAGAATTTTAATACCCGGTACCCGTATCCGGTTCTAATCCGGATATGGGTACCATGATCCAGAATCCGGATTCGGATAATTACCCGGTTTCCGGGTATTATTTGCACACCTAATTGTCGTCTCGACTTTGTTGAAGGTGAAACGTAGTCTCCAGCAAGGCACTAACTGTCATGTCGATGTATTTCCTTCCTCAACAACATCTTAGTTGTCCTATCGATGTATTTCCTTCCTCGACAACATCTTAGGCGGCGAGGGAGGGACTGTAAAAAATAGTAAAAATTGACGCCGCACCTCGTCACTATAAATTGCAAGGCTCCCTAAGTATCGACTTGTAGTCAAGACGGATCAGGTAGTTCAGGGGTTAGTAAAATCTGAGGACTAAGGTCTCTGATGAGGGTATGATTCCTCGTGGATGAGATTGTTGGTGGATGGCCTTGCCTGAGAATATCGAAGGCATGTGCAATCTTGATTATCTTGAGATTTCCGATGGAGGTGGTCGTCAAGAGCAATGCTTGCGATGAGCGCCTATGCAAAATTGTGCTTCCTGGCGTTCTCCGGGATTATGTTGTGCTTCCTGGCGAGATCCGGGACAATGTAGGTGCAGTAGACAAGCTTCGGGGTCAAATTGGCCCTTACTGGCAAGCTCTGTGGTCTAACTGGCCCTTACTAGCAATCTTTCGTGGCGAGAAAAACCTTTCTAGTGATATTCAGTCCCTCTCGACAAGTCTCAGCTTGAATTTGAGCATTCCTAAGGAGCTTTACGGCGACGTGGCGCAAGCCGAAGGTGGCCAGAGAGAAGGGCAAAATTTAGAGAGAGAGAGAGAGAGAGAGAGAGAGAGAGAGAGAGAGGGACTCTCGAGAAATTTGTGTGAAAAAAATAAAGAATGAAGCTCCCATTTATAGGAAAAAAGTGTAACTACTTTTCCTTATTTTTTGGAGAAATTCGTGGGGGACCTTGCCATGGGGGAGGTCGTCGATTGTCCTCGCCAGACGCATGGGTTGCCGAATGTGCTTGCCAAGTGCAGGGGTCGTCGGACGTCAGGAACGTTGTCTTGAGCCTCTCGTGTTGTCCTGCGAGCTTGTCGATCGGATCCTAAGGCGTCTTTGGAGCGTTTTCGACATCCTCATAAGCTCGGATTGTTTTTTAGCTAGATGATTGTTGAGTAATTCCTCTTGTTGAGTTTGTTGACGATATTTCGCACGTTAACCTAGGAATTTATCGTCGCCAGAAGAGCTTTTCCTCGTCACACGTCGCCCAGAGAGCTTGTCTCGATTAGGGCGTTGTCGAGGAGCTTCCTAGGTGTTTGTCTTCACACTGTGGATCCTCTAAGAAAGATATTTCCTCGATAGAGACCCTCTAAGGTCGCTAGGGACACATTTAAGTCGTCGGAAGGTTTGATCTTTGGGCTCCGTCTATTGGGCCTTTTTCTCCCGTGTTTCGTCCAACGAGTTTGGGCCGTTGGACCTTGACTTTCCTACGTAGGCTTTTCCTTTTATCTCTAAAACTCATATTTTCAATAGTTCAAAAAATACTCATACCAATATATATATATTTAATAGTTAAAAGTTAAGATCTTATTTTAGTGGAATATATCGTCATTTTTTTTTTAGTATTTTTACTATAATTATACAAAATAATATTAATGATGATTACATTTGATCGTGATATTTATAAATAAATAATATATTTAATGATTATGATTTTTGCGCATAAAATATTTACACATATGTAAGCACAACATGCATGCGTAGAAAATGCACAAAAGGTGTTATACATTCATTCAAACTGTATTAAATACTTGTATAAGAGAGATGTATTAATTTAGAACAACTTTTTTTATTTAACACTTGATCTCCATGCTAATATATTCAGTATTCACCCCAACTTTACATATATAAAATCCAAAGGCATTAATCTAAAATAAAATGTATTATATTTAGAGAGATTAAATTATTAATAGGCCATTATTCTAAACTAGACATCAGTTTTCTACGAAGAATAACATCTATGATGTATTTTTTATCACTCCCGATTTGAAGTTTGGGTTGGCCCCTACGACTTTTCCTATATATAGTATTTTAGTGTTGATTAGCCCATATATTTTGAAATTATGAAAATAACCATTTTTAATAATAATTTTTGTGTGGATTTAGCTTTTTTACCATCAATTAAAAGAATTAATTTTTTTTTTTCATTTAAAATATTTGAAGAAATTTAAAAAATTTAAAGGTCATAAAAAAAAATTAGAATTTTTTTTGTTTGTTACATGAATCATAAAAATTTAGCTGTATAAATACCGAAGTGTTTGAAAGTGACATTAAATACCTATATTCTTTGTTTTAGTCGGACAAAAAGAAAATACCAATATATTTTTCTCCCGTTTTAGACAACTACGAACCACCCCGCAAAAATATATATGTCTGTAACCTGAGAGAAAAGTATTGGTTTTTTATCGAGCCAAAACAAAAAATTGAGTATTTAATGTTTAATTTTTCAAACACTTTTGGTATTTGTGCTGCAAATACCCAAAAAATAAAGCCAAGAACTTTATATAATATAATATATATTTTTATATATTTGAGGAGAAGTTGATGCACAAAAAGACGACTGAAAATACGTAAACGCAAAATTAATTAGATATAAATATAATCAAGTGTGTGTTATATATTAATATTATATGGATAATCAAGTGTGTGTTATCATTTGATAATCGTAATACTTGTATTGTATGTCTTTGGACACATTCTTGATTTGACATTGTCTAAGAACAAGCAGATGATTAGATGAGTATATAGTATTAGATATTAAATAGAAAAGAAAGTTTCTGCTATGATAGTGACATAGTAACATAAAAATACATATATACTTCTTTAACCAGAGTACATAATAATGAACTAACCATTTCTTTATTCAAATATCTAAATTTGGAAAGATTGTAGTTACGCTAAAAATTATGTTCACGTGTCTTAAGAAAGAGCATAAAATAAAATAATATGGAGGAAAGTTTTACATAATAGCATCAAAAGTTTTGGTATTTTATTTTTTCACGTTGAAAGTTCTCAATATAATCGATTTTCTTTCCTAATTAAATTGATTTTATATTGTTAATAAATTACATTAGACACTACTGAACTGATATTCAAAAGTATCAAATATTGGACCTAGTGTGGCGACATGTTTCCAAGTTATTTATTTTTATTGGATAAATGACCAATGTTTACAACACGAGTTCCATATGTTTGGGATTTATTCTCAAATATATTGAGTGACAATGGACAATAACAATGCTTTTTTTGCAATATGTGACGTTCTTTTGATTTCTTTATTAAAATGCAACATAATTGACAAATTTAAAATGCAAGATACTTGTTGATTTTAAGGGGTTTTTTTTTTTTTTTTTTTTTTTTAATAATATGGATGAATTTTAATAGAGAAGAAAAAATAATGACATTGATTTCACCGCAATAAATAAATAATATCAATAACTTTTGAAGATATTACATATTATGTTGGTACTTTCGCCTCTAGTATCTCAAAATTTTAATTATTTATTAGTCACTCTTTGTTAAGGTTTGCATGAGTAGAATTGGACGGTTCCGAGAATAAACCAAATTCAAATGATCTTGAACATTCACTCTTTAAAGAGATCTACCACAAATTGAAAATAATCTTGAAATTTAAACATAAAAATTTAATTAATAATAGTCGTAGATATCTTGAATATAAATGGAAAAAAAAATCTTAAACATAATCAATAATAGATAAAATATATTATTTTCATAAAATAATATATTTTAGGTATTTTGTTACTAAATATCGAAGTAAAGGGAAAAAAATAGTTTTATATTTTCTATTTAGACAAAAGAATATTCCTAAATGAAATATATGTAAAGTACTTGCTGAAAAATATCTAGTTGATTTCGGATTAGTGTTTTCCAAGTCGAACGGGCAAACTGCAGGTGGACTTTACCGTCCCACGTATTTTGTGCCCATGAACCCTTTTCAAATAAAAAATTTCAGTGACCCCACCCGCCCATGGGTGCGGGCATCGGCTACCCGTGCCCACCGGTTTGCAGCGTACGCCTCTTGAGGGTTGAGGCGCACGCTGTCTGACCCTCACGAGCAATGGTCTGAAGCGCAAGCCTCAGTTTTTGGCTCAAGAGAGCATGTCTTGGGTTACTTTCCCTCCTTTTCCGGAATACGCAGAATTCTAAACACTCTCCTCGCTCAAATTTTATTCTTATGCCTCGAGGCTACGGGAGACGCCTCGTTCCCATTTAAGACTTCCAAAACCTAGGTTTTACAACCAGATACTTCAATAGAGGGAAGATTCAAGAGAAATTTTTTGCAGAAAATGAGAAACTATTTTTTGGTAATCACTTATTCATACACGGGTGTATTTATTTTATTATTCAAAGACTAGATAAGAAGAATTTTCTTTCAGATTTCCGAAAAGGACTTGACTGTCTTGAAGCCATGATTCTCTGGAAGAGCTCCATTTCCAGGTCGCACTGAAACAATAACTTCCAATCCTGAAAGAACAACACTTTCATAAGCTATATTATCATTAATCTATTATAATATATATATGTATATATATGTATCTATGTATATAAGCATTAACACAATTTTGACATTGATGGTCTTTAAACACTTCCTGCCGCTAGATTATAACTTCCTGATAAATCACATTTTATTTTTTAAAATTTAATTCCATTTTCAACATATGGCTCTAGACAATATTTCGAAACACTATCGAACGGAAATTAGCAGAAGGTTGAAACGATTATGTTCTTATATCAACAAAATTCAATGTAATTTGAGGTACATAAAAGAGAACGGAACATTTACCTGCAGCCTTGGCTGCAGTGGCTTCTTGATAGACATCGGTCACGAACAGTATTTCCGACGGCTTATCAACCCCAAGGGAGTTTGTGATTTCGACGTAGCTTCGTGTTTCCCTTTTGTTCCTGAGATGAGGGAGAAAAGGATTTATCGTTAGCGCCGATAACAATCTAGGTTGAATAAATTTGCAGTCACTTTATTTACCCCACTGCCGTGTCGAAAAACCCAGACAAATATTGTCTTAGGTCGCCGTACTTTGAGTTTCCGAATATTAATCTTTGCGCCAGTCTGCTACCACTTGAGTATATATATACCTGCATAATGGTATGATTATAAAGATCTGTGTAGAGATTTGCTTTTCTATCTAGAGTAATTTATTGCATTAAGTGTGAGAATTTAAATTTGATTGATGTAAGGATTAAAATGAACACCGAGGAAGATATGAAAAAACCCAAAGAAAAAAGGTGAATGTTATGTTACATGCAGTTTGATTTGCGGATGCAAAGTACTTAAGAGTCGAACTTCGTTGGTTGGCTGTCAAAGTACTTACGGGCTTTATTCAAATTTTAAAATTCCGGCCTAAACTTAATTAAAACAATAACTAATAGAAAGCAATTAATAAAGCTATATATCTATCACAATGACCCTATACTTTCGAAATCGTAGTACATTTGTTTCCTATGTGTGTTACAAACTAACAACAAAAAAGCGTGTACAACGCATGACTTGTTTGAGGATATTTTCATCTTTAGTTCTCTTAATAACTTGACTAATTGATTGCTTCGCGGTCCTCTCAAAATCTAGTTCGTTGATCTTGCTCGGTAAATAATTGACCAGAAGATCTTTGAGTAAGTCATCTGTTACGAACAATTTTTTATTTATTTATTTTGGTCATTTTTTAATGCGTAGAGGGCAGTGTGCTACTTATAAAAGTTTAGCGGGCATTACTGCCAAAAATCAAATTCAGGGGGTCAACTGCACCAGCATGCTAAGTTTAAAGGGCATTTCTGCCAATTAATATATATAATTATACATTTGCTTGCCTACAAGGAGCTATTAAAAGCTCCATTATAGTCAATCATGTGAGGATGCAACAAGCAAGAAACTACCTTTATGCCTGAGCCGTGCCATCTGGCGAGAGCTTCCGGAACATCCTCGAATACAATTCCCTCCAATTCATTATTTTCAAATCCAGTTCGCCATATATGACCCTGTGTGAAACAAGAAAAAAAAATCCGCTAAATGCGCAGTTGGTAATCTAATAAACGGGGTATAATCTGGCTTCTAAAATATCAACGCATACTTGCAACTGTTTTAAGGCAGTGATTTTTCTATCAGCTTTAATCATAGCATCCACATTAGCAACTATAGCTGCAATAACTTCGTCTTTGCCTGCATCGTCAGATGGCACGGGAACAGCGCCACTGACACCTTTTTCTAAGTCTTCTTGAACCTGTTAGGAAAAACAAAATTCAGAATATATAACAGTTGTCAGTAAAAAGATCAAATTTAGTTCATAAAATTGTGAATCTTGTCACGTGTATAGAACCGACGAATCCTTTTTTCCCTATCATATCTATTCGAGAACATGAGAGAGGTCCAAACTAAGTTTGGTAAATTATTTAATGAATAATACTTGGCTTCTTCTTCTCATTGACCTGGACGGCCTTAGATGAATAAACTGTATGCATAATTGACGATAACATAATTAAATTATTTAAATAAAAAGACATGAGTAAATATATGAATAGCCTCATGAAACTACGAATACGTCCGTAACATAATCTTGCCATACTGCCAAAGATCATCCTCTTTAGACATCTTTGCATGTAGAAAACTGGGTTATATACGAGACTGAGATCTTACTTGAGAACGCAGCAATTCTATGTCCTCTTTGGTTTCTGCAGTGTCATATGTAGCAAATAAATGTCTTCCAACATTGTCACGGGCGAACGGAAACAGAACATCAGTGACAAATGATATCGGCGTCGTAGTTCCCTCGATGTCGAGAACAATGCATCGCTGCACCAGGAAAATATATATATTAACCCCAATTTAGATATTCAATTAAATAATGGAAGCATGTTAATTATAAAATACTGGATGGAACTTGTTGACAATAAGTAATGTGAACTCACTCTTTCAAAGTTATTTGACCCAGTTGACCCCGCTTTGACAGATACATTCATTTTATTACCGTGACTAGCTAAAATTCCATTGACTTTCTGAATTGGACCGTGGGCCGGAGTTGACCAGTTCAGACCCAATTGTTTCATCTTGATGGCCGCATCGAAGAGATAATGATAACATTCGGCCTGGAAGAGTCACAAATTTAATAGCTGAACACATAAAAAAAAAAGGTTAATTAACGAAATGCCCATTTTGTGCAAACCTTTTAAAAAACTACCCATACAATGGGTAGTTTTTTAAAAGGTTTGACACAAAATGGGTATTTCGTAAAAATTTCCTTAAAAAAAACCTTCAGAATACAGAAAGTTTAATATCTCAATAATATTAAATAAGAATTTTCAACTTATCAAATATGACGGATTAACCTAGATTAGACGCCTATATACCGGATTAGAAACACTAATCGAATATTTATAGTAAAATATCTCTACCCGTAATGCATAAACCACTAAGAAAATTAGATTAATTACAATTATTTCCTATTCTCCGGGTCTTACACTTTATTTGTATATATTGATCGCTAGGAAAAAGATTTTACACTGGAGTGACAAGAAGTTTAGAAATTCTCGACGAAAACAAATATATAACATGAATAAGCTTAATAATCAACTATATAAAGTCATATATAGACCATTACATAACTGCAGGCATATCACACCTGAGTTTTAGCATTGATCCATGAATCTCCCCATATATAGACTCCATGGTTGCGAACAAGAACAGCTGTTGCTTTCGGGTAGGCTTCAATCTACAAGATAAAAGAAAGGTTATCAGGAAACAAGTATCAGAATCAATAATATTAATTCTCTAGAATATGTACTTATGTTTCTTTGCCTGTACTTCTTTTTCCCTTTTTTAGTTCTCTAGAATATGTACACGCTTTCTTATATAAAAAGCTCATCTTATTAAAGCTCATCAGAGAAAGCATGATTTCTAAAAGCTATGAGGAGAAAAAGACCGTCAGACCGCTTTAGCGAGAGATTCGGTGAGTTCATATTCATAGGCAGTGTTCTCGATTATGGGGACCACAAGCTCATCGTTGTAACCATGTCCTTTTATCCCTTTGATCATCTCCATATGCGATATCTGAAAAATCCAAAAGTCAAATACTACTACAAAACTTCGAGATTACAATACAATATAATGCAATTTTATTCCACGAGATTATAACATACCCGATAATTTGGTATATAGAAGGAGGAAGGCTAGTTTGGAAAATTAGTTAAAGTATTACGTCCTTAGTGTCTTTTCCCATTTATGTATTTAATTATGGTAATTATGTTGATTGTTCATTTTAGAAAATAACTCAAAGGTTTGGTTTCCGGGTATATATGCCAATGGAGCTAGGATTTGTCTTAAATGTTTTCTTTTGTCTCCTGACTCTAGCCACCATAAGAGAGTATGGGCCGTTCTCTCGAATGAACGTTCTGTTTTGTTATTTCCATTAATTGCAAAAAAGTATCCATGGGCTCATCACGTTGGTGAATCCCCATTGGCTTACACGTTTGGAGTTTTTTTTTTTTTGGTTATGTTTTCGTAACTGGGTCCAATTACATTATAGTGTGAAGGTTATTACATTCCAATTCTTCCCGATACCTCCCAAGGAAAATCCCGAATCGGATCCCAAATTAACGCAACTTCAGAGAGCATGTGAGCGATAAACTACGATTCAGCAAGCTTTAGAATAAGAAACATATGAAATATAGTTGGTGCTCTAGAATCTAATGTCCATTGGACTGTCTATGTGTGTAGTAAAGAAAAGTTCACACTTCTTATTCTGATAGCCAAATGACTCGCTAAGGGACACCGCGTGAGTGTGTTCTTTTTCATTTCAGTTTTTACTTCTTCATGTTCAAAGTTTAGCATTTTAAAATTCCAAATTACCAACAATAATAGCTTACCCGAAATTCTTTTGCTTGAGGATCGATCATCGTTGCAAGACAAGATTCCATTCCATGACTGTGAATCACAGCTCCAGCATTACACATTTCATATGCCTAGAAGTCAAGAATATTCATATCAGATAAAGATTAAAAAAAATAAAAAAATCATCACCATGAAAACAGCGAGAATTGCAGTAAGGTGTAGAGTGAAAACATATCGTAGTGTCGAAAACACATGTGCCTTTTAAAGTAGATTTTACAGCATATTCATGCCGCAGATGTGATAGCTTGATCAACCTTATGCAGCTTAAAGGTTATTATTCCTTTACGGAAATAATTCGAGATTCTTTTAACAGCTAGAGCCACGTGAAGATGACTGACGATTCTTCAAATCAAGTGTTCAGATAATCTTCTGCTTTAATTACAAACTTTTTTACATTTAAGTCAATAACATAAACTCCTCGGTCAACAAGAATTCTAATTCCGATGAGATGGTTGGAATTGGAATGTAGCAAGTAACCATTCAAGGCAACCCAAAATGAGACATGTCTTACACTGGGCTACACATGTACCTTGCCTTTTAGATTCCTCGATCTCATATCCCTCGATATTAATCGCCTCTTGGCTTTCTGGTAGCGATCGAGAGTCAGCAATCGATTCTTACTTTCGTTGCTAAGTAAAAGGAAAATACTTACGAAACCTTTAAGAAAGCACGATATTCATTTTTTTCTACAATATTTTGTAGTAGATATGAAAAACTAAGGGAAGGTAAAGCACCAAACTTGAAGAAATCAATATCTACACCCTGCAAACCAAACTTGACGAAGAATTGATACCTTCATGAAAAGCGGGCCGCAGTCCGAGCATTTGGGAGGCTTATGAGGGTACGGCTTCGGGGACGGAGCAGACAAGAGCGCGCCGTTGGGAGATAGCACATACATGTCTTCAGGCAACATTCTCTCCTTCTGGACGCCTATACTTGTTACGAAACATGGTAAATAAAATTTATTGATCTTGAAAGTAACGCATTCAATAGACGCTAATTCATGTACATTTGGATTATAGGGAAAAAAACAAACACACGCCCTGAACCACAATGGTCGAACTTTCCATTCATCAAAGCTGAAAATCACAAATTATGAAACAAATACACATAGTCTTAGTTTCCCGAAATCAAAACGAAAGCTAAATAAAAGATAGCAATAGATAAAAGCCGAAGCGGGAAGTATATAACACGAATTAAAAGAGCAAACAATCAGAAAAAAACTCCCAAGATTCGGAAAGATCGACTTAAACACCGGAATTCGGCTTTTAGTTAGGCTGTTTCCACTAGAAAAATGCTAAGTTGATGAACTCTATGTTGCATTGGTTTTCCTCAGAATCCGATTCGAGTACGTAAACGAACCCCTTCTAGTTAATACTCATCGAAATTGAAGAGCAAAGCTCAGATACTTTCACCAACAAAACCCAGAAGCAGAGAGAGAGATACCAGAAGGGGACATGAGGATGAGCTGTTGGGGCTTGGGGATGGAGTCGTCGTGGGCCTTGATGGAGATGCTGCCACCTGTCCCGGAGACCCATCCGAGGGTGTAGAACTGGCGGCAGAGCTCGGAGATGAGGACCCTGGTCTCGCCCACTGCCTTGCTCTCCAGGTAAGCCTGCGAGACAAGCCCCTTCATCGCTACCGATTCCATCGCCAAGAAGAAGAAGAAGAAGAAGAAGCTGCTTTCCAACCAAGAGAAGAGATGACTGCCCTGAGGCCTCACTCTAAAGAATATATGTATACATTTATAAATTAATTATATTATATTATTAAGAGAATAAAAATTAATTAATAGAGTAATAATGCACGATCTTTGGTATACAGGGTTTTAGCTTTTAGGTCCCTTAACTTTCAAAGTATTGATAAAAATATACGACTTGCGTTGACTGTGAAATTTGTTGGTCATTTTGGTAAGGACGTTATTAACATAACCTAATAGGGTAAATTGCGGTATATACTGCAGTTTAAGTTATGTTAAACTTGTCATCTTCTGTCCAAATGGCTTTACATTTGACAATAATACGATGCCACATCAGCACAATTAATGTCCTTACCAAAAGGACGAACCAATTTCACGGTCAATGCAGGTTGTGCATTTTTGCCAACACTTTGAAAGGTTAGGCGACGTAAGACCCTTGTTGACCAAAGTTTGTGCATTGTTGCCGTAATTTACCCTTTATAGAATCATCAAATCTGAAGTTCCATGTCTAGTTATTGATAATAATAATAATAACAATAATAATAATAATAATAATAATAAATCGGTACTTCGATTTTACTAGTTTATCGATGAATTTATTAAAGAATTACATTTACGGAGAGGTAAATTAACTGATCTTATTTTAAAGATACATTTTAAGGCTTATTAGCAAAATACTCAACCCAAGTCAAACTATTTAAAATAATGCTCAAGGTTTGACATAATTCATATCATACTCATTTTAAATATATTTTTCCTAAACTACCCCTACTCACCCTATCGTTCGATCAGACAGCAATTTGGTTCATCACTCAGCAATCGATTTCCTCGCTCACTCTGTAATGGCTTCCCTCTCATCGACGACGAACTCTCTCAACTCCTCAATTGCCGACGACTTTATCTCGAACCCTAATTGATGAGCTCTCGCTGCTCATCTATCGAGCTCTCTCTCTCGCCATTGACGAGCTCTCGATTTTCATCTCTATCACGCTCGACGAACTCATCTCTGCCAATCTCGAATTCTCTGCTGAAGCATGAATCCTCTCCCTCGCTCTCTGCAATCGTTTCTAGAGAAGAGCAAGTGAAGGCCAGAGAGTTGCGATTTGAAGCCAATTTCTCGTCGACGAAGAACCGTTTAAAGAGCATGAAGAAATTGATCGATGGTAGAGGTAAGTACATTCAATCGTTTCTTCTTCTGCAGTCGCTTCAGTGATTCTGCAATACCACATTAATTCATGAGAATCCAGTGTTCCTCACCATCAACCCCACCAAGCTCAAGATAAGCCACCATTCTCCAAGCTAGGATCTGCCTCTTAACAGCACCAAGCTCGCCACCACCAAGCTCAAGCGCGCCAAGCAGCTTCGCTTCTGCCTCGAGATCCTGGTCCTCTACGACTCCCCGGAATCTCTTGCCCAATTAGCTTCAGAGCTTTTTAAAGGCCTGCCCATCAAGTGGAAACGCTCGTCGGTCAATGTTGCTGTCGTATGGCCTAATGTCATGTACAGAAAAGCTGCACGCAAGGTGTTTGAAGCATTTCCTAAATGCCCGGTTTAACTCACACACTTGGCGTCGCTCGTTGAAGGCGAGGCTCGAGCTTTGAGCTTGGCAGCGGTGGCAGTTTTTATGGCTATCGAGGCATCTCAATTGGCTCCATTAAGGGCGTTTCTAACGGTTTTCACCCGAGGCCGGTGGTGATCTTAACCTGATATGGGCGTTCGAGGAAGAGAGCGAGTTCGAGGAGATAGATCCTTTGCAGGGTCCTCCGAAGTGATGTATTCCTTCATATGGTTAGAGATTAAGCACCTATAACGCTTACTCTGCTCTCGTGGAAATTCTTGACGGAGGTGACCATAGCTCCGGTGTTTGCGTACGTCTGCGAGTTTGCCCCTACACAAATGTAGAGGCACATCTGCCAGATCCCGAGCCGTCGGATCTTGCCAACAACGTCGGATCTGCCGGAGATGTTCATGGCCAGCTGTGATCCCAACGTTGCCCCCAAGGTCCTTGAAAAAACTGAGCAGGTTAAGGGTTGTCTGGTCATACCCGAGCGAGGACTTCAGGTTGGAGGAGTAGAGTCCGAACATGTACGTCGCTCCCGACACCGACATGATAAGCATCGACGCAAAGAACGTGAGCCACCGGCCGAGAAGCACGTGCCGGACGAACGCTCGGAGGTCGGCCCCGCCTCCGCCTGCGTAGACAGCTTCGACCATGTTCGATACAAAAGATTCTAACTTCACAACGTAACAAATGAAGGACAAAGCTTTCTCATTTTCTTAGGATTTAGAGTTTTTCTATGTATTTATATACGTGTGTGTATATATATATATACATATAGAGAGAGTTAATAATTTATATGAATTTGTACTGCTGTATGAGTTATGTGGTGGTCATGGTATGATTGGAATGTATGTTTGACAAGGAATAATTGATTCATGCCTAATGCTCAAAATGGTCCATTTCTGATGTTACAACCTCCTTGTGTATTAATTGCTTGACTATACAATGTGAATTTAACATACAATGTGTATTAATAGCACGGGTCCGAGGGATAGAGACAGCGTGAGAATCATGGAAGCTGTAACTTCAGTTACGATAATGTAACTTCGGTTACGATAATGTAACTTCGGTTATAAAACTTTAATTCCAATTAAATTAGTGTAACCACATTTACATTAGTGTAACTCTAATGATTGTGGTAATAGTATTACATAATTGTGGTCATACTATTACATAACCATATATGACTAGAATTACGAAAGTGTAACTCCTATTACAAAAGTGTAACACCGGTTACACTTATGTAACTTGAGTTACAAAAGTGTAACTTCAGTTACAAAAATTATTTTAATACTTCCAAATTAACTCCCAAGGCACTAAATTATTATTGAACAAATATATTTAAATTGTAACTTTGGTTACAAAAGTGTAACTACAGTTACATAAGTGTAACTTCAGTTACGATAATGTAATTTCTGTTACGATAATGTAACTTCGCTTACAAAAGTGTAACTTCGGTTACAAAAATTTAATTCCAATTAAATTAGTGTAACCACATTTACATTAGTGTAAGTCTAATGATTGTTGTCATAGTATTACATAATTGTGGTCATACTATTACATAATTGTATGTCACTATTTTTTGACAATATTTCAATTTAAATTCTTTTTTGTAACTCAAATTATGTGAAATTATTGCTACATACCTTTAGATGGAGACTGGATTAATATAATTATGTAACATAAGTGTAACCATATTTGACTAGAATTACGAAAGTGTAACACCGGTTACACTTATGTAACTTGAGTTACAAAAGTGTAACTTCAGTTACAAAAATTATTTTAATACTTCCAAATTAACTCCCAAAGCACTAAATTATTATTTGAACAAATATATTGAAATTGTAACTCCAGTTACATAAGTGTAACTTCAGTTACGATAATGTAACTTCAGTTACGATAATGTAACTTCGGTTTCAAATACATATGCTCGTCCATTTCAAGTTTCAAGTTTCAAGTTTCGAATACCTATGCTCGTCCACAATCTAGATTGCTGAGAAACTTTTTTTTTAGTATTTAAGATATATATTTTAAAATAATTTTGTTGAGAACCGGAACGCCCTTTGACTACGAAGAATGTGTCCTCGAAAACCTGCCGCTTTGTTGAGCCCCACTTGATAGCAACGGAGACTTTGCGTCGAGGTCAAAGCTCTCTCGGCTCTGGCCACCAAAGCTCGAGTATAAGATGCTCCGAACACGGTCAAGGCTCGCGAATTGCGCCAATGCTGTGATCGTGTACGAGTCAGTCGGCGTTCGGAGCATCTTATACTCGAGCTTTGGTGGCCAGAGGCGAGAGAGCTTTGACCTCGACGCAAAGTCTCCGTTGAGGGACCAAACAGACCAATAGAAAATAGAATGCAAACCTGATGATCGGTGAATTTTCTTGACGGCCAAACAGCACTAATTTCGATCGAATTGAACCTGGAGAAGATGATTGAATTGCAGAATTTTCCAGACTTGATCGAAGCTAGCAGTCGCAAGTAATCACGCGATCCCGAGCTCTGTCGAAGAAGGAAGATGATCGATGGCTTGGTGAAGAAGAATGGAGATCACAGTCGACGAAGGCTTGGCGAAGGAGAAGATGGTTTCGAGCTCTGTCGGAGAAGGAAGAATGGAGTTGTTCGAGTTCGACGACGAAGGCTGGAGAAAAGGATTCGATATATTAAGGGCATAATTGTCCAAATAACACCAAATGAGGGTTTATTTAATTATGGTAAACTTTTGAGGGTTTTTTTAAAAAGTTTCACCCAAATTGAGTATTTTGCTAAAAAGCCCTAAATTTTATATAAAATAATTACTTTAGTTTATATAAAATATATTTTAAATGTAAATTTATATGAAATAAAGTTATAAGCATAATTTTAAATATGTCAAATGAAATTCAATAACAAGTGGGATAATATTATTTGGAAGTATTTTAATATATTTTATTAAATTAAATAATTAAAAAAGCTTAATTGTATTTCCTTAATGTTTAAACTACATAAATATAGCTTAGAAACGCAATTTTATATAGAAATACGATTTTGCATGTAATTTTGAAACTATTATAGAACTCAACTTTAGTTTTATCATTAATTTTTTTTTTTTTGAAATTTTGATGCAAATATGGAGTTTAATAATTGAACACACAATCGAGAGTCTGCATAGGACTGATTATTGCCAACGCATGTTGAGAGACCGACAATATGGATCGAAAATCAGTCCGTGAAATTTGTTGGTCCTTCTGCACAAGACGTAAACTCCATATTTGCATCAAACTCCATGAAATGCATAACATCGTATTATAATTGAACACACGATCATAGGACTGATTTTTAGTGATTGAGACCGAAAATCAATTTCAATCTCTCTCACACTTATTCATGTAATTCACAGAGACTATTTCTCGTCATAAGTTTGGAATGTTCGCGTTGGTCGAGTGTGAACAATGGCTATGCTTCTAATTCTAGGACTTTCCCATTGGATGTTCTGCAATATGAGTTTGTATTTGTGGAGTGTGAACAATTGGGTATTATTGCCTAATACTTTTTTATTTTATGGAAAATATTGCCTAATGCTTCTGGGCAGTGCTTTCTGCTATTTTAGTTTGAATAAAAAAAAGAAACATATTTATGAGTATATCATGTTCATTAGTAAATAATTGACATATACATATTTTATTTAAAATTTTTACTATTACGTTCTTAAAAACTATTTATTGACTAATCTATGGACAATAAACTATAAAAGCCGGACATTACCGGATCCCGATTTCGTCGTCGCAGAGCAAACTTAACATATACATATACAAATTGATCCTGGCCTAAAGTTGATTTGCAAGTTTAATTGTGTAATATTTTAAAGTTACGTTTTTCCGGTAGATATTAATCATGAAGCGAAAAGTTGGCAAGAGCACCGACTTACTCTCCGATCTACATGTACCTGTTTTCCATCACATAGCTAATCTTCATAGACCCTTTTAGAACTTCTGTGTTGTCTATTACGTTCGAAGTCGCTTATCTGCACGACATTAGCGTTTGCTCACTGCAGTAAGGCTTCACGAGTACTTAAACTTTGTGAAAAGGAGTCAGCAAAACATAGGGTGTTTTCCTTCTAAACAAGCTTTACGTACAGGAAATGGACGTGAGTGTGTTTTTCCTCAATATTACATAGGGTTACTACCGCATAATAATCCCACAAGACTTTAATAGTTAGTCTGCTAAAAATAAATTTATAAACTCTAGCTCATAATCCATGAAATATACGATTTGAAGCTTCAAACAGGTGAAATATAGAGTTTGAACAAACTAATTTGGTTCCGGAGGGAGGATTACAATAGCAAGCGCAGTAGTGATAAATTCTTATTCGGTTAACAACTTTCATTCGGAACTTATGGAAATACTCATCCCAGATCTACGATTGCTATCCCAATACAATCTAAACGCTATCTACTGGAATCGACAAGAGTGTGTCCAACTCATGAAGAAGATCGATATTTCCATTTATGCTCTTGATCTTTGCACCTTTGATCAGTTGACAGTGCCAGCACTTGCAAGGAGGTGAATTGCAGCATACTTTGCACCAACATCTTGCGAAAGACGTGCAAAACGGCCGAATGTTAGTGTTAGTAAATGAAGAAACCTATTTTTTAACAAAAACAAACATAGAAGGGAAATGTCGGTCGCACAATTATTCTCGGACGACAGCCTGAAAGTAGTGAGTCACCCAATGGAATGAACCGCCAAAGCAATCAACTTTACTGACAGGCCATCTTGATATACCCGAACCAAAAGTAAACTGCACATTTAATGAAATAAAAACTCAGTCGACAAAGAAAAACATGCATGGATATTATTTCTTACAAAACAAAAACGCAACTCCGAGATATTCCTTTAACTTCAGGGACCAAGTACTCGGGGTCGGGTATTGCGAACAACCTTCGATGAGCACATTTTGTTGACTCTCCGGTATGATTTCATGTAACGCCCCTAAATGGGGGTTAGTAGGATAAGACAAAACAACGACTTTTCAAACTTGGACCGGTCAACGACACATCATCATTTAAACGATATCGTTGAATATTCAACGTCCACGTCAACAAACACATAACTTTTGCCCATGGGACTTAAAACGACAATACAACATCAACGACCACAGTTTATACAACACCATAAAACGATAATTACAAAGTACCACCATCACAAATATCCTTAATTTAATCCTTTACATTTTCGAAATTAAAGATCAACTAAAAATATGAAATTCACCACGACGAACATTAAAGGTTTAGGTAAGCAAAACGACACGTAGACTTCCTGAATCAAACTATTCCTCGTCCGGAGTCTGGTACTGAACACCACCTGAAGCTGGAAAGAAAAAGATGTATATGGAAGGGATGAGCACCACACGCTCAGTAGGGAACCTATTACCAATTCTCTTTACCGAACCATTATTAGTCAAATTACAATTAAAAAAATTAAATGTCAACATAAACCATTTAATCGTCATTTTCAATCATTTATCACTTTCAACAATAAAATAAATAAATAAATATACTCCACAAAAGTCAAATCATTTCGGTGGTCCATGCCGAGTCAGCTCGCGCCTTTTCTCCACTATATCCCATCGAGTCCTCAAAGCACGAGCACAGGTGGACTAGAAGTCCCTAACCGTAACTCGCCCTCGACTCGGGATCCTAATCACCACCAAAGACGGCCAGTTCGCCATGGGTCGAAACGTTGACTTTTGGGTCACCAATCATATCCACATCCATAATCATATTCGGCCTACTGCGCAGTAGCCAGCTGCTCGTCAGCAGCTCATCCGTCCAAAGCGGGTACCATATCATAATAATCATCATCCGCCCGAAGCGGGTACCATATCATAAGAATCATCATCCGCCCAAAGCGGGTACCAACATCAATATACGTCATTCCGACGTAACCATAAGCATAAATATAATAACGAATATCAAACCATACCTGGTTCTCTGCCTCGCTATCAAGCGACGACAATCATAACATAAATTTTATCTTCTGATTAAAATAACATTTCATTTCATTAATTCCAATTTTAACCTATCCGGTTCAATCTTCATTATTAACGTTGGTTTCTACATTCATTTTAATTAGCGAGAAAAGGTAATAGCCCCTACCTCGATTTGTGGAAACTTTGACCGATCGAATAGCTAGTCGAAGATGCGGGTTCGTCTTGGCCTTGACTTCGATGATCAGAGACTTCGGGATCCGATGTACTATTCATAACGGGTGATTCAGGTAGCACGGTTTTCGAGGTGACCACGGGACGACTATCCGCGCCAACTATTACACCGATACCATCCATAAGTCAAATATTACTAAGATTGGAATTCAAATTGTCAATTGAAAACCCGATACGCTGACATTTAACCCGGGCCGAATTCCCGTCGGGCACGCAAAACGAGGCAGTAAAACGGGCATCAATTCGACAATGTGATACCTCTCCTAGCCTAATTCGACTATTCTAAACACAATGGCGAGGTCAATTTCATCAATCAAGGCCCAGAACATACCTAATTTTATCATCTAAAATCAGAATCTAGGGCAAGGAAATTCGAGCTTACCGGGAGTCCGATGACAATTCCGATTGAGGGCTTTCGATCTCCTCGACGAGGGCTTCAAAACCCCTCAATAAAATTCGATATCGGAAAATGACGACGGCGGCCGACGGCGGCGACCGGCGACTGCGACGGCGAGGTGGCAGCTCCATCAAACTCTACTAACCTTCGTGAACCCGGTTCCGGTGTTAGTTTTCTCAAATTCAAACCCAAATGAAAAAGATCTAGAATTAAAAACCGAACCTTCCGGCGACTATTCCGGCCAAACGCCACCACGTCAGGTCGCCATCCGCCTATCAGCACGTTCGCCTTCTCGAGAGCTTTCCGGCGGTACCAAAATCTCTTTGATCGGAGCTCCGGTGACGGAGTTATGAAGCTTTGAAGTTTTGTTGAGGGAGAAACTTTTTTTTTTTAAGAGAGAGAGAGAGAGAGAGACAGAGAGAGTGTCGAGAGAAAAAGAAGAGAAGGGGGGGAGAACCTTCGAGCCCTTTTTTTTTTTTTGACTTTTTGACTTTTTTTTTTTTTAATATATATATATATATAATATTGGGTTTTACAATACTCCACCCCTTTAAAAAAATTTCGTCCTCGAAATTTAGACGAAACTACCCCCTAACAAGGACGGGTACTTCTTCATCATCTCCGACTCTAACTCCCATGTTTCCTTTCTTATGTCGTGATGGTTCAGCACCACTTTGACTAGAGGTCTCTCGCCGACGAAGAACTTTGACTTCACGGTCGATAATATGAAGTGGGTGTTCCGCATATGTCGCATTTTCTTGAATAGGTATCTCTGTCCACTCAATGATTTGTTGAGGATCGGGTTCATATTTTCTCAACATCGACACATGTAACACATTGTGAACATGAGATAATTGCGGAGGTAAATCAAGCCTGTAGGCAAGTGCCCCGACTCTTTCAACTATCTCGAACGGACCGGTATATCGCGGAGCTAACTTTCCTTTTATGCCGAAACGAGAAACTCCACGCATGGTAATTGCTCATTCCACTTTCCTCCAAAATCCAAGGCGCACGCCCGAAGCATGTCTCCTAAGATCTGAATCACTCGCTCTGATTGTCCATCAGTCTGAGGATGAAAAGTTGTGCTCAAACTCAATTCAGTTCCCATTTCTTTCTGTAATCCTCTCCAAAACTTGGAGGTGAAACGAGCGTCTCGGTCCGAAACTATTGAAACACGGACCCCATGAAGCTTTACTATCTTTTCCACATATAGTTTACAAAGTTTCGGAACTTTGTAATCTGTCCGAATAGAGATAAAGTGAGCTGATTTTGTTAATCTATCAACGATCACCCACACCGCATCGTGTCCGCCCCGAGACCGAGGAAGTCCCGAAACGAAGTCCATTGTGATGCAGTCCCATTTCCACTCAGGTATTTCAAGTGGTCTAAGCTCCCCGCCGGGTTTCTGATGCTCTGCTTTGACCATTTAGCAAACTGGACATCTCTTCACGAACATCGCTACATCAGATTTCATTCCGTAGCAATAATATTGCCTCTTCAAATCTTGGTACATTTACGTACTTCCTGGGTGAATAGCAAACTTGGAACGATGAGCTTCTTGTAAGATGACATTTCGTAATGTAGCATCATCAGCTACCGCAAGCCTTCCTTTGTACAATAATAAAAATCCATCGACTCCCACATTCCATCCTTCAAGTTGTTCTCCAGCTGTAATCGATTCCATAAATCTTGCAATGTTTCATCGCTCCACTGGCTTTTTCTAACTTGGAGTACCATTGATGGAACGGCTATGACGTTATACGCACATGCTTTATACCCATCGCTATGGAATTCTAAATTGTAATCGCCAATGGTAACCGATCTTTTCCATAATTCCAAGGTCAAAGAAGCAACCAAACCATGATTCTTCAGACTTAATGCATCGGCGACCACCTTTACTTTTCTTGGGCGATATCGTAGACTAAAACCATAATCTTTCATATACTCCACCCATCTTCGTTGTCGTGGATTCAAGTCTCTCTGCGTGAACAAATACTTGAGACTTTGATGATCGGTGAATATCTCAAATCTTGAGCCGTAAAGATGACAATGCCAAATTTTGAGTGCAAATATCACTGCTGCTAGCTCCCAGGTCATGGGTAGGATAATTTAGTCTGTGCGGCTTTAACTGTCTAGAACCATATGCCATCTTTCTCCCTTTTTGCATGAGCACACAGCCTAGTCCACTTCAAGATGCATCCGTATACACTGTAAACACTTCACCTATATTGGGAACAACAAGGACAGGAGCACTCGTCAATCGTCGTTTCAATTCTGAAAAAAAAAAAAAAAAGACTCTTCACATCTATCATCCCATCTGAACTGAACATCTTTTCTGGTGAGCTTGCTTAGGGGCGCATCAATCTTTGAAAAATTCTCCACAAACTTCCTGAAATAGCCCGCAAGCCCTAGGAAGCTTCGAACTTCCGCCACATTTCTTGGTTGCCTCCAGTTCAAGATAGCTTCAATCTTTGACGGGTCTACGGCAATACATTCTTGCGAGATCATATGGTCTAAGAACTTCACTTCGGTCATCCAGAATTCGCATTTTTCTTTCTTCGCATATAAACGATGGTCCCGCAAAGTCTGCAAAACGATCTGCAAATGTTCTGCGTGTTCCTCCAAAGTTCTTGAATAGATAAGTATGTCGTCAATGAAGACAGCAACGAATCGATCCAAGTATGGTCGGAAAACTCTATTCATTAAGTCCATAAACGCCGCTGGAGCGTTCGTTAAACCAAAAGGCATAACCGTGAACTCAAAGTGACCATATCGTGTACGGAACGATGTCTTCGGAATATCTGCATTTCGAATCCTCAACTGGTGGTAACCTGACCGCAATTATATCCTTGAGAAGAACTTGCGTCCTTCCAATTGATCGAATAGGTCATCAATTCGTGGCAAAGGTTTTTTTTTTTTTTATAATCATTATCATGTTGAGCTGTCTGTAGTCCACACAAGGGCGTAAACTATCATTAGTTTTCTTAGCGAATAACACCGGTGCTCCCCACGGTGATGTACTCTGCCAGATAAACCTTTTACTCAACAAGTCGTCTAATTGCTTCTTCAATTCTGCCAATTCTGCTGGAGCCATACGGAAATGAGCCATAGAAATCGGAAAACTCCCAGGAACTAGGTCAATGTCAAACCCAATCGACAATCTGGAGGAAATCCTAAAATCTCTGCGGAAAACACATCTTCAAGATCTTGTACTATTGGGATGTGCGGGTCGATTGCACTTTTCCTCACACCTTCAATGGTACAATTAACTTCCGACCCTTCAAAATTCATCTTTCCTCCAAGGAGAGACTTCAAGATAAAATTATGAGGCCATATTAACATGCTCATTTTCTTTTCTTCTGAGGGTGCCATGTATTTTGTAGCAGTCTACTATAGCACGGTACTTTTCTAACAAATTCATTTCCAATGTTACATCAAACTCGATCATACGGGGAACGATTACGTCAAATGAGAATTTACTTCCCTCAATGACAAGCTCACAAGACATGTAGATCATTAAAGCTTTTGGCAATTTCCTATATGAGCGCACAACGATGAAGAAATAATACATGTCTCGAGGTTTTTGGCTGAAACAATCAATTCTGAGAAATTAGAGTAACGCTTTGGCATAAAGTTCTCGCAAACCCATTGCGCATGAAATCATTACCCAAAATTTACCATTCTAGCTTCAGGGCTAACTACGACATCAGAATTATAAAGCACCTCAAATTTTTCTTCATTAATCCCAATCGCATTTCAATTGTAGCAACATCAGGAAATTCATCAAACTATAGAGGATTTTGGAACAGGATCTCCTTAAAAGATTTCATTATTTCAACTGCAGAACTAAGAGATTGTATCACGTATTATGGAACATTATACAATGCAGATTCTTCAAGATTTAACGGGGGACGCATATTTAGGGTACTTTGGGAATTCCGAACCATGTTGATCAACTGTAAAAAGATTAAATGTCAGGATTATGGATGGTGATACAAAATAAAACATGACAAAAACGCAAAATAAAAATAAAAATTATGGTGTTGTACCCTAGGTGCCGTAACCTAGGCTCTGATACCAAACTGTAACGCCCCTAAATGGGGGTTAGTAGGATAAGACAAAACAACGACTTTTCAAACTTGGACCGGTCAACGACACATCATCATTTAAACGATATCGTTGAATATTCAACGTCCACGTCAACAAACACATAACTTTTGCCCATGGGACTTAAAACGACAATACAACATCAACGACCACAGTTTATACAACACCATAAAACGATAATTACAAAGTACCACCATCACAAATATCCTTAATTTAATCCTTTACATTTTCGAAATTAAAGATCAACTAAAAATATGAAATTCACCACGACGAACATTAAAGGTTTAGGTAAGCAAAACGACACGTAGACTTCCTGAATCAAACTATTCCTCGTCCGGAGTCTGGTACTGAACACCACCTGAAGCTGGAAAGAAAAAGATGTATATGGAAGGGATGAGCACCACACGCTCAGTAGGGAACCTATTACCAATTCTCTTTACCGAACCATTATTAGTCAAATTACAATTAAAAAAATTAAATGTCAACATAAACCATTTAATCGTCATTTTCAATCATTTATCACTTTCAACAATAAAATAAATAAATAAATATACTCCACAAAAGTCAAATCATTTCGGTGGTCCATGCCGAGTCAGCTCGCGCCTTTTCTCCACTATATCCCATCGAGTCCTCAAAGCACGAGCACAGGTGGACTAGAAGTCCCTAACCGTAACTCGCCCTCGACTCGGGATCCTAATCACCACCAAAGACGGCCAGTTCGCCATGGGTCGAAACGTTGACTTTTGGGTCACCAATCATATCCACATCCATAATCATATCCGGCCTACTGCGCAGTAGCCAGCTGCTCGTCAGCAGCTCATCCGTCCAAAGCGGGTACCATATCATAATAATCATCATCCGCCCGAAGCGGGTACCATATCATAAGAATCATCATCCGCCCAAAGCGGGTACCAACATCAATATACGTCATTCCGACGTAACCATAAGCATAAATATAATAACGAATATCAAACCATACCTGGTTCTCTGCCTCGCTATCAAGCGACGACAATCATAACATAAATTTTATCTTCTGATTAAAATAACATTTCATTTCATTAATTCCAATTTTAACCTATCCGGTTCAATCTTCATTATTAACGTTGGTTTCTACATTCATTTTAATTAGCGAGAAAAGGTAATAGCCCCTACCTCGATTTGTGGAAACTTTGACCGATCGAATAGCTAGTCGAAGATGCGGGTTCGTCTTGGCCTTGACTTCGATGATCAGAGACTTCGGGATCCGATGTACTATTCATAACGGGTGATTCAGGTAGCACGGTTTTCGAGGTGACCACGGGACGACTATCCGCGCCAACTATTACACCGATACCATCCATAAGTCAAATATTACTAAGATTGGAATTCAAATTGTCAATTGAAAACCCGATACGCTGACATTTAACCCGGGCCGAATTCCCGTCGGGCACGCAAAACGAGGCAGTAAAACGGGCATCAATTCGACAATGTGATACCTCTCCTAGCCTAATTCGACTATTCTAAACACAATGGCGAGGTCAATTTCATCAATCAAGGCCCAGAACATACCTAATTTTATCATCTAAAATCAGAATCTAGGGCAAGGAAATTCGAGCTTACCGGGAGTCCGATGACAATTCCGATTGAGGGCTTTCGATCTCCTCGACGAGGGCTTCAAAACCCCTCAATAAAATTCGATATCGGAAAATGACGACGGCGGCCGACGGCGGCGACCGGCGACTGCGACGGCGAGGTGGCAGCTCCATCAAACTCTACTAACCTTCGTGAACCCGGTTCCGGTGTTAGTTTTCTCAAATTCAAACCCAAATGAAAAAGATCTAGAATTAAAAACCGAACCTTCCGGCGACTATTCCGGCCAAACTCCACCACGTCAGGTCGCCATCCGCCTATCAGCACGTTCGCCTTCTCGAGAGCTTTCCGGCGGTACCAAAATCTCTTTGATCGGAGCTCCGGTGACGGAGTTATGAAGCTTTGAAGTTTTGTTGAGGGAGAAACTTTTTTTTTTGAAGAGAGAGAGAGAGAGAGACAGAGAGAGTGTCGAGAGAAAAAGAAGAGAAGGGGGGGAGAACCTTCGAGCCCTTTTTTTTTTTTTGACTTTTTGACTTTTTTTTTTTTTAATATATATATATATATAATATTGGGTTTTTCATTTCAAGACTTGATAAACTGGGGGCATCAATCTCAATTGCTTTGACCCCTTTACACTTGCAAAGAAATCTTAATCCATGGCAATTTAAAATAAGAGAACCGGAAATCCTGTGATGTGATGTGATGATGAAATTGAGCATCAGTGATGGACTTCTCTCAGATTGCAGCAAGAAGCTAGATCAAACAAATCCCCACACCCATTAAAGGAAGAGAGAGGGCATTGACATAAACGCTCGTGATTCCATTAGAATTCGATGATACGCACAAGTTTGTTGAGTTTGGAAATATTCAGAGTTGCCAAGCCACGTATATCATCCAGAGAAAGATGGCTGATGTTATACGCAGCAACGAATAGCGTAAATATGATATATCAAACCCAATCCTTTTATATGATAGAAACAATAATTGAAGATTTTTAACACTACGGGATTTTAAAATTAATTAATTATTTTTTTAAGCTAGATTTAAGGAAAATAATTATTCAAATCAATCGTTAAAAATTATAATTAGAAACTAAATAATAAAATTACTACTTAAAATTTTAAAACGAGTAAAATTAAAGAAGGATATATTTGTCCACTATTCAACAATTTGCTTGTTTTAAATAATTAGTAATTACTATAAATAAATTTGGGATTTTATGAAACCTTGAGTCACAAATGAGCATTTGACTCATTTTAATATAACTTTTATGAATGATAAATTTATGGGCGCAAAGAATTAATTATATTATTGAGTATTAAACATTAATTCGAATTGAGAAAAAAAAATATTATTTAATTAAAATTATTAATTTATTAATATTATTACGTATGTTTCTTTCTTAGGTGTTCTTCAGGCATGCATTGCATTGATGTCGTCGGATCTTCAGGCATTCAATGGGAATTTGGGATACACGCACGAAGGTTTTATAATATTTTTCCAAATAAAACTAAAAATAAATAATCGTGTATTATTACATACACCCCAAACCAAACACGTAGACGTGCCTGTATCACACGTCATCAATCATGCAAGAAAAGAACTGAACACAAACCGAAACCGTCGATTCAAACGTAGTGCAAGTGAAGTGAGTATCCGAACACACTCTTGTCTTTTGTCTCTCCATCCATTTGGAGAAAACTAAATTTCCTATATATGGCGCCATTGCCAACCCAACAAAACAACCCTCGCTTCCATCCTCAGCCGCCAGTCCACCATTGATGTCGAGCTCTAAGAGATTAATGGTCGCCGAGTACGCGAAAACGGGGCGGTCGTGGTGCAGGACTTGCTCGGTGGCCATCCAGAAGGGCACTCCGAGGATGGCCTGGGCACCGCGTGACCCTCGAGTCTGCGCCAAGTGGCAACATGTCACTTGCTTCACTTTCACCTCCGACGCTTCCGCAGAGGATATCATAGGCTTCGATTCTCTGATCAAGGTTCATTTGGTTTTGGATCCTTTTCGTGTATGTATCAATGGTGTTTTCGGTTTCATGCAAGGTCATTTGTAGAGCTGTAATTTCCTTTCGTTTGATTATCCTTCTGCTTGTTTGAGATTTCAGGATAATCATCGAGAAGATTTGAAGAAGTTGATTGAATACCGTAAAGCTCGGAATCAGGTACGTCCACCGGGAATATTAATTATAACCCATTATATGGCTCGGGATTGAAATATCGTTTCGGGAGCTGTCGTAATGTGAATGGAGAACACTAAGAACACCAATCCCTTACGAACCCTACTCCCCCCTCCCTTGAGAAGATCAAGATAATTGGTTGAAAGATGAATGTTAAGGTCGGATTTCGTCATAACATCTTGTGAAACATCTTCGTGGGCATAACAAGCGGATCGCACCACTTCGGCAGCCGAGCTTTGAGGCCCTCAACAATGATCTTAGTTAATGACCCGAGATTGAGATATCGTCGTAAAGTGAATGGAAAACACTAAGAGAGATGGCTAATCTCTCCTCACTTTGAGAGATCTAGATTAGGATAATTGGTAATTGAAAGACGATGGAGAGGACCCTATTTATATGTAGATCAAATAGAAGATGAAGAAAAAAATTCTAGTAAGAGGAAAAGGAAGAAAGCACAGGTACACGTACACCGATGATATGGTCACGAGAGGTCTGTTGGTTTTTTTTTTTCACTGAAGAAACTGATAAATGGAGTATCATGATACTTAATTTGCTAAGGAATTATGAAGATTCTTAAGCTGATTCTCTAAATTTAAGCTCGATTCATAAAAAAATTAATATATATATATATATATATATCAATCTTGTTCGCTAGTTGCTACGGTATTTTACCCCCCGTTTTATTAGGAAGAACTAAAAGGTGTAAAACTAAAAAATATGTTAATTTTGAGTCAGGTATAATCTCTTATAATTAGCATCGAATTAATGGACTATTGTCTTATATTTTCGTAGTAATTAAACTCTCGACGTATGTCCTTCTAACGTTGTAGTAACAAACATAGTGTTTTTACTTACAAAATAGTGTTTTTATAGGAAGCAAATGATTCTTTTCCTTGCAAAATAGAGCCCTTAAAGCAATGTGTAGTATCAACGTCCTCTTTCGCCACACAATTTTTCGGGCTTATAAGCTGATTTTCTAAATTTAATCTCGGTTTTTAATAGGTGGCAACAAAGGGACAAGGTTGAAGGAAAATAATCGTTGGGAAATTACATTGAGAAAGAATGGATAATCTGATAGAAATGTATTTTAGTTAGTTAAATTATATTATTAACATTTAGATTATGATATTTATTCATGTTTAAGGAATTAAGGGCATGTTATAGGTAATCTGTAATAAATAAGGATTACTTCCTAATCTTTATATTAGGCACGTAGGGCTAGCCTCCTGAATTTTAATGCTTCGTTTACGATTATTTCCCTTCGCATCGACAAGAGCACTTCGATCGCTCACGAAAGAAAGTTCGGTATTGTTATTCATAAATCTTCTTAATTACTTAAGTGGAAACGGGGTTCATCGTCTTGGTTTCGTTCTTGTGGTTATTTGTTGCGATATAAATTTATGCTGAAGTTTGAGTTAGTTAGGTCTGGCTATTTATAACCTAAATAATGCATACGTATATAATTAGCGCCCGGTTTTTTGGAATTTCGTTTCTTCGATTATTTTCGAGTTGGTCACATGTCTCACATGCGCATTTGGAAAATTCCTTGCAGTTGCAGCCAATTGATTCACAGGGAGAAGACTGGGATATACCATTTTCGATGTCCGATGTCAAGAAGCACTACAAGGTCAATACTATATTTTCTTGAAAATTGAAAATAATAAATATTAAATATCTGTTACCTATCATTGACTCACAAGCTCTCACTTAATATATCTTGATGATTTTGTATTTTATTTATTCAGGAGGCAAAACTTACATCTTCATGGAGGGCATTCGAAACCATGATATTTATTCAAGAGGTAACATACTTTGCCTTACTGTTTTCATATATAGATTATATATGACGGGGTTCAACTGGTCATGTATCGGTTTCGTTTTTTCGCCATTTACAAAGCCCAAACAATATATTTGGTGTTTGATTAAATCAAAATCGGTGTCTTCGGAGACAAAGTTTTAAACCGGTTCTGGTATAAAATCCATGTTTGTGAAAGAAAAAGGTGAAACGCGCCCAAATTTTGACTTTAATCATAAAAAAGGAAAAAAAAAATATAATTCTAATGTACCAGATAGATATGATATGAGTGTGCTATGGCTCACTCAAAAAAATCTATACACCCTTAAACCTGATAAGACACGTACAAAAAACACTTGATTCTATAACCAAACATTCGGATTATTCGGTTTATGATGAAACGTTTTGCGGTTTAAAACTTTCACTATATTGATGTCAGTGAACTCTTGCATGAAGATTTTAGGTTTGCAATCAAATTGACTTTGAAATCTGATATATACAAGAATGTGAACAACAACCGGTAGCTTTTGACGTGTTTTTCGTTGATTTTCTTCTTACAGGAAGAGGGTCTTTTTGATTCAGTTAAAATTGCTGCGTTTGATTTCTACGGATGTCTCGTTAATATTTCCGGAGAAAGGTAGTATATATTATTTCTTTATCTGGGCATTGTATTTACTTTATGCATTGTAGAAATAGAATATCCGAACAATTGATAGTACTAACATTTAAAATCTTATAATGTAGTAATCTTATTATAATTTGTTAAGTTTCCATGTTGATTAAGAATACAATTAGTCGATGGTTTATGAATTTAAAAATAGAGAGTGTTGGATCGATTCTACTTGTCTATATTTTACATATTATGCATGTATTTAATTATATAGATGTTAACTCCAGTGGGTTAGAGCCGTTGTGCCATGTCATCAATTAGTCTGTTAGATTCGGTTAATATTAAGTCGCGTAGATTAGGCGGGAAAATCGGTTAGAGCTGGTTAGGTTGTAGAGAGAGCGGTTCTAAGGCGGCCATATGTCCAAGACAAGATACAACTCTCTAGAGAGAACGACAAGTCTAGCTAGTGATGAGAAGAAAACGGTCACTGAGAGGGAAGTTAGTCGACAAGGGACAGCGACGGAGATCGAGGTCATTGGAGAATATGCTATGTTCGCGAGGTGATACACTTGTAAGACTATTTATTGGTAGATCAACATCAATAATATAATCGGAATCTTGTATCGATTTGTGTGTGTATTGCTGTATCGATAATCCACGATGTCTGATTAAGATCGAAGCTTGACCGCAATTCCGCTCATTGAGTCAACACTCACTACAATGGAGTAGGATTAGGACCGGCCGACGAGGCACCAAACACAAATCAATGAAACAAATCAAATGCCAACGGTAGTCGCCAAGGTGATTACTACCAGATATCATTGATATGGCTAACCAAACCCTAGTTATGCTTACTACCCCTAATTATTTATATAGAAGATCTTTAATAAAGGAAAACCCCGAAATACCCCTCTTCTCTCTTTTATGTACAATAGCAAGTAGCAAGGTTGTTGAGAGCATATAAGAAATTTGTAGGATATTTATCCTAGAATTCCTTGAGAAATTTAGAAATCAAATCTTAACATTATTAACTTAAGGACGATTCTTACTATAAACTTTCTTCACTAACAAGTAACAACCAATGTTTTCCTTGAGTAATTTCAGCGTAGGTCGGGAAACATGGTCGTTTACATATAAATCAATTCCGGCTAAGCTTCAAAGCTTGTACTCTGATCGCTATAAACTGGTTATTTTCTTCTTATTGACTCAACATAAATAGAAAATTCTTGTCATTCCTATTTTGACATAGTATAGCTGAAAAAATTGTACTTATGCGACTCCAAACGGGTAATTCGTTATCAGGTAATCTTCATGAACGAATCGAGCATTGACCGCTCGATGACTAAGAGACAAGCTATTGTGGACTCAAAAACTGGGATGCTGGAGGATTTCATTAGGAAGGTGAATGTTCCAGTTCAGGTAATAAAATTCTATTTTTCATATACTAACAAAGGCGACATTGAAGCGTTCGGGGAATATAATCCGAACGGTGTATGGCTCGGTTCTTAATTGGTGTTTTCTTTTTCATGTCAGTGAAATCGAAAATCACTATTTACTCGGGAAATCTTAAAACGTTTTTTGCCACCGGTTTTAGTTGTATATTTAGATTTTAAAAACCTAATTTGATATCGCAAAATTAATTTTGCAAGATATTTTCATTAATTAACTAAGATTTATGTACGTATCATCTCAAATGTTAAAACTAAAAAACCAATAGGCATTTAAACTCAATTACCGGTTTCGACTACTTAACATGGAACCGATATCGCAGCCTAGACAGGATGCGATATTAACAGAACGAAATAAAAATTGGTTAAATGCCTTGATGCAAAAGAACTGTAAAAAGTTTGGTTATTCAGTTTTGGTTAATTATTTGTTTTCAGTGAACGGAGCATTTTTTCAATTAAGTTGTTTTGCTCTTAATTTACGCTTCCATATGCTGTATATATGCAGGTATATATTGCTTGCGGGGTTGGTAAATCCGATCGCTACCGTAAACCGAGAACCGGGATGTGGCATCTCATGGAATGGCGTTTCAACGGTGACAGGCATGTAGATAGAGATACGTGAGTTTCTCTTCTTATCTCACTTTCTCTGGGTGACCTAATTCGCCGTTATATCATCCTGAATCGGGTTTACATCTCTTAATTTGTTGTGCTTTAGATCTTTCTACGTCGGTGATTCTGCTGGAAGAGTTAAGGATCGTAGCGATGCGGATCTTAAATTTGCTCAGGTGAAACCCTACTCGCGTTAGTTGAATTCTCAAGAGCAATCAACCGTTCCGACAGTTAAATTTAATGGAAAAAAAAAGGTGTTTGACTTGAAATGAATTCATTTTGTTCATTGTTAACAGCTTTTAATTGTTAACTTTTTTTTTTGGGGGGGGAGCTTTTAATTGTTAGCTGTTCGGCTGTTCCTAAAATAATAATTAAAAACCAAAAACCGTGAATTTTGAATTGTTGGACGAAACCGGCCCTTTCCTAATCCGTCTGATTTTTGGGAAAAAAAATTGTGACTAGTTTGTCCGATTATATGACATTAAAGACCGTCGTTAGTTGAGTTTTCTAAATCTAGAATCTGAAAATAAAAACAAAAAACCAAGTATTAAAGGCCCGCCAAACTGGCCTATAAGTCTGTTCTTAATGTTCTGTCTTCTGTCTTTTCAGGCAGTTGGCGTGAAATTTTATTCGCCGGAGGAGTACTTTGGCGAGCCGCGATCCCGAAAGAGAAAGAGCCAATCTTAACCCCAAAAGTTTCAGTATTGGAATAAGTGATCACGCCATTGAACTTTTTGTTTCAGTTACATCCTTCGCTTATAATAATGTTTGACCTTGACTTTATGTTACTTGCATGTTTGAAAACAAATGGAAGTGATAATTTATGTTTCCGTTTTCTATGTGGCTATTTTCTCGTCATTTTGTAAGGTTATCTATTCTTTGATTGCCGCTTTTCTATTGACTTATTTTGAATTTGGTTGTTGTTTTATTGTCATGATAAGAACAACCAGCACTATTGGCCGCAGCCGTTGGCAATATCAGCCAAGATTACATTCTTTACAAATATACACAATTTTGAGTCTTATTGTAGTGGATTTACTACTAAGCCAAACAAACTTGGTGTGATTTCACCAGTTTAGGTGTCGTTTGTTTATGTTTATTAATTCTATTTTTAGTTTCTAAAAAATTATTTGGATTTAGGTTTTCATTTTATATCCTATATATCAAGGTTTGTATACTAATATTTTGTCATTTCTTTACTCGTGTGGTGACTTGTTTCTTAAAGTATTAACTAATTTAGATGAAATATCCATTACACCAAAGTATCAGTTTTGTTTATTTTGATACATTTTATATAATATTAATAAAATTGTATTATTATTTTGATTTAAAATAACGCGTTTGAATCAAGTCGGGCCTTCATAAATCCGCCCCTGTGCTAACACTATAAGTACAAGATATAAAGCATCTTCTCTTAGGGAAGTAATTTGCAGACACACCCTAAAGCAGAGGATTGATACTTTTTCCATGCAAACAAAGCAGGGGATTCCAGTTTCTTCTGTCTTTAAAACCAAAGAAACGGGTTATCATAATAAATCATTCTCGACACCGTGCCACCATGACCGGCGATGATGCATAGGGTGTTTCAAGATCGATATCAGAAGCACCTCCGACTCACTACTCGCTCAAAATCAAGTCATTTTCATTGCTGACCGAGAATTCAATAGAGAGATATGAATCAAGACAGTTTGAGGCTGGAGGGTATAAATGGTAAGATAGCAGTTAACATTAGACTTTTTGAAGACTCGGTTTTATTTGTTTCTGATACTAGTTATTCCCGGTTTTCTTTGGCATTCAGCGGACATCGATAGACTTTTTGAATTCAAAAGTGTCCGTGCAAAGAAGGTTGGAGCTGAGAAACAGTCCAAGTCAAAGTGCTGCAAGAATACTTGGTGATTCCTCTACTAGTCATAGAGTACGTTATATAGTAACTTTTTCATTTTCTCAAGTCTTCAGGCTGGTAGATGATTATGCATTAGTGAGGATTTCTCTGATTTTTTGTTGTTGAGTAAAACCCGTAATTGGGTCTGCTTGATGATAAAAATGGATCTAGAAAAGTTACAATCATGTAAAGGTTTAAATTTTTTTATGATTTTGTTGTTTCTTTTTGCATTTTATCTGGTTTCGACGTAATCAGTCTCCGGAATACAAACTGCACCACAAAATACGAGGTGCTTGGCAGCATTAAAATGAGTTTTCTCATCATTTTATATGAACCTACGAAAAATAATATTAAAAGAAGTACTCTCTTTCAATCTAATATGGATACTTCTCTTCTTTTTCGAGAGTAGATCTATGCAAAGTGACGCCGGAGATGAGTTTCATGGATGCCGCTGGGTCATTGATGGAAGTGGAGCCTCAGCATTGCAGCGGAGACACGTTACACCAACATGGGGATTTAGATAGGCTAAACAGAATGGCAAAGGACCTCGAGGATTTAAGAATTGCAGGTATCTTGCCAAAACGAAGCTGACATAGTTCGCGAGCAGGTCGAGACTGAGACTGCTCGGACAATTCTTCAATTGCAGGCAGAGGTTTCTACCCTTGGAAGGAAATCTAGATGAGAAAATACAAAACTAAGAAATATAGTAGCAGCCAAAGATGAAGTAAATGTGCTAAATGCGGAGTGGCAGAGGGGCGATAGCAGAGCTCACGGGGTTCCTTGTGGAAGGGTTTAGGTCCCTCAGAAGTGTATCCAGTCAAATCCAAATTATTACTTGTGCATTTCCAAA
The DNA here is from genome assembly GCA_954871525.1 of Parietaria judaica. NCBI lineage: Eukaryota > Viridiplantae > Streptophyta > Magnoliopsida > Rosales > Urticaceae > Parietaria > Parietaria judaica. The sequence goes on along the minus strand of OX940865.1, from coordinate 9,631,495 downwards.
ATCTAATGTTTCGATCAGCGAACACGTTGAACGAGCTGCTAGGGTTTTCATAGAGAAGGAAGAAACAATTTTGCTACTTAAAAGAAGCTTGGAAGATGCAGAAAGCATGGTGGTAGACATGGGCCAAAAGTTACGTTCCTAGTAGAGGGTTACAATGGCGTTAACTGAAGTGCGAAATGTTGATGCCGATGATGAAATCTCCGAATAGCACATAAGTCTGTTGTTGAATGATAAGACCGACATGGTGAAGATGCTTAAACTCAAGGAGGCTCGGGTTATCGAAGCAGAGAAATGTGCTAATGTCGCATTCATCGTGATCAATTGGCTCTTTGATGGGAAAAAGACTTCTCAGAATGAATCAGAGAGCACAATCCCTGTACCTTTTCAATATCACTTGCTGCATCACATATGGGATGAAGTTGCTGAAACAAATCTTAGGCTGAAAGTCATTGAAATAAACATATTCGAATGCTTTTCTTCTTACGGGCATGCATCGAATCTTGATACTTCTTCATCAAGCTCGGAGCGGTGAAAAGACCTAACACTTCCTTCTCTTCATCAAAGCAGAGGTCGCTGTTCATGGAATCACCGACGACGAGCTGTGACCTAGGTGTATCAACAACTTAAAGAGCCACACAACATGCATGATATGGTGAAGAATTGAAGTTTATTATTATTTGCAGTGCAACACTGTACTTTTCAATCTTTGGTACTTGACACGGAGTGAGAAATTTACAGAAAAATGACATAGAGTTAAATTACAAATTTATCGAAAGGTTTTCTCGCTGCTGTAACACATGTAGAGAAAGTCGTCTTCGTCCCTGTGGTTGTCGTGCACGTAATCCATGCAGCTGGCTGTGGAAGAAAGGAACATCCTTAAGCAAAGCAAGGTTTAGAATTAAGAAAGAAAGCAAACCTGTTTGGGGTTGACAAAGACAAAGAAAGCCTTTCCAGGGGCCAGATGCAATCTGCTACTCAAGATGTGGATGAAGTGCCACATCGACATGTCCCTCGGAACAAGGTATCTTCAACATAACCACCAAAATAATAAGTAAGACTCACAGACATGAAAACAATCAATGAATCAAGCAAGGATACACAGACTTACTTCTTCTTGTCCATTTCAGGAAGGTCTGTCCTTGAATATCTCTCAATCACCACCTGTACATTGAAAACTACTATCTTACAGCAGGTCATTTGATGACATCGGTGCTTCTTCCGTGTTTAGATAATCGAAAACAGTAACGATCTTTGCAACATAGTAGACTAGCCAATATAGATTCTTGAAACCATTCTACCATTAACAATCTCTTCAGATCAAAGAACTATAATCTCTTCAAATCAAACCCTAGAAATTGAATCAACCAAACAACAACTAAAAAGAAACCATCAGTTCGTCAAGAAAATCTAAAACTCACAATCCAATCGGCATGATGATCAACCGCCAAAGACTGCAGATTCAAAAGCCGAAATGTATCATCGCCGTTAATCCTATGATATTGTCGCTCTCTCGCAAACTATCGTCAGAAAGCTAGCAAGGTTCTAAGAGCTCGTCGGTCAAACTACGGGTCTTCAAGTGTTTGCGTAGGAAAAACCTTGTTGTTGAGTATAGACAATCATCCTCATTGTGCCCGGAGCTCTTGATTTTCCTGATCATATCGAGGGAGAGTTCGATCTTATCCTTGGAGCACAGAAGACACTTGATCAGATGGTTGCATGCTTTCTTCACCATGTATTCTCGTTCTAGGGCGTAGAAAAAAACGTCCACGGCCATATTCAGCTTCCCGACCGCACAAAGAGCAAAGATCAGGCTCACACAGCTCGGAAGGGTCATGTCAACTTTGTGCTCGTCGAGAGCGATGAAGATCTTCAGAGCTTCGTCGAGCTTTCCGCTCTGGCAAAACCCGATGAGGAGAATCGTGTACGGAGCTAAATCGAAATTGTTCATGCCGAAGTCCATTTCAAGCAGACCCAGGATCGCTTTTTCGAGCTTCCTTCTTCCGAAATCTTCCTCAATCGCATCAATGGCTTCCTTGTCGATCGTTGGAATGTTTCGCCGACATTTTAACCAGAGACTAAACGCCAGCGAGATTTTCCCTCTCCGGCAAGACCAAGTCATTAACGTTTTGTAAACGTAGGACTCGGGTGAACACCCGTTTTTGATCATTTGGTTGAAAACCCTGAAGGCGTCTTCTTCCCTGTCGACGCTCTGAAGCCCTTCGATGATAGTCCCATACGTGATAGAATCAGGCGAAATCCCTTTCGTCTGCATATCCTTGAAGAGTTTCAGAGCTCCATTCATGCTTTTGGATTTGCAAAGGCCATTGATGAGCGTGTTGTAAGTCACAAGGTCTGGTACGACTCCGTTATTGGCGAGCTTAATGAGCATCTTGTACGCTTTGAAGAACTCTCCCGACTCGCACAGTTCACCTACCATCTGTCCGAGACTGTCACTGTCAACGGACTTGTTGCCACCTTGAGATAGTCGGAGAAAGAGAGACGGGTTTTTCCCGATCTCCATCTTGTAGAGCAAGAGATGCGCTTTCTTGAGCTCGCCAGTCATACAAAGCCCGTGAATCAGAGTGTTGATTGTAACAAGAGAGGGAGGGCACCCGACCCTATCCATTTCTTCGTACATCAGCTGGGCGTCGTCGACCAAACCTTGCTTGCACCGAGCGGAGATGGAGCGACCGAGCCTCCTCGACGAGACCCGCACTGCAAAGCCCTTTAATCACCACGCTATAACAGTACATATCGGGAACAATGCCTTCCTCACGCATTTGTCGCAGCAAATCCAAGGCGACCTGAACCCAACCCTCCGACATTAGCCCCCGGATCATCACACTGTAAAACACAACGTCGGGTTCGATCCCGGTCTCCACCATTTTATCAAACCACTTGTGGGCTTCCTCGAACCGCCGAGCTTTGAACAAACCCTGGATCAAACAGGTGTACCCTTTGAGGCCCATCTTGAACCCGTCTTTGATAGACGAACGGAGAAACACTTGGGCCTCGTCAAAGCGACCCGACTTACAATACCCGTCGAGCATAGCATTGTACGTAGCGAAATCAGGCAGAGACCCGAGATCCCTCATCGCCTTGAAGAGCCCCCGCGCCTGGTCCACCCTCTTCTCGCGACACAAGCCAGTGAGAATGATGTTGTTGGTGACCCAATTTGGAGGCACGCCTCTGTTCCACATTTCCTCGAGCATCTGGAGTGCGTCCTTGATCTATGACGACTTAAAGAACGAGTGGATAATAACGTTGTAAGTCATCGCATTGGGGTGAACACTCAGCTTCAGCATCTCGTTGTACAAACCCAGAGTCAGCAAGAGCAAGTCTTTCGCTAGCAGGACGGACAGAACGTAGTTGTAGATTGCAATCGAATTCCTCCATCCTCGCGAACGCCTCTACCACCTTGTCGGCCTCGCCGCGCTTCATCAAACCCCGGATGAGCGTGTGAAACAGAACCGGGACCACGTCCTGGTCGTTGGCGCGTGCACGCTCGAGGGCGTGCCAGTAGAGCCCGGTGGCGGTGTCGCCGCCGTGCGCGAGCGCGTCAACGACGCGCCTCTTCGCGGCGTGGCCGCACAGGCCGCGTCGCGCAGCCCAGACGAAGAATTGGAATGCGAGGCCGTGCGGCTCGGCGCTGTAGTGCGCGATGACTTCGGTGACGAGGTGGCGGGTGAGGTGGGGGAGCGCGCGGTCGAGCGCGGGCTCGAAGGGGTCGACGGACTCGACGACGGCGAGGATTTCGGCGGTGGCGGCAGAATCGGGCGCGAGCGAGTGGAGGAGCCGACAGTGGTGGGGGTAGAAGACGGCGATGGATCGGCAGCGGATGAGGGCGCCGGCGCCGGCGCCGGCGTGAATCATGGACGAGCCCTCTCAGAAAACTTGTGAATTTACCAAATTAAAAAAAAAAAAAAAATTAGATATCGACATGCACGGTATTACATGATCTCAAATACGATGTATTACACCTCAAAACATCATAATTGAAAATACATTTTTGTAAAATTTTATGTACCAAAATACCCTTAGTTGTGTCCATTTTTCCGGACGCGACTTGTCCATTTTTCAGGAGGCAATATGTCTATTTTTCAGGACACAATATGTATATTTTGAAAGGGTATTTTGGTACATAAAATTTAAAAAGAATGCATTTCCAATTATGAAGTTTTGAGGTGTAATAAAATAATTTATGGTGTATTAAAGGATGTTTCATGAAGTTTCTCTTTCTATTCAGTCGAAAGATTAAAAAAAAAGTCATGAAAGCATGAAAAGAGAGCTCGAGATTCTCTGTATATATTTCAAAGAATTCAGTATCGAAATATAAAATATATAAAATACAAACTTATAAATTCAGTATCGAACGCCATCAAGATTAAATCTTTGACGAAAACGAAACATGAATCCCAAACTCAATCCTTGTAATGTGTTAAAGTAGAACGATACTGTCTATCAATTACCAGAGCTCTTCAAGATTGAGCTTTGTGACCGAATCCTAATCCTAATTGCAGAGAAAATCGAAATTACCAATCCAGATCGTTCCGGTCCATGATACGTGTACCTAAATCTCGGGTCCGTATCACATTATAACATTAGCTGATAGTGTCACCCCATTAAAAAAAAATAGGGCAAGCAGGGTGGTGATTCAAGTAAACAATACAGTATCTTGAATATTATATTTAAAAGAAGAAGAAAAATAACCAAATGAGAGTGACCGGTTTCAAAATAATATCAAAATCGGTTGTTCGATTTTGATAAATTAAAAATAAATTAAACTTATTAAAATATAAATAGCTAGATCAACTAATAGATATGAAATAATAAACATGTAGCCGGTTAACTAACGAGTTGCACGCGTTGCCCAAACATGCGAATACGCTTATTTAATATTAGAAGCAAGGTATTAAATTTTCCGAATATCCATCGGCATGCCCATCGAAAATATTTTTTTGAGGATATGCAAAACGATATATCCATCGGCATATCTATCGACATACCTATCGAGATACCCATCGACAAGCTTTATATCCTTAAAATGAAAAATGCGACACGACATCAGTAAGCAGTATTTAAAACCTTGGACCGGCGATGTGAATTAACTAATTTTCTTTTCCATGTATTTAAAGTTAAAAAGAAAAGAAAAAGAAATCCTCGAGGCGAACAATACAGTACAAAACCATGAAAAAGAAACGCAGGGCAGCAGAGCAACCGTACGACGAGCAGAAGCTGAGAGAGGAAGTCCGATACCTTCACTCTCTCTGGCATCAAGGCCCTCCTTCCTCTCCTCCAAACCCTAATCCCGACCAGAAGAGGAAGACCATGGCGCCTGATTCTGGATCCCCATGGCCGTGCCCGGCTCCGACCCAGACCCCCTCTCTCGCTGGGTGGCCCACCACCGGACCCGTTTACCCTCCCTTGACGGCTCAGGATCTGGAGACCCATTCTGCTCTCGTGATCCAACTCAGAGCCTGCAAGGCCTTCAGAGAGTTCTGCTCCAACTCCGACGACGATCAGCACGAGGACGACGACGTGGAAGACGAGTACTGGGTCGGCCGCGGCGAGGACAAGTCTCGATTCTTTCTGAGGATCTTTGCGGAAGATGAAGAGCTGAGGAAGTACTACGAGGCGAATCACGAGGGAGGCGATTACTGCTGCTTCGTCTGCGGCGCCAACGGGAAGGGGAAGAGGTTCAGGAGCTGCTCGGCGCTCGCTCAGCATTCCAAGTCGATGGCGAAGGCCGAGAAGAAGCGGTCCCACTCGGCTTTTGGGCGGACTGTTTGCATGGTTTTGGGCTGGGATTTTGAGCGGCTTCCGTCGGTCGTGCTCAAAGGCGAGCCCCTGGGCCGCTCCCTGGGCAATGCCGGTGCCGAGAAACTAGTAAGATTGTTTTATCTCTTCATTTTTAGATGATCATGTACTTGTTGTATTGATTTCATTGTTGATGTCATGTTGTGAATATGCTAGAACTGGAAATGTCAGTGTATGTGAGAGTTCGCAAAATAATTATGAGAAAAAGATGATTAAAATTGCGGTTTACTGTTGGTTTTGAAGTAGTTCATGTTAGTGTTTGACTAGTTCCTGGTTATGTTGCTCAGTTTGATTGGTTTGATTAGCAGGGTGAGAATGTCAATGACGTTGTTAAGGACGACAATGGAGGCGATCTTGTTGAGAAAGACGGCGTTCGTGGTGTTTGGACAGATGATGGGAAGGTAAATTAAGCTAATAGAAAACCGAGACACGTGAATACCTATTGTCCGAGGAATAGTAATAGTCATTTTGTCTTGAATGTTTACTCCTTTTATGTCGTTTTCTTTATTTATGTTATAGGAGTGTGTCGGTCGATTATTGTTAGGGGTATTTTTGGTCTCTACTCGAAGTTGTCATAACGGTGGCCGTAGGAGTTATAGGCGTTGTTTAGTATTGCTAGGATAGTTCGACCTTGATCTCGAACGAAATGTCCGTATTGGGGATTTATCACATTGGTGAATTCTCGAATTTTTTCTTGGAAACTGTGTTCGGATCCTGTAAAAATAAACTGTGATGTGCTGTTTACAGAAAGAGACTACTCTCGGTGTAATTGGGGATAATGAGGTGAAAGAAGATGATAACCGAGACGAATCGGTTGACAAAGCAGGCTTTGAGAATCTTCAGGTTGACGATACAAAGGTAAATGAATTTTAGATACCTTGAACTTATTTGATTTGATATTTTCTATGGGGTTTTATTTTTTGAATTCTTCGCATGAAGATGGAATTGAAGCAATCGATGAATCGAATGGCGAGAGTAAATTCTTGTTCCGGGTTTCTTGGTCATACATTTTCTTCTCTTCAATTCACTTCTTTAAGCTAATTAGAAATATAATTTATTCTTCTACATTATTTTTTATGTAAAAAACATCGGATTATTTTCTTACAAATTCTTACATTCAATAACAGTATTTTCCGGATCGTGTACACGACCTTTAAGTTTGATGACTCTACAAGAGAGAGTGATTCTTTTGCACATTTACTTAATTACCAACACATGATATTACTTCAAATTGATGCAAATTCTCATCAATTGCCAATTTATTGCAGTGTTCAAAGGAAGATGATAAGCATACCAATGAAGATAAGGAAGGAAACCCATCTGAGGGCGGTGACGAAGACGAGGAAGAAGATCCTTCAGAAGAAGAAGAAGAAGATTCATCCGAGGATGGTGACGAAGAAGAAGATCCTTCAGAAGTCAAAGATCCAACTGAGATAGATGATGAAGAAGATGAGAATCCGTCGCAGAGCAACGATGAAGAGGAAGATCCAACTGAGATCGAAGACGAAGAAGAAATTCCTTCAGAAGAAGATGAAAATCCTTCGCAGAACAATGATGAAGTGGAAGATCCATCGGAGCATCGCGATGAAGACGAGAGAAAAAATGATAGCGCCACTGTATATAAGGATTCAACCGCATTAAAAGAGCTGGGCGTTGCACAGGTTACTATTTTTCTTTCGTGCGTGACTTTATTGCTTCCTCGATTTCTTTCCAACTTCACGTTCGTTTCGTATTGCAGAAGCTCGAGGGAAAGTAGACGGCTATGACTGAATGAAGAAGATGGCGCATTTCCGGATAAGTAGTACAGTGAAGAATGTTGATATTGATAGAAGAAGAAGAATAGTGTTTTTGTTATACACTTGCGTATATGAAGCTTACTACTCTGCCAAGTTTTCTCGGTACAAATATCAGAAGAAGGTTAATATGTTCTTGGTTTTCTCTTGAGACTGGCTTTTCAGCTTAGAATACTTTAATTCTAATTTCACTTTTTATATTAAAAGTAAATAAATTATTTTCAACTGTAATTCAGGAATAACACCTAAACCCCGACCCCGGCAACGCCAGGTTTATTTACGCAAGTTTCTGTAGAAATATTATTTTTGAAATGGATATTGAAGTGCTAAAATAAAGTTAAAAGAGTTGAGATTTAATGAAAAGAAAAGGTCGGAAAATGTACTCTTTTAAGAAAAGAAGTGAAGAAACCGAGATTGGAAGCCATGCGTGGCGACCGCTTGCCGCAGCCGTGCGGAGGCTTGCCCGGCAGCTATAATGGTGGCGGTCCCCCCTTCTCTGGCTCGCAGACTGATACTAATGGACGGAACTACTAGTACTTATGCCGTTTTGTGTTTACTTTTAAGTCCAAACAAAAAGTAAATGTTGAGATTTTGCACGAGTTAACACATACATTTGTATCCCCTTTCTCTTATCTACACTACTTGGCACCAAAAACACAGAGACACGATGATTCTGATCCAAGACCTTTGTCTCCCTAAAACCCTAAACCCTCCTCTCTCTCTCCTCCCTCCATCTCTCTCTAACCCCCTCCGAACCGCCCTCCGACCGCCGCCGAGCTCGCCGCCGAAGCCCCTCCGCGTCGCATGCCTCGCCGCCGAGCCCCGCCGGCGCCGCGACGTGCGGGCGCTCGCCGGCAGAGACAAGACGAAGCGCAAGGCGCGGGACAAGGCGGCGGGGCGCATCGAGGGCAACGCGGACTTCCGGCGCGAGCTGAAGCGCAACGCGCGGCGGCGCAGCAAGAAGATGGCGGAGTCGCTCTTCTACCGCCTGAAGAACCCTCACCGGAGCCACCCCGACAACTTCTCCGAGTCCGAGCTCCAGGAGATCGGCCTCGGATACGACAGGCTGGTCAGGTTCATGGACAAGGACGATCCCAACCTCCGACACCCCCACGACTGGTACAAGTACGGCCAGTTCGGGCCCTACTCGTGGCGCGGCGTCGTCGTCGGGAACCCTGTCCGCGGCCGATTCTCCGACGAGCGCGTGGCTATGATCAGTGAGGTCCACGATGCCGAGGAGTGGGAGAAAATCGAGCAGTTCGAGATGGGGCAGAAGCACGGGAAGAGAATGGGGGAGATGGATCGGGAGAAGCTCCGGTACTACTGGGTGTTTGTGAGGCACCCGCGGTGGCGGCTCTCGGAGCTTCCGTGGGAGCAGTGGACTCTGGTGTCGGAGGTCGTCGTGGAAGCCGGCGACCAGCGGATCGACAAGTGGAATCTGATGGGCCGGCTCGGGAGCGTGACGCGGTCGCTGATCACGAAATGCGCGGCGTGGATGAGGCCCGACATAATCTACGTGAAGAAGCCGGTGTATCAGTGCCGGTTCGAGCCTCAGGCTGGATTTTTCCGGGCGCTGGTTCCGTTTCTGGACCCTAAGACGGAGCGCAACTGTTTGGTGGAGCTCGAGGGTGAGGATGGCGGGACGGAGCACGTCACGTACTATTCTGGGTTATGCAAGCTCCTCCGAGTGAGCCCGACGGCTTTTGTTGATGACGTCGTGATGGCGTTTGATAAGTTGAGCGACGAACGGAAGTCGGATTGTTTGAGGTACTTGCTTGGAAACCACCCGGTCGAGCTGCTGCATCCGTACACGAAGGAGTGGAAGGCGAAGCTGGAGGAGGCAGAGCTCGGGTGTGACGCGCCGGAGGAAGAGGATGCTGCTCCGTCGGGCGATCGGGGCGAGATCGTGGATTGGATCGAGGAGGAAGATAATGAAGATGAAGATGATAGTGTGGTTATGGATATGGAAGATGAAGACGAAGACGATGACGACAATGACGAATCGGACGGGGAAGAGGAAGAAGAAAAGGAGAAGGATGAGAAGTACTGGGAACAAGAGTTTCGAAAGGCAGTGAACAGCTCGGAGAGGATGGAGAAGCTTGTTCAGAGGAGCGTGGAGGTCACCACCGAGCACTACAATACTCAGCTCCGGGAAATGAAGACCGGTTCGGGGACGCAAGAAGAAGACGAGCAAGAAGAAGAGGAAGAAGAAATAGAAGAGGAAGAGGAAGAGGAAGAGGAAGAGGAAGAAGACGACGGCAGAGATGAAACGGAGTTAAGGGGGAAGTGGGCGAAAGTGAGCGCGGAAGAGTGGAAGATAGCGGGGATCGGGCCGTGGAGGAGGAGGATCAGGAAGAGCAAGATTCCGCCAGAGTTGTTCCTGCGAGGGGCGGTTAGGCCGTTCACGTACCGGAATCTGGTGAAGGAGATAGTTCTGACGAGGCACGCCCTTGTAGATGGTGATATCAGTGCTGATGATAAGCTTTTGTGATAAGCTGTAATATTTATTCTAGTGAAGGAATTAGGAAAAGATCGTTCGTCTAAGACACCAATTCTGATGAAGATTGTGATTGTGTGAATGTAATTTTACATAATATTACTGTCATTTGTTACATAAATGAAAAATCACTTGTAGGACTTGTGATTGGAGATGATACGATCGGCGATCGAAACGAAGAAGATGAAAACCGGAATTCCCGAAATTCAACCCCTCTTCACTTACAGAGAGAGATTGGATTAGTAAGGGATTTGATAATTATAGTTAGGCCACGAAAACAATTACACTCAATTACAAGGATTTAGTTACATAATTAAATAGAACACCCCACTGCTAGTTAATTACTTAAATGACCTCCCTCAATGACGCCAAAAGTCGCACTCAACCAAGGGCGGGCAGAGTGCCAGCTTCGTTGTTCCGTTGACGTTACGCGACCCGGAATCGATGATCCGTAACAATCACATGCCTGTGTTTCCACGGAATATAGTAAGTTTGTTCAAGAAAACTCATGGGATGAGTATAGTTGATAACTCAGTAATCAAACTGACTTCTATTATACATGTCTGAATGTTGAAGAACTTAATCTTCGCGGTCGCCGCCGCGAGGAGAAGCCGAACTCAGCCAATAATCCTCGCCATGACATAACATAATAAAACATAACAAGAATAGTAAAGAGAAGATAAAGTATATTATTGATATAGTTGTCTCGTTAAAATCGTTCAAGGAATTTAGATAAAATCTTAGTAAGCGAAAAAGAGTAGTGCGTAAAACATGACCAACATTAGTAAATCATTGTTCATATGTTACAGCAATAATCAATTGTTCGTACTTAATCAGGATTAGAGCTATTATACCGAGTTACGATTTTGTCTACCTCTGCAATGCGAATTGAAATCTATTTGAAATCTGTCTTCCGCTTGACAAAAGTTGCCCCACGAGCACCCGGGTCAAACTGGTGTGGCGATCTAATGAGTTTGAGTCATTAAAGGGCTAAAACTCACTAGGTCATTATCATTGAATTTATAAATACAGGTGTTACGAGCACTTAAACTCTAATCCTAGCTTTTGAGAAATTCGACCTACCTTCCCTAATAGCCTAGTCGAATTCTCTCTTCTCCGGTAGCAAAAGTTTGTGCCATCATGGGCGACGAACTAGTAATCCAGAGAGGTGGTTTTCGATCTACAATCACTGTAGAAGTTCTCGACGCGATGAAGTGGACTAGATAGATGTTCGAGGTATAAAAGCTTTTGAGTTGTGATCTTGAGGTGTCGAGGAACCGAGAAGTCACACATCCCGAGGAAGTGTCAAAAAAATTCCATGGCAGCAAAAGTCGTCAAAGTATTGGTAACGTCAGAGCCGATTAGATTTTAATATTGTCGTATTTATCTAGATTGTCGTTCGAGAATATCCTAAAATTTCTGCATTCGGGATTGAAAATACAATGGAAAACTCAACAAAAGTATCTTTTACAAACGGGTCGCTTTGAGAATTATATAATGTTCCAGCTATATACTAAATAAACAGTTATGGAAGATAAACACGAGTAACTGAGCAAAGTTTGAAAGAAAGTCGATAAATTTTGGGTGATGTCCAAGTACTTCAAGCAGACAAACTCCCCTCCACACTCCACCTACACAAACTCACAAAATAACTTCTAATGGGCAAAATGTGAATCCGGGTTAAACCCGGATTCGCAAAAATAAAAAATAAAAAACCCGTATACCGAAATATCCGGGTCCGGGTTTTTCCGGAACCGGATATTTTGGTATCCGGGAAAATTAATACCCGAATAATCCTTTATCCGGGTTATTTAAAAAAAAAATAAAGAGCCGTTGGCTTTTTGGAGGGTCTGCTGCAAAAGTACCTGACACGCGTCAGAATATTGTTACCGTTTGAGGCAACGGTAAAAAATGCATGGGGGCCCTCAAAAATAGCCGTTGGAGCTATTATTACACCTCTTACTCGAATTACTACACATTTTACCCTATAAATACACCATTTCACTCTCATTTTTTTCACACATCCTCTTCTCTTCATCTCCAACTCTCACAACCTCTCTCAAGCTCTCAAAAATCCAATTTTACTCTATAGTTTAGCTACTTTATAATTATATAAATATGTTAGTTTAATATATTGTTGTTAATATGTCGAGTGGCAACAGCGAGGACGTCCCGATGTCCGAGGAAAAGGACGGTCCACTATTCCGTCGCCGCGGTCGATTAATAGCGGGACGGGTTTTAGTCAACATAATTATAATGTCGGAGTTATGAATCAACACAATGTTCACGGTTCTTCTAGCCAACCGTTACCGGTTCATGGTCAATATGGTACCGGTGGCGTCGGGCCGAACCAACAATTACTAATTTCTCAAGGTCAAGGCGGTATGTTTACTAACTTACTCAATTTTCAAGGTCCAAATACTCCGGAATGGAATAGCCTTAGCAACGAGCAACAACAATATGTTTCCCACGACGACGCCGAGGTACGTTTATTTTAATTTTAATTTTTTTAATTATTTTAATTTAATTAATTAATTTAGTTTAATTATTTTAATTATTTTAGTTTAATTAATTAATTTTTCACGTCTCTTGAAAGTCTTAGTATGCTCTGTGGTTGCGGTTCCGACTGATCTTCCATATCAGAAACGAATTTCTTGAGAATTAATAATCATTTAATCATATTAGTGTACATGTGTGTAATTAAACATTAAATGGTTACTTAATAAGTTAAAAACCTAATAATTTAGTTTAATTATTTTATTTTAATTAATTAATTTGCCACGTCTCTTGAAAGTCTTAGTATGCTCTGTGGTTGCGGTTCCGACTGATCTTCCACATCAGAAACGAATTTCTTGAGGTTTAATAATCATTTAATCATATTAATTTAATTAAACTTTATATGGTTACTTAATAAGTTAAAAAAATTAAAAAAGGTAATTTGTAATGTGTAGTAATAATTATAAAGTTCTTATTGGATTATGGTGTCTTAGAAAGATTGGTTTTTAAATAAGGTTTGCTTTGCAATCTCCTCCAAGCTAGCCTGGGAACCTCGGGGAGTTCTGTCTAGAAAAGCTTGGGCCTAAAGCGAGATCATAGTATCATTTCCAGTCGATCTGGCCGTGGAACCTCGGGGAGTTCCGTCTAAAAGAGCTTGATAATTATTTCTACACATAAGAAATACCATTTTTAATTTTGTTAACTTTTTTATTTAACTATATCAAATTTAATTAAATTAATATGATTAACTTTTTTATTGAAGCACGAGTTAAAAAATAAGAACTACGTGTTAAATAAGTATTGCTCGTTAATTTAAAGTATTAATTAGGTTATGTAAGTGATATTACAAATTGGCAATCCATTTGGCAGTTTAACGATGCCACATCAGCAGAAGTTACCATCCCTAACGGAAGGACCAACGGATTTTACATTCAACAAACATTGTGTATTTTTTTCCACACTTTAAAATGTTACCTAAAACCCCTCTTGACCAAAAGTTGTGCATTATTGCCGCAATTAACCCTTATTATTAAGGTAATAAACAGTGCCGCGTCAGATATATGACGTTGTCACTGTACCAAAGTCATCCTACGCTAAAATGGCATGGGTTTTGGCGTTTAATTGGAGGGCAGCCCCTACTGCATTCCTATGCATGAATACAGTTCGGTCGGGGCTACCCTGAATTTGGTTAAATTCAGATGTAGATTAATATAGAGGAGTCACAAATGATGTTTCTTTTTTAAAAGGGATACATATGACAGCATGCATAACACTAGTGAGTTCATTGGCAGCTACTGCAAATCGAGAGCCCGGGACGTGCCAAGCCCGCGGCCAGACGATGCCGACCATAATGTCACGTACTTAGAGTTTCCGTCTAACTCTAAGCCATGTGCGGTACTTAGCTTCACTCCCCGGAGCTAAAAGTCAACCTAACTCGAATGCTTTAGGCAAAGCCTTTGAAGAACACTCAAACTCACACAAAGACAAGAGAGATTAGTTTTAAAGAGAGAAACTCTAGAATAGATTTCTTGGATGATTTACAAATGAAGGAGTCCTACTTATTTATAAGCTCCAAGGATTACAATGGATGACTAGGATTAATCTAATCCAATGGCTAAGATTAACTATCTGGATAATTTTATACTATTGTACTAACTTGAGAAAGTAATACACACATTAAGACTTCCTAGAATGCTCTAGAACACTCTCATAGAGTACTCTATAAAAGTCTAGAATACAAAGACTCCTCTAGAGAAATCCAAAGACTTTTAGAATGAACCTCTATATAACAATGCGGCTTTTTGAATGGAGAATCGCGCGGGACGTGACAATATGCCCAACTTGAGTCATGTCTCGTGAAAGCCAGCTAAAAAGTTATTTTTCTGACCAATGCATTTTATGTTAACAAAATACAAACCGACCGATCATAATGATGAAAAATCAAGTCGACGGTCTAAAAACATTCTTCGAAAGTAGTCCCTGTTATTAATAATCAATGGACTTTTTTGTGTTGATTAATTAAACCATTGCATTCAATTCCAAACAGCTCCTAACAACTGCCTGCCATGTCTCAAACAAAATTCAATGCCAAATCACTCCCCTACGAATAGTTTGATGGCTTCTCTTCTGTATTTGACAAAATCAACGCCATTTTTTTACTCATTTCATAGACCCAAAATTACCTCATTCGTTAATCTCGTTTGAAGAGGAAACGCATATTCGTCACTTTACGAATCGTGCTTGATCCGTAAAACTCATTTAATTGATAATGACATAATTTAAAAAACTAATCCATTTATAAATGAGTCAACATTATGTTTTCGTGCTTTATATTGATCAAACTCAAATTCACTTGAGACAATTGTAAACTATTTCGTGTCTTGTATCTACGCGATCATTTATTGTCGTTTATATTGATGAAACTCAAATTCACTTGAAATCATTGTAAACTGTTTCGTGTCTCGTGGATCACTTTTCGTGGTTTATATCGATCAAACTCAAATTCACTTGAGATCACTATAAATTGTTTCGTGTCTCGTATCTACGCGATCACGAAGATAAATATTTGATGGCAATATGAAAGGCATCATAGTGTTGGCATGCCAAAGCTAGAAAGTCGCCAAATGTAGGGCCACAAACAAGGTCAAAACTCAAGCTAGAGAATTTAGGATAAGCCTAAGCCTAGGTTTCCAATATTTATTTCAAATTATTGACTTCTTTGATTAGTGTTACTCAGCATGAACTGACTTCTTATGTTTCCTTGGACTTGACTTTTTTAGATCTCATTCATCATACGAAAGCAACTTCTCAACGCGTTTTACAATTTCAATCTCTATTTACCAAGGTTAAAAAAACCTATATACCAACAGTAGCAATCTTTTGACACGAGCCCGAGCAGTTTGCGGTAATTATCTTTTGCGATACGTTCGTTATCTCTCAAATTCGATTTTTGATTTGAGAGAAATTGTTTTCTTGTACTTTTTACATCGACTCTTATGTAATCTCTCAAACCCTGTTAAAAAATTAATGATATTATTTTTATATATTGAGCAATATTTAATTTTTTTTTCTACGAATATCTCTTCTGTATACCAATTGATTGTGCAATATAGCTATAAAATTGAATTGACACTATCAGTACCGATTTTCTATAATATTATGAAAACCCCATTAATATACCTATATCGCTCTCGGTAATGTCGTAAATTGAACTTGCGGACAGTTTACAGACTTAGAAACTGCTATTGAACATCAAATGTTACACAAAAAATAAACTTTAAATTCTTAATAATCCTCGGATCAAAGTCTTAATAATTATTAGATTTACAGGAATTATAAGAAATAAACTAAAAACCCTATTTGCTACCAGTAATTTCAATATGATAATACTACATGCCATAATCATACAAACAGGATGTACATGATAATTTTTAGTAATCAGACTTAAACAGCATTAGCGACGGGGAACACGAAGAACTCCATGGTTACCAGGCTTCAATATAAAATAAAAATAATTTTTTTAAAAAGAAGAATATATTTACTCACACGCCAATTTGGTGCCGAAGCTGGTGAGGCAGATGGCAAAAGCCTGGAACGCGGACAATGGCTGTCGGAAATCCATGGTGAATGTATCGTCACCGACTTTTCCAAACTGAAGAAGAACGAGATCTTCGTCGCCCTTTCCTCCGGGTTGACTTTGGTCAACCGTAGCAACAAGCTGGAAGTTCTTCACCGAAGCTACTGTGACTCGTCCATGGAAGTTCAGGCACCAGCACTGCAAATTCTCGTGCCACCTTGGTGCTTTGTTCTTCAAAACCGTGCCAATAGCAGTGGGTTCGGACTTCCAAGGGCAGTTCATCGAGCAAACCATTCTTCTCGGACCTCTTGACTTCAGGAGGTTAAACTTGTAATTTACATGACCGACCTCAAAATTGCCAGCCGGAACTTGTGGGCTTATCTGTTTGCTTGCAAAACGGCGGCTCGATTTACTGCTCGAAGGCTTCGCACCGTTGTGCGGAGGCTGACTGTCATATATTGTAAAATTTGTGCCGAGAAAGTCCGAGCTGCAAATATTTTGAAGTTATGATTAAAAAAGAGTAATCAGCCTAAACTTTCCATACAGAGCCGTTTGCTCCTTGATCTATGATTTGTGGCAGCAATACCCCACTCCTGTATTATGAAGATTTGACAGATTTCCCTATATGCTACATTAAAAAAAATACATACAGCACTTTGCTACATTTATAATGTAGAAAGGGGTATTGCTGCCACAAATAAAATAAATCCCGATCAGAGTGCTCCACCCGAAAAGTGAAGAAGATTTTACAATCAGCAGATATCAAAGCAAATTCATCGTTTTTCTTCAATATTATCTTATTACTCGACTAGAATGGAGAACTATGCAACTATGCATTGCATTCTAGAAGTCTAGAATGCCTGAAGTAACACCAGAGTCAAAGGGGGAAACCGCGACCGGGGCTTTTTTCAGCCCAAAACTCGGTTTCAGAAAAGCCAGGTATACTACAAAACCAAGAACCGAGCCAGGACATTCAAGAGAACATCGTTGTGAGTGTCATACCTTAACTTTCCGACGTAGGCATTGCTGCCCTGCGATATGTCTTTCGCGTCGAGTGAAATTATGTATTCTGTATGGGCCCCTTGCCTATACCTCCGAGCAGCTAAGAGAAACTTTCCTTGATCCGTGAATGCTATAGAAGAAGCGGAAAACAAAAGAAAGTTCACCAAACATGTTCGTGCAATAAAAAAAACTGATTATAAACTCAATTGCATTAAGTTGCAACCAATTCGATACTTGTGAGTCAAAATCCACCTAAGAACAACAAAATATCTACTCGGAACATGATCTTCCTTCACTGCTTTGTTTTCCAGAAAAATAGAGAAATTTTTCCATGTTGATCAGTATTTACTCACATGGGGTAAGGGCTAGATAGAGGTAAAACGTTGAGGTCTTCCTGTTCCGTTTGATGAGGCACTGGTGCGGCGATTCTCGCGGTCCTGGCTGCACTTAGCACAAACATGAATCAATTCCCGAATCGCAAAACCGTGGCTTTTTTCTTGAATGATAAATACAGGACGAATTCCTTAAAACAAACAAGCAATTAATAAGTATGTTGCAAAATCGGAAACATTCTGTTACCAAAAACATGCCCTCATAATCTTCAGTTCTTTCTTGCTATTTCACACTAAACCGATTCAGATGAACACGGTTACCAAAAATAGCCCAAACGAAGACGTATTTCTAAATTAAGCTAAGAAAGGACCAATTACTAAGCAAAGCATTGTTCGAAATCCGGATGAGTTTGATTTGCTTGTAGAATGCGTCATTGAGTAGATCATTCGGCTTTTTTCTTCTTATCCATGGAAGATCAAACGTGAAAGTGAAGGGGAAAAAAGGATGATCACATTCGAGTGGCGCTAGCAATGATCTACTCAACGACACATTCTACGAGCAAATCGAGCTCCGAGACGACACCGCAACGAGGAAAAACCTGTTTAAGGCAAGAAGGGAAGGTGATCTTCCCGGCGGGTCGAGAAGGCGATCGCGCGATCTCCTTGGAGACGTCCCTCCAGCGCTTGCAGACGCAGGCGCAAGCGACGACGTTCCGGCGGTCCGGCCACTGGTCCTCGCTCGTCTCCACCAGCCGCATGATCTCGCCGAGAAGCTCCGGCAACATCGAGGACCACGAGGACGGGTACGACGGCGAGGCCGAGGAGTCGGCGCGCGCGAGGCGGCGGTGATCCTCATCCTCGGCCGCTTTGAGCTCCCGGAACGATTTGGAGTACTTCCGAGAGCGGAAGGCTCGCCTGAGAGACATGGTCGAGGCTTTCTAGGGTTTCACTGCCATTGAAGAAGAGCAAGAGAGAGGAATTCGGAGATTAGAGAGAGAGAGAGAGAGAGAGAGAGAGAAAGAAGGGTCAAAATTTAGAGAGATGATAGTATAGTCACTGGGCTGTGAGGAATGGACGAGGACAGACCAGTGGTTTTTGATTGTCAGATTAGAATTCCCGACAAAGCTTGTGGTGTTTGACCGGTCGTAGAATCACCTGATTTCTACGGTGACTCGTACTTTTACACCACTCCACGAGTTGGGTAAGCACTCGGGTCCCGACCCACGAGACACGGTACGAATACGATACGATGTAAATAAGTTTAAATTAACTTAAAATAAATTAAAATTTAGTTTATTTTATTAAATAATTGGTGAACATGAAACAAGAGTAACTTAATAAGATGTAATTAAAGTATAAAATAGGTATTTTACTTATGTTACTGATTGTTTTAAAATTGATTATTTGTGAAGATTATATGTTTTTTTTATTTTATTTTGTGAATTATATTGTTGACTAGATGAAAATATATTATTTTAAATGAGTTTTAAGAAAAAATATGTTATTTAGTAATAGAAATTAAGTATAAGTTTAAGGTTAAATTGTACTTATTAAAAACTAATATCAATTAAACGAGTTAAGTGGATTACATTCTACTAGGGGTGAAAATTTTACAACCGTTTCCCGATTTTTTCCCGGTTCCGGAACGGTTTTAAAAAAAATAAGGGAAATTTAGTTCTAAATTGGGAACCAGTACTTCCCGGTTCACGGTTTATGGAACCGGGAACTGGAACCGGAACCATAAGTAAAATTTCCCGATTTTTGGTACCGGTTCCGGTTTTAAACTACATGTAGTTTTAGATGTTTTCATAGTATGTTGTTTTTAAATATTTTGTATGCTTATTATAGTTTTTGGGTTATACGTCGTTTTTTATGACTTAAACTATGCGTATTTTTTCGTTATTAGGGTTTAATATTTACCATTTTCTTTTCTCGACCCTTTCAATCTCTTTTTCTCCTTCTCTCATCCATCGTGACATCATATTCTTCTCTTCGCCGAGAACCCTCCACTGTCGATTACATGTCTTCGTCTTACAACTAGAATATTTCACTCGCAAGCAAAATCTATGTCTCGTGTTAATTTTTTTTTTTCGGCCATTAATTTTTGTCTTGTGTTAAGTTTTTGTTTCGGCCATTAATTTTTGTCTCGTGTTAGTACTAAATTTTTTCACGAATCTTTTCTTACTTTTTCCCGGTACCGATTCCGGTTCCGGTTTTTAAAAAAATAGGGAAATTTACAACCGGAACCGGGAACCGGTACCGAAAATAAAAATCCCAAATTTTTGGAATAGGTACTAAAAATAACTAATTTTCCGATTCCCGGTTCCGCTTTCACCCCTACATTCTACTAACATGGTTAATAAATATGATGAGTCTAATTCAAATGTTTTAACGGTAGGAAATGCCCGTATTGAGATTTAGGTTCAATGGGCATTCCGGGTCTGACCCGATTACATTAAGGGTGACGGGCCCACTCGGGCCCGTAAATTAATTATGAGTAGTTTAATTAATTATTATAAATAATTAATAATGATCTGATGGGCTTAGCTCATTTTGATGGGCCAAAGCCATTAGATCATTAATCCACTTGAGCTATAAATATCAAACTTAAACTCATAATTTAACCAATTCAAGCCAAAACGCTAGAGTTATTTTTGAATTCTCTCTAGTCCCCATAGCCGAATTCGCGTAGCCTCTCAGTGCCTTGATTGGTTCGTCCTCTAATTACCAAGAAGGACCTAGTAGTTTGACAAGGTGATTTCCGGTCGCATTGACGTTTCTTGCAGCGACGTGGCGGACAAATTAGAGGCTCTGCACTTGGGGAGCTGTGATCCGAATCCCCAAGGAATCCGACCACACGCAATCCGAGACAGGATTAGGTCAAGTTCTATAGTTGGCAAAAGTACCACATTTATGGTAAAGTATCAAAACTAACTCTCTTGATTTTTGAAATTACTCTATATCCTCGTTTCGATGAAATCTTGTGACTTCCGCATTGAGATTGAGAAAATACCATAAAAAAAATCTCATCACTAGCATGATTCGTAAACGAGGCGAGTTATTGATTATATTGATCATCCATCTTAGAGATATTTGCAACATCAATTTTGAAAGTTATTCAAATACCGGCGGTATATCCTCAAAAGTTGTTCCAAATTGTATATATTTTTATGTTTAGGGGTTTTGTCCAAATTTTCTATAACAGTTGTGAAAAATTTGCATTTAAACAGAATTAAGTAAGGCGACTTGAATCATAAAATGACATATGAAAATTCAAATTTAAAGAGTTTTTGAACTTTTTTAAAGAAAGGTTTAGACAATGCCACTCCAATTTAAATAATAAATAGTATTGGGAACTTAGGTTGCCAACATTCTTTTTACAATCATGAGTTTAGCTATTTTTCTAAATTAAATTTCATACTTTAAAAAGCGATTTCTTTGACAGGTAAATATTATTATTTTTTTATATCATCAAAGGGTCTATACAAGGGAGTTTTTGCTGTCCATTCTATTGATTAAGATGTTTACCTATGATGTGCCATTTCATATTATAGAATTCGGGTTATTCTATTTGTATTGGGCTTGTCAAATTATATTATAGCTCTTATATCAAAATATCTCTGAAAATATTACTACAATATAATCCATAAGTTGTTATTTAAGCTTACATAATAAGGACTTGTCACGTAGTGAGATTTGCAACACATGATGCAATTTCATATATTTTCGTATAAAGTCTAAGAAATTAATAAATGAAATCACTGAAGTCGTATATAATTAGTCTGATATTCATTAAAGCTAATATACAATCTCTCAAGTGGTTGAATGAAACTAATATATTATTACAAAAATGGAAAAGAGTTATGCTAAATTTGGAAATAGTAAAGAAGGTGTGATATGTTGTGAAGTGAAGAGGATCCAAAAGAGCGGTCGCGAGTGGCGGCGGTCAACGCGCCTGTGATGCTTCACTCTCCACCTAACAAACGCAAAGTACAACATTAATATTATGCACACAAACATTTTGGGGTAAACTATGGCTAAAATGCCCAATGTTTTAAAATTTTTAATTATGTACCCAAAGTTTTTTTTTTGTGGCTATAATACCCAAAGTTTATTCCGTTAACGCCAAACGAACCCGCCGTTAAATCTCCGTTATTTTTCCCGCGGCTAAAATACCCAATGTTTCATTTTTTTAATTATGTACCCAAAGTTTTTTTTTGGTGGCTATAATACCCAAAGTTTATTCTGTTAACGCCAAATGTACCCACCGTTAAATTTCCGTTATTTCGCCCGCGTGGCACATATTTTTTTTAATAGGGTTTAGGGTTTAATATAAAATTTATAATATTGTTTATAAATATTTATAAAAATAACATTTATATACACATTTTATAGATTATGTAATTTATAAATGTAATATATAATATATCTAGCATAAAGTTATTTTATATTTTATAATTTTATTTCAATCTATTAATTATGAATATTTACATGGAATGTTATTTATTATATTTTTTAACATATTTTATTATATAGTTATAATTGAATTTTACATGTTACATTTTCTAAATTATATAATTTATAAATGTTAAATATAAATTATCTACTTCAAGGTTTTAAATACCGTTTGCCGATGTCGTTTTGCACTTTTCATTTTATGGATATATTGCTTGTCGATTGGTATCTCATAGGTAAATCGATGGATATGCCGGTGGATATGTTTGGCGTTAACGGAATAAACTTTGGGTATTACAGCCACAAAAAAAAAACTTTGGGTACATAATTAAAAAAAATGGAAACATTGGGTATTTTAGCCGCAGTTTACCCTTATAATATATGCCACGCGGGCGAAATAACAGAGATTTAACGGTGGGTACATTTGGCGTTAACAGAATAAACTTTGGGTATTATAGCCACCAAAAAAAAACTTTGGGTATATAATTAAAAATAAATGAAACATTGGGTATTTTAGCCGCAGTTTACCCAACATTTTGTTGCATTTTACTCTTCTATTATTTTGGCCTTAGTTTTGGAAAATAGTTGATAAATACGTAATCTTGGAAAGGGTGCGTTTTTCTAAGTGATAATATTGACGAAGATTACCAAAAACGCTACAAGTTTTATTTATGTTATCAATTTTTAATACTAGTTTAGAATGAGTATTTTGAAGTGAAACCCATGAACTAGTATACATTAATTTGAATTTTAATTTAGAAATATGTAATTTGAAATAAAACTCAAAAAGTGGTATACACCGGTCCGGTTTATAGTTATGTCCGGTTTATAGTTATGATCGAGTTCATGTTTATCTTGATTATTTTTGTGAATCAAGTGTGCTTTTGCCGTATATGCAATTGTGATGGTCTTATTCTAGGTATGAGTACGTAGTTGTGTTCCGTCTTTTTGTGCTTATAGGACTTGACTTGTCCTCTTCTATCTAGAGGTATTTGCAAGGTGGACTCTTTTTTACCCCTTTATTTTTAACGTTGAAACAGGGAAAGAGAAAGGTCCTCTCCCGGCACTTGCTTACGGTCGGAATTTCGATTTTTCTTGCGATTTCTCGGCCAAAGGCTTGTCTTATCCTAGGAGTTCTTATAAGCAGATCCGAAGACGTTTTTGAGTGCTCGAAACACTATTAGAGTAGTGATATGCGCGATTCAAGCCGTGACATGTTCGATCTTCAAGAAATTTCCAACAATTAGCTGGAAAAGAAGAAGGAAAGAAAAGTCGATGAAACTTAAACGTGGAAATGAGTTCAGTGCTACAGTTAAATTATTTGTAAATTATTATTGCCTTAAGTAAACGATGAGTGGTAGTTAGTTCACTTGCTAATTATTATTTCTTCATATTATGAGACGACGTAATATTTTTTAAATATATAATTGTCTTTCTTTTACTTTAAGTAATTTTATTTATCATAAAAGAAAATTCGAGTAAGTATCTCACTATAACCCTTAAATGAAATGAGATCACAAACCGATACTAGGAGTAGGAACCATTTATTTGATGAACTTTAGTCTTAGTTTCGATTTTGTTGATATGAGGGTTTTTCATTTTATTTCTTATAACGAATGCAAATACTGTTATTTGAAGAAGAAAAAAATTGTACGAAATGTCTAATTTTGAGTCAAACTTTTTAAGAAATGACTATTTGTGAGAGTAAAAATATACATTGGGCAATTTTTTTTATAAGGTTTGACACAAAAATGAGCATTTCATTCATTTACATTGTAAAAAAAAAAAGGTAAATTGCCGCTATAGTACGCAATGTTTCAAAAAATTAAATTATATACCCAAATTTTTTTTTTTGCTGATATAGTACCCAAAGTTGCTTCCATTAGCGGCTAATGTTCTCTTCGTTAATTTTCGATTTTCACCGTTAAATTTTGTCACATTGGTTGTTACGTCATCCAGCCACGTGGCATTTTTTTATATGTTTTTTTCTTTTCATTTCATTTTTATATGGGTTTTGGGCTGCCATTTTTATATTGGGCTCGGGTTGACTTCTATAAATCGGTTTTTGGATTGACTTTTTACACCGGGCTCAGACCACGGCCCAAAAAGCCAACCCAAGCCCGGTGTAAAAAAAAAGTCAACCCTAAAACCGATACAAAGAAGTCAACCCGAGCACGGTATAAAAAAGTAACCAAAAACCGATATAAAAAAGTAATGCTTAAGAAAAAAAATGCCATGTGGCGGTCTAGTGCCACATGGTGGTCAAATGCCACGTAGGTGGGTGACGTGGCAGCCATTGTGACAAAATTTAATGGTGAAAATAAAAAATTAATGGAGAGTGTTATAAACTAAGAACGAGAGAGATTGAGAGAGAGGGAAATAGAGAGTATTATTGCATTGAGAGTGTGTTACAATGAACCTCATATGCTTCTATATATAGGGCTTGAGAGAGGTGGAAATAGGAAATACAATAAATGTGAATATTACATAGTAATGACATAGTTGACTACCACAATATTGACATCCACCAAATCCCTTGATTTATAACACTCCCCCTTGGATGTCAATGTCATCGTAATACGCATAATTGAGTTTCAGCTGCCTCGTTAAAACCTTTCCAGGAAAACCCAATGCGGGATAAAACCTTGGTAAAGGAAAAAGAGTACAACACGTATTACTCCCCCTGATGACAAGAACATTTAACTTCTTGGGGCTGTATCATTCCAATCTTGTGGGCCAGTTTCTTGAATGATGAAGCAAGTAGCGCATCTGTGAGCGAATCCCCAAGACAATTGCTTGAATCGAGTCTTTCACTTCATTGTAAGCATTTTCCCACGAACTGAGATAATATTCTAATGATATACGATCCTTATGTATAGACAACCTGTAAAACAACATAAAAAAACAAGTATTCCAAAGATACTATAATGTAATAAATTCATCACTTAAAAATAAAATATTTCATGATATCCTAATCATTGGGGTACTCAATGAATATTTCTAAATCATATCGTGTTCTACTAACTCTTTTGTTCTCATTAAAAGTTTCTCAATCTATACGTTGCCTCAATGAATTCTTCAGGAATTCTTATGGCTTATGTTCATCATATAAAGAGTAACAAGGACGTTCTCTATAAATTCATCTTTAGCATTTAACTAATGCTCCGATACATATAACCTAGGGTTTTATTATTCTTCGAGTCTTCGAGATCCATAATTAATAAGTTTGTGATCTCTTTTATAGGACGCATATTCTAAACTTAATACTGCCATATATATTATATCCACCACAAAAGGACATTAAATAAATGCTAGGATTCGCGAAATGTTCACATAAATTTAATTCAACAAAACTTCGCATATATCTTTGTACCCCACTAGCATGCCCACTTTCAAAATGTTTGGACTATTGGTCCAATATCGCGTCTTCATATTTGGCCAACTGTTTTTCAATTTCAATAATTCAAGATCCTCTATATTTCTTTTCTGTTTATATAGTGCTAATTTGTATGTACATGTTATCGACAATTTCTAATAACTCTCGATCCCATTTGTTCAATAGAACGACATAACTTCCGAACTCTTTTATACTTTAATAATTTCCAGGTACCTGATAACCTTCTATGGTTTTGGAATAGTTATGTCTATGGTTTCTTCAGGAAAGCCTACCTCCTTAATAAGGCTATTTATTTATTTTCTCCATGCAATTTCGTCATTGCCTTTGGGATTCGAGTAATATATTAATATCATATTTCAATCTAAATATCCTACTGGGATTGGAGCCTGACAGTTTGATATATATTCATCATCTCTTCTTGAGTGATTGGCAGTATAAACGAGGATCATATTAATTTCAATTTCTATATGTATATTCAACTGTCGATCTTCTTCCCCTCTTTGTGATAAAATTATTAGTCAACTCTCATTCTGGAGAGAACCCATCTTATATGTGTTGTGGTGGAGATTAAAATATCATATCGCACATAAAAATATTATAGATGGGAACCTTATAAATCGGGGAGATCTTTAATTTTTAACGTTGGCTTGATGCATGATATCCCTAATTCGTTGGGAACTTTGTTTTCAATAATTGTCTATAGTCAATGGAGGTATTAACAAAATATTTGACTGGACCAATACGGTGATTCTTATACTCATCATATAAGATGCCTTTTTCATTTAGCAGTCAACGAAATTCATTTCATAATCTGGAATTATCTCGCAAACTTCAAGTTGCTACTTAATATATATTTCTTGATCATTTTGTAGATGCATCTACTCATAATATTTCACTAGTATATGGGCCCATAAATATTTCAGGTTTACTAATCGCAACATGCTAACATTTCAATAAATACTTCATTTTGAAATAAATCACCTTATGAGAATTCAACGAACCATATTGTTCATTAATAAATTATCTATCCAGGATAATCATACCGGTCATTGCTAACATCAAATATGACTTCTCAACTCCTTTTGCATCATTATTGATCCGGTATAGCCACACCGGTAATGCCAACATTTGTGAACTTAATGTTCTATTACTGAACTTCTGGTTCTATTAGTGAACTTCTGGTTCTATTAACGAACTTCTGGTTCTACTAGTGAACTTCTGGTTCCATGCGAACTTCTGGTTCTATTAGTGAACTTCCGGTTCCATTTTTCTAATCTATTCATCATATAATACATGGGGAGAGAATGCTCACTTTCTTTTAACTTAAAGCTCTTATTTTGAGCAGCCCTCTAGGATATTTCATACGTTCCATTTATGCTTACTCATAGTCTCAATAATATTGATGTATCTAAATCATGATACTTTCTCCCCCTTTTTCACGTTTGAGCTTATGCAATAAGTTCATCAAGTGAAAAACATTCATGTTTAGATAATAAAGCTCATATATAAGGATTCCGTTCTAGGGTTAAAAACTTAAATACGTGTATTGTTGCCATATATCTCAACTTAAAATATTTTCGTTATTCTACTTCAAGTAGTAATTTCAATATTGTTAATTTATTTTTCTACTTCTGGTAGTAATTCCAATATACTTAATTTATTTTCTACTTCAGGTAGATGAAAATTTCACAACAACATATCTTTGAGATTGGCGTCAACATAACTTCACTAATAGCATTGCAATATTCAGCTTACGATATGCTTTATCTCAATAGCTCATAAACCAATTTATTTTAAGGAATAATATATGTAAATATGTAATGGGTAACAATTTAAAAATAATAATAGATAATAGTAATACACAAATTAAAATTAAATAATAAACATATAAAGCAAATAATAATAATAATAATAATAATAAAAATAAAAAGAATACTAACTTAAAAATTATAGACTATGAAAGTGAAGATTCTCGTCATTTTAATACTCATATAGACATTGTAAGTAGCTTTTTAACACTTCAAGTGATTCAGTCAACATTCACTTCGAAGAATGAAATTACTCTAGCCATTTTATCTTTCACTTTCAATTACATTTTATCTAAACTATTCAATAAAATTGTGGTGTCCACTTCAAGAAATATTCATATAAAAAATTATGTATCCACTTCAGGGGATTTTACCGCTAAAATATTATAGAATTGTAGTGTTTATTTCATAGAATGTTTCTAACCCAAAGTAACAAAAAGAAGGTATTCACTTCAAGGAATATTGTAGAACTAAAATATTATAATTCACTTCGGGGAATATTATTAATAAAAAAAATCTATTAACTCAAAATATTAATAAATTATAATACTCAATTCCAAAATTTTCTTCTAAGAAATTACACTCTTGTTTTAGCTACTTCCCGAACATGAAATAAATATATAAATTGAGATTAATGAATATGTAAAATAAAAGCTCATAAATCTGTAGACATGTAGACATATAAAATATGTAAAACTTATTTGATTCCTTATATGGTGATAATAATCGGTATAAATATATATTTTATATATAATAAGAAGTAAGATAACATATATATGGATATCAAACAATCTCTAAAATTATATGCAAAGCAATATGTACGAATAAATAATATTAACATAATATACATATACATATATAAGGTAATATATGAATATATACATGTATCAAGAATTATGAACAATAATTATAAAAGTTGTATGTATATATATAAAGCAATCTCAATACATAATGGCAGACATAATCATATATATACGATACGTACCATATTATCATTATGCAAGATCATATATGTATACCATACTGTGTATATATAAAGATAATATGATATATAGCAATTATTATAATTAGAGATATGTATACGCATCAATTATATTTTTAGGTTTATACTATATAATATATGCAAATGAAATGAATGTAAGAAATCACTCCAAATTATTCAAAAGCAATTTAGAAGGTGAAGAAAAGATGGCTAGGCTATTTTGCTTTTGACTTCCGAAAAAGATTACCATGAATCGCCATCATCGCTATAGGAAGATAAAAATTTAGCTAAGCCTTTTAAATGAATTTTATACATGAATTCATTAAGATTGCCATCATCGCAAGAATACAATACATAAATTTCGCTAGGCTTTTCTATGTGAATTTTCAACATAGATTTACATTGTCATCATCGCAAGAACAAGAACGAAACTAAAAGTAGAGTACAAAGACCATTACCTCAATCGGTAGAGCTCGTGCTGATAACGTGTTATAAACTAAGAACGAGAGAGATTGAGAGAGAGGGAAATAGAGAGTATTATTGCATTGAGAGTGTGTTACAATGAACCTCATATGCCTCTATATATATGGCTTGAGAGAGGTGGAAATAGGAAATACAATAAATGTGAATATTACATAGTAATGACATAGTTGACTACCACAATATTGACATCCACCAAATCCCTTGATTTATAACAGAGAGAACACTATCAGCTAACATAAGTAAATTTAGGCACTGTTGATGTACAAATTCGTCATTATTTAATGTGACATAAAGTGCTAAGGTTGTGAATTAATTAAATTTACAAACTATGATAAAAGGCTTTAAAGAAATAAACTGGTATTCGTAAAAGCCCATTTGAAGAAGCCCAAAGAGATTCTCAGTCAGACCAAGAACCAATGGACATAGGCTACTCGGCCCAATGAGTTCTAAAGCCCAAATCCACTCGGTAGCAGCCCAGAAAGACGAGGGTAGAGTCGTCATATTCTCTACCCGGCATCCCATTTCAAACTCAGACGGAAGACCAGGAGCACGGAGTCAAGTCTCCAACGGGCATAATTCAAACGCGACGACTAGAACAAAGTCGTGGGACACGTGTAGCCAGATCGTCCATTCAACCCGGTCAGCACGGAGTGAAGACCCCTCAATTCCTGGAAGTTCAACGGGAAGAATTGAAGTCTATAAATGCCAAGCTCAAGCTCAGATCAACACACACGCACACTTACAACCTCAAGAGAATACACTGAAGAGTTTCTACCCGGCATTCTTGTCATTTTGAGATCTTGTTGTGTTCTTTCTTTCTTTCTCCATTTCTTCTTGCTCTCAGACGTGACTTAGCTGCCTGTAGCTATCCGTCTATGTTCATTGTCGCAATAAACTAACAGAGGAAGTAGTCAACTACCGCCTTGGGACGAACCTCTATAAAAAATCCCTCGTCTCATTTATACCGCTTATATACTTATACATATATCGTGAGTGAATCGTGAGCTTGCAACGTGAAAGATCGAATTCCACCAAATTGCTTCATCCAAAAATATCATACACTCACAAGTCAAACTTGACTGATTGAGGTGGGAAACCACGTCAACAGTTTGGCGCCGTCTGTGGGAAATTGATCTCGCTAACTCCTAAAAGCTCAAAGCACTCCGCGAACATGAGCAACAACGAAATCGCAATCGTGAACGAGTCTGAGGTGAACAACCCAGATCCAAACACGGAATCGAGCAACCTACAGTCTCAGCTAGAGGCTAGCGCTGCTGAGAATCGAGAGTTGCGCCAGCGACTCGAATCTCTGGAAGCCAACCAAGCCCGAAATGAGCGTCGCCAGAACGCTAACCGGACCAATCCGGGACAAAGCTCTGGGAGTCAAGGCCGGACCGGGCTCGACGCTGTCCACTTCGACTTTGCCGACGTGGAAAATCCGCAAGCGCCAAGGCAAAACCAGCCCCGACTTCCCAGCGGCCCTAGACCCGCGACGCCTCCCCCGCCCCCTGAAACAAGAACACCCCTTTTTACCCCCTTGACGGGTCTCTACCCGTCTAATGCGGGGAATGTTGCTTCGAGCAGTCACCAACGCCCGGGACCCCAAAACCGACAATCGGGGTACGAGCAAAGCCGTAACATCAGCCAGGCCCTCAACGGCCACCCGGTCACGTACCCGAGGTATCCCAGCCCGGTGTACGGACAGGAACCCCTCCAGGCTGTGCGTCCCGAACAAGCTCCCCAACGCACAGAATTGGAGGAGCTCAAACGCTCAATGGCCGAAATGAATGAGAAGCTCATTCACGTGCGCTCTCGCGTGCACAGCGCCACTACCGCTGCCCCCGAGATAGAACGTCTAGTGGAGGAGGCAGAAAGGACACCCTTTAAGCCCGTCATAACTAACGTTATACTCAGGGAAGGCGGACGAGTATATGTGCCAAAGTACGACGGGACGACCGATCCCAAAGTACACTTGAGGTCCTTCAGGATTGCGATGGGGCGAGCCCATCTGGAAGCGCACGAATTGGACGCTGGGCGCTGCCAATATTTCTCTGAAAATCTGGTCGGCCCGGCGATGGAATGGTTCTCGAAACTTGAACCACGTTCCATAGACAACTTCGGACAGCTAACGACCCTTTTTCTCAAACATTTTTCCATGTTTATGGAAACTGAGATCACGGAGGCGAACCTCTATGCATTGCAGCAAGAGAGAGGAGAGCCCCTCAGAGCTTTCATGACCAGGTTCAAAAAGACCATGGTCAAAATAAACGGGATCAGTGACGAAACCGCCATAGCCGCTCTCACGGCCGGATTATGGTACGACTCGAAGTTCAAAACGGACATCGTCGTGAATCGTTACGACTCCATCGAAGACGTAATCCACAGATCATCCAACTGGATCAGGCATGACGAAGAACTCGAAGCCATGCGAAGGAGACATGGGTCTCTATCCGTCCACCAGCGGAATACCGGGCCACCCGGGCAGCAGCCGCCGCCTAGGGCCGGGAATCACAGCATCCCGTTCAGGGGACAAAGGAATCCCCCTCCAGTCCAGAAGCACCCATTCCAAACCCAGAATCCGAGGGCCAACAACGGACCCAACCCGCGAAGCCCGTACGTTTTCAACGTAAATTGGGAAACTGCGGAGTTCGAAGAACAGATCGAGGCAGAAGAAACTCCTTGAGAAGTCCTGGTCAGCTCGAGAGACTTCCCACCATACAGCCACGAAGGTTTCCCAAAGCACGACCCGAAAGCGTGGTGTAACTTCC
The DNA here is from genome assembly GCA_954871525.1 of Parietaria judaica. Taxonomy (NCBI): domain Eukaryota; kingdom Viridiplantae; phylum Streptophyta; class Magnoliopsida; order Rosales; family Urticaceae; genus Parietaria; species Parietaria judaica. Next base: position 9,600,088 of record OX940865.1, on the reverse strand, counting down.
ACAAGGTATTCGGACATCATACGAAGAATTGTATGGTACTCCGTGCTCGCCTAGCGGAAAAGTACATCAACGGAGAATTGGGGGAAATAAACTTCGGCAATGAGCTGAAAGGTGGGCAACCGATCGAGCAAAGCCCTCCCCAAAATCAACACCAGACCGGCCAGAAAAGAGAAGAGCAACACAGAACGCCGCGCGAAAGCATACAGCCTAACAAAAGAGGACGAGTACACATGCTCGAGGAATCAGACGAGCAAACGTACGAAGAAACGGAGAATTCCGGAGAGCAGCTCAGCGACATCCCCGAGCCCATCGGTAGAATCTACACTATCGTGGGAGGTTCCCAACTACATGGTAACTCGGTAAACTCCATCAAGGCCCATCAGAGGAGGCTCAAGGCCGGACCGGTAATCGTACCGAGGCAAGAGCCAGACTTCGAGATCTCATTCAAAGATAGTGAAGCGGCCACACTGATTGGTCCGCACGACGATGCGTTGGTTGTCACACTCCTAGTTTCCTCGTATACGATGGACAGATCCTAATCGATAACGGGAGCTCAGTCGACGTGATCTTCCTGGAGCCATTGCTAAAACTGGGAGTAGAAGAAACAGAGATCAACAGAGAAGCCATCCCGCTAACCGGCTTCGATGGAGGAACCATCAATGCCATTGGCACGGTGCGACTGTCCATCGCAGCAGCAGGGGTCGGGAAGACCAAGAATTTCCTAGTGTTGGACTGCCCGTCAGTTTACAACATGATATTAGGAAGACCTTGGCTGCACATGATGAAGGCCGTACCGTCAACCTACCATCAACTAATACGCTTCCCGAATAGGGCGGGAAAAATTGTTGAAATCAAGGGAAACCAAAAGCAATCCAGAATTTGCTACATGAGCGCGTTCCAAAACATCCAGGCCGCCAAAGCTGGACAAGAGCGATCTACCGCGTAGCAATTAATGGCGGTAGACGAAAAAGAGGACGACGGACAGTAAAGGACCACCGATACGGACGGACCTAACCTGGAAATGACAGTCCAGGTCCAGATCGACCCCGACAACCCGGACCACCGGGTAGGAATCGGGAAAGGACTAGACAATAACGTCAGAAAAGATCTCCTCAAATTCCTGACCAAAAATCGGGATTGTTTTGCTTGGTCTCACAAGGACATGCCCGGCATAGACCCAAGCATCACAACCCATCGCCTAAATGTAGATCCGAGCTACAAGCCGGTGAAACAAAAAAGGCGAAAGCTAGGCCCGGACAGGGCCCAAGCCGTAAACGAAGAAGTCACAAAACTGCTGCAAACCGGATCCATCAGGGAAGTCAAATACCCGGACTGGTTAGCAAATACAGTGGTCGTGAAGAAGAAAAACGGGAAGGCTAGAGTTTGCATCGACTTTACCGACCTGAACAAAGCTTGTCCAAAAGACAGTTTCCCAATGCCCCATATCGACCGTCTGGTCGAAGCAACATGTGGGCACGAACTACTGTTATTCATGGACGCATTCTCGGGATACAATCAGATCCTAATGCACCCCGAGGACCAAGAAAAAACGGCATTCATAACCGATAGAGGAATATACTGTTACAAAGTTATGCCCTTCGGATTGAAAAACGCCGGAGCCACATATCAAAGATTAGTCAACCAAATGTTCGCCGAACAACTCGGTAAAACTATGGAAGTCTACATCGATGATATGTTGGTAAAGTCCTCCCAAGCAACGGATCACGTGACCCACCTAGAAGACTGCTTCGACATATTACGAAAGTATCAAATGAAGCTCAACCCGACGAAATGCACCTTCGGGGTAACTTCAGGAAAATTCCTAGGTTATCTGGTCACACAGCGAGGTATAGAAGCCAATCCCGACCAGATAAATGCCCTCCAAAACATGCCCTCCCCAAGGACTGTTCGAGAGACGCAAAGGCTGACTGGGAGAATCGCCGCTCTTAACCGGTTCATATCAAGAGCCACGGACAAATGTTTACCCTTCTACAAACTTTTGAAAGGTAATCAAAAGTTCGAATGGACCGAAGAGTGCGAAGAGGCCTTCCAAAAGCTGAAAAGGTACCTCTCCACCCCACCAATACTCACTAGACCAATCTTGGGAGAGCCATTGTTTTTATATCTGGCTGTCTCACCATCGGCGGTGAGTGGAGTAATCGTGAGAGAGGACCGCGGAGAGCAAAAGCCGATCTTCTACATCAGCAAATCATTGGAAGACGCTGAAACCAGATACCCGGCAATAGAAAAACTCGCGCTAGCAATGATAACCGCAGCGAAGAAGCTTCGGCCTTACTTTCAGTCCCATACCATCATGGTAATGACGACCCAACCTTTGAGAATCATCCTCCACAGCCCGAATCAATCAAGAAGGCTCACGAAATGGGCCGTCGAATTGAGCGAATTCGACATAGAATACAAGATCCGAACCTGTGCGAAATCACAAGTATTGGCTGAATTTCTCATCGAATGACCAGCCGACGGTTCAAAAGAGGGCCACGAGGACGGAGAATGGAAACTCGAAGTCGACGGCGCGTCAAACCAAGGCGGATCCGGGATCGGAATTCGTTTGATATCCCCCACGGGAGAAGTGTTGGAACAATCATTTCGATTGAAATTCCACGCGACAAACAACGAGACCGAGTACGAGGCCCTCATCGCCGGCCTCAAACTAGTAAAAGCCGTGGGAGCCCGGAAAGTAAGGGCCCACTCCGACTCAAAACTAGTTACCAGTGAGATCAGTGGCGAGTATGCTACCCGAGATGACAGGATGGAAAAATACCTCTCGGTAGTAAAAGGCTTAATTCAACAATTCGAACACGTCGAAATAGTCCAAATACCGAGGAGTGAAAACGCGTCAGCAGACGCACTGGCCGGGTTAGCTTCGACTTCGGACCCCGAGGTCAGAAGGATAATCCCGGTCGAAACGATAGACGAACCCAGCGTAACCCGCGAAGTTTGCAAAATCCAAATGGAAGAGGATGATTGGAGGACCCCAATCATTAACTACATCCTAACCGGAGCCAAACCTCGAGACAAGCAAAAAGCTAGGAAACTAAGGATCCAGAGCGCTAGATTTTGCATGATCGGGGAAAAATTGTACAAACGTAGCTATACCGGACCCTACCTAAGGTGCCTAGGAAAGACCGAAGCTCAAATAGTACTTCACGAAATCCATTCGGGAGAATGCGGCAACCATTCGGGAGGAAGATCTTTAGCAAACAAAGCAAAAAGGCAAGGTTTTTTCTGGGCCACTATGTTGGCGGACAGTGAAAACTACGCCAAAAGGTGCGACAAATGCCAAAGACACTCCCCGTCCATACATAGACCAGCAGAAGAACTCTCATCAGTCTCAGTCCCGTACCCGTTCATGAAATGGTCCATGGACATAGTAGGACCGTTCCCCCTGGCCCCGGCCGCGAAGAGGTTCCTGCTCGTCGTGACCGACTACTTCTCAAAATGGGTGGAGGAAGAATCATACGCAAACATTAAAGATGTTGATGTAGAAAATTTCCTATGGAAAAACATCATCAGTAGATTCGGCCTCCCAAAAGAGATAATAGCTGACAATGGACCACAATTCATTTCAACGAGATTCCAAAACTTCTGCATAAACTTGAAAATATCCTTGAACACGTCCACTCCGAGATATCCTCAAGGCAATGGTCAAGCCGAAGTAGCTAACCGGGTAATAGTGGACGGAATCAAGAGACGCCTAGACACCAAAAAAGGACGATGGGTAGACGAGCTCATAGGAGTCCTCTGGTCCTACATAACTACCCCGCGTAGGGCCACCGGGGAAACCCCTTTCTCAATGGTACACGGCACTGAGGCCGTAATACCAGCAGAGATAGAGACACCCAGCCTTCGAAGGGAATTCGCCCCTTTGGACGCAGAACTCAACGACGAAATGAGGGAAGACCAGCTCGACTACATCGACGAAAGACGAGAACAAGCTTTGATAAGAATTGCCAACTATCAAAACTCGATAGCTAGGTACTATAATTCAAAGGTCAAACGTCGAAAATTCATAGTGGGAGAGTTGGTCCTCAGAAAAGTTTTCCGGAACACCGCCGAGCTGAATGCGGGCAAGCTCGGGGCCAACTGGGAAGGACCTTACATCGTCACCGAAGTAGTAAAACCTGGAGTATACCGGCTAGCCACTCCGGACGGAACAAGAGTCCTCCGCAGCTGGAATGCCATGCACTTAAGGAAATACTACGCCTAACCCGACCTACCCGGTCTCCCTTGAACTACGTAATGACTTGATCCCCAAATTTGGGGTACGTAGGCAGCCCATCCTAAACGATGGGCGCAGTCTCAATCCAAACCCAAAACCAAATAGGCCCGAAAACCATGAATCGCAAGACTCAATAGAACCGGCCTAAAAGGAAAAATGTCCCAAAACCCCCGTCAAGGCGACATGCCTACCCGGGTAACAGACCCATCACCTAAGGTAACAAACCTACCCGGGTAACAGACCTATCGCAGAAGGAAACAAACCTATCCGGGTAACAAACCCCCACATAAGGTAACAAACCTACCTGGGTAACAAACCCATTGCATAAGGCAACAAGCCTACCCGGGTAACTAACCCGTCACATAGGGCAACAAGCCTATCCGGGTAACAAACCTAACCGGGCTTTCAACCCGTCCCTTAAGGCAACAAGCCCGACCCCCCTGAAAAAATATGTAACAACATACACCTGGTTTTTTACAAATGTGTTTTTCAGAAAACGCGACCTGCGGAATATTGTGATGGACGAACAGAACAGACTAGACGAGAAATGTCAAAGGAGCACAACAACAAAAGGTACCTGTGCATTTTTTATACTTAGCAGATTTCAAACCTTCAATCTTCTGTTATTTATCCCAGCATACGATAGGACATTCTGAACCTCGGATAGAAAAGTATATATAGAAAAGCACGATTAGAAAATTAACTTAGAAACACAGGCAAACAAAGTATAGCAAGGAAATAACGAGCATGATATAGAATAGAAAATAACAAAAGCCCTAACCGCGGGCATATCCAAAATATTACAAAAAAGGGTTCAAGTCGCCGTAGACTTGCCCATAGAAATTGTTCTGGCATGTGGCCTTATTAATCGAAAAAAAAAAATGGGGGACACTCTATGTGTCGACCCCGGGTACCCCCACGACCTCTCAGTCCTCCTCCTCCTCCTTCTCTTCTCCTTCGCCGGCTTAGGCTCCATGCTCGGCAGTCTCCTCTGCGACGGCGGGCTCGTCCAGGATCGGCTCTTCAAGGGCGACGGCCTCCTCGGCAGCAACGGGCTCGTTCAGGGTCGGCTCCTCGAGGATCACCTCCTCGGTATCAGCAACGGCGGGCAAGGTGGGCTCATCGATGACGGTCACTCCGGCCACGGGATCTTCAACGACGGGCTCGATGGCGGGATCTTCGGAGGCAGACTCCTTGGCGGACGATTGCTCGGACCGAAGGCTCAAATCTACAAGAGGAACATCGGTCAGCTCGGCATCTGGAGACAGAGCCGGAGACCCTATCAGCGGTGCCGGAACCGCGTCCAAGAGAGCTTGGTAGCGAGCAGCGTTGCCTTCTAGGACCTCATTCTCAGCCTCGAAATCTTGAACGTTGCCGTCAATGATGTCTTGGATCAGCTCGAGGTAACCTTCGGCTTTATCCAAGCAACTGTTGTCAGTAGCCGTACCTTTGTACCACGCGATTAGCGCGTCCCTTTCTTCCACCTTTCGGCGATATCGGGCACGGACAGCTTTCTTCTCAGCCTCGCGATCGGCGGATCGTTGCCGGGCTTCAGCCAGCTCGGCAGCAAGGCGCTGCACGTCCTCCTTCAAGGCCAAGGCCTCCTCCTCCTTCCTCTTGGCCAACTCCTCTGCCCGTCCTTTGGCCATGTCAGAGGCCAGCATCTGCCTGGCGGCCGCCTCGCTCACGCCTTGAGCCTCCTCAATCGTCCGGGTAGCGTTTGACAGCTTCTCCCGGAGATCGACGACCGTATTCCCTAGCCCCTTGATCCGAGCATCACAGGCGGCGACCTTCCTGCCCATCACGACGATCTGCTCCGCCTTCACCCGGATGCCCTCCACGGCATCAGCCAACTCCCTCTCCTTCAGCGCAAGCTGCTCGGAGGCTTGCGCGCCCTCTCTAGCCTCGTACAATTGGTCCTCATAATCGAGGACCATGTCGTTGATGGAGGCGACGAGCTGCACGTCCAAAAACCAAAGTTAGAAAAAATTTAGGAATAAAGTAAAACACCCAAATCTAAAGCAGGCAACGCTTACCAGAGTTGTAGCTGCGGCCATATCCTTATACGGCCTCTTCTCCGCGATACTCCTGGGGACCCTGCCGACCCCACCATTTGTGATCTGCCGGAGAAGACCGGCCGCCACCTTAGGTGCCTTGTGGAGACCCTTTTCCCCCATCCAAGTGCACCCCGCCTTCCGGGAGACAATCTTCTCCCTAGCCTGCCCTTCAACCACCGGGGGAGCCAACCCCGTCTCCCTCGCCTCACCTCGGGAGGCCTCCTTCGGGCGCTCACTCTCCCGAGCAACCCCCTTACCCTTCTCCAAGGCCCTCACGCCTCCTTTCGGGACTGAGTCCCTCCTCACTACCTCTTTCGGGGCCGGATCCCCCTTCGCCTTCTTCCGGACCCCAGAGTCCCCTCCTTCGTGCGGCCTCTGAGCCCGTCCTCGGAGCTGCTCCGTCCTGAGAAGGACGGATCGCGCCCTTGGAAGGACGAGCAGGAGCAGAAGAAGGGACAACCTCCCTCTCCGAAGGCTTCGCCAAAGGCGTGACCTCCGGGGTGCTCTCCCTGTCGTCGGAAAGTTCGACGACATCCTTCTTCTTGGTCGCCCCAGAGGCGACCTCAGCAAGAGGCTCCCGAGCATGAGTCTCATCATTCCTCCTACTCGTCTCCTGACGAGCAGCCTTGGCCGGCGCAGACGCGCCAGGCCCCCTCTCCTCAACCCGTCTGCTCGTCTCCTGACGAGCAGCTCCAGCAGAGGCCGAACCTCCGGTTTGACCCTCCTGTCTCCGTTTCTGACGAAGACTCTGACCCTTCGGGCGAAGAGCGTCCATATCCTCTACACGTCAAAAATCCACACTTAGAAAAAATAAAGTAGACAAATACGAAACAAAGCCAGAAAAACAGATTTAAGATTCATACCCGGAAACTCCTCCTCGTCAGGCTCAACCCAAAGCCCGGTAGCTTCAAACCTCTCTTTCGTGAAGTTCGACCACAGCTCTGGACCGTTAGGAAACAGCTTCCTCTTCAAAGCCTTCCACTCCTCCGTAATCGGACGAGACTTGGGCTTCTCAGGGTCCTCGACTGCATAAGATGAAAACAAGAAATTAGCAAACATACAAAAACAGCCGAATAGGAAAAAATTAAAAAACCCAACCCAGAACCTTACCTATCTCGTGGACCCATTCATTCCTATAGCCCGGCCAAGAACCGAGCGTTTCCTGACCGGCCATGAAGAAGAAATACTTGTGGGTCCAAGCACTCTCCTTCTTGGGGAGACCGGTTATGATCTCCCCTTCCTTGACGGATAGGAAAAACCTACCCTTGGCCTGACCGTTGGCCTTGATGACCAAGCCCGTCAACAAGTCCCAGATTGTAAGTGAATACAAACATTCGTGGGATCGGACAAGCAAGGCCATCAAGATCCGGATAGAATTCGGGCTAAGTTGCCCGATGGAAACCCCTAGGTAACTAAGGTACTTTAGAATGAGCTCGGGGATAGGAAATCTAAGCCCCCCGGACTCAAAAAACCTCTGGTAAACACAGATCCAGCCGTCCGAGTTCTGCTCGTCGGCATGTTCATCTGGACCCGGTAACCTAAGCTCTATCGACAAAGGAATGTTGTACTCTACCCGGATCCTAACCAGATCCTTAGATTTCAAAACTGACTTAGGAGAATCTATAGTCAGAAACTCCGTTTGCCATTTCGAGACCGTCTTCTTAGGACCCATCTTATAAAGATAGTTTAGAAAAAACCGAAAGGAATCTAGACGAACACAAAAACCCAGAAACTGGAAAATATAGAGATCCAAGAAAACAGAAAAAGCAATATCTAGAAACCTAGAACAATCCTCTAACAGACTCACAAAGAAACATACGAAGAAGAAAGGAAGAACCTGGATCTCTAGACACGAAGACAGACCTCAGAGCACCTCCAATGGCGATTCGCAGAGTTTATCTCACTAGAACTCGAAGTTTTCTCTCTCTAAAAATTTGAAAATGGTATTCGAATACCATATAGAGTATATATAGAGGAAAGAGAAAAGAGGTTACCTTCGAAAGACGTGCGACGGGCTGAAGCTGAAGAGACGTGCCCATTTAATGCGAATCACTCTAGTATTTATACTCGAAAATTGTCGCTGATCCTACGGTTAGGGTTTCCTCAAAAAACGCAACAAACCTCATCCTACGGTTGAGATCAGCGAGCTATCCGGCGACACGTCAGCACGACAGCTGTGTCAGGAGAATGTGAAGAGTTTATTCCCTTCGAACTCCGCAAAATGGGACACGTGTTGTAACTGTTCCCGCCCAAAATTCGAAGCGACGGTTACAGCTTCAAGACCCTATCCGTCCATCTGATCTCGAAATTATCCAAAATCCTGCCCGGATTATGCAGATTTGCGGCAAAAGTCACAAATTTAATTAATCCTATCCGGCACGAATTTTACATGATTTCATCGAGTAAAATACTATAAAATTTACTTCGTATTTTTTATAGTAGGGGGCTAACTGTTGATGTACAAATTCGTCATTATTTAATGTGACATAAAGTGCTAAGGTTGTGAATTAATTAAATTTACAAACTATGATAAAAGGCTTTAATGAAATAAACTGGTATTCGTAAAAGCCCATTTGAAGAAGCCCAAAGAGATTCTCAGTCAGACCAAGAACCAATGGACATAGGCTACTCGGCCCAATGAGTTCTAAAGCCCAAATCCACTCGGTAGCAGCCCAGAAAGACGAGGGTAGAGTCGTCATATTCTCTACCCGGCATCCCATTTCAAACTCAGACGGAAGACCAGGAGCACGGAGTCAAGTCTCCAACGGGCATAATTCAAACGCGACGACTAGAACAAAGTCGTGGGACACGTGTAGCCAGATCGTCCATTCAACCCGGTCAGCACGGAGTGAAGACCCCTCAATTCCTGGAAGTTCAACGGGAAGAATTGAAGTCTATAAATGCCAAGCTCAAGCTCAGATCAACACACACGCACACTTACAACCTCAAGAGAATACACTGAAGAGTTTCTACCCGGCATTCTTGTCATTTTGAGATCTTGTTGTGTTCTTTCTTTCTTTCTCCATTTCTTCTTGCTCTCAGACGTGACTTAGCTGCCTGTAGCTATCCGTCTATGTTCATTGTTGCAATAAACTAACAGAGGAAGTAGTCAACTACCGCCTTGGGACGAACCTCTATAAAACATCCCTCGTCTCATTTATACCGCTTATATACTTATACATATATCGTGAGTGAATTGTGAGCTTGCAACGTGAGAGATCGAATTCCACCAAATTGCTTCATCCAAAAATATCATACACTCACAAGTCAAACTTGACTGATTGAGGTGGGAAACCACGTCAACAGGCACTATAGCCACCAAAAATAATTTAGGTACATAATTCAAAAATATTCAACATCTCGTATTTTATTCGCAACTTACCCTTAATAAAATAGAAAAAAAATCGTGAGTATCCATACTATTTAGATACTCAACCATCTAATTACTAGCGAAGCTATTAGTGAGGTATGCACATGCAGGTTGAGGTTTTAAAAGAATATCACTAAGCATAAGTAAAATCAAATACAACGTTTTATTTCTCAAAAAAAATAAAAATACAAAGTTTGATACTTTTTTTTAGGGAAACGTTTGATACTTAGTTATTTATTTTTTTTATATGTATTTATGGCATAAGGACTTTATATTTGCATTTTGTTAGACATATATTTTTCTTTTACCAGCATCGAAATCTAATGTTTTATTTTTGTATAACTAAAAGTACATGTCTGATGGCGTGTGGGACCGACATGCCGGGAAGTGAAGTTGCACGAGAGGTTTACGTATGCATGGCGTGCATGGAGCTCGGGAAATCATAAGTATTAATTGACACCATTTATGGGTTGATTAGTATCATTTTTATTAGTCTTAATTATAATTTATTTGCTCTTTAATTACGTTATTTGATTGATGATTTAATTCCATTTTTGTTTCATCTCCTCCTTCCCTCTCTCTTTCTGCTAGTCGTGTGTTTCATATAAACACAATAATCATGTTTTGTTTGGTAGCTTTGATATTGATAATGAAAAAGTCGACTTTTATGAGTTGCATTTTGCGGTTTCATTCTTTCCAATAATCACTCCCTACATCAATGTCACTAAACAAAAGTAAACGTTATGTTTCTGAGATGTACTCGGCAATATCGACGATGCACTCAGTGCTTTCATCTCTTGACGTGTCGGTGACTTACTTGACGGTATCGGCGACGCATTCGGCGTTCTAGACGATTATGCCCATAAATCCTAAACCGTGCATCAGAAATGACACGATTTGAAAAGATAAAGTCATCAGAATTTAATTTCCCACAATCTTAAGGATGTCCAATAAATAAATTTAATCATTTTTTTCTTCAGGTTTTTGTATTTGACCGAACCTTTGGCACCTTTACACTATTAGAGTAATCAGTGATTTCATGATAACAATCATGAAATCATTCCTAACTGGATCTATTCTATGTAAAATAAGCATGATCATTTGCGGTGTCGTTCTTATGGAGCTACAAAGGGGACAAATGGACATGCGTACTTAAGCTGCAATGCAAGCAAAGAACTTTCACCAACTTCGATTAAATTTCACTATATCGAATATGAACTATTTAGTACGTATTTAATATATCTTCCTGACTCAGGAGTCCATTGATACAATCAGATTATCATAATCCAAGGTTTCATATTATTATGATTCTCATCTTATAAAGGTGATCCATATATACCTTTTAGGCGACACTGCCTTATTCTGTGATTATTGCAAATTACTTACTTAACGGCTTATAAAGCCGTTAAGCTCCGGATGAATACTTATTTTCTTCTTATAAATCTCAATAAGGAAACCATAAAGTTATTATCCACGTCTGTATTCATGCACTTTGTCACGGTAAGCCGTCTTATCCCAAAATAAAAGTGTTAAGAGTACATTCGTAAACTTTAACAATTAAATCAAAAATCATATAAGTTAAATCATACAAACTCATAATACATCAGGACATTAACCTGTTCCGTTTTATCATCATTATGACTTTATCTACTTGTCATCATTGACGAATTGATGATTTCCGATTAAAGTCTAGTCCTGTCTAGTATGAAGACTCTTCATACTTTCTAAGACTCAACAGTGAGGACCAACACCATGATCAGGTAATAGATCACCACATTAGTTCTGATTTAGTTTATCAATAGTTTTTTGCAATTATAACTTCCCACTACTGATATTCCCATGAAACCTCAATTTTAGCACATCTTTAAACTAAGAATCATTGTTGATTTTTCAAAGTTTTCATATTGCTTGTGTTAATTTCTTAGTACATTCTAAGGATATTTGAAAAGAAATGAGCACAAGTATTATTGTAAAAAGTTTGCATATTTGAAGTCATTTTGATGTTAAAAGAATATGATCTAAGGACTTAGATATTTAGGTTGCAAATTTTGGACTTTTCAGCATCAATTTGACTGACTTTCCAGCTCAATAACAAGGGTCAAAATGGACATTCCTCCCCACTGGTAGCCACATCAGCAATCATGAAGGACCACAAGCTGATTTGTGGAGAGACCAACACGTGTTAGGGCTGAATGAGGAAGGAAATGAAGCTGGATTTGAGAGGAAGGTCAGGAAAGGAAGGTGACAGCAGCTGAAAAGGGAGAGGGAGAAAAGGGAAAACCAGAAATCTGTGGCAGAAGTTCCTAGAGTTCTTGGAGACGACTTTGGAGCTAATTTTGGAGCTGCATTTGGGCTCAAACATCTTCACCCGTCTTCTAAATTCGGTTCCTTTATTATGCTTGTTAGATACATTAATTTCGGATTTAATATTATGTTAAAAATAGCCATGAGCTAAACGTCTTTTGGTTGGGATTGTTAATGAGCCTTTGTTGATGATAGATTAAGCCTTGTTATTGTTGCTATTAGTTGAGAATTTGTTCATCCTTGTTGTTTTAAATTCTGATTTCCTTAATGAATATCTTTTATTTGTCTTGGGAATTATTAATCTAAAAGAAATTTGGAAAGATTTCTTTGGGTGGACTTGCTTGGATGATGCAAAGGATTGGTTTAGGAATGAACTAAGATCTTGTACAACAATTTAACATTTGGTTTTCTTCTTGGTATTAAATGAGTTTAGAGATAGGAATATGCCAAAATGAATCTAATACATATTTTTCACGAAATTTTCGGAAGAGATTTTGTAATGAAATGTGTTGACAAATTCGACTACTGCTATAGCAACTCTTACAGCAAGGTGTAATTTTGGAAATTTAGGTGATTTAGCAATCCCGACCATCTTTTCTATAACTCTCGATCTCTTAGTTAGCGAAATTCTGTCACTTAAACTCTGCTTTCCTCATTTGAATTCTGGGTGTTGTTTCAATTATTAGTTCGGTTCGTTTCGTTTTTATACCATCAAAAACCACAACTCAATTATTTATTTTCATAAAAACTGAGATTTTGAGAATTAAATTAGCACTAACTTAGTCCTCGTGGAGACGATACTCTATTTATCACTTTATTACTTGAAGCGACTCGTATACTTGCGAGATTTTACGCAACAACTACCAATCACATTGGTTATTATTTAGTTTATCAATAATTTTTTCACAATTAAAAGTTCCCACATTAATTGTTAAATTATGATGTTAACCATCCTCACATAGACCCAGTATGATAACATAACATAATTGCAAACACATAAAAATTAAGGATGAAACATTCATTATATTCAAAGAAATAACTAAACAAGATTTTCATTGATAAGAACTATTCTTTTAAAGAAATAACCAAAAATCTTATACAAGTGGCACTAGCAATTATAAGGCATATTTATCAGATATGTCCCACAAAGAGAACAAAAGACAAGCGAGCAAACGAGAAAAAAGAAAAAAAAAACATGAATTTATGGTTCTGGGACTCTTGTGATGTCTCTCAAGAACATCAACATAACACAATTATCAAAGATTGGATCGTCATTAAATTTTGACAAATCGTTCCTAACTTGTAGGTGTATGTTTTGATCAATGAAGGTGTATTTGGAGTTCTCTAGGTTAGTCTGCGAAGTGAAAATCATTAGGTAAATTTATTAGAACAATTGAATGAATTTCTTACAAAATATTCTCTTGCTTGTTGTTGTAATCCGAAATTGATGTCTGATCTTGATGATAATGATGACGATGATGTATGAATCTAGTTTTATGTATAGAAGACTTTTTGTCGTACCTCACTCTTGATTATAATAGATTTAAGGGTAGACGAGTCCCATGATTTATTGCTCTTCGTTTTGTGGAGGAAAGCATATTGCAGACAATATTCAAAAATATAAAGATTTCCGTTTTGTTCTGCTTTTTTTCAACAATTTTTCTGTAGCCGATACTAAAGATAGTATTTGAAACATTTTTTTTTCATTATTTCTATGTTACTTGTAAAGTTAGATTTTCACAGTTTATGTTATACGTTATGTTAGAACATGAAATGAAACATATATAAACAGAAGACATGAGTTTTTGTTAACCTAATTCACAAAATCCCATGTTGGATAATCACTATGGGGAGCACTCCTGAGATTGATCAAACAAAGATTACAACTACCGAATAAACATAAAAAAGGCTCCCCTAAATGTTATAACTAGGGGTGAAAATTTTGTAATCGTTTCCCGGTTTTGTTTTGGTTCCGGTAACGGTCTCGGAACGGTTTTACAAAAAATAAGGGAAATTAAGTTTGAAACTGAGAACCGGTACTTCCCGATTCACGGTTTATGGAACCGGGAACCGGAACCGGTACCTGAAGCAAAATTTCTTGATTTTTGGTACCGGTTCCGGTTTTAAACTACATGTAGTTTTAGATGTTTTCATATTATGTTGTTTATAAATATTTTGTATGCATATTGTAGTTTTTTTGGGTTATATGCCGTTTTGTTACTTAAATTACGTGTATTCTTTTGTTATTAGGGTTTAATATTTATCATTTTCCATTCTCGACCATTTCTATCTCTCTTTCTCCCTCTCTCATCCATCGCGCCATCATATTCTTCTCTTTGCCAAGAACCCTCCACCGCCGATTACATGTATTTGTCTTCCAATTAGAAGATTTCGCTCGCAAGCGAAATGTATGTCTCGTGTTAAGTTTTTGTTTCGGTCATTGATTTTTGTTTCGTGTTAAGTTTTTGTTCGGCCATTGATTTTTGTCTCGCGTGTTAAGTATCGATTTTTTTTCACGAATCTTTTCTTACTTTTTCCCGATACCGGTTCCGATTCCGGTTTTCAAAAAAATGGGGAAATTTACAACCGGAACCGGGAACAGGTACCAAAAATTAAAATTCCGAATTTTTGGGATAGGTACCAAAAACAACTAATTTTTCGGTTCCCGGTTCCGCTTTCACCCCTAGTTATAACGAGTTAAGTGAAGCCATTCTTCATCTTATCCGGGGTGCAAGCTCCACTTGCGGGATGTCACGCTAAATTCCTTTCAGCTACCGAAAAAATGTAGCGTTTTCACACGTAACTTCGTGACTAGCGAGTCATTTTTTTTACACCGAAACAAAATTAACTTAGGAAATCATATATATTGTCAATATTAACTCTTACAAATTATAACAATCTAGTCCAAAGTCCAAAGTCCATGGACAAAATAAAAAAATATATACTGCTGAGGTAAAAAAATCACCTCCAAAGTCACAGAGTCACGATTGATATAATTCTGTTTTTAAGTTGAGCTCCGATCTTTCCGTTAAAACTAAATCACATTGGTGAAAATGAGTTTGAAGAGAGTAAGATGCTCGAGAATTTGAGTGTGAATATGTTGTATATTTTTTCAAGGATTTTTTCGGTCCTTTTTTTTAACATCCTTTAGCTCACTATTTATAGAGCTTAATAATTGAAATCCGACCTCATAAATAGTCGATAACAAAATACGTTTAATTCCCTCATAATTGCCTAATTATTATGCAACAATCTTAGGCGTAACTGTCGTCGTCAGCCCTGAGGTGCCACTCATATTGCGTCTATTGTTTTTCGTTGTCTTCATCCTCGTCTTTTGCATGTTGGTCTTGAGATTGAGCTTCGTCGCTCGGCTTTCATCCTTAGCTCCTTTTCTCACAGGGTCAATTTTGTACCTGAATTTTTGACCTTGTGCGGCGCCGTGTACACTCAAACACGACCAGCCTTCCCCGTGTAAACCAACTCTCGTATGCAAACCTAGACTAAGTACTCTATGAATTTTGACTAAGCAAGTAAAGTATCACACCACGACACAAGCTTACGGGGCACACCCCAACCTTTCTTTTATTAAAAGGGTAGACTCAGGTGCGCTAACGCCGTTCCCTTCGTCTTACTCACAAAAGCTCTCGCAAAGCACAACTCTCACTCTAGCCTAAACTCGCATATGGTTTCACACACTTTAGATAGCCACACTCGACCTTATTTATAGAATACAAAGAGAAAACATAATCCTAATCGAATTCTAACTCCTAGGCCTTATCCTATCTTTAACGCGTTTATCCTTGAAGATTGCCCACAATCTTCGCGAATCCTTGGGCTGCACTCTCCTTTGCGCACGCGTCTTCCTTGGGCTCCAAGTCTCTTCGGTCCTCTGCGTGGGTGACACTTGCCGAATCCGCGTGGGTGACGCTCGCTGCCTTCCGCGTGGGTGACGCTGCATGTCTCTGTGCGGGTGACGCTGCCAGTCGCGCGCCACTTCCCTTGCCCGAATGCTCGTGTCGCTACCCCGACTGCCCGCATGTGAACTCGTTGCCCGTGCCCCTCTCGGACACGCTGCTCGTGCTAGTCACGTGCTCTCTCGCGTGTTCCCGTGCGCTGGGCCGCTGCCCCATACCGCACGAGCGCCTCGAGAGGCTTGTTGGGCCTCCTTCCCGTGCTTCTCCGAGCACGGATCCTCTCTTTTTTGTCCCTCTTTAGCAGTGATGTCTAGTCAGTGAGGTTTCATCGACGAGGCTACGCTGACGAACACACCCTTGTCGACGAATGTCTTTGTTTGTTTTTGCTGTGTATTCTTCCTTAGTCTCCTTCTTCGAGTGGCCCGTGCGACTTGGTCAACATGCCTTATATTGGTATTGAGCTTTTTCAAACGAGACCCAATTTTGTAAACGAAAAAGATAGATTATTTCTTATCAATATAGATAGATTATGAAGAAATTGTACTCGACAGAGTTTTCAATTCTTAGTGTAAAGTGTAAACTTCACAAAATGTTTTTTTTTTTTTTTTTTATTTTTTTTTATTTTTTTAAACCTTTCTATAAAAAACATGACCAATTGCATTTTGTATTTTTATTTTCGAACTTGAAAAAAAAAACAGAAAATTGTTTTCGGAAACGAAACCAAACGCCTAACGAAAAAAACTTTTGTTTTAATTGTGACGAATAACTTGGTGGGTTCGGATTCAGGGTTTAGTGCCGCCAAACCCTAGTTCCCTCTCAGCCATGTCGGGTTCCATCTCAGCCGAGGCCATGGCGGCGTCAGGCCGGAGCGCCGAGAAGCTGAGCATGAGCCTCCTCACCCTGCAATCCAAGATGAAGGTCGACCCGGAGGGCTACCAGACCGAGCTCGCGCTCATCTACGGCCAGTTCGCCTCCTCCGTGGAACTCTTCCGCCAGCAGGCGGCGCTCAATTTCTCCTCCGTCAGCGGCATCGCCGCCGACCCCACCGTGGCCAAGGACCTCTCCGACCGCGCTGCCTTCCTCGCGCACATGACGCCCTTCTACCCCGACCGCCTCAGCCAGTTCCCCGCGCAGCTCGCCGAGCTGCTCCTCTCCTCCGCGCGCTCGCTCCCCTCCGGCCTCCGCTCGCACCTCACGCAGTCGCTCATCCTTCTCATCAACCGCAATGTAAGCCATAACGCGACGACTCTCCATTGTGTTCTTATCAATATAAACTTCATTTATGAAGAATTGGGTTTTAGAGGATGATGATGTTCATTGTGTAGAAATGTTGGATTTTGCGCTACATTTGAATGAGAGACCGAATTTTCTGTGTTGGAACAATCCTCATTCAAATGTGGCAGAGAATATTTCCAAATAAATAGGATTTGGGTGTGTTTTATTTCGCAAAAGACGTTTTCGGAGTCAGAAGCTTGTTTTATTGGGAGGATTAGGTTGAGAGTGGCTTGTTTTAGGAAATCTGATGGTGAGTGTGGAGATATCGGATTTTGCAAAAAAAATGGTTGAAAAATAGTTTATATCAGTGAGGCCGGGATAGAAAGGTAGATTATTTAGAACATGAGCAATGCAATTTCCGGTAGTCACTGACTTGGTGATTACTGATTGGTTAACATGTTCTTGCTTGCGTTTTACGTTATGTTTTTTGTTACCGGTTTGTATCAATGTGTTTGGAATGTAATAATGGTTGGTTTTTCAGATTGTTAAAATCGAAGAGAATCTGGCCTTGTTCATGGAGTTGCAGTCTCTAGGAGACAGGGTTTTGAAAAAATTGGCTTTCTCTCATGTTGTTCATAGCATAAAACGGATGAACCAGAAGCACAAGAATGAAGCTAAGAATCGGATGCTTCAAAACATTATATTTTCCATGCTACAGGTATGCATTCTCCTTTCTATATGTCTGGAGCTCTTTCATGGTTGATTAATCGAGTCTATAAATGGGTTCATAGCAAGAGGATGAAGCAAAAGCGAAGAGGGCCCTCGTAACACTAGGTGAACTTCACCGGAGGAAGATTTGGTTTGACGAAAGAACAGCAAATGCAATCTGCACCGCTTGTTTTCATTCATCGTCGAGGTTGGACCCTTTTCATATGGGTGAAAGTTTACACCGAAGAACTGGATTTAGCACTGGAAATTAGGAAAATCTTGTTTTTAACTGGAACTAGTTTTCGGTATCACAAGAAACTGGATACCGGTTACTTTTATTTTTCTTCATCGTCGGTTTTTGGGTCCCTGTTACGGGTTTTAGAGTATTATATATTTAAGTACTGATTTCCACTGGAACCGGTTTCCAGAAAAAAAAAAAAAAATTGGTTTTCTTTAAAAAAAAAAGGTGGTGGTTCCGGTTTAGAAAATGTATAAAAACAGGTACTGGAAATGGTTTATCTCCTATGTAATAAGAGAATCTTCTGCTATTCTCTTTCCTTTTGTGTAAAGGTTGTAAAAGAACATTGGCTTTATGCTTTAGGATCATGATCGCGGCCCTGTCTTTTCTCCTGGATTATGAGAAGATCGAAAATGATGATGATAGCGACGACTCCAGTAGTGACGACGACGCGAATACCGAAGCTCATGTTGTTCTCAGCAGAGAGAGTATTTACAAGGTTTCTTATTGTTATTTTTATTTTTTACGGTTATTATCAGTGTACTTAATTTCAAGTCTGGATAGTATAATAGAATTGATCTATGTCGATTGTATTTTATTTTTTATCGTATAGTATTGGAGCAACTAGGAATCTGTTAGGCTTATAAAATATGACCTTAATTGTCTTTTTATTATTTAGGAGTAAGAAAAGAAATAGTTTACAATAAAATGGGATTAAAAATTGTATATAAATAGTGTCCTTCATTAGAGTTTTCTTTTATGTTTGATTAGTGGAATTTTCTATTAAACATCATAGGGGGTCTAACTCTTGCATTAGGGAATGGGGTTCTGTTATGTATAAAAGTGGTCATGTTTTCCTTTTTTTTTTTTATAAATAATTCTGGGCCAAAACAATCAGCAATAATTATGCATGTTGCTGAATTTTTTTTAGGCACACAACAAAGGTACATCTTCTAGCAAGAAGAAAAAGAAAGCCAAATTGCAGCGCGCTATTCGTACTATGAAAAAGAAACAACGGCTCTCATCGGAAAAGACAACTTCCAGCTTCTATTCACCTTTGAACCATTTGATTGATCCCCAGGTTTGTTAGATCTTATATTTACAATCTAGTCCTTACTATAATTCTTTATACAAGACAGTTGGATTGGATCTAATATTTATGCTCCTCTTACAGGGATTTACTGAAAAGCTGTTTTCTCGCCTTCAGACCTGCAACGAACGTTTTGAGGTGGACATTATGCATTACAACCTATTAATAAATCTATCAGCTTCTGTTAGGATCTATTACTATTAGTAGCTAAATAAAACCTTCTATCTAATGTATTAGGTTATTTAAGCCTGTTTCGGTCATTTAACTTAAGTACTTGGGGGTCTTTTCGGTTTCTTTACTCAAGAAAACTATCGGGAATTCATCTTTTTGGTGAATTTCTGTTTAAATATGTGTGTTTTGGTTATTTTTCGTGGTCGGGTCTTATCCGATTTCTGTTTGAATGTGTGTGTTTTGGTTATTTTCGTGGTCGGGTCCTAGCCGATTTCCTGATGCAAAAACAATTTGGGACCCTGCCTTTTTTTTTTAATCTATATATTCTTATACTATATGGGCTTATTTTGTAAGAATGAAATGAGCTGGAGCAATAATCTTGTCTAAATTTCAGGTCAAGATGATGCTACTCAAACTTATTGCTCGAACTATTGGACTTCACCGCCTTTTGCTACTAAACTTTTATCCCTATCTACAAAAGTATAGTCAGGTGCTTTAGTCAGCTCTTAAAAAGTTGTTAATAGTCTCTTGTTATTCAAATTATGACCATTCTGGTATAAATAACACAGCCTCATCAACGGGATATCACAAGTATACTCGCTGCAGCAGTTCAGGCCTGCCATGATATGGTACATATTTCTCTTTTTTCCGACCGAGAAATTCACATTCATTAGTGACATAAGTTTTTTCTTATAATTCTTAATCAATTTGAATACAGGTGCCTCCCGATGCAGTTGAGCCGCTATTTAGACAAATAGTCAATCAATTTGTCCACGATAAATCACGTCCAGAGGTTTCCAACTCCTCACTAATTTTGATTCTTTATATATATTATGAAAGACAAAGCGACACATTCTTTTGATCGACTAGTATAAACAAAAAATAAGATAAAAAAAATAAACAAATTATATCTATATTTCTTCTACCTGAACAATGTTATATATTGATTGAAACTAAAGAAGTTTTATAAAGAAGAGTTTCTATCTATTAATTCTCTTTCTTTATCTTTTTCAATTCGTAATTTGATTTCTATGACTCGACAGGCCATTGCTGTTGGACTTAATGTTATAAGGGAAATATGTCTTCGGATGCCGTTGGTAAGTACATGTAATTTGTTTTCAATTTGTTCCATAACTAAATTATTAACATGTAATTAAAAGTTGTGTACTGCAAGCTCAAATATTTTAGGTATAGGACTTCATATTTTCAATTGGACTATCCTCGAAATGGACAACACATATTTTGATTATTTGAATCAGTTTGTGCACGGTTCTACTAATGTCTAATGGTGTTACCGTTTTTCGTTTCCCAATTTTAGTTGATGACGGAAGAACTGCTGCAAGATCTTGCCTTATATAAGAAATCACATGAGAAGGCGGTTTCAATAGCCTCGCGTTCGCTTATTAGCTTATTCAGACAGGTCCATTTCTCTCCTGTTTTGTTCTGGTTCTTATGTGGAGCACATTTCTCTCTCTCTCTCTCTATATATATATATACTGTACATACATATATATATACACACACACATACATTCAGTAAAGCCTCCTTAAATTTATATTCTTGGGACCATGAGATTTTATTTTATTTTATAGAGATTTGTATAAGGAGTTTTGGAATTATGCAAAGTTAAATTTTGATCAGATGAACTCTCAGACATCTCTAATTTATCTTGTTGCAATCCGAAAAATGAAGAATGGACTGTTTATGTAAGGATATTTCTGAAAATAAATCATCTTATCAAAGAAAAATGTCCATGTACAGCTTTGCCCCTCACTACTGATTAAAAAAGACCGGGGCCGTCCTGTGGACCCAACAGCAAAGCCCAAAGCATATGGAGAGGTCAACATACCCGACAATGTTGCTGATGTTGAATTGCTAAACGAAGAGGACAGTGATGATATGGCGAGTGGCTCCGATGATGATCACGATGGGGAGACTGTTGCTTCTGATGACGATGAAGCCAATCAGGGTTCTGATGATGATGATGATGGTGATATGATGTCTGAAGGCAGAGATGACACCGTTAGTATTAATGAATCCGATGGTGATGTCAGCATCAATTCTTATGAGTCCGAGGACGAGGAGGATGAGTTAGAGTCCGACAGTGACGAAGAGAAAGAAGATGGTGGTGACAGTGGATCAAAGGGCTCAAATGAAAAAAAGAGAAAATTTTCTAATTTCGATCGGCAACTTGTTTCTGCTGATTCAAGTCTTCGGGCTCTGAAGAAAATGGCCGTAGAAGTGGTAGAAAGTGCTGCACCAGAGTCAGAAGATGGTATACTTACCAATGAAGATTTCCAAAGGATCAAGCAATTAAAGGTAAATTATATATAAATATATTTGTATATCCAATTTGTCTTTGTAATTATTAGAAAAAAAGTACTAATTCCATTCTATCCTTCCGTCAGGCTAAGAAGGAAGCAAAACTTGTGTTGAATCAGCATGGGTTGTTGAGAAAGGGCGCCGATGCAAAATCAACAACATTCAGTATTCCGAGCTCCGATCAACTCAGCGCCAAACGAGTTGACCCTGATAAGCTCGAAGTAAATTCTCTCGTTTTTTTTTTTGTCCCACTACTCGAAGGCCGTCTTTTTCTACATGTCGTGTTTATGAGTTTGGAATGACGGATCATGAGAACACTTCCGATTTTGTAAAATATTTGTTAAAGCAACGATTTTCGTATGTGTGCTTGAAAGAACCGGGAAACTGATTTTCTTCTTGGAAGGAGTCGCAATTGTATTTTGTACGAATTGGCCTGAATCTGATTACTTGTGTGGTATTTCAGGCTCACGTAAGGAGAAAGATGAGCAAGGAAGAGCGATTGGCGTTGGTCAGAGCGGGACGGGAAGACCGCGAGAAGTATCAGTCTAAAGCTGCCGTCAAACAGAAGAAGGTAGACTTCCTCAGACTTGCGTATCCCTCCGCTCTTTTTTTGGCCGTGTAAAATATGATCACCATTAACACTAAAACACCGGGATTGAGCATCCGAACCCTAAAACATCTCTGCCACTAAGCTGTGATTTCTTGGTGACCACTGCATACAGGAAGTAACTTTAATTTTTAGACTTGTTACAGAAGTTCATCAATTGAAATGAATATTGACAGAAACCGTCGATTGCGTTACGAGCCAAATAAACAAGTTAACGCGATTTACTTTGAAAACCCCGGAGTTTATGGGCTAATTGATTTTGTGTTGTACAAACAGACGGGAGGGATGAGCAACAGGCAGAAGGAGCACAAGAAGTCTCTTCCTCTGGCCGCCAAGCGGGCCAAGATCGCCAAATCCCGTGTCGAGAAGAAGAGGAAACAAAGCATCGCCGGAAAACAGTTCCGAGGCAAAAAGGCTTGGAAGTAATCTCTTCCCATGTCGATTCAGTTTTGTCCCTTGCAAGATTTTGGTAATAGTGTAGTTGTCAAATGTGAACAAGTTTTGTAAGATTATTTACCATGTCTTTAAAATTATTTATGAAGTTCATCATTTTTGAGTAATTGAGACTGAGAGGACCACTTTAAAAAGCAAATGATATTTGTACATTATAAGTACAAATTAAATTTGTACGCTATAATAAAAATATCAAAATGAAGATTATCAATCGAAAGCGAAATGTAGAAATAAGACATTCATTTTTTTTTATAATATATAGGATTAAGACACTGAGTATTTAATTTTATAAAAAATTAATTTACTTTTATTCATCTTTTTTATTGTTTTTTTTTATAAAAATTAGTGCAACATTTACAATTTTAATGAAGGCGAAAATACTCAAAGTTTGGTTAAAGAACTCCATGTGTACCCAAAGTCTTAAAGTGGTGATAAAGTACCCAAAATTATTTTTTTGGGCGTTTGTAGAGGGGTATTTTTACCGCCTTGCAGTCACAAAGATAGTCGAAATCACAGATAATTATGAATAATACGAATATCCTTGATTTATTATGATTCCGAGAGGACCCGGTTTCTTCCGTTTAATAGCTCGGACAATCGAGGATTACACACTCTGATCCCTGAGAGATTGAGAATACTATGAATAAGCAAAACTCAAAGACTCAAGAATAACTCTCTCTAACTCACGATTTATTGGATACCGAATGAAATTATACTGAGTCTACATGCGTATTTATAGGTTTGAAGGTCTTCTAGATTGTTCCTTGAATCTTGCTAGGGTTTCCTTCTGTTTCGCTATGATCGTTGTTGACCTCCCTTATTTGCGTTGGATATCCCACGAAATCCTCAACTGAATGAGCCATCATTCCTTCTTTCTCGCGATCTCGAATGACTTCCTCTTTTAATTCGATTTGGCTTTCCCGAAGAGCTCCTTTCTCGATGAACTTCTCTTGTCGCGACGAAGTCTTGGGCCGGTTCTGTCAGATGATGACTTCTTATGGGCTTTGCTTGCTGGGCCTTAATTTCTCCTATCCTCTGATGGGCCTGGACTCTTCAAATGATCTTGCTCTTACTTTATGTCGGTTATTTCATAAACGACATCGGATAGTGTTGAGGAGAGATCTGACAAAATCTGACCTTAACAGCGTTGATATATCAATTTTTTTTATCACGTGGACAAGTCCAATCATAATTGTTTTAAGTAACAGACTCGTGCATGTAATTATAGTTTGTCAGAACATGGAGCAAACCCTAATTAGTAATTTTGAAGTTTAAAGATAAATTTACAACTACTTAATTTTATATTTACAAATTTTTTTAAGAAGTTACGAATATAATTAAAAACATAAAATTAAGTATCAGTGTAATGAAAAAGTTTAGTTGTAGGTAGGTATGTCTTCATATATTTAATATTTTTTTCAAATTTTAAAACTACAATGTTGAATATGTACTTTTGAGCTCCAAAATAAAAATTAAATGGTATGATTTTTTAAAAAAGAGCAAGTTACAACTAAATTATGAAAACTTTCCAAATCTATATTGATGTGATCAGAACTCATTTATTATCCATTCAAATTACTGTTTAAAAAAAAAAAACAAAAAAAACAAAAAAAACTAAGTGGTAGATAATATCACCACTTCCTCCTTCATTTCCTCACCAACAATCTTCCATCTCCCTCTCAAATTCTCAAAGTTCTCTCAAGTTCTTAAGTTCTCTATTATGTCTCGAAGAAGCGGTAATTCCGGGGGTCGAAGGACGGCTAGGAGATTGGAACCCCAATTTCAAATCGGGGATCAAGGCCAACCTACGCCAGACGGCTACATTCCCGTTATGCTACCGGAAGAAATATTTCCTTCCCCACCAAATCTAGATTACCCCGATGATACGGTACGGTATCTACGACCTAGTCTAGTCCGGGCGATGGACGCGCACGACGCCAATCCCACACGTGTGCCCTGAGTTTTTGTCGACGCGGTACATCAATTAAAGGCGGGAAACAACGATCCGTTTTTTGCCCTCATGCTTCAACAACAAGGCGGTCAAGAAGTCCAACACCCTGACGAAGACAAAACTCAACGCGCCAATGATGCCGACTTTCAGAAAACTCAACACGCCGATGATGCCGATCTTCCGACGCCGCCCTCTATCCATGGCTCCGTTGTCGGCGCGTACCACCGCGGTTCCCCCGAACCTTCCCATCAAGAAGCCGGTGAAGCCTCCGTCGGCCGTCCTCGACGTGCTCGGACCGGGTAATAATTAATAAAACTTGGTCATTTTTTTTATTTTATTAATAAGTAATAATTATATTATTAGTTCAATTATTTTTGTTTAATTAATTAATTTTTCACGTCTCTTGAAAGTCTTAGTATGCTCTGTGGTTGCGGTTCCGACTGATCTTCCACATCAGAAACAAATTTCTTCAGATTTAATAATCATTTAAATCAGATTAGTTTAATTAAACCTTAAATGGTTAAAAAAGGTAATTTGTATGTGTGGTTATAATTATAATGTTCTTATTGGATAATGGTGTCTTAGAAAGATTGGTTTTTAAATAAGGTTTGCTTTGCAATCTCCTCCAAGCTAGTCTGGGAACCTCGGGGAGTTTTGTCTAGAAAAGCTTGGGCCTAAAGCGAGATCATAGCATCCTTTCTAGTCGATCTGGCCGTGGAACCTCGGGGAGTTCCGTCCAAAAGAGCTTGATAATTATTTCCACACATACAAATTACCTTTTTTAACCATTTAAGGTTTTAATTAACTATATCAAATTTAATTAAATTAATATGATTAATATTAAACTCTTGAATATTCCTTTTGTTTTTTAAAAGAGGAAATTCTACGGGCTTGGCGTGGGGAAGACCAAACACTGCGCCAGTGTGGAACTTTTTTCACGAAGATCGATGTTTGGAGGATGGTCAACGTATTAAACTCGCGACGTGCAAAAAGTGTGGGCACACTCTAGAGCTTGAGCTTATGACTGAAATGTTTAACGCCTGGTTCACCGAGTGATGCAAAGTTAGCGCCAATAATGATGTGCTCTTTCCTCTCTTGGTTTTTAGTCCCTAAGGAGGGTTTTACAAGAGAGGTTTTAGAGAGGCATCTTGTAATGTTTACACTGAATATTACAGCTTTCTTCTACCTTATTGTAATATTCAAAATGAATAATACAACTCTTTTTTTTAATATCTCGTTTTATTATATTTATTTATTTGTTATTAAATTTTTAAAAATTATAATATGTTACAAATTTACATTTTTAACACTTAAATTCGGCTAAAAACTAACAAAATTAAACATTGGAACCAAATATACAAGTTTTGCCGCAACCATAAAAACTACCACTCTCTCCCTTCCTCCTCAAATCGCGACCAATTCGCGACTGCCCGCGACCAAACACGCCACGACTTATCACGACGTTTTTTCTCGCGATTTTGGCGACTTAGTCACGACGCGTCGTGGGATCGGGATGTGCAGCTCTAGTAGATATACAACTTTATAATTTTTAAGTTTGGCTAAACATTCATTTAAATTTAAATATATGAAATTGTGCTTGCAATAAAGTTTTTTCTGTAACTGTATCTAACTTTACGTTTCTTTGTATATTTTATTTTCGAGACTTTTTTTATTTGCCAAACCATAAACAAATAATTGTTAATCAACCTCTTAGCTTCAGATTAATAGAGTTAAACCATAAAATTTGGAGTGAATTATAGCCAGCGTAGAGTAAAAAGCTATGCAACTAATATGAAAACAATTTAATCGAGAAAAAAAAAGGAGATATTTTACAGAAGTACCGTGAAGTATCACTTTTTAACTTGGCATATTTCGAAATCAATTTTTTCGTGGCTATAACACCAAATGTTAAGATTTTTCCTTCTGTATGTTTCGAAAGCCACTATTCGGTTAAATGAAAAATGTCAACATTTTGTTTGTCCACGTTAAGCGTCCACATGACAATCGTAAAATTATCGATGATTACTAATTAATCACGATTAGTGTTGTATCCTTCAATTTTTTGAAAAACGTTCAAATTAGTTATTCGAAAGACAAAGTGAAAAGGAAAATAAAATTGACGTGGTTAAAGTTCAAGGAATTTATATTTACACACTATTTTATTTTGATTCTCGTGTGTTTTATCGTTCATGTTTATTTGTTCGACTTGCATTGATGTCATCAATGACGTAAATAGTAAAAAATTTCTAAAAAAATAGACAGAGTCTACTGATTGAGAAAAAAAGGTAAGCCTACTTTTACCACTGTTTTTTTAAATTGACTCAATACCTTTTTATTTTCGAACAACTTAAATATTTTTACCCGTAATAATCCTTGTTATTATATAAAGACAGCAAAAGAAAAAAAAATCAAATCTTTTTGTTGGGAAAAATAAAATATAAATACTTTGCCGGTATGAACCTGAGTATATTTCAATCAGCGTATTAGGGGTGCAAATAAAATCCGGAAATGCGGGTTTAATCCGCATCCGGACCGTAACCGTATTTTTAAAAAACCGGAACCGTATTAATCCGGGTTAAACCGGAACCAGTTTAATAAAAAAACCGCATCCGGATTAAACTGGATCCGGGTCCCGGATTTAAAGAATAAAAAACCCGAAACCCGGATAGTAGGCTACTAAAACCCGCTTATTAAATGTATACATATATTATCTAGAATTTTTAACCAAAAAAATACCTTATTATTTATCTTATTATATGTCTTTCATTTAGTGTCGTTGGTTGATTCATTTTATTTGTTTTTCTAGTCAAAATGTAAATTTTTTATAACTATTTCAAGTTTTTTTTTCATATAAAATTCAAGTTTAAAACTAAAATTGTAAAAAATTCGGATCCAGTTTTAAAAACCGGTTTTCTATTTCAAAACCGGGTTTTAACCCGGATCCGGATTTCCGGGTTTTTAAACAAAAAAATCCGGATCCGATTCTCAATTTCAAAAAACCCAGAATCCGAATCCGAATACCAGGGGTATGGCAAAAGAACCAGATACCCAGTCCGCTTGCACCCCTACAGCGTATAGCTTGAGAGCTACGGGAAAACAAAACATCGTAACTCGTAAGCGTAGGCCTCTACGTATATATACATACACGTACTTTTTTTCTTCTGCTACAATGTTTACACGTACTTCGTGCCAATCTTACGTGTCATCTTGCATGGCCCAGCTACGACACGTGCCAACAGTTTCATTAAATCCTGGTGATTAATTTTAATACATTTGGCTATGACGAAATGATTTTCAATATTTAGTCAAATAATAAATGCATGTCTCTAAGCGTGTGACTGTGCACTGCTGTCTGCTATATATCAAATTGCACAACTATTTTGGACTAATATGATCCTCGAACACAAAGAAAATAACACATAATAGACTCATATTTTTTTAGAGACTTAAAATGATATGGCACGAAATTTAACTTGCATCATATTTTTTTATAAGATGTCATTTTATGTTACTTATATTATAATATATATTTTGTTCCTCAAACCGTTAAAAATACAATTTTCTTTTAATTATGTCATGATCTCAATTTTTTTTTTATAGAAACTAATTATGTGTTTTAGTCACTTAAATTTGATTGTTTATAATTTTCGTTATTTATGTATCTAAAAAAATATATCAAAATATACTTTGTGAGCTTTACTTTACCTGAAATAAAAGTTTAAATAAAAATTTAACTACGCTACTATTATAACGTAATAAATATCATAATTTATATATTTAGGCGATAAAATAAATTTACGATAAAATACTGTGGTAATCCTCTAATCACATTATAACTAGTTCTCTTTTTTAATTCTTACTTGAAAAAGAAAGAAAACAACAGCCAAATTTAGACTGAAAAAACATACCAGTGAACATATAATCTCAAACATCAAAACCCTACCAAATCAACTGTCAATACTACACCACAACATGCAAAATCCGACTCAGCATCGACCACGCATTTAAGAGTCAAAGCGGTCGACCGCAATATTCCGAGGAGGCTCGACACGTGGTGCGGTCAGCGGACACCACGTTGAGCGTCGTGCTCGATTCCCCAGTTGCGGATGCCGAACTGCAGCTCGGCAGCCGCAATTAGGAACTCGACGGCCTGCTGCGGAGTCAGCAGGTCAACAACGCTCTGGACGGTTCTCAGCCGTAGATCGTCGGCTTTTCCGAGAACGGTCACCAGCCGCCCGATCTTCTCGTTCAGATCGTCTGTGGTCGCGTTCACCAGCTCGCTCGCGCTGTCTTGCCACTCCGAGAACTCCTCCGTTATTGCATTCTCCTCTCTCACCTGCATATAAATCAATTTTAAATAAAATCAAGATATAAAAAAAAAATGAATTCGGACAAATTAATTAAAGGATTGTACAAAATGTTCATTTTGTGTAAAAAAATTTAAGAAAAATACCCGCTGTATGTATTTTTACTGTCACAAATGAATATTTTTCTTAAACTTTTGAAGCGAAATAGACATTTCTTACCATTTCTATTAATTAAATAACTCCTTAACTTAATATTGACGAGATAAGTTCTTCCACTCTAGAACTATATGATAAAATCAATTTTTTATTTTTGTAACATTAATTTTTTTTAAATTCCTTAAAAAATGTAATAAATATTTATTTAGCTACCTACTTTTTAAAAAAAATATTATTTGTATTAAAATAGATAATTTTCAAATAATTGTGGAAAATGAATATTTTGTTAAAAAACACAGCATTCTTCAAAACTATTTGACCAATTGTTGGCTGGTTTAGGCGGTTACCTATGATTAAAGCTTGCATGTTATTCGCTTTTGAAGATTCGGACCACTTATTTCCGGTTCATGAATGGTTGTTTTGAGCGGCAATAGTCAAAAAGTTAGTCAAACTTACAAGTCTGTCAAAAACAGAAGCCTCGAATTCTTAACATGCAAGTAAAAAATTCTCATGGCACGCAATTTATAATATTCAAGGCCGGTCAAAATCACACAAGTCTCGAACTTCAAAAAATAAGTTGAGTATATTCACATCCAAATAAAAAGATCTTATTGGTTACCAGTTTCTGATAACTCGAACTTCAATAAACAGCTCGAAATACCGAATTTATGATGCTCTAAATTACCGGGTTTGAATAAAAAAATCGGTTTCAATTTGAGTTTGATTTACGGGTTTTTGAAAACACGAATTTATACCGTGTCGCACTGGAGTTCGCTGACGCGGCGGAGCTGGGACGGGGAGAGGTCGCCGAGGTCGCCAGTGCCGAGGCCGCGGAGGATGTCGACGATGTGGGACTCGAAGCGGATGGAGGACTCGGAGTAGATGAGGTGGAACACGGTGGTGGGCCGCCACCCCGCCATCCAGTGCAGCGACCGCTCTAGCGTGGTCGCCCAGGGCGCGGCGAACACGGCCAGCGCGTCCCGCTCCGCGGCCACCGCCTTGACGCGGTAGTACTCGGCGTAGTGGCCCATGGCCTTGGCGGCCAGGTCGCCCAGCTCGTGGCGCTCCTGGGCGGTGCCCGCAGCCCGCGCCGCCGCCTTCATCTGGCGCATGAGCTGCTGCAGCCGGTCGAGCCACGCCTCGTAGAAGCCGCTTATTCCCGCGCAGCTCATTGCTAATTTCTTGCTTGCTTTTGTTGGGGTTTGGTCGGTCGGTCGGTTTGTTGCATGGCTTTTGTTTATCTCGTAAGCGAGCGGCTACGTGGAGGGCTGGGAGGGAAACTGCTGGGGTTCGACAGTTGGGGTGTCTGGTCGTTCGACACGTGTCGTGATGTGGGTCTAGTCATTGGCTGTCTGCTGCAACCGTAATTTGTGAAAGTCGAGTGTTCTTAGTCACGGTGTCGTTTGAGCACTGATGTATAGAAACTGATGATCTGATTTTGTATTTTGTGAAGAAGATGGTCTCACTCATTGTAAACGACACGTGGATAGATCAGATCTACTTCAAATATATATGCATCGAATGCATTTGAACTAGGGTGAAATTGGAATCGAGAATTGATAAATTAATTCTTTTTCATTCATGTTCTCAAAAATGGATTTTTTTTTTCTTCTGGTAATGATTTCGGTAACGGTTCATTGTTCTAAATTTTTCGGTCTCGGTTTCGGTAACGGTTCTGATTTTAAATTTTTTGGTTTCGGTTAGGATTCTAATTCTAAAATTTTTCAGTGCCGATTCTAAATTTTTCGGTTCTAAAAGTGTTTCGACTTAAAAATGACATGTAATTTTTGAAAAATAGTGATTAAAAGCTACACATAGTCTAAAAAACGACAAAAACTTGAAAATTACACTAAAAATGATATATTACACTAAAAGTGATATATTAAAAATTTGAAAACTACACGTCATTTCAAACTAGAACCGATACCAAAAACTGAAAAATTCTTTTTAGGTACCGGTTCTGGTTACCGGTTCCAAAAACCAGGAACCAGGATGTACCGGTTCCTGATTTTAAACTAAATTTCCCAAAAGAATTAAAAATCAATCTGTAACCGGGACAAAAGTAAAAAATGATTATAAATTTTTCACCCTTAACTTAAACGATTAGGCTCTCTATCCATGCTTTCTTTATTTTTCCAAATCCGTTGATTTATTTGATTCTTTACTCTATTGTTTTTGGTGTAATTTGGCTGATTCCAAGGCCAATCTGTCATTGTTGAAATTTGGAGCTTTGACGACAGAAAACGAATTATATAGAGTTGTATCTCTCTCCGTGTTTGTAATATATTTCGAGCAATGAAAACGCTAAACTTCTTATCGTTTTCTTTTTCATAAGATTGTTTAATACTAGCAATTGGAGTTGCATCTCTCTCGCTTTTGCGGTTTGATAACATCAAGGCAGTAATCACATTTTTTTTCGTTTCTATATCTTATTCTGAAGAAACCCCTATAATAGGAGGCTGGTGAAATCTTGCTCCTCCTCTAGGATCCACGGACGATAGGTTTATACCGCACGCGGTTATTGTTCGACCGAATTAACATTTGATGTGGTTACAGTCAGGGTTGTAACGAAAACTCGGTATCCGGTTTTAAATCCACATCCGCATCCGTATTCGGTTTTAAAATCCGAATCCGGAATCCGGATAAGGGTATCCGGATACGGATACGGGTTATGTTATTTAAAAATTCGAATACCCGTATCCGCCCGGTTTATTTTCATTTCTTTATTTTTTTTATTATTCAATTTTCGGGTTTCTCAAGTCTCAATAGTCAATACTCAGTACTCATTCTCCCTTCGAGTCGACATTTCGATTTCATTTCATTTAATTTTTATTTTCATATGTAATTGCTACATTTGTACAATGTCAACCTATGTACGGTTTTTATGGTGGTTGAGAAATGAGACATACGTTTTAACTTTTTTTTTTTTCTAAATCGGATCAGGGTAGAATTCCGGATATCCGGATAATATCCGAATCCAGATTTCAAAACCGGATACGGGTAATTAAACAGGGTTTAGAAAATAGGTATCCGGATTTCTGGGTATCCGAATATCAGGGCATCCGGATTTTCGGATCCGAATACCGACAGAGATTTTTGGATACCCAAAAAACCAGATCCGAATACAGGTAGTTTTAAAAAAACGAAAACCCGCTCCGGTTACAGTCCTACTTACAGTACTACAAATATGAGACTGCGCCATGAATTTCGCACCACAGTTCATCAAAATTTTCGTGCGCAAAGTCAAAATCACGGACATTTGCATTTTTAATACTCTCTTTTTCTTCTTCTTTTTTCTCTCTCAAAGCTTCTCATTCTCTTGTTATCGTTTCTCCTCGGTCTCATTCTTTCATCCACCTTTTTTTTTCTTCACCATAATGTATATATATATATTTTTTGGAATTTGGGTGAAAATTGCATTACAAAACTACTGCAAATTAACAACTTCCTTCAAGTCTCTTCAATTGCTCCAAATAAATATCACGTTCTTCATCTCCTTCTTCTGTTCTCGTTTACTCCATTCTTTTCTTTCCTCTTATGTCTCCTTCCTTTTTGCTCAGTATCTCTTTTGATAAAAACATAATCTTTGACCTCTTTTTCGCCAAGTCGTCAATAGCTCAAACTAGGGCGGCTCGATGGGGAGCACCGGGTTGCCAAAAACTCAAGGGCTCATCACTGGGGCACAATCACAGGACGCTTGGGTGCCTAGAGAACGCGAGCTCGGGTCCGAGCACGTCTTGAGGCACCGGTGCGCAGTTTTGCGCTGCAACTTCACAAGTTCCGATTTTTATGGCAGCTCCGCTCCGCTCCGCTTATTTTCTACTTTCTTTTAACTGTTTTGTTATTCAAATCATAGCAACGTTGGCTAAAATTCTCTGGCTTCACTAAAATTCGTGAATCATCATCAACAGAAACTCTATCAAAACACTCCAAGCTTGAAGACCGTAACACAGATTTACGAGCAGTGTTTCAAAGATCATAGCTTTGCGCACTTCAACTAATTCAAATACAGTGTTAAGTGTTGCAAACTCTTTCAAAACGGAAACCTGGGTGGATTATTGGAGAGAAATCAGAGAATCTAGAATTCCATTTCTAGGGCTGGTTCTGCTGCTGCGGCAGCTCATCCCGTTGAACCACCACCACCGACCTTCGCTGAAAATCACGCCACTTGTTTATCGCCATCACCGAGATGACTGAAATCCCAAATCAAGTTGCTCAGATATCGGTGCTCCAATCGAAATCACGCATATATAACAATGGAAGATTATATATATATATATATATACACACACATAGAGAGAGAGAGTCATACAGGCAGCGCCGACGAAGTAGATGAGGCGGGCGACCTTAGGACCGGCCGGGCCGGAGATTTCTTCTCCGGTCATCTCTGATATCCCCTTTTGTTTTCTCAAATAAAACGAAGCGGAGTGGGAGACGCACTTTCATTTGATATAGTAGTTTTTAAAAGACAAAGCTGTTTTATATAAAAAATAAGGGTTAATTGCGGCAATAATGTACAACTTTTGGTCAATAGGGGTTTTAGGTCCCCAACTTTTTAAAGTGTGGGCACAAATACACAACCTTTGTTAAATGTAAAATCCGTTGGTCCTTCCGTTAGAGATGTTAAATTCTGCTGATTAGGCATTGTTAAACTGCCAAATGGACTGTCAACTTCTAATATTAATTGTATAATTTAATTAATAAGAATAAATTAAATCATATTT
This sequence comes from Parietaria judaica, assembly GCA_954871525.1. NCBI lineage: Eukaryota > Viridiplantae > Streptophyta > Magnoliopsida > Rosales > Urticaceae > Parietaria > Parietaria judaica. Next base: position 9,566,261 of record OX940865.1, on the reverse strand, counting down.
TAATTATGATTCAAAAAAATTAACACTTTAAATTAAATAAATAATTTTTACTCCCCCTAAAAATCTAACAGGCTCTTCGTCAACACATGAATAAAAATTTGACGGATTAATAAACACGATAAAATTTGCAAAGATTACATAACGACGTTTATTAGAAACGACTAAAATTTTGAAAAACAACGACCGATTATTAAAAACAACTGTAATTTAAAAAACGACATAGTAAAGATGTGAATAATATTGAAGCACGAGTTCAAAAATAAGAACTACGCGTTAAATAAGTATTGCTCGTTAATTTAAAGTTTTAATTTATTTTTTGAATCATAATTAAAATATTTAAATTTATTCTTATTAATTAGGTTATGAAATAATATTACAAATTGGCAATCCATTTGGCAGTTTAACAATGCCACATCAGCAGAAGTTAACATCCCTAACGGAAGGACCAACGGATTTTACATTCAACAAACGTTGTGTATTTTTGCCCACACTTTGAAAGGTTGGGGACCTAAAACCCTCTTGACCAAAAGTTGTGCATTATTGCCGCAATTAACCCAAATAATAATAATAATAAAATTTTTATATACATGACAATTTCTGTAAAATTAATACTTGATAACTTAATAGTCGCGATTAAATAATATTTTTGACCGGTCCCGACTCGGGCATAACCAGTTAAATTAATAATGTACATATATATATATATATATAATTTTTTAAAGTATATAAGTCCCAAGTGATATATAAATTAATCAGTCAATATAAAAAATACATAAAAAATTATAAAATCATTATAAATAAAATATAACACAAGATATGGTTCTATTGTAATTTGTTTTTACTTGAAATTGATGCCTTTTTTAACTTTATTTTTAATAAGAAAAACCCATGAAATGCCCAAAAATCAGTTAAGGTTTAAGGGAATTGCCCATAGTTTCAAACAATTCATTTATACTCATTTTAAAAATATATTGGACCATATTAACCCTGATTAATTATATTTATTTATTTTCGTATTTAATTATTTATTATATATTTTATTTTCAAAATTAAATTAGTTATCCTTAAATTTTGGTTGAAAACTTCCCCTATTAATTAGGTTATCATTTAATTTTGTTACTTTGACCCAAAAATTAAAATTCCTCTCTCTCTCTCTCTCTCTCTCTCTCTCTCTCTCTCTCTCTCCCTCCCTCTCCCTCTCCCTCTCCCTCTCCCTCTCCCTCTCCCTCCCTCCCTCTCTCTCTCTCTCTCTCTCTCTCGTCGGATTGACCACCATCGGGCCGAGAGTACGGCAACTTCGGGCGTGGCTTCGGCGACCGTGGTCGCGGTTGCTCTCCCTCCCTCCCTCCCCCTCTCTCTCTCTCTCTCTCTCTCTCTCTCTCTCTCTCTCTCGTCGGATTGACCACCATCGGGCCAAGAGTACGGCAACTTCGGGCGTGGCTTCGGCGACCGTGGTCGCGGTTGCCGAGGAAGCGGTCGCCCTCCATCGCGCCTCCTTCCTCCGTCACCCTCCGTCGCGGTCGCCCTCCATCTCGCCTCCTTCCTCCGTCACCCTCCGTCGCGGTCGCCCTCCATCGCGCCTCCTTCCTCCGTCACCCTCCGTCGCGGTCGCCCTCCATCGCGCCTCCTTCCTCCATCACCCTCCGTCGCGGTCGCCCTCCGTCGCACCTCTTTCCTCGGTCGCTCTCCGTCGCGGTCGCTCTCCGTCGCGGCGCGATCATCATTTCCACTCGATCGTAACTGTAAATTTATTTACAGATATCTGTAAATATGTTTACAGTTTTAAGGTAATATATTTGATTTTTTTAAAATGATTTTACAATATTTTGAAGTGATATTTTTGTAAATAGATTTACACGCTTTTTAAATGTTTTTACACTTTTTTGGAGTTATTTTACACGAATTTGCATTTGTGGATATGTATATGAATTTCAAATCTTAACAACAGATTTGTAAATAGATTTACATAAAATGAGGGAAAACAAAAACCAAGTTTCGTAAATAGATTTACACAAAATGAGGCAAAACGAAAACCAAATTTTGTAAACAGATTTACATAAAATGAGGAAAAATGAAAACCAAGTTTTGTAAACAGATTTACATAAAATGAGGCATAACGAAAATCAAGTTTCGTAAATAGATTTACATAAAATTAAGCAAACGAAAATCAAGTTTCATAAATAAAAATTCAAAGTAAATATAGATTAATAGGAAAAATAAATTTAAGATTTTAATCGTTACAAAAATATTAAACGTGATTTGTTAGAGCTAATAGAAAATAATACTAATTAATAGGGGAGATTTGACTTTAATTTATTTAGTTTGCTACATTTGAGAAAAAATTTATTTTTTTATTTTAATTAAAAAAACGAATTATAATTAAATGTGATTTAAAAATTAGAAGGGCAAATTAGTCCATATTTCAATTTGTTGGTGGTTATGATTTCCATAATTAGAAATGGGCATTTTTTTTAAAACCTTGAGCCACAAATGGGCATTTGCCTCATTTATCCTTTTTAATATCACTGAACTCTTTAATATTTCTAACAATTGTACTCTAATAAAATATTTTTAAATCATAATAGTCTCTCTTGATATTCTTAATGTTGATACTTTAATATTCTTGATATAATAAAGTGAAATATTTTTTTTCTTCATTAATGTATAGATTAACAAGTTATTCATTTATATGTTAATTAATAATCCGATAAGATACGGTCCCAACAATATTAACTTCTAGAAGTTCTACAGCATTTGATAAATTATTTAGGATTAATTGCGGCAAAAAGACCCAACTTTTGGTCAAATAACTATATTTGTTTTAAAAATAGAATTACCTAGCGCGCCCTCGGGGGTGAAAATGTGCCCTCGGGGTGAAAGTGTGCCCTAAGGGCGCGCATGGGCGCCTTCACCGAGCGCGTGGACCATTTTGAAAAGATATTTTTTTAAATGACGTGGCTTACCACATAGATATCTGCATGGATGTCTATGCTGCCATGTCATCGATTGGCCAACAAACATCCCATTAGTTAGATGAAATTTTACGATTATAGTAATTAGTACCTGTTGACATGGTTTCCCACCTCAATCAGTCAAGTGTGACTTGTGAGCGTATGATAATTTTGAATGAAACAATTTGGTGGAATTCGATCTCTCGCGTTGCAAGCTCACGATTCACTCACGATATATATATGTATATAAGCGATATAAATGAGATGAGGGATTTTTTATAGAGGTTCGTCCCAAAGCGGTAGTTGACTACTTCCTCTGTTAGTTTATTGCGACAATGAACATGGACGGATAGCTACAGGCAGCTAGATCGCGTCTGAGAATAGAAAAGAAGAGAGGAGGGGAGAAAGAATACAATGAGATCTTAAGTGAACAAGAATACCGGGTAGAACCTCTTCGGTGTATTCTCTCGAGGTCGTAAGTATGCGTGTGTGTTGATCTGAGCTTGAGCTTGGTATTTATAGGCTTCAATTCTTCCCGTTGGTCTTCCAGGAATCGAGGGGTCTTCACTCCGTGCTGACCGGGTTGAATGGACGATCTTGCTACACGTGTCCCATGACTTCGTTCTCGTCGTCGTGTTTGAATTATGTGTTGGACATGTGTGTCCTTAAACAAGATATTTTATCCCTTTGTAAAAGATTATGACAAGTCGTTGAATAAAGATGATGCTTATTATGATAATCTTATTATAGTTTCTGGTAGAGTAAAATAGAATGTTTGATTCCTTAGTTCATAAAGGATGCAATTATGTTATTATTATCACAACAGAGTCAATGTGAGGAAGAATTAATAATCATAATAAATGAACTTAAAATGTCCGTGACCTGATCAACTGGGTGGGAGCCCATTTATCGTATAAGGTCATTAATGTGACTAAGTGATAATCCTATTCTGGATTTTGTGTGTGTCACACTCACTAGAAGTGCATTAAGTATGAAGTGTCTTCATACTGGACTGGACCTGACTTAAACTCCGGAAGTCATCATATAAGACCGTCACTGATAACTTGGAGTTGAGTCACTAGTAGATGATCAAATGGATATTCGATTTAAGTCCTGAGTGATCTTGAGTCCAAGCTGCTGACTTGATTGTTATTTGATTTAACCGTTAAAGAACACGAAATATTACAGCTGTTCCCAACACTATTATTTTGGTAACATGAGAGTCAGCAGTAAGGGTAGCTTGGTCATAGACATGGGCATCACACAGCTCTCCTTAGAGTGATGATGATTCCCTTGATTGTCGGTGGTGAGAAGTGAGAGGTACCCATGCGCAACTTATGAATCGAAATCATAAGTGGGTTACTCATGATATTGCTGACTGAGTCAAGGAAGTAAATACAATGAGGGGCATAACGGTAAAAACCGCCTGCTCATTTATGAATCATCAAGTGAAAGATCAATAACCCGAATTTGATTGTATCAATGGACACCCTGCTATTATAAAGGGAATAATATATACCGTATCACTAAAGAGTGCAGCCTCGGGTCTATAGTGGAATCACTTCGAGGTTTGACGAACAACTAGCAGTTCGTTGGAGCTTAAGTGATACGGGTCCATGGTCCCCAGGATAGCTCCGTAACGGATGATGCGTACGTGATTAAAATACATTCTGGATAATGTTTAATCATTTGGCTTGACTTATAAAACTGAAAGGTCTGTGTCAGACATCAGATAGTTTTATCGTAGGCGTGGCAAAAGTATCATATTTTGGTAAACGAAATTAACTGAATAAAAATAAAGTTAGAATTTAGATTTTCTATCAGCACCATGTTGTTGGAAATTAAATTCTAAGCAATTTTGCTTTTTGAACCAAGTCATTTCGACTTACGGTTTGTGATTTATGGATTTTCTAAGTTTATGATCGGTTCGATAAACTTTGAAATTAAATCACATGTCACGAATTTAAATGATGGTGTGGCACCATGACATTTTTATGTGTGATATTGAGATCAGGATTTATTAATATAATTTAATTATTTGGATTTAATTATTAATATCTTATTAATAATTAATTAATAATTAATGGATTTATATTAATAAATGAATATATATATTTATATATATATTAATATGTGTAAATTCGAATTAGGGTTTGTTGTATAAAACCCTAGGTAAATTCGAATGGCTTGATTTAGTATTTCCATATTTGCGGCATAAGTACTAAATGTTTTGGTATTTTGGCAAATCCCTAAAATCAATATTATCCATTGGATCGGTTATGATTTAGTATCAACCGTTGGATTAGGATATTGATGAATTCGAAATTAATAACTTGGTGACCAAGTTTTATTTTTCGAAATTGATTAATCAATTATATCCGTTGGATCGGTCTAAGATTTAATCTATACCGTCGGATTAAGAATTGATTAATTATATATATATGTATATATATTCGAATTATGAATATGGATAAATTCGAAAAATTGTTTTAATAAATTAATTTATCCTAAACTTATTTGATCCATTAGATCGGTTAAGGAATCATCTCAACCGTTGGATTGAGATAATAAGAATTCGAATTATATATATATATATATAATATAATTCGAATTTTATGATATAAGAAGATAAGATTGGATTTTTGATTTATCTAAATCTTTCTTATTTAATTAAATCCCTAATTAATTATATCCATTGGATTTAGATGAGATTAAATCTGGACCATTGGATTGAGATAATTAATTATATTTAATTAATGAAATTCGAATTTAGGGAGGGAATATCTCCAAATCGGTTACAGTCTTGAGCCTATAAATAGGGAGCTCATTCTACACATTTTTCACATCTTTCCCCAGAGAAAAATTCGAACTCTCCCTCTCCTTCAGGGTCTGCGAATTTTCTCTCTGATCTCTTCTTCTGGTTCGGCTTAGGAGACTATTTCTCCGGAAGCTTAAAAAGAACCATCAGTTAAAGTTTTGCGACGGAGTCCTGCCGGCGAAGCCCACGCTTCGGTACGAGGATTCCAGGAGAATATCCCGGAAGATCACGGGAGATTCCCTCAGCAACGGCGGAGCCCTGCCCGACTCAGAGTGCGCAGCCGAAATCGCCAGACGAGGTACGGCCTTATGCATTGGGTTAATAAATGCAAACATTTACTGCTTTCTATTTATTTCCTATTATGACTAGTTTATTAATAATGAGTTATGAATATTAAATTACATAATATTTATCAGATCTTGGAATATGGTTATTATCCGATATTCGGACCGTTGTTTGGATAACAAGTTTTCCGCTTTAAAATAATTTTTAAATGTTACCCTGACGGTTCGGACGTATAAATCGTGATAATTATACGGAATCATAGACGTGATTTCCAACAATTGGTATCAGAGCCATGGTTCAAGGATAAATAATTACGTAATTTAATAATGGGTTTAAAGAACAAATTATTTGATGAATAAATTAATAATTAAAATTGAAATTTATTTCTAGATATTTTAATATTAATTTAATTAATTCCCGACCCGAAAAAATCGGACCGGTAAAAAGGCCGGGCTGCTAGGAGCAGCCCAGCCCGTGGCAAGGGCCGACCAGAGGCTGCCGCGTCAGCCCCAGGGTCAGAACCCTAATCGCCACGGGCCAGGCCCGTAGCGAAGCCCACGCCAGGGCGAGACCCTTGCGGGTTGCCCTGGCGCGCAGCGCCTGGGCCTCACGCCCTGGGTGTGGCCCGCGCTGCCTGGCAGCGTAATGGGCCTCGCGCCCTGGGTGCGGCCCACGCTGCCTGGCAGCGGAATGGGGCTCGCGCCCTGGCAGCAGCCCACGCTGCTTGGCAGCGGGATGGGCCTGCTGGCCCAGTGCGAGGTGGGGGCTGCCCTAGCCCTCCTCGGCTGGTTGGGCGTGGCCTATCCTAGGGATGTGGGCCCGGGCTTAGGCCCGGAGGGCCCACGCACATAATTTTTAATTATGGGTCGGAATTTATTCCGACCCAGATCCCTAGAAATAATTAATTATGTTCATCATAGATATAATTTATTATAACCTATTTTCATAACCCTTAAACATAGTGTCTATGTTTGGAACATTATTAATATGTCATATTTAGGATAGATATAAATAATAAAGAGTAAATGTAAATGTGTTTATTATGAGTCGGAAAAATTTCAATCGTACAATCTTGCCTAAGGAAGAGGGAATCAAAAGTGGGGCCGGTTCACCATCCACTTCTGGGTGACCGGTTAGGACCCCTCCCATCAACCTGGAGAGCGTACGAATTGATCTATCACTACCGACAAAATAATAAACACAATAAAAAAGGTGATTATTTTATTACATGACGTAATAAATAAATCCGAAATAAACCATTAATGTGTCATTAATAGTTTATATATTAAGTTTTTATAACTTAGTATAAGAAATAAAAAACGTTATCTCCTAAAAACAATGGCAAGTATAGAATACATTAAAGGTCTCCATTATTACTAACACAAGGTCTGCTGACCACACCGCCTCGAGTCACCCTAGTGTGTCCATTCCCTAAGGGAAGGTGTGCTTGTGGCAGGTTTGACAACGTGATAGTTCCAAAAGAATATGGGGACGGAGGAATCTTGGAAATGGACCGCGAGTCACCCTAGTGTGACCATTCCTAAGGACGACGTTTCCAAGAGGATCCCGAGAACCAAAAATAATGGGTTAAGCTTGCACGGAAGCTGGTGCTTCCTGACCGTCTATGGTGATAGTTAATAATCATAGAGAACTGGGTTGTTCTTGTTATGAATATTAATTAAGTTTATGACTAAAACTTAGTTTAACCAAACTACACGGTTGACACCGCGAGTCACCCTAGAGTGACCATGCCACTAAGGACGGCAACGACGTGTACACTCGGTTAAATTATCACGAAATAGTTAAAGGGTTTATTTAACGTTTTACCCAGAACATGTTTGCATCATGTAACTATTTCAAATAAAATATTTTTCTAAAAACATTCTACCTATAATAAAGTTTAATAAGTTTTTTTCAATGCCAGTTAAAATGTCTAAAGCTATTAATGTCACGGATGACGAAAGAGATTCGGTCAACTCTGATCCTCCATCTGAGTTTGAGCTGCCAATCTTTGAAGAAGGCAGTGCTTGGTTTAAGTTTGATAATGAGTATGAGTTACTCAGTTTCTTATTAGACCAGTATCCAAACAAAAGCCAATCCTTCAAAGATTCGGTACTCAAAGCCTCGATGGGTGAAATTGAGAGACTAATGAAAAAGGTGAACAAAGTAACAGATCTTGTCACTCAAGCAATGGCAAAGGATAACAAACGAAAAGTTGAATCGAAAGCTGAACCGGGTAGAAAAGAAAGAAAAGTTGGTTTATCTGCAATGTGCTTCCAATGTGGAACAAGAAAAAGAGTGCGAGGTCAGCTACGATGCAGACTGCACATGAGTTCACAAAAGGGTAAAACCTGTTCTGAATTCAAAATGAAATTAGTTTTTTATTGGAGAGATTTACATCTCAGATCCATAGATTAAAATTCTAAACATTGCAAACGTTTTTTTTTGACAGAAGTTGCTTCTGCTAAAAAGAAAAACGGAGAAGGAGCTTTATGCATTGAATGCTGGCTCAAACCAAGAGCTAAAGGACACACCATGTGTCGAGAACATCTGCGGGCTTGGAGAGGTAATGACTCTTCTGTCAACCCCGTAAAATTAGTTTTTATTGGAGAGATTTAAATCTCAGATCCATAGATTAAAATACTAATGCTTGTTCATTTTCTTTTCAGGATACAGCGGGAGCTCTGTTGATGAAAATTCAGCAGGAAACAAAAGTGGCTAGTACTCGAGTGTCTCGAAGAAAGAAGCATGCTTTAAGTTTCTAGATTTAAGTTTATTGTTATCATTATCTTTGCATTGTTAAAACCTCGATTTATTTTGGATATTGATTGCACAAAATGATTCTTAGTTAATGAAAAGTTTGTTTTTCACAATATCCAAATAAATATAAGTGACAATTGTTTTGTTCCATCTATAGTCTTTAATTACTCTAATTGATTTTTTTTAAATCAAATATCATTTTAATCATGATGATTAAAGAATGATATTAGAGAATACCATTCACAATTAGGATCTTGTGACATAGTCACAAATATATGATAACAGTGTCTGTTATCAAAAGAGAGTGCCGAAACCACGGTCCCAATTCAGAACCAAGGGGTACTCAGACGTAGTGGGAGGTTCAAAAGACCTGTTGAGCGCTACGAGCACACCCAGTTGGAATTTCACCTAGCTGTCAAAGACACTAGTGTTGAAGATCCCATAGGCTACAAACAAGCTATGGAGGATCCTGATAAGGGAGAATGGCAGGAAGCCATGAACCAAGAAATAGAATCTATGGATTCTAATGAAATCTGGGAACTTGTAGACTTACCGGATGGTTTCAAAACCATTGGCTGTAAGTGGGTATACAAGCGAAAGAGAGGAGTGGACGGGAAGGTTGAAACCTTCAAGGCTAGACTAGTGGCAAAGGGTTTTACCCAGAGGGAAGGTATTGATTTCGATGAAACCTTCGCTCCAGTCGCTAAGTTCAAGTCCATCCGGATTCTCATGGCCATAGCCTGTAGTCTCAATTATGAGATATGGCAGATGGACGTCAAAACCGCATTCCTGAACTGGTACATTGACGAAAACATCTATATGGACCAACCAGAAGGGTTCGTGCAACAGGGTCAAGAAGGGAAAGTTTGTAGATTACTTAAATCCATTTATGGATTAAAGCAAGCTTCCAGATCCTGGAATCTGAGGTTTGATGAAACCATCAAAACCTATGGATTCATTCAAAATGTCACTGAGGCCTGCATTTATAAACTCAATGACGAAACCGTGGAAATTTTTCTTGTTCTGTACGTCGACGATATTCTTCTCATTGGAAACAGTGTGAAGAAGCTATCGGACGTAAAAGCGTGGCTGTCTACGCAATTCCAAATAAAGAACATGGGAGAAGCCAGCTATGTTCTTGGGATCCGTGTATTCAGGGATCGCAACAACAGGCTTCTAGCCTTATCGCAAGCAACTTACATTGATAAGGTGCTTGAACGTTTTGCAATGGCAAACTCCAAGGGAGGTAATTTACCAACCAGACATGGAGTGTTCCTTAGTAGGAAACAATGCCCAACTTCTCCGGAAGAGCAAGACGTGATGAGGAGAATACCCTATGCTTCAGCAGTGGGAAGTCTGATGTACGCTATGCAGTGTACTAGGCCAGACATCTGTTACGCTGTGGGAATTGTTAGCAGATATCAATCCAACCCTGGCATGGCTCACTGGACAACAGTGAAGAACATTCTCAAGTATCTTCGGAGAACGAGAAACTATATGTTAGTGTTTTCAGGATCAGAACTGAATCCACTAGGATACACTGATTCAGACTTTATGTCTGATAGAGACGCGAGAAAATCGACGTCAGGAGCAGTGTACACCCTTGCTGGTGGAGCGATATTCGTGAGAAGCATAAAGCAATCCTGTATCGCAGATTCCACCATGGAAGCTGAATACGTGGAAGCTTGTGAGGCAGCCAAAGAATCAGTTTGGCTCAAGAATTTCTACGTAGAACTGGGAGTTGTTCCAGATGTAGATGGGCCCCAAACACTATACTGTGACAACAGTGGTGCGGTGGCAAATTCTAAAGAGCCCAGAGACCATAACAAGGCAAAACATATAGAACGCAAATACCATCTCATAAGAGAGATAGTGCGTCGTGGCGACGTAAGGGTTGTGAAAATAGCCTCGGAAGACAATCTGGCTGATCCATTCACCAAGACGTTGCCAGAGAAAATATTCAGGAGGCATCTGGAGAATATGGGTCTGAAAGACATGGGTCATCTTCTTTAAGTACAAGTGGGAGATTGTTGGACATGTGTGTCCTTAAACAAGATATTTTATCCCTTTGTAAAAGATTATGACAAGTCGTTGAATAAAGATGATGCTTATTATGATAATCTTATTATAGTTTCTGGTAGAGTAAAATAGAATGTTTGATTCCTTAGTTCATAAAGGATGCAATTATGTTATTATTATCACAACAGAGTCAATGTGAGGAAGAATTAATAATCATAATAAATGAACTTAAAATGTCCGTGACCTGATCAACTGGGTGGGAGCCCATTAATCGTATAAGGTCATTAATGTGACTAAGTGATAATCCTATTCTGGATTTTGTGTGTGTCACACTCACTAGAAGTGCATTAAGTATGAAGTGTCTTCATACTGGACTGGACCTGACTTAAACTCCGGAAGTCATCATATAAGACCGTCACTGATAACTTGGAGTTGAGTCACTAGTAGATGATCAAATGAATATTCGATCTAAGTCCTGAGTGATCTTGAGTCCAAGCTGCTGACTTGATTGTTCTTTGATTTAACCGTTAAAGAACACGAAATATTACAGCTGTTCCCAACACTATTATTTTGGGAACATGAGAGTCAGCAGTAAGGGTAGCTTGGTCATAGACATGGGCATCACACAACTCTCCTTAGAGTGATGATGATTCCCTTGATTGTCGATGGTGAGAAATGAGAGGTACCCATGCGCAACTTATGAATCGAAACCATAAGTGGGTTACTCATGATATTGCTGACTGAGTCAAGGAAGTAAATACAATGAGGGGCATAACGGTAAAAACCGCCTGCTCATTTATGAATCATCAAGTGAAAGATCAATAACCCGAATTTGATTGTATCAATGGACACCCTGCTATTATAAAGGGAATAATATATACCGTATCACTAAAGAGTGCAGCCTCGGGTCTATAGTGGAATCACTTCGAGGTTTGACGAACAACTAGCAGTTCGTTGGAGCTTAAGTGATACGGGTCCATGGTCCCCAGGATAGCTCCGTAACGGATGATGCGTACGTGATTAAAATACATTCTGGATAATGTTTAATCATTTGGCTTGACTTATAAAACTGAAAGGTCTGTGTCAGACATCAGATAGTTTTATCGTAGGCGTGGCAAAAGTATCATATTTTGGTACACGAAATTAACTGAATAAAAAGAAAGTTAGAATTTAGATTTTCTATCAGCACCATGTTGTTAGAAATTAAATTCTAAGCAACTTTGCTTTTTGAACCAAGTCATTTCGACTTACGGTTTGTGATTTATGGATTTTCTAAGTTTATGATCGGTTCGATAAACTTTGAAATTAAATCACATGTCACGAATTTAAATGATGGTGTGGCACCATGAAATTTTTATGTGTGATATTGAGATCAGGATTTATTAATATAATTTAATTATTTGGATTTAATTATTAATATCTTATTAATAATTAATTAATAATTAATGGATTTATATTAATAAATGAATATATATATTTATATATATATATTAATATGTGTAAATTCGAATTAGGGTTTGTTGTATAAAACCCTAGGTAAATTCGAATGGCTTGATTTAGTATTTCCATATTTGCGGCATAAGTACTAAATGTTTTGGTATTTTGGCAAATCCCTAAAATCAATATTATCCATTGGATCGGTTATGATTTAGTATCAACCGTTGGATTAGGATATTGATGAATTCGAAATTAATAACTTGGTGACCAAGTTTTATTTTTCGAAATTGATTAATCAATTATATCCGTTGGATCGGTCTAAGATTTAATCTATACCGTCGGATTAAGAATTGATTAATTATATATATATATGTATATATATTCGAATTATGAATATGGATAAATTCGAAAAATTGTTTTAATAAATTAATTTATCCTAAACTTATTTGATCCATTAGATCGGTTAAGGAATCATCTCAACCGTTGGATTGAGATAATAAGAATTCGAATTATATATATATATATATATATATAATATAATTCGAATTTTATGATATAAGAAGATTAGATTGGATTTTTGATTTATCTAAATCTTTCTTATTTAATTAAATCCCTAATTAATTATATCCATTGGATTTAGATGAGATTAAATCTGGACCATTGGATTGAGATAATTAATTATATTTAATTAATGAAATTCGAATTTAGGGAGGGAATATCTCCAAATCGGTTACAGTCTTGAGCCTATAAATAGGGAGCTCATTCTACACATTTTTCACACCTTTCCCCAGAGAAAAATTCGAACTCTCCCTCTCCTTCAGGGTCTGCGAATTTTCTCTCTGATCTCTTCTTTTGGTTCGGCTTAGGAGACTATTTCTCCGGAAGCTTAAAAAGAACCATCAGTTAAAGTTTTGCGACGGAGTCCTGCCGGCGAAGCCCACGCTTCGGTACGAGGATTCCAGGAGAATATCCCGGAAGATCACGGGAGATTCCCTCAGCAACGGCGGAGCCCTGCCCGACTCAGAGTGCGCAGCCGAAATCGCCAGACGAGGTACGGCCTTATGTATTGGGTTAATAAATGCAAACATTTACTGCTTTCTATTTATTTCCTATTATGACTAGTTTATTAATAATGAGTTATGAATATTAAATTACATAATATTTATCAGATCTTGGAATATGGTTATTATCCGATATTCGGACCGTTGTTTGGATAACAAGTTTTCCGCTTTAAAATAATTTTTAAATGTTACCCTGACGGTTCGGACGTATAAATCGTGATAATTATACGGAATCATAGACGTGATTTCCAACATTATGCCCGTTGGAGGCTTGACTCCGTGCTCCTGGTCTTCCGTCTGAGTTTGAAATGGGATGCCGGGTAGAGAATATGACGACTCTACCCTCGTCTTTCTGGGCTGCTATCGAATGGATTTGGGCTTTAGAACTCGTTGGGCCGAGTAGCCCATATCCGTAGGTTCTTGGTCTGATTGAGAATCTCATTGGGCTTCTCAAATGGGCTTTTACAAATACCAGTTTATTTCTTTAAGGCCTTTTATCATGGTTTGTAAATTTAATTAATTCACAACCTTAGCACTTTATGTCATATTAAATAATGACGAATTTGTACATCAACAGTTAGCCCCTTACTATAAAAAATACGAAGTAAATTTTATAGTATTTACTCGATGAAATCATGTAAAATTCGTGCTGGATAGGATTAATTAAATTTGTGACTTTTGCCGCAAATCTGCATAATCCGGGCAGAATTTTGGATAATTTCGAGATAAGATGGACGGATAGGGTCTTGAAGCTGTAACCGTCGCTTTGAATTTTGGGCGGGAACAGTTACAACACGTGTCTCATTTTACGGAGTTCGAAGAGAATAAACTCTTCACATTCTCCTGACACAGCTGTCGTGCTGACGTGTCACCGGATAGCTCGCTGATCTCAACCGTAGGATGAGGTTTGTTGCGATTTTTGAGGAAACCCTAACCGTAGGACCAACGACAATTTTTTAGTATAAATACTCGAGTGATTCGCATTAAATGGGCACGTCTCTTCAGCTTCAGCCCGTCGCACGTCTTTCGAAGGTAACCTCTTTTCTTTTTCCTCTATAAATACTCTGTGTGGCATTCGAATATCATTTTCGAATTTTAGAGAGAGAAAAACTTTGAATTTTTAGAGAGAGAAGCTCTGCGTCCGCCATTGTCGAAGGTATCATCAGGTTTTCTTCGTGCTTTAGAGGTCCAGGTTCCTTATTTTTTCTTGGATCTTTCTTCTGCGAGTCTGTTTGAAGATTTCTAGGCTTCTAGATATCGTTTTTTTTTCTTGAATCTTTGTACTTTCTAGTTTTTGGGTTTTTGTGCTCGTCTAGGTTCCTTTCGGTTTTTTCTAGGATATTTTAGATAGAATGGGTCCTAAGAAGACGGTCTCAAAATGGCAGACGGAGTTTCTGACTACAGATTCTCCTAAGTCGATTTTGACGCCTAAAGATCTAGTTAGGATACGGGTAGAATATAAGATTCCCCAATCGATAGAGCTTAGGTTGCCGGGTCCGGATGAACATGCCGATGAGCAGAACTCGGACGGCTAGATCTGTGTGTACCAGAGGTTTTTTGAGTCCGGGGGGCTTAGATTTCCTATTCCTGAGCTCATTCTAAGGTATCTTAGTTACCTAGGGGTTTCTATTGGGCATCTCAGTCCGAATTCTATCCGGATCTTGATGGCTTTGCTTGTCCGGTCCCATGAGTGTTTGTATTCACTTACAATATGGGACCTGTTGACGGGCATGGTCATCAAGGCCAATGGTCAGGCTAAGGGTAGGTTTTTCCTATCCGTCAAGGAAGGGGAGATTATAACCGGTCTTCCCAAGAAGGAGAGTGCTTGGACCCACAAGTATTTCTTCTTCATGGCCGGTCAGGAAACTCTTGGTTCTTGGCCGAGCTATAGGAACGAATGGGTCCACGAGATAGGTGAGGTTACGGGTTGGGTTTTTTCTTGTTTTTTTTTTATCCGGCTATTCTTGTATGTTTGCTAATTTTTCTTTCCTAGTGCAGTCGAGGATCCTGAGAAGCCTAAGTCTCGTCCAATTACGGAGGAATGGAAAGCTTTGAAGAAGAGGCTTTTTCCTTTTGGCCCGGAGCTGTGGTCGAACTTTACGAAGGAGAGGTTCGAGGCTACTGGGCTTTGGTGCGAGCCGGACGAAGAAGAATTTCCGGGTACGATTTCTAAACCTGTGGTTTGGTTTTGTTTCGTATCGTTTTCATTTATTTTCTAAGTATGGATTTTTGACGTGCAGAGGATATGGACGCGCAAGGCCCAAGGGTCAGAGTCTTCGCCAGAGGCGGAGACAGGAGGGTCAGACCGGAGGTTCGGCCTCGGCTGGAGCTGCTCGTCAGGAGACGAGCAGGCGGGTTGAGGAGAGGGGATCTGGCGCGTCTGTGCCGGCTAAGGCTACTCGTCAGGAGACGAGTAGGAGGAACGAGGAGACTCATGCTCGGGAGTCTTTTGCTGAGGTCGCCCCCGGGGCGACCAAGAAGAAGGATGTCGTCGACTTTTCCGACGACGGGGACAGCACTCCGGAGGCTACGCTTTTGGCAAAGCCTTCAGAGAGGGAGGTTGTCCCTCCTTCTGCTCCTACTCGTCCTTCCAAGGGCTTGATTCGTCCTTCTCAGGACGAAGTTCTCCCGAGGACGGGCTCGGAGGCGGCCGCGAAGAGGCCGCGCGAAGGAGAGGATTCTGGGGTCCGGAAGAAGGCGAAAGGGGATTCGGCCCCGAAGGAGGTGGTGAAGAGGGACGTGGTCCCGAAAGGAGGTGTGGGGGCCTTGGAGAAAGGCAAGGGGGTTGTTCGGGAGAGCAAGCGCCCGAAGGAGGCCTCCCGAGGTGAGGCGAGGGAGACGGGGTTGGTTCCCCCGGTCGTCGAGGGGCAGGCGAGGGAGAAGATGGTCTCCCGGAAGGCGGGGTGCACTTGGATGGGGGACAAGGGTCTCCACAAGGCGCCTAAGGTGGCGGCCGGTCTTCTCCGGCAGATAACAAACGGTGGGGTCGGCCGGGTCCCCAGGAGTATTGCCGAGAAGAGGCCGTACAAGGACGTGGCTGCGGCTACAACTCTGGTAAGCATCATTGTCTTTTAGGTTTCTACTTTATTCTTTGATTTTTTCTAACTTTGGTTTTTGGACGTGTAGCTCGTCGCCTCTATCAATGACATGGTCCTCGATTATAAGGATCAGTTATATGAGGCTAGGGAGAGCACGCAAGCTTCCGAGCAGCTTGCGCTGAAGGAGAGAGAGCTGGTTGATGCAGTGGATGGCATTCGGGCGAAGTCGGAGCAGATCGTCGTCATGGGTAAGAAGGTCGCCGCCTGTGATGCCAGGATCAAGGGGCTCGGGAATACAGTTGTCGATCTCCGGGAGAAGCTAGCGAATGCTATCCGGACGATCGGGGAGGTTCAGAGCGCGAGCGAGGAGGCCGCCAGGCAGATGCTGGCTTCAGACGTGGCTAAAGGACGGGCTGAGGAGTTGGCCATGAAGAAGGAGGAGGAGGCTCTAGCCTTGAAGGAGGACGTGCAGCGCCTTGCTGCTGAGCTGGATGAAGCCCGGCAACAATCTGCCGACCGTGAGGCCGAGAAGAAGGTTGTCCGTGCCCGATACCGCCGAAAGGTGGAAGAAAGGGACGCGTTAATCGCGTGGTACAAAGGTACGGCCGCCGACAATAGTTGCTTGGATCAGGCTGAAGGTTACCTCGAGCTAATCCAAGACATCAGTGATGGCAACGTCCAAGATTTTGAGGCCGAGAAGGAGGTCCTAGAAGGCAACGCTGCTCGCTACCAAGCTCTCTTGGATGCGGTTCCAGCACCGCTGATAGGGTCTCCGGCTCTATCTCCTGATGCCGAGCTGACCGGTGTTCCTCTTATAGATCTGAGCCTTCGGTCCGAGCAATCGTCTGCCAAGGAGTCCGCCTCCGAAGATCCCGCCATCGAGCCCGTTGTTGAAGATCCTGTGGCCGGGGAGACCACCGTCGATGAGCCCACCTTGCCCGTCATTGCTGATACCGAGGAGATCGCCCTCGAAGAGCTGACCCTGAACGAGCCCGCCGTCGCCGAGGAGACCGCCGCTGAGGAGCCGACCGAGCATGGAGGCCAAGCCGGTGAATAAGAAGAAGAAGAAGAGAAGGAGAAGGAGGACCGAGAGGTCGTGGAGGTACCCGGGGTCGATGCGTAGAGTGTCCCCCATTTTTTTTTTTGTTTTTTAATTAATAAGGCCTAAGGCCAAGACAATTTCTATGGGCAAGTCTACGGCGACTTGAACCCTTTTTTTGTAAGGTTTGGATATGCCCGTGGTTAGGGCCTTTGCTTATTACGTCTTTATATTATGCTCTTTGATTTCTCGCTATATTCTATTCGTTCGTGTTTCTAAATTATTTTTCTAATCGTACTTTTCTATATTTGCTTTCCTATTTGAGGTTCCGAGTATCCTATCATATACTCGGATGAATAATAAAAAGATCGAAGGTTTGAAATTTGCTAAGTATAAAAAATGTACGGGTACCTTTTGTTGCTGTGCTCATTTGATACTTCTCGCCTAGTCTGTTCTGTCCGTTCGTCATAACATCCCGCAGGTTGTGCTTTCTGAAAAACACATTTGTAAAAGCCAGACATATGTTGTTACATGTTTTTTCAAGAGGATTAGGCTTGTCGCCTTAAGGGACGGGTGAGATGCCCGATTAGGTTTATTAACCATTGTCGTGGGTTTGTTACCCAGATAGGCTTGTTGCCTTATGCGACGGGTTGGTTACCCGGGTAGGCTTGTTGCCTTATGCAATGGGTTTGTTACCCGGGTAGGTTTGTTACCTTATGTGATGGGTCTGTTACCCGGGTAAGTTTGTTACCTCAGGTGATGGGTCTGTTACCCGGGTAGGCCTGTCGCCTTGACGGGAGTTTCCGGACATTTTTCCTTTTAGATCGGCTCTATTGAGTCTTGCGATTCGTAGTTCTCGGGCCTATTTAGTTTTGGGTTTGGATTGAGACTGCGCCCATTGTTTAGGATGGGCTGCCTTCGCACCCCAAATTTGGGGATCAAGTCATTACATAGTTCAGGGGAGACCGGGTAGGTCGGGTTAGGCGTAGTATTTCCTTAAGTGCATGGCATTCCAGCTACGGAGGACTCTTGTTCCATCCGGAGTGGCTAGCCGGTATACTCCAGGTTTTACTACTTCGGTGACGATGTAAGGTCCTTCCCAATTAGCCCCGAGCTTGCCCGCATTCAGCTCGGCGGTATTTTGGAAAACTTTTCTGAGGACCAACTCTCCCACTATGAATTTTCGACTTTTGACCTTTGAATTATAGTACCTAGCTATCGAGTTTTGATAGTTGGCAATTCTTATCAAAGCTTGTTCTCGTCTTTCGTCGATGTAGTCGAGCTGGTTTTCCCTCATTTCGTTCATTGATTTATGCGTTCAAAGGGGCGAGTTCCCTTCGAAGGCTGGGTGTCTCTATCTCTGCTGGTATCGCGGCCTCAGTGCCGTGTACCATTGAGAAAGGGGTTTCCCCGGTGGCCCTACGCGGGGTAGTTCTGTAGGACCAAAGGACTCCTATGAGCTCGTCTGCCCATCGTCCCTTTTTTGGTGTCTAGGCGTCTCTTGATTCCGTCCACTATTACCCGATTAGCTACTTCGGCTTGACCATTGCCTTGAGGATATCTCGGAGTGGACGTGTTCAAGGATATTTTCCAGTTTATGCAGAAGTTTTGGAATCTCGTTGAAATGAACTGCGGTCCATTGTCAGCTATTATCTCTTTTGGGAGGCCGAATCTACTGATGATGTTCTTCCATAGGAAATTTTCTACATCAACATCCTTGATGTTTGCATACGATTCTGCCTCCACCTATTTTGAGAAGTAGTCGGTCACGAAGAGTAGAAACCTCTTTCCAGCCGGGGCCAGGGGGAAAGGTCCTACTATGTCCATGGACCATTTCATGAACGGCTACGGGACTGAGACTGATGAGAGTTCTTCTGCTGGTCTGTGTATAGACGGTGAGTGTCTCTGGCATTTGTCGCACCTTTTGGCGTAGGTTTCGCTGTCCGCCAACATAGTGGCCCAGAAAAAGCCTTGCCTTTTTGCTTTATTTGCTAAAGATCTTCCTCCCGAATGGTTGCCGCATTCTCCCGAATGGATTTCGTGAAGTACTATTTGAGCTTCGGTCTTTCCTAGGCACCTTAGGTAGGGTCCGGTATAGCTACGTTTGTACAATTTTTCCCCGATCATGCAAAATCTAGCGCTTTGGATCCTTAGTTTCCTGGCTTTTTGCTTATCTCGAGGTTTGGCTCCGGTTAGGATGTAGTTAATGATTGGGGTCCTCCAATCATCCTCTTCCATTCGGATATTGCAAACTTCGCGGGTTACGCTGGGTTCGTCTATTGCTTCGACCGGGATTATCCTTTTGACCTCGGGGTCCGAAGTTGAAGCTAAACCGGCCAATGCGTCTGCTGACGCGTTTTCACTCCTTGGTATTTGGACTATTTCGACGTGTTCGAATTGTCGAATTAAGCCTTTTACTACCGAGAGGTATTTTTCCATCCTGTCATCTCGGGTAGCATATTCGCCACTGATCTTACTGGTAACTAGTTTTGAGTCGGAGTGGGCCCTTACTTTCCGGGATCCCACGGCTTTTGCTAGTTTGAGGCCGGCGATGAGGGCCTCGTATTCGGTCTCATTGTTTGTCGCGTGGAATTTCAGTCGAAATTATTGTTCCAACACTTCTCCCGTGGGGGATATCAAACGAATTCCGATCTCGGATCCGCCTTGGTTTGACGCGCCGTCGACTTTGAGTTTCCATTCTCCGTCCTCGTGGCCCTCTTTTGAACCGTCGGCTGGTAATTCGATGAGAAAGTCAGCCAATACTTGTGATTTTGCACAGGTTCGGATCTTGTATTCTATGTCTAATTCGCTTAGCTCGACGGCCCATTTCGTGAGCCTTCCCGATTGATTCGGGCTATTGAGGATGATTCTCAAAGGTTGGGTAGTCATTACCATGATGGTATGGGATTGGAAATAAGGCCGAAGCTTCCTTGCTGCGGTTATCATTGCCAGTGCGAGTTTTTCTATTGCCGGGTATCTGGTTTCAGCATCTTCCAAAGATTTGCTGATGTAGAAGATCGGTTTTTGCTCTCCGCGGTCCTCTCTCACGATTACTCCGCTCACCGCCGATGGTGAGACAGCCAGGTATAAAAACAATGGCTCTCCCAAGATTGGTCTGGTGAGTATTGGTTGGGTGGAGAGATACCTTTTCAGCTTTTGGAAGGCCTCTTCGCACTCTTCGGTCCATTCGAACTTTTTGTTACCTTTCAATAGCTTGTAGAAGGGTATACATCTGTCCGTAGCTCTTGATATGAACCGGTTAAGAACGGCGATTCTCCCAGTCAGCCTTTGCGTCTCTCGAACAGTCCTTGGGGAGGGCATGCTCTGGAAGGCATTTATCTGGTCGGGATTGGCTTCTATACCTCGCTGCGTGACCAGATAACCTAGGAATTTTTCTGAAGTTATCCCGAAGGTGCATTTCGTCGGGTTGAGCTTCATTTGATACTTTTGTAGTATGGCGAAACAGTCTTCTAGGTGGGACACGTGATCCGTTGCTTGGGAGGACTTTACCAACATGTCATCGATGTAGACTTCCATAGTTTTACCGAGTTTTTCGGCGAACATCTGGTTGACTAATCTCTGATATGTGGCTCCGGCGTTTTTTAATCCGAAGGGCATAACTTTGTAGCAGTATATTCCTCTATCGGTTATGAATGCCGTTTTTTCTTGGTCCTCTGGATGCATTAGGATCTGGTTGTATCCCGAGAATGCGTCCATGAACGACAGCAGTTCATGCCCACATGTTGCTTCGACTAGACAGTCGATATGGGGCATTAGGAAACTGTCTTTGGGACAAGCTTTGTTCAGGTCGGTAAAGTCGATGCACACTCTAGCCTTCCCGTTTTTCTTCTTCACAACTACTGTATTTGCTAACCAGTCCGGGTATTTGACTTCCCTGATGGATCCGGTCTGCAGCAGTTTTGTGACTTCCTCATTCACAGCTTGGGCCCTATCCGGGCCTAGCTTTTGCCTCTTTTGTTTTACCGGCTTGTAGCTCGGATCCACGTTTAGGCGGTGGGTTGTAATTCTTGGGTCTATTCCGGGCATATCTTTGTGAGACCAAGCAAAATAGTCCCGGGTTTTGGTTAGGAATTTGAGGAGATCTTTTCTGACGTCATTGCCTAGTCCTTTTCCGATTCCTACCCGGTGGTCCGGGTTGTCGGGATCGATTTGGACCTGGACTGTCATTTCCAGGTTAGGTCCGTCCGTATCGGTGACCCTTTCCTGTCCGTCGTCCTCCTTTTCATCTACCGCCATTAGCTGCTATGCGATAGATTGCTCTTTCCCGGCCTTAGCGGCCTGGATGTTCCGGAATGCGCTCATGTAGCAAATTCTGGATTGTTTTTGGTTTCCCTTGAGTTCAACGATTTTTCCTGCCCTGTTCGGGAAGCGTATTAGTTGATGGTAGGTTGATGGTACGGCCTTCATCATGTGTAGCCAGGGTCTTCCTGGTATCATGTTGTAGACTGACGGGCAGTCCAACACTAAGAAATTTTTGGTCTTTCCGACCCCCGCTGCTGCGATGGACAGTCGTACCGTGCCAACCGCGTTGATGGTTCCTCCATCGAAGCCGGTTAGCGGGATGGCTTCTCTGTTGATCTCTGTCTCTTCCACTCCCAGCTTTAGCAATGGCTCCAGGAAGATCACGTCGACTGAGCTCCCGTTATCGATTAGGATCATGTCCATCGTATACGAGGCAACTAGGAGTGTGACGACCAGCGCATCGTCGTGCGGACCAATCAGCGTGGCCGCTTCACTATCTTTGAATGAGATCTCGAAGTCCGGCTCTTGCCTCGGTACGATCACCGGTCCGGCTTTGAGCCTCCTCTGATGGGCCTTGATGGAGTTTACTGAGTTACCATGCAGTTGGGAACCTCCCACAATAGTGTAGATTCTACCGATGGGCTCGGGGATGTCGCTGAGCTGCTCTCCGAAATTCTCCGTTTCTTCGTATGTTTGCTCGTCTGGTTCCTCGAGCATATGTACCCGTCCTCTTTTGCTAGGCTATATGCTTTCGCCCGGCGTTCTATGTTGCTCGTCTCTTTTCTAGCCGGTATGAGGCTGATTTTGGGGAAGGCTTTGCTCGGTTGATTGCCCACCTTTCAGCTCATTGCCGAAGTTTATTTCCCCCAACTCACCGTTGATGTACTTCTCCGCTAGGCGGGCACGGAGTACCATACAATTTTTCGTATGATGCCCGAACACCTTGTGGAAGTTACACCACGCTTTCGGGCCGTGCTTCGGGAAACCTTCGTTGCTGTACGGTGGGAAGTCCCTCGAGCTGACCAGCACTTCTCCAGGGGTTTCTTCTGCTTCGACCTGTTCTTCGAACTCCGCGGTTTCCGAATTCACGTTGAAAACGTACGGATTTCGCGGGTTTGGTCCGTTATTAGCCCTCGGATTCTGGGCTTGGAATGGGTGCTTCTGGATTGGGGGGGAATTCCTTTGTCCCCTGAAAGGGTTGTTGTGATTTCCGGCTCTAGGCGGCGGCTGTCCGGTATTCCGCTGGTGGACGGGTTGAGATCCATGTCTCCTTCGCATGGCTTCGAGTTCTTCGTCATGCCTGATCCAATTGGATGATCTGTGTATCACGTCTTTGATGGAGTCGTAACGATTCACGACGATGTCCGTTTTGAACTTCGAATCGTACCATAGTCCGGCCGTGAGAGCGGCTATGGCGGTTTCGTCACTGATCCCGTTTATTTTGACCATGGTCTTTTTGAACCTGGTCATGAAAGCTCTGAGGGGCTCTCCTCTATCTTGCTGCAAGGCATAGAGGTTCGCCGCCGTGATCTCAGTTTCCATAAACATGGAAAAATGTTTGAGAAAAAGGGTCGTTAGTTGTCCGAAGTTGTCTATGGAACGCGGTTCAAGTTTTGAGAACCATTCCATCGCCGGGCCGACCAGATTTTCAGAGAAATACTGGCAGCGCCCAGCGTCCAATTCGTGCGCTTCCATATGGGCTCGCTCCATCGCGATCCTGAAGGATCTCAAGTGTACTTTGGGATCGGTCGTCCCGTCGTACTTTCGTACATATACGCGTCCGCCTTCCCTGAGTATAATGTTAGTTATGACGGGCTTAAAGGGTGTCCTTTCTGCCACCTCCACTAGACGTTCTATCTCGGGGGCAGCGGTAGTGGCGCTGTGCACGCGAGAGCGCACGTGAATGAAATTCTCATTCATTTCGGCCATTGAGCGTTTGAGTTCCTCCAGTTCTGTGCGTTGGGGAGCTTGTTCGGGACACACAGCCTGGAGGGGTTCCTGCCGTACACCGGGCTGGGATAACTCGGGTATGTGACCGGTTGGCCGTTGAGGGCCTGGCTGATGTTACGGCTTTGCTCGTACCCCAATTGTCGGTTTTGGGGTCCCGGGCGTTGGTGAATGCTCGAAGCGACATTCCTCGCATTAGACGGGTAGAGACCCGTCAAGGGGGGTAAAAAGGGGCGTTCCTGTTTCAGGGGGCGGTGGAGGCGTTGCGGGTCTACGGCCGCTGGGTAGTCGGGGCTGGTTTTGCCTCGACGCTTGCGGATTGTCCACGTCGGCAAAATCGAAGTGGACAGCGTCGAGCCCTGTCCGGCCTTGATACCCAAAGCTTTGTCTCGGATTAGTCCGGTTAGCATTCTGACGACGCTCATTTCGGGCTTGGTTGGCTTCCAGAGATTCGAGTCGCTGGCGCAACTCTCGATTCTCAGCAGCGCTAGCCTCTAGCTGAGACTGTAGGTTGCTCGATTCCGTGTTTGGATCTGGGTTGTTCACCTCAGACTCGTTCACGATTGCGATTTCATTGTTGCTCATGTTTGCGGAGTGCTTTGAGCTTTTAGGAGTTGGCGAGATCAATTTCCCACAGACGGCACCAAACTATTGACGTGGTTTCCCACCTCAATCAGTCAAATGTGACTTGTGAGCGTATGATAATTTTGAATGAAACAATTTGGTGGAATTCGATCTCTCGCGTTGCAAGCTCACGATTCACTCACAATATATATATATATATATATATATATATATATATGTATATAAGCGATATAAATGAGACGAGGGATTTTTTATAGAGGTTCGTCCCAAAGCGGTAGTTGACTACTTCCTCTGTTAGTTTATTCCGACATTGAACATGGACGGATAGCTACAGGCAGCTAGATCGCGTCTGAGAATAGAAAAGAAGAGAGGAGGGGATAAAGAATACAATGAGATCTTAATTGAACAAGAATACCTGGTAGAATCTCTTCGGTGTATTCTCTCGAGGTCGTAAGTATGCGTGTGTGTTGATCTGAGCTTAAGCTTGGTATTTATAGGCTTCAATTCTTCCCGTTGGTCTTCAAGGAATCGAGGGGTCTTCACTCCGAGCTGACCGGGTTGAATGGACGATCTTGCTACACGTGTCCCATGACTTCGTTCTCGTCGTCGTGTTTGAATTATGCCCGTTGGAGGCTTGACTCCGTGCTCCTGGTCTTCCGTCTGAGTTTGAAATGGGATGCCGGGTAGAGAATATGACGACTCTACCCTCGTCATTCTGGGCTGCTATCGAATGGATTTGGGCTTTAGAACTCGTTGGGCCGAGTAGCCCGTATCCGTAGGTTCTTGGTCTGATTGAGAATCTCATTGGGCTTCTCAAATGGGCTTTTACGAATACCAGTTTATTTCTTTAAAGCCTTTTATCATGGTTTGTAAATTTAATTAATTCACAACCTTAGCACTTTATGTCATATTAAATAATGACGAATTTGTACATCAACAGTACCCATTAGAGACTTATGTGTCATTTTTTGACATTGACATCTGAAGGGAATTTGACCACTAATGATTGCGTTTGACACAACTTATTTGTTTTTTTTTTTAAATAAATTTAACCGCTTTTCAGGTGTTTGGCAAAATTGTTTTGCCAAACCTAAAAATCGATTTTAAATTTTGTAAATGAATCGTAAAAGCTAGAATTTCTAGCTTTTGGTTTTTTCTAAAAATAAAAATACGGTTTTAGTCTATTTAGTCTAAATAAATTTTTTTACCAAACGCTAAATTAGTTTTTGTTACGAGCAAAAACTATTTTATAAACAATTTACCAAATATGTATTAATTTTTTTATTTATAAAAATAACAGCTTTTTTTAAACTAAAATTAAAAATAACTTATGTAAAAAATTAAATTGTGCTAAGCGGGCCCAATAATATTTTTTTTTAATAAGGATTACAAATTAAATCGAAAAAAGTTACTAAATGACGTCATATAGTTAGAGCTTCTCTCTAGTTTGGAATCTCACCTTCTCTCCCGAGGCCTCCCGCTTGTCGCCGATCATCTCGCCGGTTGCCATCCCCATCGCCTCTTCTCGACCTCTCTCCCCTCTTCTGCTTCGTTCTCCGATCGCTTTTCCGGCGAGGTAAGACCGATCTTCACCCTGTTTCTTTTCGGTTTCTGCTCATGATTTTATCGATATCAAGTTAATGAGTGTTGTCGTCAATAGCTGTTTTCAATTTTGATTTCCAAAAGTAATGAGATTTGATTCAACGTGCTTCGATTCTCGTTTCTCGTGTAAAATCTGAGTCGAATTTGAATTGAATTTTCCGAGAGTTATGGCAGATTCATCACTTATCGTCCGGTCCAGTAAAATTTGGATTACAAGCAGATGTTCATGAATCATGTCCATATATTTGTTGAATAACAATATGATCAGAGTATTGCACCAATGATTTGGTGACTTTCAGATTATCAAAGAAACGACCATCTGTTTAGAAGAATATTAAGGGCTTGACTGCCAATGTAAGAAGTTTAAAGTCCCTGTTCGTTTCATCTCAGACCGGATTTTCATCACATTTCCGGCGTGTTTCAATATCGACTTTCAATTCAGCTTCAATCGGAGTTGGCAGAATGGCGAAGAAACCCAACTCGAAGCTTAATATCGCTGTAATTCATCCGGATCTCGGTATAGGTAAAGACTCTTTCTTGTAATTTTAATATGTCTGCAGTTTTAATGTAATAGAATTTGAAGACATAAAATTTTAATATGTCAGGAAACATTGGTACTGGCTCCAGTTTCTTTTTATTTGTGTATGACTGTTACGTGTTTTCAGGTGGAGCTGAAAGGTTGATTGTTGATGCTGCTGTTGAACTTGCATCACATGGCCATAAAGTTCACGTCTTTACCTCGCACCACGATAAGAATCGATGTTTCGAGGAGACTGTTTCTGGTATGTTTGATGACTACTGTTTATGGATTCATTTTCGAATTCAGGCCTTATGGGTTTAATATCAAATTTATGTTTTAACTTTGATGGAAAATTTGAATGCCGTTGTTTTCTGATATTTGATTAGGCCCATTTATTCTACATAGTTAGAAGCGAGATTAAAAATGGTTAGGAATGTGAATGTTTGAATTGCTTTAAAAGAACTCTGAAAGAATGTTGAATTCAATTTGATTCAATCCCGCGCTGTTTGAACTAAATGCAATTTAAAATTCTCTGATTGGGTAAGAAAATAATATTTTTTGAACAATATGTTAGACTAATAATCGCTTATAGAAGAATGAAGGGCAGAATTGTAACTTAGCCTATATACTTATGCCCTTTTTTGTCTTTTTGATTTTGTTAGGGATATTTTGGCTTTAATAAGTTTAGTATTTCATGTTTTGTTACGTTGAACATTTCCGTTCAAGACATCTTGTGGAGAGCCTTCACCTTTCTCTCGAAGGAAATTTGCACTTAAGTGATTTTTTTTTTTTTATTATATCGAATAGTGTTTGGGAACTTACCGCTGTTGTGTATTCCCATTGGCGCAATTTTTTTTGTGTTCGACTGTTATGTTAGTATTACAGTATTAAACGGGATCATAATAAATATCAGAATTTTTCTACAGGGGCTTTTCCAGTTACAGTTTACGGCTCTTTCCTACCACGGCATATATTTTATCGGTTCCATGCTCTGTGTGCGTATCTACGATGCCTTTTTGTTGCACTCTGTGTGCTAGTGATGTGGCCATCTTTTGATGTGATACTCGTAGATCAGGTTTCTGTTGTCATTCCTTTCTTGAGACTCAAGAAATCATCGAAGGTACGTTTTCTTTATTTATGTGTTATATTTCTCTAAAAAATTGCGGGCTTGCGTTTATGAGTGTCATATTTATTTTTTAGGTTGTATTCTATTGTCACTTTCCTGATTTGTTGCTGGCTAAGCACACTACGCTTCTAAGGAGGATTTATCGAAAACCGATCGATCTTGTTGAGGAAACGACGACTGGTCTGGTTTCATATTATGCATCTTTCAATTAACTTACATCGCCTTTCTGCTAAATAGATAGTTTCCCCTGAACTTATAAAGTGTTGTACTTTTCCTCCTAATTGTTGAACAATCTACCGCTACGTCAAATTTTAAGTCACGTATAACACTCTAGTGTGAAGGGAAAAAATCATTATAAATTTACTGGCTTGTGCATCGCAAGTGGCTTACAATTTGATGACGACTGTTGATTTTCTTAACGGTCAAGGGGAAAATGTTACACATATATTTAGGGGAACACTAAAGTTCGGAGGACATAGCTTATAAATACTATTTTTTCATTGCAGGAATGGCTGATCTGATTCTTGTTAATAGCAAATTTACGGCCTCTACTTTTGCAAATACTTTCAAGAATCTTGATGCGCGGGGAATTCAGCCAGCTGTTCTTTACCCTGCAGTGAATGTCGAGCAGTTCGAAGAACCGAAATCTTTCAAGTAACGAACATGTTTGTATATCTTCTGTTGCCCTTTATTTCTAGAGATACTTCTAGGCTTTTATTATTACCAAGCGACTATTTCGAGTGCATATATATTTTAACTAAAACTTAGACGTATCTTTGTATGTGCCTTCCTATCTTCTTTGTCAGGATGAATTATTTGTCTATCAACCGCTTTGAAAGAAAAAAGAACATCGAACTGGCGATTTTAGCTTTTGCTTCGCTCAACACCTTTGAGCACGATGTTCTTCGAGATAGTAATCTTTCTGAAGTCTCGCTAACTATTGCAGGCAAGTTTCTATTTATCCTTCCTAATAATTTCCTCAGAGAATATTTTGCTAATGCAGGTTACAAACAGAGGCCCAAGCCAACGGATTGTAATCTTATTAGTAAATAAATCCAGTAACAAAAATAGTAAACACTGAAATGATACACCATTTAATGTTAAAATAAATTATCAAAATTAAAACAATTACATCTAAGTACTCTCCTTAGAGAACATAATTTCATTTCATACGAAACTATTAACTATGCTTCTAGGTTAGTAATTATATATTACACTTTTAGGTAAGTTCTGTCAATTAGATTTACCGAATGGTCCGACCCGCTTCACTGATATTATTTATGTTTTGAGTCAAGTTATGGAAGGACGTGGCCACTAAGCTGTAATGTTAAAAGCGTAAGCAATGAAATTGTAATCGGTGTTAAATCAAATAAGTTAGGTTTTAGCTTAGTCTTAAGCTTTTGGGAAGTTTCAAATATTCTAGACCCGTGATTAGCTCCATATCTAAGGACCATAAAATATTATTATGAACATGTGAAAATCTCAATTATCATTATTGTTCCAGGTGGTTACGATAAGCGCCTTAGCGAGAACGTCGAATATTTGGGGGAACTAAAAAAATTAGCAGAAAGTAAAGGCATATCCGCACGGGTTAGGTTTGTAACTTCGTGCTCAACAGCCGAGAAAAACGAACTCCTATCTCAGTGCTTGTGCGTCTTATACACGCCAAAGGTTCGGAATTCAGATCCACAACTCATTCCACATATTTTCAGTTCCCAATAAAAGATGATTAAGTTTGAAAGTTTCATGCAGGAAGAACACTTCGGGATTGTCCCTCTGGAGGCGATGGCAGCACACAAACCCGTGATCGCATGTGATAGTGGCGGTCCGATAGAGACGGTCATAGACGGGGAAACAGGATATCTCTGTGCTCCAACCCCACAGGATTTTTCTTCAGCTATGGCCAAATTTATTCAAGACCCGAAGATGGCGCAGAGAATGGGCGAAGAAGCTCGGGTCCATGTCACGGAGTCCTTCTCTACAACGATATTTGGTCAGCGCTTGAACCAATACGTCGTCGACGTTGCTGGGAGTAAGAAGGATTGATACAAAGATTGAATTAACAAACATATATCACATCATATACACGTAACAACGGATAACTTATTATATAGTTTTAGATAGGGGTGAAGAACCGGAGTTTTAGCCTTTTCCCAACCGGTCCCCATTCGGAGAAACTTCTTTTCTTAGGAACAAAAATTGTTGACGTTCATTTTATATTGCTGACCCGAACTAAAGGTATTAATTCCGGTCACCATATTTCATGACTAAACAGAATCAAGGTTTCAATATTTCGATGTGATTTGAGTTGATTGTTTTTGGCTTATTCCTTCAGAACATATTATAAGTATGGTTATTGAATATAATTTGTAGATCTGTTTATCCGAGCCGAAGGTGGGTTTCGGATTCAGCGGGAGATTGTTAAGGTGTTCGGGGGACTTGCGGGAATTTTCCATTATTGAATTTCTCCTCGAAATTCTTAAAGGGCGGGCAACTTGTCGTTAATTCAGAGATCGCGAAACTGCAATTTCCTCCCAGTTTATTAGATGTGATGTTAGCATTTAAATTTGTGTTTATGTATGATGAAATCTTGCTAGGAAAGTAAAACCTCCATATAATTTAGCGAGTTTCTACTGCTAGATTCTATTCTGACTCGCCATTTCTTCATCGTGATAATGAACCAATTATAATCATATCTATATTGCCATATCATTTTTAGTAAGACTTTGTGCAAATTATGAATAAATAGTAAATACTGCATTTTAATGGTTAATGAACACATCTTCGTCATAAAAATGTCTAAATAAAAGTTTTAAAAATATATTTTTCACTCATCAGAAACAAACAAAATAAATAAATATATGTAGCTTTTGTAGACGAGTAAGTGAAGTGAAGGAATTTAATATTCTGCTCTGCGAAAGGTATCCATATCATATCGATGTAAAGACGATAGCAATGACACACACATCACATGTGAGTCCTTTAAAAATAGACTGTGATTATTGGCGTGTCCTAGGTATTTAGCCAAATGTTTTATGTTGCTAATTATAATTTACTCACTAATCTTTTTTATTATTACTATACATCCATGCATGTGCTTAAAGGGAATATGTCGAAGGAAACTTGATAGTCATAAGTCATTAACAGAAGACGACAAAGCCATAATTACATCATCAAAAGTAATTCTTCATAAAGCATACTTGTGGATCCATAATAACTCTCCACCACTGCCAACAAATATATATATATATATATATATATATAAGACACGTCCTTGAAAAGCTGAGCTCTAAAAAGCGAAGTTTATCGAGGATATGCCGATGAGTTCTCGTTACTGTAGAGTTACTGTCAATTTTTCTATCGTTTGTCCTTGTCGTTTTTCTATTTATTGACAACTTGTCGTTTGCGATTTAAGAGTAAAAATAGATATTTGTCGACAATTTTTGCGAACTCACACTCGTACACGTACTCAAAGGTGAAATTTCAATGTCAAAACTGTAGAGGGCGATTTTTACCGCCATGCAGTCACAAAGATAATCGAAATAACACAAATAATTATGAATAATACGAATATCCTTGATTTATTATGATTCCGAGAGGACCCGGTTTCTTCCGTTTAATAGCTCGGACAATCGAAGGTTACACATTCTAACCCTTGGGAGATCGAGAATACTATGAATAAGCAAACTCGAAGACTCAAGGATTATTCTCTCAAACTCACGATATAATGGATACTGAATACAATTATGCTGAGTCTACATTCGTATTTATAGGTTTGAAGGTCTTCTAGATTGTTCCTTAAATCTTGCTAGGGTTTCCTTCTGTTTCGCTATGATTGTTGTTGACCTTCCTTGTTTGCGTTGGATATCCCACGAAATCCTCAACTGAATGAGCCAATCTTTCCTCCTTTCTCGCGATCTCGAGTGAGTTCTTCTTTTAATTCGATTAGGCTTTCCCGAAGAGCTTTCTCTCGATGAACTTCTCCTGTCGCGATGAAGTCTTGGGCCGGCTTTATCAGATGATGACTTCTTGTGGGCCCCGCTTGCTGGGCCTTACTTCTTCTATTCTTTTATGGACTTGGATTCTTTAAGCGATCCTCCTCTCGCTTCATGTCGTTTATTTCATAAACGACAAAGGATAGAGTTAAGGAGAGATTTGACAAAATCTGACCTTAACAAAAACTGTTGAAGCTATACTTTTGTGTTGCATTTATTTTATCTTCTAAGGCTGAACACTGTCACCTCTGGTCTCATTCTTGAGAAGCTATTTCTTTTATTGAGAATCCATGTGGAGTACGCCATAAATATATTGTGCGTCGTGATTTTTAATGAAATTATAATTTATCGAGTATTAATTTAATAGCGTTCTTCAGAGTCGAGGATCGAAGAAAAATATAATTAATCGAAAAGTCCTTAATTTATCAAGTATTAATTCAATGTATAATTAATTCCGTTAATTATACTTAAAGTCAGATATATATAACATTTATTATAGTAGACTTTTTATAACCACTGAGCTGCCAATATTACTTAATAATTATGTGAGATGACCTACTTGGGAAAGGAGAATAGAGTGGTTATATAAAGCTTGAAAGTGGAAGGAGTGTATAATCATCATCATCAAGACAAGACCAGAGATATAAATCTCAAGATCATGGCTAGTGATTCATCATCATCATCAGAAGCATCACATGATATTAAGAAAGCTGGAGATAAGTATCGATCTTTCTTGAGTGACGAGAAAAACACCATTCTCTGGAGACATGGTGGTCCTCCGATCTATGATGATGTTAATAAGCTCTTTGAACAAGGAAGAACCAAGGTCTCTCTCTCTCTCTTTGATCAATTATATGTATATATATATATAATATTGATATTATTGTAGGAGTGGGCAAAGGGATCATTGGAGGAAACAGTGCAAAACGCCATAAAAACATGGGAGATGGAGCTTTCTCACAAGACCCGTTTGCAAGACTTCAAGACAATCAATCCAGAAAAGTTCAAGCTCTTCGTCAATGGTAAATTTATGTACAACTATATATTTTTGTGTGGAGATACTCCTGAAGAATTATTCTTTTGAATAGATTTCATTATTCATCTTTTACTTACTAAGAAAAGATATTTGCGACATGAATATCTTATCTTATATATATTTGTGCGTGTCGGCATATTCTTAGTTTCTTTTTTCTTTTTCTTTTTCTTTTTCTTTTTGCGGCGATACCATACCACGACTGATAAGCTAACATCTGTTAAATTATAGACGCACCTATATATACTCAAATGCCACCAAACAGTATCGAAGTCTAATTTCATCTGTATTCAATTACCATCTGTAAAATTAGAGATCGATATACATACATCTCGAGTTTAATAAAAACTGAATAATTAATGTATGTTTTAAAAAAAATTAACTCAAACCAAAAGAGTGAAGTTATATGATATGATTTTTTTTTTTTAATTATCGTATAATCTTCATAAATTAATAAAATTAAGACTAAATTTTATCATATATTAAAATTATCAATTTATATCATATGACAGGAAATTTAATATCACTTGACCGAACACTTGGAATTATTGCACGAACGAGTCACTGCAATGTCACAAATGTTCCATAAATAAGCGGCAACTTTACTGTTTTCCCATACTCACACACACGTATGCATATATAAAGTTGGTCAAACCTAACATTATTATGATAGTATGAGATATATGTAATTTATTTATGAAAATATTTATGTCAACAATGTTTAAACCACGGTTTAAAACATCCGGTTACCGATGAAATACCGAGATTTGGAAAATCCTAATAGAATTTTTACGAAAACCGAGTCGTTTTATAAGTTTCGAAGATATTTATATTGATAAAACCCGGTGAAGAATCAACAATATTTTCAAAAATTCTTTGGATATGATAAATTATTTATTAAATATTACAAAGTTTATGCCCTGTCATTTAAAAATTATGATAATATTTGGCAAATTTGACTATGATATAGGTAGAGAAGGACTAACTGGAGAAGAAACTCTAGCAATTGGGAGCTATAATGCCCTTCTCAAGAGCTCTCTGCCGGAAGACCTCAAGTATTACAAAGCCGAAGAAGAGAGCTTCGCCTCGTCACACGATCTCTTTCGAAAGGCGTTGCCTCGAGGGTTCGCGTGGGAAGTGGTCCAGGTGTACTCTGGTCCACCAGTAATTGCATTCAAGTTCCGGCACTGGGTTTCTTCGAAGGGCCGTTCCGGAGTCATGCTCCGACTGGCGACCTCGTTCAATTTTACGGCCTAGCAACCCTCAAGGTTTGTTACCCTAGCCTTTTCACTTCTTCGTTGATAATTGAACTACATGTTCATTAATCTTTTTTTTATATATATATATAAATACATCTTAATTAAATTATGAATTGGTTCAATATTTTAAATTAAAACAATAAAACATTTATTTGGAAACTGCTACAATTGTACTTGTTTGTGTTTAACTTCAAACCATATTTACTTTTTTATTTAGCTCTCTTTTAATAGAACTAGGGTTTATATTTTGACAAAAATAATAAGTATCTTTATTATTTTAAAATTTATTACTCTAAATACTTAATTTTCAAATTATTTTCTATAAATGGTTTTCTCATTCTTTATGCTTCAAATAGTAGATAAGGCATATCATTATCATATCGTGTTTTGTTTTTAAGCTTCATTAAGGAGAAATTTCAGAGTTATTTCATTGATCATGTATTTTAGAGCTCCACACTATTTATTTACTATATATGGGCGACAACAGTTATTTTGTCATTATCAAATTTTAAAATTTAATGAAGAGCAACTCTCAATCACTGAACTTGACACGTAACTTTATAAATATATTTAAAAAGATAGTGTATAACTCTGAATCATTTCGAAAATAATTAGACTCGTCAAATTTGTCTTATTATTATTATTAACTGTAGTAAAAAACATTAATTGAATTACGTGTACGACCGCACAATCATTTTTAAAAGAAAAAATTAATGAAGATAAATGAACAATTGACATTGACTTTGTCGTTCTTATAGTTGCTTTAATATAATGAATTCAGAACATTAATGAACAAACACGTTATAAAAAATAATCAATGAATCGCTTTCAAAGAAATTTATTTGCTTACGTAAATGTGAACATAATTTATTGTTTTACCTTTGAAATATTGCCACAGTCAGGAAGAAGAAATCAATAGTATATATATGGTCGAATTAGTGGTCAAAATATGATTAATAACGAGCGCATGATAGTAGCTGATTTTTTTTTTAATGCATGCACAAAAAATATTGTTGAAATATTGACTGTATAAAAATATTTTAGTGTTCATGCATATCTTGTATACGTAGCGTAACATAGAACTAATATGACATCTTTCAATGAATTTTGGGGTCAAAGTAGACACATTTGAACGTGGAAGATCCCAAAACTATTTAATTATATTTACATAGACTGTTGAAACTTGAGATAAATTTTGTACCCAAGTTTCAACTACTTATAATTAGAATTCAAATATTATAATTTTACGTGTATAAATTATAGGTTTTTATAATATATAATCTACTTCTCGATTACGTCGGAGTTTATTGGCTAATCTATAAAATTAGACAATTAGTAGCTTATCGAGCTTCATACGTACATGCATATTAAGTGTTTAAAAGTAAAGTTTCAATGGAATACCGCTTTTATGGCAGTATCAAATAGGCAAAGAAATCTATCAAAAAATTTAGCGTATGACCATTAATTTCTACGTGATAACTATTGGTATGTGATTATGTTGTCCTCTTTTAAACTATTAGAAGAAAATTCATAACAGTAAAATACAATGAAAATCGATTTTACAAATAACAAAAATACTTGATACCTATTTTATAAGTACAATTTTTTCTCTATTTGAATTTATTATGAGAAAAGCTTAGATGTGATACTTGATATTTAATTAAATTAGTAATTTTTGTTTTATGTATAAAAAAAAAGGTTGATGAATCACTAAGAGCGGAGGAAGTGGAGGTTTACTATGATCCAGCGGAGCTGTTTGCAGGGTTCTTGAAAGGAGCGCCTCTCCCTCTCTCACAACATGAAGACACTCTCTCGTGCCCTTTCTCTCACCTCACCACTTAATCAACCTATTTATCTTTATATATATATATATATATATGTGTGTGTGTGTGAGTTGCTTGTTTTGCCTTTGTCTTTGTGTGTGAAAGAAATAAATCAGACTTTGTATTGCTCGATACCAACAAACAAGTAGTAATTGAAGTTGTTGGTTCGACAAATAAGTATTAATGACGACCTTACTTAAACATGATCTGTCAAAAAAAATAGGGTAAACTGCGGCTAATGTACCCAATGTTTGATTTTCTACGGATTATGTACCCAATGTTTATTTTTGGCGGCTAATGTACTCAATGTTTGATCCGTTAGATATTTTTGGGTTTTCCGTCAGTTGACCGTTAGAGAGTTATATGTACACTTTTCGTATTTTTGACATAACTCACTCATTTTTTGTCCAAATTTTATGCACGACCTATGGTTGGAAAGATAAGAGATAGATCTACAACTTTAATGTTTTAAGTTTTGTAAAATCAGTTTAAAAAAAATACGAAATTTCATGTACAACGTAAAACTGGACATTAGTTTAATGCAAAATATTTGTTTCGAGCAAATTTTAATATACTTAATGACTTTTTATGATGAAACGTAAAAGTAAAAAGTTGTAGATAAATTTTTTATCTTTCCAACGGATGTTTATTTATAAATTTTGGATAAAAAACGAGTGAGTTATGCCAAAAATATGAAATATTATTTCACATCACATCTTTTATATTTTTGGCATAACTCACTCATTTTTTGTCCAAAATTTATAAATAAACAACCGTTGGAAAGATAAAAAGTTTATCTACAACTTTTTAGTTTTACGTTTCATCATAAAAAGTCATTAAGTATATTAAAATTTGCTCGAAACAAATATTTTGCATTAAACTAATGTCCAGTTTTACGTTGTACTTGAAATTTCGTATTTTTTTAAAACTGATTTTACAAAACTTAAAACATTAAAGTTGTAGATCTATCTCTTATCTTTCCAACCATAGGTCGTGCATAAAATTTGGATAAAAAATGAGTGAGTTATGTCAAAAATACGAAAAGTGTACATATAACTCTCTAACGGTCAACTGACGGAAAACCCAAAAATATATAACGGATCAAACATTGGGTACATTAGCCGCCAAAAATAAACATTGGGTATATAATCCGCAGAAAATCAAACATTGGGTACATTAGCCGCAGTTTACCCAAAAAAATAACTAAGTATTAATGAGTTTGAGATTGAGAGTGTAAAATTCATTACATTGAAAAGAGCACCTCAATCTGAAACTACAAGGACTATATTTCTATTGAACATCAAACGTTAAGGTAAAATTGGAATCGGTACCACCGAACTCGATGGGTGAAACCGGGACAAGTACCGAGTTATTGAGCTCCTTGACCCTGTTCCAATAGTTTGGAATAGGTTCAGTTCGGGTCTTGATTTTAATATAGCCCGGATTAATTTTTACACTGGTTTAGGATATTAATATATATATATATATATATATATATATATTTAAATGAAATATTCAACATACTCAAACAATGATTACAAACTTGGGTCAGACGAACAGAATGTAAATTTAAAAATGAAAAATATATCTGTTTAATAACATATTCGAAAGAAATTGAAATTAAAACAAGCAACAACTAAAATTTGCTACATTTAGGAGATAAAAAAAAAAAGAGTTAGATTAATCAGGAACGGGACACATCCGGTTCTTTTACAGACCGCAACCGGTTCTTAGTTATAAACCGAAGCCTGAAACTAAACCGAACTTTAGGATAAAAGCTTTCACCTCTATTAAGCTTCTCTTTCTCATCACTAAAATCATTTTCAAGTTATAAGTCGTGCCTTAATCTCCAGAGGCATTTCTCATTTGGAATTTAATTAGGCAAAGAGATTAGTGACGACCTCATAACACATTATGAGCGAATGAAATTACGAATTTAAATATTGTGGTGAATAAGACCTATAAATTGTAGCTATAGTTACACGTACCATGAAAACTCACAAAAAAAGTAATTAGTGAGATGCTCAGAAATTAAATTCGGTAGGTCGAGATTCGAGTTTAAAATCGACACCGCCACGGCATTCATCGGATAGGGCCAAGGTTAACATCTCGGTGCAGAATTGATCATCCGGTTTCAGCCACAGCGCCTGAATATTCAAGCAAAGAGATGCTACTCAACAACGTTTTGTGGGTTAATAATACTTAACTTTGTAAAGATATGCCCTCTATTTTTTATAAACTAAATCTACCCTCAAAGTATACTTACGCAAATATATCATATGAATTTTTTTATCTATCCTTAAACATCTAGAATAGTATATATGTATATATATATTTTAACCCTTCCATTCATATTTTCGTCAAAGTTAACAGAGATGCATGTTAAGGCTGTTGTGTGTGCCGTAATATTTCTTTTCTAATGAGCTATTATGCCATACGCCTCACACACACGCGCGATATATATATATATATATATATATATATCATTGAGTATTTGAGCATATAATCAGAATCTCAAGATATATAGCATAAGAGGAAGGAAAGGAGTACTTACTTTGTGATAGTATGTAGCTGCAGCAGTATAATTATCCTGCGATCGAGAAGAAAAAAAAATAAAAAATTAACGTGTATTCATTCATTATATATAAATATATGAAGAGCATTAACGTGTATTCATTATCATATATATATATATATATGCATATGCATATATTAACACTAAGTATTATTTACAGAACATCCCTCAGAAAAAAAATAATTCAGAGCAGTGTTGTATCAGGGCAGTTTTTAAAGAGCAATAAAAGATTCCATTAACTGAAATTCGTAAAACTGACAAGACACAGCAAAAAATCAAATCCAAAAGCCTCAATAATGCATTGTGAATTGTGATACAGGCCGGGATTCCGATCCCGTCTCCGTAACACATCGTTCTTGATATCATACCTGCAAATGATAAGTGTAGGCAAGTCCGGCATAAGTGCTCACACTTTTAGTTGATAATGCCAGTGCTTTTTCGTAATAGCGGATAGCTTCCTCAAATTTCCTGAAAAAAAGGAAGAAGCCGTCTTTAAGGCTCGGAATATCGACAGATAGTAGTGTCAGTGTCAAACGAGATTTCAAGCCTTAAGAGAGAATTGAATCCGTGTTTATTTTTATGTCCAGGGATTCCACGAGCTCTAATGTAGGTCAACCAGAATTGTTAAGAGACTATATTAGTCTTGCGGTTCTTAGATTACAGAATATGAGACAGATAAGTTTAAAAAATAAATAAAGTACTGACAGTAATGCCCCAGAGCTTTGTATGTTATGCCCCTAAATTTTAGCTTTTGACAGTTATGCCCCCATATACTTTTAAACTAGCATAATTGCCCCAAAAAAAAACTTGTGAACAACATGTGACTTGATTGAAAATGCTTTCATCTATTATAATATGCTTTCATATACAACTGGACTCATTGATTGCTTTGCAATTGTCCCGCATTTCTAGCCTATTGATCTTATTCAGTAATTAATTCAATGAAAATACATTTGAATAAGTCATGTATTGCGAACAACCTAACGTTTGATATTTTTTTATCGCTAGGGGGAAATTTGCTACGTTTTAGAGGTATAGAGTAAGTGCTGCCCAAAATAATAGTTCAGGGGACAAGCTACACCACCATGCAAAGCTCAGGGGATATTACTATCAATTACTATGAAAATGACATACTTTAACTTTCTGCAGGCATGAGCAAGATTAACCACTGTCGGTTCCCACATTTCACTTAAAGAGGAAGGAATTTGAGATAAAGTTTTCTCAAACCATCTTATAGCTTTGTTATACCTGCATAAAAAGCCACAAAACGAGAATGTATTATATACATCAGGGGCATTTTACGAATTTATAGTTTTGTTAGAATATCATTATTAACAAGAGATATTAGCGGCATAAACACCTACCTTTTGATGATTAAGGCACTTTAATAGCTAAATTCATTTTTTTACGGTAAAAAACAACTACTGTTAGGTTTCGTTTGCATATTCAGGTACCTCACGTTAACTCTCAACCTGTCACTTCCCATTTTCCTTTTCAGCATTAAAATGGTTTAATTCAAAGGCGGGGCTGTGACATCTGGCCATCAGAATGAGAGTTAATGGTGAGGTACCTACAAATACTAATGGAAATGAAATTTAGGTATTTTTGCCGTAAAAAAGAATTAGATATTTACAGGCCTCGATCATCGAAACTTAAGTATTTAAGCCACCAATATCCCATGAAAAGCACCAAAATGCAACAAAGTGTAGTTTTTAAAAATAAAATATCAGAAAAAACCCTGAATGCAATTTACGTACTCCTTCATATGGTAAGCAACCACTCCCAGTTCATTATACACAAGAGGATCCGATGGGCAAATACTCTTGGCCTGCATAAAAAACTGCGGAAGTTTGGAAATGAAGTTAGACGTGCAAAGTGAAGGAAAAGAATTATAGTTATGCTCCTTGAAATTGTCGTGTTGTTGCGAATTACCCTTAAAACTTGTGCAGTACAATTATGATGATTTTGTTCTGAGTGCATGCACGAGGCTTAAAATTTTACGGTCAAGAACTATTTACTGTTTAAAGGTCGGATAGGAAATTTTCATAATGAATATTCGGTCAGGAAATTGCGACAACCGAACAAGTTCGGGGTGTGCGGATGAAGACGACTCAATATAAAATTACAAGAAGAAATGGAGGTTTAAAATGTGGCACCTGCTCGGCAAGTTTAAAACTGCGCGTTCGCATGTACTCCATCCCAATGTACAAAGTTGGCAAATGGCACCTGGAACAACAGAATATCAAGATTCAACCTGTAAAACCACAATTTATAAACAATAAGATGATTTTTTTACTCATCGCATCTAGGGCATATATTAGTCATGACTCATGAAAGGTTATTTTTTGCAAGATAAACAGTATGAAAAGAAGAGTTCAAAGTAGCCAAATGAAAATTAGGGAAATTGGATTGTTATGAAATTATGTATTATCTTTTCTCTGTAATTATCGGAAGATTG
Organism: Parietaria judaica; assembly: GCA_954871525.1. NCBI lineage: Eukaryota > Viridiplantae > Streptophyta > Magnoliopsida > Rosales > Urticaceae > Parietaria > Parietaria judaica. The sequence goes on along the minus strand of OX940865.1, from coordinate 9,525,667 downwards.
AATTATCTGTAATTTAATAGTTGATTTATCTCCTATAAATATTATAAACAGATATTTTATGTTTGTATACACATCAAGTGTGAACCCAGAAGCATTATAAATATGTAGCTTGAGTATGAGAAAAAAAAATCTCTTCGTAAACTGCTAGTATAAATTAAATATATATATATATAATTACTCAATCGTTACCCTGGAAAAAGACGTGCTGCAGTGCGATAAGCCGACATAGCTTGATCACCCTCTTCCTGTGCTGCAAAAGCATTACCAAAGCCGATCCAAGCTGGTGCAAAGGTTCCATCTAGACTCGTAGCCTTACTGCAGCCAAATAAATTAAATAGATTCTAATGAATAACATTTAATTAACATAAGAATATTTGAAAGGTGTTGCTAGACACCGAAATGCAAGGCTTTAAAATTGGCAATAGCAATCACTAAGCTTCTCGTTCTAATTGTATTGTCATAAGCAGGTTAAAAAAGTCAAAAGCCGATTGTCAAATATCATGTGTAAAATATTTTTTAAGTCGTCTAGTGAATATTTTGCTCATTAAGGGTACATTTGTAATTAATACTTCAAAACTGTTTTTTAAGTATGTATTTGCCTCAAGTAATGAATTAAGGAATTATTCCCATTATTTTTAGCATTAATTCTTAGGTGCTTATAATCTGATGACGACAGATGAATATCAATGTACCTGAAATAACGGCGTGATTGATCGTACTTCTTTATACAAAAATAATAGCAGCCAACAGCAAACCATGACAATGCCCTGAAAAAATAACAGCCACAGTTAAGAACACAGCTTACCTCATCGCTAAGCATAAACATTTACAAATTACAATAGTAAAATAAAGCATCAGTCACGAGAGAATGTAGGATCAATCAATTCAAGTGAACATAGGGTATCGGAAAAGAGGTAAAATTATTTATACAACAGGAACTAAAAGATAAAATAATGGCACTATAAACTAGTCTCACTTTTGTGGATAGTCTTTCACTAGGTTGCATGCCATAAGATAGAGTTCATTCGAATGGCCGAGCTCCATTGCAGCTGCGAGATGCACCAATGTACTCTTTAGATGGAACGGGTCCTTTTCCAGTAGTCTTGTAACAAAAGAAGAAAGACAAACACAACAACAAAAAAAGAAAAAATAAATAAATAAAGGGACAATTCTTTGAAACTTAAATGTTTGTACAGTTCTGTCACTGACTTACACAGAGGTTAGTTCAAAGCATTTCTGATATTCACCGCACTGATGGTAGTATTCGGCTTTGCAGGCCAAAAGATCGGTGTTACTTTTAAGAGTGCACATGAATGATGGATCAGAAGGGTTACTACTAGAGCTTTCCTTCTCAAGCTCTCTGAATTTAGCCTCTACTACGTATTCTTTGTCAAACTAAAGACCACATAAACATGAAGACGAAAATATGAATATAAAAAAGGAAAACATGGATAAAATATTTTATTTATAGGACATTTAAAAGAAGCAGATCTATTGAGTCTTAGACAAACATATTTGTCTCCTGATACCTTCTTTATTAAACAGGAATAGAATGATGACAGCCATCCATCTTCAGGACCAAAGTGTAATGATGAAAGTAGACTTGCTTCTGATATTCAGCAGCAACAAATAAAAGCTTCAGATACTAATGTCTAATAATTTGGTACGAAATGCATATTGAAAAAGGGAAACAAGCAGGTTTCGTATTTTATTTATGTTGTTTGTTTGTTACTTATATAGTTTTATATCGTTATATTATGTTTTCATAAATTCATTCTAAGTACGGGCTTTTCCATAACTAGCAGTAAGTAACGGTTAGGAAACCCCAATCCTTTGTGTTGGCGCCTAGTGAAGGAGGCATGGTTTGTTTTGTTTTATATTGTCTATTGACTTGAGACATCTTTTCGGAGAGCTTTGGCAATGTTCTCGAAAAAACAGTCTTTTGTTTTCAGTTGATTGCAATAAAGTTCCCAGCATTCATCGTCTTGATGATTATTGATTGGCGTACGTGTTTGTGCATGTGTTTATGTTATTCTATTTCTGGTAATGGATCCCATCATATTCCAATTAATGAGAATCATTATCACATTTTCAAAGTTCATCAAACAACCATGGCTAGTGGCTTGCTTTGTGTCTAATTAGTGACGCCGCATATGACGGTATAGGATCAAAATCAATAAAACATTTTGTTACACGGTCCTATAAGATACACATGAATTGTTACTTGAAGAAACAAAGTGGAAGAAAGCTTACCTTCCTCGCATGAAAGCATGTGGTTTTCAATTAGACACTCCAATGCCTGAAAAACAATAAATACATATAATGAGAAACAAAGAACGAATTTTAAAATATATATATAAGAAGAAAATACATCAACGGTTAAATACTCTACTCCCCCAAGGAGCCACTTACGTCAAGTCTTACAGGCAATATATATTATACATGTAAATTTAGGCATACCTCATAACATAAAGGGTCAGCTTTAATAGCTGCTTTGTACCTTTAAAGAGAAAAACACGATCATCAAACGAGCAATACTTCGTGGAAGATAAGTAAAAGATAAAAAAATACTGCCCATTCCAACCCAAAAAGAAAACTAATAAAGCACACCAAATTGAGCTAAAATAAGAAAGGAACCATTGTCGAGCTTGGTTACGGTTTTCTAAGGCTTCATAAGCTTTCCCTCTTAAAAAGCATATTGCAGACGATATCTGTAAAAACCGGAAAAGCAAATTAAGAACTTGACAGCTCTGACAATTTTATAAAGTAAAAAATGATAGATAGAACTTTACAATCTCCAAGATATCACAGGACGAAAAGTAGCAGAAACAAATTAAGAAGGAAAATACATAATCACTCTCTAAGCGGAACCGGTGCTTTGTATGTAAATTTGCATCTAAGAAGTTTCAGGAACTGCATGAAAATGGGGATTAACACACTGCTTCGACAGACTCATTTTACACATTTATGGAAAACAAAAGTTGGTAATTTAAATACAGATAACTATACAGCATAGTCAATAAGAGTTGAGTGATTTTGCACACAGAGCTTCTCCAGCGAGTAGTAAAACTTAGTATCGATCATAATTTACTATTAAGCTTAGCTAAATCACAGGTTAGCAAGAATAAAACAAAGTTAAGGGGTAAATGTAAATAATTGAATGGAGTCTAGAATTACATTAATCTCACGATCTTCGCCGTATTTATCCAAGTACATGGCATTGCGATCCTTAGTGTCGTAAACATTCCCATGTTCGTCAACTTTAGCCTCCCCGAGCATTAGCAGACATTGATCCCATTCCTTCAGCTCCTCCTGACAACAGAAAGGGAAAAAAATATCAAATCAGTCCCTGTCACAGTTTAGTATCATCAATGGTATAAAGCTGACCCTTAAAGCGATAAACTTTAGCTACTTCATAGTACATATTTTATGCCGTTTCAAATCACATTTTAGGCTCCTTAAAAAAAAATAACATTATCGGCCAAGAAAATGAATCAACCTGTCAAAATATTGGAAGAGCTGAGAAAAGTCCTACCACTAATTACTAAGTTCACTATATCCAATTATTCGGTAATCAAAAGGAAAAATAAAAAATAAGCCGAGAAAATTGATCGACTATTACTCGAAGAGTTGAGCAAAGTCCCGCCATTAGTTACGAAGTTCCCCATATCCACTTATTCAGAAATAAGAAGCAAAACTATAATTTCGAACTGGAAAATGTAGCTGTTCATCACAGATAACTGGACCAATTACCGCAGTTATCAATAAAAAAATGAAACTTTTATTTCAAATTTCAAAAACATAAGTTCGACCCAAATCGCTTCATTGACTATGGCACTCATTCATGCGTCAATATACAACAATTTGTCTAGACTAGGACTAGAAGATATATAAATTGACACCCCGAAAAATGAAATTTACTGCAAACAAGTAATAAAGAAGCACATATCAAACAGCTTCTGATCTCCGTTAATACGTTATTATCACCAAATCCCTTGAACCGAAGAAGCGAGACAAGTACATTTTGGAGTCGAGCAAAGTCCCACATTTAGTTACTAAGTTCTCTATAACTACTTGCTCAGTAATCAAGAAGCGAAATCAAAATTTCGGACTGGAATCGTAGCTGTTCATCATGAATGGACGTATTATCACGTTAGTCAATCAAAAATTGATATTTACTTTTAAAATTAAAAAATGCAAGTCAACCAATTGTCTGTCCATCAACTAAGGCACACATTCACACACCCAAAGAAAACACGACATTGCATCAGGACTTGAACTAGAATGCATTTGAATTTTGAACCACCACCCCCAAAAACAATTTTTACATTTCAAAAAAGCTTCAATTGTAATCACTGAATCCGAATCCGCAACTTTCACGTCGAGGAACAAGGGGGGGAAGCGAAACAAGGTGGGTTTCGGAGTCGAGCAAAGTCCCACCATTAGTTTCTAAGTTCACAATAACCCCTTATTCGGTAATCAAGAACCAAGCTGGAATTCGGACTGGAAACTTGGTTGTTCATCACGGGATCAATCAAAAATCCATACTTCATTCCGAAATTCAAAAAATGCAAGTCCACTTCAAATCTCTTCGTCGAGGGAAAACACAAAATTGAATGCTAAAAATTGAACAAACACACCAATAAGGGGTTATTGAATCCTTTTACTCGAACGAGTCGGACTTTGGAGAAGAATCGTGCATTAGCGGCGAGTCACTCCGATTCTCTTCATCAACCAAGGAATACCGAAGAGGAAGGAAGGGAGTAGGGTTTGGGAGAGGAACCAGGCATTTGGCGGCGAGGTAGCGGAAGCGGAGGTCGGTGCGGACGAAGTGGGAGGCGTTGAGGAGGTGGTAGGCGCGGCGGAAGTGGCGGGCGAGGAAGAGGGCCTGGGCCTGCATGTACACGTCGGCGGGGTCGCTGGTGACGGCGGCGATCTTGTCGGCAAAGAAGATCGCCGACGAGTAGAGGTGCTTGCTCACGCAGTCACGCACCACTCCTCTCAGCTTCTCCATCTCCATCTCCTCCTCCCTCATCTCTCTCTCTCTCTTCTTCTGCAATGGAGATTCCCAGAGAGAGAGATGAATTGAGCGGGAGCTCAGAATTTTTTATTTTGTTGGTGTCATTTCGACCCCTCAATTATTGCCAGCGATGTCTATTTGTCCTTTTTTTTCAAATACCTCTCAAATGAGTCCACGTGCATACTTTTGGAGCTAAATTTTCATGTGAGAAAGAGAAACGGTTGGAAAATCAATTATCACATATATACAGATTTTTTAATTACTAATTACTGTAGTATTTATTTTGAAAACTAGAAAAATTAGCATCTAAAGTAATTAAACTCTAAAATTATATTTGTTGTGCGTATTTCAGACTATATAAAAACTGATTTTTATGGCGAAAGTCAAAGCCCATTAGCAAAGACAAAGAACGAGAGCCCAAGACCCGACTCATTTCGCGAGGCCCGGTCCCCGAAGGCCCAGAAGAAGAAGCTCAAGACCGATATTCATATCCAAGAAGACGATTCGGACAAACAGACGAGGTTATCATAACCCTAGGAAAGTCTTCGACTAAAGAGCAAGGCGGTGAAGACCATAGAAGATTCCCGACGACTCGGAATGGATCTCGACAAGGCCTCAGGAGCTAACGAGAAGAATATCTGGTATAAATGGTTCAGAGGGACAAGAGCGACGGTCGTTAAGTGGCCGATTCGTTGAAATCGGTGTTGGAGAAACAAGACATATATGCATGTAGTGTAGTTTAGCCAGTGCTACAGAATATGATCAGTGACATTAGTTTTGCCATATATGAAATCTTGCCCAAATATAGAATGTAACACTCATCTCATCAAAGCCGTGAAAATTTATTCATTTATCAAGAATTTAATCATAATTATAACATGGGGACTATTCTCAATAACTTATTTCTAAAAAAAAATAATTAGTAATCATCTTCTAAGAAAAGCATTTAAGAACCTATCTCAAGAACATCAAGATCGTTTCAGAACACCTAAAAAATGAATAAATAATATTTTTTAGTTTGAATATCACCATTTATTTATTTCACGAGCTAATTATTATTTATTCATTACGATATCATACGTGTCTCAAGTGGACGTCTTCAAGCCCTCCACCGCGTTTACTAAACATTTGTTACGATAATTGTTAGATTACTTAGTCTTTATGGTTAGATTATTTAGTCTTTATTGTTTCCTTAATTATCTCCATATAGTTGTAACTTCTCACTCAAATAGCCACTAGCTATGAGTATATATATGTATCAGATTATGAATAAAAAATACGATCAATTATTTAAAGGTTCTTCCTTCCTAGTTTCACATGGTATCAGAGTAATCGTACTACCTCAATAATTTATTTTTTTTAAACATTTCTATATCCTTTGTTGTACGTTAATTCTTATTTCCCTTTGACATTTTCTTAAACTTATTTTGATTTTTTTTATGTCTTTTTCATCTCAGCGTCTGCTCTTTCATCATGTCAACCGAAATCCATTGCTTGCAGTTTAAAGTGAATCTAATCATGTTACTCATAGCAAATCCGATTTTACGTTATTCATCACTCTAATAGTCCCTCCAGTGTCCTCGTTATGTCTATTCTATCGGGTGATAATTATGGCTCTTGAAACCGTGCCATGACGATGGCGCTACGTGCCAAAAGCAAATACAGTTTCGTCGATGGTTCATTACCAAAGCCAACCGAGGAACATGACATTGGCGACTGGGAACGCTGCAATGATATGGTTGGGAGTTGGATACTAAATTATTTTCCCCAGAAATCAGGACAATTCTTTATGCAAACATTGCCACTCATTTATGGCCAGATCTCAATAAGCATTTCTCTCAATTAAACACGCCCAAAATCTACCAGTTGAAGTTTATTTTTGCTTTCAAACAAGAAGGTATGACTATCTCTTTATATTTCACAAAACACGATGTTGGACTATGTTAATCTTATTATAGTTTATGGTAGAGTAAAATAGAATATTTGTTCCTTAGTTCATAAAGGATGCAATGTTGGAAATCACGTCTCGGATTCCGTATAATTATCACGATTTATACGTCCGAACCGCCAGGGTAACATTTAAAAATTATTTTAAAGCGGAAAAACTTGTTATCCAAACAACGGTCCGAATATCGGATAATATCCATATCCCAAGATCTGATAAATATTATGCGATTTAATATTCATAACTCGTTATTAATAAACTAGTCATAATAGGAAATAAATAGAAAGCAGTAAATGTTTGCATTTATTAACCCAATGCATAAGGCCGTACCTCATTTGACGATTTCCGGCTGCGCGCTCTGAATCAGGCAGGGCTCCGCCGGTGCTGAGGGAATCTCCCGTGATCTTCCGGGATATTCTCCTGGAATCCTCGTACCGAAGCGTGGGCTTCGCCGGCAGGACTCTGTCGCAAAACTTTAACTGATGGTTCTTTTTAAGCTTCCGGAGAAATAGTCTCCTAAGCCGAACCAGAAGAAAGAGATCAGAGAGAAAATTCGCAGACCCTGAGGAAGAGGGAGAGTTCGAATTTTTCTCTGGGGAAAGGTGTGAAAAATGTGTAGAATGAGCCTCCTATTTATAGGCTCAAGACTGTAACCGATTTGGAGATATTCCCTCCCTAAATTCGAATTTCATTAATTAAATATAATATTATCTTAATCCAATGGTCCACATTTAATCTCATCTAAATCCAATGGATATAATTAATTAGGGATTTAATTAAATAAGAAAGATTTAGATAAATCAAAAATCCAATCTTATCTTCTTATCATCATAAAATTCGAATTATGATATATATATATATATATATAAAATTCGAATCATTATTATCTAGATCCAACGGTTGAGATGATTCTTAAAACCGATCTAATGGATCAAATAAGTTTAGGATAAATAGATTTATTAAAACAATTTTTTCGAATTTATCCTTAAACATAATTCGAATATATATAGATATATATATATATATAATTAATCAATTCTCAATCCGACGGTAAAGATTAAATCTTAGACCGATCCAACGGATACAATTAATTAATCAAATTCAAAAAATAGAACTTGGTCACCAAGTTATTAATTTCGAATTTATCAATATCCTAATCCAACGGTTGATACTAAATCATAACCGATCCAATAAATAATATTGATTTTAGGGATTTGCTAAAATACCAAAACATTTGGTACTTATGCCGCAAATATAGAAATACCAAATCAAGCTATTCGAATTTAACTAGGGTTTCATATAACAAACCCTAATTCGAATTTACACATATTAATATATATAAATATATATATTCATTTATTAATATAAATCTATTAATTATTAATTAATTATTAATAAGATATTAACAATTAAATCCAAATAATTAAATTATATTAATAAATCCTGATCTCAATATCACACATAAAAATGTCATGGTGCCACACCATCATTTAAATTCGTGATATGTGATTTAATTTCAAAGTTTATCGAACCGATCACAAACTTAGAAAATCCATAAATCACTAACCGTAAGTCGAAATGACTTGGTTCAAAAAGCAAAGCTGCTTAGAATTTAATTTCCAACAACATGGTGCTGATAGAAAATATAAATTCTAACTTTATTTTTTGTCAGTTAATTTCGTGTACCAAAATATGATACTTTTGCCACGCCAACGATAAAACTATCTGATGTCTGACACAGACCTTTCAGTTTTATAAGTCAAGCCAAATGATCAAACATTATCCAGAATGTATCTTAATCACGTACGTATCATCCGTTACGGAGCTATCCTGGGGACCATGGACCCGTATCACTTAAGCTCCAACGAACTGCTAGTTGTTCGTCAAACCTCGAAGTGATTCCACTATAGACCCGAGGCTGCACTCTTTAGTGATACGATATATATTATTCCCTTTATAATAGCAGGGTGTCCATTGATACAATCAAATTCGGGTTATTGATCTTTCACTTGATGATTCATAAATGAGCAGGCGGTTTTTACCGTTATGCCCCTCATTGTATTTTCATCCTTGACTCAGTCAGCAATATCATGAGTAACCCACTTATGGTTTCGATTCATAAGTTGCGCATGGGTATCTCTCACTTCTCACCACCGACAATCAAGGGAATCATCATCACTCTAAGGAGAGCTGTGTGATGCCCATGTCTATGACCAAGCTATCCTTACTGCTGACTATCATGTTCCCAAAATAATAGTGTTGGGAACAGGTGTAATATTTCGTGTTCTTTAACGGTTAAATCAAAGAACAATCAAGTCAGCATCTTGGACTCAAGATCACTAAGGACTTAGATCGAATATCCATTTGATCATCTACTAGTGACTCAACTCCAAGTTATCAGTGACGGTCTTATATGATAACTTCCGGAATTTAAGTCAGGTCCAGTCCAATATGAAGACACTTCATACTTAATGCACTTCTAGTGAGTGTGACACACACAAAATCCAGAATAGGATTATCACTTAGTCACATTAATGACCTTGTACGATTAATGGGCTCCCACCCAGTTGATCAGGTCATGGACATTTTAAGTTCATTTATTATGATTATTAATTCTTCCTCACATTGACTCTGTTGTGATAATAATAACATAATTGCATCCTTCATGAACTAAGGAATCAAACATTCTATTTTACTCTACCAGAAACTACAATAAGATTATCATAATAAGCATCATCTTTATTCAACGACTTGTCATAATCTTTTACAAAGGGATAAAATATCTTGTTTAAGGACACACATGTCCAACATGCAATTATGTTATTATTATCACAAAAGAGTCAATGTGAGGAAGAATTAATAATCATAATAAATGAACTTAAAATGTCTGTGACCTGATTAACTGGGTGTGAGCTCCTTAATCGTATAAGGTCATTAATGTGACTAAGTGACAATTCTATTCTCAATTTTGTGTGTGTTACTCACTAGAAGTGCATTCAGTATGAAGTGTCTTCATACTGGACTGGACCTTATTTAAACTCCGGAAGTTATCATATAAGACCGTCGCTGATGATTTAAAGTTGAGTCACTTGTTGATGATCAAATGGATATTCGATCTAAGTCCCAAGTGATCTTGAGTCTGAGCTGCTAGCTTGATTGTTCTTTGATGTAATCGTTAAAGAGCATAAGATATTACCGTTGTTCCCAACATTATTATCTTGGGAACATGATAGTCAGTAGTAAGGTTAGCTTGGTCATAGACATATGCATCACACAGCTCTCTTCAGGGTCATGATAATTCCCTTGATTGTCGATGGTGAGAAGTGAGAGGAACCCGTGCGCAACTTATGATTCGAAACCATAAGTGAGTTACTCAAGATATTACTGACTGAGTCAAGGATGAAAATGCAATGGGGGAAAAACGGTAAGAACCGATTGCTCATGTGTGGATCATCAAGTGAAAGATCAAAAACCCGAATTTGATTGTATCAATGGACACCCTGCTGTAATAAAGGGAATAATGTATACCAGCATCATGTTTATAGTGGAGTTACACCGAGGTTTCACGAACATCCTAGCAGTTCGTTGGAGCTTAACTGGTACGGGTCCATGGTCCCTAGGATAGCTTCGTAACGTATGATACGTACGTGATAGGAAAATTTTGAGATGTTTAATCATTTGGAAAGATATATAAAATTGAAGTCTTAACGGACATCAAATAGTTTTATCAGTGGCGTGACAGAAGTACCATATCTTGCTAACCGAAATTAACTTACAAAAGAAAGTATAATTTTGATTTTTTGTCAAAATGAAAGTTATTGGAAAATAAATTCTAAGAAAATTTGCTTTCGGGACCGAGTTATTTTGACGTACGGTTTCTGATTTAGAGAATTTCTAAGTTTGTGATCGTTTCGGTAAACTATGAAATTAAATTAGAAATTTATCATATATATATATATATATTCAAATTATTAAAATAAGAAGATAAGATTGATTTTTTATTTTACCAAGTCTTTCTTATTTAATTAAATCCCTAATTATTTATATCCCTTGGATTTAGATATGATTAAATCTGGACCATTGGATTAATATAATTAATTATACTTAATATATAGAATTCAAAAAAATTAGGGAAGAAATTTCTCCAATTCGGTTACAGTCTAAGCCTATAAATAGTGAGCTCATTCTACACATTTTTCACACCTTTCCCAGAGAAAAATTCAAACTCTCCCTCTCTCCTTTAGGGTCTGCGAATTTTTCCTCTGACCTCTCTCTCTGGTTTGGCTTAAGAGACTTAGTTCTCTGGAAACTTAAAAAGAACCATCAGTTAAAAATTTACAACGGAGTCATGCCGGGTGTTTGTTGAATATTTTGATTCTCTTCTTTTTAAAGATGTCTTCTATATCCCATATCCCATCCTTCAAGTTTAATATATTGTCTATCTCACAATTAACAAATCAACTTAACTGTGAAATGCTTTTCTCTAAATCTAAAATGTCTTTTACATGACTTTTTAACGAGGAAGATGATTGTCCGGGCAGTCCTCAACATGGTCACTACTTATTATTGGATGAAATTCCTCCTTTGAATTCTTCTTTTTCATTTCAGCTTCCGAATAAATTTGACTGTTGGCACTCCCGCCTTGGTCACCCTGGAAATCTCGTGTTAATAATTTTTCCGAAAATATCTGTGACTAAGGATTATATTTTGTGATGTCTTCCTATAGGCTAAGCAATGTCGTGATTCATTCACAAATAATGTATCTCATTCTTCTATATGTTTTGAATTGCTTCATGTTGATATTTGGGGACCATTTAATGTTCTTTCTCAAAGTGGCTCACGTTTTTTTTCTACTGTTGTGGGTGATTATTGAAGATGCACTTGGATCTATTTAATGAAAAATAAGTCTCATACTCTTAATATGATGAAACAATTTTTTAAACAAGAATCGGCAATTTAAACTATCCATATCTGCTATTCATTCTAGCATTGGTGGTATCTTTATCCCACAACTTTAAGTGCTCAGATCTGACAATGGAACATAATTCCATTAATCAAATTTTCAAACTTGGTTGCGTTCTCATGGAATAATTCATTATCGAAGTTGTATCGCCACTCCCCAACAAAATGGGATAGTGGAATGTAAACAACGACATCTACTCGATGTAGCACGCTCATTACGATTCCAAGCTAACTTTCCCCTTTCTTTTTAGGGTGAATTTGTTTTCACTATGACGTTTCTAATTAACAAATTATCCGAACAAATCATTAATTTCAAATAGCCTCATGAAATATTGTTCGGAAAAACTCGATATTATTCTTCTTTACGCGTGTATGGTTTTTTATGATTCGCCAAAAATATGCATGTTAAGAATAAATTTGATGCTCGCGGAAAACCATACATATTTTTTGGCTATTCTTACGGTAAAAAAGGATATCGCCTTTATGATAATTCATCTCAACGTATAATACTGATAATGCTGACACAAAATAACTCATCGCCACAAAGTGATATTCAATATGATATTCTTATTGATGAAAATGTTCATTCACCAGATAATAGTTCTTCTATGCCGATTCAGATCATCCTAAGCGAATTTTAAAGCAACCATATATCTTTTGATAATTTGAGCCTCTCTCATCGCTTATTCTTATCTAAGACCGTCGACCATAATGAGCCTCGAACTTATTATCAGAATAATAAATCTTCTATCTGGCGCGACGCCATGGCTACTGTTCTTCGTGCTCTCGAATCTAATAACAAATGGTCCATTTGTTCGTTACCACTTGATAAAAACCCCAATTGGTTGTAAGTGAGTTTATAGGACACCATTTCATTCTAATGGATCCATTGAATGCTATAAATCAGGTTTAGTTGCCAAAGGTTACACACAAACCGAAAGTATTGATTATCATAATACTTTTGCTCCGGTTGCCAAATTGGTCACTGTTCTTGTTCTTCTTTCTATAACTACGGTTCATAATTGGTTTCTGCATAAACAAAATGTCGATAATGAATTTTTACAAGGTGATATCAATGAAGAGGTTCTTATAAAGCTTCATCCAGGCCTCTTTCATAATAACGATAACCATGTCTGCAAGCTTGATAAATCTCCTTATGGTCTTAATCAGGCATCTCGTCAATGGTTCTCAAAATTCTCATCTACTCTAATTACTCGCGGTTTTCGTCAATCGATTTTTTATTATAGTCTTTTTACTTATATTCGTAACCTTATATATTTCTATGTCCATGTTTATGTGGATGATTTCATCATCACATGCAAAAATGGTGCGTTTATTTCAGTTCCTTGCTGAATCATATTCCCTTAAAGATCTCCTTCCTTTACGCTAATTTCTTGGTATTGAAGTATCTCGTTCCAAGAAAGGTTGATTTTTATATCAACTAAAATACACTCCTGACATTTTAAATGACTTAGGAATGCTAGGATCTCGTACATCTCCATCTCCAGATAGCGGTAATCCTTTGTCCGATCCTTCCATTTATCGACACCTCATCAGACGCCTCCTATAACTTACAACCACTCGTCGTGACATTCAATATGTTGTTAATACTCTTAGTCAATTCGTGCATTACCCTCATTCTTCTCACCTTCATGACGCGCATAAAATCATTCGATATCTTGAAGGGTCAATCGGTGAAGGCTTAAGGCATCTAGCTCTCTTAATCTAGTTGGCTGATTCAGATTGGGTTGGTTGCCTTGTCACTCGAAGGTCTACTAGCTAACAAATATTTTAGAATGCTTGGTTCGAGTCCAATATCTTGGAAATAAAAGAAACAACCTATTGGTTCTCGATCGTCTGTTGAAGCCGACTATCACTCTCTCACGGCGTTCACCTCCAAGATACAATGGCTTCATTCACTTTTATCTGAACTTGGTCTTCCACCATATAAATTGCGAGAACCGAGTTGCTCTTCCACATTGCTGAAAATCCAATTTTCCTTAAACGAAATGAGCACATCGAAATAGACTGTCATTATGTTCAAGAAAAGATTATCTTTGGGCTCATATCTCTCTCGTACCTCCCCTCCCACGACCAACTAGCTGATGTTTTCATTGAACTACTTGGTGCTGATAAATTGAATCGACTACTTACTAAGTTGGGTCTCCTCGACATTTCTCTCTCAGCTCCAACTCGAAGAGGGGTTGCTACGATTTCATACGTATCTCAAGTGGAAGTCTTGAAGCCCTTCATTGCGCTTACTAAGCATTTTTTATGATAATTGTTAGATTACTTAGTCAATCTAGTTAGATTATTTAGTCTTTATTATTTTCTTTATTATCTTCACATAATTAGAACTTCTCACTCAAATATTCTCACTCAAATAGCCACTAGCCACTATATATATATATGGAAACTTTAAAAAATAACCCCCCAAAAGTAAGTTATTTCAGTTTTGTTCCCCGATTTAAAGTTTTTGAAAAACTATTCCCGAACTTGTATTTTGCCATGTTCTTGCCCAAAATACCCTTTAGACAGTTTTTTACATAAAGTTTGACAGTTTTTCCTATCAAGGTAGACAGTTTTGACGGGTGGACAGATTTCTATACCAAGTTTGAGTGTTTTCTCTTTCGGGGTAGACAGTTTGTTTGAAGTTAGATAGTTTTCTGGGTAAAGTTAGATAGTTATCCTCTCGAAGTTAGACAGTTGGTTGGTTTCAAAATATTGCAACGTTGTGTAAACAGTTTTCCTCGTAAAGTTAGATAGTTTTCATCTTGAAGTTGGACACTTTGACGACTTAGTGTCAAGAAATTAGTTTTATCCCCCGTCATAAAGTGTCGGATAGTTTTATACACGAAGTTAGATTGTTTTCTCTTTCGGGGTAGACAGTTTGTTTAATTTGGATAGTTTTTCCCGTTAAATTTGATAGTTTTACTCTTGAAAATTAGACAGTTTAATGTTCCATAAAATATTGCAAGTTTTTGTAGACAATTTTCTTCACCAAATTGGATAGTTTTTTTTAGTGAAGTTAGACACTTTTTGACAAGTTAGGGTCAAGAAGGATAGTTTTATCCCCCCTCATCAAAACATAATTTTTAAAATTAGATAGTTTAATACATGAAGTTAGATTGTTTTCTCTTTCGGGGTAGACAGTTTGTTTAAGTTCGATAGCAAGTTTTTTGGACAGTTTTCTTCACCGAGTTAGATAGTTTCTTTGGTGAAGTTAGACACTTTAATAAGTTAGGGTCAATAAGGATAGTTTTATCCCTCGTCAATAAAACATAATTTATTAAGTTAGATAGTTTAATACTTGGAGTTAGACAATTTTCTCTTCTGGGTTAGACAGTTTGTTTGGTTGGATGGTTTTTCCCGTTAAGTTTGACAGTTTGACTTTTCAAGTTAGACAATTTGATGTTTCACTAAATATTGCAAGTTTTTTTGGACAGTTTTCTTCACCGAGTTGGATAATTTTTGTGGTGAAGTTAGACACTTTGATTAGTTAGGGTCAAGAAGGATAGTTTTATCCCCCGTAAATAAAACATAATTTATTAAGTTAGATAGTTTAATACTTGAAGTTAGACAATTTTCTCTTCTGGGTTAGACAGTTTGTTTGGTTGGATGGTTTTCCCCGTTAAGTTCGACAATTTGACCCTTCAAGTTAGACAATTTGATGTTTCACTAAATATTGCAAGTTTTTTTGGACAGTTTTCTTCACCGAGTTGGATAATTTTTGTGGTGAAGTTTGACACTTTGATAAGTTAGGGTCAAGAAGGATAGTTTTATCCCCCGTAAATAAAACATAATTTATTAAGTTAGACAGTTTGATACTTGGAGTTAGACAGTTTTCTCATCTGGGTTAGACAGTTTGTTTAATTGGATAGTTTTCCCCGTTAAGTCGGACATTTTTACCCTTCAAGTTAAACATTTTGATGTTTCACTAAATATTGAAAGTTTTTTTGGACAGTTTTCTTCACCGAGTTGGATAGTTTCTTTGGTGAAGTTAGACACTTTGATAAGTTAGGGTCAAGAAGGATAGTTTTATCCCCCGTCAATAAAACATAATTTATTAAGTTAGACAGTTTAATACTTGGAGTTAGACAGTTTTCTCTTCTAGGTTAGACAATTTGTTTAGTTGGATAGTTTTCCCCGTTAAGTCGGACAATTTGACCCTTCAAGTTTGACAGTTTTATGTTTCACTAAATATTGGAAGTCCTTTTGGACAATTTTCTTCACCGAGTTTGATAGTTTCTTTCGCGAAATTAGACACTTTGATAAGTTAGGTTCAAGAAGGATAGTTTTATCCCCCGTCAATAAAGCATATATTAAGTTAGACAATTTATTACGTGGAGTTAGATAGTTTTCACTTTCGGGGTAGACATTTTATTTATGTTGGACATTTTTTCCTGTTAAGTTTGATAGTTTTACTCTTGAAGTTAGATAGTTTGATGTTTCATAAAATATTGCAACTTTCTGTTGACAGTTTGAGAATTTTTTTTGGTAAAAAGGGTATTTTGGGAATAAAAAAATTCAGAGACAGTTTGGGGAATAATTTTTCAGATACATGAAATCGGGGAACAAAACTGAAATAACTTGCTTTCTGGGGTTATTTTTTTAAAGTTTCCCTATATATATATTAATCAAACTATGAATTAAAAATACTATCAATTATTCAAAAGTTATTCTCTCCTACTTTACATTATTGGCTAAAATTTCAAAGTTCCACCACCCGATTTTTTTGTACTAGTTAAATAATATGAAAAGTGATAAGAAACATGATAGATAAGAAAGCATTCTTTATTTCATTTGACTTATTTGTAGGCCATGATGTACATGAAACATTATCATGATTAGGTGTGCACTCCACCTAATTAAATTGGCTTAAATTTCAACACGATGGAGTATCTTTTAGTAGGGTGGTTTCAAGTTACCTCTCCTTGAATTTTTTAAAAAGCACTATTATTGCCCAACTTTCAAAAACTTATTCAATGCAACCCTCCCAGAGCCGCCCAAGCTCAAGTTCAAGTGTTCAACGTCAACCACCCCTTCAAAGCTCAATCCTTCTGGCTCTTCTACCCGAATCCCTCACTTTAATTATGGACATTTCGAGTAAAGGACTAAAACTTGATAACTCGACTCGACGATATATCTTTAATCAAGTTGATTTTGAATTTTAATTAAGTTTTGTATTGGGACTTGATGGCTTGATATAGATTATGTAAAATTAGTATTTTTTTTTAACCCCTGCTAGTGAATCTTGGTTCCACTTGTCTCATAAACATGAATAGTCGACCAACTAGAAGCGAGACAGGACCCTACAAGTTGACCTGTCTGTCCCGCTTTTTGGCGGGTCACGAGCCGCCTGTGTTTGGAACGGACAATTCGACTATATTTTTTTCTTCTATAATATATATCCTTCGTCTTCTCGTGAATTACCAAAGCTAGAACAATGTCTTCTCCAAACCCTAGTGACTCTTTAGTTGCTACTGTGATCAACGACGATGAAGACAAGCTTCACATCGCCATGTTTCCATGGCTGGCCTTTGGCCACATAATCCCATACCTCGAGCTCGCCAAGCTCTTCGCTCAAAAGGGTCACCGAATCTCCTTCATTTCAACCCCAAGAAACCTCGATCGCATCCCAAAAATTCCTCAAGACCTCTGCAAGCTCGTCAACTTCGTTAAGATTCCATTGCCGGATCTTCCGGGCCTGCCAAACGGCGCCGAATCAACGGCGGACTTGCCACCGGAAAAGGTCCCGATCCTTAAGAAAGCTCACGATCTTCTAGAGAAGCCGATGGCCGAGTTTTTGGAAGCTTCCAAGCCCGACTGGCTTCTCCACGACTTCACTGCCTACTGGTTACCGGATATGGCCCAAAGCACGGGTGCTCGGTGCGCCTTCTTCAGCATATTCACCGCGTCGTGTCTGTCCTACAACTGTGGCGACATCCCGGACTACCGGCAGAGTCTGGAGGATTTCATTGTGCCGCCGAGGTGGGTCACCTTCCCGTCTTCTGTGGCACACCGGAGGTTCGAAGTCTCGCAGGCTATGGCGGAGTTGACTGGCCACGACGACAATGTCTCTCTGCTATTTCGCTTCGCGAAAACTATGAGAGGATGCGACATCGTTGTAGTGAGGTGTTGCCCTGAATTGGAGAAAGAGTATCTGCAACTCTTGCGAGATATTCTCGGGAAACCGGTCGTTTCGATCGGTCCACTCCCTCCCCCGTCACCGAATAACGTCGTTGACGAAAGCGACACGTGGCGGTCAACTAAGGATTGGTTGGATAATCATAGGAAGAAGTCAGTGGTCTACGTGGCGTTCGGAACCGAGATTGAACGGAGCGCTGACGAGCTCACGGAGATAGCTCTCGGGCTGGAACTCTCAAAACTTTCCTTCTTTTGGGCTCTGAGGTCTCAAAGCGGGTCGTCGGGTCAACTTCCGGTCGGGTTTGAGGAACGAGTCCGAGGGCGTGGCGTAATATGCCGTGAATGGGCCCCTCAGGTAAGCAACGAAGGATGGGCGGGCATGTGCCCCTTCCCAAGAATATAAGTCTAAGATTTTATTTATAATTTAAATGATTAATATAAAATAAGATGGTCACATTCTACCGGTATATCGATATTCGATAATTATGGGTATACTCATTTTATACGGCTATATATAAATAATTAACAGGTAAAACTTAAAATAATAGTATTTAGAATATTAGTTATATTAATGTATATAATTATACATTAATATAACTAAGCATTTTCCATTGTTTTTATGCTAAAACTTTATTGATATTTGTTAGAATTCTTTAAATTTTTATATTTTACTGGAACAGGAGCTCTTCATTCTTGGTTTGAACTTGACAAATCTATATCATTTGACATAAATACTAGAAAGCTATGAGCAATAATCTTCTGCAGGTGAGGATACTGAGTCACGACTCGATCGGTGTTTTCTTGAGTCACTCCGGTTGGAGCTCCGTGGTGGAGGCGCTTCTCTTTGCGGTGCCGTTGGTGCTTTTGACCGGCGGTAACGATCAGGGGCTGAACGCGAAGCTGTTGGAAGAGAAGAAACTCGGGTATTTGGTTCCGAGGGACGAGAACGACGGGTCGTTCACGGGGAACTCGGTTGCCGAGTCGCTGAAACTGGTGTTGGAGAAACAAGAAGGCGCTATCTATAGAGACAAGGCCGTGGAGATGAGTGGTTTATTTGGTGATCGGAGGCTGCAAGAGAAGTACATGGACGACTTTCTAGGGCTCCTCAAGACCCATGGAATACCAAAAGAGTGAAATATTATTTGGAGAGAATATGAATCTCAAATCCATATCCATAAATTATCATGTTCTTGTCATCTAATAAATCTCTGTCTTCGAATTTAATTTTTACCCACGACACGGTTCCGTTAAAAAATAGTGGAAGCGTGCTTGGCGTGTTTTGGACATGCGTTATGGAATTTGGTTCCGTGTCCTTTTTTTTTTAGCCGAACTGGCGTTGACTTTTTGGAACCGAGTTTGCAGTTGACTTTTTTGGAGTACACTCGGATTGAATTTTTCCGAGCGGCCTTGAGTTGACATTTTTGGACAACTCTTCATGAGCCTTTGAAATTAGGCCTTTTATGATTTTTTTGAAGGACCGTAAATTTTCTAAGTTCATAATATAATTTGAAAAAAAAAATCAAACTAATTAGATAAAGGGTTCTTAAGGGTAATAGCCAATCTTGAAAGTGGGTTTAGCAAAATAGTCAAACTTTGGTTAATTTTATAAACTAGCCAATTAACCATTTAAGTGAATTTCTAATTACATTATTACCCTTAATAATTAAAAACGAAATTAAAAATAAATACAAATTAACCACGTAATTTGTGGGTTATTAATCTGAAAAAATCAATGACATTAATTATGAATAATTATATTAATTAAAAATTCATTTATTTTCATTAATTAAAAATATTGCTATTAATTGAAATAGCTATAAATATGGTAACAACCAAAACCAAACTTTTTTTTTTATATAATTACAATTTTAAATTCAAAAAATTTATATAATTTTCGGATTTATTTTTTTTTTAAAATATCAACAAATTAAAGACGCGAATTAACGTAAATCAACAACGAATCATAATAAACTAACATCGAATTAACGTAAATTAACAACGAATTTACGATAAATTAACAACGAATTTACGTTAATTTACATAAATTAACAACGAATTTACAATGAATTAACAACGAATTTACGTTAATTCGTAAATTAACAACGAATTAACGTAAATTAACAACGAATCAACGTAATCTCATCATCGTTGGAGGCGCCGGAGCCGGCGGTGCTGCTCCCCCTCGGAGACGGGGATCCCAACAGCCTAAAAAAAAGGTCTTGCCCTCGGCGCTCCCTTCCTCATCCTCGTCGGAATCGTCGTTGTCGTCGGCCAAGTCCTCGTAGAACCCGACGAGCTCGTTGTCGAGCTGCAGCGCAGCGTTGGGGGAGGATTTGGGTGGGGCTTGGGCGGCGTCTCGCAGACGCAGTCGTCGTCACGGTGGAAGAAATGGACGGAGGTGATCTCGGTGTCGGCGAAGCTCACCCGGCGAGCGCGCTTCTTCTTGATGCGCAGGGACCTTCGCTGCGAGGGATCTCGTCGGGGACCTTCGACGCCATGGATTGCTCGGAGAAGATGAACATGGCCATGGCGATGGGCAGCAGAGACAGGGACCGAGATCGCGAGCTTCTCATCCCCGTCGCCGACTCCGCCTCCGCCCATGGCGCCGCCGCCAAGCCCTCCTCCTCTTCCTCGACGCACCACTCCGGCCGCGAGGTACTTCCTTCTCCCGTTTGGGTTGTGGGCGAATCGGAGAGAGATCTGGAGGTTTTGGGTTGTGGGCGAAGCCGAGAAAAGCCTCGAAGCCGAGAGAGAGAGAGAGAGAGAGAGAGAGAGAGAGAGAGAGAGAGAGAGAGAGAGAGAGAGAGAGAGAGAGAGAGAGAGAGAGAGAGAGAGAGAGAGAGAGGATCGATGGAAAATATTCAAATTGGCTATTAAATTCCTAAATTTGTGCATAATTAATTAAGCTTGATTTGTGCTGATTTTTTTAATTAATTACGAAAATTGTAATTAAAATGTTTAATTAAAGGGTATTATAGAGATAAAAAATGTTATTAAAATGACACCTCATGTTAATTGGTTAGTTTACAAAATTAACCAAAGTTTGGCTATTTTGCTAATCCTATGTTTCAATTTGGCTATTTGGTGCAATGTCTCTTTATATTAATTAAGCAATGTTATAATAACGTCAATAATTTAATTCTATGTCTCCATAACTCCTTTGGATATCACGCTTTATTTTATCTACCGTCAAACTTAGCAAAAAATTTTAAGATAATTAGTGATGCCCAAGGTATTAAATTTCTCGAATATTCATCGGCATGCCCATCGAAAATCTTTTTTCAAGGATATGCGAAACGATATATCCATCGGCATATCCATTGATTTACCTATGAGATACCAATCGACAAGCGATATATACGTAAAGTAAAATGAAAAGTGTGAAACGACATCGGCAAGCGGTATTTAAAACCTTGGTGATGCCTATACCCCTGAAGTTTGAGTATGGTTACAATTAGCCTCCAGTATTATAAATAGCAGTCAAACTCTCTAAACTTTATAATTTTTTCGGTATCTGAACTCACGAACTTAAGAAATAATACAAAATTTATATGTTAGAGATTTGGCTATTAACATAATCCAACCGTTATAATGCATTTTTGTTTCATATAAATCAAAAGAACTATACTGCTCAATTAATTTGAAATAGGTAGTAAAAAATGTAACAACATGTAATGTCTTTGTTTAAAAAATTCCGAAATAATTGCTAAATTTAAGTACATTATTTGTTTATTTATCACTATGATCCATATTATAAATTATTAACTGAATTTAAAATTAAATTATAGTTTTTTAGAAAAAAAAAATTGGTAAAAAAATTTCTAGGAACTAAATATACAAGTGTAATTGTTATATTTTTAAAATTTAAAAGCTACAAATGTTAAAAAAAAAATCTATACTATTTTTAGAGTTGAGGATATTCAAAATTTGGAGGGCATTGACAATATTTTGTATTTACCCAATAAACTATGCAAATTCCACGTCATCGCGTGAATCGTGTTGTAACACGTGTCATAAATTTGCCCCATCAGCGAGTGCTTACTGTCCATGTGAGAAGTGTCTAACGGAGGAACAATGTTTTTGGACGGAAATGGTTAGTCAACTCCCAAATCGTGAGGTTGAGTATTATTGCCGCCATTTACGGAGGTTGGGTACAAGGGAGAGAATTTGACCAAAATTTGGGTATTTTTGCCGCAATTAACCTAATAACCTAATGATCTTTGGGCATTATACAAACAAATAAATATTCTATTATAACACGGTTCCTTATGATCAGATATTGACGTACTGCCGTACCACATTATTGTAATACATAATGATAAATTATTGCTGTATTGTTTTCTATAATAAGAGAGCTCTCATTGTTGAGGTGGTAAAATTACGAATGATTTGTAGGCCATCATAAGAAAATAATTATAAAAACAAAAAAAAATCATGAGACGTGAATCAATTAATATAAGGATAGTCACGGTAAAATTAACAATAGCCTTTCTGGTTATAATTTTACTACTCCACTCATTTTATAAAGTATTCTCCCCGGTTTAATGACAGCTATGTAATACTCCGAAGATCATTTTCTCGAACCCATACGTATTCCGGTAGGTCTTATTGTAACTTGTTTGTCGGGAAATATGCGTACCCATACTTTTCCACCGCACCGTGCATCTCGGGTCATACCTCATCGTCCTGCTTCGATTTGTCCAGATGTAATCCAAGCGGGTTCAAGCGCTTGAAGGGCATATCTACCGAAGGAAATACGATTACCTCGATAAGATAAGTTCTTATTCATTTTTATGGGTGGGGAAATTCCCAAACTATTATTTTTGTCTTGCCAACCTAATTCATGTCATTTGTCCATTCACTTTTGTTAACCGTCGCCATTGTGTCAGCTGTATAAACCCTCTGACCAATTACGACAAAAGTTCTAAGTCTTTCCTTCGCATCGATAAGTTCCCATCTTTTTTTGTGCAAAATAAAGTTCTCATTCTCTGAAATTGTAAGCCAATTAATTTTTCATCCGCTTTTTCAAGTCAAATGCAACGTGGCATCATGTTGACCGGATTGAGTGAAAATTCGGATACCATCGTATTTTGTTCTTATTCTAAAACCGGATTTTTTTAAACCCCAAATCTGGAAAAGCCGAATTAAAATACCTGGATTTAATTATAATAGGAATCCAAAAGTATAAATTGGGTATTTATATTGTAAAATATGGATTACAACTTGCATTTATTGCTAAAACATTGTGCCAACCACTATTTTTTTTAGTTATGTTCTCTATGAATCAAGTTTGTCATAGATAACAAGGTTTATTATATTGAAGCACGAAATGAAATGGTGATTAAGCATACATAAGGATGCATTACTAGTGACGAAAATTAATATTTAAAAGGTATTAGTGATAAAATACCCATGTATTTTGTAATTTTAGATTTTTTATTCTGAATATTTCAATTCAAGTATTTTTTAGGATATTTTTATATTCGAGAATAAAATTGCATGGGTTATTTAATCCCTATATTTTTTATTCTGATTAAAAAAATGGTATTTAGATCCGAGTATTTCATTTTGGCTGTTCAGATGATTAGGGTTATTTATGTGGCAATCAACATGATTCCCCGTGACATTTGAATTGAAAATAGTGGATGAAAGATTATATGCCTTACAATTCCAGGGAATGAAAACTTTATCATGCACAAAAAATAATGGGAAGAGCTTTTCGAACTTTCTTGATCCTTCTTTTGAAGATCTTTTGACAGGTCGTACTATAATTCCTAGCAAGCTTATTATCAAAGGCAAGCTTAACAAGTTCAAATGTCAACATCGTTGCGTACTTGTTTTGTGCTTCATGCCTAGTGGTTGAATTGGTTGTTTTATTAGAAATGTACTCAAGTACCTCAATTACGGCCAAAAACATAGTAAGCACGTTAATCAAGGAGCCATAGTGTGAACGCCAACGAGTATCTCCTGCACGAGATTAATTTCTTGATAAGGCCCGCCCATTGACTACTTCAAGAACGAAACCCTTGTGATTTTCTTGGAGAACGTCACAACGTATTACTGAAGATTCAACAACAATTATTATTCCATTCGCATTAAGCTAACACAAAGTTATCACGACGTTATTGTTCTTTGTGAGCCCCTCCGAAGCTACTTGAAGTCGACGAGCAAAACAATGGATATAGAAAGCGCTTTGGTTTTCCTTCAAAATGAGAGCTTTGAGCCCATTGAACTATCCGTACATATACTTGCTCCGTCATAATCTCGACAAACTTAACCCGTCCCAAAAAACCTTTTTTTCAATTGTGGCCTTTATTCACAAAGAAGTGGTGCTAATGATGTACTCTACTACCAAAAATCGCTCAACAATTTATCCACGCTTGTTTACATAACGTAATACGACAACCATGTGTTCCTTCATCGAAACATAGCGCGATTCGTCCACAAAAATAGAGAACAACGAATCATCAAGATCCTTCAATATCGTTTTCATAGTTACCGTCGCACAAACACTCACACAATTTTTCTGAATATATCTAATGATGTTAACTTGCAATTTTTCAAGAGCATTTTCTAAAGCGACTGCCTTGATTTTTAGAATTGTGTTTAGCTTGAACCTTCGAATCTTAATGCAGTTACCTTGATTTTTTAAACTTTGAGATTCATTATGGCCTCGAAATGTCATTTCTTGCCGTAAAAGAAGTCGGGCCACCTCCAATGTACTACCCAATTTGATTCGATACTCATTGCAAACTTTTTTGTTTGCCTTGCAAAAACTCATTCAAGATATGGTTTGTGATTTTTCAGAGATTCATACTTTTCCCAAACTTGTTCATGAGAATTTGAAGTATCTCCACCATGTTGATGAAAGTCTTTCCTTTTTCTTAAAAAATTAAAATCCTTATCCGACAAAAGCGTCACAGCCACCTTTATCACTACTTGGTTTGAACAAGTAAAAACAAAAGCAATATATTTTCTTTTTCTTTTTGCTATACTCTACTTAACGCTACCATATTCATCATACCAATAAATGTTGAATCGTCGTACTTTAACCAATTTAAATTTATGCTCTTTAAAAATTGACAAGGCCCCCTTTGAATGTACGGTTGACGAACTGGATAAACTAAATTACGATCAATGTCTTCAATCAGAGTTCACAATCTCGGATAACTCGATAACACTTTTAAATCAAATCCACCTTTTTATATGTGGTAGCATTTTTCAAATTTACTGGCTTTTAGGGGTGTGCATGGGTTGGATTGGGTCAACCCGAGGTAAAACATGAACCCGACCCGATCTTATTGGGTTTTGAAAAAATAACCCAATCCGACCCAAATTTTTTGAAGGCCCAATCCAACCCAACCCGAAAAACTCTGGGTTGGGTTGGATTGGGTTGGGTAATTGGCATAAACTAAAATTTTAAAAAATGCATATAAATATTTTATCGAACACTTAAATTTAAACCGTCAATCAATAAACAGAAATTTTATATTATTGTTTTAAACACCCAATTCAAAATTCAAGCGTTATTATAATCTTAAACATTAAATAACACAAGTACGGAACATAGTCGTAAAGTAAACTAGAAATGTGGTCGTAACATAAACTAGAAACATAGTCATATATATTAAATAATGACTAAACATAAAAATGAGAGTCTTGATATACTTTTTTTTATTCGTGGTGTGTTTTTACTTACTTAAACTACAATAATATGTTTAAAAAAATTAATTAATTATTTAAAAAAAAATTGATTGGGTCAATTGGGCCGGCCCAACCCAATACATCTAGCCCAACCCCAACCCGACTATTTATTCGGGTTGAACCCAACCCAACCCGACAACTATTGGGTTAATTGGGTTGGGTTAGATTAGGACTGAGTTCATTTGGATTGGATTAAATAGTTGGGTTGGGTTTTTTTTGTACACCCCTACTGGCTTTGCCTCCCTCCCTCCCTCTTCCAATTTCTTGTTTTCCTTCGGAAGTCCCAAGCCCGGACCAGTCAGTAAGGCTTTTGTATATAAATTCTCTTACCATTTTCACTTGAAATATAGATGCATAATGAATTTCTCCCTATAATAAATTGTCAAAAGGTTCAATCTACTTGAAATATTTGGAGATCCTTCAAATTCTCATGATCAATCTCACAATCTTCAATTCGACTAATCGATAGAGTGGGCAGACCGAATATTATCTACTTTGACCGTGGATATTCAGAACTACGGGTGAACAAAAGAAAAATGTAACTAATTATTGAACCGAAAAATCAAATATACTACTAATGCCCTATGTACCAAGTACTATATTTCAAATGTTAAAAATGAAGGCACCGAATAGAAAAGGATACGAATTGAAAATTGAATTTACCGCATATGACTAGAATTTAATACGTTTACACAATGTACTTTATCTGTACATATATAATATATATCCAGTTTAGTAGTTTTAATCCTATATTACCAGTCATTTTTCTTACTAATGATTATTTTAACATTATAATATAACCGGATCAATATTTTCACCCGAGCTTGATTATATTTTTTAAAACAATAAATGTAAATAAAATATTAATATTATCGCACCGGAATAAATAAAGAATTTTATCTTTTCAAGAAGGATACTTAATTTTCTTTTAAAAATATTGAAATTCAATATGCGATATATTAATTTTACAATACCACATCCGAAATTCGATTGTTCTTCCCTACTGTTAAACATTTGCACAACAAACGTCTAATTTCAGTAAAATCTAAACATGAAAGAGTAAGAGATGTCAATCAAGTTGGAAAATATGCAAATAATACAAAACAAAACATCACAGGGACCAAAAGATACAAGTATTGCTGAATCTCATACTGAAAATTCTCAAAATTACAGATTGCAATAACAAAAAAATACGAATACTAAATAAAACATGGATAGATTAAAATTTTAATACCGCTATTAAAATGTTCATCTAACTCCTATAGAGAGAGACCCAAAATCCTAGCTCGAGCAGCACCCGACTCTCTTCAGCGCCGAAACGTCGTCCTTCACGTTTATCTTCTCCCCTTTCCCTGGCCCAGAAGACTCCGTCCCGTTCTCGCCGCCCTCCACCGCCTTCTTGCTGACTATGTGGTAGATTTGCGTCAGGACCTCGGCGAAGGCGTTCTCAACGTTGGTGGCCTCGAGAGCCGAGGTCTCCATGAAGTAGAGTGACTCCTTCTCGGCGTAGGTCTTCCCGTCCTCGGTTGGGACTGCGACGAGGTGGCGCAGATCGGACT
Source organism: Parietaria judaica (assembly GCA_954871525.1). Taxonomy (NCBI): domain Eukaryota; kingdom Viridiplantae; phylum Streptophyta; class Magnoliopsida; order Rosales; family Urticaceae; genus Parietaria; species Parietaria judaica. The sequence continues at coordinate 9,498,330 of OX940865.1, read as the reverse complement.
TGTTCCCGACTAGCATCACCACGATGTTTGCGTCGGTGTGGTTCCTCAGCTCCTTCAGCCACCGGTCAACGTTTTCGAACGTCGCATGGCGAGTGACGTCGTAGACCAAGAGGGCGCCCACTGCGCCACGGTAGTACGCACTGGTGATAGCGCGGTACCTACAAATGATGCAGAAAAGGTCAAAATGTGCATGATTGGATCACTATATATAATTAGGATTCAGAATCCATCAAATGATACGCAAAAAGAAAAATCAGACCGTGCAAATGGGCATTGACGGAAAAGCTAATGAAGGCAAGGAATGCAAGAAACTATAAAAATGGATATGAAAAAAATATCAAAGTGGGCATGTGGAACCAGGTTCGAAAAGCATAGAAACTAGAAGAACGCATACGGGAAAAAAACATAGAAACTTGAAAGCTTCAAACATCACTTAGTCATTAGTACTAGGATTCAACCAAGCAAATCATACGGAAAATTAAAATGTGCATTCAATTTGTATGAGGACAAAATGCATATAAACGATAAAGATACATAGGTCACTTGGTATTACTACTTACTAGTATTCAGAATGAATCAAATGATACGAGAGAAAAAAAAGGGTCGAAATGTGCATTTGGGTAAAAGGTTATGAGGGCAAGAACGCATAGTTATTTGAAAGATACATAGATCCAACTAAACTATACACAGAGGCCAAGATCCCAATAGCAATTGTTAAGGATTTGAGCACCATAAGGACCGGTTAACGCAAACATTTACTGAATTCTATAGCCCCGAATTTTGAAGTACCATTTACATATGGTTGAAAGAAATTTTCAAGAGCTTATGCGCAAGTTTAATTCTTAGATTTTCCCGAATCAAACTTTGAAGATGGTAGATTGTTATGATACCTATAGGCTATTACCTCGGTGATAAGAGAGTAAGAGATCAAAATGCAGGCAGTAAATGAGCTCTTAAAAGTGGCATGTCCTCATAGCAAGCAGATCTCGACCCGTAAGCATGCACATACAAGCTGATCTATTATAAAAATCTATGCATTCAGAAACTATTGAATCAAACGAAGAGTAAAACTAATATATTTGTCGATCTTTTCGCAAATGGTTTGAAAAATGGATATCTAGGACCTAGTAAAATTCAAGTCAAATGGGCAATATACTATGCAGTATGCACTCTATAAGACATTGACAATCCTTCTTTTTCGCACTTTCTTTCCGTAGTTTTCGAAGGAAAAACGCTTGACTTCAAGTCTTCAAGCAATCAAATTTTAGTCAAAGTTTGGATGGATCAATCAGAACCCTAACCGAGCACAGATATACGTGGTCCAAAATGGTAAAGATCGGAACTTCAGAACATTTCCATTCCACTCAAGAGACCTAATTAAGCAACTGAGATTCGTACACTACAAACCTGTCTTCTTAGTCTCCAAACATAAACCAAAATCCATCATCAACATCAAAAACAAAAAAAAGACCTCAAATCTAGACCTAATTGAACAAAAACAAGCTTCAGAAGCACACAAATCCCCAAGGGGAGCGCCAAATCTGGAAATCGCAAACATTTCAATACAGTACCAAACAATCAAATCAGACCTTAATTCCACAAAACAAGCAAGAAAAAATCGAAGCCATGCGCAAAAAAGTGGTAACATGGAGAAGCGAAGAAGAAGGAAGAGACCTTTCCTGGCCGGCAGTGTCCCAAATCTGAGCTTTGATGACTTTGCCATCGACGTTGAGGGTCCTGGTGGCGAATTCAACGCCAATGGTGGACTTGGACTCGAGGTTGAACTCGTTCTTGGTGAAGCGCGAGAGCAGGTTGGACTTGCCGACGCCGGAGTCGCCGATCAGCACCACCTTGAAGAGGTAGTCGTAGTCGTCGTCGGCTCTGTAACCCGCCATTAATGGAGATGGATCACAGAGCTTCGAATCGAATCGAAGAGAGAGGAGAGAGAATATTGGAGTGTTTCGTTTCGGTGGGATTTGCAGAGTGAAGTGGGAAATGTGAGTGTTTCTTTTGTTTTTATTTTTTATTTATTTTTCAAAAAGCGCCAGAAATTATGCAAATTGAGAGACCACTACGGTGTGGACGAGTCCACGCTTCTATTCGTGCACTTCCGCAAGAATCTATATGGGTCGGGCTTCGCTTTCGGTTTACCAAAAGGCCTATATATATAGAACCAAGCCCAATAAAATCGGTCCTACCATTTATCTTATTGATTTAGAGTGAATATATACCAGAACCTCTCGATAAATTAGTAACCTTGATTAAATAATAACTTTATTTGATCTCGATTCAGGTCTAATTAGATAAATTAATAATTTGCTAATATAATAAATTTTGGCGGTCCCAACATTATTAATTATATAAGTTTACTAATAAATTATCTAATAAAATAAATAGTTATAATGTTATTGCACTTTGCTGCCCTTTGTGTTTTTTGGAAGTGGAAACTTTTCTATTTTATATTAAAATATTAATTTTATGCAGAACATAATCTACTCGAATGTATTTTTCTTAAATAATCATCAACCTGATCAATATAGTAAACTGTGGGTCAATTAATGAATTTAGTTGTCGAAGAACTTTAAAATGCAAGTTTTGTTCATAAAATTGAATAAAATATTATTAAAAAAAAAATCATGTATTGCTTACAAGTTAGCATAATCCGTCTTTTGTAACTCGTTTAAAGGCAATGTTTTATTAATTAAACTACTATGGAGCAAGGTATTCTGTCAGTAGTGTCTTTTTCGACTTTCTGTCAGTTTTAAAAGGATTTTTGTTTTCTTTCTTAAACATGTTTTGATAGTTCTTAGAAAACTTTTTCTTAAAATGTTATTCTCTCGGCATTTCATAATATGTATTGTCTTCTTTCGACAAAAGTCGAGAAACTCGATTATACATAATATTCAAAGAAGATGTCGTATTTTTGTATCGAAATTAGATTAAAATGTCCCGATAACTTACAATATTATTATTCGCCTATGATCCTTTCGAACTCAAGACCAACCCGTCTGTTATGTATTTATATATAGCTATAAATATTATATATATATATATATATTCGTTAGGTGATAATTATGGCAAAAGTACTCTTTGAAATTTGGCCGGTGTAACCTCAAGCCCTCAATTGAGCGGATTCGGTACCGAGACTTAAAATTTGTGTCGCTCTGTTTCTCCGTTGCAAAAAGAAAATGACCAATAAGTAATGAATATAATTGTTGCACAAAGTATATACCAAGGTTGGAAATTAGCATTTTACGCACAAAAGACTACAAAAACTTAAAAGAAAAAAAAATCCACCAGTTTCAGTATAAATTTGATAAGAACTCATTTTGTATGACTAGAACCCGTCGGCAACTTTATAGAAACTCCAATGCTTATTATGATAAGACTTATATTTTACCTATTGATACTGCAGTGTGATCGTTCTTTATTTTATTTTATCTATTTAATAAAATTCAGAACTATAGCACAAGTCTAACATGTATCATTTATATTTATAAAATATTATAAAATAAAAATTAACAATTTATAAATCATACCAAATCATATTATTTCTTTTCAAAAGCCACTCCAAACCCAAGCTCTGGACAGCCCCTACGTGAAAGACAATAAGAAGTACTCGAGTCGACAATTTAATTATATATAAACTTGCATAGCCAAAATATTAGCTTTACTTTGGAAATCTTGATACTTACTCAATCGTTGATTAGTCTAGCTACTTTAGCCGCTCAATATATGTATGATTTAGTATTTTTGTGTCTTGATGAAAACGCAAAGAAGGAAGAAATAAAATCAATAAGTATAAGTAAAAATCAACAAGTATGTATGGCTTGGCTAAAGTAATGAATTAAAATGAGGAGAGTTGATTCACCAAGACATGCACGTTTCTTCTTTTCAACAACACCAGAAAGCCTGCAAGTTATTCAAATATACATTTATAAATACAGCTTCAATCTTGTACTTAATTTAATTAAACTTTCAAATATTTATTTCAACACTTTTATTAAGTTATAGACGGACAAGTGCCTCTAGCTTAACGGCCGTTAACTCAACATGAAATGAATTAAACCTTGACACTAATGTGTTATGGACTCTTAATATATCGGCACACTTGATTTAAGATTGAGTACTTATTACACCGTAAACATCCGTAATAATTACAATAAAAGTTTTCAGATTAATTTAAATTTGAAGATCAAGATTCAAGAGTGTCCATATTTAATACTTGTATTATATGTAATAAGAGATAATCACGGCAAAAAAGTATCCTAACTTTGACTGATTGAAGCAACAAAGGTCTAAAGTGAAAAAATTGTTCCAAAAGTATTTGAGGTCAACAATTGTGAAGCGACATATTTTTTTCGTTCAATTTGTTTAACAGACGTTGGTTAATTTTATAGCATAGTACTATTAAATCATACCTGAGATATACATTTACGTCTCCAGCTATATCTACCATCTATTACTATTCTCATTGGAATTCGATGAAAAACTTAGACGAAAAACATTTACCTCACATCTGTTAATTTTGACTATTTTGTCATTATTTCTTTACTTTAAACTCTTACTGTTAGTTGACCAGTATTTGGGTATTTTTATTACGATTACTTTAAACTCTTACTGTTAGTTGACCAGTATTTGGGTATCTTTAACTATTTTGTTATTATGCCTATCGAAAATCTTTTTTCGAGGATATGCAAAACGATATATCCACCGACATATCCATCGACTTACTTATAAGATACACATCGACAAACGATATATCCGTAAAATGAAAAAGTGCGAAACGGCAAGCGGTAGTTAAAACCTTAAACTAGAGTATACAAATAATATTAGATAAATGAAAACAAAAAGTTTAGTATAATATTCAAACTTAATTTAATACTTGAGGATCAAGAAAGGCATACGAATACTCACAGCGAAACCGAAGTAGCGTCTGGGCCGATTTGCCTTCTTGTCGGAGCTAAAGACATAACTTCCCGGCGAGTAATGCTCGAGAAACGCTTCCCGTCGCAGCGGCGGCGACCAGAGGCCACTTTGGCGGTAGTCGAAGTCGAACTGCGAAGCGTCGAAGAACTTCCCGAGAAGCCTCTCCGACACCGACTTCGAAACCAGTTGGACATCCAGAACGCTGCTCGGACGATCACTGCCCCACGACGCCGTTTCAAACGACGACGACGATGACCGGGAAGAACACGTGTCGGACATTGTTGATGATATGTTACATATATATATGATGAGAGAATGTATATATCAGGAAGAGAGAAATGTTTAAATGAGCGAAAGCTTATAATGAGGTCGATGGGCTTTGGGGTAGAAAAGAAATTACGCTTCTGACCCCTAATATTTGTCAAAATTGTGTTGACACCCTTTGATTTTTACAATATTGATTTTACAATCGAAAATGTAGAAAAAACAACGATTTAAAAAGCTTACGATAGTTAATGAAACTAGAAGAAAAAAAATCGTTTAGACATATTTTGCCAGCTAAATCTTGCTTTTATTAAATTATTTACTTAAAACTGATATTAACTAAACTTAACACACTAAAGAGTAATGTCCCTCGCCGTATAAAAATCACGATCTATTACAATCTCAAATCGGAGTTCTTCGATTAGAACTCTCAAGGTAGCTCAACCCTCAAGACTTATATCGCTATTATTGTTGATCCCTCAAGACTTATATCGCTATTATTGTTGATGTACAAATTCGTCATTATTTAATATGACATAAAGTGCTAAGGTTGTGAATTAATTAAATTTACAAGCCATGATAAAAGGCTTTAAAGAAATAAATTAGTATTCGAAAAAACCCATTTGAGAAGCCCAATGAGATTCTCAATCAGACCAAAAACCAACAGATACAGGCTACTCGGCCTAATGAGTTCTAAGGCCCAGATCCATTCGACAGCAGTCCAGAAAGACGAGGGTAGAGTCGTCATATTCTCTACCCGGCATCCCACTTCAAATTCAAACGGAAGACCAGGAGCACGGAGTCAAACCTCCAACGGGCATAATTCAAACACGACGACGAGAACGAAGTCATGGGACACGTGTAGCAAGGTCGTCCATTCAACCCGGTCAGCGCTGAGTGAAGACCCCTCGATTCCTGGAAGTCCAACGGGAAGAATTGAAGCCTATAAATGCCAAGCTCAAGCTCAGATCAACACACACGCATACTTGCAACCTCGAGAGAATATACTGAAGAGATTCTACCCGGCATCCTTGTCCATTTGAGATCTTATTGTATTCTTTCTCCCCTTCTCTATTCATTTCTATTCTTAGACGTGATCTAGCTGCCTGTAGCTATCCGTCCATGTTCATTGTCGCAATAAACTAACAGAGGAAGTAGTCAACTACCGCTTTGGGACGAACCTCTATAAAAAACTCCTCGTCTCATTTATATTGCTTATATACGTATATATATATATATATATATATATATATATATATATATATATATATATATATATATATATATCGTGAGTGAATCGTGAGCTTGCAACGCGAGAGATCGAATTCCACCAAACTGTTCCATCCAAAAATATCATACGCTCACAAGTCACACTTGACTGATTGAGGTGAGAAACCACGTCAACAATTATCATGAACAATTTGGTTTTTTTTGTTTGGGTTTTAATGTAGGAACTTTATGGCATAAGTGTCCAAAAATTAGGGATTGACTAAATGGGCCATATGAATTGATAGGTTAATTCATAAAATTAATTAGTTGGTTGACGAGCTTAATTTTTTAGATTCATAAAGCCCATTAACACTAAACCATATTACTAAATATGGAGACTAAAAGAAAGAGAAACCAAGTTATTATTCACATAATACACGAAATTATTCCTTTCGATCTCTCTCTCCCTAGCCATAGAATTCGACATCTCCTATTTCAAGAGAGGTGGTCGAATTCTCCTAGCTCCCGTGAAGCTCTTCGCCTGTTTTCTAATCACCGGAGAAGAACTAGTATTCTTATTCGGTGATTTCCGGCGTTAAAGGCATTCCATTAGACGACGTGGTGTACGAAGTAGAGAACCGTGCAATTGGACGACTTGTGATCGACAAAAGGGTGTGGATTAGCAAGGTGGTTCAAGCTCGACGGGTGCGTGGAATCATGTCTTCAAGAAGGATACGAGAAGCGTTCTGTAAATATTAATATCTCGTTCGGTAATATTTAAAAATAGCGTTGTTATCTAGATTCTAGATCATGTTTTCTAGGATTTCTCGGAATTTCCACTTTCGAGAATATCTTAGAAAAACCAAGCATTCAACATAATTGAGTTTCAAATTTATCGCCTATTTAAAAAGACTTTGTATCACGTAAAAACCTTCCATACCTACTAAAATTATGTGAGTATTGTACTATAAATTGTGCAATTTCGTGAAATTAGTTTTGCAGTATGATTCATAAATTATATTTAACGACCAAAGTAGTTGATGCTTCAAAGCCCCATCGTATTATTAATATGGACCACAACATATTAATTGTAAGTACTTGATTCTCATCGTGGTCAACATCACTATTTTTAATGTCGTTTGCTTATTGTTAATTCTTTGAGCTCAAAACCCAGTGCTTTTGTGCTTCGTAGTGTTTGGTTGGGCCAATTAAAATCATTTATTACGTCAACCTTTTGCTTATGATGAGGCTCGCTATCTTTTTAATGCTCTTAAATTACGACGTATGAATAAGTAAAAATATATAAAACAATAATAAATGAATATAGGTCACGCAATGATATTTCAGTTAGTAGTTGTGCAAGTACTTATTGTTTTGATTTTTTTTTATTTTTGTGTGGATATTTTATGGAGTCATAAATTGATGTCAAAGTTTTTTATATTTATTATTTTACTACTCTTTAAAGTTTCATCCACGAGTTGTTAAAGTCTCGTCAGCAATACAAAAGAGATAATGATTATGTTTGATTTTTTGAGAAGTGCTACGAGTTTAAAACTCAACGCTACTTCAAAAATTATGTGAAATTAATAATAATAAAAAAAACATTAAGCTTAGATAAACGAAAACAAACTTTTGATGAGAAAGAAAAAAGACATAGAAATGAATGAAAAAATATATGAAAAAAAAATATACAAGCAAAAGTATTCAAGTTATACAAAAAATAAGGTGGCACATAGCTAAACTGAATTACCGTTTCGAGCAGTGGTGGATCCAGAATTTCTTGATAGGGGAGGCCGAAAAAATTTGAGTGACATAAGATTATTAAAATACTATTATTTAGTACTGCATTTTATATAACTTGTTATCATATATTTCTAATTTTATAATTATAAATGTATATATACAAGTAAATCGTTTGTCATTTTTATTTGGTTTTATATCATCCCCTGTTTAAGAAAAATAGTTTAAAAAAAATTATTTTACATGTTTATTGAAAAATTTACAATTTATTAATCTCATATTGCTTATCACGATAAGCATTTTACGTTTTTAATATACAAATAATCGTCATTAATGATTTTTAATATTTTGAATTAAAAATTTATATATGTCATAATATATTAGGTAAGTTTAATAGACTTGTGTAATATCTTAAAAAAATAAAAAAGACTTGTGTAATAAGTAATAACCCTAAGTAGAAGGGTAAAAAGTATGAATTGAAAAAATATTAATAACAAGCTGCAGTTTTTTTTGTTTTTTTTTTTTACAAGAAAGATTGATTTAATTAATGGGAGGGAGTAAGGTCCCTACTAACAAAACTTACAAGCCACTCGGGGCGTTCAAACACCCACAAATCCGATGACAAAGCGGATAAACGTGTTTTGGCGATACAATTCGCCGACTCATTACAAGTTCTCGGATCCCAATGGCATCCCCCGGGCGGGCCTACCGTTCTCATTATCATGGCGATGCTAGCGATGATCGGTAATGCCCAAAATATGAATCCGGGTTAAACCCGGATTCATTAAAAAAAAAAAACCCGGATACCGAAATATCCGGATCCGGGGTTTTCCCGAACCGGATATTTCGGTATCCGGGAAACACACAACCCGGATAAAGTATTATCCGGGTTTTTTAAAATGTGTTTAATCTGGGCCGTTGGAAAAAAAAAAGTAAAACGAATCCCGGATCCGGATATATCCGGGATTTTTTTTCCCGGACCCGGATATATCCGTATCCGGGTTTTGGTAAATAAAGAAAAAAATTTCCGGTCGGATGGGTTTTTACCCTACATTTTGGGGACTAATGATCGGTCCTTGGATACTATTGAGGCTTTTCCCATTAACGAGCTTGATCGCCCTAAGACAATCGGACTCTACCGCGGAGATGGACCAACCCCGAGCTTGCACAAATCGTAAGCCATGGAGAATAGCTTTGCATTCGCCCGTCAAAGCCGAGTCCACATTCTCGAGAAGCTCGGCTATGATGCCGACGACTTGGCCTTGATGGTCCCGAACGATTCCACCGATAGCCGTACGCCCCGTTCTCTCATCCCACGCCGCGTCAACGTTGAGTTTGAGCCCTCCATGTTCGGCCCTTAACCACCCTTTTTTATCCGTTTCCCACAAATGTATAAGTAATAACCCTAAAAGACAAGGGTAAAGATGTAAATCATATATTGTAGGTCTTTTGTAATAACTGTAAAAATTCAAGGTTAAAATAGTAATAGCACAATTGGAACCCATCTCTTCTTCTTCAACCTCCCGAGTAACCCTCGATCGGAGAAAATGAAAATGTTGGTCCTTCTTCATCGGAGAAATGCTAACTGACGGGGGAGAAGAACTAATAAAGTCGCCGGAGATCCGCCACTGGTTCCGAGTTCATCGATCTAAAACTCTGAAGAAGCAGGTTTCAGTTTCGTATAAATTGGTTTCAGTCTCTATCACGTAATGGCATTTCGAGTTGATTGTTTTTCATGATTTCGGTCTAGGAGGTGTTTTTCCTTTTCGAATTGTGAACTACTATATGCCTGATGTTCGACAAGATGCTCGAGCTAAGTCTCCAATGAAGCGCGAGCCCGAAGGAACGGCCGTCGAGGCCTCGATATCTGTGTCGGAGGCGCTCGTTGTGCAGTCGATTTGCGGCGCTGTGTTAGCTTCCGTGCTATGGATGGCGCACAATGTTCACTCCACCACTCTCGTTTCTCATCCTTCTCAACTTCTCCTTCTGATCTGGGTAAGTTCTTAGTCTCTTGGGATTTTCATTTCCAGATTTAGGCACAAAAACTCAACTTCTGTAACTGATAATCTGTTTTCTATAAGGTTACCGAGTGCCCATTTGTCATCCTTCTTTACAGCCGTTACAGACAAAATTATCAGCAATGTTCAGTGAGTTCTATTTTCTGCTTCTTCATAAAATTCTCTCTCTCTTTACTTATGTTAAGTTTGGTTTGGTTATAATTATTTTCCGTTTGTTCAATCTTGTTGACAGTACATCCGAGCAGTTGGGCGTGGCATTTTCGGACTGCTTGCTGGTTAGTTCAAAACTACCGCTCTGATACTAGTATAACAGTTGTTTGTTGTCCCTTTTACTCATCCTTTTCAAATATTTCCCTTTTGTTTTTTCCAAATTGAGTTTATCCTTGTTACATTTATGTTGCACTTAGGTCTTTGTCAAAAGCTTTGTATTTCATTACTTCTGTTGTGATTGGAGGAAAGAGTAACTTGTTATCAACCAAAAGTAACCCTTAGGGTAAACTGGTAAAAAGAATAAAATGTACAAATGTACATCAATATTTCTACTACTTCAGAGGCTTATTTAGTTTTAAACAGATATTCTTGATAGTGTAAAATAGACTTGTTCGTCAAAAAATGGCTCTACAATTCCTAGTGGAGTAATATTTTACAGGAAAACGGTTTCTGTTATTGTAATTGCTTAAGAATTCAGTTATGTCGTGTCGGTTTCATATTATTTGTTCGGAAGTTTTAAATTTATGATGTTTGTTCTTTAGGGGCTTTGATAAGTGCTTTTGGAGCAGTAGCTCTGGGTGCCCCAGTTAGCAGCAAGTATGTCATTTGTTTGATATTATTAGCCTTATATATATATATATACACACGCACACATATATATAGACGTGGCTGTTGAGATTAGATATGAAGAGGTTCATACATAACTCGAGTTCACCTCACACAAAACCTTACTTTCATGATGAAATTTTATCACAGCCTCATCATAATCAAATAGATGTGAAACTGTCATGGCTTAGAGATTTCACGTTCATTTGATATATGATCTTCTATCTCAATTGCAGTTTTTCTTTTTGATCCAAGTTTATGAGGATACTTATTTCATTAAATTATGATGTATAATCTAATTCCTTTTGGTAGTCTTTTGTTCATATATAAATCGAACCTGTTGTTCCTGTATGCAGATACCTGTCAAAGACAGTGAATTGGTCAATTGCAATGTCGTTGTTCACGGTAAGTAACCGAGCTCCCTGTTTCACAGAAATTTTACTCTTGGACTTGAGAAATATGTGAGTTTCTAGAATGAGCTCAGATTAACTCAAGATAGTTTCATTGGACACTCAATCTTAGAAGTAAATACTTTTATTCTTTTAATTTTGTTTAGTTAACGTCGAAATGTTAGATTATCTGGCATAGTATTTTCTGACAATGGGTATATATTACTCAATTTTTACTATACTTATGACTTTTTTGAGAGGTAAGGATACAATATAATATACCATGTTTTGGCAGGTCGCTCCTGCAGCTTCAGTTTTTGGCTCGTCCTGGACAGATTGGCAGCGCCTATTTGCTTACACGAAGTAAGTTGAATAATCAGACGTAAAATAGAACACCTATTTTAATTAGTCTCTTTATTTAATTATAGTTTATTTATGCTATTAAGAATTAACTAATTCATTGAGGGAATTTCAGTCTTTTCTTAGTTTATGTACTTAAGGCTAGAGGCAGCCATATAGGCGCCTACCTTTCTGCCGTGAAGGGTTTACACTTATGTATGGAGTATTCTTCCCTTTAGCATCTCTTATCGCACTCTCAAAGGATCGATCATTGTGTTCTTCGGATTATATATTCAATTAAGAGGAAGGGCGATTATGATAAGACTCAGTTCCCATGAACCTATTTTGCTAATAAGAAAATGAATTGGGGTTAGTTTGTTATTTTATCAGTTAAGACTTATTTTAAGTAATTAGTATTTAGTTTTCGGACTCGGACAAGCTAGTTATACAGGATGAGTAAAGGTGAGAAATAGAAGCATCATAAACGTGTCAGTTGGATGGGAATACAGAGTCATCTTCCGGATTATATATAGAACTTATCTGGGCCGGATCACGTTATTTTATACCTTTGAACTTGTTATGCTAGTTATTGCATCAAATTATTTATAAATTTCGAGTACAGAGCATAAATCAAACCTTATTCCGGGATAATATAAGTTTGTTTGAGCCGATTCTTACATTTTTAGGGAGGTGGAAATAACTTCATACATGTTTATAAACTTGCAGGCCTGTCACACCTATCGACTACTTGATTTGTCTACCGGCCCATGGCGCCATAATTGGAGCTTGGTTTGGGGCTTGGCCAATGCCACTTGACTGGGAAAGGCAATGGCAGGTAAAAGATAGATAAAAAAACAGAATACCACGGGGGCGTTTTTATTTTTTATTTTTCATTTTGTACTTACATATTTAATTTTCTCAAATCCTTTTACAAATATTAGAAAAAGGTCTTTGTTTACATTTTCTGTTTAGACGTATCTCTAAAGAAAAATGAAAGTGTTTGGTTAACTGTTTCTGCAATATTGTGTTTTAAGTTTGTTTTTTTTTAAATTATTTTTATAGTTTTAATTTATCGTGAACTCAAATTATTAATTTGTGTGGCTCTTCATAGGAATTACTATATGTACTTAATCATTTTGCAGCAATTTTGCTCTGATTCAGAGGGTTTAATATCCGAATTCTCTGCAAATCTGAAATTCATTTTAGACATTGTTGATAAAGTTGTGTTCTCGTGTAGGAGTGGCCTATTTGTGTTAGTTACGGAGCTATTGCGGGCTATCTTCTCGGAATGGCGATATCGGTTGCGTTTGTGATTGGCCGAGCAACATTTCGGCATACAAAAACAGATTAAGCAGTGAGAACCTCCTAATTAGCGAGTTATTTCTTCTTCTGATCACTTGAATTTTTCGGGGAAAAGCTTCCTCTGTTCGTCTGGACCGTTGGACTTCCTTAATTTCATAGGAAAGAAGAACGGAAAGAACAATGGTGAATTGACATTTAAGTGTTGGAATGGTAAGTGAAACTTTAACCGGGGACTTTGATTTCTCGGGCAGCAGTTCTAACCAAAAAAACATGGCACCAACAAACGAGTCAACAATCGAGGTAATTTCAAGAATCGTGTAGCCGTTTTTAAACAAACACGGGGCTGATATGGCAAGTGTGGTAAATAAGGACATAGCCCGACGAAAAATGTTTCCAACGTCTACATTTTGGAAATCAAGAATCAAGAAATTCGGGTCCTCAAAAGTTACAGAACTCCAGATAAAATGCTCAAAACATATGTACTTAATCCGATTTTTCACCTTCTTTATTCTTTCGTCCTGCTATCTCGAATCTCATACCGTTACTGCCTTGGCGTGTCGGCAAGTTCTAGCACTAAACATGTAGAACTTGACGTTCATTTTATAAGGGAACAAGTTGCTCGAAAACAACTTGAATTTCGAGAGGGGTGGCAATTCGGGTTGCGTGTCGTGTTCGTGCCGGGTCTTAATCGTTTTTTACTTATTTTATCTATACCCACCCAATTTGTTAATCGTGTTAGAAGACGAGACCCAGACTCGCCCCATTTAAATAACATGTTTATCGTGTCGACCCGTTTAACCCAATTAATAGATACATTTATTTATAAATGATAAATTAATTTATACTTAGATAACTTAATTTATTTAACTATAATATCGAAGATTTTAAAGTTTTACTAGTAAATTTTTATGTTTGTCAATTGTAAGACATAATTAATTAAATAAAAACATAAATTTCATATATAATAAGTATCAAAACACTTAATAACATATATAAAATGTAGAAAATGTAAATTTTTGCTCTTTAATCGTGTCTAATTGGGTCACATCGTGTTCGTGCCGTGTTTACCCGTTATTTAATTGTGTTAATCGTGTTCGACACGGTTGGACCCATATCCAATTATAGTAGACTCAGACCATATTAAATCGGGTCGTAACCGTTTCGTGTTTAGTATTCAGCCCCAAATTGCCACTCCTAAATTTCGATATGTTCCAACTCTAAGAACAAGTGGCTGATTTATTAACAAAGCCTTTGTCTTTACGTAAGTCCAATTTTCTTTGTAACAAGCTCAAACTTATTGAACCTGTTTTAGGTTGAAGGGGCTTAATAATGAATAATTAGTTTACAGCTTATTATTGTTTTTTGAAGGGCTCTTAAGGGAATAGCCAATTTGAAACATAAGTTTTACAAAGTAGGTAAACTTTGGTTAATTTTGAAACTAGCCAATTAACCATTTAAGTGAATTTCTAATTACATTGTTACCCTTAATAATTGAAAACGTATTAAAAAAGAAATAAAAAATTAAAACGTATTTTATGTATAATTGATTTGGTAACATTAATTACATCAATTTACACACGTTTACAACTAATAATTATCACCTTAATTGCCTTATATATTACACATTTTAAAATTATTAACCATTGCTATTATTATGGAGATTGCTATTATTATGGAAACTATCAAATCCACATTTTTAGGTTTTCAATTTCGAATTTAATTGCTGAAATTCATATAAAAACCCACTTTTAATTTCGGTTAATATTTTTATTATGTTAATCAACATAAATTAACAATGAATTAACGTAAATCAACAATGAATCAACGTAAATTAATAACGAATGAACGTAAATTAGCAATAAAAAATATTATTCATATTAAAATATAAATATAATAATCAAATATTATAAATACAAAAAATAATCTCTCTTTTTCTCTCTCCCGTAAGACCGCCGAAGCTTCGCCGTCGATCGTCGTGGCCTCCGTGTTTCCTCGTCGGAACTTCATCTTTATCTCCTTCAAATATATTTTGAAGAAAATCACGAAGGATAAACTGAAATAAACACAAATTAACAAACACAAATATACAGTAAATAAAACAAAATTTATTTTAAAATAATAAGCATAATCAATAAACTAAAATACACACAGATTAAAGACATTAATATAGATCTACAACAAATTAAATCAAATTATTTTTGAAAATTAAAAAATTAAACATTACTAAACCGAATTAACATGAATTAATGAACATCAACACGAATTAATTCACCGACTCCGTTGGTGGCGGTCGGAGCTTGACAGTGCGTGCTGAGGTGGTGGGTGGTAATTCAAACCCAGATTCGACGCTTCTGAGAGAAGGCGATGTCTATTAGACTCTTACCTCGGTGATTGAGCGCGAAAACAGACTCCACGAAATCGTCGAAGGACTCCGCGACTTCTCCGCTGGCGACATCATCTCCATCGACGACGGATCGGCAGAGCGATTCCGCGCGGCGCAGATCGAAGGTGTGTTGTGGGCGGAGACTCTCCTCCGCAGGTCGGAGATGACCGGGACGGCGTGCTTCGCCGCCGCGCCGTCCGCCATGGCCGACAAAGCTCGGAGGATGAGAGAAGCTCTGGTTACGGTTCAAAGAGAGAAGAAGAAAAAATGCTCGAGAGAGAGAGAGAGAGGGGGGAGGGGGGGGGGAGGAGGAGGAGAGAGATCATTCAAACTTTGTAATTAAATTCCAAAATTTGTGCACAATTAATCATACCTTGATTTGTGCTGATAAGTTTAATTACCATTATAATTAATTACGAAAATATTAATCTAAAATGATTAATTAAAGGGTATTCAGGAATAAAAATTGTTATCAATATGCCACCTCATGTTAACTAGCTAGTTTACAAGATTAATCAAATTTAAGCTATTTTGCTAAACTCATATTTCAATCTGGTTATTTACGGCAATTTTTTTTTAATTATTTAATAGGTTGCTAGGTTCTATCGGTTTGTAGTTAATTTTGTATATGTTGTCGGTTTTTATTTTTCTGGAATCTATTATTTAGTATATCAGTCGTGAGAATTAATTGTAACAAACCCTCATTGAGTCTTTAAATACTCATGATTGCTAATCATTAAACACATCGATGCAATTCAGAAATCGAATCTTTTTTTTCTCTTCAAATTATCTCTGAACTTCAATGTTCGACACAAAATTATAATTCTCTATATGTTTTTCTTAATTCAAGGCCTCGAGTTATTTTTCCTCCCTTTATAGGCTGAAATTTACCTAAGTACATCTATAGAAGTTGTTTGGGATTCTTTTTTTCTTTTCTAAACGAGTTTCAAATGAATTCTTCAATTGAAGAAGCTATGCCACGAAATACTAAAATTATGCTCCAAAAAAATTGTATCGAAAAAAAAAGGACTACAATTTGACACATTAATAGCAATCTCGGCAATATGTTGTTTAGCTAATTTGAAATATGAGCTTCCTTTTAATTCTTAGTTTAATCACATTTTTAATATAACACCATCAAAACCAAAATTTGAGCTGACAAAACCAGATTTGATACGTTTAATTTAGTCCTGTAAAGGCGATACTCTACTTATTCACTTTATTATTTGGGCGACTTGTTTGCGAGATTCTAAATATCGTATCCAAAAGGTCGTCATAGAGTAAACATGAATTCCTTGAACCAATGAAGCAACGTGGGTAATTTTTCCTTACTTGGGATAAGAGCTTGCATTTTCAACATCTATGAAAAATCAAATTATTGAATACTTATGCCGTATCGAATCTTATAAAAATAGTGCACTAAGTGGAAAACAGTCAAAAACATTCTTGGCAAACTCATAGCCTGTTGTGCACGACTTTTTTTTTTCCTTAAACATGTCACATCTATGCTTATCTCGATGTAAACATTAATTTGTTACGTTGACTCTAAAGATCCAATTATCATGGTTACTATGCAATTCTCTTGTAACAGTGAATACAAGGGAAACGACCAACCATATATATAGGGACCCGAAAAAAAAAAGGTATAAATAATTATGAACTCACATTTCATGTCTCATATAGTCAAAGCATATACATATACAATACAACTATCCAAAACTTTACGAAAAAGCAACGTAAATTCCATGAATATGGAATATTATGGTTCAACGAATATGCGACATGTCAGCATCATAAATTCCACGGTGTGTCCAAATTTATTCACTCTTGCACGGCAGTGACATTTCAAGATCACTACAAAAGAGCACTTATAATTGGTGTAGTGCTTACTCTATATTTCCACTTCCATTCAAACAAAGAGCAAGCAAATAATGTCGAAAATATATTTTTAAACCGTGAGAAACATTACGGGGGCATTTTTAATACAAAGACTTATACTTTCAGTCTCAGATACCGAAAATCAAATTTACCTATAAAAAAAAAACCGAATTAAAAAGTAAAAAACCCTAATGTACTTTTTTTTTTACGCCTAAGAATATTTTAGTTAATTTTTTTAAATCGATTTTAAAATTAATATATGATATTGTGCCTTTTATGCCTGTGGGATGCTTCGGGCATCCAAACGCGTCCACAGTCATCTCTATGCGTTTCAGGCGCTTCCACGGGCATCCACAGAGCTCGTAGGGCCTATGTGTAATTATGACTCTTTTTGAGTCTTTGGTGGCCACGGGTCCCCTCGGGCGTCCAAATGCATATCTGACTGTCTCTATGTGTTTCAGGCGCTCCCAAAAGCTTAAAGGCATCCATGGGCATCAATGGGGCGTCAATTAGCATCCATGGGTATCCACGGAGCTTACAGATGCCGAAGTGTAATTAGTGCCTTTATGAGTCCGGGTGTCCACGGGTCGTCTCGGTTGTCCAAATAAGTCTCTGACCAACTCTATGTGTTTCGGGTGCTCCATGAAGCTTAACGATATCCATGGGAATCAACGTGGTGTCAATTGGCATCAACGGAGCTCATAGGGGCCTATGTGTAATTATGGCCCTTTTTTAGTGCGGGTGCCCACGGGTCGCCTCGGACGTCCAAATCGTCCTTGACCTTCTTTATGCGTTCCGAGCGCTCCAAGAAGCTTAACGGCATCCATGAGCATCAACATGACATCAATTTGCATCCACAGAGCTCATAGGGACCAATGTGTAATTATGGCCCTTTTTGAGTTCCGGTGCCCATGCCTCGGGCGTCTAAATGCATCACTGATCTCTCTATGCGTTTCGGGCGCTTCCAAAAGCTTAACGGCATCTATGAGCATCTGCATTAACGGAGCGTCAATTGCATCCAGACAGCTCATATATAGGGGCCGATGTGTATTATGGCCATTTTTTAGTTTGTTCATTTTTCATGTTTGTAAATGTGTTTATCTAATGTGTTTCTCTTCTTCTAGATGTGTTTTCCCTGTACAACAACGTATGCTATTTTCATATCCGCCGGACGTGTTGGTTTGATAGATGAGCATTTGGGTATGTTTTTTGGGTTAGTCCTAACCTTTGCTTTGAAAAATACCCAAAAACACTTTAAGATTCCGGTATTTCGTTTTTATATTAAAAATATCCTTTTGCATATACCGAAAATTACTAGAATTTAATTTATATTTTTAGTATTCACCAGTGTGCTACTGACTTCTAGTATTTAATAGTTTTAGATTTTACTAGTTAGTCTACACATATAATCATTTGCTTGATTAATGATTACTTGTAATGAAACTTTGTATACTAATTATTGTTTATAAGTTTTTTAGTCGATTTTGATCTTCTTATAGCAGTAAAATGCGATAAGAAACTGATTTTATTGCATCATTGAGAACTTAAAAGGCAAAAATTTATTGAATTGTGATGTAGAGATAAATACGAATGAACACAAGAACCCGTCTTGGCAAGATAAAAATCGATTTCACAAGCAAAAACTCATTTTTATACCATCATCAACTAATAAATTACAACTCATGTAACCTATTAAATAGAGGGTTCAAAAAAGATAAAAGAAACAAAATGAATAAAAAACAATAATCACCTAGAATAATGGAAGCAAATAAGTGATAAAAAGAAGGTAAAAATTGATAATAAATGCATAATAATCGAGATGAAATGACTTAAATATCCTTAATAAATGAGCTGCAGTTTCGGTTATCTCCTTCCCAAGATATCCGCATCAAGTTGGGAACTTAGGTGACGAAAAAAGAAGACTTGGAACCTTTATATTGCCAGACTTTGATAAACTCTGAATACTTATGCCGCAAATATCCCTAATATATAATTATATGTACTTTTTTTGCATGTTCAGCGATAACATGACATGATTTTTCTTTTGAGTGTGGAAAAGCAGTTTCTTGAGTTTATATGTACCTAACCAACTTTGATCACTTGACCTTATCAGTAGACATATATGCAAACTCTATTATTGTTTCTCTTCTCTCTATAAATGGAACTTGACAGCTTCACTTATTCAGAAATGCAACTTAAACATCTTCCCTTCAAGAATTATTCTTTCCATTGTCTTCTCGAATTCATTAGAGCATGGCTAGCCCACGCTTCCCGGAGATCCTAATGATGTTCGTCGTCTTCGGTGTTGTTTTACACGCGCCGTCACTGATGGCAGGTAGAGCTTTAAGGATGGTGGAGAAGAGATCTGACATAGTTTTGAAGGAAAGTTCAGTTCTACCAAGTCTTCTTAAGAAGCACACTTTACATAATTTGGAGACATTTTCGAGTTTGAAAAATGGCATTTTAATCACAACGAACGACGAACATCGGGCTCGTCATTATTCCGAGGCCAAGAGATTCTTGCGATCTGCACCAAGTCCTGGAATTGGCAATTAACTTGCCATGAAAATAGCTGTAACAAATTCAATATCGCAACCCTAAATTATATATTAGATATGTCTATGTAGTGTGCGTGTATATATATATATATATATATATATATATATATATGTGTGTGTGTGTGTGTGTGTATTATATACCATACTGTTTGATTAGTTTAAAGTAGTAAAGTTATGTATTTATTAGTGTAAGCATTGTGAATATAATCCTTCTCATTGTTTTTTTTTTCTTGAGGGAATCCTTCTCGTTGTTGTATAAAGGAATTGATAAAACTAATGCTAAGATTATAACAATAATAATATTGCCTATTTGAGATCTAAAAAGTGTTATATGATGATATACACTTGCAAGTATTATTTTAGGTATTAGTTTAATTTTTATCATCAATAATATATAATATATTTTGAAAAACTATATTAAGCACTTTAAAATGTTTGAAGCATGAACAATCAAACAAAAGAAAGAAAGATGTACGTACAGAACCAAGCTTGCCAAGCTTGGCCTAATGATAACTCCACTACTCCTCTATTCAAAAGGTCATGAGTTCAAACTCTCATGGGACTCAAATGAGTGCCCCCTTTACATATTGTAAACTTGGCCATTAATGTCACCTGTTCTTACACTGAATATATATAAGTCATGCGAGAGTGCATTGTAACCTTGACCGATAGTGTCACCACATTAAAAAAAAAAGAAGATGTTCATATTCCAATTAAGCATGCAGTACTTTGTTGGGTCCAAAATTTCAACAACATGATAGTAATATCCTGCATTCACAACCAACTCTTTTTACAAAATAAATATTATATATATATATAAATATTCTCTTACATTTTTTTTGGACATTCCCTTCTTCTTACTTTTGTCACAGTTTTTTAAGTTAGCTCTATGCCGCCTTATTTCTCAACTTTAAATAATTTTGCTCGTAATAACCCAATACTAATTATATCACTAAAAAAAATCTAAACGTTGAGTTCTTAACCCGTTATTATTAACCTTTGTTTCAATGCTTTGCCATCTTCATAATTTCGAAGTGTTATATATAATATGACTTGTGATCTTACGCCGAGATTATTTGGTGCATTTGAAATTGAAACTTAGCGCTTTGTTCAAACATTTATGATCATTCTATAATTATATGCACCATTTTTGTTTACTCAACTTCAAGGAAGGAAGGAGCAAAAGATCAAATATCATGAGCGCGTGATTCATGATGATCACATGCGGATAACTTAAATTATTACTATATTATGTATATATATAATACATATATATATATTTTAGGGAACATATATATATATATATATGTGTGTGTAAAGAAACTTTGGTTTAATTAAGTGGATTTATTTTTAAATCTTTTTTTTCGGATATTCGACAAGTAAATTCAACTTTTGCTTACATTACAGCAAGAGCATACGTCAAAAGCGTAAGACACTACAATTTAATATTGCCGCCACAATATTTTTTATTAGTATATTGTGTTTTGCTACGTTTGTCACATTTTAAAAAATTGATCGTACAGTAATTAAATTATTCCAAGTCAAAGAATATTAAAATAATATATACCAGTGTCCAAAAAAGGAAAATAAGACTTTACATGCTTAGTTTATTCTTGCACGCCAAACATACAAAAACGTGGTCACTGAAAATAGCAATATGATGATCACTATTTACTAGCGATTCTCGATTGACTTCTTTTACCATTCAAACTCAATTAACTTCGTTTTTAAGTGACATATTAAATTTTAAAATCTCGTGAAATGAATTTAAATTCTAACTAATTATTTTTAGTAGAGCTTTCTCGTGAGTGGCGCTTCCAGAAATTCTGAAGGGCCACGGACAAGCCAAGAAGCTCAAGAGGGGGTTTTCGATTTATTCATCACTAGCTAAGTTGGTATGCAAGAAATATAAATAAATAAATATTTAAAATAATATAAATGAAAAATATCAAAACTCAAATACAGTTTTTTTTTTAAATAGCTAATTAAACTTAAAATTCTCCCACACAGACGTATAATCATTAAAACACGAAGTCTAAGTACGAAAACTAACGAGCGAATCA
Organism: Parietaria judaica; assembly: GCA_954871525.1. Taxonomy (NCBI): domain Eukaryota; kingdom Viridiplantae; phylum Streptophyta; class Magnoliopsida; order Rosales; family Urticaceae; genus Parietaria; species Parietaria judaica. The sequence continues at coordinate 9,476,442 of OX940865.1, read as the reverse complement.
CCGACCTAGTGGACCGTGTTTAACTTAGAGACGACGTTGGACTCATGGTGATCTTAAGTTCTTGTGTACCTAACCCAACTTTCATGCTCAATATTATCTTTCTTGCCCTATAAATATCCCCACTAAACATATTTCCTCTCACAAATTCTCTCAACACAGTTTGATTTCGCTACACTTAAACATACTTGTCCTTCTATTTTATTAAATATACATCAAAATGGCTCGTTCATATGTCATATTAATTCTCATTTCATTCGTTCTATTAGCAAGCTTTGACATTCAGTGTATTGAAGCCAGAAGAATGAAGGCAATGATGATGAGGCCTTTGGTGTCAGTTCCGTCGGAAAGAGAGCATGATATCGCTGAAGGAAACGATAACGAGCTTCTGGGCGACAGTTTCTTCGACAGAAACGAGAGAAGTTTGAAGTCTAATCCAAGTCCTGGAATCGGTAACTAGTGAGCTTACAATAAAAGGGTTCTCTTCGAAGCAATGGCTCTTTGAGTATGATATTATTGTTGTTGTAATTATATCTCTTGATCAGTTATATATATTGTGATGTGTATGTTTATTGTTTAGCAACAAATGTTGATGGAAATATTTTGATGTCAATACTCCAAGCACAGAAAAATGTATCCAATACAAAGGTGGTAATTTTTTTATTTAGTTTTAGGATTTTATCCTAATGTTTTCTACAAAAAAATAAAATAAAAAAATATTTATGATTCTTTATATTTTTATCTGTAACTCATTCGTCAGTATCTTGCATAATTTTTTAATTTTAATTTTAATTCTAGTTTGGTGGCTAAATAAAGAAAAATATAGAGAGTTTAATATATTTTAATTTTATTAAAAGTTGTGTTGACTTTTTTTTCTTTGTATGTTTATTTCTATATTAATTTTGCATATTCGCATGTTTGTTTCTTCTTCTCTATTTTGCTTTTTAATTAAAGATACGGAATTTAAGAGAAATAGTTAACTTGGTAGATTAAAATCGACAAAAATAGTCGATGTTTAATTAATGTTTATAAAATAGTCAATTAACCATATTATCAATTATAAAAATAGTTATATTAACCATTATAATCATATTAACCATTGACAAAATAATCTTAAGTTTGCTAACATGCAATGCAATGTAAACCTATGAATGTGGCTATTCATTATAATTTCATATCATATGAAAAATAAATTTTTCGTCAAAACTAAGAACAAGTTAGAGGTGTCAAGTGGGCCGGGGTCGGCCCAGGACCACCCGCCCCGACTCGTTAAAAAAGCGGATTCACCCCGCCCCGCCCCGTTTTTTTGTGGGCCGGGCTAGACTCGCCCCTATCAAAAGGGTCAGGCTGAGTTATGCTTTTCTAGGCCCGCCCCGTCCTGCTCAAAAAGCTCGCCCCACCCCGCCCCGCCCCGAAGCCCACATAAACCTGCCCCGTGGCCAACTCGCCCCGCCCCGTTTAAAAAAGCCTACATAAACCATATTTTTACTTGTTTTACTGTTAATTTTTTTTTCGGTATTGGTCGCTTTCAAATGTCATTGTCGTTTTTTGGTGCCCTTATAAATCCAGTAATCCACCATATCGTCAACTTTTATCCTTTTTTCTTTTACAACATTGACAATGTTTACTAATAATTCAGTCGTTTTTGTTTCTGATATCGTTTGTAATTGTTATGTATCATTTGATAACTCTATTTTTATTTTATGGCAGTGACTGTGAGGCTCATAAATGATTTATAAAAAATTATAATAAAAATATTATAATTAATATTATAAAAATAGAAAATTACTCTAAATATTTTATTGTTATAGAAATTAACATTTATCTTTGTATTACATGATTACTTAATTTATTTTGTACATATATTCTACTTAATGTAGCTCTTAAATTTTTTAATTACTTTTTTTAATTTATTAATCAAAATTCGATAATCGATTATTCTCTAGTTTTTATTTTAGTTTGAGAATGAATTAATCAATTATGACATTGCGTGATTTCATGTATAAAACATAATTTCTTAATTCACTAGTTTCACCTTTACAATTTATAATTACTGGCCACATTCATAAATCATTATTCTAATTTTATATTCAATAATTAATTTCAAAATCACTTATTATCATTTTATTATGCAATTAGCACTATCGTATTCACTATTTAACATCTACATCTTGAAATTCACGAATCAATTCAACGTTCATTATTTTTAAACTATCAAGTTATAATTCGCTAATCAATTTCATAACTTACTAATCAATTTCATTATTCACGAGGTATAGACCTTCGGTTTGACGATTGATCACTAATCTCTTTCATATTAACTTATTCATTAGATTTTATAATTGATTAGTTTCAAGTTTCAACTTTACAATTTATAATTATTAGTTACATTCATCATTCATTATTCACTAATTAATTTCAAAATCACGTATTCTCATTTTATTGTTCACTTTCACTTTCATGTTGAGTATTCAATCTTTACATCTTGAAATTCATGAATCAATTCAACATTCATTCATGTTATACTTTCAAGTTATAATTTGTTATTCATTTATTCATGTATTTACTCTCCGTAAAAATCCAACCCGTTTTGGTTTATGAAAAGCCCACCAAATTCGACTCGTAAAAGCCCACTAAACTCGACTCGTAAAAGCCCACTAAATCGACTCGTAAAAAGACCGCCCGGCCCACCTCGCCCCGCGACATTGTGGGTTCGGGTTCATGGGCTGGGGTGGGCCTTGATGCCTTTTCCAAAACCCGCCCTGCCCCGCACATTGAACGGGGCGGGTCGAGCCCGCCCCGTTTAACATGCAGGTTTAACGGGTTGTGGGCCGGGTCGGCCCACCCCAACCCACTTGACACCTCTAGAACGAGTTAATGGAAAAGACTACATAAGGAAAAAAAAATTGTAAAGTCATGAGTTATAAAATAAGCAGTCAGACCAACAAAATTATTGGTGTCCAAAAATATTTATCCTTCATTTTATTTCTAGGTAAGGAAAATGGATTCAAAAGGTCAACGTTGGGGGTACTATTACTAATCTAAAGTTCAGCGCTTGAATCCCATTTAAATAATAAGGGTTTTATTACATTTCTTGAATTATTATGTATATCATATATATATATATTGCTAATGGAAAATGCATGGATGCAAAAGGTCAACGTTAAAGCACTAATTATAAAAAGATACTCTAAATCCAATACTTTTTGAGATTAGAAAAATGTATCACTCAATGTAAAGCTCAGCGATTGATTTACGTAATAGAAAAATGCTCTCAGTGGATCACTTCCTCGCCATTCATTATATCTCGACGTTGATTTTTAATAGGATTGACGGTGGCAATAAGTTGTGTATTTAATTACGGTTATAGTTTCAACTTTTTATAAAGTGAAAAACGTTTTTACGTTTCATTTATCGTAACTGTATCTAATTTTATTATTTTTTGCGGCTTAAGTGTACCGATATGTTCAAAATTCTCATTAAAATAACATTTCAGTACATTTGCCATTGAGAAACTTAAGTTTATTATGTCTTAATAATTAATAATTAAGTTCAACTTAAGATCTTTTATCACTATTACATCTATTTAATATTCCAAACTCTATATTTTTTATTTTTTATTTTGGCGCAAATTGGAGTGTTAAATCTTATAAGTAACGGTTTTTCATAAATCAAATAGGTTTCTCTTTAACTAAATCTCAGCTAGTAATATCAATTAAATAAATATATATATCAATTAAAGTTATCACAGTTTAATTGGTTACTTTCTTGAAATTGGTATTTGGTAGTGAATAAAACCTAGGTCAAGTATGGTTGTCAAATTAGTAATAGCAAGTACGTAAATTAATAATAGCAAGTACGTACTAACGATTGACTACTTAAATTCCAATATTCACACGCAAGGTTTTGAAAGAAGTTTAAGGTATACGCCTCGAGGCACTAGTAAAAAAAATGGTGTGTTATAGCCATGGAATCAGTGAAGTTATATGATGATGATAAAAATGGTGTGTCGTTATTTTTGTTAGAGAAAATGTTGATAATTGGTTTTGATGGTGATTTTGTATGATGTTTTTACATTTAGAAATTAGGAGAGCTCGGTAGAGTGTAAGATATTAGTTTGTGTCTCTTGTGTTTGTCATTTTTAAATCTTATCAATTTGAGGACACCATTAATTATCTTCAACTTATGTTTTCCATGTACTTTTTCTAATTGGCTCTTCAACTTTTTTATACAGTCCTCTCCAATTTTTATTTATTTTACATGTAATGTGTTTTTTTTTTTTTTTTTTATTAACTTACCCTATGTTTATTTACTCTCTCCTAGACTTAAGCCTCCGGGATTTGTATCAAGGGTTTGTCCCTTTTTTTTAATTGTTCGTATTAAAACAAAAATATATCATTATTTTTATCATATCCCCCATATGAAAATACACGAATAAATCATAAACAAAATGGGAAGAATATACTATGATTATACCTAGAGCTGCACATTTCCACCGCGAGAGAGGGTCGCGACCAGTCGCGACGCACGCGTCCAAGTCGCGACGCGTCGCGACGTGCATGCGAAATTCGCGACGCGTCGCGACGTCCACGTGAAAATCGCGAGAGAGGGTGGTCGATCCGCGCACTCGATCCGACGGCCCATATCTCGCCACGTCAGCGATCCGAGGGGTGTGTTTGTTTTGGGCGTAAATTCCCACTTTTTTACCCGAATTTCAATAAAATTTCACCCACCTCAATAATTATTCACCCACCCAACTATCTCCTCCAACCCTATAAATACCACCCCTTCCTCCCTCATTTCCTCACCAAAAATCTTCCATCTCTCTCTCAAATTCTCAAAGTTCTCTCAATTCTCAAAGTTCTCAAAGTTCTCTATTATGTCTCGAAGAAGCGGTAATTCTGGGGGTCGAAGGACGGCTAGGAGGTTGGAACCCCAATTTCAACCCATGGCTCCCGGCCAACCTACGCCCGACGGCTATATCCCCGTTATGCTACCGGCAGAAATTTTTCCTTCCCCACCAAATCCCGATTACCCCGATGATACGGTACGGTCTCTACGACCTAGTCTAGTCCGGGCGATGGGCGCGCACGACGCCAATCCGGAGCGTGTGCCCCAAGTTTTGGTTGACGCGGTCGCTCAATTAAGGGCGGGAAATAACGATCCGTTTTTCGCCCTCATGCTTCAACAACAAGCCGGTGAAGAAGTCCAACACCCCGACGAAGACGAAACTCAACGCGCCCACGATGCCAACTTTCAAGAAACTCAACACGCCGATGATGCCGAGCTTCCGACGCCGCCCTCTAGATCTGTCCATGGCTCCGTTGTCGGCTCGTACCACGACGGTTCCCCCGAACCTTCCCATCAAGAAGCCGCTGAAGCCTCCGTCGGCAATCCTCGACGTTCTCGATCCGGGTAATAATTAATAAATTTAATTATTTTAATTAATTAATTATTATAAGTTTAATTATTTTATTTAATTAATTATTATAAGTTTAATTATTTTATTTAATTAATTATTATTACTTTAATTATTTTATTTAATTAATTATTATTTCTTTAATCCTATTGTTTAATTATAAGTTTAATTATTTTAATTAATTAATTATTATTAGTTTAATTAATTAATTTGCCACGTCTCTCGAAAGTCTTAGTATGCTCTGTGGTTGCGGTTCCGACTGATCTTCCACATCAGAAACGACGTTCTTGAGATTTAATAAACATTAAATGGTTACTTAAATAAGCTATTAAAATTAAAAAGGTAATTTGTATGTGTGGTGATAATTATAAAGTTCTTAATGGATTTCGGTGTCTTAGAAAGATTGGTTTTTAAATAAGGTTTGCTTTGCAATCTCCTCCAAGCTAGCCTGGGAACCTCGGGGAGTTATGTCTAGAAAAGCTTGGGCCTAAAGCGAGATCATAGCATCCTTTCCAGTCGATCTGGCCGTGGAACCTCGGGGAGTTCCGTCCAAAAGAGCTTGATAATTATTTTCACACATAAAAATACCATTTTAATTTTGTTAACTTTTTTATTTAACCATAAGACATTAAATTAAATCAATATGATGAATAATAAACTTTATGACATTTAAATATTTAATTTCCTTTGGTTTTAATAGATCAAATCCTCATGGCTTGGCGTGGGGACGGCCAAACACGGCCGCGGTGTGGAACTTCTTTCATGAAGATCGGCACATTAACGAGCACGGTGTCCGCGTTAAACTGGCGACGTGCAAAAAGTGCGGGCACGTCCTAGACGGGATGGGTGAACGCGGGACCGGCCACTTGAACCGCCACGCGAAAGAGTGCTTCCCAACCGGCACACTCGACGAGGTAAACACAGCACAGGTAAGTAGACTCACGACCCCAAACTTACGGAAATGGACACTCGAATGGTTATTGTCTACGGGCTCACCGTTGAGTTTGGTGGAAAATCCTACGCATACACAATACATGCAAATGATTAATCCGTCTTACCAACCGTTTTCCCGTACGACGTATACTAGGGACATGGAAAAAGCTTATTCTATGCAAAAAAACTATTTGGTCGATTTTTTTAAAATGTCTAGTATCAACGTTGCTTTTACGACCGACTTGTGGAGCGGTCCGATGCTAAACGATTATATGAGTCTGACCGCTCATTATGTAGACGAAGATTGGGAACCGTGTCAAAAACTTTTAAACCTATCACCGTTCGAGTGTCGCCATACCGGCCAAAACATTTCCGAAAAAATAATAGAACTATTAAATGATTGGGGTTTACAAAATCGTGTTATATCTATTACGTTAGATAATGCCTCAAACAATAATGCCGCTATTACTATTTTGGAGGCTACTTTGCCCGTTAATCAATTTCGTAATATTTTACATCAACGGTGCGCTTGTCACATTATAAACTTAATTGCATGAACGGGCGAGCGAGTAATTGCCGATCAAGTAGAAAAAATATGCGGCATTGTTGATTGGATCCGGCATTCTCAAATTACTAATAGGTGGAGGCGATTTTGTAAAGAACACAATCATAAAGCTAACAAGTTCGGATTAGATAATAATACACGGTGGAACTCTACTTATCTAATGGTTTCAGTCGTGTGTAAGCAGAGGCTACCGTTGGACCACTTCCTCCACAAGGAACTCGAGCCGTCAGCGCGAATCTCGGAGGCGGAATGGGCAACCGCAGAAAAATTCACCAAATTCCTTAAACCCTTTTATGTTGTTACTTTAAATTTCTCTAATAAAAAACGCCCTTCTTTGAATCATGGTCTATCGGGTCTATTTGAAATTACTAACACTTTTACAGAATACGAAAACGACCCAATTATTGCTCCCTTGATTCAAGGAATGGTTGAAAAATTCAAAAGTTATTGGGATCCACCCCCTTTTTCGTATTGCTTCGGTTCTATATTAGACCCTCGTATTATGTTTACGTTCGGTCCGTTAATGTTAGCAATCGGGCAAAACATAGGGGTGGACTACTCTGATTACATTAAGGTTGTTAATGAAGCTTTTTATGAATTGTACAGGGAATACGACCGGCGGTTCCCACAGTTCAACGTCGAGGCGGAGCGGAGGACAGTGATGGAAAGCCCAACCAAGACCGCTTTAGAGTTTAGCCGGAGACTCAAGCAAAGATTGGATCGCGGGGAATCATCAGGATCCGGTACGCCTCCGGCACGGACGGACGACACGGACGGCGCACCAGACGAAGTGAAGCGGTACTACGGCCTTCGGATCGACGACCAATCAACTGAGTTCGATGTCATCAGGTGGTGGAAGAATGAACGGGAAAGATTCCCGATATTGGCAAGAATGGCGAGGGACATCCTGTCCATCCCCATTTCAAGCGTTGCATCGGAGAGCGCATTCAGTACAGCTCAGAACATCATCGACGATCGGAGGTCCTCAATAACCAACACACACCTCGAGCAAGCCGTGGTGTTGAACGATTGGATGTTCCGCAACCCCGTAATCGGCCAACGTTCCGAACCAACCGAGCTTGAGCTTATGACTGAAAGGTTTAACGCATGGTTCCCCGAGTGATGCAAAGTTAGCGCCAATAATGATGTCCTCTTTCCTCTCTTGGTTTTTAGTCCCTAAGGAGGGTTTTACAAGAGAGGTTTTAGTGAGGCATCTTGTAATGTTTACACTGAATATTACAGCTTTCTTCCACCTTATTGTAATATTCACAATGAATAATACAACTCTTTTTTTTAATATCTCGTTTAGTTATATTTATTTATTTGTTATTAAATATTTAAAAATAATATTATGTTACAAATTTACATTTTTAACATTTAAATTCGGTTAAAAACTAACAATTAACAAAGTTAAACATCGGAATCAAATATACAACTTTTGCCGCAACCCAAAAAAACCCTCTTTCTCTCTCGAGCCACCAGTTCGCGACCACATCGCGACCAGCCGCGACCGCACACGCCGCGACGCGTCGCGACGTGTTTTCTCGCGGTTTTGGCGACCGAGTCGCGACGAGCCGCGGCGTGTAAAGTGTGCAGCTCTAGTTATACCTGAGGCTTAAAGGAATATGTCTGGATTGAGCTTAATTGGGCCCATGAGCCCGATGGATTTACAATGTCTAATTGGACCACTATAAATTGTTTACATGCCCACACGGGTGATAAGCTGTTATAAGATAATTAATTAGTTGAATTAATTAATTAATTAATTAATAAATTGATTTGATCCAAGAAGTGGAAAAAGTCAATTAGGTCATATTCGACTCTGGGCTACAAATACTACATTTTATCTCATAATTTATAACTCCATACCTAAATTTGAGAGAGAGAATTCGAGCTCTCCTATTCCAAGAGCCTTCGAATTTCACGCCTCCTCGTGTCTGAGATTGTGCCGTCATCTAAACACCGAGAGAGACCTAGTAATCCGACCAGGTGTTTTCCCTTATGCAAACTGCGAAGTTCCCGCAACTACTTGGTGGACGAGATAGAGACTCGACAATTGACGAGCTTGATCCGAGACCGCCACGCTGCCCAAAAATTGCACACAATTCGAGAAGGACTCGACCTAAAATACAGTTGGCAAAAAATACCATGACTAGTAAAAATTGGAATTGTGTAATTCTAATTTACGTGATTAATCTAGATCAATTTGTTTAAGGATATCCCAAGAAATTCTCCTCAAAATTGTGAAAAATCCCCGAGAAACCCAACAAGGCTAAGATTGGTTAGGTCTATCCGGGGTTAGTATGAACTGATCAAGCCCAAAAGGACTATAACCAACACGTTTAGGCTTAGGATTTTTACAAAATCTAAGCCTCCCATGTGGAGCAAAATCTTGGTCAAATCCTTCCTCGGCGCCATGCAATTTTTTCCTTCATCAGACAACCAAATATATGTGGTTTTTTTTTTTTTTTTCTCTTCTCAGTAAAGGTGCGAACTTGATGATACCAAAAAATTATTCCATTTGTATAGGTTAATTGTTAATAATTGTAAAATTATTAAGATAAAACTATGGTAATTATGCTTGTTACGCAAAACACCTTTGAGATTATTCTCCTTGAATTCATCTATTTGGTTAAGATTTATCTTTTCTTCATTTGAATTGATTTTGCTGCTGGTATTTTACAAAAGATAAATAAAACACGAACTTTGGAGCAAATAACAAAAAAAAAAAAAAAAAACGATCGCCATGAGATAAATATCAAAGCCTTTTTCTTCTTACAAAAGTCGAATCACGAGGGAAGTTAGCAACCAATTGCCAAAGTTAGCAACAAATCACAAAATGAATTCATTGAGATGAGAGATTACAGAGAGTTAACGATAGTTTTAGGCAAAAGTTCCAACTTTTAGTTTTCTTCTCTCTTCTTTTAGCTTAGGAGTTATGACGTCAAGTTACGGCTAAGACTCGCGGGCATAGGTAAGGATGTGTTTTATTGTTAAGTTTCTCTTAACCAACTTTTAATGCAATTTCATTTTTCATGTTTAAGTTGTTTCTTTTTTATTGAATTATGCACAGGACCGGCCCTATAGTGAGCCATGGTAGTCTTAGGCCTAAAAAGATTTTCAATTTTTTGTTGGGTTTTTCGATGACTTTTCTCAATCCCGAGGCCGAAATCACGGGATATCATCGAACAATAAAGATCTAGATTAATATCGAAATCAAAGTACTCAGTTTAGATACGTTACCAGACTTTTGGTACTTTTGCCAACTGTACCGAAAATAGCTGATTCCTTGGTTTTTGGTGCTGGCCGATTCCTCCTTGTTCCCGGATTCCAGCGCCTCAATTGTTGCGCCTCTATTTCGTCCACCACGTCACTCGGGAACGTCTTAGATGACCGAAAAACACCTCGGAGGATAGGTTAGATCCTTGTCGGTGTTTAGATGATCAACCGTTGATTGAACCGGGGAGCTAGCCGCAACTTCGACTCGTGAGGAGGAGAGCTCGAAATCCTAGGAGGCTAGTTTTAGGGTTAGGGCTAATTATGAGTAATTATTAGGTATTTATAATACCTAATGATCATAACCTAGTGGGCTTTCTAAAAGCCCAATCATGAATTAATTAATCTATTATTAATTAATATGAATCACAATTAATACTTGGGCCCGAACGGGCCCATAATGTCGGTTATGGTATCGGTTCGATATCTGATAACCCGAGAGATACAATATCGGGTTCGGGCATAACCTACAATCTCCCACTTGCACGAACGCACCGGATTGGTTATCTCCGTGCATGCACTGCACATAAAGTATTACTCGAGAATTCCGCCTTGGGTTAGATGTACACTCTCTCAGCTACTCATGCCTGGTTCATCAAAGTTACAAGTGAAGTTTGTTTCATTGTAATTTAATCATCATACTACGTTTCCGTTGCGAGTTCGGTGTGACTCTATAGGATTATGTAGTGTTGGCCACATATGAGTATGAGTATGCAAGAAGTAAGTGGCCTCCACCTAGACTTAACTTCCCCCAATCTACAAAACTTTGAATCCCCTTTTATAGATTAATCGAGGTGAACCATGTGGTTCTTTACGATTAAAATTATGTATATGACTGATTCCTTCAACATCTTTTACATCTCTAGATGAGGCACAGGTCATGGTTTGGAACACCTGTTAAGCTTTGATCTAATTTTCTGATTCAGGTATAAGTATTGAAACATCAAAACAAAAACTCTTTTGATTTTCCTGTGGCCACAGATTTCATTTTACTTATACTATTCAGAAGGCCCTGAGTGTATTGCCTCAAAAGGAATGGGGAGATGCATGTTTTCTTGAAACGTCATCCCATCCTACAAGGTTCATCACACGCCCAACTACAGGTGTTATGACTTTCCAGTTACGGTAAGCGTTGAGTTGTAATCTAAGCATGCGATTTACCCAGTGATGGACTCATGATGTTCTCAAACTTTGGAGTCTCTTCATATCTCTAAGTTTCTCAGTGTCCCCTTGTATCAAGGTTTTGTTTTCATGTGAGAATACTTAGAGTGCGAGTCTTCCAGCACTGCTAGTCATTCCGACTAGTGCCTACATGTATAAGAATATCTCTTAGATATCAAGGACCCCTTCCTTTTATCTTAACAACATGTACCAGTCAATTGTGAATATCATTGATAGTCCCTCTTTGTTTCTTCATAATGATTTCTTTGACTGGGGAAATTTAAGATTATCTTGAAGATATCTTAGGAACTACATTTGTATAGCTTGATATCAATGATTTTAATATTTCAAAATATTGATATGAACTTTTTAAATGATGAAACTTGCCTTTTAAAGAAATAATATTGTGCTTCAAATTTAATGTATAATATTTACATAAAATTTGTATTTGAACTTTATACTTTTAACAAAATAAAGTAAGAGTTCAACGTGTTAGAATAGACCACAAACATCTAGACTCTTCTAGATCTTGTATGACGATACTACTTTTCTATTGATAAAGCCTTGGTCATCGGGTCAACCACGTTTATTTCTGTGTCTACTGTTTTCATCGCAACAACCTTCTGATCAATTATGTCTTTGATCACTGAGAACCTTTCTCTTGTTTTGTGATCTTAGTTTCTTGACTCGTGCTTTGGCTCCGTTGTTTTCAGCAAGGAGTCGCATTGGATCACTAATGCCAGAAACTACACTATGATCAGGAATAAATTTCCTGATCTAGAAAGCTTCTACAACTGCATCTTATGATGCTATATACTCAGATTTGATGGTCTAGTCCACTACAGTAGCTTACTGACTGTTGTTCTAAATAACAGTACCATCATTTAGGACAGAGTATATATTCTACTTGCGATGTGAAATTATCCCGATTAGTTTGGTGATTTGCATCCGTATAAGCAATAATGCTTGACTGATCAACACTGTCGTAAATAAGTGATCTTTCATTGGTCTTGTTAAGGTACCTGAAGATATTATTTACGATAGTCCAGTGACTATTTTGGGATAGGTTTGGAACTGGCTTTGTTTGTTAAGGTAAATGATACATCGAGACGGGTACATAATATGGCTTTCTTTATAAAGCCATTAGCAGTAGTATAGAGAACATTTTCTTTATGTTTGTATTGCTTTGACATTTCAGGGCACTGCTTTCTTGAAAGATGCAACTCAGGAGTTACAGAATAAGTCCTTAGTTTTCTTGTTCACATTGAACCAGCTTGCCATCCTTTCTATGTACTAGGACTTAGGGCTAATTATTTTATTATATTTATCTTTATAAATTTAGACTCCTAGAGTATAGGCAGTCATACCTAAGTCATTTATTGAGAAACATTTTTCTCAATCATTCTTTACTTTAAAGAATTTCCGTCGTATCATTTTCTATCCTTTTAAAGGATTACTGTGCTCCCACTAGCTTTCGTGTATACACAAGGTTAATATTTGTTTTCGATGAAGTCTAATTTCATTAGTTACTCCGTTGAAAACTAGATTTCATTTGAGAGATGCTTGCTATAGATCATACTTGCACGTATATATCTATTTGACTCGCATGCTTCAGAAACATGTTATGAATCAATTAAGTTAGTTAGGTTGTGTATAATACATGTTCCTTTTCAGAGTCATATTCTGAAAACTATCTTCATGTCCATTTGCCTGATTCTTAAATCATAGTTGGCAATAGCAAGTGAAATCATAATTGACTTTAATCATGGTAATAAGAGAAAATCTCTCTTCTTAGTCTTTACTATAGGCTTGTTTGAACTATTTCATTACAAGTCTCCTTTTGTACATTTGTACTTTACCATTCATGAATATCTTCCCTTGAAGATCTTCGTGCATCCTATGGGCATAAACCCTTCGGGTGCTTTAACTAAGTCACATACTTAGTATATGTACATGATTCTATTTGATTTCATGGCTCCTAGCCATTTCTCAAGGTCTTCACCTTTAACCGTTTCATTGTAAGTGGTGGTTCATCATTGTTCTCTAAGTATTTTGTTCTTCTGTGTTCAAAACGAGAAGATCCTTTTCTTAGGTGCATGATGTTCCTTATCCGACTTACATGGTTTTTGTGTCATACTAGGTTGCTCATATGCTTAATCATATATAAAGCATTTTACATTCGGCTTGACTTTCTTCCACGATCCTATCTGGAGTTTAGTCAACCATTGGTGAGCATCCTCTGTGTTCATCTTGAGTTCCTCGAGATTTTGTGAGTTATGTATTTCATGAAGTGCATACTTTCTCCCACTAGACTTTCTAGGAAAGATTTCCTTTCTTAAAGTCTCCGTATTTGTCACAGCTATTTTGTGTATTAATTTTCTCGTAAACGACAAAATGGATTTTATCCCTTATCATATCTTTATATGTTATCGTCTGAATCACTTTTCATGAGACACTGTAAAGTGTGGTAGCACCAAGTTAAAAGTGCATGTCCTTTTATAAACATAGGCATATCTGTTTTTTATTTCATTGTACTAACCAAGTCTAACAGAGTTTGTTGAGTTCTCTCGATACACCTCGTAAAATGAGGTGTATCGAGAGAAGTAAATGATCAGACAAACCTTTTGTCACTCAGGAAAACTTTATACTTATTGCTCAAATATTAATTATCTCGATCGGATCGAGAACCTATTATTATTTTGTGCGTTTTGGTTTTCTTCTTCATTCTTGAATTCCTTGAACCGGTCAAGAGATTTCAACTTTTGTCTTGATTAAATAGACATGATTGTACCGACTGAAGTGATCAGTTGGTAGTCATAATTAATGAAGTACCATCAGCCTTCCTTATCCTAATTGTGCATTTGACCACATTACACATGAACATGTGTGGTTTAATGCCACAATCAATCTTTAGTGTGCCCCTTTGAATGAGCCTTTTGTCATATAGTCATTTAGACAAGATTCGCATTTATCGTAAGATTCATAATCAAAACGATCAAGATGTCCATTATTATGGAGCTTGGTGATGCGTCTCTCGTTATATTGTGACTTATATGACAATGCTAGAGATATGCTATATTTAGTTTATATGGTTTAAGCCTTTTGCATACAACGTTAAATATCATATATTGAACATATATCCTTTAAAATAGTCAAACTATCTTAAAACGCTTGTACCTAAAGAAGAGTCATTACTCTATATATTTCACCTCTTTCAAGACAAGTCGGACAATCCTTGTTATCTGTAGTGAAAGCACTTTTAGATTTTGGAACCTAACCGTATGTTCTATCACATCGCATATGTGATCACTTTAAGATTGGAGTCCCACTCACCTTTTGCTGTAAGAGCTATTATTCCATTGCTCTTTGTTAAACTTGATCACAAACAATTTGTGAAAGTTGAGCAAGGAATCCTAAAAGATGTCAATAGAGAGATCATTAAATATCTTATCATTTACATGAGCTTTTCTTTAAGGTGAGTTATCAATTTCCTAAATTATAACCAACCTCAGAATTTATAGACTTTCTGGAATTCTATAAGTTCTCTGTAATCTTTCATCGCTTGTGTTTTAACCTGCTATACACATATCTTCAGAAGATATTGATTGAACTTCCATATTATAGTGATTTTATGCTTTTGAAAAGCATTTTATCATTAATTTCGAAATGCTTCTTATAAGCATTCTTATTAGTTATGGAAGTTTTGTCAGGTGGCTCCAAATGGGTATTCATCTATTATGAAAAATCATTTCTTTATCAAGGTTCTGAACATTATTTCAGAAGCCTTTGCCATTCCAAGGAAATCTCTTTCCTTTTGATGGGAAACTCGTTTCCATGTTCTTTAAAAACAATTTTCAAGTGGTTGTTTGTTGACACTTGTTTCACATACATTAAATGAAACAATTAATAAGCACATTACTAATTCTAGAGTTTTACATGTAAATTATAAAGCATACATTATAATAAAGATGTAACAATTATATTATAAGGACTTTATATAATATTTCGTGATTTGTTAATGAAAAAGTTACCTCATCAATTTCATTAATTAGTCACTCAGAGAAAGTCAACAATTGCTCTAATATCCTATATTATCTCTGAAGATTAGAAAAGAAAAGACAACTTTCCATTTAGCATTCTAACCGATTTCATAAGAATTGTCTACGATATCTAATCTAATTAGAGTACTCGTTAAGGTAGACCCACGGGGTGAATCGGCGGACAGTATAGGTCGCCCTACGCGTCTAAAAGAGTGTATAAGAGTACTCCCTTGGGTTAGAGACGCACTCAACACGTTTCTACAAATAGACCGAGATACGAGCTCGGGCTAGACCCAAACTCGTAAGGGCTGTCTTCAGGCAATCCGAGCAGTACGGGCAGGGCAAACATCCCCTGTCTAAGTAAATCCAATTTACTAAGTTTATAAATTTGTTTAAATCTTGTTTATTTAAAATAATTAAAGATTTAAACAAATTTATCATTAAATAAATTTCTTTTTAATTTAGATGGGTATAATTGTAAATCCAATTTACAAAGTTAAAATTAAATAATTATTAAATTCATAATTAAACTTATTAAATAAAATTAATAAAATAAAATTAATAATTTAGGAAGTCGGGTTTGACCAAAGGCTTCGGGTCAAAACCCGAATTTGTGATCAACAAACCGTGGTGGGCCCACGGATCGGCCCACCACGTTTGGTCAACTTTTGGTCAAACCAGATTGACCAAGTTCCTTATTTGGGCTTTCATTTGTTTATTCTTGGGCCCAATCCCAAGCCCAAGGCTGAGTGAAGCCCTAGGGAAACACGTGCGCCTTCAGCCTCCGAGCCGCGCCGTCACCCATCGAGCCACGCCGTCGCGGAGCTGCCAGGGAGGAGCTGCACGTCTTCACCGTCGTCAGCAGGGAGGCTCACAGGAGTCGCCGTCGTCGCACGAGGAGGTTGCACGTTGGGTTGGCCGACGGTGAAGCTTCGTTGGCTGTGCGACGGACTTCAGAGCACGCACGGCTCGGGGAGGACTTCTCTCCGTGAGCGATGCCGTTGACGGCATCGTTGCCTCTGTCGCCGTCGTCAAACGACGTGGATGCACGACCGTCGTGCAACGGCAGTGATCGGAGTAGGCTAGGTTTTCTCGCGGGTCCTTCGGGTCGTCTCTGACCCACGAGGCTGGGTTGACCGGGTCAATACCCAACCCGTTTGAAAGGATGTGGGCATGGGCCATCCGAATGGCTGGGCCCCAAAAATTACACACGAAAAATTAGGGTTTCAGAAACCCTAGGCAGCACACATCCCAATGCATGCGCCGAAAAATTAGATACGTTACCAGACTTTTGGTACTTTTGCCAACTGTACCGAAAATAGCTGATTCCTTGGTTTTTGGTGCTGGCCGATTCCTCCTTGTTCCCGGATTCCAGCGCCTCAATTGTTGCGCCTCTATTTCGTCCACCACGTCACTCGGGAACGTCTTAGATGACCGGAAAACACCTCGGAGGATAGGTTAGATCCTTGTCGGTGTTTAGATGATCAACCGTTGATTGAACCGGGGAGCTAGCCGCGACTTCGAATCGTGAGGAGGAGAGCTCGAAATCCTAGGAGGCTAGTTTTAGGGTTAGGGCTAATTATGAGTCATGATTAGGTATTTATAATACCTAATGATCATAACCTAGTGGACTTTCTAAAAGCCCAATCATGAATTAATTAATCTATTATTAATTAATATGAATCACAATTAATACTTGGGCCCGAACGGGCCCATAATGTCGGTTATGGTATCAGTTCGATATCCGATAACCCGAGAGATACTATATCGGGTTCGGGCATAACCTATATTTTTAGCGACGTGGGACTTCACGATGACAATTTTTTTTATATATATACTTTTTGCATTGATTTTTTTTTCTTTTACAATTAGGATAGGGCCCCCAAAATCGGTCTTTGCATAGGGCTCCGAAAAACTCAAGGTCGACCCTGATTATGCATTTATATTCTACATATAATTCTTGTCTTGTCAAGATCTTGTTATGTTAAGATTTACTGTGCATGAATTCTATAGATATATCTCAAAATCCTTTTCATATGAAAGACAATTTTTTTCAGAGTAAATTTAGGCATTAAAATTGATATTGTGTTAACAAAACAATAAAAGAATTCACGAAGCTTGCCGTTTTCTCAAAGTCATCTTACAATGATATAACGGCGGTAATATCAACACTTCATAATCAATAATATATAACATAAGAAAACAGTAAATTGTTAGAAAATCTAAAATTCTGAAAAATCTGAAATTCTAAAATTCGGATACTTTTGCTGAAAAAGTGAAAATTCTTAGAAAGTTATTATTTGAAAATAAAAAACACTGGGATCAAAAAATTTATAACGATATTCATAATAAAAAAAAAACAAGAAAAATCTTACATACATAAAAAAAAAGCTCAAAAAAAAATAGTACTTTTATCACAAAAAGTGAAAACCTTGAGATTCTTACCAATTTGAATATAAACAACACTTGAATCACATATTTATAACAATATTTATTAAAATAACAAGAAAAATTTAAAACACACCTACGTCAAAATAATTCAAAAGTAAAATTTCAAAAGAAAAATAAAAGTAGATCTGGGAAAGTTTAAAAAAAAAAAAACTATACAATCAAAAATTTATAATAATATTCATAAAACAACAAGAAAATATTGAAAATATACCTCAACAATTTTAAAATTCAAAACGTTATCGATCAAAAACATAATTCTATACCCAAACTTTTTGCTTCGTCTCTTAAAAAATTCATTATGCACTAACTATCTAGAAACTTAGTAGATTAGAAAGAAAACGACCATAGAAGAATATATATATATATATATATATATATATATATATATATATATATATATATATATATATTCGTCAAAAGCCCTCATAGTCTTAGTTAGTTTTACATTTCATCATAAAAAGTCATTAATTATAGTAAAAGTTTCTCGGAACAAATATTTTGCATTAAACTTACGTCCAATTTTACGTTGTATTTGAAATTTCGTATTTTTTGAAAACTTAATTTACAAAACTTAAAACATAAAAGTTGTAGATCTATCTCTTTTCTTTCCAACCATAGGTCATGCATAAAATTTGGACAAACAATGAGTGAGTTATGTCAAAAATACAAAAAGTGTGCATATAGAGGAGGATAACTCTCTAGCGGTCAACTAACGGAAAACACGAAAATATCTAACAGATCAAACATTGGCTACATTAGCCACCAAAAATAAACATTAGTTATATAATTCGCAAAAGATCAAACATTAGGTACATTAGCCGCAGTTTACCCTATACGTAAAGTGAATGATATGGAAAGGAAACGACTTCTGTATGGGAGAGACAAAAAGCTTGTCGAATTACTATTTGAGTTGGAGTTATTTCTTTTCATTACATTCCACTCCTATTTATATAGCAACCTTACCTAGAGAATTTACTAATATACCCTCACACATTCTTGGTGAGCAAGTAAGTTTCATGACCTCATTTTATCAACTAGTATATTAAATTAATAAAATATTAAACTTGCCAAGCAAGTATCGGTGAAGCCAACCAATCAAAGCTTAGACTAATATTCTCCCCCGTAAGCTTGATTCGATTCGAGGTTCATCACGCCGAGAAATCCTCGCTTCTCCGCAAACTTGACTCTTGCTAGAGCCTTGGTGAGTATGTCCGCACGTTGCTCTTTGGTGGTGAAAAATTCCACGATGATCTCTCGCTCTTCCACACACTCGCGAATAAAGTGAAAGCGAGTGTCGATGTGTTTGCTGCGTCCGTGGAACACAGGATTTTTCATCAGTGCGATCGCGGACTTGTTATCAACGTAGAGAGTCACTGGCTTCTGCTCGGCTCCAGTCACTTTGCTCAGTAAGTTTCTGAGCCACAAAGTTTGACACGCCGCTGCGGTCGCTGCCATGAACTCAGCCTCACAGGACGATAGGGCCACAGTTCTCTGCTTCTGAGACTGCCAGGTGATCAAATTCCCGTTGAGATAAAAGGCCATACCTCCTGTACTCTTTCTGTCATCGACATCACCGGCTAAATCACTATCGGTAAAACCGACTAGTTCTTCAGCTCCACTTCCTTTTCCGTACTGGATCCCGTAGCTCGCCGTTCACTTTACGTAACGAAGGATGTGTTTCAAAGCCTGTTGGTGTAGACTGGTAGGCTTCTCCATGTGACGACTCACCATGCCAACTGCATATGAGATGTCAGGTCGGGTGTGGGTTAAGTACCTGAGATACCCGACGACACGCCTATACTCTGTGGGATCCACTTGTTTTCCATCTGTGTCTTTCCCGATTTTTAACTTTGGTTCCATCGGATACTTGCTAGGGTTGCAATACGCCATCTTGAATTGCTGCAGAATTTTCTTCGCGTAAGCCGTCTGCTTCAGCGTGACAAATTCCTTCTTCTGATCGACCTCGATGCCGAGGTAGTACGAGAGCAGTCCGAGGTCGCTCATCTCAAACTTCTTCATCATCTGCTTCTTGAATCCATCAATGGCTTTTGCACTAGATCCGGTCACGACCAGGTCGTCGACGTACACACCAACTATGAGGGCCTCCTCTCTATTGTTCCTCGTGTAGAACGCTTGCTCCTGGGAACACTTCTTGAAACCGAGACTCTTCATATTCCTGTCGAGTCAAGTGTTCCATGCACGAGGTGCTTGGCGTAGCCCGTAAAGAGCTTTTGACAAGTTGTACACCTTGTGCTCTGCGGTCTTGTCGACGAAGCCTTCCGGCTGAGAAACGTAGACTTCTTCTTCAAGTTCACCATTCAGGAATGCCGATTTGATGTCTAGGTGATGGATTTTCCAGCCTCGGTGAGCAGCGAGGGCTAGGATCAACCTGATCGTGTCGAGTCTGGCTACTGGAGCGAAAACTTCCTCGAAATCTACTCCTTGCTTTTGCACGTAGCCCTTTGCGACCAATCTGGCCTTGTGCTTGAGGACCTTTCCTTCTGAGTCCTTCTTGAGCTTGTAGACCCACTTCAGACCAATGGATTTGTGACCTTTTGGAAGGTTGACTAGCTCCCACGTCTGATTCTTCTCAATGGAGTCTAGCTCTCTCTTCATCGCTTCCTGCCATTCTTTCTCGGTGGCTGCCTCGCGATAGTTGGTCGGTTCCTCTTCACTGACTAGCAGGAGCTCTTCCGGGCTCAAATCAAGCTCCCGCGCTTCTTCGTAGACGTCAGATAGGGTACGGAACCCTCTTGGTCCGTCCTTGATTGATGAGTCTCCCGAGGTTGTTCCTCCCGAACTAGCTGTCATTGGGATCGGGGTGCTCATTCCCGATCTTGGGTTGGGCGAGCCTGGTGGTGAGCTGGTTCTAGACGAGCTGGTTTCCGTCGAGCTGGGCGTTGCTAGCCCCTGGAAGGGACTCTCTCCCTCAACCTGCTCGACCGCATCTGCGTCTTCGAGGATGAACTCCACCGAGTTCTGTTCAGGCTCTCCGTTCTCGTCGTGCCAGACCCACTTCTTCTCCTCTTCGAAAACGGCATCTCTGCTCACATGCAGTTTGCCGCGTCGGGGGTCGTAAAACCTGTGTGCCTTGCTCCCTTCCTCGGCGCCAAGGTACACCATCGACTGACTCCGATCATCGAGCTTTTTGAGATTTGGTCCTACAGTCTTCACATGTGCGGTGCACCCAAACACCTTTAAATGCTCCAGATGAGGTTTCTGCCCTTTCCATGCTTGATAAGGGGTGCGCTCGCCTAGCGCCTTTGTCGGCAAGCGGTTCAGCAAGTAAACCGCGTGACGTACTACTTCTCCCCAGAAGTTCGCTGGGACTTGCATGCTTTTCATCAAGCTCCTTGCAGTGTCCATGACGGTTCGAGTCCGTCTCTCCACCACGCCGTTCTGCTGGGGCGTGTATGGTGCAGTGAGGCGTCGCTCTACACCTTCTTCTCCGCAGTACTCGGCGAACTTCTCAGACGTGAACTCTCCTCCACGGTCTGTTCGCAAAATCTTCAGCCTATGTCCTGACTGGTTCTCCACGAGCCGCTTGAACTTCTTGAAGACTTCAAAGGCTCCACTCTTCTCCTTGAGCGTATAAACCCACATCCAACGGCTGTAATCATCAACAAGTAAAAAGAAGTACTTGTTGCCGGCTAGATTGGCCGGGGTGATTGGACCACACAGGTCAGCGTGCACCACTTGGAGGGGTCGCTCTGCTCGGAATTTGGCCTTGATTGGAAATGGCACTCTTGCCTGTTTCGCGACCATGCAGCATTCACACAGTTGATCGGGGTGTTCAATCTTTGGTACCCCAAAGGCCATTTGCTTGTCGCCTATCATCTTGAGCGCGTGAAAATTCACGTGCCCGAGTCTCGCATGTCATAGCCATGCTGGGTCTGCGAATGATGCCATCAAGCAAATCGGCTGATCTACCACCAGGTTGATCTTGTACAATCGACTCGGTGATCTCTTCACCTTCATCAATAGTGCGCCGTCGTTGTTCCACATTTTTAGGAACTCTCCGGATAAGATCACTGTGTGACCAATCTCCGTCATTTGTCCTAAGCTGATGATGTTACTCTTCAGCTTCGGTATGTAGTAGACTTCGGTCAGTATGCGCTGGTCCCCATTCTTGCACTTGAACAGGATGGACCCTCTGCCATTGATGTCGACGATAGAACCATCGCCGAACTTCACGTTTCCTGTGATCTTCTCGTCGAGCTCTTCAAACTTCACTCGATGACCCGTCATGTGGTTGCTGGCTCCATTGTCTAAATACCAAATGTCGGTATAGACCTTCTATTCGCCATCTATGAGTAGGTTGGCGACAACCTTATCTTCATTGAGCATCACCTTCCTGGTTTGCTCGTCGTACTTCCTGGTCAAGCTGGGCTTCTCTGCCATCATCAGCTTGTCCACTCGGCTCATTACTTGGTCGTCAGGTACCACCTCGTTGGATACCTGGTCGTCAAGTACTACGTCGACGCGCTCCTGCTCGACGTGTGTCTCGTCGACCTCATCCTGGTCATCGTGCTCGTCGCCACTTAAATCCACCATCTCCTCGGCGAACATAAGTGCGTGCTCGTCGTCATCGAATCTCACCAGATTCGCTTCTTCGTCGCGGTTCTTAGTATGACACTCATTTGCATAGTGACCATACTTCTGACAATTATAGCACTTCACTGTGCTCTTGTCCTTGCAGGTGGCGCCGTCTTGGCGGGGAGTGCTACTGCCTCAACCGCGCTGGTCGCGACCACGTCCTCGACCTCGGCCTCTGCCACGTCCA
This sequence comes from Parietaria judaica, assembly GCA_954871525.1. Classification (NCBI taxonomy): domain Eukaryota; kingdom Viridiplantae; phylum Streptophyta; class Magnoliopsida; order Rosales; family Urticaceae; genus Parietaria; species Parietaria judaica. The sequence goes on along the minus strand of OX940865.1, from coordinate 9,453,817 downwards.
CGGCTATCGTTGCCGTATCCGTTGCGACTCGATGAGCTTGAAGAAGAACCTTCTCGCTGGTTCCACTTCTGCTTAGCCTTCCATTCTCCATGCGTGAGCAGGAAGTGTTTCTCCTCGTCTCTGTCGCCATAGCCCCGAAGCCTCTCCTCATGGACTTTTAGACGACCGACAACCTCCTCGACTGACATAGTCTTGAGGTCGCCGAACTGCTCGATCGACGTCACGATCTGCATGTATCTGTGAGTTACAGATCTCAAGAATTTCTTGACCACGGTAGTCTCGTCCACCGGTTCGCCTAGTGAGCGGATACCCGTTGCAAGAGATGACAGCTTCATAGCGAACTCGTCCACGGATTCACCGTCTCTCATACGGAGAACCTCGAACTCGATTTTCAAGGTTTGAACCTTGGCTTCTCTGACGCGTTCTGCGCCCATGTTCATTGTCCGCAACGTCTCCCACGCCTTCTTTGCGGAATCCTTCTCGCCGATCATGAGAAGGATATCTTCCGGAACTCCCTGATAGATGGCGGCGAGAGCCATCCTATCCTTGTGCGCTTCGACATCTCCGCCTTCTACAGCCTCCCAGACTCCTTGAGCCTGCAGGTTTACTCGCATCTTCAGCGCCCACACCGAGTAGTTGCTCTTCGTGAGCATCGGGTACTGTAGCGTCACGTGTCCTCCGGTTGATTTGCTTGACGACTCCATGTACTTCGGCATAAAGGGAACTCGTACTGTAAAATCTCAAGAAATCGTTTCTGATGTGGAAGATCAGTCAGATTCGCAACCACAGAGCATACTAAGAATTTCAAGAGACTTGACAATAACGACAACCCCGCTGTGATACCAAATGTTGGTTTCTATTTGATACTCACTTTTAACACTCTCTCTGTATAAGCACTCACACTCAATATATATATATATATATAATATTATATTATATTATATGTAAAGTGAATGATATGGAAATGAAACGACTTGTGTATGGGAGAGACAAAAGGCTTGTCGAATTACTATTTGAGTTGGAGTTATTTCTTTTCATTACATTCCACTCCTATTTATATAGCAACCTTACCTAGAGAATTTACTAATATACCCTCACACATTCTTGGTGAGCAAGTAAGTTTCATGACCTCATTTTATCAAATAGTATATTAAAATAATAAAATATTAAACTTGCCAAGCAAGTATCGGTCAAGCCAACCAATCAAAGCTTAGACTAATATAAACCATATTAATCGTCGATTTATCAAGATAAGTTGAGCACTGGATTTGACCGCTGGCAATTGGAGACAAGTAATAAGTTAGGCACACATCTCTAACTTATAGGATTTTGGAAACCGGAGACAAGTACTGAAGTTTAATACTTGTAATTAAATTAGATTTTGAATTATATTCATAATGTAAATTCAATGGAAAATAAATAATTCCGGCCCCGTCATTATGAAATCCTAATTCCGTCTTTGGTATTTAAGCGTTGGCATTCGTCGTTATGAAATCCCAATTCCGTCTTTGGTATTTAAGCATTGGCACGCGTCGACAATGAATCCGACGATGGTAATTAGTAAACAAAACGAACATAAATAACATTAATAATTCAAAATTTGACGTTATTGATCAATTAGGATCATCATATCATTCAAGTACATCTACAATGAGACCAACGACAACCGTGATATCGTCCTTCTTCCCTCCGGTAAGCAAAGCCTTCGTCAACATAGACTGCTTCGTCGACCATGGCGTTAAACACTTCGTGTCCACCGATATCTTGTACGCCGCCTCCGCGATTGTCTCCGCCACCGCCTGCGGCGACGAGCGCCTCCTCATTCCTTGGACAACGAGCGCCTCAATCTGATCGACAAACAAGTTGTCCAAAACCCCATCGGTGGCGACCACAACGACGTCCCCGGCCACCACCTCAAGATGGTATTCCTTGGCGCATCTCGGCTTGTCGTTGTCGCGCCTGTTACCAAGCTGGAAGTAGGTATTTGATGATCGACGGTGATATGGAAGACGGGACCGTGTGAGAAGGGTGCCTCTGCGGAACACTAGAAAGCCGGCGTTAGCCGCCCTCAGCACCCCCTCCCTTTTGATAAATAAACAAGAAATAAATTTTAATTATTATATAATGATTTAAGATAACTGCTGCGACGTACATATTATATAGTCAAAACTATCTAAAAATAAATAAGACGCGATTTAAAAAGAAGTGTCATACCCAAATTATTAATTAAAAAAATCATTACTTTAAAATACTCAAAAATAAAAATACAAAAAAAGATTTAATACGATATCTATTTTCTGAAAAAATAAGATTGTGAAGTAGGGCAAGGTGTTACCTGTGGGTGAGTATGCAGGCCGCAGAGGAGCCAAGCGGTATGCGGGATGCCCCACAGAATGCCGCACATAAGATATGCTTCGGGTCAGGCCCGGCATATCGCGTAGCCTGGGCCGCGCAGAACATGAGCATACGCGCATACGTTCCTGAGTCCACGCCCGACTCCTTCCACAAGCCCGACCCGTCCGCCAGGCCGACCGTCTCCTCTTCAAAGTACACTAAGCAAGCGTCCTCCTCGTCAGGGTGCGGGTACACGTGCGCCTTTCTGTTTTTCCGAATCATGAACGATCCCGCAATCATTCTCAGATCAGGCTTGTCTAGGGTTTCAGTTTGAGCCTCACCTCTATTGTTAGTGTTCTTCTCCTGAACGTATACATAATGAATACATATTATAATATATATATATATATAACATGAAAAATTCTCTTACCTTCGTTAATCCGCAAGAAGCGAATCCGATGATTAAACCCTTTAATTTAGAAAGTGCAGCTTTGAGAGCACATGATTTTTCACTCCTCGTAAATGCATGATCATGGCGATCAAAATTCATGGGACCAAATCCATGGCTTCTCACTTTTCAGAGGGTAGATATTGATAATGGCAGAAAGTAATAAGAGTGAATATAATTGTGATTTATCAGCTATATTATAACCAAGTTAGAAATCATAATGAATTTTGGATTGTATATTTTTAAAAGATAATTATGGCATAATTAGGAAAAAAGAATCAAAGAATCCGCACAAGTAAATTTTGTTATTTACCGCACTTCAAGTTCAGGCGATATAATAGAAAAATGTATTATAACAATTGGGCTTTTTTATTTCGTAGTTATAGAATAAATAAAGTTTGTTCTATAAGGGTCTAATTTGCGTATAAATTAGGCCTAAGCACACAAAAATTAAATAGCTAGAAAGAATTTGCGAAAATTCTTAGCTTAGGAAAAATATATAAAAAAATAATTGAAGAGTTGGAGACCTAGACAATGATTTTTATCATTGGTGAAATTTTGTATTAAAGTTTTTTTTTTTATTGGAGTAAAAATATTTTAATTTCGCTTCCGTTAAGTAGCTATTTAAGGAATTATTGCGAAGTAAATACCAATTAAGTGGCTATTTAAATCTTATAAAAAAAAAGTGGCTATTTAATTATCATGAATGGGTACTATGTAGGGGTGTGCAAAAAAAACCCAACCCAACAATTTAACCCAACCCAATTGAACCCAACCCCAATCAAACCCAACCCAATTAACCCAATAGTTATCGGGTTGGGTTGGGTTCAACCCGAATAAATAGTCGAGTTGGGATTGGGCTAAATGCATTGGGTTGGGCCGGCCCAATTGACCCAATCAAGATTTTTTTTCAAATAATTAATTAATTTTTTAAAATATATTTTGTAGTTTAAACGTTAAATAAGTAAAAGCAAACAACAAATAAATAAAAAAATGTATTTCTAGAGTCTCATTTTTATTTTTAGTCATTATTTAATGTCTATGACCATGTTTCTAGTATACGATTACGATCACATTTCTAGTTTAGTTTACGATATGTTCCGTACTTGTGTTATTTAATGTTTAAGACTTTAATAACGTTAAATTTTTGAATTTGGTGTTTACAGACAATAATATGAAATTTCTATTTATTGATCGACGGTTTAAATTTAAGTGTTATTCGGTAAAATATTTATATATATTTTTTAAAGTTTAGTTCAGGCCAATGACCCAACCTAACCCAACCCAGAGTTTTTCGGGTTGGGTTGGATTGGGTCTTCAAAAATTTTGGGTCGGATTGGGTTATTTTTTCCAAACCCAATATGATCGGGTCGGGTTCATGTTTTACCTCGGGTCGACCCAATCCAACCCATGCACACCCCTAGTACTATGTTAGACTGCCACAAGTCATGTCTAGAGGTGTTTAGTGGGCCGGGGTAGGCCAACCCGGCCCACAACCCGTTAAACCCGCATGTTAAACGGGGCGGGCTCGACCCGCCCCGTTCAATGTGCGGGGCGGGTTTTGGAATGGGTCGGGGCGGGGCGGGGCTTTTGAACGGGTCGGGCGGGTTCGGGTCGGGCCTAGAAAAGCATAACCCAGCCTGACCCTTTTGATAGGGGCGAGTCTAGCCCGGCCCACAAAAAAACGAGGCGGGGCGGGGTGAACATGCTTTTTTTACGAGTCGGGGCGGGTGGGCCGGGGCCGACCCGGCCCACTTGACACCTCTAGTCATGTCATGTTATTCGAGTGCCACATGGCTTTTTATATTATTTTTATTCAAATATAAATTTTGTATTCTTTGTAAATAAAAAATCAAAAGGAAAAAATATTTTTACTTAAGTATTTTAACCCCAAAAAGACCCTATTTTAATCCATATTCAGAACTTTTAATCCATATACTGGATTATAATGTAGTTATCCATAAAACTTACTACGTTTTTTGGATTTTTCGATTACGATTTTAATGTAAGTAGTTTTAGATTTCAAAATAAATAAAAAATGTGGTTATTTTAATTTGGATATTTTAGATTCCGCATAATTTTATTCGAGTAAATTTTTTTGCGTATTTTTTGGATTGTGGTATTTTTTTGCGTATTATTATTATTATTATTATTATTATTATTATTATTATTATTATTATTATCCAATGGCTAAATTGGTTGTAGAATAGAACCATTTATCTTTAGCCCAAACTCTATTACAAGTTTTATATAATTATTTATTTATTTCTATCTTTTATCACATCGCTAAATTGGTTGTAGAGCCATAGAGGTCCTCCAAATTATGATCGACTTCATGCCCACTAGCTGAACTAAGCTTTACATTCCTAAGGTTAGATTTAATTTTTTTTTTTTGTCTAATATTGTATTTAAGAGGTTTATATTTAAACTTTAATAAAAAAAATAAGGAGAGTTGAGTTGAATTTTATTTTTTTAATTAAAAAATTCACTAATAAAATAAAACTGGGACATAAATGTAAAAAATAAAAAATTAAGTGAGTAGTTTGAACCCCATCCGCTTATACCTTGCATCCGCCATTACTCATGCCCAAGGACGTCGAAGGCTCGGCGAGCCCCTTCGGAGAATAGGAGGACCGTTAAGAGCCCACTTCTCTCTCACACACACACTTGCACAAGTACATTCTATTATGACTTCACTCGATGCAACTCCGAAGACGTAGCCATAAGCCACAAAATGAGATAAATCCTGTTAAAAACGCATGATCACGGTTTATCACATGATTTCTCCATGACAACATATTCAGAACTTTCGCCGTGACATATCAAAAATTGACACTTTTTGCTGCGGAAAAAAAAAATAGATAAAAAATTTTGTTGCAGAAAAATAAAACATTGTTTAAAACTCAATACATTAAAAACATCGATTATATAATATTTTGTATGATCTTGACTTTAACTAACATAATTTAATTATATAGTAATCTTTAGACGACCATAAATATTGATCAATTACAATCATCATTCAAGTACGTCGACAATGAGACCAACGACGACCGTGATATCATCTTTCTTCCCTCCGGTCAATAATCTTCCCTTCGACGCAGACCTCTCCGTCGACAATGGCGTTAAACACTTTTTGTCCATCGATTTCATGTGCGCCGCCTCCGCGATCATCTCGGCCACCACCTGCGGCGACGAGCGCCTACTAAACCCTTGAACCAGGAGCGACCCAATCTGATCGGCAAACAAGTTGTCCAAAACCCCGTCGGTGGCGACCACAACGACATCCCCAGCCACCACCGTCAGATAGTACTGCTCGGCGCAGCTCGGCTTGTTGTTATGGCGCTTGTTGCCGAGCTGGAATGGGGTATTTGATGATCGACACTGATATTGAAGATGGGACCGCGTGAGGAGGACTCCTCCACGGAACACTAGGAAGCCGCTGTCGCCGACATTCACCGCCCTCAGTACCCCGTCCCTTTTGATAAATTAACACGAAAATTAATTCTTATTATTCCAGAAAAACATTAATGTAATTTATAACCGTCTACGCTCTACACATTTTAATTTTACCTTCTTCATTGACGAAATACTCATTTGATATAATTAAACTCTTAAAAAAATATCCATTTTAATGTATTCTTTTCTAATTAAATTTTTTACTATTCTGGTAATACTAAATTTCTACATAAACAACTGAGCAGATGTATTAAATTACGAAGATTCCTACTAAAAATTAACAAACTACTAAAAATAGTGCGATTGACTGTCAAATATAATAAAAGAAAATAAACTATTATATATATATATATATATATATATATATATATCATCACTGCAAATTTTAAGAAGATAAAACTTTAAAATGCTTAAAAATCAGAATATCAGTAGATTTATATATATATATATACATATATATATAAAGGCCACGGAAATAAATTTTAATAATTCTAAAAAAAAACTTTTTGAGTAATTTTAAACGAAATTACGTTGCATAGTTTTAAAATAATCTATTTTAGGATAGTAATGCTGAGCAGAATTTGAACTTTCCATATAATTCTAACTATTCCTAAAATTGTATATAAATATCTGATTTAAAAAAAAAATGTCATGCATTAAAAAAGAATTAAATCAGCATTGCTCTATAATAATCAATTCATTAAGAAAATCGTTAATTTAATAGCATATTTGATTTTATCCTGATTCAAACTTGAAAACAATATCAGTTATTAATGAGAAAATATAAAAATATTATGAAATACTATTAAAATCATTAAACTACCATGCGCCAATTAATTTTTAAAATCATTACTTTAAGTTTAAATTACTCAAAAATAAAAATACAAAAACTATCGAATAAATATGATATCTGTTCTGAAAAGAAAGATACGTGAAGTAGGGCACGGTGTTACCTGTGTGTGAGTATGCAGGCCGTGGAGGAGCCTAGCGGTATGTCGGACGCCCCATGGAAGGCCGCATATAAGATATGCTTCGGGTCGGGCCCGGCTACTCGCGCAGCGTCATCCGCGCAGTTCATGAGCATACGCGCATACTCTCCCGGGTCCACGCCGTACTTCTTCCACCCGCCCACCCCGTCCGCCACGCCGACTGTCTCCTCTTCAATGTTCACGAAGTGGGCGTCCTCGCCGTTAGGGTGCGCCTTTGTGTTCTTCGCTATGTTGAACGATCCTGCGATCATTAGCAGATGAGGCTTGTCTGGGGTTTGAGGCGTTTGAGCCTCCTCGCCTCCATTGTTAACCCTAGGCGTTGTGCAGTTCTCCTGAAGAAATAATGAATGCATATTTATAAACCAAACTCCATAAAAGAAATAATTATATTATAGAAATATGAAAAGTTATATCTTACCTTCATTAATCCTTACGAAGAAGCTAACCCAATGATCAAACCCTTCAATTTAGAAAGTAGAGCTTTGAGAGCACACGATTTTTCACTCCTCGTAAAAATTGATAATGGAAAAAGAGTGAATACTTGCGATTTATAATCAGCTATATATATACTTGTTATCCAAGTTAGACTTATAATAGATTTCGGATTGATATATTTTTAAAGATAGGAATCTAAGATTTGAGAGACAATTAGATTTTATTATTTACCGCAGTCAAAGCTCACTTCAAACGATATAATAAAATAACTGTAAGAAAGGGTAAACTGCGACTAAAATATCTAATGTTTGAGAATCTTTTAATTATATACCTAATCTTTTTTTTTTGTGTGCCTAATGTGCCTAAATTTTATTATGTTAGCGGCTAATGTTCTCTCTGTCAATTTTTTATTGCACTGTTAATTTTTGCCACATAAACTGGCACGTCACTAAGCCACGATAACCTCATATGCCACGTGGCACTTTTTATGATAATATATTTTAAATTTTATATTAATTTTTAATTTTTTTTTTTACTCTACCGCTCTCTCTCTCTGTTCTCAACTTAGCTAGACCCAAATTCACACTCTCTCGTATGCAATTTGAGAGAGAAAGGCCAAAAATCATTCAAGCGAGTAATGCGAAGCTTCGAGTAGTTCCATCGAGCGGAGTCATTGATCGTAGTTTACCTTTTAAGAAAATGTCTTATAGCAATTGGGCTTTTTTATTTCGTAATTGTACAATAAATAGACCTAGCTGAAGAAGAAAAAAAAAAAACAATTGCGAAAATTCTTGGCTCAGAAATTTAAAAAAAAAAATAAGTTTTTTTTACTAACTTGTTCCGTTTGTTAATTGAATAAGAAGCTTGTTAGGCTAGGAGTTAAATCTATCCTGCGTGAAGTGCTTTGACTAATATAGTATTATAAAATTGAAATATCAAAGTTTTTTAGTTAGCTTATGATGGAAGTAATAACGTTAATTTTTTTAATTAATTTAAATTTCTAATTATTCTAATAATGTAAAATATGATGGAAAATAAATCATTCCGGCCCCGTCGTAATGAAATCGTAATTCCGGTTTTGGTATTTTATAACATTGGCATGCATCGGCAATGAGTCCAAGTCCAACGACTATAATTAGTTAAGTAAATGAAAATAATTAACACTAATTATTAAAAATTTGATAATAATGATGATTTATCAATCAATATCATCATTCAAGTACGTCGACAATGAGACCAACGACGACCGTTATATCATCCTTCTTCCCTCCAGTTAACAATGTCTTCGTCAACGCAGAAGTTTTCCTCGACCATGGCGTTAAACACTTCTTGTCCATCGATTTGATGTGCGCCGCCTCCGCGATCATCTCGGCCACCGCCTGCGGCGACGAGCGCCTCCTAAACCCTTGAACCACGAGCGATCCAATTTGATCGACAAACAAGTTGTCCAAAACCCCGTCGGTTGCGACCACAATGACGTCCCCCGCCAACACCTTCAAATGGTACTCCTCGATGCAGCTCGGATTGTCGTCGCGGCGCCTGTTGCCAAGCTGGAAAGGGGTATTTGATGTTCGTCGGTGATATTGAAGACGAGACCGCGTGAGAAGGGCGCCTCTGCGGAACACTAGGAAGCCGCCCTCAGCACCCCGTCCCTTTTGAAAAATAAACATGGAAATTAATTTTTATTGTTAAGAAAATACTAAAGTAATTTATAACAGTCTCTGTGTTCTACAATTCATAATTTTACGGCCATATATACGTTGCTAAAACTCTACTAAACCTTAATATTAATTTTTTACTATTTTATTAATCGTAAAATTCTACATAGATATTAAATAATAATTAAAAAATATTATGACTATTAATGAGAAAAATAATAAAATATAAAACTATATTGAAATATTATTAAAATCATTACGTTAAAAACTACCATATTCCATACCCCAATTAATTTTAAAAATCATTACATTAAATTACTCGAAAATAAAAATAGAAAACACAGAGTTAATATCATATCCTTTCTGAAAGATAAGATACGTGAAGTCGGGCACGGTGTTACCTGTGTGTGAGTATGCAGGCAGTGGAGGAGCCGAGCGGTATGTGGGACGCCCCACGGAAGGCCGCGCGTAAGATACGCTTCGGGTCGGGCCCGGTTAATCGGGCAGCCTCGATCGCGCAGTACATGAGCATACGCGCATACTTTCCCGAGTCCACGCCCAACCTCTTCCACCCGCCAACCCCGTCCGCCACGCCGACCGTCTCCTCTTTAAGGTACACGAAGTGGGCGTCCTCACCGTTAGGGTGCGCCTTTGTGTTCTTTCCAATGTTGAACGATCCGGCGATCATTCTCTTGTCTAGGGTTTCACTTTGAGCCAGCTCGCCTCCAATGTTAACCCTAGTGTTGTTATCCTGAAAAAAATAATGAATACAAATTTTATAAACCAAACTCAATAAAAGAAATTATTATATAGAAACATGAAACATTACATCATACTTTCGTTAATCCGATAGAAGAAGCGAATCTGATGAGTAAATCCTTTAATTTAGAAAGTGCAGCTTTGAGAGCACATGATCTTTCACTCGTCGTCAATGCCCGATCATGGCGATCAAAGTTCATGGGACCAAAATCCATGGGAGTAAATACTGATAATTATAATTATAATTATAATAATCATAAGAATATAAAGAAAATAAGAGTGAACAATTGTGATTTATCAGCTATATTACTTGTAACCAAGTTAGATATAATACTGTATTTCGATTGTATATTTTTGTAAAGATAGTTATGGCATGATTAGAGAATTAAGATTCTAGATTGGGAAACAAGTAAATTTTATTAGTTACCGCAGTTAAAATTCAGTTTGATATTAAATAAAAAAATTAAATGTCATATAACAATTGGTATTTTATTTATTATTATTTCGTAATTATAAATTAATTTATAGTTTGAGATATAATTTTATATAAGCCTGGTACTAGGGTCCAATTTTTGTATGGATTAGGCCTAGGGGCGGCAATTTGAGGCCGGACACGAAACACGAAACGGTTACGACACGATTTAAACGGGTCTGGGTCTACCATATATGGATCTGGGTCCAACCGTGTCGAACACGATTAACACGATTAAATAACAGGTAAATACGGCACGAACACGATAACACGATGGGACCCAAGTAGACACGATTAAAGAGCAAAAAGTTACATTTTATATATAATACTAAGTGTTTTAATACTTATTATATATGATATTTATGTTTTTATTTTATTAATTACGTCTTACAATTGATGAACATAAAAACTTGCAAGTAAAATTTTAAAATCTTTGACAATATAGTTAAATAAATTAAGTTAAATGAGTATAAATTGAATAATTTATCATTTATATATAAATGTCTCTATTAATTGGGTTAAACGGGTAGACACGATAAACACGCTATTTAAATGGGGCGGGTATGGGTCTCGTCTTCTAACACGATTAATAAATGGGGCGGGTCTGGGTCTAGATAAAATAAGTAAAAAACGATTAAGACCCGGCACGAACACGACACACAACCCGAATTGTCACCCCTAATTAGGCCTAAGTTGACCAAAAAAGAAAATGGAATTTGCGAAAATTCCTAGCTCAATAAAAATTCAAATATGAAAAGAGTTGAAGACGAAGAACTTATTATCATTATTTTAGTGCAATTTTGTATCAGAATTTTTTTTGGATAAAAGTATTTAATTTTAATTCTGTTAAATGACTTTTTTTTAATTCCTCTTTATATTAATAAAAATTAATTATGTAGAGTCTGTCTCTTTAACCTATTTTGAGTTATCTAGATAAATCGACGATCAATAAATTTTTAAAAAATTATCGATAACTTATCACTAATAATCGCTATCGTTTATATTTTTTCAGAACTTCATTGTTTACCTTCGTTTATTGAAGGTGCCCGCTTATCGATAATTTGTGCATAAAAGCAAGAATATTGTGCCCCAGTGATTTATCGACAATTCTTAAGATTTTCTTTTTTTTTTTCTTTTTCTTTTTTTTTTCTAAATAAAAGCCTAACTTATTTCTTATCGCCATATTTTTCATGTCTCCTTCCTATATTCTATGCCCTTAAGTTAGAGGTGTCAATTGGGCCTGGCCGGCCCAAGTCCACCCGCCCCGACTCGTAAAAAAACAAGTTTTTCTGTGGGGCGGGCCTATCAAAAGGGTCAGGCTGGGTTATGTTTTCCTAGGCCCGCCCCGAACTCGCCCCGCCCCGTCTAAAAGCCCGGCCCACCCCGAAGCCCACATAAACCCGCCCCGTGGTCAACCCGCCTCGCCCCGTTTAAAAGCCCACATAAATCACATATTTATATATAAAAAAATATTAAGTTGTGATATTAATATTGATGAAAATATGAAAAAACTACTCTAAATATCAATATTACTATAGAATATAAAAATTATCTTTATATTACACATTTCATTACTTTATTTATTGTATATATTCTATATAGTTTGTTAATTTTTCAATTAAACAATTTCAAATTCATTAATCAATTTCAAAATTCGCTAATTGATTTGAAATTTTTTGTTTTATAACTAGAGTTTTGGTATACTATAATATATAATTTGTAAGAATGTGTTTGAATTTCCAAGTATGTGATTGAATCTTATTTGCATTATGTTACTCGACTTTCAAATTGAGAATTCGAATATCGAGCAAATACAAAAATATTAAAGGTTTCATTACTCTATTCATTATCTTCAATGTTTATATTAATTTTAATTTGTATTGAATTTCATTTATACTTTCCACTCAAAGATGTCATTATTATATATCAACCCGGAAAATTCCAACCCGTTTTGGTTTGTGAAAAGCCCACAAAATTCAACCCGGAAAAGCCCACAAATTTTGACTCGTAAAAAGCCCGCCTCACCCCGCCCCGTGACATTGTGGGTTTGGGTTCATGGGCCGGGGTGGGCCTTGATGGCTCTTCCAAAACCCGCCCCGCCCTGCACATTGAGCGGGACTGGTCAAACCCGCCCCGTTTAACATGTGGGCTTAACGGGTTGTGGGCCGAACCGGGCCGCCCCGGCCCACTTGACACCTCTACCTTAAGTGGAAAAGAAACTTATTTATTACTAAATTTTTGCTCATCCTCCAACTATTTTTTTTTAAAATATATATAATTATTATATATATGTATCATGATCTTTTTAAGAAAGAAAAAAAAAGCTTATGATCTGGATGGTCTAATTGGTATTATTGGTTGACTTATATATGACCAGGATCACGATCCAACAGTCCTGGTTTAATTCAGTGACTACGGTTAGTAAAAAAAATATCATGATCATGATCCGACAATAGATCGAGATCGTAATCCATGTCAATCTAATATGGATTATCTGATTAGCTAAAACTAATTAACCAAATTGATCTAATTAATTATTTAATATCCAACAAAATACTATAAGTACAAGTATTTTGTTTCCCACTAAGTTTGAAATTAAGATTTACAAACTATCGTTAAGTAGGCACCTCATTAATATGCCGAACCATGTAAAATGTTAATGTGCTCACTCATGATTTTGATTTATTCCGTCATTGTTCCTCGTACGGTCAAACAAGTTAGTCAACAATGTTCACGACCCTTATCTAAGTGAATACTAATGATCTCAATATAACAACAATTGGGAACACATGCACAAAAGTGATTTTTGTTGGTAGATAAAAAACCATCAGAATTGACCTTCCAAGTTCATGATTACTTGTCGGAATACAACGTTATATTATGATCTATGATAAGCTACCTTTCTAATAGCATGAATAATTTTTCTTTTCTTTTTTTTTTGCCTTTTTAGTTAATGTCTATTATGGTATTTTTAATATATTTTTTTAAAGGAGCCAGAAACTCGGGTTACATGCGATTTATTTTGTTGCTATAGATTTTTAAATTTAAGTCAATACCCAGATAAAATGTATATTAATCAGTCGCTATTAGAAAAGAAAAAAAAAAGTAATACATTAAAATATTTGGAATTTTCAAATTTAGAGTATAAAAAATGAAAAGAGAATCAAAATCAATGAAGGAAATTTAAGTTATCACATTAACACCATTAAATTTAATTTGGTCACTGTGATTTAAATATTACCCTTCATATATAATATATATATATATATATATTATTGACTCCACTGCTTCTTTTCTTATATGATTTAGAGCCGGTTTAGCGCGATAACCGCTTAAAATTTGCAACATTTTTTATCTTCATTCTTTCTATTAGGAGATTATTTGACATAGAACCGACTTACTATATAGTATATACTATATACATATATTATATAGATTTTGGTGAGAAATTTGATTTTTTTTTAAAGGCTTGAAAGCAACGAGACAAATGTTGATTTAGGGGAATACAAATTTTGGGGAAAGTGAATATAGTATGGCATCACATGGCCCATTCACCACCGACCCTTGTGATTTTTAATTTATTAATTAAGCATCTTTTTTTATTATCACCTTTCATATTTATTTTCGAGTCCTAAATTCATATTTATATTTGGTCCCACCCTAAGGTTCTAACTTCTAACGATTATATGAAAGTTCTTAAAAATGAAATTATTATTTGTGTCATCAAATTCTATAGAGTGACCAATAAGGATATACTGGAAATATTAGGTCAATTTATAATATTTATAAATAAAAATTATTTATTGATAAAAAATAATTCAAATTAAAAAAAAATCTTTTATTTTTCTTCACAAAATAAAATTTTTATATAATAAAATATTTAAATTTATTCAAATCTATCATGACAGTTTCGGTCAGTACCATAAAATAGATGGTGCCGTGCCGATCACCGGGAAAAATGGGACAATAGGCGGACAACTATCAATAATTAGTTGAGTACTTCGTTTTTTTAACTAATCAAATATCTTTATTATTGTTTTTCGTATTTTCGCTTAATATTCTGTTAGTTTTTCAAGTTTTTCATACATTTTTCACAACTCTTTTATAAGTTTTCTATTGAGTTTGAAGTTTTATTTTTAATTTTTAATTTTTTAACTGTGATTGTAACCTTATATTTATACAAAAAATATATATACTTTTTTTTATAAAGTAATAGTTGCAGTCTATATTTAATACAACATCGCATTTCAAACATTTATTTTTATACAAAATTGTATTTCTAACCTGTATTTACATAGTATAAATATTATTATATAAAACTTATCGATAAACCTTACGGTATAAAAATCCCGTAAAATAGAATCATCGATTTTTTGTCGGTTACTATGCTTATTACCTTTGTTATTACTAAAACTTTCATTGCTACTATAGGATGGGTCAGTATTCACAGTTTTATTTAAAACATCTCCAACCGACAATTTCATTTTCTACTCTATTTTACCGTAAATGACACATTCAAACATAACCTCATCTTTAGACGAACTCTATTTTTAACACTAAATTAAAATATTCATTTAGATTCAACTTATTATCTTCATACACGATATTCAATATTTTTCAGTTATACCACGTATTATTATTTTAATATTAAAATATTACTATATAAATATATTTAAAATATTAACACATATATTAAAATTAATAGTTATTTAATAAAAAAATATAATACAAACACATTTTTTTTCCATGCAAATGTCATTTTGTATTTTAAAATGTTGTTTGTGGTCTTTAAATATTTGATATAATAAATTTTTTATTTAAATTAAAATATATAAATAATCTTAAAGATAACTACAATATAAAAATAATACTTAAAAAATAAAGAAATAAAAATATAACATATTAAACATTATCGTTCAAATATGATGCAATATTGTTAGAATAATCCATCCTACGCTAAAATAGCATATAATTTGGAGATCAATTGGATTCCCGGTCAATTCTTTCTTGACGAAATATTCTTCAAATAATCCATCCTACACTTAAAATAGCATATAATTTGGAGATCAATTGGATTCCCGGTCAATTCTTTCTTGACGAAATAGCGTTCGGTTGGGGCTGGTTTTAAAGGCGATCATACAACGCCCCAATGGTTAGTAGCTTAATATGGAATATTAAATTACTCAGGTTTTTTTTCTTTTTTTTCTTTTCTTTTTTAATAATTCTAAATTTCTAAATAAAACCATTATATGACAAGTTTCAACAAACACCCACATGTAATTTTGTGAAGGCAAAAGAAACCAAATATTTGTATGCAGAGAAATAAAGTGACAAAGTTCTGCAATATCACACCCACTGCGACAACCAGAGCTCCTGCCAAGCCCGCTTGCGTCTCTGAAAGCTGTTTCAGCTCGCCTTCAGGTTCAACTCAACGTCATCTTTTACACTATATATATATATATATATATATATACCAATATATGTATGATAATATATATGTGAATTCTCAACAAAAAATTAGACATATTTAGCAAAATCAACAAAAAATCGAATTCAAAGAGATAGTCCAGAAAATAGTGCAACATTTACTTTAAAGTCAAAATGTAGTGTTCAAAATTGGTAAATTCTAAAATTGCTTACTACTGAAAATATCTTTGTCAGCAAAAGAGTTTAAGAACCTTATATATTTCTCTAAACTTCCGAGTGATGAATATATAAGGCCCCCGTTACTTATTATTAGGTGCTTTTGTTGTTTTTAGAATTTTAAATTAGTATTTCTGTTTGGTAAGTTACAATAAGTACTTCAATAAAAAAAATTAGCTTTTGTATAGTACTAAAAATATATATTATTATTGCGGTTAAGATTTCAATTCTTTTTAAGGGGTAAAAGTATCAATTTATACGTATATATTTTTTAATTATTGTGCTTAAAGTACCAATTCTTTTGGATGGTGAAGATACCAATTTTTTTATGTCTATTTTTTAAAATTATTTTGGTTGAAATACCAATTCTTATTGGATGGTAAAAGTACCAAAACATTTTACTATTGCGGTTAAAGTACATTTTTTAAGGTGGTAAAAGTACCATTATTTTATGTTTACATTCTTAAATTATTATAGTAAAAGTAACGATTCTTTTTGGAAGGTAAATGTAAATAAAAAAAAACAATTACATTTTATTATTACAGTTAAATTACTAACTCTTTTTAGTTGGTAAAAGTAGGGCTGGAAAATTTATCTGCCATCTGCTGATCGCAACCGTATCCTATTCGCTTTTTTATCCATTTTTAATTAACCGCTTAATATGGTTATGGATATCCGCAACTGCTTTTCAAAATAGGATTGTTTAATGGTTATATTTTTTAATTTAAATTGGATATCCGCTTTAACCGCAACCAGTTTTTAAAATTAAAAAATAATTAATTAAATATATATTATATATAAATATTTTTTATTTTATTTTATTAGTGCTATCTGTGGATTGGATGGTCCTTTATATTAACCTAGGTAAGTTATATTCCTACTTTGTCCATTGTTGTCTTTGTGCTTTGTTTACTTTGAATACAATATTTATTATAATTCAGATTTCATCTTTGCTTTTTAATAATCGTTTGTATTCATATTGGTATCTCTAGAATATGTAGCTAATATTCTAGTCTTAGACCATATGTTTTTGTAGTCTTTTATGTCATGCAAATATGGT
Source organism: Parietaria judaica (assembly GCA_954871525.1). NCBI lineage: Eukaryota > Viridiplantae > Streptophyta > Magnoliopsida > Rosales > Urticaceae > Parietaria > Parietaria judaica. Next base: position 9,436,560 of record OX940865.1, on the reverse strand, counting down.
TTGGTACTTTGGTTATTTATGAAATATTATTTATGATATTTTTGAATGTTTTATGTTTCACTACTCTTACTATATTTTTATGTATGATGTATTTGTTTTTCACTAACAAAATTATTTGGATAATATCCGCTATCCGCCTAAAATTAACCAATTCGATCAGCTAACCGCTAACCGCATTTAAATTGGATAATCGAAAAAAAAAATGTTTAATGGATACAATTATTTTATATCCACATATGTGGATACGGTTAGTCAACATGCTCATATCCTATCCTAGCCTATCCACTTTCACCCCTAGGTAAAAGTACTAATTTTTTATCATGAATGGAAAAAACGTGGATGTAAAAAATTGGTACTTTCATTATAATTATTGTCCGTTAAAAGCACAAAAGACACATCAAGCTAAGAAACATTTTTTCTTTTTATTTATTGAATAATTATAGTATTTAAATTATTTTTAAAACTTTTTTATATTAATATTAATATTTAACAAATATTATTTATGTCTACTTTTATATTTTTTGACATTTAGAAGTTAATTAAGTAAAAATGGTTGCCAAACACTAAACTAAAACTTTTAAAAAAACAAATTATTTTTTGTTTTAATTAACCAAACAGTGCATTATTTTATTTCACGTCACTTTTTCTGACAATATATTTTAAAAGCAATTCTGAACACAGCACAGCAATGTCAAACTGGGCCATAATGTCTTTGAGAGCTTAAGGAATATTGTTAGAGGTAGTTTGTGACGGTCCCTGGTATCCATGATACAATTCCGGAAATACAAAATTGTGCATATCGTATCTTCGATGTCACGAATAATAACCTTGATATCTAGGATACAAATCTCAAAATTTTGTATTTTTACTATTAGGAATACTATGTGTAGTATAGATATGCAAAGCTTTTGTATTTTGATCGTATTCTACGATTGAACTCTTGTTTCAAAGTTTAGAGTTAGATAGTCAACGTTGTAGTGTTAAGTTTTGGCAAAATATTGCTCAAAAGATACGTAATATAAATACTTGGCATATTAATACAATGAAAAAGTTTTGTTGTGAGCACTTTTGCATATCTTTCAAGAAATTGTTTCTTCAAACATGAAACTACAAAGTTATATAGATTACATCTTAGCTTCGAAATAAAAGTTGAAAAGTAAAAAATTAACAAAAAAAAAAAGTGAAGTTATGAGCAAAATTTATATATTGTGTGTATAACTGATCTATGAACCTCAATATTAGGGATATAAAAAAAGAAAAATAAGAAACTCGATATTGGGAATGGTAACCTCGATGTAGATATCAATAATTCTTTGTATTTTACGTCACTTTTGTCTGAATTCTACTATCAACTCTTGTTTTGAAGCTAAGTTCTATATTTACAACTTTGTAGTTTAAGTTTCGGCAAAAAACTTATTAAAAGAAAATCGAAAATAGCCTAAAAATTATGTAAAAAAAAATATTTGTTTATTTGTCCATTTCAGATATATATTAGTTTCAAAAACCATCTCTCAAGATATTTCTCTCGATTTAAATTGCTAAAAAGTCTCTATTGGAATTTTAATTAGGTGCATACCTGCAACACTCCGCTATTAAGAAACAAAAATAAAAAAAAATAATTATCGAAGGTATCCCTGCAAAGAAAATCCCTTTTAAGGTTATTTTGCAAAAAAATAAAAACCCCAATTCTTAAGCTTTTCAAATACATATTGCATTCATCATTTGAAGATTTGAAAATATGATAGACAAGCGTTAATAAAACAGAGCAGATAAATATTATAGCATTAGTTTAGTAATTTTCTCAATACAAATTTCATGAAATAACATATTTGTTGTAACAGAATTAAAAATTTAAAAATACCCTGGACCAACTGTCAAAGAAAAAAAAACATGACCAGTGACCAAAATAAAATATTTTTCATCAATTTCTCAAAAAAATAAAATGACGAGAGTTTGATATAGTTTCCAAATATTAATATGTATTATTATTATTATATATACAGACCAAAATGTTATTACATGATAGCGCCGAATATGCAAACCAGCTAAGAGCATCCCTCTTGTGACCTACCCCTAAATATTAACAAAATTTGAGGACCTCCCTGAAAAGTAAAATTAATTTTAATAAAATATATATCTAAACATGGAGATTCACAAACACTCCCACGAGCCATGGCTTTCCCTTCCCATCCCACCAAAAATGGCCTTCAAACGACAAGACACAAAGCTGCCCAGAAAACCACCAACTTTCTTTCCATGGACTCCAGTTCACTTGCGGGTCCTGCTCGGTCAACGCTCCGACCTGGTCAACGGCGACAAGTACACCTTGCTCTGGATCACTGTTTTCCCGATCCTGAATCCCGGAATCACTGTGAAAGCCACCTGTGAATCGGATTCCGCCTTCGCGTTCTCCGGCGACGGGAAGACTTCCTCCGCCACGCTCTCCATGTAGACTTCCGAGAACCGGCAGGCTCGCGGGACTTGGAAGATCGAAGCTTCAGGGTCGAAGGAGAAGGCCAGGCAATGGAGGAGCCACACCCGCTTGGCCATCTCGACGAAGGACACAAAGAAGCTCGACGATCCGGCGGCCGAGAATTCGCCGGCTTGGACGAGGCTTCGCAGCTTGAGATCGCCGTAGAATGAGGTCTCCATCTTCGGATGGATAATGTTCGCGTACTTGACCCGGCAGAAATTCGCGAACGCCGATCTCGGCACGTTGACCAAGTAGTCTCTCGTCTTCGCGGATTTTAGTTCCATGAACCTCGCAAAGAATTTCTCTCTCTGCTTCCTCTTCTCCGACGAAGACGACTCGCTGATGTGAAAATTGGGGTACGAAAAACCTTCGAACATTTCCCGGGAAACAAACGACTCGAACGCAAAACAACTGTGCTCTTTCCTCCAGTAAACGACATCGGGATGAATGGCGTGAGCTGCCGCAGCAAGATCCCAGTCAGCAGATTTCATCTCCTCGGCGAGAAGCCTCACGAAAGCGCGGATCGATTTAACGGTCTGTCGAAGAACAGTGATGAAATGTCCCGGGTTTAATCCCGACAAGTGGAGGTTATCAAGAACAGTAAGAAACTGCCCGCTCTGAGTCAACCGCTTCTCGAGCATTCGGTTCTGTTTCACGGCTTCGTCAAGCTTTTCTCGGAGGAATACGGCTTCCGAGTCTTTCAGCCTCGACTGAGACTCCAACTTCTTCCCAGTGATCTCGTAAGTCTTGAGCAAGCTCTTCTGCTCTTGAATCTCTGCCTTGACCATTGCAATCTCCGGCGACGGATCGAACTGTTTCTTCAAGTAACACCGTTTCAGCTCCGACAAGTTCTTCAGCTCGTTGACGACCGTACAGTCCCCTGACTGGATACCTTCAGCGTCGTACGGCGACTGCGATAGCTGCACCTGGGCGTACGCGGACTTGATCGTCGAGACGCTGGCGAAGAGCTTGGCAAGGATTGCCTCCATCGCCACCCTCTCCTCGAGCTCTTCATCGAGGTCAAACCGGTCTTGCAGCTTGACATTCACTTTCTGGCGATGAATCCCGAGCTCCTGCGACTTCTTCGGCTTCTGATTCTGAACCCCGTCGATCGGAGCGATCGCCGCCCGGAGATTGAGAACTTTGGCAATAGTTCTGGCGAATTTGCCCTTTTGAGGCGTTGACATGGACGAGGGTTTAACAGATGAGCCCATCTCTGGAGAGAGTAAGCAAAGAACACAAATGGGTTATTGATTGAAACAAAACAATAAACAAAGCAGCGAAAGAGCCGTTGAAATAACAGAATATATAAATAGAAAAAGAGGAATAAAGAGCGTTACGTACATACTATTTATTAGATATATAGTCTACTACAGATATAGAATATTATAGATGTTATGATGATGATGACTAAATATAATGAGCGTGTTGAAAAAAGGGTGAAAAAGAAAAAGGCCAAAGTGTTTGAGAGGAGCTACGCTTAGATAGACCGAGGAGGGAGGCCATTAATGGGAGTAATGGAAAATTCTTTTTGTTTTTGCTTTTCTTGATTTCAAATAAATATAATTAATTAAGAAGGGGCAAATAAATAGGGGAAATGAAAAAGAAGCTGCCAAGGAAGGACCATTCAATGACACGATCATTCAAAAGACGCGTCCATATTGCATATCTAGTATTAAATATTAATAATCATTATTACATAATAATAATGAGCTAAATGCATAATATAGATACAGAATATTGTATATATAAAGCACATCCTTTGTATGTTAGCGACTGATGAAAATGAATTATTATAAATTTATAATCCCACTCATCGACAGCTCTGGTTTTGTTTTGTTTGTCAGATTATGCCTACTATTCTCCAAAAATAAACAAATAAATTATATATATATATATTGGTAAGAGAGAGCAGCTTTAGTAGAAAATGTGTGCGTATTCTTGTTTTGGCCATGCAAGTGGTCCAATATTTACACTGGACTTGTTTGTGTCTTTCTCTTTGTTTTACCCTTCTTTCCCACTATACCCCTGCCTCAAGATTCTTATAACATAATACATCGGAAATAATTGTTTGAATTGAACTTTGAAATACACGAGTTGCAACCAAAAATAAACACCTAAGAAACACCCAATAATAAATAAAGTAAGCAAGAGGCCACAATGGTTTCTTGCTGTCCGGCCCGCAGCCACCACCAAGGGACTCGAGGCGAACACTGCCGCGAGTCTCAGTTGAGGTGTTCCACGGTGCAGCGGAACAGGACCGGGGGGCCGTAATACTAAAAAGAAATTATAAAAGCATTGGAACGCCGGGGAAAAAGGAGAAACAAAAAAGAAAAAACAAAGAAACTTTGGATTCCTTGGGTCACTGAGTCTGCAAAATGTGATTAGACACGAGGGAGGGCAGGGACCTACCTTAGTGAAAATCTGATTCGGAAAATAGCCTCATCTACTCATAGGACACATCATTTCTTTTTGGAAAAACTTATTTATTCGTTTCACCGTACCTTAGTTATATTTCAAAATAGTCAATGAAGCAAGCAAATCCTCACAAGGCACATGACTCACACACCTATACAGGTCACGTGAAATCCTGGAAAGCACTATTTCTCTCGGGTATAAACCTTGTCTAACCCAAATCTATGATGCTACACTGTTTTGTACGTGTGATCATAATATTATTGGGCAGTATTTCTTGACAAAATTATATGAGAGTCACCATGTTTGGTCCTGACAAGTCATGCTATGACCAGTGGGCGCGGGAAAGACCCGTCTAAACCTGCTCACCCAATTTTATTTTATTTCTTTTCTTCTAATTTCATATAAGATACGGAAGGAATAGGTTGTGCTCAGAATGGGTGGGTTTTGCCTGCCCAAGAATAACCAAGGGTTGGGTAACTCATGCCGAGTCCAACCCGGGCACCGGCGCCCAAAATGGTCATTTATAGATAAGTCCACCCGTGGGCTGCCCGTCCCACAGACATCCTTAGTCTTAACGTATTATAAACAAGATTCGCAAGTGTGCTAGGTGATTCTAGAGCCCACAATTAACCCTCTAGATATACTGTATTTCCTATTTTTGAATCCCGGGAAAATTAATCTAGACGGTCGGCAGATCGAGGTCAACTTTAAATATAGTAACAGAGCTACCTATGATCCCATCACTAATATTTTATCTAGACTTGATGAGGATTGGATCATAAGAGATCTTAATGGCCAAGAGATTATCGTGACGTTGTTGCACCCAAGATTAGCTCTTTCCTAAAAAAATGAGGAATGTTGGTCTCTATTCTATTCAGTTAAGTTAGGATTGACTCGGAGAGACAAATAAATGACCATTAATTGGACTAAATCCCAAGCTAGTCACTAACACTAGAGGACCTATACTCAAAAGAGTTTTCATTATAAACAATATTCTCATAATGGCCAAAGTCAGCACTTTTTTTTATCAAAAGAACTTAATCAATCAATAGCGGCATAAATACCCAAGTTATTCCAAATCGGGCGGCATAGGAACATCCCAAGCTTCCAATTGCACAGAATTAATATTTAAGGACTGCATAATTGAATTTTTTATTTGTTCCCTCCCAATTGCCCCGTTAGAATTAAGCCTTGGACTCGGGTATAAGGAAATAATGTATTTAGGATGATCCATTTCAAAGATAGGAGACAACAAACGCTTACACGTGTTCAGGGCCTAACGTTAACGGGACAATTGAGAGGGAACAAATCGAAAATATAATTATGCTTATACCGCATATATACCATTCTTGATTTACCTATTTCCAATTAAGAAAAAGCACAAAACATTAATATCTACAAGCAATAAGACCAAAGACCCACGTTTATTTCTTGCCATTTGTTTTTGGTCAAAATGGTCATCCCAAAAGCACGAGAGTCAACAGGCCCAATATTTTCTACTTTGAAACAAAATGACAAAGAATAATCTTTGCCCGAAAAGTCACTAAAAGAAAAAGTGTGGTCAAGTTACTAATAGGACTACTAAATAGCTATTAAAATCGGTAACATGATTGGCACTTAACTTTTAACACAATAATTAGCAAAAACCAATCGGCACAAGTACCCCTAATTTTGCTTATGGGTGCCTATTGTCCTAGAAATTTTAGATTTTGACAGCATTGTCCCAAATTCTTCCCAAAAATAACACGTTTCCCCTTACACATAAAAATGAAAAAAAATATTTACTAGTGCGCTATACATGAATTATGAATTATTTGAGAATCTATCTCATTAATTTAATATTTTCTGTCACTTTTTTTATCAGGCACGGATCAATGAGGTACTTTGTAAAAAGTTAGGGGCATGATTAGTGCCAAAACTAAAACCCAAGGGCCAAAAAATAGCATTTCTGCCAAGTACTCATTAATAAATACTAAACATTATCGTGCAGATTTGAAGGAGTGAAACGTAATTTCAAGGGACCCACCTCACCAACGGTGACGATTGACCGACTAACTCCTATAAAAATCTCAACCGTCCAAGTAGCATTGAAATACGCAACGACACATAAGCTCGATAGATACTCACGCGGGTCCCACGGAGGGGAACGCCCGCACGCGACGCTACGGTGGTCGCGCAAGCAGCTTAGCAAAACCCTACTGGAAATCATGCTCAATCACAATTCACATTTCACAGCACACATCGTCATCATTAAGAGGGGGGCGAGAAATTGAGCTTACCCTTTTATTTATCACTATTCGTGAATATCTCGCGAGAAGTTGAGCGTCGTTGAGCGACGAGCGTCAAAGCTCAGCGCTCTTCATCAGCAATGGCGTGAATCTCAAGAAACTGATGAAAAACGACCACGCACCCGCACGAAACGACGTCGCTGTGTGGATTGGTCGGTGGTGCCTATGCTCTGCAACGAGAAAAAAAACACCTAAAACCTGTGAGAAATCACTAGGAGAAGAACTGAAAATCTTCGAATCGTGAATCGTGAATCGTGAATGAGAAATGAGAATACGTACCCTCTGTGTGCTTATGGTGTTCCCTTATAAGAGAGGTTTTGAGTCGAGAATAGAAATGTTGGATTGAGCTCGGAGATTTCTTGCCAGTATTGAGAGAGAGAGAGAGAGAGAGGGCGAGAATTTAGTGAAGAGAGACGATGAAAGACGCGTATTTCTAGATTGGTGGTTAAACGTTAATTTCTACGATTAGACCCTTAAGTCTATAATTGTGTCACTTAAGCCCTCAATCTTCCTTAAGTTAAATTTTAGGATAATGACCATCTCCGTCCCACCACTTTCTATTTTACGGTATATGTCACATCAAATATTGTTTTATTTCTAACCGAATTTTATTTTTTACACTAAATAAAAATATTAATTTTGTTTTCAATTTCTTTTATTTATCTCGATACATTTATATTTATTTAGTATCTTCAATTATACCACTTATTCATTATTTAAAGAAGATATCACTCCATGCAATGTATCACTGGTCTTGGATGCCCGATGCTAAATTTTTCCAAGTATTATTTTAAGTGTTGTAATTTTATTTTCATTTTATTTTATGTTAATGTTTTATTTCTTTTTTTTTCTTTTTTTGCATTTTGATGTCGTTATACTGTTATTTTTCTCGGCATTAATTTATTTCATTTCAATTATTAATGTTGTATTTTAAATTATTTATGGTCTTTTAAAATATTTATTATCAATGTGAATAATTAATCTCATTTGAAGTCCAACCATTTATAAAAATGTGAATATCCAAAACCATGTTTGAGGTATAATTTCAATTGCAAAATAAACTAAAACATCGGTGTCAGAGTGCTCAAGTTTTAGTAAAATAAGGGCCAACGGTGCAAAATATATAATATTCCACAGGGGGTGGAGATCTAAATGGTCCGACATTTACAAGGGCATTGGTAAGTTCAAACCCCTTTCTCAGGGACGAGTCCCTTTCATTAAAATCTTCTCATTTGACGATGCTATCCTTACGTGAGTACTGAAATTACATGCCGTATGTTGAAGAATTGGAGCCCTCTACGGGTATTTTTGCCATTTGGGAAGGGAGATCTGGTTTAGTACAAGGGCAGATCTTACAGCTTCCGGGTGAATTCGAAGGAAATCAACGGCTTAGATTTGGCGCTGACAATTTTTTTTTTTTTTTGGAAAGTGTTTATGGGGCGATCAATTACATTTATCAAAATAATTTTTCAATTATGTTTTCAAAAACTTAGATTATAAAAAGTGGTATTTAAACATTTTCATAAAATATTTTATGAACTTTTTTTAAATTTAAACTTTTACAAAAATACAAAAACACTACACAAATATTTTTCAACTAATTTCTCTCTTAAATAAATAAGACCCAAACTCAATATATTATTTATTATTTATATCTTATACTATTCATATTTATTAAAAAATTCATATCTTCATTTTTAAGAATGAATATAAAATCAACCTGACATCTTTTTAAAACGTAATAGTAAAACATTTAAGAGAAACAAAATTATAAACATAAAACACAAAACAAACAAAATACTCAAAATATCAAATAATGAAACCTACAGAGATTTAATAGTGGAGTAAGTATTTAATATTAGAATATTATAATAATATAGTTATTTTTTTAAAGAATTATAATAATATAGTTATAAATTTATTTATTCTTCTTGCGGCAAAAATTATTTTATTTCTGCCCAAATAAATACGGGGCCGAATGTGCAATGACTACAAACTACATGTCTAACCCACCCTAATTTTAATACACTAACTCTATTATGGCACAAGAAATTAGTTGCCATACCAAGTTTTCAATTCGATGATTATTTAACTTTTGGTTTATGGGGATAATAATATAGTTAAATAGAGTTAATGAATCATTATTTAGCACTTGGCATTCTCATACTACTTTAAATAATACAAAGTTATTTTAATGGAATTAGGATTCATTAAAGTTTGTAAATAAAAAGATATGAAAAGGACATGATGGCTCAAATTAAATTTAGCAATTAAGATCCTTAGCTGCCACTAAACTAAACGAATGGGAGTGATTTATGTCTCACTCTCAATATAAGATTTGATGATAGAAAATATCATAAATGTGATTGTGGGGCTGACTTTTTTGGATCTCGGAAAGCTTGGAATATATTTGCAATCCTTTATTATTCTTTTTTTCCTAGTAGATGATATCTTTAGCAATATTTTCTTAGGAGCAACCACAATTATTTTTTTTATTTTTTTCAAGTAATTATACAAATAAGAGATAATGTTGTTGCCACTCGTATATGATCTATGAGATGTGGATTGTATATAGGATTATTGGTAGACATGCCCCTTATCTTTAAGTACTTCTCAACTTCTTTTAAGATAAAGCTTGGCAAACCTCCTACACCTCTAAATAAGTGTGGTTTAAGAAGGAACACTGCTTTACATCGAATTATTATTGCCAATAATCAAATGAGCATCTCAAACAATGATCGAGTCCTTGTTACAACTAGAGTCATTTGAAAGGAAACTGCGTTTAGGATAGTCTGCAGGAGGGCTAGGCCGTGGCCTCTGCTTGGCACGAGGGTCGTCGGTTGCTTCGTGGATCGTCCGTAGAGTCTCAAGGTATTACGTGAGTTTGGATATCGAGTCCTATGAAATCTTGAGGATGTCCTAAGGATCTGCATAAGCTTAGTTCGTCATGTCACTTGTAATTGTTGTGAGATACTGCTTTATCGATACATTGGTGAGGGGTAGCTCTTTGCCAAGGGGTTTGTCGCAGGCAAGGGGCTTGCCATCCGGCGAGGAGCTTGTCGGCTAAAGTCATGGGGGTTACCGGATGCTTGCCGAGGGTCTTTTGGGATCTTTGTTGTCTTGCTCCTTGTCGGTGACTCTACCAAGATTATTATAACCCTATCGGGTCGTCGAAGTTCTCTTCTCAGATGTGAGATTCGGTCTTGGGCCTTGTCTTTTGGATTTCTATGGATCCAATATCTCGCTAAAATGGGCTTATGGTATTTGACATTCCTAATTGGCCTTGATTTTGTTATAAGGACTCATATATTATATAAACCAAAAAATACGCATTACATTTATGATAATATGAAAAACATTAGAAAGGCTCTCTTTAAAATTGTAACTAGTATAACAACTTTGTCTTGTTATGTGTGATGACGAATCGACTTTGACTTCTTTGTACACGATCACCACTACTTACGAGTATTTAAAGTGGCAAGATCTATTTTAGGATGAAGAGTACATACAACGTTTATCTTTTATCGTCATTACTAAATTGTTAAGTTTAGAGGTGCTTCTATTACATCATGTATTTACGAAAGGCCATTCCATAAGTACTAGTTTACTACTGGAGTTTAACTAATTATAACGGTATGTTAGAAAAAGTGAGTTAGTTAAATGAAATCAAACGCAATAATTAACTATAATACTTAACTGTATATATAAAAAAAAACATAAAAAAAAAATTCATGACATATACAAATCTAGAACTCGTATCTCGTTTCAAATTATCGTTTTTTTTTTCTTCATTTTTGTTATAAATCTATTTTTGGATCTTATATAATGCTAAAAAAAATTACTAACCTATCAACGAATCATTGTTTAGGTTTCTAGAAAATCCAGAATAAAAAAATGGTTTTGGTTTGAACCTTGAAACGGAATTTCAATTCTCAATTCCGGATTAAAAAATGTTATGGACACCCATATTCACAACCATATAGAAATAAAATCAAAGAAAAATCCATGAAATGCCCAAAAATCACTTAATGTTTAAGGGAATTGCCCATAGTTTTAAACAATTCATTTATACTCATTTAAAAAATATATTGGACCATATTAACCCTGATTTTAATTATATTTATTTATTTTCGTATTTAATTATTTAAATTATATTTATTTTCGAAATTAAATTAATTATCCTTAAATTTTGGTTGAAAACTTCTCCCATTAATTAGGTTATCATTTAATTTTGTTACTTTGACCCAAAAATTAAATCTCTCTCTCTCTCTCTCTCTCTCTCTCTCTCTCTTTTCGGATTGACCACCATCGCCGGATTCATGCCGAGAGCGCGGCAACTTCGGGCGTGGCTTCGGCGACCGTGGTCGCGGTTGCCGAGGAGGCGACCGTGGTCGCGGTTGCCGAGGAGGCAACCGTGGCCTCCGTCGCGGTCGCCCTCCATCGCGCTTCCTTCCTCCGTCGCGGTCGCTCTCCGTCGCGCATCCTTCCTCCATCGCTCTCCGTCGAGGTGTGATCATCCTTTCCACTAGATCGTAACTGTAAATTTATTTACAGTTTTCTGTAAATATGCTTACAGTTTTAAGGTAATATATTTGATTTTTGTAAATTATTTTACAATATTTTGAAGTCATAATTTCTCTTGGACGGGCAATATTTTTGTAAATGGATTTACACGCTTCTTGTAAATGTTTTTTTACACTTTTTGGAGTTATTTTACACCAATTTGCAGTTGTAGATATGTATATGAAATTTCAAAATCTTGTCAACAAATATGTAAACAGATTTACATAAAATGAGGAAAAACGAAAACCAAGTTTCGTAAATAGATTTACATAAAATGAGGCGACACGAAAACCAAGTTTTGTAAAAAGATTTACATAAAATGATGCATAACGAAAACCAAGTTTTGTAAATAGATTTACATAAAATGAAAACGAAAACCAAGTTTCGTAAAAAAAATTACATAGAATTAAGCAAACGAAAATCAAGCTTCATAAATAAAAATTCGAAATAAATATAGATTAATAGGAAAATAAATTTTAGATTTTAATCGTTAAAATAGGGAATATTAAACGTGATTTGTTAGAGCTAATTAAAAATAATACTAATTAATAGGGGAAATTAGTTTTTAATTTATTCAATTTGCTACATTTGAGGAAAAATTTATTTTTTATTTTAATTTAAAAAAACGAATTATAATTAAATGTGATTTAAAAATTAGAAGGGCAATTTAGTCTATATTTCAATTTATTGGTGGTTATGATTTCCATAATTAAAAATGGGCATTTTTTTAAAACTTTGAGCCACAAATGGGCATTTGACTCATTTACCCTAAAATCAATTACAGAAATAAAACTAAATTTTCTCCTTGTTTAAATACCCCTTCAATTAATAAGCTTATGATATAAATAAAGAACGAAGCATACCTGCCATACCACACTATTTTTGCATCATATTCATATATAAGAAACTAATAATAATAGTTCTCATGTATTTACATTCATTATATAGTGCGAATATTTAACAACGGAAAGTACGATCTATCCGGTGTCGGACTAGTGAGTAAGGCTGTAGATATGTTAGTAAATTAAGTATCCACTTAAGCAAAATCCGGACAAAATCGGAACTATAAATTTTAGGTTTCGATTATGAAATCAAAATCAAAAATCCGTTTCTGTTTTTTAATTCCAACATATATATTTGCATTGTTTTTCTTTTTTTAATTTACAACGGTCAGTTTTTTGGGCTGTTGGATCATTTGATCCAACGACAAAGTTCAAATTGGCATAAATACCAAAAATTCAGATCCAAGGTAAACTAGTTTGAAATGTTATTGAATCCGGATTTTACTAAAAAAAATATCCGAATTTACAAGTTTTGTGACCATTAGATTATGATAAATTATTCACCTTTCTGTCTAGGTTCTTGTTTCAAATTGAATTAAAATGACTGCCAAGTATAAACTATTAATTTTATATTATATTATTAATTTTACCTTATTACATAAATGAATAAAAGATGGACCAGAATGCTCTAAGTTATATTTTGTAATTTTAATTCATATAAAATACATAAAAACGACGCAAGCCCTTAAATTAGGTCACACTCACATTACTCTCACTTCACTCTATTCTTCTACTTGCTTAATATGCTCAAGAAAAAAGAAAATATTTTCGATGTACAACCGAGCTCCGTTTTGGCGGGAAAATGAGAGAATATATTCGAATTCGACGCGTCTCAGTTGACTAATTAATCAACGATCACTTTCCCCTTTTGCTTCATCGAGAGAGAGAGAGAAGAGAAAGCAAAACCCTCAGAAACTTGTTCTCCAAGAAAACCCCATGGGGAAGCGCACCAATCCTCCCGCCAAGATCCAGAACGACCGCTACCGAATGGTCAGCTTCTGCAAGCGCCGCAACGGCCTCTTCAAGAAGGCCCGCGAGCTCTCCGCCCTCACCGGCGCTCACACCGCCGTCTTCGTCGTCTCCGCTGCTGGCCGTCCCTACGCCACCGCCTCCTCCTCCGACCTCATCGACAAATTCCTCTCCGGAAATGGAGATTACGGCCCGAGTGTGATCGACGACGGCGATAGCACCGGCATGCCCTCGGTCGGCGATTACGGGAAGAGTGCGACTGATAGCACCGGCGAGCATCTTGACTTGGAGGTAGGAGATTATGAGAAGAGTGCGATCGATAGCACCGGCGCACCGTGGTTTAGCGAGCTTCTGAACGCCGAGGTCGGAGATTACGGGAAGAGTGCGATCGACGGCGGTGATATCACTGGCGCGCCGTGGTTCGGCGAGCTTCTGGATGCGGAGGACGGCGATTATGGGAAGAGTGCGATCGATAGCACCGACACGCCGTGGTTCGGCGAGCTTCTGGACGCGGAGGTGGGAGATTGCGGGAAGAGTGCGATCGGCGGCGGCAAAAGCACCGGGGCGGCGCTGGTCGGCGAGCTTGTGGAGGCGGAGGTGGGAGATTGTGAGGGTTTGGAGGAGCTTTGTGCACTGAAGGAGGACTTGGAGAAGCTGAGAGAGAGTGTCTGTTTGGCTTGGGATCTGCAATTTGTGAATTCAGTGTTGAATTGAGTTTTTGGGTATTGAATTCAAACAAGGAATGATCTGCGAGTGATCTATGCAAAGGTATTAGGGATTTGCAATTTGTGTATTCTACTTTGCATAGAATTTTGGGAGCTGAATTTTAGGGGTTATCTAAATGTAATTATTAATTCTTTGATTTCTAGATTTAGGGTTTGCTAATTAATTTCACTCATTTGATTATGTAGAGTCTGCTTGGCTTTTGGATTTGCAAATCGCAAATTCACTGATAATCTAAATTTAATATTATCCTCGGATTATTTCCAGATTTAGTTTTTGCTGTCGATGAGTAATGAGTTTGTATCCATTGGGTACATTTTTGGCTACCCCGGTGGGGGTTGCCTATTCCGTTTTCAAAACAGAATGGGCAAAACCCGCCCGGCGTCTGCCTAGTACGGGAACGGACAACTCGTCCTTCATTTTTTAGCAAACATAAACTGTTAATTTTTAAACAAAAGAATGTATATAAATCTTTCATCTTTGGATAGACCATACACGGATGGGTGTTGGCACAGACTGCCCACAAACAACGGGTTTAAACGGGTGATGGGCGCGGGCAACTCGCGCCACCCGTTTGGAGACACTAGATTTAAGGCTACGTATACTCACAAGCTTTGATCACCAATGAAAAAACATGGTCAGATGAAGTAGTTTCTCTTCTATTATTTTTCAAAACTATTACGAAGGAGTCTAAGCAGATCATTTTGCATGCATATTTTGATGTAAGAACATAGACAACAACGTTTATACATATAACAAATAAGCAGGGGCGGACCCAGGCACGTTTGGGGTGGCGGACGTCACCCCCGGCTCGTCCGGGTAAAAAATATTTGTGGTATAAACTGTAAATAAAATTTATTTCTTTATATATTTACTATGTTCCAAGATACGATCTGAAATAACTCTGGTTCAATGGACAAATTATAGAGTAATATCTTCCTTCCCTATGCTAACCCCGAGATCGAGCTATGCCACTACCTTTTTGAACCCATTATTTTCTTTTTTGATATAATTCTAATTCAGCCTAGTATTTTTTATTACGACTCATTTTTCTATGGTTTAATTAGGGCTGTGCATAAAACCCGAAAATGCGGGTTTTAAACCGAAACCGGACCGAATCCGATTTTAAAAAACCGAAACCGAATTAAAACCGGGTTAAACCGAAACCGAATTTTTCAAAACCCGCAACCGGAATAAACCGGTTCCGGGTTCCGGGGTTTGAGTTATAAAACCCGGAACCCGGTTAGTAGGTTACTAAAACCCGGTTTTTTTAATTAAATATTTAATTTATATTTATAATTTTTTAAATTAGTGTTTTCTATATTAAAAAATTCCGACTCCGGGTTTGAAAAGTGAAAACCCGGAAATCCGGTTCCGGGTTCCGGGTTTTAAAAAAAACCGGGTTTTGGACCCGGTTGCAGCCCTAGGTTTAATAGTCACCCAACCTCTATATTTTATTCACCACACTTTTGTATCAATATATTCTTTATATTTTGATTAATCTTTTAAAAAAATATAAAAAAAATATAGTTAGTGAATTATTTTATTTATAATTACTAAAAAAATATAGTTAGTGAATTATTTTATTTATATATATAATTATGAATAAAGCAATTTGAGAATGAATTCTTTTACTTGTGTATATATATATATATAATTATGAATAAAGCAATTACTGGCTATTTAATTTGATAAATATTAATAATATTTTTTATAAAGCAATATTAGTAAATAAATGGTACTTAATTTAAAATATTATAATAGCAAAATACTTAAGTTGATAGTTGCTTTGCTCTCTACTTAATAAAAATGATTGTTGAATTTAAGAGTCTAAAGAAGATATTATTTTTGTTCCCCACCTCGTAAAAATACAACTGTACATAATTTATTCTATCCGTGGTTCGTCACCCTTAACGCAGAATCCTGGGTCCGCCTCTGTAAATAAGTATATGTATAAGTTATAACATCGTGGTCACTTTGGGACTATCAGAAGTCGGAATTAAGAAACGATATGTTGCAGAAACTACAGTAATCCAATGATTAAAAAGACATGAATGAGATGAGATGATAGTAAAAGGACTTGGAATAGAAAGGATAGAAACGAATGGGTGACCTCAAAGAATTTTTAATGAGTTCGGCATGTGACGTTAATGATTTTTGGCACAAAAAATAGACGTTGGTGATTTATCTACAAAAATTTAGTCATTTTGATTATTTTTACCGCAAAAAATAAACGTTAGTGACTTATCTACATACAATTGATGACGTTAATGACTTTTGTCGCAAAAAATAGACTGTAGTGATTTATTTGCAGGAATTTAGTCACTTCGATGATTTTCGCTGCAAATTTCCCTTAATATATAAATATTTAAAATAATTAATTAAATTAAAGATAACCCACTGAATAAATTTATTCATATAAATATATGTACTGCAAGTCTGCAACACGGTTAACACGTTGGCTCAGTTAATTTAAATGTATATAGATTTATTCATATTATTATATCTTTCAAAATTAAATAGCGTGAATCATTAATAAAAAAATTAAAAAATTGTGTATAACTCTATAAATGTGAAGAAACCGTAGAGGACAATTGTGACAATAACAAAGTTGTATTGGACCATTATTAGAACAAGAAACTCGTATAAGACAATTATAATATTATAATATATATTAGTTTCAAACTTACGTCTTATTTTAAAAGTTGTATTGTTCTATTATTCTTCGCCTCCCGTCATGAAGTTCTCTGGTTCCACCCCTGTTGGCATCAACACTTAAAGTTCTCACCTAATAACCAAAACATGCTCTACAGTGCAAAAATTAAAGCAGCATACATAGGCGGAACTAGGATTTATGTTTAATTACAATAAGAAAATAAGGGATTTGAAAGCAAAAAACTTAGAGAAGTGCGTTGGTGTTCCGTTCTTGTGGTGTATACCGATAGAGGCTTCACTCGGTGATTGAAGCTCTGTGCTCGAAGATCGACAACGAACAACTCTGGGAACGAGATCACGCACGCAGCAAGAGGTATATCTAATTCTATACGCTACGTGATTCATCGATTATAAAATATGGAATTCGATTAATGTTTCCGCCGTTAATCGACCCGTTAAATCGGGACCAATTCCAACACTATGTGGCATGCCGCATCATTTTTATTTTCTTAAGTTTTGTTGCCACGACATTTTTTATAATTTTTTGCTTGGCCCACTTCTATTCTCGCCTTCTCGCGCGCTGCCACATGTCCCCTCTCTCTCTCTCTCTCTCTCTCTCTCTCTCTCTCTCTCTCTCTCTCTCTCTCTCTCTCTACCACGTTTCATCGAAATAAAAAAGTAAAAAATAAAATGACATGGTAAAAAATTTAAAAAATAAATAATGTCGCATTCGAATGGCCTAATCGACGCGCCAAAAGCTCAAGTAGACATAGTGAAGTCCGTGATCGGGGCTGTTTTCGTAGATATCATATATTCTTAAGAATTTTCAACATTTTTCGACAAAAGTACCTTCATTCCATTTTCACTAAGGATATTGCAAAAAAAAAAACTAAAAAGAAAGGGTAAATTTTGAGAAAAATATTAACTTCATGTGGGCTATTGGCCAAGTATTAAGATAGACATACGCATCATCTTATCCTAAAGGCAGAGATATGTATGTTGAGTTGCTTGGGTTTGGACATATAGATACTATTTAGATACTATGAATTTTATTGTTTTCTTTGTATTTGTTCCATGAGGGACTTCGCAAATCCAAGCAAATGTATATTATCAATTTTCATTCATTTATATTTGATGCACATGGGACTTCTCAGCTAAGCCGAATAGCCAATTATGTGTATTATCGAATTATGTAGTATCTTTTGATCATGTTTTTATTTACATATGTTTTAGCATGATATGCTTTTGTTAACATTTGTTTGAGTATGAAATGATTTTCTTTTAGTATTTACATATGTGAAAGTGAGAATATATTTTATTTACATATGTTCGAGTATGACATGATTTTATTTTTGGCTAAGTTTTATCAAGACTATTTACAAACTTAGTAAATATATTCTTAAAAATATTTTAACGGTTTTCCTTCAATTATTATCGATAAGTGTCGGTAATGCTAAACTACAGATTTAGTAGTTTTCCATCTATAATCCTAAAAATTGATTTAATAAGTAAATTGCTGCCTTGCTGGCCGTTATTGATTATGATTTTTAATTAATAATTACAATTAATTTTTCAGATCCAAAATTTCACGAGTTACATCTCGGATTACCCGTTGCACCCGAATGGCCTAATCGACACGCTAAAAGCTCTAATAAACATAGTGAAGTCCGCGATAGGGATTGTTTCCCTAGGTATAATTTATTCGTAAGACTTTTTAACAGTTTTTGGCAAAAGGACCTTCATTCGATTTTCACTATGGATAGTGCAAAAAAAAGAGTAAATTTTGAGAAGAAAAATATAACTTCATATGGGCTATTGGCTAAGTTTTAAGCTAGATATACGCGTCATCTTATCTTAATGACAGAGAATATGTATGTTGAGTTAGTTGAGTTTGGACATGGAAATTGTTATTTAGATATTAGGAATGTTATTACTTTCTTTGTATTTGTTCCATGTGGGACTTTGCAAATACAAACAAATGTGTATTATCAATTTTTATTCATTTATATTTGATGCACTTGGGACTTGTCCGCTAAGCCAAATAGCCGATTATGTGTATTATCAAATTTTGTAGTATCTTTTGCTCGTATTTTTATTTACATATTTTTTAGCATGATATGATTTTGTTTACATTTGTTTGTGTATGACATGATTTTATTTTAGTATTTTGTATTTACATGGGAGCGTGAGAGTCACTATATTTTATTTACATATGTTCGAGTATAACATTATTTATTTTTAGTTAAGTTCTATCAGACTATTTATAAACTTAGATATTCTTAAAAATATTCTTAAATAACAAACTTGATCATATTAAAAATCCGTTGATAATCCTCGAAAACGATAACTGATTTATCAATAAAAACAATATTTTGAATCTTGGAGCTAACAATCCGATTCGACAGAGGAGCTAACATGTCTTATGGAAAATAGCTTTGGGATTTCGTCTTAAACGAAGAATCTAATATATTCAAGCTTTTTCGGGCATTATTGTTCGTTTTAAGGCAGTGAAGATAAGAAAGAAAGTTAATCATACAATTTATTATTATAAAACAAAATGGAGGTTCATATATTATCTCGCCATGATTGAATACTTGAATTTGGGACTTTGAGGCGCAAAGGTAACCCAATGATATAAAAAAAAAAAAAGGAAAAAAAATAAACACGAAAAAACACGTTTATCCTAATTAAATATAAAGTTTGTTTTTAATGAAAGAATATGCCATTTGTAATAGAAATCGGAAGGATAGAAGTTAGAAGTGTGTATAAGTAATATTTTAATCTTAATGAAACAGATTTAAGTATATTTGTTTTAATTAATCACTTAATACCTTTAAATACTTCTTAGCGAATAAGTTGGCTGACTGCCGCCGCTCCGACGGCGCCCTCCTCGTGGGTCTGGTGGTCGCAGAGTTCTTCCTCTCTACAGTGGTGATATCGAGCTTTGTTTCTTCTCCGAACTTTCCCGATCCGTCTCGATCGGACGATCTTTGGAACTGATTGAAGCTTCATTTCTCCTTTCTCTTGCATTTACAGAGGGTCTGTGGTTCGTATTGGAAGTTTTGTGCTGGAAGTGTGTCTCCCGTGTCTACGCCCACCAAGTGTTCGAGAATAGGATTTATTTTCCTATTCTTCTCAAGTCCTCTACGGGTTTACTTTTTCTCCCAGACTTCAAACACGTTTATATGGCCATGGACTCGCGTATCTTGTTCCCGGAAATTGAAGTTTTACCGAAGTGCATCATTGATGCTAACCTTCCTTTCGAAAAGTCGCAGAAAAACTCTCATAAATCTTCTCCGAAGCTCTGTTATGCAGCGGCAGCAGGTTTTTCGGTGACAAATCCTATTGACCCGATCTCGCCGGTAGTTTCTTCGAAGGTTATTGATTTAGGGGGATATAAGGCGGTAAAAGTTTCGCAACATGCTTATAATAAGCGGTTGCAAGTGTGTAAACATTCCATTATTGGTAGAGTTACTCTCTCTAAAGGTGAATTTCCAATACGACAATCCGATTTGAAATTAAAGCTCAATTCGGTTTGGGGGTTCCAAATGAATTGGAAGCTTATCTCCATTGGAAAAGGCTTCTATCATATGATCTTTGAGTCGGATGAAGCTCTTCAAAACGTTTGGAGTCGAGGCGCAATACATCTCAATCCTGGAATTATTAGGTTGATCAATTGGACTCCTGGTTTCGATCCTACTGCCCACAAGTCCTCGATCACTCAGGTTTGGGTTCGTATCCACAATCTGCCTTGGGAATTTTGGGATCGGCAAATTATTTCGGATATTGCAAGAGGGATCGGCTTGCCTCTAAAAATTGACAAAAATACTTTGGACAGTGAAATGGGGCATTTCGCTCGGGTTCTTGTCGACGTTGATCTTAAAAAGCCGGTTCAACACACTTTAAGAGTCGATACTAATGAACTGAAGATTTGGGTGAATCTTGAATACGAAGGTTTGCCGGATTTATGCTCTACCTGCCATGCGATTGGGCACTCATCGACTAGTTGTAAAATAAATTTCACTAGGGAAGAGTTGCTGAAAAAAAGATCAGATTTCTCCATGGATGTAAATGCTAGAAAAATTCATTCGAGGGAACCATCGAGAGGGAATCAAAGAATAGGAAGATTTGGAAGCGCAAGACTTCTATCGGAGGTCCCTGTCAGTAGAGTTTTTGAAAGATGTCGTGATGATGTTTTTAAGAAAAATGTAGTGGATATGACTCTTGAGCCATCCAAAATGCTTGATTCAACTGTGACTTCAAGCACTCATAAGGTTGTTGACGGCGCCCCGGTTTCAAGTAACGAAGATGCACAAATGGAGATTGCACCTTGAAGCCCTTTGGTTGAGAGATCCTTGGTGATTTATGTCCCTACGGCGGAGGCGGGGAGGAATTGTAATTGATGAAAAGTCCTTTATCTACGTTGCCGCCTTTGCAGTCGATGACCAAATTCTTAATGAGAAGGCTATTCGTGATGATGATGGTCATTGGACTACTATTTCGAGAAAGAAAAAGAAAATATTGGAAGGTGATGAAGTTGGTCGGAGAAAATGATCAACTAGAAAACCTACTAGATATCAATGATTGTTCTTTTTTTGGAACTGCAGGGGCTTGGCGAATGCTAATACTCAGTGATGCCTCGCTAATTACTGTAAGCGTTTTGCAGCGGACTTTGTTTGCGTCGCTGAGCCGATGATCGCTTTTGATTTGATTCCAAATAGGTATTGGATTTCTCTGGATCTTGCTTTTATTGAGTCAAATAATACTCATATTCCATCATTATGGGTATTCCGGAAAAATTCTGTTGAGCCGCCGAGCTTCGTGAGTATCGGGGATCAACATGTTAGCTTCACCGCTTCTATAAATGGGGTCAATCATAATTTTTCGTGTGTTTATGCCTCCACGTCTCTGAGGTCTCGTAGAGATCTTTATTCTGATTTAGTGAATTTATCTTCGTCTATAACTTCTCTTTGGTTGGTTCTTGGCAACTTTAATGCGATGAAAGGGGCACATGAAAAATCAGGGAGGCCTCCAACTTCTCCTTGGTTGGTTCTCTGATGATTATAACCTTGTTGATGTTCCTTTGATTGGAGAAAATTATACTTGGTGCAATGGCAGAACAAGAGATGAGAGGGTGGAATGCCTTCTCGACCGAGCGATGGTGAACAAGCAATGTCAAGATTATTGGAGCTCGGTTTCGTGCCCGTCTTTACCTCGTCATTACTCAGACCATAGCTCATTGATTATTAATTGTCGCCATGATTAACAGAGTACTATTGCTCGATTTCGTTTTCAAGTAATGTAGCTTACTCATCCAGATTTGCGAAACTTTATTGCATCTAACTGGCTCGATACTCCGGGGGTGGCTCCTATGCAAGCTCTTGGTATCAAGCTCAAATTATTACGTAAATCTTTGAACATCTGGAATATAGAGGTTTTTAGTTATCTTGGAAAAAAGATTGTTGATGCGGAAGTTTCTATAAAGGACACTCAGAACGAAATTGCTCGTGATGGTTTCTCTGAGTCTTTGTTTGCCAAAGAAATTTCGGCCCATTCCGAGTTGGATTTGGCTCTTAAGCAAAATGAGATCCTTCTGAAAGAGAAAAGTAGAAATAATTGGTTGAAAGCCGGAGATCGTAATTCTTCTTTTTTCACCGCTCGACTTCAATTAGGAAATCAGGTATGTCAATCAACTCCCTTCGAATTAATGGTGTGCTTTCTGTGAACCAGGATGATATCTCCGCTCACATTGTTCGTTTTTATGAAGATATTTTTTGCCCAACCTCTCACTCTTCACAAAATATTGAGCTCGTAAAAAGTGTTATTCCTATTTCTGTTGGTGATGTTGAGAACAATATGCTCACAAAAACCCATTCTTTTGACGAGATTCGCACTGTGTTCTTTAGCATGGATGGTAATAGTGCCTCGGGTACAGATGGATTCAATGGCAAATTTTTTCAAGCATTTTGGGACATTGTCGGGACAGATGTCTGTCGGTGTGTGCAAAGTTTCCTTTTTAATGGGACAATTTCTACCGGGCTTAACTCAAGTTTAATGGTACGCATCCCTAAAGTTAAAGAAGCCTTGGAAATCGATAACTTCAGACCAATTATTCTGAGCAACTTTTGCTTCAAAATAATTACGAAAATTTTGGCGGACAGACTTTCGCCATTGCGACTGGTATAGTGTCTAAGAATCAATTTGGCTTTGTCAAGGGCCGCAACATCTCTCACTGTATAGCGGCGGCATCTGAAGGAATAAATGTGATGGATAAACAACATTTTGGTGGTAATATGACATTGAAGATCGATATAAGGAAAGCTTTTGATACTATGGATTGGGACTTCATTCTTGATGTTTTGGAAGCTTTCGGATTCTCTTTAAAGTTTAGAGACTGGATTCTTGAGATTTTCTCGTCGGCTAGAATATCCATCATGCTAACTGGTGCGGCCAAAGGTTATTTTAAATGTAAAAGAGGTGTTCGTCAAGGAGATCCTTTGTCACCTCTTCTATTTGTTATCGCTGAGGACTTCCTAAGTCGGCTTATTAGCAAATATGTGGAGGACAATAAATGGAAAGCTATGAGATACACTCGTAATACTCTTTTCACTTCTCATTTACTATATGCGGATGACGTTCTATTATTTGGTGTGGCCACTAAAAGTAATGTGCGCTCTATAACTGAGGTTTTTGATATTTACTCTTCTCTTTCGGGTCAAGTTTTTAATTGGTCAAAATCTGGTGTTATTTTTAGCGATAAAGTATGTAACCATAGGAAGCTCATCATTGTTAATTCGCTCAAGTTTAAACAAATTTCATTGCCGTTTCATTTTCTCGGAGTTCCTTTATTTAAAGGTGCTCCGAGGAAAAAATGGTTGCAACCGGTTGCCGATAAAATCTTGAGCAAGTTTGCTAATTGGAAAGGCTCTTCCTTATCTCTGGTGGGTAGGATCACTCTTGTTAACTCAGTAGTTCAAAGTTCTTTTCTCCAAGCTTTCTCTGTATATGCTTGGCCGAAAAGTCTTTTATCGAAACTGGAAAAATCCGTGAGAAACTTTATTTGGTCGGGCTCAATTGATTGTAGAAAATTGGCAACTGTGCCTTGGGATATTTGTTGTCTTTCTATTTCAGATGGTGGCATCGGTGTGAAGAATTTGAGTGCGGTCAACAAAGCCATGCTGGGAAAGCTTTCTTGGCAATTCATAAGCTCAAGTTCTTTCCTGTTGAATCTAATGAAAAATCGAATCTTTAATGACAACGGTTCATTGAGAACTAGCGCCATTTCATCTTCCATATGGCGATCGTTGAAACCTTGTTACTCTTCTGTTGCTAATAATGTTGTTTTGTTGATAAATAAACAATCTATTAAGAACTGTTGGCTTGATAATTGGTTGTATCCTTGTGTAGCGATAGAGAAAACATTCCTTTACAAAATAGAACCAATCTCACGGCTAAAGTTTCTGATTTCCGAGTTGATGATAATTGGAATTTGTTGGACATGTGTGTCCTTAAACAAGATATTTTATCCCTTTGTAAAAGATTATGACAAGTCGTTGAATAAAGATGATGCTTATTATGATAATCTTATTATAGTTTCTGGTAGAGTAAAATAGAATGTTTGATTCCTTAGTTCATAAAGGATGCAATTATGTTATTATTATCACAACAGAGTCAATGTGAGGAAGAATTAATAATCATAATAAATGAAGTTAAAATGTCCGTGACCTGATCAACTGGGTGGGAGCCCATTAATCGTATAAGGTCATTAATGTGACTAAGTGATAATCCTATTCTGGATTTTGTGTGTGTCACACTCACTAGAAGTGCATTAAGTATGAAGTGTCTTCATACTGGACTGGACCTGACTTAAACTCCGGAAGTTATCATATAAGACCGTCACTGACAACTTGGAGTTGAGTCACTAGTAGATGATCAAATGGATATTCGATCTAAGTCCTGAGTGATCTTGAGTCCAAGCTGCTGACTTGATTGTTCTTTGATTTAACCGTTAAAGAACACGAAATATTACAGTTGTTCCCAACACTATTATTTTGGGAACATGAGAGTCAGCAGTAAGGGTAGCTTGGTCATAGACATGGGCATCACACAGCTCTCCTTAGAGTGATGATGATTCCCTTGATTGTCGGTGGTGAGAAGTGAGAGATACCCATGCGCAACTTATGAATCGAAACCATAAGTGGGTTACTCATGATATTGCTGACTGAGTCAAGGAAGTAAATACAATGAGGGGCATAACGGTAAAAACCGCCTGCTCATTTATGAATCATCAAGTGAAAGATCAATAACTCGAATTTGATTGTATCAATGGACACCCTGCTATTATAAAGGGAATAATATATACCGTATCACTAAAGAGTGCAGCCTCGGGTCTATAGTGGAATCACTTCGAGGTTTGACGAACAACTAGCAGTTCGTTGGAGCTTAAGTGATGCGGGTCCATGGTCCCCAGGATAGCTCCGTAACGGATGATACGTACGTGATTAAAATACATTCTGGATAATGTTTAATCATTTGGCTTGACTTATAAAACTGAAAGGTCTGTGTCAGAAATCAGATAGTTTTATCGTAGGCGTGGCAGAAGTATCATATTTTGGTACACGAAATTAACTGACAAAAAAGGAAGTTAGAATTTAGATTTTCTATCAGCACCATGTTGTTGGAAATTAAATTCTAAGCAACTTTGCTTTTTGAACCAAGTCATTTCGACTTACGGTTAGAGATTTATGGATTTTCTAAGTTTATGATCGGTTCGATAAACTTTGAAATTAAATCACATGTCACGAATTTAAATGATGGTGTGGCACCATGACATTTTTATGTGTGATATTGAGATCAGGATTTATTAATATAATTTAATTATTTGGATTTAATTATTAATATCTTATTAATAATTAATTAATAATTAATGGATTTATATTAATAAATGAATATATATATATTTATATATATATTAATATGTGTAAATTCGAATTAGGGTTTGTTATATAAAACCCTAGGTAAATTCGAATGGCTTGATTTAGTATTTCTATATTTGCGGCATAAGTACCAAATGTTTTGGTATTTTGGCAAATCCCTAAAATCAATATTATCCATTGGATCGGTTATGATTTAGTATCAACCGTTGGATTAGGATATTGATGAATTCGAAATTAATAACTTGGTGACCAAGTTTTATTTTTCGAATTTGATTAATCAATTATATCCGTTGGATCGGTCTAAGATTTAATCTATGCCGTCGGATTAAGAATTGATTGATTATATATATATATGTATATATATATTCGAATTACATTTATGGATAAATTCGAAAAAAAAATTGTTTTTTTAATAAATTAATTTATCCTAAACTTATTTGATCCATTAGATCGGTTAAGGAATCATCTCAACCGTTGGATTGAGATAATAAGAATTCGAATTTTATATATATATATATATATATATATATATATATATATATAATATAATTCGAATTTTATGATATAAGAAGATAAGATTGGATTTTTGATTTATCTAAATCTTTCTTATTTAATTAAATCCCTAATTAATTATATCCATTGGATTTAGGTGAGATTAAATCTGGACCATTGGATTGAGATAATTAATTATATTTAATTAATGAAATTCGAATTTAGGGAGGGAATATCTCCAAATCGGTTACAGTCTTGAGCCTATAAATAGGGAGCTCATTCTACACATTTTTCACACCTTTCCCCAGAGAAAAATTCGAACTCTCCCTCTCCTTCAGGGTCTGCGAATTTTCTCTCTGATCTCTTCTTCTGGTTCGGCTTAGGAGACTATTTCTCCGGAAGCTTAAAAAGAACCATCAGTTAAAGTTTTGCGACGGAGTCCTGCCGGCGAAGCCCACGCTTCGGTACGAGGATTCCAGGAGAATATCCCAGAAGATCACGGGAGATTCCCTCAGCACCGGCGGAGCCCTGCCCGATTTAGAGTGCGCAGCCGAAATCGCCAAACGAGGTACGGCCTTATGCATTGGGTTAATAAATGCAAACATTTACTGCTTTCTATTTATTTCCTATTATGACTAGTTTATTAATAATGAGTTATGAATATTAAATTGCATAATATTGATCAGATCTTGGAATATGGTTATTATCCGATATTCGGACCGTTGTTTGGATAACAAGTTTTCCGCTTTAAAATAATTTTTAAATGTTACCCTGACGGTTCGGACGTATAAATCGTGATAATTATACGGAATCATAGACGTGATTTCCAACAGAATTTGCCCCTGAACTTGTCGAACACACTCTCACACGAAATCAGGAATTACATATTTATCGAGGAACCATATGATGTGTGTGTCTGGAAACCCCATAACGACGGTAAGTTTTCGGTCAAATCTCTGTATAATAAATTTTGCTCTAACCATAATTTGTTTCCTCAGTGGCAAAAGTTTTTATGGAAAGAATTTCTCCCGCCATCGAGGTCAATTACTTGTTGGAGAGCTTTCTTAGGTTTCCTCCCAACAGAGCTAATTTTGCAGAAAAAAGGGATTCTCTTTAGCCTCTATGTGTCGTTTTTGCCATAATCAGGTGGAAGACTCTGATCATATCTTTGTCCATTGCAAGTTTTCTGGTTCGGTTTGGTCTGCTATTTCTGGTATTTTTCTTAAACCTGTTAATAGAGGAGGGTCCCTAGCCTTATTACTCTCCGACGCCGCTTCATTTAATCTAAACCCCCATGTTTTTGCGCTCTGGAATACTGCTATTATTTCAACAATTTGGTTAATTTGGCGAACTAAAAATGCATGTGTATTTGATGACGAGATCCCTAACATTCACGTTTTTTTGAGACATGTTTGACGACTTATTAAGGAGGCAAATTTTTTCAAGTTGGGGACGGGAAGCGCCTTGGAGGATCTCAGAGTTTTGAAGATTTTCGGCATTGACATTCAACCAAGAGAATCTCCAAGAATCATTCCTTTTGTGGCGGTTCCCTCCTACAACGTGGTTGAAATGAAACACGGACGACTCTTGTATGGGCACCCCGAGAGTGGCGGGAGCTGGAGGCATTTTTAGAACATGTCGTGGATTTCCTCATGGCTCATTCTCTTTTCATATTGACTCCGCTTACGCGTATGAAGCTGAAGTGATGGCTGCAATTTTTGCGGTGGAAAAGGTTATGGAATTTCACTGGAAAAACATATGGCTCGAGTGTGATTCTACATACGTCGTTCAACTTTTTCAGAAGAAATCGAGTTCGGTTCCTTGGAAGTTACGGGCTCGCTGGTCCAAATGCATTCGATATGTCATCAATTTCAAAGTTTCTCATATCTTCCGAGAAGGAAATACAGTAGCCGATGCATTAGCTAGTTTTGGTGCTCAAAATTTGGGTCATCATTGGTGGCCTTCGCACCCGGATTTTTCTTCGTGTTCTGTAAACGATGATATTTGTTCGAGATAGAACTTTAGGTTTCGATAGTTCTCTTCTCTTTTGTTTTCGTTTGTAATATTTGATATTTTATTTATATCATTATGAGCCTCGGTTCTTACTTTGTGTTCTTTTGGTGCCAACCTAGTTGGGATTCAAATTCACTCAGCAAGATTTCGAGCCTCCATCTTTAATTTTTTAAAAAAAAAATTTACATAAATATTATACGATTTTATTTTAAATATCTACTGACATATTAATTAATACTAATAAAATAAGTTAAAATAAATTAATCATAGGTCATTTAGTTTATAATACAATTATCTATATTGTATATCTTACTATTGAAGTTTTGAAAATTTATTAAATTTAAATGTTATTATAAATTACTATTTGTGTTATTATTATAAAATATTGTCACTTATTTAAAATAATATTTATCTTCCATTAGATAAATTGTTTTAAATTTGAATTTTATGTTTTATTGTTCGGGATTAATAATAAATAAATAATAAAAATTAAATCTAAAATAAAAGTACATTCAAATTTGTATTCAGATCTTAAAAAATAAACATGTGTAATTTTATTAATTCAGATTCAGTAGTCACATCTTAATATTCATGTGCATTCAGATTCAAACATCTTAATCTAAAAAAACAAATACAGCCTAACATATTCTAAAATCTACTAAGTTAACGAGTAGTGTATATGTTTTTGCATGATGAGTTGATCAACTACGACAGATAACAATTTTTAAACTAAGCAGGGATCTAACTCTAAATGTTTTGTAAGAACCTCAACATTTGTTATAAAATTTTGAATCCTGAAAGTATTTGTATTTGTATAAAAAATTTTGAAAGGTAAAATGACGTCTGTTGAGGTTCGATTTCGTTTCTAAGTTGTATAAAGCTCAAAATCTATTTATAACATAGATGAGCTTGGTCAACGCGAAAGAGCCCGATTCATGACAAACGTCAACTAAAGTCCAACAAAAAGACGAAGGCCCGTCGAGGAGAAAAACCTAACGAGGGAATTAGCCCGGTCCATATGAATGAAGTAACCTCGTCGACGAGAAGGCGAGGCGGGCTAAATGGGTTAATTAAATACATTTGCCGCAATTAGATTACCGTGCTTGGTTAATCCCTTTTGTTAAGAACCTTTTAGCTTTTATCGCCTATGTAAAGTCTCACTTTAACGAAGAAAAGAAGAGAGAAAAAGTAGTGTGAAAAATCCACTAAGTAAAGTACAAGAAGAAGAGGAAGTAACCCAGTTGGTATTATTACACTACTTCACTCTCCCTTCAATTCCCTCTGCAAATTCATGGTTTTCCCCACCACACAAGAGAATTCGTTGAACCCAGCTTCTTCTCTCTCATCCCTCTTCTTCGACTTTCTCCTTCCCAGCTCAGCACACAGGAGCCATGAGAGGAACCTCGCTCTTCTCTTTCGCTCTCTCAACACTCTTCATCGCTCACTGCCTTCGCTTTCAAGCTCAAGCTGCTCCGGCAGGTAATGGCTTCCGAATCTCTGCTTGCTTAGATTCGATTCGCTTCTGGGTTTTTGTCAAAGTCTCCCAAGATGACGATCAACGATTTTCAGGCGAATCAGCTACTTATTGATGTGATTTTCATTGATGTTGTGATTGCTCAGGGCCTTTGATAAGGCATGTGTCCTCTCTTCTCAAGTGGACCAGATCATACTCGGCTTCGAAGACGCCTCAATCAGGTTTTGTGGGTTATAATTCGTTTCGGATTTCCATGCTTTCTTCTTTCATTTGTGTGAGATGTGATTGAATGTTGTGCAGATGGGAATGTCATGCAATTTGAGAATGGCTACTTGGTTGAGACGGTCGCGGAGGGTAACGATATAGGGATGGTTCCTTACAAAATCCGTGTCTCTGAGGACGGAGAGCTGTTTGCGGTGGATTCCGATAATAGCAACATTGTTCGGGTGACGCCGCCGTTATCTCAATGTAAGTGAACCTTACGTCTCTGTTGTGTTTGATTAAGACTGTTCTTATCAATAGTGTATAGGTTTCTAAATTTGCATGGCTGTGTTGCTAAGCTTAAGCGGGTTTAAACTGTTCCGAGATTATGAACTTCGAAGAAAATCTATGAGTTTGAATTACTTAAGCTCCTCTTTGTTATTGGGTTTGGCTTGCTGATGAAAATATATGTCATTTTTTAATAGTTTTTTAATTCGAATAAACGGATTTATTGTCATCCTAAATTTGCATAACTTGCTTTGTATAAGTGGGTTTATGATTCATTACTATTTTCTTTGAACTGTTCTAAGATGGTAAGCTTAATAGCTTATATGTTGGAAAAGGAATGTAGGACCAGATGAGTTTGAGAAGAAAATCTACGGTCTTAGATTAATGAAGTTCCAGTTTGTAATGAGTTTGTCTTACCCTGATGAAAGTATTTTATCTTTTTTAAAAATATTTTTGGTGGAATATATTGATTATAATCAGCGAATTTATCGTCTTCCTAAAACTTGCAGTCTTGCTTTCTATAAGTGGGTTTTTGATTCATTACTGCTCGACTTTTACTGTTCCTAGGAGGTAATGTTATTTTGAAGAGATAAAGTGTCAGATTACAAATCTAAAAAAAAAAAATGTGATTTTAGATGACTGAAGTTTCTCTTAAGTATTGGCCTTTGTCGAACTAGTCATGTGAAATCAATATTTTTAATATATTGGTAGGAATATTAAGGCTAGATATTTAATATTTTGGTAGGAAAATCAATATTTTTTACTTTTTTTTTCTCCTTTTTATTATTGCAGATATTAGGGAAAGATTGGTTTTAGATGAGTTGATTTCTTCTTAATAATGGGCTTTGTCTCACTAATGATACAAACATATGTACAATATATTTTTGGAATATATTTTTCTTTATTTATTTATTTATCTTGGATTCTCCTTTTTGTTATTGATAATGAAAACTCAATATTTTCAATTTTTGATTGGATATATTATATATATTGATTCTCGTTTTTGCTATTGCAGATAGTAGGGCAAGATTGGTAGCTGGGTCGTTTCAAGGATACACAGGGCATGTGGATGGAAAACCAAGTGAAGCCCGTTTCAACCATCCAAAAGGTGTTACCATGGACGACAAAGGAAACGTTTATGTTGCCGATACTTTGAATCTCGCCATCAGAAAGATCAGTGATTCTGGTATGTATAACTTATTTATTAAATTTATTATTTAATAATACTATGGTAGTATTATAAGAGATTTTCTTGATTTCATAAATCGAGTCTTGACGTTTCTCGGCCATTTACGGACAAGCTCATTTTGTTGTCTTCTCTATAAGCATTGCTGATGTAAAAATAGGTTGTGACTAAGTGAATGTGTATATTTTCTTTCTAGGCGTCACAACTATTGCTGGAGGAAAATCAAATGTTGCTGGCTACAGAGACGGGCCTAGCGAGGATGCCAAATTTTCCAACGATTTTGATGTTATTTACGTTAGGCCCACTTGTTCGTTGTTAGTTATTGACCGAGGAAATGCTGCACTTAGACAAATTTCTCTTAGCGAAGAGGACTGTGACTATCAATATAGTTCGATTTCTCCCACAGGTTTGAATCTAACACTACCCGCATTTTTTTAATATATATTATATATATATATATGTATATGTAAAAATTGTAAATAGTAAATATAGCTATAGTATCCTCGTAGGGTTTCAGTTTATTAGGCGCAAATAGTGAGAATATTAATTACTATTTTAGAGCTAGAAATCGTTGATTTTCAGGAATTAATTTGGTTCTTATTCATGTAGCAAAGCCATTTAGCTTTAAGAAATAATTTCCGAAATTATCCCAAAATCTTACAATATATATCTTGCATGGCTGAGCAATTATCTTCATTTAACATGTTTGTTTCACCACGTTAAGGTTCTAGTGAACTATACTATGCAAGTTTTTAATGAAATTTATTGTTTTAGTGATCAAGCATAGTAATGTTCTAAGAACATATCTGGCTTGGACGCATCATAAAATAAAAAACTCAGGTTTTTATTGGATATTTGGGGGCTCTATGGTGGAAGCTGAGGGATTGAGTAGATAGTCCTAATCTCGATTGTACCTTTCGGATATATCAACGAGCAGCGGTATAGATTTTTGATCAAAAGTTCAAAACCTAGCCGTTATGTGTTTTTCTCACTTTCTCTCCTCTATTATGACACTTTTCTATCATAGTGAATTTCTTTGTCCATGGTTTTTTTTTCCCTTAAATTGAGTTTCCACATAAACTTCTCGTGTTGATATATCTTAGGTTTGTTGCAAGTGTGTGTTTGATTTATATCATGGTTAAATATGTATTTTAACACTTAAGAAAAATTTACAACTTTCTTTTTTAAGGCCTGATTTGGTAATTAGCATACACCATTATATGTCCATTATATTGCCATCATCATTTATATTTGCTAACAAAAATAATCAGGCTATTCAAGATGACATTTAATTAAATATTGTTTACAATAAAAGTAAATATTGTCTATTATATGCAACTATTCCTGCTAATATTTCATGTTTTGTTTTCGGTAGATGTCCTCATGGTTCTTGGTGCTGTCGTAATTGGCTACGCTACTTGCATGCTTCAACAAGGATATGGATCTTCTTTCTTTCCAAAAATGGTATATGCTTCGTCTTCGTCTTCGTCTTATTCCGTTTAATATATAAATATCCGATCTAATCCTACTAATCTTTTGTAAGCTCATATTTTATACCGTTGGGAGCTCTACCATGAGTTTATGACCATTGGTGTACGATTAGTAGGGGATAAATTTACTTCATTTAGGGCATCGGAGTCAAGTCCCACACTACACCTACGTTGTAGAGGGGATGACCCGAAAAAGTAAGAGTTGTTTGTCGAAAGTGGCGCCTTAAATCGGCGAGCGTAGATGTTGGTGTTGGAGAAGTGGTGATGCCTTACGATCACACGTTGACTGATAATAAGATTAATAATTGATAGTATATATTCTCATGACTCAGTTCGCTCTCATTTTAAATGGTGAAGCAAACCAATGGGCATATAATTGCTGGTTTGGGCCTAATGAGATGGGTTTGAATCGAAATACTCCCGAACTAGCTACACACATTTTATATTTTGTTAGTGATAGGATCCAAGATAGATAATCTTAAGGACATTTAATTCATATACATAACCCCAGACTCTAATTCGGGAATAAGACTGGGAAAACTCCGTTGAGGATGGTGATCCATAGGAAATTCTACTTCATTATAGGTTAAACCTAGATCAGACGTTTATATAGAATTAGAAACGCTTATCTTATATTTATTATAAAATACGCTTATAACCTTAATGACTTAAAACAAATAAAAACAATTTCCTAATTAGCGGGTCTAACAATTAGTTATTTCATATCTGCTCCTTCCCATTTTAAAAATGCAGTCATTAGCTGAAAAGGCTTCTATTTGAAGTATATCATCCTAGTTATACTCGTGTTTATCTTAATTAAATCATATCAAATTCTTGTCACGCACAGCCATCAGAGAACGAAGTCAAATCAAAACAAAACGAAGAGAAACCCACTCCCATCATCGAGACCACAAAAGAAGACCCGGGATGGCCATCATTCGGTCAACTCATCGTTGACCTCTCGAAGATCGGAGTTGAGGCATTGACCAGCCTGTTTCTCTACTTCCTCCCCTCTCGTCTTAGCCATGTCGGTGCCAACAAAGGCCTCACACCGTTGAAAGATTCTCTCAAGATGCCCGAAGACGAAGCCAAATCAGAACGTCCCAGAGCTCAGAGGCAAACTGCTCCTGTCCCTCTCACTGAAACCCGTCAAGCTCACGCATTGCCCAGCGACAAATACTCAGATATCACGAAGCCCCAAAAGTTAAAATCGAGCAGCTTCAAGGACCCATCGCAGCCAAGTAAGCATCGCTCTTCAAAACGGCAAGAATACGCCGAGTTCTACGGCTCGAGCGAGGGCCCGCCTACTGTCAGGTCGAAGAGCCAGAAGGAGAGAACGAGGCACCGTCACCGGGAAAAGAGCGGCGAGGTGGCATTTGGAGCAGAGCAGAAGTCAACCGATGTCCCGAATCCTAAGTTTGACCACTACAACATGAGGAGCCGGTACGGCCCCGATGATTCCTTCCGGTTTTGAACACCCTTTGGCTTTGTCTCCAAAACCGGCGTATAATTCATGTGTAACCTTAGAGTTTCCTTGTGATATGGTGTTCCTATAGGGGAGTGATCTTAGTTTGTAACTAAGAATGTATGTTTTTTGGGAAGTAAAAAGGAAAAGGGTTTTACATTTACAGAGATGGGTTAGTTAGTTCAGGGGATTTCTGGTCTGTCAGCATCTATTACTGGAGACTTGTTCTGCAAGTAATTGATCTTTTTAGTGTTGAGATAACTTTGACATTAGGTAGAAGTCAATTTCATTGTCATTATTTCTAGGGAAAATTACGGCAAAAATACCCAATCTTTAGTCAAACTGCCTCCCAGGTACCCAACCTTTAAAACTGGCGGCAAAAATACCCAACCTCCGTTGACCGTGACTTTGGCATGAAAACGTTAATTTTTCCGTTAAAATTCATCATGTGGCCGTTAGCGGCAAAAATACCCAACCTTTTTTTTTGAAAAAATTAATTTTTAATTTTTTTTTTCTTTTATTGATTAGTGATAATTACTTGAATTCCAAATAAATGGAATGACACAAAATTTAGTCAAAACATCTATTGATTTCTTAATGTGCTTGTATAAGCTACATTTGGTGATAAAAATCTTATTATTTGAGAAATTTTAAACATAATGTTACGGGTATTTTAAGTAATTGAACATGGTTTTGATAATAGATATCCAGATTTTTGGATATTTGGATTTCCGGATCCGGATACGGGTAGAGATATTTGGACACCCG
The DNA here is from genome assembly GCA_954871525.1 of Parietaria judaica. Classification (NCBI taxonomy): domain Eukaryota; kingdom Viridiplantae; phylum Streptophyta; class Magnoliopsida; order Rosales; family Urticaceae; genus Parietaria; species Parietaria judaica. The sequence goes on along the minus strand of OX940865.1, from coordinate 9,401,316 downwards.
GATCCGGATACGGGTAGTTCAAAAAAATCGGATAACCGCTCTGGTTACAGTCCTAATTACCCTTTTAATTGGTAATTGACCGTTTTAGATCGAATTAATACAATCAATTATTGTCTCTGTATTGAAAAGAAATGGCTTAAGAATATATGCCAGTAAAAGAAATATTATCAATAATCAATATGCTTGATTAGTAATCCGGATACTCGGAAAACCAGATACCTATTTTCAAAACCCTGTTCAATTACTTAAAATACCCGTAACATTATGTTTAAAATCTCTCATAGTAATAAGATCTTTATCACCAAATGTAGCTTATACAAGCACATTAAGAAATCAATAGATGTTTTTACTAACTTTTGTGTTATGCCATGTATTTGGAATTCAAGTAATTATCACTAATCAAGTAAAGAAAAAATAAATAAACTTTTTTAAAAAATTTAAAAAATTAATTTTTAAAAGGTTGGGTATTTTTGCCGCTAACGGCCACATGAGTGTTGTTAACGGAAAAATTAACGTTTTCATGCCAAAGTCACGGTCAACGCAGGTTGGGTATTTTTGCCGCCAGTTTTAAAGGTTGGGTACCCAAGAGGCAGTTTGACCAAAGGTTAGGTATTTTTGCCGTAATTTTCCCTTATTTCTATGTCGTAGCTTTACGAGTTCGTTTCTCACTCAAAATTAGAGGGCCATATGAGACGGGCAAGCCACGGGTGGCCATGCCCGCATTTTTTTCCCTCCAAATGCTTCGATTTGTATAAACGGGCAATGGTCGTGGGCAACCCGTACACACCCATTTGGCAAACCATTACTCGGGGTGAAATTGCGAATGTAAACCGAACTTCAGGCTAAATAGGATCTTCCAAAATCGAGCCCGTTCCTAGTCCCTGTTTTCTCAAAGCCGGGGGCGGGGCGGGAACCCACCAAAAATTTCACCGCAAATAGAAATATCCCATATTGAATATCCATAATAACCAGCTAGAGCAACTCAACTTTATGGGTGGAAAGTGAATGAAAAACCATAATAGTAGAAGATGAGAGAGAGACTTTATCTAAAAAGTCACTTTCATTGATGATCATTGGAACATGAATAAATACCAAAATGCCAGGTTTGCCATGTTAAGGCAAAACCAGATGAGTGTGTATGAAACATGAAAAAATCAAGCACATCTCTATCTGTCCAATCCGGTTGAAGGGTCAAAATCATGTTATCACTTCATGGGTGGATATTTTAGTGAAAAAAGGTGATGGAAAAAAAGGCATTCAAGTTTGAAGCTCATGTAAATCTTGATGTTTGCTTCTTATGTATTACTCACGGATATCTTGACCTCGCATTTATATATTTTCACCAAAGCATGATTTTGGGGGAAGATGATTTAATCTTATATTAAAAAAATCTATAATTTTTAATGTTATTATTGTCTTTTTTTTCTTCTTCTTCTTCTTCTTCTTCTTCCAATCTTTCTCATTTCACCAATTAATTTGATGTATTTTGCTAAAATAAAAGGCCCTATATCATAACTAAGTGTAGTTCACATTGTACCTTTAAAAAAAAAAATTGTCAAAATAAAAAATAATCAAGATTTTGTCTATCTTTTCTATCCATTATTTGAAGAGCGTTTTCTTAATCTTTTATCTTCTATTTATATGTTAATAATAATATATATGTATATAAATATCTAATTTGTTAAAAATACAACTAAAATGAGATACTTGAACAAACTTGAGATAGATTATTTAAATATGTATATTATTACTACGTAAATTTTGTATTGTTTATCTTATCTAGAGTGACGAGAATATTAATTAAGGCCGTTTCACTTTAATAAAAAGACTCGCATTTCAATGATAATTGTCCAGTGCGAACTAGCGTAATTTTTTCTTTTATTTAACGTTTATTGAAACTGTGAGATTTGAGTATACTTTGTGAGATTTCAGGCCTCTATTTTATATATTACGAGTGTTAAAACTCGAGACATGCTAGAATAAATTTCCTATCCTACCTAACAAACCAATTAAATATTAAGTAATATGAAAACTATGGATTATGGAAACGATCATATTATATAAATGATCTGTGAATCTTGTCAAAATTCACAAAAAGAAAAATATTTCATAAGAAAATACAGATTCTCTGTTTCTTTTCAATAGACCAGAATGTGGACTCGTTTCCTATATTTCAGTATTTAAAACAATTTTTTTATAATCACTAACGCGTATTAATATGTTTAAAAAATCTTTAAAAATGAATTCAGAATCCGAAAAAAATAAATAAGGCTCTCCACAACTCCACTCCAAAGGAACATGACAGCCAACTACTGCTTTCACTATCTTCTAATCTTTCCATTTTAATTTCATAAAGACAGGATAACTTGCATTTATGCCCCCTCAATTTTCCAGGGTCTTCAGTATTCTCCTTATATTTTAGTTTTTAACATTTATGCTCCCTATATATACTCTTAAAAAAAATAACACATTTTGCTGGCAGCTCGATTAAAACATTTAACTTATACACTACGCATAACCTGTTTGAGGTTATATTCATCAATTTATTATTTTTCTTCAATTTTGTAAAATTTATTATTGATTAAGTTACAATAATCTCATAAGTAGTTTTAATCTCGTGTTATAACTAGACAAAAATATCTTCGATCGAATAAGTGATGTGTTGCATACATTTTTGTTGTTGTTAAACTTTTCAATAAAACTTCGTTAAATTAGTACTCAATAAATTAATAACTTCAATAAAATAATAATTTTGTATAGATCCAACTCTAGCTAAATTTACCTCGATAAATTAATAACCTCGATAATATAATAAAATCTTTCGGTCCCAACAATATTAATTTATAAAGGTTTTACTGTATAAGAAATAATGCGCTACGTTTTATATATATGTATATATATGCGTGGTATTGCGCTTAATATTTTTTTATCAAAATAATTAATGACAGTTTATGATGCCATAAATTATTGTAAAAGATTAATTTTAGAATTATAAACTTGACGGATTAAAAAAATAAAATAATATTAAAAAAATAGTATTTAAATGTTTGTTTGAAAAATTCAAGCATATAGTAGTTACTTTAAAAAAGAAGTAAAAGGGCTCTCCTATTATTGCGTAATGATTAATAAATCAATAAAATAAATAGATAATATAATAATTTTAAAAAGAATGTGTTGCCCATTTTGTCCTTTTGCCATAACGTTATATATAAGCCGACCGGAAAATACGCACAGCACAGACTCTCACCGGAGCTCTCGAAATTCTCCATCTTCGCTTTGCGTCTCGCTCAAGCTTTCTTCGCTCTCGTTCCTCTTCTCCTTTCTGGTTATCTCTGAATCGCTTGATTTTCGGGAAGAGAACGATACCGATGGGCTGTGCTGGATCGTCACAGGCCAAAGGCGACGGTACGCTCGTTTCTTGGCCTTCTTCTCATGATTTTTTCCGATTTCGAAGCTTTGATTTGAGTTTTGTTGGTCTTGAGAAGAAATGGCCTAAAAAAACGAAGCGATTGATTGATTTTTGTATGAGCGAAGCTCGGCTGTATCGAATAGTGATAGCTTTGCTTGGTTCTCAGCTGTCAATCGAGGTGGTTAGATTGTGTTTTGGTGTAGGACTCTTTCGATTAGGCCTCCTGAAGTTCGCTTTTGAATTTGCTTGAAATATGAAGGAAAATACGACTATTCTTGAGGAAGTTTTATTGACATTAATGGAGAAAACCTGGACTTGTGAGCTATTGAACATTTTTAGGCTATGAAACCTTATGTTTTCAGGTGTCCACATTAGTATTTGATGTTTGAGCGATTCGCTAATTTCGAAAATATACGGCTTCCCGTTTTGGTATTCATTATATATTCGTAACGGAGATTGAATAGGAATTTCATCCTTCCTAGTAATTGTGGCTAAAGTTTATAATGATTTTCCCAAAAATGCTCAAAGCCAGTGTATGCTCTGCCTTTAAAGCAGGGACCGTGAAGAAGATACGGAAACCTAAACCTTGGAAGCATCCTCAGCCGATAACGAAGACTCAGCTGATACAGTTGCGGGAAGAGTTTTGGGATACCGCTCCTCACTACGGTGGCAGAAAAGGTATATAACTCCAAATTTATTAGCATTAGCTATATTCGCTAATTTTCTTACGACGTTGGAGTTAGTAAAAGATTCCTTACTGGGTTAGTGTTAGTAAGGTATTAGGTGGAACTAATTAATCAGTCTTTTGTTAAAAGGTCAAGAAATGATAGAAACAAAGTGAGATGACTTTTTTCCTAATCATGATTTCATTAAGATTCACTGTGGCAATATACATAATTGTTGACGGATATGAAGATTTTCTTAATGAGCATTTTTTCAGTCTAAACGTTTCAAGCAGAAGACAACATTGCCGCTCAGTATTGTTTGGTCATTGATGTAGTTGTTGTTGTTGTTGTTGTTTTTTTTTTTTTTTTTTTTGAGCAAGTACATTTTAAGTTACTAAATAAACTAGGAAGTCACATCAAATTTGGATGAGGCTTTCGGTTTTTCTAGGAAACGCAGAAAATTATTTTGCACACAGAAGTGCTCATTGTTGTACTGATTGTTTGACCTAAAAATGAAATTGTTTCAACTTCTTATGGTCCCTTAGAAGTGCTCATTCTTACAAATGCATAAAAAAAAATCGACAAAGATTTGTTTTGAACCAATGACCATAAACTTAGAACTAGAACACACTCCGAAAATGCCGGCGTCTAGGTTCCATGGTATTGGTGTTCATAGGAATATCTGATGAACGGGGACAAGTTATGGCTGTTAACCCTGATGATAACGGTACTTGGTGGTTATGTAATAGTCGGAAATTATTGTTCTCAACCAACTATTATTGATAAAAGAACACATCACTGAGAAGTTTCATGCTGCATTCAAGCTCAAATCTTTAATACGCTTCTGGGTGCTCTTACTTAATTTTGAGGGGGAATGACTACAAGATTGAAAATTTGTTCATGCGACGTTCGACGTGTTAGGAAATCGCTCTTATTGCCACAGATTCATATCTTCTTCCTTTTCGTAAATAAATAAAATTTGATATGCATAATACATATGGATATTTTTGGCCTATTGACAGAGATTTGGGATGCGCTGAGAGCTGCCGCTGAAGCAGAGCTATCCCTTGCGCAAGCGATTGTAGACAGTGCCGGGGTCATTATTCAAAGCGCGGATTTGACAATTTGTTACGATGAAAGAGGTATTAAGTGTTCTACTTTTCTTCTATAAACATACACGGGATAATTTTCGGACGTAGATTTCTCTGTCAGATTCGTTAAGTTCTTTGGGTGATTAAATTTAGCAGACTACATAGAATTCTTTGGGTATTAAATTTCGCTGTAACTATGCTGAAATTTGCAGAGTAATTTTCGGCGAAAGATGTATCGTATTATCTTCACGAGCTCTTTTTCTCTTGTTTCAGTTCCCCTAACAAGTTGTATATTTTAGCAATATTCCCCTTGATCTTTCATAATGAACTGTTTCCATCAAATTTTGGGCCACATGGGATGCTATTATCGACAAAGTTGTCATTTAACCCTGAAACAGAAGACGCTAGTTTGAACGTTTTCCAATTCCCGTCCTACTCCGTTTACTTTAAGTAAGTTTCAAATCGTTTTTTGATAGACCCCGTGAGATTGTATCTTGCAGGTGCAAAATACGAACTACCGAAGTACGTTTTGAGCGAGCCAACCAACTTGATTCGGGACACTTAACGATGGAGAGGAACAGCAAAAATTGCGTACAAGATTGAATGTAAATCGTGTATATTATGCTCTCTCATTCACTTTGATATCTTCATTTGCATCTACTTGTACTTAGACTTGGTTAATCTCTTCCTTTGATTACCACAACTCTTTGGCTTTGTCTTCCTTCACTAATAGCAAATTCATATAAGATAATAGAATTTTTACCAAGTTTTGTTGACATTTTTATGTCAATATATCTTGACCACGATCTTAGTGGCTCTATCGAGACTCTATATAACTTTTTTCAGAGATAAAATGCACAAAGTATAAAGTATTGAGAAATAGTACGAGATAGCCGAATTGAAATGTTTGATTAGTCAAATAGCCAACTTTTCTTTTTTCTTTGTAAAATAGCCAAATAATTATTTAATAACATATTTTATACTTATAATACCCTTTTAACATATTAACGTGGTTAATTTGTTTTTTTTTTTTTAAATTAATTTTTTTGTTAAAATTTTAATCACGATTTTTAATTTTTAAACGTATTAACTTCGTTAATACATTTATTAACGTGTATTAACGGAGTTAATTTGTTTAAAAATAAAAAATCGTGATTAAAATTTTAACAGTAATTTTTTTTTTTCAAAAAAGATAAAATAAAATTTCAAAAAAATTAATTTATTTTTAAACAAATTAACCACAATAATACGTTTATTAACGTGTATTAACGGAGTTAATTTGTTTTTAAAAAATCGTGAATAAATTTTAACAAAAAATTATTTTTTTTCTAAAAAATAATTTAATTATTTTTTTTAAAAAAAAACAATATTTTAAAAAAATTAACCACGTTAATACATGTTAATACAAGGGTAATCCAGTCTTTTGTGATTTATTAACGTGGTTAATTGGCTATTTGACAATATTAACTAAAACATTGGCTATTTGGCTAATTAGAGTTTGAAGTTTGGTTATTTGCCCCAAAAGTATTTAAGTTGTAATCAACTGGGCTATAATGGCAGAAGTATTTAAGTTCTTTCGTTTCAAATCTAAATTGCTCCGTTAAACTCTCCTAGATAGAATGAGGAAAATCTTAACTTTTGTGGCAGTTTATTTTTTTTTTCGTTCTCCAGATTGGCTTGTAAACTAATGAAAATTAACTCTAAAAGTTGCGTTGAATTTTTAACAAAAATTGAATTTCACTCTAATTACATAGAATAATAAAAAACCTAATAAGCGCGAATTTGTGCTTCAATTAGTGTGACAATAGAAAATGTGTACAATAAAAAAAAATATTTTGATTAGACTGATCACATGGTTTAAGAATCTCAAGAAAGAAAATAAGAGTTGAAAAATATCATCAAGTTCATCGACATTTGATCTAACAACGTCCTAATAACATAATTAGGAGAAAATAAAGATAGAATCTTCAAAGTATTATGAAGTTTGAACAACCTTTATTTATTTCTTTTTATATCTTCTTTTTCTCTCTTCATCGATCTCTATTCAAGTATTTTTATTGATGCTCTCTCTCTACTACTACTACTACTATTATTATTATTATTATTATTATTATTATTATTATTATTATTATTTCTAGGGTAATCTCATCCGCACATTAATTATGACATGGATTGGTAAGTTGTGTAATCTCTCAATGATGGGTATGTTTAAGTTTTTATAGGATGTTTTTGTCCAAAAAATAAGATACTGTTATTTTTTGGGATTATTAGCAAAATACTCGGTCCAGGTCAAACTATTTAAAAGAATACTCAAGGTTTGAAATAATTCATATCATGCTCATTTTAAACATATTTTTCCTAAACTACCCTCACTCACTCTCTCCTCTATCGATTTCACTCTCACTCTGCAATTGGTTCCTCGCTCTGCAGACGGTTCTTCGCTCGCTCTGCAATCGCTTCCCTCTCATCTCTGCAATCGCCGGCAAGACTCTTCAATCACCGACGACCTTATCTCGAACCCTAATTCCTCTATCGCTATTGATGAGCTCTCGCTGCTCATCTCTATCGAGCTCTCTCTCATCCATGCTTGGTGCCGCCATTGCTCGACGAGCTCATCTCCGGCGCAATCTCAGAGGTAATCATCCTCTTTGATTTTTCAAGTTTCTTTCTCTTTTTGATTCATGTGGGTTTTGCTTGTTCGAGTTCGAAAGGGATGAAATAAATCTCCATCAAATCTTGTATGGGTAATTTCTTTTTTATATTTTATGATAATTTTGTTGGTTGTGCTTAGTCAAGAATATTATTTTAGATTTGAATTATGTGCTTTTGAAATAGATTTTTGCTATGAATTTTGATATCATTATTGGTCATCTTTCTTGCTCTAGATCTCAATACTGGAGAATTTGATTCCAATGTGCAGAGGATGAGATTTGTTATAAATGATGATGTTAGAGAATCCGATAATATTTAATCTTTGACAGTTTTATAATAATTTTGTTATGTGATGTATGATTCTAAGCTCTAACTTTTAAGCTTTATGTTTGATTACTAGTGATTGTGGTTATTCCATTAATTTTTTGATGTATAGACTTTAAATTATCTCATGGTTTGGAAGGTTTTATCATCTTTAGTAACTTCAGTTTCATTTATGTAACTTTTGTTTAATTTTATGTAACTAGAATTTACGTAAGTGCAATTACACTTTATAGTTACTACTATGTAACTTGAAAACATGTTCGTAATTGTAAACACTTATTTAATTGGACTTGCTATGCTCGTTTTAGTCGGAATGATTTTATCAATTTCTTATAGAATTTGTGTGTAATTTCAGTAGCTTATGCAAAATTGGGCTTTCATTGATTTCCAGTTGAGGAATTGACGGTTAGCGAGGAATCCAGAATTGGTGAAGCAAAAATTGTTGTTACATTTATGTGAGTGTACTTATATATATGTAATTATGTCATTACGTATATGTAAAGTAGTTACTTGTACATAATTACAGTTATGTATTTACAACTTAAGTGATTCGTACGTAATTACAAACAAGTAACTCGGATTACATAAACGTAAGTGTAATTGTAGTTACATATTTGTAATTGTAATTCTTCATATGTAACTTGAGTAACTTGATGTAATTATAGTTATGTAAGCGTAACTTGAGTCACTTGTATGTAATAACAACTACAAATAAAATTAGCGAAATTCAATCAATATAATTATAAGTAACATAAGGGTAATTATATATAATTAGAGTTACGTAAGTGTAACTGTGATTACAAAAGTGTAACTCCCGTTACATAAGTGTAACAATTAGAGTTACGTAAGAGTACCTGTGATTAGAAAAGTGTAACTCCCGTTACATAAGGGTAACAATTAGAGTTACATAAGTGTAACTTCAGTTACAAAAGTGTAACTTCAGTTACAAAATTTGTTTTAATACTTCCAAATTAATTCCAATAAAGAAAAAACACTTAATTATTATTTTAAGAAATATATTCAAATATGATTCTGTAATAAATACATTTTTAATATCGTTTTGTTTTATCGCTAGAAGAGCGAAAACACAATGTTTCTCTGACTTATAAACTTGCACCATTTCTTATGTAGAATATCTTAATATATAACATAAGTGTAACCATATATGACTAGAATTACGAAAGTGTAACTCCTGTTACAAAAATGTAACACCGGTTACACTTATGTAACTTGAGTTACAAAAGTGTAACTTCTGTTACAAAAATTATGTTAATACTTCCAAATTAACTCCCAAAGCACTAAATTATTATTTGAACAAATATACTGAAATTGTAACTACAGTTACATAAGTATAACTTCAGTTACGAAAATGTAACTTTAGTTACATAAGTGTAACTTCAGTTACGACAATGTAACTTCAGTTACGATAATGTAACTTCGGTTACGATAATGTAACTTCGGTTACAAAACTTTAATTCCAATTAAATTAGTGTAACCACATTTACATTAGTGTAACTCTAATGATTGTGGTCATAGTATTACATAATTGTGGTCATACTATTACATAATTGTATGTCACTATTTTTTGGCAATATTTCAATTTAAATTATTTTTTGTAACTCAAATTATGTGAAATTATTGCTACATACCTTTAGATGGAGACTGGATTAATATAATTATGTAACATAAGTATAACCATATATGACTAGAATTACGAAAGTGTAACTCCTGTTACAAAAGTGTAACACAGGTTACACTTTTGTAACTTGAATTACAAAAGTGTAACTTCAGTTACAAAAATTATGTTAATACTTCCAAATTAACTCCCAAAGCACTAAATTATTATTTGAACAAATATGCTGAAATTGTAACTACAGTTACATAAGTGTAACTTCAGTTACGATAATGTAACTTCAGTTACGATAATGTAACTTCGGTTATTATACTAAGTACTAACTTTGAAAAAATTACAATCAACATATTACACATATGTAATTATAGTTACTTGAATGTAACTATAATTACCTATATCTAACTCCAGTTACATTTAGTAACTTGAATTACATAAATATAATTACACGATATTTGGCTTCTTTGACACTCGTATTGAATTATCTTCGGCGTTGGTTTTGAATTCCTTTCGACGACGCTCTTCGGCGGCTTTGGCTCTCGTATCGAATTAGGCTTCTCGGCTTCTTTGACTCTCGTCTCAAATTCTCTTCGGTGACGCTCTTCGGCTTCTTCGGCACTCGTAGTCATAACGAATTATCTTCGGCCCTCGTCTCAAATTCTCTTTGAATTATCTAGGGTTTGTTCGCACGTGACTCGTCTCTTCTGTTGTTCATAGTCGTAAATCTATGAGCCATCAATGCCTGAGAATGAAGAATTTAACAGTATAAACTTGCTTCAGTTTCACCCTTCACAGTCACACATCATCATTGCAAGCTGGTTTGAAACTCTTCACAGTCACACATCATCATTTCAAGCTGGTTAAACACAGTTAATTAGTAACCCACTAACACATCAATTATAGAGTTCAAAATTGACACCAATTTATTCAGAACATACATTTTTTTTCACACCAGATTATGCTTAAATACTTATCATCATGATCAAAAATCCTATTATGATCTCTCGAGCTTCCTCCAGTAAAGCACGTCCAGTCCATTCTCGTCCACGATGATCCCCTTCACATCTCCCTGGTACCTAACAAAATTGCTCCGCGACTGCAACGGCAACGGCCTTCCCGCTCCTCATCCTCTGCCGCCATCAACCCTGTCGCCGTTAACATTCCCGGCGGCGACAGTTTTCTCTCTCCTCCTTATTTTGGCAATGATGAAGAGGGCAAAATCCAGGCCCGTGACGACCAACGTGCTCGCCGCCGTCGCCGCGACCGCCTTCGCGATCTTGTTGCCGTTCCCCAGCGGCGGAGTCACAGGAGCCACCGGAATCTGCGGCGGAAGTAGTTCGATGGGGAGAGCGGTGGCTCGCCGCCGACCAGCACGATGTCGGGGAAGGGGAGCGAGCAACAATGGCGGAAGAAGAGAAGTCGAACAACAAGGCTTCGTCGAACGTGACTGGAAAACAAAGGGGGTATATTTGTCCTAAAAAGTCCAAATGAGGCTTTCTTTAATTTTAGCAAACATTTGAGTACCCTTTTAAATAGTTTGATTTTAATTGAGGGTTTTCCTAATAAGCCCTTATTTTTTTAGGGTAAATGAACGAAATACCCAATTTGTGTCAAACCTTTCAAAAAAATGCTTATTGTGTGTATTTTTTACTCTCACAAAAAGACATTTCTTAAAGTATTTGACACAAAATTAGGCATTTTGTACCATTTCATTTCAATTATTATTTAATCAAACGAGGGTGAACATAATGTTTTATTTTTCTTTTTCTTTTTCTTTTTCTTCAAGTTTCACAAAAAGAATAGTGCAACATTTAACACAAGAAAAGCAGCATTTTGGAACGTAGCACATTCTAAATCGAAATCGACGAGCACATCAGAATATGAATATACAAACCCCAATCCAGATCGATGGATAGTCAGAATCAGAAACTTATGAAGGTTGTCATTGTCGTAGTATCTATGTTACAGAAGAAGCATCCTATTCCTAGCTAACTGTCTCATCAAACTCTCTTGAAGTTGAAGAAAGAAAGTATGTTTCCCTGCTTTGGGACCTTTTGCGAACCTTTCTTGCTTCCGGCTTTACCACCTGCATCCGACGCCGGAGCGTTGCCAACTGCCGGTGACTTCTTCATGGCCGGAGGCCAGAATTCGAAGCAAACCAATAGAATTAGGCAAAAAGTTGATTTTAGTGCACTATCCTCGGCTAAATATGATACTAAACGTTGAAGTTCATATTAAGGTGGCGTTTGGTTATGGTCTCCGATACTAGTTTCTGCTTTTGGTTTCAAACAGTATCATATTGGTTTCGCAGACATTGTTTTCTGAGACCGGTTTCGCAGACCACTGAAATTTTAATGAAGGAAAATAGAAAACGACTTGAAGTTGTTTTCTGTCTTTGGTTTTAAACTCAATCGTATAAAATAAAACAATAATAATATATAATCATTCTATAATATTATTATATTATTTATAATAAGATATTAACTATGAAATTAACTTATATAATAAATTATTAAAAAGCATTTTCGTACAAAAATATAAATTTTAATGATATTACGATCATATTAACAATTATAATTAAATTATGTATATTATTAAATACTAACTTAATTACAATGATATAAACTCATGAAACGAAATATTTACTACTTTATATATATTTAATCATGTAATTAGAGTCGTGAAATATGAATAGTTTTTGTATTATGACAAATAACTTTTAGACATAATATTAATAGAGAAATAGCATGAGATAGCCAAATTGAAATGTTTGATTAGTCAAATAGCCAACCTTTTATTTTTCTTTGTGAAATAGCCAAATAGTTATTTAATAACATATTTTATACCTATAATACCCTTTTAACATATTAACGGTATTAACGTGGTTAAATTTTTTTTTTTTAAATAATTTTTTATTGAATTTTTTTTTTTTGAAAAAAAAAATATTTTTTTTATTAAAATTTTAATCAAGGTTTTTTATTTTTAAACAAATTAACTACGTTAATACGTTTATTAATGTGTATTAACGTGTTTTAACGGAGTTAATTTGTTTAAAAAATAAAAAAAATCGTGATTAAAATTTTAACAAAAAATTTGTTTATTTTTTAAAAAAATTTATTTATTTTATTTGAAATTTTTTTATTTATTTTTAAACAAATTAACCACGTTAATACGTTAATAAACGTATTAATGTGTATTAACGGAGTTAATTTGTTTAAAAATAAAAAATCGTGATTAAAATTTTAACAAAAAAATTATTTTTTTTTTCAAAAAAAAAAAATTATTATATTAAAACAAATTAACCACGTTAATACACGTTAATACAAGGGTAATCAGGTCTTTCGTGATTTATTAACATAATTAATTGGCTATTTGACAATATTAGTAAAAACATTGGCTATTTGGCTAATTAGAGTTTGAAGTTTGGCTATTTGACTATTTGCCCCATATTAATATGTATTACTTTCAAATAAAACATACTTTCTTTTTAGTAACATAAATTGTGTTCTATTGCATTTATTTCATTTTAATTCAACCACAGATTAATAAAAGACTAACCAAACAGTGTTTCAAAAATCAAACTCCCAAACTGCTTTAGTAAACTAAACTCTCAGACTAGTTTCTCAAATCAAATTGCAAAACTGATTTCTCAAACCAATTAACCAAACGTCACTAAGTTTCTTGTCAATAAGGCATTGCATGAGACCCAAAAATTGAAAGAACGTCAGATTGTGCGTTTAAAACCCATAAAACATGTTGGCTGTGCAATCAGGCTTTACTAGCGTCCGAATGTTTTCCAAAGCGTTTTTGGCAGCTCTACGATGAGCGACTGCTTTCTTGAGGGTATAGCTGCCTGTTCCCACGAGTTGGTCATCGACGAGTACATTAAACGTCGCGTTTTGGGCCCATAGGTCTACGAACTTCACTGTCTTGTTCTTCTTCTGGCAAAACTCGTAGAGCTCGGCCACCGGATTCCTTGTAATCATGTCAGGGCTCATTATAGGCTCTAGTAGGCCTTCAAACACCTGTCAAAGAAGAAAGCCGGAGAAAATGAACGGATATCTAATTTTGAGTAATGTTTTCGAGAGAGAACAATTTGTCTCTTAAGGTTTAATCTGTTAGAGCAAAACTCCATTTTTTTAATGTATTGCCACTAATGTTATGAAAAATAGAACATGTTCATTTATGTTATTGTATTTTTGTCAACAAAAAAAATCCATGACTAGAGACGTCTTTGTTGGTTCTTTAGAAGTAGACACTCTTTTGGTGCATAAACAATTGACGAAAATGCTTTTTTTGCAAGTAATGTACTACGGAGTAGTATTAAATTACCTTCCAAACAATGTCTGAGGAGCAGTTGCTGTCTACGTAAACAGCCCCGATCGCGGACACCACTATGTCCGCTAGAATTTTCGGCGTGTCGATTAGGCCATTCGAGTGCAACGGGTAATCCGAGATGTCTCTCGTGAAAGTTCGGATCTGAAGGAAAAAAAAAACACTCAATCAATTTGAGATTACAATTACAAAATTAATCTTCTTTTTTTTCTTATGTGACTAATGATTAATTTATAAATAATTATCGATAACAACCCGCAATTTACGTATTGAATAAACTATTCTTATATATGAAACTTGCAGTCTAAGAAAACAAGAACTCGTTATTTTAAAAAAAAAAAAACTCACTTGTTCCTCCAATAAGGGCTCGTTGTGGCGGAGATAGCGATGCAAGCAGTGGCGTATAGCCACGCGAGCGAGCTTCTCGGTGTCCATGTTGGCCGAACGGAGGCGAGTGAACTCGCCGGACGACAGATTGGGGTGCAATCTATATACTTCTCTGGAGACCAGCATGCCCAAAACAGCGTCCCCGACGTACTTGAGCGTGTTGTACGATGAAGAATTCTCGTTGCCGGAGAAGGACGCGTGCGTGAAAGCCTCTTTCAGTAAGTCTTTGTTGCCAAACTTGTAGGCGATCATCTCTTCGACATCACCGAGTTCGATCGCGGAGTACTCGTGATTAGCTTTCATGATTGACTCCAGAGAGAGAGAGCGTTCTTTTGAGGATCTTTATATAATTATGTGTTTGTTCACCCACGACTATATCTATATATATGTATATATATAGACAGGGAAATCCGAAGCGAATTAGGTAAAGGGATACGACGCGTTATTAGAGTTCTTTAATTTGTATTTGTATTTGTATTTTTATTTTTTAAAAAAATTAAATTTAAATTATCCTAACTATACATCTATAATAAATCAAAATATGGTTATTTTTTCAATTTATAAAAATATCAGAGATTTGTTTTTTGATGGAAAAGATCTCAGAGATTGAGATTGAGTACGCGTATTCAAAGATGAAAATTTAAAAATAATGAAAGTATTTAAAATTTAAATACATTAATTTAATTTAGATTATCTCTCTTTTTTTTTTTTTTATAAATCTTTACAATGGGGAGAGAGATGATAAATGGTACTATCATTTTTTATATGTAATAATAAAATTTTGTTATTTTTTTATACTAATAATTTTATTATCTTTTTCGTAAATCTACATTCAAGCATTTTTATCAAACTCTCTTATCGGTGCTCTTTTCTTCCGGACTTTTTAAGAGATTTAAAATTCAACCATGTTATCAAATTAAGTCCCGAAAACATAAAAACATTGTCTAACCGAATTCAGAAAAAGTTCTCGTCCAAATTCCAAATTCGAGCATATGTGCTTCCCTAATTTGTGCATCCTTCACATGAGGAAGCATGGTAGTACTTGTTCAAAGTAAATTTCTCACACAAGCATATCACTGAATAAATGGAGCACACAAGTTCAAATGTTAACAAAATTAAAAAATTAATCCAACAATCCAATCTTACATTAACCTAGTCTAAAACCACTAATTAAGGGGCAGTGCATGGGGGTTGAGGATTCTGAATGTGAATGTGATGTGAGGGCAAAGACTCGTGCAGTCGGGCGTGGGGGTGGAGGCTTCGGTGGAAGTTGAGCTTCGGGTGTCGTGCAGGCTATGGAGGAAGGCTAGGACGTACTACGCAGAGGCCTCGTAGAGTAGACATGGCGCGCGAGCGGTGGCAGAGGGAGGCAAAAACTAGAGAAAAAGAGAGAATGTTGTCCTAGTGTGAAAGAACTAAATGTTTAGATGTGTACAAATTACATGTTAATGATGTTTTGTCCAAAAGAATATGATACCGCTATTTTCGCAAATAGATTTGACCAAATAACGCTAAACATGTTTTTTTTTTCTTTCAAGTTACTCAAAAAGAATAGTGCAACATTTAACACAAGAAAAGCAGAGAACACTCCCAAGCGAAATAAACGAGCACATTTGAATATGAATATACAAACCCCATAGAATATGATGGATAGTCAGAATCAGAAACTTACGTATGAAGATAGTCATTGTCATAGTATCTATATTACTCCTAACTAACTGTCTCATCAAACTCTCTTGAAGAAAGAAAGTATGTTGCCCTGCTTAGGGTCCTTTTGCGCGCCTTTCTTGCTTCCGGCTTTACCACCTGCATTCGACGCAGGAGCGCTTCCAACTGCCGGTGACTTCTTCACAGCCGGAGGCCTGAATTCAAAGCAACAGACAAGCATCAACTAGGGTTAGAAATGCAATAGAATAGGCATAAATTGGATTTTAGTGCACTATCCTCAGCTAATTATGATACTAAATGTTGAAGCTAACATTAAATTTCTTGTCACTAAGACATCGCATGAGACCCAAAAATTGAAAGAAAAATAAACTACAATCCAAGAAAGAAAGAAAAAAAGTCCCGGAGTTTTCAAAGTATTTGCAGCGATCTCCCCTCAATTATACTCGTCAGTGAATTTTGCCTCCTGAATTTTGTTTTAGAGCACTTTCCGGCAGAAATTAAATTTTGGTGCAAAACATCTACTATCATAAAAGGGTATTTTATCCACCAAATGAAAATTAAGGAGATCAAACTGCACCATAAATAATGATTTAGGAGGAAAAATGCACTGTAGCAACACTCAAGCGATAAAGTACAATGTTAATTCGAACTACCAGGAACCGCTGACATTTACTCTTAAGATTGGAAACGCAAACAGCTAAGTTGTCAGTAATTTCCCCTCGATTTTACTGCGGTGCATTTTGCCTCCTGAGTTTTCGTATGGTCCACTCTACCCCGATATTTTTTTTTTTTTGTTGCAAGAAAAGTCCCTTAAATAAAAGGGTATTTTGTGCACCAAATGAAAGTTAAGGGGGACAAATTGCACCATAAATGAAGATGTAGAGGACAAGTGAAACAAAAAAAAAATAGTCAGGAAATAGAGTGCATTGCCAAACTAAGTTTAATGATTTACTCCTTTTAAATGATGCTCTAATTTTCAGAACATGTAAAAGACTAATTTACAAGCTAAGTCATATGTTCCTATAGAATCAAATCTTATAATAATTGTTCTGATAAAAATCAATTCACCTGATTGAATTACTGGTGGATGTATTATTTTCAGCTTTCTTTGATGCACCACATTCAGGAATATCAGCTGAATCATTCTCGGCTTTCTTTGGCTCCACGTCCTCGCCCTCCCAGATAACCTCGGTAACTGTTGAAATTGTACAAAAAATTTAGAAACCTTTTACTTCAAACGTCTATATTAAATTTTAAGAGCTATCTTTCTTTACTTCAAGAACAGATCCATAATAGAATGTAAAACTTACAATAATAGCCTACATAGTTTATAATGAGCTTTTTATAGCACCCGGAATTGAAATCCAAGAAAAACAAGAATAGTTCATTGATATATAAAACCCCAATTTCCAATTCAAGACTCGGACATGAAAATTCTCCCAATGATGTTCAGTAGAAAATTCTACTTATAAAACATTAGGCAGGCTATTCACAGGATTAGAAATCTTATCCATAATTAATTGTAAGAGACCCAACATATCCCCAATGCCAAAATAGGATAAGAATAAAAAATTAAAAATTAAAAATTAAAAACTATTTCCTATGTATGGGTCTAAATCTTATCTTCTCATTCCCTTCTATTAAAATCGACATATTTGATAGACATGGACTTAAAGAAATAGGGGTTAATTTGGTATTATTATTTAGTTAGTTAAAGACCTATATTACCAATCATATAGTTAGTTGGAAAAGATCGTTGTAAGGGTGTGAACTGTGAAGTGAGCGTGAGTGGATAGTGACGGGACTCTCAAATTTCCCCAACATCTATCTGTAATAGTTTCCAGATACTATATATTATATAATACCATGTCTTCAAGTAAAGCCAGTGAGACATATAAGGAGTTGAATAATCTGAAGCATTTTACCTTCTCTCCCACGCTCATCAATTCGTGTCTTGAGCAGTTTCCGTCTTTTAGGTGGATCCAAGGTACTCTTTGTAAGTTTTTCCTTCTCGTTCGCGTTATTTTTAGCAACAGAACCATTTCCCTTTTCGTTTGAGGAGGTTTCTGTGATCTTGTCATTGATTCTTGCTGAAGAATCTTCTTTCACTGATTGTTTTGATACTTTTTCCACAGCCGCCTTTACTTCAACGTTTGGTTTATAGTCCGCTACCTTCTCAATCTTGAAGTCATTTTTCTTTGGAGCCAAAAGTTTAATACTTTCTTCCATATCCTGACCCGATTGCCCTCTTTCTGGAGACGATAAATTGACTGTGTCTTTGTCTTCTTCCTCGTCTGAGAAATCAATAACCACCCTCCTTTTCCGAGTGTTATCCCCATTGGACGCTCGTTTGAAATTCATGTCTTGACCATCATCATCACTGCAGCCACCCTCTGAATCTTTTGTCTCTGGAGGACAAATCAGAACATTTGCACTAGCACCTGAAACGCAAAACACAGCAGGAAGCAGGTTTAAGAAACCACGAAAAAATGATATATAAAAAACAGTTAATATCAATCATTTCCCTGGAGCTTGATTAAGGGGAAATTGCGACAACATGACAGGTTCGCAAGGCATGTCTGATGATTAAAAACAATAAACATATTGGACTGACCACTATTAATTTCAGCTGGAGAACTGGCCTTAGACTTTGCTGACGCACGGTTCCAAAAGTTTGCCAATGACCCTTCTGTTCCGGATGCGCTTTTAGTGTTCGGAACTTTCTTTTTGTTGACAGGCACAGACGAGACATTTTCTTTACTCGTGGGAGGTTTGTCAGTCTGATCTTGAACTCCTGTGCCATTATTTTCTCTTTTGACGTCTTTCACGACTTTGGGAGACGGAACGTCAACTTTTGAGGAAGACTGCTGCCCTTTCTGTTCCACGTCTTGTACGTTTGAGCGAGCCGAACTACATTTCGATGGACCTGTGCTTAACCCACCTTGAAATTTGGGAGCTGATACAGTTGACAGACTTTCATCCACGTTCCGCTTAATAAAGGTATTGGTAATGGCACAGAATCTGAAAAGCATTGTGAATTAAATATGCATACGAGGGAAAACATTGATAAATTTGACATAGTATTTTACATTGATAAGTAATCATGTATAAAGCACTTAAAACAAAAACAAAAAACTTTTTTACCATAAAAATAAACGTAGTCGACTTGTATAACTATTTTTAATAGAACCTAAGGATATGCTAGAAATCATAAAGCTACAAGTTCACTCTAGCTTGTGTATTATCATTATATGACTTAAAGATATTTTGTTTCTTTCAGATGTATGTATATCGTGTCAGCTCGGTTGGATTAATGAAGGGCTTGTATATAAATGTTTCATGTAAAACATTATTAGAATAATTAGGGATATTTGATAATGTTGTTCAAGCTATCAATTACGTCTTTCATATTTATGTTCTTTAATTATGCTTAGAATTAGGGTTCAATGTGTTTAGAGTTTGGTCTAGATAAGAGACTTTAAGCTACATGAGAAAGGTAGCCTGTAAATAATCATTCACAATTCAGCAAGTAGATCAGACTCTGTGAAGTTGAGGACGTTCCTGTTTCGAGATCAAATCTAGGGTCACAACAACGAACTGTGTAATACCTATTATCTCTCAAACAATTATTAACTGCTGAAGGCTGCTTAAAGAGTTCTTCTGCTTGTACAAACTCGGAATTCCAAAGAACAGCTGGATCCTTCGGGATGGAAGCTTGCACACTATACACCTGAATCGAGCAGTCGCCATCAAATTCTTGTTTTGCTTCTGCATAAATGCCAAAAAAAGTAAGAATATTTCCAAATGATTAAGAACACACAAAGACACACACATATACAATATTCATATAAGTTGTGTAAAATGAAGCATGAGAAGAACTTCACCATCAAGCTTCGGCCCTGCAACGAGCCTTATGTGGTAGCTTGGAGGGTTGCTCTTTATCCAGCCCGACAATGCATAAGCGACTTCCAGTCCGTTCCCGTATTTCTCCACAAACTCTTGTAGCAACCTGCATGGAAAAGAAAGAAAGAAAATGTCGCCCAAAGAGACTCAGCCTCACGAAATTGAACAATGCCGTGTGCAATTCTCAGTAACAGATCGTACCTTTTCGCTTCGTTTGACGACAGCAAGTAATTCCGACTCAGCCATTTGTAAGAAACCTGTATTGTCGCAGAACATCAGATCCTACACAAACCGAGTTCATACACATCGATTTCTGCCAAATTTCTACTTGTTCAGCACTATATCACGCAAAATCTGAGGCAAAAAGATCAAAGTTCCCTTGTTCTCAAATCTTCCTAATATCCATAACGATTAAGAGGTCGATTGCGAAAACCTAACTCGAAGCTGCAATTTTAGGGTTCAAATCTTGAAGTAAAAAAGGTCTCTTGCTTCCTCGAAACAACGAAATTCAGAAGGGAATTCCATGGCTCGCGAACTAATTCCAAACACCGGAATGGAAAATGAATGGGTTTGACGGAAAATGAAGCTAGAAAGCAGAATTATGAGTGTAGACTCGAGAGAAGTAGAGAAACCGCGAGAAATTGTGGAAGTGGGAGAGATGGGTAGTACCACTTGAAGCTGGTCAGAGATGAGAGATTGGAGATCCTCGATGATCGCTGGGGTTTCCATATCCAAGAGCAGAGCTCGGAGAGAGAGTCGTCGAAGAAGAAGAAGAAGAAGAAGAAGAAGAAGAAGAAGAAGAAGAGTCTTTCCCTCCGAATTCCTTACTTTCCCGCCCTTCTCTCGCTCTTGTATATGTACACTAAAGTCCTTCTCTAAATTAATACTTTTTTGGATTAATTTCTTTTATTGTAAATTATTTAAATATATTAATTTAGTTTTTATTAGAAAAAAAATATTTATTATTAATTATTTATTTTTTAAATATTAATTTAACGAGATTTTCCTATATATATTTGGACTTTTTAGCAAAGTACTCAAGTTAAGTGAAACTTTTTAAAAAAAACACTCAAAAGTTTACCATAATTAAATAAACACTCATTTGGTCTTATATGGACAATTATACCCTAATCACATTCGACGAACACAACCTTCGAGTTCCATTCTTCTTCTTCGAGCTCCATTCTTCTTCGAAGCCTTCGATTCCTTGAGAAGCTAGGGTTTCACGTCTAGTTTCTCTGCAATTGCTTGCGATTCTATCATCTTCTACAGGTTCGTTTTCATTGATTTTGAGTAATGCCATGTTTGGTTGCCGAGAAAATTCGTTTGCTCTCCCTCTCTCTCCTCATCGGCCCCTTCGCGCCCTCCTCCATCACCGGCGGCGACCCCCGCGTCGGCGGAGGACCCGCTGTCGACTACCCCGCTGATGAGGACTCTTTGCCGGCGCCGGAACCGCAGAGGAGATCGAAGCCTCACCGCCGATCGAAGCAGTCGGCGACGCCGGTGGGCGGAGGAGGAAGCTTGGGAGGAGAAGGAGTGGAGGGAGGACGAGATCGAGGTTCTGAAGAAGCAGCTGGTGAAGCACCCCGTGGGGAGGGCGAAGCGCTGGGAGGCCATAGCTGAGAGCTTCCGGGGGAGGCACTGCGTGGAGAACGTGACCGGGAAGGCGAAGGAGCTTGGCGAGAAGCGGACCAGCGACGACGACTCGTACTCGGAGTTTCTGTGGAGGAGGAAGCCCGTCGACAAGTGGCTCGTAAAGGACCAGGGGAGCGAGCTCGCATTCGAGGACGACAATGGCGGTAGGGGCAATGAGGCGTGGAGCTCGGGAGAGGACGTCGCGCTGCTGAACTGAAGGCGTTCCCGAAGGACGCTCCGTCGCGGTAGGAGAAGGTGGCGATGGCGGTCCCGGGGAAGTCGAAGGCGACGTGCAGCAAGCGGGTGGCCGAACTGAAGAAGGGGTTACGGAGCTCGACGAAGGCTTCATCAGAGATATAGACCGGCGTAAGTTGTCGATTTTGAATCAATTTTGCTGAATAGATGATTGATAGAGAATGTTAATATGAAAAAGAAGAGATTTTTGTGGTTTTGTGGTTTATAGAAGGAACTGAATAGCTTGAATGATATGGTTTTTTTTCTAAATTGAGGATGACTATTATTTATACCAATAAGATAAAGAATACATTTTTTGTTCTTTCTTCTGGAATTTGAGAAGATGTGTGATTTATTATGAAAACCCAATTAGCTTGTAATTGCAGAGAAATAGATTCAGAGTGTGAAATGGAAATTGAAATGGATTATAATTCTGGATAGTGCTCTTTCTATGGTTATTATAGACTCGTTTTATAGGAAAGACGGAAAACCCGCTATTGAGTAATCAGTGCTAGAATTTGACTCGTTTGTACTTTGTTTTGGAGCTTGCTGAGAACACAACGAGAGACAACAACAAGACGTGGATAGTTCGGAGGCGTGGTGCGTAACGACAAGGAGCTGAGCAAGCTTCTGGGAGTGGTAAACATTGCCAATAGAGGCATTCTTCCCAACATTCACCAGACTCTTACCGAAGACGGAAGACCGGAAAATGCAAATCGGATTCTCAGCTCCGCTTCACAAGAGTTTTGAGTCAGCGTTTTGCAATAGGAACTTACAATGTAAATATCAAAGAGTTGTATAAATCTTCAAATGCTTTGGATGACGATTAAAGCATTATATGCTCTTCTTGTTTGCTAGTATGTTGATATATGTGTACACTATTGACTAATTTCTAGACTCAAACTTAAACTTATCTTCACTTTAATACGATATTGTACATGATTTTCGATTTCAACTTTGATGGAACATCGAGAAGTTCCATCAATGGACGTCGCAAACTCAAAATTATAATTTATACTATGCAATTCTCTTTACATTTATACAATTCTATTAGTTACAGTTACACTTGGGTAACTACAATTACTCTTACGTAACTGGAGTTACACTTTTGTAACCGGAGTTACACTTTCTTGAAAATTGATATTTATATAATAATTTTGAAAATTATAATTGTTACATGATAATTTGGTAGTTACGAATCATATATGTTTACAAGTGATTAAAATTACTTACTATATTTTTAATATGATTAACTCTCATAAATGTAAATATATTTACACAATTGTAATCTGACAAATGTGTATGAATTTATTAAGAATTCGTGTTTTTACACAATTGTGAAAATTATAGTTACACTTATATAACTCTCGTTACATAAATGTAACTACAGTTACACAAGTGTAACTGCAGGTACATAAATTTAACTACAATTACACTTGTGTAACTGGAGTTACATAAGTGTAACTATAGTTACATTTATGTAACGGGAGTTAAATTATTTCGAAATTGATACTTATATAATAATTTTGAAAATTACAATCGTTACATGGTAATTTGGTAGTTACGAATCATATGTGTTTACAAGTGATTAAAATTACTTACTATAAATTTAATATGATTAAATCTCGTAAATTTACGAATCATACACAATTGTAATATGACAAATGTGTATGAGTTTATTAAGAATTCATGTTTTTACACAATTGTGAACATTGTAGTTACACTTATGTAACTCTTGTTACATAAATGTAACTACGGTTAACTGGAGGTACATAAGTGTAACTACAATTACACTTGTGTAACTGGAGTTACAAAAGTGTAACTATAATTACACTTATGTAATGAGAGTTAAATTATTTCAAAATTTATATATATATATATATAATAATTTAAAAATTACAATTGTTACATTCTTGCTAGGAAATTACATTTCATAAACTTAATGGCACAAATTAAATAAATCAATAAGCTAAGCAATTAAAAATCAGCCCTTAGGCCGCCTAGAGCTGCTCGCTGAACCCTCAGCCATTTGCCTCAGGTTGGGCCTCAGAGTGCCGGTTCCTTCTATGGTACACAAGTTAAGAATAACAGTGATCGATATAAGCTTTTCAATGCCCTGTAGCATAAACTTTCTAAAAAGCAACAAAATTCAAACCAAAAATGCTTTTCAAATACACAAGTTAGTTTAACAAAAAGAAAAAGCTATAGACTATGAACACTTCAATCATCTGACTCCGGTTCTCATTATCACGCTGCAACAGTTCTTGGAGCTCGGGACTGAGCCCACGACAACAAATCCTCTCTTGTTGTCACGAACCGACCCGCCCTCTCTTCGCTCTGCCTAAACGGCGCTTCGAGCTTTTCGACGTGCGAAGCGAAAGAGTTTGGCAAGCCTAGTAGTATCAGTGTCCCGGCTCCGGTCTCTGCCGAGAGGAGCTCGGGGATCTCCTCGTTGCGCTGGACGATCCTAAACAGAGTACCCATTCACTTTTCTAGCGCAGTCTCGGCCGCACCAATTGAGAGGGACCGCACGTCGAGGCACCACTCATGCTCGGTCTTGTTGTGGAGAGTTGGGTAAAGGCCGTCGAGGATGCCGAAGTAGAGCAGCTCGTGGGCCCGCTCCTGACGGCCTCAGTTGCAGCATATGTCGATCAGGCAGTTGCAAAAAGGCCTTCGGGCTTCTACCTATTAAGAGTTGGAGCATAATGTATTAGTCAGTTTACATTCGGGGACTTAACAGAGTTTACAAGGACGTAAATTACTTACAATATCAACTATACAAAACCCTAACAAGTGATAAGTGAGTAAAAAGAGCCACTATCTTGAAACAACGTGTTAAGGAACCCGTATCACAAAGATAAGGGCGTTTATATAAGATTTAGAACGTCATGGGTTACTCCCGGTATCAACTTGCAGAGCTTAAACGAGCACGAGTCCAAAAGAAGCGTCGTCTTAAGAGGGAATGCTAATCGAGATTTATAAGGTCACGAATTATCGCTCTCATAGTCTTAAAACATAGCATACCGCAATGTTGTTGATAATTTTTCGGAATTCGTCCTTCACCGCCTGGAAACCGGATTCCTTGTCTTGCACCAGCTTGACGAACGTCACCAGCTTCGGGTTGGCCTGCTGCAAGCACGCCAACACATTCTCTTCGTCGCTGGCGTCGCCACCGCACATCGCCACCTCATCTCCTCGAAGAGCTTCTCGGCTTCCTCCTCCAACCCCAAATCGGCACACATGTTTAGCAGCGTGTTGTACAAAATGAAGTCCATATGCCACGAATTCTCGCGCATCTTCTCCCAGATCTCCAATTCGAGTCTCGGACGATTCTTCATGATCGGCGAGGAAGAACTGGAATCAACTAGAGAGGAGATAAGAGAAGAGAAGTGAAGAGAAGAGAAGAGAAGAGAAGGGGCCAATTCAAAATCCCTAACGACGTTGATCGTAAAAATCTAACGAAAAAAATCAACAAAAGAGCTCGAGATAGACATAAGAGTAGGATGCTGACAAATTGCTTCCTGAAGAGAAGCCTGTTGGTCATGAACTTCCTGGTAATGAACTCGGAGTCAAAGAAATCGCCGCCATTGATGGTGGTTCGAAGATTTCTCTAGGACAACTTAAACGAGCGAGCAGAGAGAGTGTGAGGATTCGATCTTCAGCAGAAGATTCGAGTTTGAGGACGCCATCTTCAAGAGCCGAGCTTCAACGAGCGGAGAATTTCAGCAGAGTCGAGCTTCAGCGATGGTTTCAGCGAGAGCCGAGCTTCAGCGAGCGAGATGGGAGAGATAGGTGACAAATGGTATTTTTGGAATATAATATTTAAAATAAGTATGATTTGGATTAATTAAACCTTGAGTATTTTTTTAAAATAGTTTGACTTTAATTGAGTATTTTGCTAATAAGCCCTATATATTTAGGGTGAGCATTAAATATATAGGTATCCGGATCCGGATCCGAAAATCGGATATTCGAAAATCAGTATTCGGATCCAGATTCGAAAACCGAATATCCGGATCCGGTTTTTATTTATTAAAAAAAATTAATTTTAACGACTATAAAACCCGTACAAGTCTACATATTTTCCCGTTGTCCAAAAAACCGAACAAATCTAATACATATTATCACATAATACATACAAAATTAAAAATGCATTCAAATCCCCGTCTTCATTCCGCACCATCTTTTCTTCATTCCCGTGCATCATCAAGCGTCAACATCATCATCAACTGCAAAAGATATGACAATTAAAAAAAAGCATCACAAATAAATAAGTACTCCTAACATAAAAAAAATAAAAAAAAATAATTAAAATATTAAAATAAACCGGGTTTTAAACCGGATCCGGATATCCGGATTTTTAAATACCAAAACCCTTATCCGAATCCGATTTTAAATCCGGATCCGGATATCCATATCCAGATTTCGGATTCGGATTCGGATTTTAAAATCGGATGCGGGTGCGGATGCGGATTTAAAACCGGATTCCGGGTTTTAATTACAGCCCTAAGCATTATAAACCTAACCCGATGGCCCAACCTAATTCGTTAGAGACCCGACCCTAATCTAACCCGCCCAATCTAACCCGCTCAAAATTAGGTCGGATCAGGCGAGACCAACTATTATTCGAGTCGGGGTCGAGTCCAAAACCTTGGGTCGGGTCGGGGTCTCCGACCCGACCAATATAATTAATATATATTTCATATTTTTTTTTTCAAGTAGTGCAATCTTTAGTCTTATAAAATTTCTCATGCTCAATTTTATTTACATTCAAAGACCGTTCAATCTCTCATTTTCATGTTTCACATTGTTAAGTATATGTTTGTTTGATTAAATTATTTTGGGGTATTTTTACTTGAATTTTGAGTTACATTGATGCATATATTTCATATTATTTTTCTTATAAGATTAAATTTTAATAAATTTTTCATATTAAACCTAATTGTTATTTAATACAAACGGATTAAATAACATTTGGGTTTTTGGTTTCGAATTTATATTATTACCAAAAATGCATATTTTAGTTTATCTTTTTTCATTTTAAAACAAAATTAACACTATTAAGGTTAAACACAATTTTTATCAGTCACCAAACTTTCAGTTTCAATCAGTTTGAACCGTATTTGATACAATTATTTGTTTTAATCATGCTTAGTTTCATATATGTTATATGTCTTCACAAATCATACTATGCCTTAATTTTATATTAAAATGCCTGTTATATTATATACAACAATGTTTTAGTTTCAAAAATTTAATATAATCTATTCAAAAATTATAAATTATTCCTGTAAGAAAAAAATATTTTTTTTAAACATATTTTATATAACTATTTGATTATATTTAACATATGTAAAATATATATACGTGCCACGGGAAAGATTTTCTTTTAGATAAATTAAAATTAATAATTTTTAAGTAATTATTTCATTATTTAAAAAAATAACATATTTTTTTATTAGTACATATTTTATAAAATTATTTGATCATGTTTGACATGTAAAAAAATAAAATATTGGCCAGCGTGTAAAGATTTTAAAATAAAATAAAATAAATGACACGTGAAGGCAATAGTACCTAACATTTGGCCACGTGGTATTCCACATGAGACAGCCTAACTGTCACGTGGGCAATGTCTAACGGCGTTATTTGGTCGGCGACAAAAGTGTGACGTTGGGTAATTTTGCCTACGCTTAATGAGTTTGGGTACCTATAGGAGAATATTGACAAAAGTTGGATATTTTTGCCACAATTAACCTTTATAAATAGTACATGCAAATTAAAAAAAAGGTAATTAGCGGCATAAGTAGCCAATGTTTTCGAATTTCCTTAGGCATGATGCCAATGCCCAAAAACGACGGCAAAAGTCTCCAATGTACACTAATCACTCTAATCACAAAATTCCATCCAACTAATTGGATGATTGTTAGTCAAATGATGATGTGGCAGTGTTGACTGACACGCGGACATCTACGTGGCACGTCATGTCGTCTTTTTTTTTTTAAATTGCCACGTCTTTTTTATTTTTCATTTTTTTAAGGGGACTACTTCTTTTCTCGCCCTCTCCCACGTTGCCACATGTACACACACACACACACACTCTCTCTCTCTCTCTCTCCCTCCCTCCCTCCCTCCCTCTCTCTCTCTCTCTCTCTCTCTCTCCTAAGCAGTCCCACGTGTCATCCAAATAAGTAATCAAAATATTTTGTATTTGTATTTTGGAACCATGACCAAACCCAGATAAACAAAGCACTAAATTACTACATCAAATGTATTTGGTGTCAAAATTTAATGGATATAACAATTTAAATAGCAAACATATCCATTAATATGTGAGATATCTTTTCGATTATTATCCGTCATTTTTCGGGCAGTGGTTGAAAATACTACTAAACTTGTAAATATTAAGTTTATTTTCGGGTAGTTGTTGAAAATACTACTAAAGTTGTAAATATTATCATACTTATAAGTTTATTTTCGGGTAGTTGCTGAAAATACTACTAAAATTGTAAAATTATCCTACTTAAGAGTTTTAAATACTTACATCT
Organism: Parietaria judaica; assembly: GCA_954871525.1. Classification (NCBI taxonomy): domain Eukaryota; kingdom Viridiplantae; phylum Streptophyta; class Magnoliopsida; order Rosales; family Urticaceae; genus Parietaria; species Parietaria judaica. The sequence continues at coordinate 9,372,835 of OX940865.1, read as the reverse complement.
TATGATAATTTAATAAAGTAAAATAAATATGAAAAAATTTATCTATTTATTAACAATATCACGACTGATTAAATAAATAAAATGAGTTTAGCATAGCTACTGTAACTAGCTTATTATGATTAGTTATTAACATGATCTTGTCAAAAAAAAATAAACATGATGATCATAAATCTATAGAAATTTTAAAAAATGAATAATGTGACTTGACTAACGTAAACCCTTTTGATTGTTCAGAAATTTTATACTTGTCTTGATAAAGTCCAACTATATAAAACCAAATTTTAGATAATGTGGATTACTTGTTATGCTAATTATACAAGATTATTTCCTATTGGTTTAGTTGATTATACTTATCTTGATAATCTCTTAATATGTTTGCTATTTAAATTGTTATATTCATTACAATTTGTCATCAAATAACTTCGGTGATTTAGTATTTTGTTTCTTTGGGCTTTGGATTTCAACCTTAGAAATGCAAAAAAAATAAAATGCTAGTTATTTGGATGACACATGTCATAGTGTGGGAAATAGAGAATGGACATGTGGCAACATGAGAGAAAGCGTGAAGAAAAGTGGGCCAGGTTAAAGAATTGAAAAAAAAATGATGTGGAAACAAATTAAAAATTAAAAATGACGTGGCATGCCATGTGGTTGTCTGCGTGGCGGTCAACATTGCCACACCATCAGTTGACTAACATCCATCCAATTAGTTGGATGAAATTTTGTGATTAGAGTGATTAGTGCACATTGGAGACTTTTGCCGTCGTTTTTAGGCATTGGCATCATGCCTAAGGAAATTCGAAAACCTTGGCCACTTATGCCGCTAATTACCCTTAAAAAATTAATTATTGATATACTTAATGTCTAATATATATATGTTATTTAATTAATTAGATGTCAAATAAATTGGTTCATAATATCCTTCATATTAATTTGAGTCACTGGATCAGTCAAGATTGAATCTGAACTGTTCTATGAGATTTCTTGTATCAAAAAATTCGCAAAACCCTTAATTTAGTATGAGATCGACAGAGCATTCATATAAAATGATTTGTCTATAAAGTAGTTAAAATTAGACTATATATTAAATAGGCTCTAGTCACTTCACCCTTCACTCCAAAAATCGTCTACACCATATTATCTTTCTTTCTTTTTTTTCTGAATGGAGTGGCGCTATCAGTCAATGTTACAATACACTATCGCATTACTAGATATATTTTGTGTAGGAACAAGTGACATTATTGACCAAGTTTACATATATATAAAGGGGCATTTTTTTGAGTCTCATGGAGTTTCGAACTCGTGACCTCTTAAATAGAGGTGTAGTGGTGCTACCACTAGACCAAACTTATTTGCTTGTACACCATATTCTCTATTTCTCGTGGTAGACAGCTGCCAAGAAGTAGAACCATCAATTATTTAGTGCGTTGAGATCTTATCAGAGAAGTCCACGCTGCCGTGTGATATTTTCTTGGAGAATACCCAATATTGTGCGAGCTTTTGTTCTCCATTTTAGCAAAGCTCTGCACAACACCCATCTAGCTCAGAAGTTTATAGCTAGAAGTTTTACAAAAGGTTTTGCTTTATGCATTGAGATTTTCATTCATTTTTCAGTTTTTATTGTGCTCGTTATTTAATATCATTCGCACGAAGGTATTAATTTAGTAAATTATTTTATTCATTCTAAATTTTAATAATTTAAGAATTTTTATCGTCCATTGATATTGATCCAGTGACATCGAAAATGGAACGGGACTTTCTGAGTATAAATAGTTTTAAAGGTTAGTCACTATGGTAACTAACTATAATATAAAAGTTCAAAAGCTATAATATGATTCCAACAAACTCTTGTGTGTCAACTATTTTTTCATCGCTTAGTGTATGATCTCTCACAAATTAAACAAGTAGGGCCCGCAAAAAAATCAAACCATTAAGTCATATTTGTATTTATGTATATAATTATTCTATAAATCATCTATAATTTGATATTTTTTAATATTATCTATGATTAGAAATCCTTGGTTTTTTAATTTTTAAATTATCGATAAACCAACTGTACTTTATGAAGAAAAAAAATTTGCAAAGGATTTATTGGTTTTTCGTCGATTGGTCTACTTTTTCATTGATAAGTAGTAAACTATAATAACTTGTAAAAATTATTATGAGAGATGACTTATTGATATTTACATATGTATGAGAAATAAAACGTAACTCGCGATTATTTAACTTGAGTTTTTATTAATTTCAAAAGATATAGGAGCACTATTTTGAAACTTGGTAGTGTTGATTTTAGAGACCCATTTTTAGTGTTGCTTTCAAACATTATCATATTGATTTTCTGATCACGTTTGATTATTATTTTAAATTGTCTTATGTTATATGATCTTCAATCTAATGGTATAAATATAACTATAATAATATATTAAATCTCTATAATAGTATTATATTATTTTATATCAATATATTATTATAATATTTACTTATATAATTAAATTGTTAATATTATTTATGTATATTATAATGATTTTACTTTGATATTATGTACTTAAATAATTCATATTATTAAATAGGATTAATCGCGACATAAGTCCCCAATCTAAGATAACTTGGAGCGGCATGACCCAATTACATTTTATAGGGTTAAAAATACTAAAATATGAGTTCCTTCACTGTTAAACTGATTGCTATTAGTCAACGTCTCACATGACAGTAAGACATTCACGTGGCATTGCCACATCACGTGATTTCCACGTGGCATTTTAATATATTTTTAATGCCATGTGGATGTTTTAATTTTAGTCTAAAAATATATCAAAATATTACGTGGAAATAAGGTGATGTGGTTATGCAACGTGGATGTTGACTGCCATGTGAGACGTTTAATTAACAATAGTCAATTTAACAAGGACGAAAAACCCATCTTTTAGTATTTATATCGCTATTAAATAAATTTGGGGTCATGCCGCCCCAATTGACCTAAGATTGGGGACATGTTGCGATATACACTATTAAATAAATACTTAATTACAATGCCACGAAGTGTTAAAAATTTACGGCACATTTAACTTTCTTTGCAGCAATAATATCAAATGAATAAAATATGAACTATCATAGATACTTAAAACATTTTCGTTCAGTCATTTCTGTTGTTCCAAGGCGAGGAAAAGATTTTGCTGGGGATGTTCAGGCTTTTGGACTGGGTTGACTTGAGAGTGAAGAGTGAACTCTTGGAGTCATAAATGGCGGATTTGAAGGAGAAAATAGTGTGATTATTAGAGAGAGAATGGGATAACATGGTTTGACTTTGACCATTAATGAATAGAGAGATTGTACAATACAAATATACTATATATTCATATTGATCGGTATAAGCAAGTACTTCCATAAAAGAAGACATTTTATTATAAATTAAAAAATATTAATTTTACTATTGTATTATTCTTAGTATAAAACTATAAATAAGTAAAATCTTTTCAAATTATAATCTTGGGTTTATCACTTTTAAGTCTTGGAAGTTGGAACAAGTCTAGTGCGGACCTTGGGTTCTTCGGGTTTGTGTAAAACGGTACCTCGGCTTTTCGTTGGATTACCTTAGTTTTTAGCAGGTTTCAAAAACTTTTGAGTAAAAGTGGTACACAACACACTGTGACAGTGTCCTTAATAGTTTATTTTTGACAGTGACTAAATCCCAAACATGGTCCATATTATGAGTCCATTTATACACAATGCACAGTTAGTTCATGTTATATATTACATAATGTTCATTGATCTAAGAACCAATTTCCATTTCCTTTATTTTTTTGGAGATTCACAACGAAGAGCGCGTAAAAATGTAGACTTCATCGTAGCCCTTCCTGCAATCCAAATCCGCATTCTCATTCAGCCAAGCCGATGATTTTAAATAAAAAAACACACACCTAGTTTACGAGTGTTTCGAGACGTACCCGGCTTTCCCGCAATATGTCGGACTGTAGTTATAGATTAGATTGTCCAGTACTTTCCGAAGACCGGGTCTGTTCATAGACTTTCTTGCCTCTCTGCAACACAAACATATAGATGATTGTAATATTTTGACATGAGATCTTAGAATCATGCATTTCATGACTTATTATCATCGGAAGACCATTAATGAGAAAGAAAAAAAATTGCTAAACGCAAATCATCCCGTTATCATCGGTCGTGTTTAGACCCTAACCTGACCAAATAGTTTGCCACATGCTGGGTGACGTGAATGGCATCTTCGGAGTGCGGAATCCTAGTTAAGCCCCACTCGAAAGCATTTTTCTGCACATCAAAGAGGTCGTTAAGAGAGTCTAGAGATTGCAAATCCTAAGTTTTTCTTCATTTCATTTTTTCTTTCAATTATATTAAGAAAATGCCAGTTCAAGTTGAGGGGATTCCCAGTACCGTTACTGAATAAATTCGAATTATAAATTATCCAGGTTTCATCTATCACATAAAAATTTTATACTTAAATAGATAATATTAAACTGTCAAATTGGTAGATGACAACTTGATTATTATTCAATCCTTTAATTAAAATAGGAATACGAAAAGGTTATTGACGATTATCTATCCAACAGTCCTGAAATTAACTCTACATTACACTAAACCATGCCAGGCAGTAATGTGGTAATACCTCGGGATGCCATTGAAATGCCGTGATGGGATAACTGCGTGCATGAACCGTGGACACATATACCTGGAATCATTGTCGAAAAAAGTTTAAAAGATGCGTGGAAAAAAAAAAGTGAAGATAATCTGAACTGATTTTGAAATCCTCTGATGAAAGTTATGAGCTACCCGAGAACTCAGCAAGGTAAGAGCTGCTTCAGTACCTTGTTATCTTCGTCATTACATGTTGTCAATATCTCAAAAAAGTTGTAAAGATCATTGTTCCCCGTAAATGTTTCCGGTGATATTCCATACTGTAGCATTGAGCACTCTGTTAGACTTGTTAAAAGGAAAAAGCGCTAAATACGAAAGAGTTTTAATAATCTTTTGTATCTATTGTCTTATTATTATACATGGGTATTAGGCGTATTGCAAAATAAATATGGTTTAAATTTCTATTTCTATAAATAGGTGCCCCAATTAGTGACGTGTTTTGTAAAAATTGCTGCTAAGCACAAAGAGTAGAATAAACAATAAACTTATGATAAAAAATTTGTCAAAACATAAATTTTCAGGAGATTATACATACTTTATGGTTTTGCATGACAAGACAATCTGTACTCAACTTCCGAAGTAAATCCGGGGGGAAACTGCAAAGGATAATAGTTTCGAAGGAAACTTGTAAGAGAAGAAACTATGTATAAAAATCCGTAAATATCTCGCATGTATTACCTCTGAAACACGGTTTCATCGATATTAACATTTGGGGTGAACTGCAGGGTAGATGCCATATCCGATGCACTGAATTGTTCAAGAATATTTTGATTCTGTTATCCAGAAAACATTTGTTGTTAAACTGAAGAAAATTAAGATTTACTATAGTAATTTCTAAGGAGATTTTTTTCTTCTTAGAATCTAAGAAACACCCGTGCACAAATAATAGTTAAAGTAACTTAATAATCATCATGACACAACCAAGAAAAACAAGATAATGCCATTTCTAATAGGATGAAAAAAAAACACATTTAAAACATCTCCGTGCTATTATGTAGTTCATAAAATAAAAAAAATATAAAAAAAATAAAAAAACTGCGAACATAATATGTGGTGTAATAAGCAGTATTTAAGAAAAAGCCCAGTCTGACATATTAGGTTTTCATCTCTCAAATAGGAGAGATCGAGCTCGGTGACGATTAGACAAAGTTCCTATTTTTCGAGATCAATTTTTGGGTTTTATCATGTATTAGCTTAAAATAACAGACAAAATAATCTATCCAATTATGGCTCTCTTGCTCCTTTCTAGTTTCTAACATCTTAACCATACATCAATGACCACTAATAGAGATCATGTAATGAGCTAAGTAAAACTGAATGAGGCATGACAGATAGTACTCCATCGATACGATATGGAAAAGAAATAGCAAATGAATAAACAGAACAACTTTGTTGAAAGGGCGAAAACCGACAAACTGACCTTGCTGATCATCATCGTCAGAATCTCGAAACCTAAGCAGATCGCGTATAAAGGGAAATGGTCCCCTGCATCATTCTTTTCCAATATTTTCTACACAAGAAAAAAACAGAGTTCATAAGATAATTTCAGATTCCACGGCAAGGTTTGAGTTTCTTCATAAGATCACAACGATGATTTTCAGTTGAATAGCTAAATTTCGTTCGGTAGTTTAACGAAAAGTCGGCCCTTATAATAAGAATCGAGAGCAAACCAGAATGTTTACTCAGAAAGATACAAACTTACATATAACTATGTAAAAATACGGGCATAAATTCGGATTCTGAGTCTCCATTTTCCGTTCCGGAAAAAATCAAGAGCCGGAACTTTCAAAACCAATTACCTTGAATATTCTCTCAGCAACTTCAAAGTAAAGGCCAGTTTTAGCCCAACCACCAGTGAAGAGAACTCCATTGACTAAATCAAGTTTCTGCAATTTAATTCTGTGTTTCAGCAAAACAAGCCAAATCTAGAAAGTCAACGGGAATGTATAGCTTCGTGTTACACAGATACCTGAAAAATAATATCCAGAGGCTCGTTGTAGATGATCGGAATGACCCGAGCTCCGGCGGACTCCACGAACTTCACGTACGAGGCGGCGATATACGACGCGGTCGAGGCGTTGCTGAGGCGCCCCGAGGCTCCGTCGCCGGGGTGGCTGAGGATCCCGATCACCGGCCGGTAATTCAGCTTCGCGTCGGGCGCGTTGCAGGTCGGCGGCGATTCGAGCTGGCTCGGGAGGAGGATCGCTTGCGCCTTGGCCGGAGCGAGCTCCTTGGAGAGCGAGAGCAGGAAGGGAATCCAGAGGTAGCTCCACATGTCCGACTGGAAGGGAAAATCCGCCGTCTGAAGCGATGGAGACGAGGACGGCGGGGCGGGGAGAGCGACGGCGTCGGTGACGGCGTCGGAGGAGGAGGGGTCGACGGCGGAGGGGGAGTTAGAGAGGCGGTGGGAGGGCATCGGGGGAGGCTGACGGCGACGGAGATCGGTTAGGGTTCCGGCGAGGGTTAGGGTTTGGCATTGAAAGAGAGAGAAAGGAGGGACGGAAAACTGGGACGATGGGTGAAGTTAGAGGAGGTATTTGGTTTGTAGAGATGAAGTTTCATCATCGAACAAGGAAAGCAAGACTTGGTCGATTAATGGATGAGTCAGAGTGGGGCCCACTGCTGACTCACGGTGGCCAAGAGACGAAGATGGGTTGCCGGGGACGGTAGGCGGTGACCGTGACCGTTAGGCGAAGGTTAGCCGCAACCGCCACCGGGAATCTTGGCTCCACTTTGCGTGCCTGCTAAAAAAAGGCTCAGCGTCCCGCACCACGGGTACCGAGGGAGTCTCCCTTGCGTTGCGGGCTGCCGTGCCGCCAAATTCAGCGACATGGTTCACGGCCAATTGCATGCTCGCTGTGATGTGTTTCCGTCCGGTGTGACACCAGAACCCGGAATCGGAATTTAATATTTTGTAGTCCCTGTCTCGAAAAATCTGCGACAACCATTTTTATCTCGATATTAAATTTTTTTTTTTTTTTTTTTCGAGTCGTGAATTAAAACTGAGACAAATATGGGATAAAATCCGAGACAAAATGAAAATATACACCGTACAAAGTCAAAACTACCAAAATTAAGTATCAAGATTAAAATATAACACATAATTAACAAAAATTATATCTATATAAAAAATTAAACTAGAATTATACTTCTTCTAAATGTTGATATAAAAGATTGTAAAAAAGTTTAGCACAGGCTCAATAATATATGATTAACATAATATGTTATCCGTTTTTATCTAATGTAATGATTCACTTTGTGAGATTATTATTTCTTTGTGGATTTTGATTTGTATATGTTACAGTACTATGCTTAATTAATTTGTTATCGATTTGTTGGTATACTAAATGATTACATATCTCAATAGAGATATTTGATGTTGAAAAACCATTAACCCATGATCAAGTTCCAAATTTCAATGAAATTCATTAAATTGTTGATCGTTCAAGAACAAAAGACAGATATACTTGGGGTTTTCCGATGACTTTCCGCACTCCCGAAGCGGAATTTTCGAGAGATCATCAAAACTAATGATGTAGATTAATTGCGAGAATCAAAATAATTCAATTTCGTTACGTAACTGAACTTTAGGTATTTTGGTCAACTTGCAATTTTTTTGTCGATTTCTCATAGGGGCGTGTGCGGTTGATTGCTGCTATTTTCGGATCAAAGCTCCACAAGTGTCGACCCTCTATCTCGTCCAACACGTCATTGCGGCAACATCTGTTAGACTAAAAATTACCCTGTCGGACTGCTAGACCTTCCTCGCTGATTAGATGACGACTCAATCAGGGCAAGGGGAGAAGGACGAATTCGGCTAGGCTAGGGCTAAGGAGAAGTCAAAATCTTTCTAGTTAAACTAGGGTTGGATTGATATTTATCCGCTAGTGTGAGTACTTATAACCCACAACTCATTAATGACCTAATGGACTTTTGACCCATTAAATGGGCCAAGCCATTAAGTCATTACTAATTACTCACAATAATTGATTGATTCATAAAATAAAATAAACTACGGGCTCACACGGGGCAGTTACCTAATTAATGTAGTCGGGTCGGACCCAAAAAGCCGATAGACCTAAATCGTGATTCGGACATTTTTCTACGCAATGATCCATAATGGATAAATCATATTTTTAATTGAACTCTCAATTTAAAAGGTTATATTATTATTAACCTTTGAATTTCATATAATCAAGTCCCATTCTCAGTTCTTCATAGATGATTCTCGTTCAGTCCATCTAGTTTTTTTTCTTAGATATTATCATTTATCCTTATAAAATAATTTGCTTATGATTAATTGCAGAAGTCTAGTTCCACTTCCAAGTCTACTTTATGTATAAAAACGATGACACGAATAGCCAGTTTTCTATATAAGGGCTGTCTTAAAATATATTTCCATATAAATAATAGAATTAAATCATGAAATATAAGTCTTTTGCATTAAAATATTTCATTGTAAGTTGTAACTAGTCCATAAAATAAAATAAAATAAAACAATGAAAGATAATACAAAAAAAAAAAAAAAAAATTAGTGATTCGGTTGAGCTGACGGGATCGAGCATAATCTAAGTATAAGAGACCACCAAGAATTCGACAATAGTTGATGAGACAATGCTAATAACTAATAAGGATTCTATATTATTTATTATTTAGGTCATGCTTTTATTGTATTTAATTTAATTAATTAATTTGATGGGGTGTCCTACGTGCTAATTGTTGACTAACTATTGGTTCATATTACAAAAAAAAAAAATACTTAAATTTCGCCTGTAACTTGGGTCAAGATTGGCTTTTAAAGTAAATGATAATTTTTATTAGTAGGGTTAAACCTTTGGATTTATATTAAAACCCAACATTTTTTTAATTTATAATTGATTTTAAGTGGTCAACACTTCTCTCGAAAACACGTACATGAGTGTGCCAAATTAAGAAAACCTTATGAAACACTAGTTTGCTATGACAAGATCGTACTATATATAATTTGGGATCGTAATATCAAAAAATAACTCGATATTTACTTTTTGAAATTCAATCTTAAGATTTCACTTAACAAGTCACACGATTAAGTCACACGATTGTTGGCGTGAAAAAATCACCGCAACAGTCACGGATTCACAACATACATATATATTCGTCAAGTCACGGATTCACAACATACATATATATTCGTCAATCCTCGACAACGATTGCATACCTTCCAATATCATTAAGCGTCTTCTTTAGTAATCAAATACAGTCTCTGATCTTTAAATATAACTAGAGCCATTCATAGAGCTTCAATCTCTCAACAAAGTGTTGACCATATTCAACCTCTAGCCAAGGTTATATATGAAAATAATGAAGACAACAATAAATTGTTTCTAATCAATGTCCACACATTTCACTTATATCTCTTTGAAATCTAAAAAAATATCAGAAACCATAAACAGATCAATGAACGATCTTACAAATAAGCTTATCTTTTGCCATAACTGTAAGATTCTTCAAGTCAACTTCTTTATGAGCAGTCAATGAGTTATCCTTTGACTGAACTTATCCTCATTCACATATTGCCGCCATTAGAATATTCTTAACAAATCGTACACTAATGATCTACAAATCGTACTATAGATAAAATGCGTGCAAAAATTATGATTGGAGATCTGCACCAACCAAAGATAAAGCAAGATAAACGAAATTAATCCCCAAACTTATTTACTGATTTATTATTAAATAATAGGGTTAATCCCGGCAAAAGTACCAATACTTTTAAAAAATGGACCAATAAATACCAATTCTTTTTATTGTCCGGAAAAAGTTCAAATTCTTTAGTTTTGTGTCCCTATTGGTACCTCCGGAAAAAAAAATCGTTCTCCATTGTTAATCATGCCACCGTTACAAAATTTTATCCACATTTTCGGAGTAAACTAGCCATCGGAAAGTTAGACGATCAAAGATAATCGTGAATATGTACTTAAAAGAGAGAAAAATTACTTTTTAATTCAACGCTGAAAACGGCATAATCCATGGTTAGGAATTTTCACGAAAGTGATATGAAGAGACAATAAAACAAGAGAATTGGAACTTTATTCGGGTAAAAAAAGCATTGGAATACAAAACCAAAACTTTTACGTGGCGTGAGTAACGTTGGAGGACAATTTTTTTTACGGAGGTACCTATAGGGACACAAAGATAAAGAATTGAAACTTTGTCCGGACAAAAAAAAAGAATTAAAACTTATTGGTCCGTTATTTGAAAGTATTGGTACTTTTTCCGGGATTAATCCCGGCAAAAGTACCAATACTTTCAAATATTAACCCTAATAGGGTTTACATTTGGCGGACTTTCTCAGTACGTCAAATTCAAACTCGTGTATCACTATAGTATAATATATAAGTCAAATGTGAGGAAGGTGTCCTATCACAGAGTCAATAATATTATCAAATTCTTCACTTCATATTCGTAGTCAAACTCTTATAACGCAACGTGGTATTTTGTTCACACGACCGCGTTCTTCTAACGTTTCATACTTTAAAATTATATCAAAGTAAGAGATAGTTATATTTATGCATGCTCTCAATTTAACTTGAAACTGGAAATATATTTCCCTAAAAAAAGAGTAAATAAATAAACTTGAATGGGAACCCTGCTGGAAACGATTGTGAAAATAATTATCATTCAAAATAATATATATATTTATATATATAATGAGGTGTGTCAATGGCATTGCATTCACGTTCCAAATACCTAATCAATTTTTTATTCATAAGGATATTTGGGGCAAATACCTACTTGTAATAAAAAATGACGTCTTCATTTATTTTTAAGGAAATTATTTTAATAATATATAAATCATGACAAAAATAATTAAGCTTTTGAAGTTTCACATGACGATGTATGATTTATCTACATTTTCGTGCCTTTCAACAATGTCTTCTCTTTTCTTTTTTGATCATGTGCCGACGTGACTAACCTACAATATCTTAGTTTATGCATTATAAAACATGTGCTTAGCTACTATAAATGTGTGACTTTAGTGTTTGTTATTTTGAAGTTCTTAAGAACAAAAACGCAGCTGAAAATTAGGCAAAAACATGAATAAATCATACGTCGATAAGTAAAACTTAAAGAGGTAATGAAAAAAATGAGTTATTTTTCCACAAATTTTAATATCACTGAGAATTTTTACCGCTAAAAAGTAATTGAGAATATAAGTTTTACGTAAACTATGAGTACTTTTGTCATAATTATCCCTAATAATAATTACATAAAAAGAACCCCAACATGCAAAATACGAGTAAAAAGGATAGAATATTATTTATCTCCATTATTAGAGAGAGAACTGACTACTCATGAAAAAAAGAATACCGAGCTTATCTCTTGTGGGCGAGTTCCACTCAACAAAACACAAATAGACAAAACAAGAAAATGGGACCAAACAATTTAAAGTAAAAATAAAAATAAAAATAAAATATGTAGTAGGTTTCCAATTTGCCAATATTATACTTGAAACCAGCTTCACTAACCCTTGCTCTATCTTATCTTCTATATAAATCAATACCCTTTCTTCTCATTTTTACACAGCTCATCTTCAGAAGCAGACTTCACAAAGAGTTATATAAGCAAGCTTATATACATATATACTGATGGCTTTACCGCTTCTCCGCAGCTTCATCCCGAAGACGATCGCCGTTGCTCGGCTGCCGGAGAATCAGAGCCTAACAATCATGTGAGTCAAGCTGTTATCATTTCTCTTTACATATGAAAGATAAATATTCTACTCATATCATATGTGTAATATCATATTCATTATATGAGCCCATATACGTTCGAAAACTAGTTATTATGAGAGAGAATTCATGAACAGCCACAACATTTATATACAGTTAGCAGTTAGATTAATGAACTTGTTTTATTTTTGTTCTCAGAAAACGGTTTGTATCGAAGGATGCCAAAAAATCGCCCGCTACAAAAGGTGACGGTAAGCGGAAAAATGGCACCGGCACAACGACGACGACGACATCTTCGGGCGCTCGGAAAGTTGCTACCGTCAACAGTTCTGAGGCCAAAGTCTATAATGCGACTACTAATACGGCTTCCAACAACTAATTAATATATATATATATATATTGTAAAATAGTTTTGTGGAGTGGTTGATGAGTAGCTTTATCTTTATGTGCATGTTTAATGTAAAATATATGACACATGAGTGATTAGTCGTGCCTAGCCAGCTCAACCATGTTATTAATTATTATTATAATTCGTCACGTTTTTCATTAGAACGATCCCAAATATTATTATACAAAGCATGGTGATCTCGTGTTCCATATTCCAGTCCAAGTAGTATAATATATATATATATATATATATATATATCGATAAATTTATTCAACAAAGAAGTTTAATACACGAATTTACAAATAAAAAATCATCGATGAAAAATTAAATTGATGAGTATGATGTATATATGATTATCTATATATAAATTAAGAGAAATCACTCAAGTACCATCTTCAACGTATGATTTGTATTAATTTAATTACTACTCTTGAATATATTTTTTGGTCTCAAGTTTAGTAATTTGTGTCATTTTTTCTTTTGAAATTCTTCAAAAGCTCTCCTTCATTTTTAATCAAAATGCCAACTCTACACAAACTGTTTATAAACTCTGTCAAAATTTAAAAATGAATATCTATTTTTCTAATTTTTTTTTATTAAGAATCCTAATTTTCATTGGTCTATTTTCTACTACCTTTATACGTAGCCAATGAGTTAGAATCTACTGTTTTTGGATAATGATGAAGCCATGGTTTTTCTTTGGTAATGAAGCCATGACTCTAGCAACGATTAACTGTGTCTTACTATTGAACTGTTGTTCAATTATTACATTTAATGGTCCAGACTCGAGAAAATCTAAAATATGAAAAAATGGAGATTGAGAACTGCTCATTTTCTTTTTTATATTGTATACAGATAATAATATATATATATAAACTTTGTAATGATGCTTCAATTATTGCATCATGGCTTGGGTTGTGTTTGTTTGCGTTAAGATCCAGACGTCTTAATTTGAAGGCACATCTGAATAATAAGATGTGTTATCTGAATCGGAATAACGAAAATTAACTCAGTTTGATTTTTAAGATCTCCATGCAGATCTGAACGTATTTTATTAAATAATATTGAGTAAAAAGTAATTGTTTCTATTATAAATTTGAACAATACTTATCATAAAATTAATATTTAACATAATTTACTAAATATTATGAATATAAGTATTTGATATGTATTTAATATATAAACTACGATTTCATTTGTGAAATTAAATAATATTTTCTATAAATTTAATTATTTATATTTGAGTTGAATTCGGTAATTTGATATATTTTTCATGAATAAATTAATTTGATAATTTAGTTAATTATTTGATACATAAATTAACTATTATTTTTAATTTATTTCTCAATTAGAAAATATATTTTTATTTTTATTTAAAATTTGAATATTTTATTTTTTTAAAACGTCGAAACTATATCTTCCAATATGTCATTGGATTATTATTGTCGCAAGCTTTCCAATTATATATAATACGAGTCAATATGATGTTTGGAAAAAATGTTGTGGAATTTTAAATATACCATTGTTTTAAAACCCATTAGATTGATTTTTAAACCCATTAAATATACTATTGTTTATCATTGATAAATCAGTTTAATTTTTTTAATTAAAAATAGTATATTTAAGGGGTTTTAAAACATGACACGTGATGCAACTCGGGACATAAGCATGACGAAAGACACAAAATAAGAGTTTGACAACGTTCGGCCATATATATATATATATATATATATATATATATATATATATATCTCTTAATGTCTTAACATTACAAACACTTTTGATACTCGTCATTTTCCCTTCAATTTAATAAGTTGCTCCCTTATTTTAAACCTTAAGTCTTAATTCTTAACACGGCTTTTGGTTGTGGACCTCGAAAGGCGTTCCTTAAACCCTTCCAAAACCTCAATCCTCACTCAATTCATCTTCTTCACACTTCACTAGAACTATGGGCATCTTCAATAGGGTGAAAATTTTTGTACTCGGTTCCTGATTTTGTCCCGGTTCAGGTACTGGTACTGGATCGTTTTTGGTAACAAATCAGTTTTTTCTTTATCATACCCTAAAAAAGGACGTCCCGGTTCTGATTTGAAAAACCTGAACCAAAATCAGATCAAAATATGAAATTCCCGGGTTTTTTTTTCCGTTCAGGTCTAATATCATTTTTCTTTAAAATTGTCGTTTTTATATTTCGTTTTTTTTTAAAAAAAATTGTCGTTCACTCGGTTAGGACACAGTCACTTATGATTTCTAATTTTGTAGCCTTCCTTCCTCAGTTCCTCTTCGCCGTTCCTCGTTGCTGTCTCAGTCTCAGCTCCAACGCTTGATTCTAACAAGGTACCTTCATTCATCTTCTCTTTCTCTGAATCGTAACTCTATGATTTCGCTATAATGGATTCATACAATGATCAGTACAAACGAACTCAGTTTGGCAATTTTTGTAGTGTGTTTATATTTCAGTTTGAATATATAATATGTATACACTATATATACACTCTTGTTTTTTGCACGCAGTCTGTTTGTGAAATGTCTTAAAAAAAGAAGATATCATGACATTTTATATTATGTGTTGAATTTTGAAGAATTTAATCATATCGTATTTTCTCCCGCTTGCAGCCTTCTCTCGCCGCTCTCATTCAACTCTCATCTCGTGGTTTTGTCCCGGATTTTCCCCGGTTTTCGTCCCGGATTTTAGTCCTAAAAAATCAGGATTTTTAATCGGTGTCCCAGTTCCGATTAAAAAAAAAACAGGACTTTTCAGAAGTCAAATTTTCCGGTTCCCGGTTGCGGTTTCAGCCCTACTCTCCGAGCTCCAAAACCCTCGAAAGTCCATATCCCAGAGAATCTTCAAAAACCAGAGTCGCATCGCATGTCTTGGTTCATCAAGCCCATTCTCTCCCCAAAGCCCCACTCTCTCTTCGGACCCCAAACCATCCCCCACAGACTCTTCTCTCTCCTCTCACTATTCAAAACTGCCTGGCCGACCCAACCCGAATCTCCGACCGCCAAGCCCGATCCTAAACCCAGAAAACCTCTGGACATTCTGTTCAAGGAGGCCGTGGGGATTTACCCCAAGCTCGAGACCGGCGACGACAATGGCGGCGAGAAGGGTGAGGAAAACCCGGTGAAGCGAGGGTTGAGGGAATTGGAGAGGGAGCTTAGGAGTTTGAGGTCGAAAGAGAGTGCGGATTCCGAGGAGAATCGCCCCGCGCCGTTGTTCACGAATCGTGTCCGGCGAAGAGGGCAGAGTGTTGCGGCAGCGAGCTTCGAGAATCCGATGGCGTTCAGGGAGATCCCGGAGGATGCGAAGCTGTTCGTGAGCCATTTGCACAAAGAAGGGTACTTGAATGATGCCAATTTCTTGGCTAAGAACAGCGATGGTGTTGTAAGCTTGGATTTTGGTTCCTTCGACAATAGCTACAGCCGCGGATTTCTCAAGTTTGCGGCCGAGAAGTTCGGGGAAGACAAGCAAGAGATTGCCAAGTAAGGGTTTCTTTTTTAACTGAATTTTCTCCAGAGAAATGATAAAATTCTTCAGTTTTTCATAGGGTTGTATTTTGTTTATGTCTAGCTAAATGGGCAGTTTGATTTAGTCTTAGATGAATTGGTACGTAAGTTTCGAAATTTCGAACAGACAAATACTAACGAAGCTTTAGCATGGTTTTAAATTGTGGCTTTGAAGCGCGCCTCGGTTTGAGAAAGCGGATTAAAATAAGCAACAGGGCTTACACTTTTTTTTTTCTTTTCTTTTTAAGGGTACGCCCAGAGGCGGCCAAGGCCTCGATTAAATTTTGAGAAACGCGGGCTTTCCGCCCAAGTTAAAGGTTTAAAAAATCGGGGTTTTCAGCCCAAGTCTTAGCTGTGAATGGACTGCACTCATGTAACTTTCCACATCAAGCGACTAGATGATAGGATCCGATCCTGAAAACTTTACCAAAGTGCACGGAAAACTCAAGCCAAGGCTCAACGGGAATTTCACCAATTAGATGAATTCTCGGATACGTTAGTGCGATTATCAACTATAACAAAAGCGCGTGAATTCGAGAGCTCGGCCTTGACTGGGAAGTGAAAAGCGTCAACACGACAAACAATACACAAAAACATCCTCCCTCTAGCACAACCCGCATCTAGGGGATGACCAATCTTGGTCATTATCGTCAATACGACAGTAAAATGCTTAATGACGAGCGTTAAATGACCGTTGCGCCCTTCCTGGCATTTCTCCGCCTATACGTTATTATCACGGGTCTACCACTAGAAAGAAAGGGATATTACTTGTGAAGAGATTGAGTGCTTGCCAAATAGCTTATAGTTCTTCTGGTTACTCTGATGCTTTATAATTTTTGCCGTCTCATGGAACTCAAATCTGCTATGAACATTTGAAGGAACGGTTTAGAAGAAAATCAAGGCCCTTTCAAATGTTGAGGAAAATGATAGCTTTATTAGAAAAAATACATTATATATTATTTCATGCCGATTGTGGAATCGATTTTGTGCGGTGCTCGATGCTCATTGTAATTTGCAGGGTTGAAATAACTTCAACTTTTTCTTTCAAATGTTCTTTAGTTTTTAACACAAGCAAATATATTACTTTTTAGTTATTAGTACTTCTCTCTTCATTTTCTCATAATATGTTATTCCATATTTTATTCCTAAACTATATTAGTTTCGATCATTACCTCTATGTTGTAATCTTGCTTTGCAGATGGCTTCCGGGTAGTGACTTAAAAACGGTGGCGCTATTTGGCTGTCCTTCCCTTTCAAGAAGGAGTGTTTTCGCTGCAAAAAGGCTACGGAAGTTTTTCAAAATTCCGGAAGACACTGTAAGCGTTTCTGCCGTTTCCCTTTTCTCGAGTTCTCAGCATAACAATGATAGATAAATGTGGCTTTCTAATTGCTTTTCATTAATTATTGTTTAATTAAATTTAGGCCTTTAGTTTAGGTTAACATGACTTATTATAAAAGCGCCAATTATGCTTTGTTGGGGAGTTTCATTTTGCATTGGTTTTTCTCTCAAGACTCTGCGAGAGCGACGTCCATGCTGTTGAAGGATTGGACTTGGTTTGCGGGGATTCATGTTCACGTGAATTCCCGTCGATAAAACTTTCTTGCTGCACTTTACTCGTTTTATTTTTTCCGGGACGCATCAAA
The DNA here is from genome assembly GCA_954871525.1 of Parietaria judaica. NCBI lineage: Eukaryota > Viridiplantae > Streptophyta > Magnoliopsida > Rosales > Urticaceae > Parietaria > Parietaria judaica. The sequence continues at coordinate 9,354,916 of OX940865.1, read as the reverse complement.
TTTCACTTCATGTTTGTTACTTCATTATCTTGCTGCATTTCTTATCCACCAGGTTTGTAGCAAATGTGCATTGAAGCCATCATGTAAGTTCGTGAACAAGAACGTGTGGGAGAGTTGTAGCAAGAAGTTGGTTCTGCTCGATGTTCTCAGTGTCGTCACTTTGTACGCTTTGGAATCACTGCCTCCGGATCTGGTTGTGCCTCAGACAGTTAAAGCATCGGTTAGCCGAATACTAAACGACGTCGTAAAGCTTAGTCAAACCGCTTCATGACGTTACTTAAGTAGTTTTTTAACGTTTTTAAGTAACTGAAGGGTAAAATCGGATAGGTTAGGATAAGATAGATATGAACACTTTCGGTAACCATAACCGCATGATGCAGGTAGAAAATAGTTGTATCCACTTATAGATCTAGCCTCATGGATTTCACTGAATGAGAGGGACAGGGAATTGCTATGCAATTGTTACAATGTTGTCGATAGCAGGTTTTCCGACAATAATTAGAAAAACATAGGTGGTTTTGCCATCAATATCCTGAGTAGTAATAGTTTTGGGATTTCACTTGGTCATGATAATGAAGTTAAAGTCCATACAGAACAATATAATGTGACTGAATAGTAGTAAAATTTGATAGGTAAATATCTCATCGGTAAACCCGTTCTGAACTTTCAAAGGCAAGAAATTTGAGGGCCGTTGACTTATTCCTAAGTCTTATTCTGCTAAGTCAAATTTTATGCGGTTTAGTACGAGTTCTAATTTGGCTGCCTTTGGAGTTGATTTCTCCCCCTCTTGTGTAATAATATAATTTTAATTTTTTTTTTCGTTCTTCTCGGAGTTATTGCCTATTCCATGTTGTGATAAGGTTGAGTTTTCTCCACTAATGTGTCAAAAAACGAGGTTTGAGGACATTTATATACAAGAAAATCAAGGTTGTAATTGGATGATTCAGATGGTTCATTAAGAATAGACATAACTTGTAAATAGGGCCGGTCTTAACTTTGTAGGGAAACTAAGCGGAAAACAATCAGATGGTTAATTAAGAAATTAAGATGTAGCTCTTTTGAGTTTTTGCAGGTCTATCAGGGTCGTTAATGTTATGAGTTTTTATAGATAAAGTGACGAAATAATTATTGAAAAGCGTTTTAGAGGGAATCAAACTAGTCTCAAAGTAGTGAACAATAATTTGTGGTTGCTAGGATAGCTAGTGGTAATTTCACACTACCTCCAAAGTAAAAGTTGTGGGTTCAATCCCCACATGCAGCGATGCGGCCTTAAAAAAAAGAGTAAAGTGACCAAAAAAAAAAAAGAGAACAATAATTTATATAAACTCAATGATTTATATAGGATTTATTTTTTTAAGCTTAGAAAAGTTTAAAAAGCGCAACACAAAATGTACAGTTCATGTTACCGTAAATTGTGTATTGAAACACAACCGTAAAATAACACTCCACCAATCTTCTGAGAGATATGGGACAGCTTCCCTCTAAAAGATAATGAATAGACAAAACATAATGAAACCCTAAGCTTAAACGGCTTATATCGTCAAAAGAAGAAAAAGGCACAATAGAAAATACACGTAAAACATTATAATATGAAACGATCAAAAGTTTTCATGTGCGTCATTATACCTGGTTATTGTTATTATATAGCGTCCTTCAAGTTGATATGATACATAGTAATGCTGCAATTTAATGTATTTATATCATATGATGGAATAATTTGTTGTAATGATGAGCCAACAATGCAATTTGTTTCAAAGATTTTTGACAATCAATTTGTTGGCCTGAAAAAGAAGTCGTGCATCGTGGGTGGCCAACATACTGATATTGCATGTGACCCCACCGCCTAACTAAAGCGATCCACTGTGGACCCCACTTCTCACCCACAACCAAGGTTTAAAATGTCGCTTGTCGATGTCGTTTCGCATTTTTCGTTTTATGGATATATCGCTTGCCGATGGGTATGTCGATGGGCAAATTGTAAAAAAAAGGCATGCCGCATGCCGCATATACCGCATTTTTCGCATGGACATACCGCATGCCGATGGGGTTTTCGACGGATATTTTGTAAAAAATATTTAGTATTTAAGCAAAATATTATATAGGTTCAAAACTACATATTTAATAAATACAAGACATAATTATATATAACAAAACACATTTGTAACTTAAATATGTAGGTGAAATATATAATATTAAGTCACTTTATTACTTGAAGTGTATATTATTAAGTCAATTATTATGTGAAGTAAATATGTGTATGTTAATTAAGTGTAATATTAAGTGAATATGCATGTTAATTGTATATATGTATGTTAACAAATTTAATATTAGTTGAAGTGCATAATATTAAATGAATATGTATATTAAGTGTATATGTATGTTAGATGAATTTAATATGTATGTGAAGTGTATAATATTATTTGAAGTGTATAATTTTAAGTTAATTGTTTTTGCCGAAAGTTTAATTGGTATTTTTGCCAAAATTTATCAAAAATATGATTTTTTGCAAAATTCCAACCATTTTTCGCAATTTTTACTCACAAAAACGAAAAACGATATTCCATCCACCTGCCCATGCGAATTTCGCGAAAAATGGTAAAAAACCAGCGAAACGAAAAGGTTTTCCTTTCGCATATCCTCGAAAAACGAAAATCGGTCGGCATTTCCATGGAAAATCGCAAAATTTAACACCTTGCCCACAACAACCATCGTATTTCTTACTTATTTATTTCAACTCGAATTGTGAATTTTCTTTTCTTTTCTTTTACAATATACAAGTCAATAGTGAATAAGTTTAATGGTTAATATTTAATAGAGTAGTTCAAACCAAGGTTCAACTTACCGAACTTGTCAATAAATCGCTTGTCGTTATCGACGGATTAATCAATAATTTACCAGATTATCGACGAAAAACTAATAATATTGTAGCTTACCGATTACCGATACTTTTCGATGATTATCGACACTTATCGATGAAAAATCACTAAGTTTATAATGTTGATAAAACATTAAAAATGCCAAAAATTAAAATACTCAAACATAAGTAAATAAAATATAGTCTCACTCTCACATATGCAAATATTCGAATAAAATCATCGAAAACTTCAAAATTTCTTAAAAAGTATCCTATTTTTGTTATTTTTCAAGATGTTTGCCAATTTTCCGCAAAAATCATGGAAAAATACTGGCATGGCCGTCTTGCCGATAACTACCGACAATACAGATAATCGAAGATAATCATAGAAAAGTCAAACCTTGGTTCAAACTTCAAAGGTGGCAATTTTGTGATGCACTTTAACTCCATTATAAACTCTTAGACGTGTGCGTCTATCTTTACATGTGTTCTTTTTATTTATTTTGTAGTCCTCTTAGATTTTTTTTTTTTTTTTACTTTTGTGCTTCACTTAATTTTTTTTAATTAATTTATGTTTCACCACAACTTGATTTCGGGCTCGTCACAAATCCCGATTCTCACTCGAGGAGCTTAATAACGTTGTTTAAGTATTATTCAGTGTGTTTTAGTTTTTTTTTTTTTCATGTTTATTATCTTTTTAAGTAGTTTTTTTTCTTATTTTTCATATACTTTTGTCACTTGGCATGTTTCTTTTGCTGTCATCTTGTACCATGTCAGCTTGACGCCTTGACTTTAATTGGTGTCTTTGGAACTGACTGATTACATAGAAACCTAGCGTGTACGGTGTATCCCCAACTTCGTGTACTTGTGAGCGAGTTTTTATCTTGATGCTCAATCGTCGTTGATTTGTGAGCGAATCTTCCCATGTTGGAAGAGTTGCAATTATAGATCTATGTGCAGATCTTGGATCCGAACTTCTTCTTGTTCTACTGATCTTCACTATATCAGTATATATATTGTTTTTATTCATTGTAGTTGAGATAAAATGTTTAGCTTTTTTCGTAATTTATGCAATATCTTTATATATACGAAATTTTGAAAAAGTTCGCAATTATAGATTTGTGCGTGAATCTACACACCGAATTTATTCTTATTTTACCGATATTACTATAAAAAAATCTTTTATCCATACCGAATTCGTTAAATCATTATGTATTGTCAGTCAACCATCTGTGACGAACAAGGGTGAGTCACAGTCACTAAACTGTTTCTCCAGCCAGCCAGAGCTTGACTTTCAGTCAACGCTCGAGAACTTAATCAACGCGGCATTATTGAGGAAACTCTATAAATACTCAACCGAGTATCAGAGAGAGAGATCCAGAACATTCACAAGCAAACACCAGAAATCTTCAGAGAAAAACCAGAAAGAGAAAAGGGAAGCTTTCTTGAGAAAAAGAGAGTTCCGGCGATTCCAACGGTGGAGACGACGGCGAACGACGGCAGGAGGTGACGAGGAGGACTCGGTAACGACGGAGAGAAGCGGAGTGCATTCTCGGGAATCCGATCGGAGTCTCGGCACATCGTCGATAGGGTTCGTATCTCCGGGAGTTTGGACATCGGCATTGTCTGGTTGATCAGAGTGGCTCAGGCGTACCGGTGTGGAAGTCTATACGGCGGAGGTGATTCCGTGGATACAGGTAGCTCATCGAAGGGTGCCGCGAGCAAGAGTGTTCGGCTAGGATAGTCGAGAAGATTGTATCTTGTTTGTATACGATCTTTTGTAACCGATTATACTGCTGAGTTGTGAGGATCAATAAAGTCGCGTTGGTCGGGTTCATCAACCGTGTCGTACTTTCGCAATTGTTTTCGTTTGTTAATCTTGGAGCTCGGGTTGTTGGGTGCAATTCCTAACACGTGGTATCAGAGCTTGGTTCATCGGAGAATCAAGAACCGAGTCCAATAAGCGGGCAAGAAAAGTCAAGATTCTCAAGATTCCGAATCTTGACATCAGCGACGCGAGCGTAGATGACAGCCAGAAAGTATGAAATCGAGAAGTTCACAGGAGACAACGATTTCAGCATCTAGAATATCAAGATGGAGGCACAGCTATCTCAACTGGGCCTCGAGGACGCGCTAGAGGGGGAAAAGGCTCTCCCCGAGGACATGAAGGAGAAAGAGAAGGCGACTTTCTTGCGAAATACGAGAAGCACCATCATATTGAATCTCTCGGACAACATCATTAGGGATGTTCAGAAGGAAACGGTTGTACACGACGAAGAATCTCGCTAACGAGCTATTCCTCAAGCAGAAGTTGTTCAACTTCTCCATGACGCCGGGAACGGCGATCAAGGATCACTTCAGCGAGTTCAACAAGATCATCACGGATCTAGAGAACATTGGAGTCTCGGTAAAGTAGAAGGATCAGGCGCTCGTTCTACGATCCTTGTCGGGAACCTACGAGAGGATTCAGGATATTCTCCTGTACAGTGGTCGGGAAACCCTCACCATGGAAGACGTCAAGAACGCAGCTCTCTCGAAGGAGATGCAGCGAAATCATGACACAAAGGAAGACTAGTGAGGAGGTGGAGCAGAAAGTCTCTACGTAAGCCGAGGAAAACCGGCGAGGCGAGAAAAGTTCCGGAAGGGCTCCTCGGAAAAGTTTGCACCGAAGCCGAGAGGGTTGAAGTGCTTCAATTGTCAAAAGGAAGGACACTTCAAAAGAGACTGTCCCGAGCAGAGGACAGGGAAATCCTTTGGTAGGAACGATCAGAATAGAGCAGCTCATGCCTCTCAGGTGTCCGGGGGCTATGATAATGCGGAGATTCTGAACGTGACACCGACCAGCCTGCGAAGGACATGGATATTGGATTCGGGTTGTTCGTACCACATGTGTCACGAGCAGGATTGGTTCAAGAATTTGAAGAAGATCGACGACGTTGCACCAGTTTCGACCGGCACCGAGGAGATGTGCGCGATGAAAGGGATGGGCGCGGTACGCTTGAAGCTCAAGGATGGTTAATCAAGGATCGTTGACCACATAAGGTATGCCCCTGGGCTCAAACGTAACCTGATTTCATTGGGTGTACTCGAGGAGCAGAGATATAAGTGGAAATCAATCAAGGGTGGCCTAAGGGTCACAAAGGGATCGATGCTCTACCTGTCGGCCTACCGCTACAACGGGTTCTACATCCTGGAAGGCCAGACCGCCATAGGAGAATCAGCCAACACTTCAGCGTCAGAGCCGAACAAGACCACTCTATGGCACGAACGGCTCGGGCACGTCAGCGAGAAGGGGCTAGAGATCTTTAAGAAAGAAGTACGCTTTGGGAAGGATAAGGTTGAGAAGCTGGGATTCTGCGAGCACTACGTGTTCGGAAAGCAGCATCGAATGAAGTTCGGCAAGGGGACCCACACAAGCAAGTCAATTTTGGAGTATGTCCACTCAGACTTGTGGGGTCCGGCTTGAGTAGATTCACACGGAGGTAATAAGTACTTTATTTCCTTCATCGACGACTATTCGAGGAAGTTATGGGTGTATATGATAAAGTCTAAGGACAAGGCCTTTGATACCTTCACCAACTGGCGAGCGCTGGTAGAGAACCAGTGTGAGAAGAAACTCAAGAACCTCAGGACTGACAATGGTCTCGAGTACCTGTCCGAGGAGTTTAATGAGTATTTTCGGAAAGTTGGTATTCGGCGGTCCAGGACGGTGAGGCAAACGCCTCAACAGAACGGGCTCGCTGAAAGGATGAACAGGACCATAATGGAGCGAGTAAGGTGTATGCTCTCAAGGGAAAATCTGTCTCCACAGTTTTGGGGAGAAACCGTCCATAGTGCATCTTATTTAATCAACCGATTGCCCTCCTCAGCAATCGAGTTTGAGACACCTCAGCAGCGATGGACTGGTTGTCTGAAAGACACTGATTACTCGAGGCTCAAGGTCTTCGGGTGCACAACTTACTATCATGTAAATGAAGGTAAGATTGTCCCGAGGGCCAAGAAGGGGCTCTTCATGGGGTACCCCGACGGAGTGAAGGGGTACCGGATATGGTGTTCAGAATCGAGGAAGTGCATCATCAGTCGTGATGTCACGTTCCACGAGAGCAGCTTCACCGAAGGGAAGGGAACTCCGACGAGTACTGAAGATCTCCAAACAACCAGGACGACGAGAGTCTCCCCGAGCAAAATTTGCTCGGTGGACTCTGGTCGGGGACACACCCGGCAACAAGGGCCGAGGAACTTCACACGAGGAGTGTTCTCCAGGATAAATGCTCGAGGAATGTACGCGATGAGGCATGGCCGAGCAGCAAGGAGCAATCTCGAGGAAGTATTCCCGAGGAGCGTACGCGATGAGGCATGGCCGAGCAGCAAGGAGCTCGACAAACCAAGGTTCAACTTACCGATGTTACCGATAAACCGATTACCGTTTTCGACGGATTAATCGATAGCTTACCGATTAACCGACAGAAAACCTATAATACTCTAGCTTACCGATTATCGATACTTTTCGATGATTATCGACGGATTATCGATACTTTTTGATATTTTTCGACGGAAAACTTATAAAATATTTTCAGCTTGTATTTGCCCAATTTAAAATAATGTTTTAAAAATACCAAAAATAAAAGCATGGCATGATAATTATTGATTCTATTCTATTATCTAATAAATTAATAATAGAATGTCATGATATAAAAAACAGTTTCATACACAAACATATATATATATATATATATAATCATATACAAACACATATAATTCTCATCACATCAACTTAGAAGACTTTTGCCGCAATTATGAGAAAATTCAAATTAATCTCAAATATGTAAATAAGTTACACCAAGATTTTATATTAGTTTTTTTTAAAAATATTTTATCAATGAAAACACCAAAAAAAATGAAGAGATTACCTCACAAATCACAAAAGATAAACTTAGAAGACTTTTGCCGTAATTATGAAAAAAGCGAATTAAGCTCAAATATGCAAATAAAATATACCAAAATCACAGATTAATATGTCAATAAATAATTAATGAAATAGAAACATAAAAATTTGAATAAATTACTTCAAAAATTAAAAAATATGAATTTTTAGACTTTTTACACGAAAGTCTTGTAATCTAAAAATTCAAGAACTCAAGAACTCAAAAGCTCAAACATTCATATTTCTTTGGAAATATAATATTTTGAACCCTATACAATCAACAAATTATAACAAAGTATGTACATTTCGAGTAAATTCCTAAATTCAAAACTTTATATACATTTGCCTAACAAGCATGATAATCCGAATTTAACCTAAATCTAACAAAATAATTATAAAATAAGTCATCAAAACATGTTTTCATAAGAAAATATTCATAAGAATGCAAAAAAATAAACAAAAGATGATAAAGTTCCAAGCTTTACTCATTTTTAAACATAAATCTCATATAAAACTAACTCTTTATATTTTAATACATGAAATGCCCTAAAAATCGTATAAATGAGTACATATCAAAGAAGAAATGATTGATTCATATAGATTTAACATTATATGTCATTAATTTACCAAAAACTACAAAAAATTCTAAGAAATTCGGTTAAAAATGAATAAATCAAAACTTTCAAAACTTATGCAAAGAATCGATTAATCAGTGAAAATATGATAATTTGTCGAAAAATTTACAACTTACCAGTTCGAAAATCAAGTTTTCGTATAAGATTTGGTCGTCGGCTGTCGAAAAGACCGAAAAGTCTCGGTTTTTCACTGGTAAGCTCGAAAATTGTATAAAATTTGGTCATTGGCTGTCGAAAAAACCGAAAAATCTCTAAAAATTGATTTTTTTAATTGACCGAAAAGTATCAAATTTTTACACTAAAAATAGCGATAATCGGTTGTTCTTCGGTTTATCGAAAGATAATCGTCGAAAAATGAATAAAACGATAAGTATTATAGCCGGTAACTTACCGGTAACTACCGGTAAGCTCAATAATCGTCGATAATCGACGATAATCGTCGGTAATGCGAACCTTGCGACAAACTACCTTTGAGGGAGGATCGGCGAGCGGCAGCAAAGGAGGCTCGGTCGGGAAAGGCTGAGCAGAGTGTAGCAGAAGTTCGTCTGGCGAGCAGGACTCCTTGTGCAGCGAGGAAAAGTCCGAGGAGGGTAGCGACGAGGAACAAGCCCGACGAGAACGAAAGGATCCCTTGGAGGGATATCAACTTTCTCGAGATCGAGCTAGGCGCACTACCAGGAAGAAGACGACGAGGTACGCACATGCAGAGATGGTAGTATATGCCTTTAACACGATAGGCGTGAAAATCAACAATGAACCACGGTTACATGTGGAGGCCATCAAGTCTCATGATGTGGGAAAGTGGCGAGCAGCTATGGATGATGAGATGAAATCTCTCCAGAAAAACAACATTGGGTACTTGTGCCAAAGCCCAAGAACTGTAAGGTGGTGGGCTGCCAATGGCTATACAAGGTAAAACCAAGTGCACCAGGAGGCGAGCTGGCAAGGTATAAGGCCAGACTGGTGGCGCGCAGCGAGAGGGTATAGACTTTAATGAAGTCTTCTCGCCCGTGGTAAAGCATACTTCGATCAGGGTATTGTTATCGATGGTTGCCAAGTTCAACTTGGAACTGGAGCAAATGGACGTGAAGACATCCTTCTTACACTGAGAGTTCGAGGAAAGGATCCTCATGCAGCAGCCGGAAGGCTTTGTGCATAAAGGGAAAGAGGACTGGGTTCGCTCGTTGAAGAAGTTTCTCTACGGACTTAAGCAATCCCCTTGACAGTGGTATAAGAGGTTTGAGACGTTCATGCAAGAGAACCACTACCGGAGGAGCAGACATGACAACTGCGTGTATTTCCGGACCACTGAAAGTGGTGCAAGAGTCTACCTGCTCTTGTATGTGGATGACATACTCGATTTCTCGAGCAGCCGGTCTGAAATCAAGAAGCTCAAAGACTCGTTGAAGTCTGAGTTCGAGATGAAGGATCTCGGGGAAGCGAGGAGAATTCTCGGGATGAACATCCGACGAGATAGAGAGAAGGGCACGTTGAGCATCTCTCAGACGGACTGCTTCAAGAAGGTCATCGAGAAGTTCCAGATGGACTAGGCCAAGCCTTGTAAACAGCCCCTCGCCCAGCACTTCAAACTCAGCGACGAGCTTTGCCCAAGGACCGAGGAAGAGACAAAGAAGATGGAGCATGTGCCATACACGAGCGCAGTTGGGAGCCTCATGTATGGGATGATTTGCACGAGGCCGGACTTGGCCCATGCAGTCAGTCTCGTAAGTCGATATATGTCCAACCCAGGGGAGGTGCACTGGCTGGCTGTCAAATGGATACTGAGATATCTGACAGGGAGCTCAAACACAGGGTTGAACTATTCGAACGAGGAGTCCAAGCAAGTGTGTTGGACATATGTGTCCTCAAACAAGATATTTATCCATTTGTAAAAGATTATGACAAGTCGTTAAATAAAGATGATACTTATTATGTTAATCTTGTTATAGTTTCTGGTAGAGTAACATAGAATGTTCGATTCCTTAGTTCATAAAGGATGCAATTATGTTATTATTATCACAACAGAGTCGATGTGAGGAAAAATTAACAATCATAATAAATGAACTTAAAATGTCCGCGACCTGATTAACTGGGTGGGAGCCCATTAATCATTTAAGGTCATTAATGTGACTAAGTGACAATCCTATTCTGGATTATGTGTGTGTCACACTCACTAGAAGTTCATTAAGTATAAAGCGTCTTCATATTGGACTGGACCTGACTTAAACTCAAGAAGTTATCATATAAGACCGTCACTGATAACGTGTAGTTGAGTCACAAAATGATGATCAAATGGATATTAATTCTAAGTCCTGAGTGATCATGAGTCCGAGCAACTGGCTTGATTGTTCTTTGATTTAACCGTTAAAGAACACAAGATATTACCGCTGTTCCCAACACTATTATTTTTGGAACATGATAGTCAATAGTAAGGATAGCTTGATCATAGACATGGGCATCACACAGCTCTCTTCAGAGTCATGATGATTCCCTTGGTTGTCAGTGGTGAGAAGAGAGAGGTACCCGTGCGCAACTTATGAATCAAAACCATAAGGGGGTTGCTCATAATATTACTGACTATGTCAAGGATGAAAATGCAATGAGGGGCATTACGGCAAAAACCACCTGCTAATGTATGAGTCATCAAGTGAAAGGACAATAACCCGAATTTGATTGTATCAATGGACACCCGCTGTTATAAGGGAATAATATATACCGTATCACGAAAGAGTGCAGCCTCGGGTCTATAGTGGAATCACTTCAAGGTTTGATGAACAACTAGCAGTTCGTTGGAGCTTAAGTGATACGGGTCCATGGTCCCCAGGATAGCTCCGTAACGGATGATACGTACGTGATTAAAATAAATTCTGGATAATGTTTAATCATTTGGCTCGACTTATAAAACTGACAGGTCTGTGTCAGACGTCAGATAGTTTTATCGTCAGCGTGGCAAAAGTACCATATTTTGGTACACGGTATTAACTGATAAAAATAAATTTAGAATTTAAATTTTCTAACGGAACCATGTTGTTGTAAATTAAATTCTATGCAACTTTTGTTTTTGAACCAAGTCATTCAGACTTACGGTTTGTGATTTATGGATTTTCTAAGTTTATGACTCGGTTCGATAAACTATGAAATTAAATCACATGTCACGAATTTAAATGGTGGTGTGGCACCATGACATTTAATGTGTGATATTGAGATCATGTTTTATTAATATAATTTAATTATTTGGATTTAATTATTAATATATAATTAAATTAATTAATAATTAAAAGATTTATATTAATAAATAAAAATATATTTTTATATATTGTTACATGTGTAAATTTGGTGAATACAAACCCTAGCTAAATTTGAATATGAGAATTGGATATTTTATATTTGCGGCATAAGTACCTAATATTTTGGTATATTTGCAAAACCCTAAAATCAATTTAATCCATTGGATCAGTTATGATTTAATATTAACCGTTGGATTGAGATAATTGATTTAAACCCTAAAAGTAATTCGAAATGAAGCTTGGTGCCCAAGTTTAGGTATTTCGAATTTGTTTAATTAATTGAGTCCGTTGGATCGGTTTTGAGATTTAATCTTTACCGTCAGATTAGAAATTAATTAATATTATACATATATAATATATAATTCAAATATAAATATGGATAAGAGTTCGAGTTAGGGTTTCATGAAACCCTAGGGCATTTGACTTTATCCCTAATTAATTTGATCCATTGGATTGGTTTAAGATTTATTTTTAACCATTGGATCTAAATAATCATAAACAAATTCAAATTTTAATATGTATATATATATAATTCGAATTTTATTAATATGATGATAAGATTAAATATTTTGATCTTATCATGTATTATTATTTAATTAAATCCCTGATTAATTATATCCATTGGATTTAGATGAGATTGAATCTGGACCATTGGATTGAAATAATTAATCATATTTAAATTAATAAATTCGAATAAAGGGAGGGAAAATCTCCAAATCGGTTACAGCTTGAGCCTATAAATAGGAGGCTCATACTACACATTTTACACACCTTCCCTAGAGCAAAAACTCGAGCTATCCCTCTCTCTCTAGGGTCTGCGAGTTTTCTGCTTCTGATCTCTCTTCTGGTTCGACTTAGGAGATATTTTTCTCCGGTAGCTTTAAAAGAGCGTCAGTTAAATTTTGCGACGGAGTCCTGCCGGCGAAGCCCACGCTTCGGTACCGGCGGAGCCCTGACCAAGTCAGAACGCGCAGCCGGAATCGTCAATTGAGGTACGACCTTATGCATTGGGTCAATAAATGCAACCATTTACTGCTTTCTATTTATATCCTATCCGACTAGATCATTAATAATGATTATGAAATATTAAATTCGAAATATTTATCTGATCTCAACGAAATGATTATTACCCGATATCCGTGTCGTGGGTCCGGTAATAAGTTTTTTGCTTTAAAATAATTTTTTAAATGTTACCGGGACGCCTCGGAGGCTATTTTCGTGGTGAAGAAGTCGGACTGATACCACCGATTTCCAACACAGTGGACATCCAAGGATTTGTAGATTCAGACTATGCGGGAGACCTGGACAAGAGAAGATCCCTGAAGGGATATACGTTCAAGGTGTTTGGGAACTTGGTCAGCTGGAAAGCATCACTGCAGCACATCGTCGCCTTGTCAACGACGAAAGTTGAGTATGTGGCGACCACTGAGGCAGCGAAGGAAGGACTCTGGTTGAAGAGCCTTCTCACGGAGATTGGGATGGAGCAGAAGTATTTCGAACTCCATTGCGACAGCGAATCGGCGATACACCTGTGTAAAAATCAGATGTATCACGAGCGGACCAAGCACATTGACATAAGGTTACACTTTGTCAAGGATATCGTGGAGCTGAACACGATGAAAGTCCTCAAGATCAGGACCGAGGAGAACCCTGTGGATATGGTCACGAAGGTTATACCTGTCTACAAATTCGAGGAGAGCATGGAGTTGCTCGGGGTAGGAAAGACAAAACCCGAGCAGGATGACAAAGAAGACCCGAGCCAGTGAGCTCGGGCAGAAGGACTGCGAGGAGAAGAGTAAAGCGACAATGACTCAAGGTGGAGATTGTCAGTCACCCATTTGTGATGAACAAGGGTGAGTCACAGTCACTTAACCGTTTCTCCAGCCAGCCAGAGCTTGACTTTCAGTCAACGCTCGAGAACTTAATTAACGCGGCATTATTGAGGAAACTCTATAAATACTCAACCGAGTATCAGAGAGAGAGATCCAGAACATTCACAAGCAAACACCAGAAATTTTCAGAGAGAAACCAGAGAGAGAAAGAAGGAAGCTTTCTTGAGAGACATAGTGTTCCGGCGTTTCCAACGGTGGAGACGACGGCGAACGACGGCAGGAGGTGACGAGGAGAACTCGGTAACGACGGAGAGAAGCGGAGTGCATTCTCGGGAATCCGATTAGAGTCTCGGCACAGCGTCGATAGGGTTCGTATCTCCGGGAGGTTGGGAATCGGCATTGTCTGGTTGATCGGAGTGGCTCAGGCGTACCGGTGTGGAAGTCTACACGGCGGAGGTGATTCCATGGATACGGGTAGCTCATCGAAGGGTGCCGCGAGCAAGGGTGTTCGGCTAGGATAGTCGGAAGATTGTATCTTGTTTGTATACGAATCTTTTGTAACCGATTATACTTGTGAGGATCAATAAAGTTGTGTTGGTCGGGTTCATCAATCGTGTCGTACTTCCGCAATTGTGTTTGTTTGTTAATCTTGGAGCTCGGGTTGTTGGGTGCAATTCCTAACATGTATTGTTTTATTCATTGAAATTGTGATAAATGTTTAGTATTTTTTTGTAATATTAATTTTTAGCAACATCTTTATGTAATTGCGAAGTTAGCAACATCTTTGTGATACGAATGAGAGTTTTTATACCCATTATATGAAAAGATTATGAATTTAGTACTCATCTCTCGCTTGTTTTGTTTTGTTATCTGTCTTATCTTAATCTTAGCCACGCTATAAATATGTTTATATAATATTTAATACAAAGAGTGTTGACAGCTCTTCGTTGCTTTTCGCACGTGCTATATAATATATATCAGTCTCAGTAATTAATTATATTAATAGAATGGCTTATTTTTCCTAAAAATAAAAAGATATAAATATGAGAATCTACTTTGATAAATTTGATTTCTATACTCTAACTGGGACCTACATGGTAGGGAAACACGTGGACGGCTTTAACGGCGAGTCCAGATTATTGTCAGTGTGCTCACACACATTGTGCAATTCCTCTCACCGCTCTTGGTTTTACACGTGCGACGATCTTGGCACGTGGGAAGCTCCTTGATGTAAAAAACGACTCAAAGATAAATTTATTAATTGAAGAGATACAGTTACGAGGAAGCGCACCAATGCGCGACACGTGTCGTAAAGACGTCACGTTTTGATCACAGTGACGGTTCTTCTGACTGAGAAACGAGTCGGATATCGGATCTCGAGCCTAATCCGTAACGCTCCATTAACGTGCTTTTGTTCCTTTGTGGGCTGCGCGGTTCTTTTTGGACGGAATGTCCGAAATACCCCTGCGAGACGAGTCATCATTGGCATCAAGTGGGTCCGTTACGCCTTTGGGCTTTTTGGTCAATCGTTGCATTTGAAGCACAAGAAAATGTCCTAGCTTTTGAATTTTTAATCATTATTTCGTTTTGTGAGAATTAAAAAAAAAAAAAATCATTGTTTTATTTCGGAATTCGGATATTATTCTTTATTTATTTACTAACTCTAGACTCTAGTATAAGGAGAATCTTGCTTTAGTTTTTATTTACATTTTCAGTACATTCTCACGAAAATACACTGAATTCCTTGCAATATTATTTGCTGTGCAGAGTACATTTAGTTTTAAAAAGTCAAATTGAACTAACTGATTTATTTAATTTTCTCATTTATCGCCAGGCAGGTTGTGTTAAAGCTTTACCAATTGTGTGATTTATTTTTCATTAAAGATAAAATAAATATCTAAAACTTTATATACCATTTTATTTAATAAATTAGTATTGTTTATTACGTTTAGGTCTCTTTTCATCAAGTTCAAATGTTGTTTTGAAAAGAAAAATAATAAATTAAGGAGTTGTAGACGTTTCTTTTAGCTTAAAAAAATTAAAATAAGAATTAGATAATACAATTTGAAGTTGAACAAATATTCAGTGAGTTATAATTATATAATAAAATACAAAGATTCTATTTTATTTTCTATAGGTGAGTTATATATATATTTTCTTAATTAATTTAACCGAGGTCATTTATTTTTTGATAAGATAACCGAGGTCATTTACTGTCTGTCCAATACTACTAAACTGGCAACTCAGTGGCAGTATCGTAATTCTAGGCACGCATGTGGGCAAATGGTATCCTCTTCTGCCACTTTTACCCATCTATTAATCTCACTTTAACTCTTCTCTGTCTCTCTCTCATACATTTGCCGGAATATCTCCCACAATACCACTCCCGCCTCCAACGGAATGGTTTTCCGGCGAAGCTTCACCGCTCCATCCTCTTAGGCTCACTCCACAGATCTGAAGAACTAATATATGTATACATAGTTTGTGATCTTGAGGTTCCATACATATATATATAGTGTTTCTGCGATCGGCGGGAATCAGTGTGGAGATGACGTCAGGGAGCCGGCTTCCGACGTGGAAGGAGAGGGAGAACAACAAGAAGAGAGAGAGGCGGCGGAGAGCGATCGCGGCGAAGATATTCGCGGGGCTGAGGATGTACGGCAACTTCAAGCTCCCCAAGCACTGCGACAACAATGAAGTCCTCAAAGCTCTCTGTCACCACGCCGGTTGGACCGTCGAGCCTGACGGCACTACCTACCGCAAGGTAATATATATATATATATATATATTCGACTGTTTTGATGAACCTGAACTGTAAGTTTCTGAGGAATATAATTACAAATCCGTGCAAATATTTTTTTGTTGTTTGTTCGCCTGAAGTGGCGCATGTTAGCTGTTTTCAGTTGGGACTGCTAACATCTACCCTGTGGGTGGCGCAAGTTAGTTGCTTGCTTGCAAGTTGATACTTTCGCGTTTCGTTTGTAAACACAAGTCATGTGCATGTTTTTTTTTAAGTTCTATGTTACTATCCATATTATTAGCGCATGTTAGCCGAGGGCCGTTGGGAATGCTATAACTCACCACAGTGGGTGGCGTAAGTTAGTTCCTCTGCTTGAAAATTGAGTTCCACAGTGGGTGGCAGCACAAATCACGTATTATAATTAGCGCTTGAAACAGCGCATGATAGCCGTGCGCTGCTGGAAATGCTAACATCCACCGGTGTGGGCGGCGCAAGTTAGTTCCTGGCTTGAAAATTAAAGAACTGGATATGGGATTTTCGTGTTTTTTATTTTATTTTATTTTATTATTATAATAAATTTTGAGTTTGTTTTATCTGTTAGGAAGCAGTGGGCTAGATTCTGGCAGTGTTGCTTTTATAAATATAGGATGTTGTTTTTGATGATCTAGTGAGAGATGTGGACTGAGAATACTGGTGTTATTGCTCTCTTTTATGTTGCCTTTACTTCCTTTCTTTCTTTCCTTCGTAATCGCTTTTAAGCGTGAAAGGAGGCATAAGATTCTGCTCTCTCTCTGCTCCTTTACCTTTTTCCTTCTTTTCACTTTTGCCGATAATGCCCTTCGGAACTTAGAGGGTTGAAGGGCAGTTTTGGCATTTGGGGGGTGTTCTGTTGGGGTGACACCTTTTGCTTCGTTTTGGTTCAAAGTGGCAGAGCCTTTCTCGGTTACTGCTATGGTTTCCATTTTGGACATCCATTTTCTCTCATGCCTCTTTGTGGCTTCTTTTCTCAACTTGGGTTCACTTTCATGTCAAGCCCATTCATTAGTTCTGACTTCTGACCCGGTACCTTTTTGTTTAGGTCCAATTTGACGGGTTAGTCAATAAGTTACGGGTTAGTTGTTGGCTTTTATAAACCGATATCGTAGACGATATCTGTTTCAGATTATGAGAAGTTTTGACCGGGAAGCCCGGACCACCGGGTACCGGCTGTTGTTGGAACACTGCATTGGACAAGTGAAGTAACTTTTCTTGGGTAATTATGGATTAAAAGTGGTACAGAGCTGTCTCGTGCTACACAGTTCGAATCCTACGACATAAATTACAAATAAATAAATAAATAAATTTTGTTTTTGAAAAACGCTCACTACAGTGCTACGACTCAAAATTTGATCTCATAATAGGAGCGGTTGGTTTTGTTTCCAAACCTTAAGCTTTCTAGATTTAAGATAAATTATTTTTATAAATATATATAACAAAAAAAAAAAAAAAACTAATATAACATATATAAATAACAAAATGATACTTAATTACATGGTATGGCAAACTGACTATTTTTTAGTGAGTGTTGAGTGTTTCACGGTAATTTGGTATAAACATATGGGATTCAACCTTGCACAACCTGTTCCAATTTTATTGTTTCAATAAAATGTAATGTGTATCTTAGTTCTCTTGCAACAAATGTTAGAGTAATTGGTTCTAATCTTTCTCTAATTATCTTTAAACCGTGAAGGGATGCAAGCCTGCAGAGCAAATGGACATAATGGGAGGATCCACGGCAACGAGCCCTTCTTCTTCTTACCACCCGAGCCCATGCGCGTCCTACAACCCGAGCCCCGGCTCGTCCTCGTTCCCCAGCCCGGCATCCTCCTCCTACGCTGCAACCGCTGACTGCAATTCCCTCATCCCGTGGCTCAAGAACCTCTCCTCGTCGGCCTCTTCCTCCAAGCTCCCTCACCTCTTCATCCACAGTGGGTCCATCAGCGCTCCAGTCACGCCCCCCCTGAGCTCCCCCACTGCCCGTACTCCGAGAGACTGGGCCGGTCAGAAGACCTCCTTCATGCCTTCTTCCACCCCACCGAGCCCCGGCCGCCAGGCGGTCGATCCAGAGTGGTTTGCTGGGATCCGGCTCCCCCAGGGCGGACCACAGTCTCCAACTTTCAGTCTCGTTTCGGCAAACCCATTTGGGTTTAGAGACGAGATAATGGCCGGTGGCGGATCCCGGATGTGGACTCCCGGGCAGAGCGGGACGTGCTCTCCGGCAATCGCTGGAGGGTTGGATCACAATGCCGATATCCCGATGGCTGAGGTGATATCGGACGAATTCGCGTTCGGGAGCCACGTGACAGGGCTAGTTAAGCCGTGGGAAGGCGAGAGGATCCATGAAGAGTGCGGTTCGGATGATCTGGAGCTCACTCTCGGAAGCTCGAATACCCGGTAAGTCCGTATCTCTTCCATTCAAAGTTATTAATAATATAATCCTTACTTATAGCACAAGAATATTTATACAGGTAGCAGAAAATGAGAAAATAAGGCATCTCACGCTTATTAATTAATTATAACATTATAAACGTTTCTAACGTAAACGGAACCCATTTTATCGAATTTAAATGAAGATAATAAGATTGAAAAGATGACTAGAAACAGTAGTAAATCGACGTCGAATCACCGACACATGAACGAAATACCTTTGTTTTACAGGTAAGGAATTCGCAGCGGAGAAAATCGGTACGTTGTTACACTAAACTTCCACTCTTTGTGCCGCTTCAGAAGAAGGAAAGAAGAGTTAGCAATGGGGTTTTCTTTTGTGTTGTTATGTAATTTTCATTTGTTCCTCCTAAGTTATATGTTAGTTAGTTCAAGGTATGGGGTGATATTTTACATCCCTTTTGGTCGTTGTTTATTTGAACCTGAATCTTAGCGAAATAACTTCCATGCATGTGCGGATTTGTCGCCTTCCGTTTCCGCTCTCTTTCCAAGTAGCGATATGATATCCGAGCCGAGTGAACTGTGAAAAGAGTTAATTTAATTTAATCTACATAAGAAATGTTTATAAAAACCAGAATGACATAGTACAATTGTATTTTCCGAACCATCTTCAGTTCCGTGTAATAACAGTTCCAAAAAAAATAAAAACACTTGGATGATAGATTAAAGGATGTGCTAACATTTAAATATCAATTAGAATTATATTGAAATATTGATTCGATCAGTAATCCAACTAAAAACAAAGTTACTTTAAGCTCACTCTTATGGAAAATCAGGAATAAATATTGCAATCAGTTATCCATGTTTTCGTATATCGAATAAAGTAAAAGAAGAAGAAAACGTCAAGCCCGTATTTGATTGGTCGAAAGTCAGCCCCGGCTCTTCTTTTTTCACCCTACACTAATGATGAAACCGTAGGTATGGTGCTCGATCATAATTCTCGGGAAGGTGTTACATCTTCAAACGGATTTTTGTGATTGGAACAATGTACGTTTCGCCCATTTTTAATTATTATAAATTGGATCCGGATTCAAAACCGGATTCCGATACTAAAACTGGGTTCTGAAACACTGGTATCTGGATTCCGGATATTTAGATTTTCGTATCCAGATACGGATAGTAATTTTTCATTATCTGGAATCCGGATATCGGAGAGTCCAAAAAAACGAATATCTGCTCCAGTTACATCCCTAAACAAGACTGTCATAGAGCCTCATAGTCCACGTCAAGGTTTTAAATATCGCTTGCCGATGTCGTTTCACACTTTTCATTTTACGGATATATCGCTTGTCGATTGGTATCTCATAGGTAAATCGATGGATATGCCGATGGATATATCGTTTCGCATATCCTCAAAAAAAGATTTTCGATGGGCATGCCGATAGATATTCGGGAAATTTAATACCTTGGTCCACGTTGCTATCAATGTCTCTTAATTTTTTTAAGATATATTCATCAATCAGTTGAGTTTAAATCGATTATATATAAATTATTACTGTGAAAATCAATTAAACTTATATAGTTATTTACTCTGGACTTGACATCAGCACGAACGGAAAACTTAATAAAATCTGCGATTGAGTACTAATGGATGAAACTTGATTAACATTGGATACTTTTTCTTCATAATATATGACCAAATTTCTCATATCAGTAAGAACCTATGTAATTTTCCTAACATAAATGCTTGCGCTACTATTTATTTATTATAAAATATAAATTTTTTCAAAGCAATTTAAAAAGCACATTGTAATAACTGGATAAACCCTATTTTATATAATTATTGTTTCAAAATTTAATCAGATTTAGGGTTTACTTATCGGTACCAATTATAAAAATTCGAAAACTTTGTCAATATACCAATTGCGCTTTTGACATAATCGTAAATTGAATTTGCAGTCGGTTTACGGCGGACGAACTTTTAAAGTATAATCGTAAATTGAACTTGCAGGCGGTTTACGGCGGACGAACTTTGAAAGTAACGCTGCTGGTCTTCTCTCTCTTCCAAAATATCTTAAAAGACTAGAATTATTTGGATGAGAGAAAACGACCGAAAACAAGAACGTTATTCACTTCACGTACACTCCGTCGGTGACGGTGTCAAAACGGCGTCGGATTATCCTTTCTCCAAAAATAATATCTCTATCCTCTCAGCCACACAGACACAGACAAGACTAGAGACACCCCTCTCCAAAGCGCGTGGAGCTTCACGCGCTCTCTGTCTCATTCGTCCATTTCTCTCTTCGCTTTCCACTTCTCTCCATAATAGTAATCCCCAATTCCTAACCCTAGAATTTTTTCGCAATTATTAATATCCCTCTTTGATTGATACCTGACGTTTGACTCCAAGCCTGATCAAAGCCACAAGTTTTCTTTCTCGAATTTTTGTTCAGAGAAAGCTCTGGAAATTCGTAGCAAGAATTCCAAGCTCCGAGCTTCAGAAACCCTAGTTTCTGCTTCGCCCAGTAGCTCAGATCCTCGATCAGAACGAAGTCGGAGCTTTCTCTCAGGTTGGTAACAGTTCGTTGAGCTCTGGTATTGGATTTGCGAGCTATGGAGAGTCTGTGATTAATCAGGGAGAGATACTAGAAATTCTGGTTGATTTAGCTTAGAAGATGTCGGTCGAGAGATCGTTCGAGGCTTGGGAGGAGGTTCAGCGCCATGGCCAGGACTTCGCGGACAGGCTCGCGCAAGGCTTCACGGGTCTGATTCAGTCAACGCACATCAACCCTCCTCCGTTTCCGTGGTCGAATTCGCAGAGCTCAAAGCTCTTTGATCTCGAATTCCCGCTCCAGAGCTTCGGCAACAGGGATTTCGGGCTCAGCGTGGATACGAACCCGGGAATCAATGGGGTTACGGCGATTTTTGACATCGGGAATAAAATCGGGCAAGCCGGAGCAGATTTCGGGGAGTGCTTGCACGGGATGGTTCATCAATTCTTCAGGAGACTGCCCGTGCCGTTCCGGCAGGACGATGCTGTGATGGAGGCAGTGAGATTAGACGTGGAGAAGAGTAGGCAGAGAGGTGATATTGGTCTGAGCGTTCGAGAAGAGTTGGGACCGCTGACGGAGCGGTTGAGAGATTTCGGGTTTGTTTCCGATGACCGCGGTGGCGACGGAACGGCCGAGGAGGAAGTCGCAGGATTTACAGCAGGCCATCTCGCAAGACCGCAGGTAATTATTTTTTCTTGTGTCATGGTCTAATTGAACTCTGAAACCGCAGTCAATAATGAGTCATGGTACTTACTATGTATCAACCAATTAAAATGAAAGGGGTGTGAGAGTTGACTTGTTTGCAGCTAAACTTTAGCGCAAACCATTATAGGAGAAGTGAGATTACACAATCTTACAATACCCGAGTTCAAAATCTTTCAGTCATAGCGTAATTGAACTCTAAAACCTTAGTCAATTATGAGTCGCTTGTGATATTATGTATCGAGTAATGAGAATGAAACGTTGCAAGTGTTGACTTGTTTGCAATTGGAAATTAGTGCGAAATGTTTTAGAAGTGAGATTGCACAATCTTGCAAAATCCCAGGTCAAAATACTACAGTCATAATATTATAATTATTGAACACTAAAACCCCCAGTTAATGATGAGTCATGATATTGTGGATCGAGTAATGACTAATGAGAATGGGAGAATTGTAAGAGTTGACTTGTTTGCAATGAGAAATTAGTGTGAAAAGGTATAGGAGAAGTGAGTTTACACAATCTTTCAAGACCACTGGTCAAAACCTTTCACATAGTCCAATTGAACTCTAATAGTCTACAGGTGTGTACGGGTTGGATCGGGCCGCCCTATGTTATTCCCCAATTTAACCCTATCTAACCCGCTTGTTTTGGGGTAGGAAAAATATACAATCCGATCCAATTGAAATTCGGGTTTTATTGGATTGGGCCTCAAATTGCTTTGGGGCAGGCTTTCCGGCTGCTTTCGATCAAGCGAGCTCCAATAATTTCATGCAAATTTGAATCTCTAAAAGCTCTCTAAATTATTTGATTCAACCGATAAAATTAAACCATAAGAAGTCCATACACCGAAAGTAAAGCCAAAGACAAACTCATAATCCAAGGCAGAAACATTTTTTTTATAAAAATGAGGTCGCGTCGGGCTTTCACGGTCCCCAGCTTTTGGATCCCAACCCGGTCCTGTAGACTTAAATGGTTGACCTTGACCCAATCCCACCCAATTTTGGACGAGTCGGATTTGGGCGGGTCGAGTTGAGCTGGCCCCAACTGATATGGTTTGGGCCGTTGGGTTGGGCCAGAAATGCCACAACCTATCTAAAAACCTCAGCCATGATGAGTCATGATATTAATTATTATGTATCAACCTATGAGAATGAAAGTGTCGTAAGAGTTAGATTTTGTGTGCAACTAGAAATTATAGCGTTGTTTATAGGAGAAATGGGATTACATAATCTTCTGTGAAATTGCTTAGTCAACCTGTGGATTAGCTGATCTCTAATTGTTAATATATTTATGATATACAGGGCGTCCTCAATGTCACATCAACTTATGATAGTAGAACGCGTGAAGTGGAAAGCTCTCTAGCTGCAAGAGGAGATCTGTGGAGAGTAGAAGCGTCCCACAACAGCTCGACTTCCAGAAACAACAATTCATCGCTCTTCCTTGTCCAGCTCGGACCGGTGCTCTATGTTCGCCATTCAACCCTTCTTTTACCTCTGCATTTGTCAAAGCAACATTTGCTTTGGTATGGTTATGATAGAAAGGTGCGGTCACTACTTCCTTGTTGTATCTTTTAATTTTCCTAGACTTTGCTATTTACTAATTTTTTCTCTCGTAACATGTATATGTAAACAGAAAAGACATATATATACATATATATATATATATATATATATATATATATGCGCGCGCGCACACCAACAGTATGAGCTATACGATAAGCGTTTACTCCTCTATGGGCATAGTGGAAAGGGAAAAGACAGAATCAATGTTTCCTTAAGCGTATTTAGGTCTTATGATTAAGTCTGATTAGGTTTAATGAAGCTAATATATGCACCCACATGGAGCTGCTGTAGGTTATGTTTTGTTTGCTTTGGGTATTGACTCCTCAAAACATAGAAGAATTTTTCCTTCCTCTCGAAGTAAAGGCGGCGTTTTGGTTGTTTTGGAATGAAGTTCCTGGGATTCATCACCTTGCGTTTCGTGTTCGGAACCTATAGCTATATCATCCCTAGACTTTGTTCGATGCCGAAGTGTGCAATTAGGCATTTTCCTTTGAAATCCATCAAAGAAACATTATAAGTGCATGTTAGCATCTTCTCTTGCTAACATATGTCGGGCGATTTTGATTAAGTATTGAACTTTAGCATTCTAAATCTTTTGCAGTTAACATGGTATAGTATTTTTCTTATGTTGATCCTCATAATTTCTTTTTTCATTCTCAGAATGGATTGCATTCTATTTGCCCGGCCGTGTGGTCAAAACATAGACGATGGCTCCTAATGTCAATGCTCTGTCTCAATCCTCTTGCTTGTGTAAGTTGATTACTTCGACGATAATTTCAATCCATAGAGCTGAATCACACATATTTTTTTTTTTAATTTTATTAGGAGGAAATTATTTCGGATGTAATTTTCTACATTAGAAATATTGTTTGTAACGATTTACATGTTTCATTTTGTTTCTTTTTAAACAGTCTTTTGTGGATTTACAATTTCCAAATGGGCAATTCACATATGTCTCTGGTGAGGGGCTAAGTACGAGTGCTTTCCTGCCTATTTGCGGAGGCCTTTTACAAGCTCAAGGTCAATATCCTGGAGAAATGAGATTCAGCTTCTCTTGCAAGGTTCGCAAGCTAAATTTATTCTTTTCATAAAGTTTAACTATAGCTCATACAATTTTCTTATTTCTTCTTAAGTTAAGAGTGTTTGGTAAGAGGAATATATGGAAGGAAAAGGATAAATGGATTTGAGATCTTTAAGAGGGAGTGAATGAATAGCCTTCAGTCCTAACAAACCAACTAAAGAAGGGAAAAGTAGTCATTTAGTAATTAGTATTTTGTCTATGTCCTTTTAAGTCTTGTTATTATGTTTTTAGTATTAAGTGAGGTTATCTACAGAATTAGCAAAAACTAAGAGAAAATAAAACCCCTAATCTCTTATCATGGGCGTCTAGAGCTTTGCGAGCGGCATGTTTTGTTTTGTCAATGACTCAAGATATCCTTTGCAGATTTTTCGGTGTTCTTGTAGGCGGTCAGTTTTGATTATTTTTTTTGTGAAATTAAGTATCTGGGAATTCGTATCATTGGTGAACTCCCATTGGCTTACGTGTATGGTTGGTGTATTGAATTCGGGTTCTTCAAAAAAAATTGTTTTTAAAATCTTTAGTCCTCAAATCTCTGGATCACTTCAAATTGCCGTGGTTGTGGGAAGATTGGACTAGTTTATTAAAGCATCATATATTGTTCATTCTATATTCGTTAAATCTGTTAGTTTATATCATAAATTTTCATTTTTATTCCCTTCCCATCTTCCTACCGAAACATGATGATAGATTTCCCCTCTATTTCCTTTCTGTCCTACCAAACAACACAAGGGAACAATCTTCTCTCCTCTCTCTTATTCCCGCTACCTCCTTCCTCCTGAACTGAAAAAAAAAAAAACTCGAACCAGCTCTCTTTATGTTTAGAAACTGAAAATTTTTCTGTTTAAATATCGGAATAGAATAAATTGGGAACTCGGATCACACCGATGGTACAGTGGCCAGACAAGTCCTTCACATTTGGCGTCACACAAGCTCTGGCATGGAAGAGATCTGGTCTCTTGGAAAAACCGACAGTCCAATTCAGGTTAGCCTCATGAGTTCCTCTTTGTAAATTGGCTTTTGTTATTTCTCGGAATATTATTAACTGAAAATGATCATAGGGTCTATACAAGTGAAGACTAACTTATTCATTTCCTCGGTGCACACATCATATGTTGCAGTTTAATTCATTTTGAGAAGCTCTTTTTTTTTTTTTTTTAGGATTAGGAAACTCCTTATAGAGACGTTTATGTAGTAAAAAAGTGCTGGTGCTGGGATCTGCATCTGTAACCTGAAATATTTTCCGGGCCAAAATTTCTTTTGACTTGTATTTTTTCTTTTATGTAAATTAATTAAAAATAATAATATAAAAAAGGTTTAGCATGTTATATCTACCGTTATGATTGTTTTTAGTAGTTTGAGAATCAAGATGATATTTCTCTTGTATGTGAACTGAAACCATGTCTTTTAGTCCAATTTACATTATCCTTATTTAAAATTTACTGTCGGTTAGTTTAATGCCGACTTTCGGCGGAAGCAACCCTGGAGTGCGGGCGGAGCTTATCCATTCGGTGCAGGAGAATCTGAACTTAATATGTGGCTGGTCTCTAGCAACACATCCTTCTGCATATGCCTCAGTTTCTGTAAGTCATCGACAAACCAATTCGTGATTCAAAATTGTATTTTTCACTTAAACTTTCTTACATATTTTAAAATAAGTAGAGCTATTTAATCAAGTTATTTAGGGTTCGGTTTTTTCATTTATATTAGTTTATTAATGTCATTTAAATAATGTTTAGGGTTCGATTAATTATATTTTAGTTTTTTGCGGTTTATTTTGGTCCAGCCCATTAGAATCTAATAATTAATGTATTTAAGAGATCTTAAGTTAAAGAATGAGATAGCCATTTATCATTCACAAAGTTCAATCTCTTTCAATAGCACGGAGATTGGACTCGGTGAAGGTTTGTCAACGCTCCCGTTCCGTGAATCTATTTTGGGTTGTGTCAAACTTATTTTAGTATACTCTAAAGTTTAAACATATTTTAGTTTTAAAAGTAATATGATTATGTGTATAGTAGAGCAATTTGCAGAAATCCCCTCAACTATATTCATTAGTGTTTTTTGCGCCTTGAGGTCTTCTGCACTAAAATTAAGATTCGCGAGACAAACTACAGTAAAAAGACTATTTCAGGGTTAAAATGCACCTACCAACAAATGCGAGGGCGGATTAAGCAGTTACTCTTATGTTAAGAAAAAAAAATCTCGAAAGGAAAAATAGTAGAATTCGATAGCTCTGACAAAATTAAGTTTATCTTTGTGTGTTTAATCAGATTGGCAGGTCGAAGTGGAACGGAAATGTGGGGAACTCCGGGATTGTTGTGAGAGTGGATACTCCTCTTAGCAGCGTCGGCCGGCCGTCATATTCTGTTCAGCTAAACAGTGGCCTCGAGTTCTAAACTGAACTGTAACAAGTGTAAATACACAGTGACAAGCTGTTCCATGTGAATATTCCGTCGTTATCTTAAGTCATACAAGTCTCCCCTTTTTGCACTCTAGGGAGTTCATATTCATGGTCGCTCTTTTTTGTTTCTTTTAGGTTTTTGCTTGTCTGAACAAGGACTCTCTATACCTGAATCAATATATATATATTTTCTCCATAAATATATTGTTTTGTTTGTGAAAAAAATGTGGTAAGTTGACACTCACTGCGATATAAATATACTCATGTATTATAAAAATTATGATTTATAAACTCTCAAGATAAAAAAATAATAATACCAGTCCTGGGTTATTTAATCAACTTTCTGACTTGTTAATATATTCACCTATTTTTACTAAGTTAAAATGTAGTTTTCTAACGATAAAGTGATGATATAATAAATAATGTAACATAACCGAGATATCTTTATTATATGTATTTATTTTTGAGAAATAGCATGAGATAGCCAAATTGATATGTTTGATTAGCTAAATAGCCAATCTTTTATTTTTCTTTGTGAAATAGCTAAATAGTTATTTAATAACATATTTTATACCTATAATACCCTTTTAACATATTAACGGTATTAACGTGGTTAATTTATTTTTTTTTAAATAATTTTTTATTGAAAAAAAAATTATTATTTTTTTGAAAAAAAAAATATTTTTTTTGTTAAAATTTTAATCAAGGTTTTTTATTTTTAAACAAATTAACTACGTTAATACGTTTATTAATGTGTATTAACGGAGTTAATTTGTTTAAAAAATAAAAAATCGTGATTAAAATTTTAACAAAAAATTTATTTATTTTTTTAAAAAATTTATTTATTTTATTTGAAAAAATTTTATTTATTTTTAAACAAATTAACCACGTTAATACGTTAATAAACGTATTAATGTATTAATGTGTATTAACGGAGTTAATTTGTTTAAAAATAAAAAATCGTGATTAAAATTTTAACAAAAAAATTATTTTTTTTTTCAAAAAAAAAATATTTTTTTTAAAAAAAAATAATTATTATTTTTAAACAAATTAACCACGTTAATACACGTTAATACAAGGGTAATCAGGTCTTTCGTAATTTATTAACATAGTTAATTGGCTATTTGACAATATTAGTAAAAACATTGGCTATTTGGCTAATTAGAGTTTGAAGTTTAGCTATTTGACTATTTGCCCCTTTATTTTTTATGTTAAATTTTTTTCCATCTAACGCTATCTCTTTTGAACGAAATGGGAATATGGGATAACAGTGGAGAGGCATTTCTGCAATGGATCATCTGACTGACCAAAGGATAGGTCTTTCAAGAGTTGTGGAGAGCCAAAAGAAGAATCTATCGCTCTCAAATTATTAGGTAATGAGTCGTAATTAATTATGCAAGTGACCAACTATTAATGTGTTCACAGTGGCACACACCAAATTACTGAAACGACAAACTGACCAAACCATATATATATAGGTCTTTCTAGACATGCTTCTTGTCCACTACATCTTGTTCTTGTCCTTCTCAAAGTTTGTGCTTAAATTTGTTTTGGAAAATTTGTTTTTTTATAACTTTAATTTTCAATTATACCAAAAAATTTCTCTTGCTAATTTTTTTTAGAAATTCTTACCATACACATCTATGGTAAGCCATAAAGGAATGAGAAACGGCGATATGAGAAGAGGGGGAATGAAAAAAGAAAAAAAAAATCAGGAGTATGTTCTTAATTTCTTTTTACTTTATTAATTAAAAAATAAGATAAAGGTAAAATTACCAAGTTATACACTACGGGGAAATTTTAGTTGTTTTTAAAATTTTGAGAGTATATTTATATTAAAAGTAAAAATTAAGAGTATAAAAAGTAAATTCAAAGAAAATACAACTATAACGAAGATTGCTTGGCTTAGTGGTAACTCCACTACTCCTCTATCCAAGAGGTCATCGGTTCAAACTCTCATGAGACTCGAATGAATGCCTCCTTTACATATTGTAAACTGGCCATTAGTGACACTTGTTCTTACACTGAGTATATCTAAGTCATGCGAGAGTGCATTGTAACATTGGCCGATAATGCCACCCCATTAAAAAAAATAAAAAAAATACAACTCCATTACCCTTTTGTCACAGCACCAAGTTTTTTTTTTTGGTCCCTGTCACGTGAAGTCATACATAAGGTTTCTTAAAGGCTTGTGTTAGGTTTTTAAGGCTAGTGTATAGCAATCTCATTAAAGTCGAAAAAATTATGTTTTTTCTTTCTTTCTTTCAAATATTTTTTTGTTGTTGAAAGATTTCAAATATTTATTTTATTAATTGATACATAATGAGTATATTTAATTTTGTGTTTTTATCTAGCTTATATCACTTCTATAAACCTTATGTAGCTCATTATTTTAATTTTTTATCTTTTTCTTTTATCTTTATACATATAGAGTGTGATGCCATTTTATAAAATGAAAAATTATATAAGAATAAGAATATTTAAATGAGAGAGAGAGACGAACGACAACGGCTCAACGGTGCAGAAATGGGGAGTTGGCTCGGCTTTAATGAAAAATAGATTACAAACTTTCTGGTTGGAAATGTTTTTAAGTTTCACTTTATTGAACTGAGTTTGTTAAAATAACAAAAGTTGGAGGACAATATTGACAAATTACATGTGATTGATTTATTTTTGAAACTTTGATCATCTATTTTCAAAAATTGAAAGTGATACAAAATACAATATAGCGAAATTCCCTTCACGTTATTGAGTTTGTAAACACGTGCTAACAAAACCCGTGATTCTCTTGTGGGATGTTTCACTAGTAGCAAAGCGTGTATTACCATTTATCGCAAACTGCTCGTAAATTTATTTATATCCAAGATGGTACAAGTATATATAACAATTTTGTAAGATTTTAAAAAAATTGATATTAATGTACCGACACAAAATATGTGAAATGTTTTAGAGATCAGTTACCACAAGCTGCCTACAAGTTTATTGATGAGGATGACGCAGTTACAAAATGTGATTTTCGTAAGAATTTAAAAAACCGATACCGATTGTGCCGATATGATTTATGAATATACCGCAAAACCAATGGGTACACCGTACACCGATGATATTTTCGTAAAGAAAAATAAATATTATCAAAATTAGAAAATAATATCATAGTTTATATATATATATATATATATATATATATATTTTTTATCAATATAGATTTGGGAACAATAATGAGAGCATTATTTAGGCATTTAATTAATTCAAGAAAATATGAGTTCTTGTGTGAAAAATCATATTCGAGGAGTATAAATAATTTTAGAAAAAAATATTTTTATGCTAAAAATTTAGAGAAAACCATCCGTATTATTGCCAATAAAGACAATAAAAAAGGGATACCGCAAATATAATAGGGCTTTTAAACCTTATACATAGATTTGTCAAAAGGGCCGGGTTGGCCCAAGCCCGTCCTCCCCAACTCGTATTAAAAAAGTGGGTTGCCTCACCTCACCTCGCCTCGTTTTTTGTGGGTCGGGCTAGGCCCACCTCTATCAAAAGTATCAAGTTGGATTATATTATCATAGGCCCACCCAAACCCACCCCGTCTTGTTTAAAAGCCCACTATGTCCTGCCCCAAAGCCCATGTAAACCCACTCCATATAGCTCACCCGCCCTACGGCCTAATTACTAATTAATATAGTCGATTATAAATATAAAATTATATACAATATACTATTTATAATAAATAAAAGTGTATTTTATAGTAATGTGGCAATCTAATATATATATATATATATATATATATATATATATATATATATATATAGTAAGGTTTAGGGCTGTGCATAAAACCCGAAAATGCGGGTTTTAAACCGAAACCGGACCGAATCCGATTTTAAAAAACCGAAACCGAATTAAAACCGGGTTAAACCGAAACCGATTTTTTCAAAACCCGCAACCGGAATAAACCGGTTCCGGGTTCCGGGGTTTGAGTTATAAAACCCGGAACCCGGTTAGTAGGTTACTAAAACCCGGTTTTTGTAATTAAATATTTAATTTATATTTATAATTTTTTAAATTAGTAGTGTGATAAAAAATGAAAAATAGAAACTGACATTATTGTTGTGTTTAGAACCGGTTTGGATTATTGCTGTGTTTGGATTATTGCTGTGTTTAGGACCGGTTTTTATTATTTTTTATGTCTTTAAATTGTTTTTTCTGTTTTTTTTTAATTTCCGGGTTAAAAACTGGGTTTTAAAAAAAAAACGGATTTAAAACCTGAACCTGAATAAAATTCGGGTTCGGGTTTTGAAACCGGGTTTTAATTTTAAAACCGAGTAATAAACCGAACCCGAAATTCCGGGTTTTCTATTTTAAAAACCGGTTCCGGGTTTGAAAAGTGAAAACCCGGAAATCCGGGTCCGGGTTCCGGGTTTTAAAAAAAACCGGGTTTTGGACCCGGTTGCAGCCCTAGTAAGGTTCATCCAAGTAAAAGTTTCTATACTTTAAAAAATGGACCAGTATGTTCCAATTCTTTAATTTGCCAGGACAAAGTTGCAATTCATTGGTTTTGTATCAGGCTGCAACCAGTCGGTTAACCTGTTTACTTTTTGCTATTTGGTAACCTTAACCTAATTCTGGTTAGTCATGTTTTAATAACCTTAACCTTTTTTTGAAACCAGTTAACCGGAAATCGGTTAACCCAATTTCCGCTTATCATAATCTAATTACCCTGTTTCATAACCTTAACCTGTTTTTTAATTAAAAAATATAACCTTCAACAGAGTTTATCGCAACGATCAAACATATCGGTCCAAAATGAACAATAATAATAAAACTTGAATAAATAATATGAAACATAACAATAATAGATAATGAACAAGATCAAGTAGAGAAGATTAAACAATTGAAGAAGATTAGCGAGAAAAAGAAGAAGAAGAAGAGAAAGTCGAGGAGGAGGAAATAAGAAATAGTAGGTGAGAAGAAAAAGGAGAAAAAATTCGAAGAGGTTATGACAGAAAGAGAGAAGATCCTACTTAATTTAATTTTAAATTATATAAATAAAAAAATAATATTGAAACCGGTTAAAAAACCGTTTTCTAAAATAATCTGTTTAGAAAAATAAATAACCTGTAACCTTATATAGAGTATTTTCAAAAGAATTCGGTTACGGTTATTTAAACCGGATAATTTTCGATTACGGTTATAAAATTCGGTTACCGGTTATTTTGCACACCCCTACCTATTAGTACCTCATTCGTCCTCCACGTTACTCATACCACGTCAAAATTTTGGTTTTATGTTCCAATTTTTTCTCTCTCTCTCTCTCTCTCTCTCTCTCTCTTTGGAAAAGTTCCAATAATTTGGTTTTGTCTCCTCATTTCACTTCCTTGAAAATTCCAAACCAGGGATAATGTTGTTTTTGGGGGCTTGAAAAAGCAAATGTGCTTCTGTGTAAGTATATATCTCACTATTGTCTTTGATCGTTTAACTTTTTGATGGCTAATTTTCTCCGAAAATAAGGACAAAAATTTGTAACAGTGGAGGACGGAAATTTTGACGAAGGTACCAATAGGGATAGAAAAAATTCAAAGAATTAGAACTTTTTTCGAAAAAAAAAGATTTGGAACTTACTGGTGCATTTTTTTAAAAGTATTGATGTTTTTGCC
The DNA here is from genome assembly GCA_954871525.1 of Parietaria judaica. Lineage (NCBI taxonomy): Eukaryota > Viridiplantae > Streptophyta > Magnoliopsida > Rosales > Urticaceae > Parietaria > Parietaria judaica. The sequence continues at coordinate 9,322,268 of OX940865.1, read as the reverse complement.
AAAATTAACCCTAAATAGTATAATCAGATTTTTGGAGCATTAAAATTTATAATTATAATAGTGTAATATTATAAGTTATATTGTATAATTTATATATAATACTATAGTTAGTTATTTAGAAGACTATAATAATAAAAGTGTATTTTATAGTAATGTGGCAATCTAATATATATATATATATATATATATATATGTATTGTGATAGAACTTTGCGACATAAGTGTCCAAAGATTTGAGATTGGACCTAGACGAACCCACGTGAGTTATTGTGTTGATTCACGGTATTGATTAGAGAATCATATGTAATTGATAAGGTTGACTTATTTGATGAATCAATTTATTATTACATATATCCCTACCTTTATATAGATGAGATCTTTCATAAACGAAAACTTATCAATTATACGAGATACACATTAATGAGTGTATATTCTCCCCTCTATATATAAGAGAGAATTTGACCCCTCCTCCATACACAAGAGAGAGATATCCAATTTCCCCACATTCCCGAGAGTCTTTGCCCGTTTTTAATCGCCGATAAGGAACTAGTATTCCGATTTGGTGATTTCCGTTCGAGAGAAAAGTTCTTTTAGCGACATGGTGAACTACGTAGAGGCCGAACACTTGAGCGGCTTGTGATCGATGGAGCAACGAGGAGCACAACGATGTAGGTGTGGAGCTAAATGATGGAGACGGCTAAATCTCCTCCGATATATTGGGAAATCCGTTTCATGATAAAACACAAGGATTCGTCTAGAGAATTTATTCTCACCGGGTTAGTCTTGATTATGTCTTGTTATCTAGATTTTATTAATTCGAGGATTCCTGGAATTTCCGCTTCCGGTGATGAGATTATCCTCGGATTCCCAACATATGTAAATAGTATAATAAGATTTTGGGAACAGTAAAATTTATAATAATAATAGTATAATTATATTATATAACTTATATACAATACTATAATTAGTTTTTTAGAAGACTATAATAATAATAATTATTATTATTATAATAATGGTATAATTATATATATTCTAAATTCTATATTACAATGCCTTTGGAAAAGCTTATACCGTCCCATAAAAACCCAATGTTGTGAAAAGCTTACAAAAATCAATCCCGTAAAAACTTATTAAATGCAACTCATAAAAATTCGCCCCTCCACATGACATCGTGAGTTGTGATTCATAAGCGGGGGTGAGCCTTGATGGTTAATCCCGCCCCGCCTCCGACAGCAAATGTGGCCAATCAAGCCCACGTTGTTCAATGAGCGGGCTTCATAGACTGTGAACCGGGCCGGTCCACCCCGACTCACTTGACATCTCCACTTGCGCTTGCGCGTATGCACAAATCAAAATCAAAACTACATATTATGGATAACCAGCTAATGTAAAATATTCATATCCTGCTACATTTTGGAGGGAAATATATTACGAATCACTTAACGATTGTGGTATTAATTCGGTGCGAGTTTATTTAAGCCATCTCTATATGATATCTACCTACTATAACATCTTTTGTCCACTTACCTCTCGTAAACATGATAATATGATATCTTTTTACCAAATTCAATCCACTATAATGTTTTCCTTAAGAATCTATAAAACAGTGTTTGCGCATTTACCTCCTAATTGTTGATTTGTACAAATTACTCCTGGACTCAAAATTTAATGGGTTAATAACGGTAAAAATACTCAAAGTTTGGTCAAAGAATCTTTCTTGTACCCAAAGTTTGAAAATGGTGGCAAAAATACCCAAAGTCACATTTAGGGAGTTGACCACTCTATTCTCGTAACGCCGTTAACGTACCCGTTAACTCCGTCACGTGGACAAATTTATTTTGTTAAGTGTAATCATTAGGGGTTTAATTAGTTGTATGAAATAGTATTAGTAAGGGGTTTAATTTGTTATTTTGTCGTAAAAGAGGTTGATGTTGGCTCGTCCACGTGGCAACAATTGTTATGTCAGCAACCCTTGTTTTTCCACATGGCCAGAGTTAACGGCGTTACGAGAATGAAGTGGTCAACTCCCGAAATGCGACTTTGGGTATTTTTGCCACCAGTTTTAAATTTTGAGTACACGAAAGGTTCTTTGACCAAACCTTGAGTATTTTCACTGTCATTAACCCAAATTTAAATCATATATGGCCCCTAAACTCATAAAGTACCCTTATTAACTCATTGATACATTGTAGACAATTAATTTGCTTTTTTTGTTTAATAAAATATGGAGGTCTATTACCTCGCAAAATGATCTTGAATTCCAACTATGTTAGCACTCACAACACACAAAGCAAAATATGGGGCTAGGAATAATATAAATAAAAGATATTCAAGTTTACATATTAGGCCGAAAGAGACGAGAACTAGCAGAAGCTAATTTTTGCTTTGAGTTAAAGGGGCATTACTCCGTTAAAATCTTATTCAAGGAGCATACATGCTAAATTTTGGTTAAGGAGGAGTACTACATAATAAAGATTTAAGAGGACTTATATGTATTGGCCATTCAGCATGATCTTAGGCCCTGACTCATCCTCCGTGGACGAACCTTGCAGAGGAACCCTTAGGTTTTTGGGGCATTGGATTCTCACTAATGTTTGCGTTACTCAAGTCGACATTCTCGCTTCTGCTTCGTCTACAACCGCTCGCGCAAGTGCTTCCCTTTAGGCGGAACGCTCCCCTACCGATGCATTTTTACATCCCACAACTTCGGCAGATCGCTTAGTCTCGTTCATCGTTACAGTAGAACCTCTTTAAATTAATACTCGGTAAATAAATAACCTCGTTAAGTAATACTTTTGTGTCGTCCTGACTCTAACTAATACAACTAAATTATCTTTTAATAAAGGGTTAATTACGGCAATAATGCACAGCCTTTGGTCAACATGGGTTTAAGGTCCCCAACCTTTCAGTGTGGGCAAAAATGCACAACGTTTGTTGAATGTAAAATCTGTTGGTTCTTCCATTAGGGATGTTTAATTCTGCTAATGTGGCATCGGTAAACTGCCAAATGGACTGCCAACTTGTTATTAATTACATAACTTAATTAATAAGGATAAATTAAATCTGATTTTGATTATGATTAAAAAAAATTAATACTTTAAAATAAATAAATAATTTTTACTCCCCCCCTAAAAATGTAACAAACTCTTCGTCGAACATGATTAAATTTTTAAAAATGACGGATTATAAACACGACTAAAATTTGCAAAGATTACATAACGACTGTTTATTATAAATGACTAAAATTTTGGAAAAACGATATATTATTAAAAACAACTGTAATTTTAAAATTGACATAATAAAGATGTGAATAATATTGAAACACGAGTTTAAAAATAGGAACTATGCATTAAATAAGTATTCCTCGTTAATTTAAAGTTTTAATTTATTTTTTGAATCATAAGTAAAATATGATTTAATTTATTCTTATTAATTAAGTTACATAATTATTACAAGTTGGCAGTCCATTTGACAGTTTAACGATGCCATATACATAGAATTTAACATCCCTTACGGAAGGACCAACGGATTTTACATTCAACAAACGTCACTACTACAAATAAGGGATACGACTACACTTAAAAAGTGTAGTCGGAAGATCCGACTACACTTATTATGTGTCGTCGGATCCACCGTCGTTGGATATCCGACGATGGAAAAACTTACGTCGTCGAAATAGGGGTCCGACGACACTTGTTAAGTGTCGTCGAATCGATAGTCTGCCGCGGCGAATAAAAACGCGCCGCGGCGAACTTTGTCCAACGACACATAGTAAGTATCGTCGGAACATAATCAGCCGCGGCGAATTTAGCTTGGCCGCGGCAATTATTCACACAAAACCGATATAATTAATATAGTTCGCCGCGGCTAATATAAACGCGCCGTGGCGAACATTGTCCAACGACACATCGTAAGTGTCGTCGGAACATAATCAGCCGCGGCTAATTTATCTTAGCCGCGGCTAACTAGACACACAGAACCGTAATATCTCCCCTGCAAAATGTGCGCCGCGGCGTGTTTTTGTGCGCCGCGGCAGGTTTCATTCCGACGACACTTTGATGCGTCGTCGGATTAAAACACGCCGCGGCACATTTATGTTTGCCGCGGCTATTTGCAGCCCGATGGCCAAAATATTGCACTTCCCACGATGGTTTTCCATGCGTCGTCGAATATGCCCATATAAAATTAAAAAAACCGGGCGAAAATATCGCCCGGATGCTTTGTATCCCCTGTAAATAATATATATTTTATAAAATAAATTACAAAACTAACCGATTTATACAAAATATACTTCCGTACCTACAAAAAGTATCGTTCATAATTACAAATAGAACCGGTGTCCATATACCTAAGAATGTATTCTATTCTTCATCATACTTAGAATATTTTTGAAGAAATAATAAACCTAATCTAACTCTAAGAAAATCTATCTCTTTTGAACTATATATATTTTTTTTATCAACATACGAAGTATCCTTGATGACGATGTCGTGCATGAACCTCATGACGAAATATCCGCACTCGTGATTTCCCGGTTGTTTCGGACATGTTTTTGAAATCGTCACTTTCACCGCCGAGTGCAAATTCATGCCGGTTGAATGGTGTAACTTGAACTTTTTCCCTAGCCTACAAAAAAAGTTAAAAGTTAAATATACGGAATTTTTTATTTGAAACATCAATAATAAAATAACATAATTCAATATTGAAAAAGGAACTTACTCTTCAAAAAACTCGGTTAAATGCGGATTCAAACCTCTTGAACTTTTAAGTGAATCGAATACGATCACACTATTGCGCCAAGGATTATACACGAGGAGAGTCCAATGATTGTGACTATTGTATGGCATCAACCACAATTTGTCTCTCTTGCATTTTTTTATATTGTTGAAGCAAATAACCACGTCCTCATTCAATTCGTTTGTCCTCCTTTCTTTTTCGGCGTGACGGTTGTAGTTCAAATCGTTATACGGCGGAATGAAACCGTACAAGTCCTTCTTATCACTTTTTAGCATGTATGTTTGTAATAAATAACTACAAATATATACAAATTAACATACTATAAGTACAACTAGAACAAATTACCCATATTTTCAAATCTTTAGGAAATAAGTAGGCGAAAAGTAGAAAACATACCTTTGACAAAACGATAGCCAATGCACACACACGTCCTCGAGCAATAGAAACTCTCGTACATCATCGAAACTTATCCAAGTTGTATCATTAACTTTCAATATGATGTCCTTTGCAAGCATGTAATTGTTGGCATAATCGGCCAACGATCTCAATTCCGGGACAACGGACGCCAACTTAATCTTTTTTCCGTCTTCCGCAATTTTGGCAACCTCTTTTGGCTTGGATTTGAGAGTTTGACTGCCTTCGGAACCAACCTTCTTGACTAAAGATGTCAACCAAGGCACAATGTGCCCGACCGCGTCATCGAGATATTCCAAACATTGGGTTTCCTTTTGGAGAGGCCATTGACGGACCGAACAAGTTACCACTTCAATTAACACCCAAGTATAAGCCGACGCGGACTCATTATTGAGAAAAGGTTCCTCGCTCGGGCTACAAAGGTTATATGCCCTCCCCGTTGCGACATGGTCCTCAAAAGCATCGTCGAAGAGAAGACATCCGACGCCACCATCCCCGGAAACCGGCGTCCTTGGATGAGACGTCGCCGGTCGTACATCCCTCGATCCCCTTTGGCCAACACCGCTTTCATTTTCGACATGTACGGGCTTAGTCTTTTTTGCCGAACTTACCGGAGCAAGAGGTTGACTAACCGGAGTGCCGCCATGGGAGCAAGCATCATTACTCCCTTCAAATTTTCGAGACATTGTTTGTTTCATGAAAGCTTCCATTTGTGACTTCCATTCTTCCATTTTCGCATCTTTCGCCGCATTTTCCGCTTTCATTTCTTCTATTTGCGCTTGGAGGTTTTTGACGACGGGATTCGGCATTGAGTTGGATGCTCGGTGATATGCTCGCTTTGTGACGTATTTCGATTGTCCCCGAACCCGTCCGGGATGGTCTTTCTTTCCCAACGCTCTTGTCAACACGTCGACCTCCTCATCGGATTCCAACTCGCCATTTTCTTCTTGCGTGACATATTCGTCCTAACAATTAAACAACAATGATAAGAGAATCAAACTTCATTTAATATAAATAAAAAGAATCAAAACTACTAAGTACTTACTATTTTCTCAATTATTGGCTCCAAAGTTGGGTCCTTTAATGAACCGTCGGGGTTCTTCCTCGTGACGCACCAAAGTGTGGAATGGGTGGCCCATTCTCCACTTTCGGCATGCTACGAAACAAAATAAACATGTTATTCGATGTTTGGCAATAAAGTAAGATTAAAAATACAAAATTAGAACCCTTACAATTTTTTGATCAATCTTCCGATATCCGTTTCGGCCCGTATGTGCAAGGTATTCTACTTGCTCTCTATGAGCTTTATTTTGCTTCGAGAGTTTAGCGAACCTTTTGCTTAATCTAATATTCACAAACTCCTTCCACACTTCGGCCGTGATGCTCGTGTAATACTTCTCAACAATATCCGGTCGATTATAAATTTTTTTATCCGTGCCATCTTTCTTGAATAGGGTACCGAGATCGTACCGGAATTGTCTTGCCGCATTCGATGCACTTGACAAACATTTTCCCTTGAACCATGGTGGAACAACGAATGCTTGCTCGATTTCATTCCATATCCGTTCTTTCACCTTAGCATGTTTTTTATCTCTCCAATCGATTATAGTTATTGGAGCGAATTCCCGAGCACACACACCAATCCAACTACCTAAAAGATCACCTTCCTTATCTTCCGGTTGTTCTTTCTCATCAAAATTAACACGAATTTTTTCCCCCTTATGCTTTGATAGAGTGACTCTTTTTAATAGAGTCACTTTTCTTCTTCCTTGAGCTTTTAGATCTCTTCTTTGTCTTGTTTCTTCCTCGCCTAATATAATTAACTCAATCTTAGAAACTAGACGAATACAACAATTATCAATGCAAATAATTATGAACTAACCGGGTGATAGCCTAGTTTCTTCATGTTCGGGTGAAGATTCTCGATCCGACATCTTACGTTCGGGTTATTCGTCTCGTTTCGACATAGTGAAATAGCAAGTATTCCTAAACCCATGACCAACAACAACAAAACAAATCATCAAATTAATTATAAACCCAACAACAACAAACCATAACAAGAATCAACAAAAACAAAAAAGCAACAACAAATTCATTAACCCACTAAGAAATATTCTCTATATCAACAAAATATCAACTCATAAACTATAAACAATACTATTTTAACACAAAAATACATGAAAAATGTAATATCAATTTAGGACTCGCATTCTAACCTTTTTCAAGAGAGTAGACTAGTTGGTGGCTCGCGTTCTCCTCCACGGCGACGGCGACGGCGACGGCGATGGCGACCGCGATGGCGACGGCGACGGCATCGTCTAGAGAAATAGAGGGAAGGAGGGTAAAGAGGATGAGAGAAAGAGAGAATAGACTAAAGTGAGTTGTGAAGAAAAAAAGGAGGGAAAGGCTGAAATGAGAGAGAAAGATGGAGGGAATCGAAAATTTGGGATTTTGACGACACAAGACATTATACGTCGTGCAGAAGCCCAAATCTCGCCGCGGCGAACTTAAGTTCGCCGCGGCGAGTAATGTTCTGACGACACATTTATGTGTCGTCGAACAACCTAACCGCGGTAAGCCAATATTTGCCGCGGCGGAAGATAAATAAAATCCAACCCGTGGCCACGGGTTACTTTGGTGCAGAATCCGCCGCGGCGTGTTGCGTTTAGCCGCGGCGAGTAATGTTCTGACGACACATTTATGTGTCGTCGAACAACCTAACCGCGGCAAGCCAATATTTGCCGCGGCGGACGATAAATAAAATCCAACCCGTGGCCACGGGTTACTTTGGTGCAGAATCCGCCGCGGCGTGTTATGTTCAGCCGCGGCGAGTAATGTTCTGACGACACATTTATGTGTCGTCGAACAACAAAGCCGCGGCAAGCCATTATTAGCCGCGGCGGAAGATAAATAAAATCCAACCCGTGGCCACGGGTTACTTTGGTGCAGAATCCGCCGCGGCACATTTATGTTTAGCCGCGGCGAGTAATGTTCTGACGACACATTTATGTGTCGTCGAACAGCCTAGCCGCGGCAAGCCAATATTTGCCGCGGCGGGTAGTGCATCAAATCCATGACGCGCCGTGGCTTAAAGTATTCGCCGCGGGGTATAACGATTTATTATTTTTTTTCCCATCTTTTACACTTCGAAAAAATATAAAATCTATTTTATCACTCTTAGATTAGATTATTATTATTAAATTATACTATATTATATTTGATAAAATAGTTTAAAAAATTAAAGTAAAATATTCGTGAAGTTGTTGGAAAATTGATGTTAATTAATATACGTTTTAATTATTACACAATATATGTTACCTCGAGCTCATTGAAAACACCAACTAATGCATTTAGGGTTTATGGTTTAGGGTTTAGGGTTTAGGGTTTAGGGTTAGGGTAGCCAACTTATTATTAAATTCATATATTACTAAAAATCTTATAAATTCTTGTTATTATAATATTATCGAGAAATGTGTTTTCACATTTAATATTATCGAGAAATATTTAGCCGCGGCGCATATCGCAAAAATATTGCACAAGCTACGGGTTTTCAATATTTTACTCGTTGAAAAAATTAAAAAATGACTCACATTATAACTAAAATCACATTAAGAAATTATATTATGAAATAATAACAATTGTTTAAACATAAAATAAGTATTCATAAAAACTTATTATTATTTTATTCAATTTCTGTTGACGGGATATCTAGACGTCGCAAGTTGGAAACGTCATCATCATCAAAGTTCTCAACCTCATCAATGCTCGGTAGCTTCTTCGAAAATGGTGCGATGGTTGTGATGTCTACGGCTTCTTCGTCGAAATATTCTTCTACGTTTTTCGCCTTCACATGCACGACGAGAGATAATTCTGGATCAATCGGGTCCGAGACATAAAACACTTGATTTGCTTGGGATGCCATTATAAATGAATCATTAGCGTAGCCCACTCGTCTAAAGTCAACAACTGTAACTCCGTCATCGTCGACTTTTACGTAGTTGTTGTCCGCCCATTTGCACTTAAACAATGCAACTCGCGAACCACAATAATCTAGCTCCCAAATATCTTCTACATAGCCGTAGTAGCTCATAATAGCTTGTACTGGATTCTTATCCTTGGCCGACGCAACATGCATTCCTTCCGCAAATAATGTAACACCACTGTTTTGCACGGGGTGTTTTTCGTCTCTTTCCCTTGTGTAAAACGTGTACCCGTTAACGTACCACGATGTGTACCTGATTATTACTTGTGAAGGGCCACCAGAGATCTTCAATAGGGACTCATCATAATGCTTTCTTCTTGGATATAAATATCCATCGAACCACTTTGGAAACGTACGGTTGTGCTCTTCTTGTAGCCATTTTTCATTTTTTGACTTTTTTGGATAAATACGCTTCAACTCATTCACATGCACATCAATTTGTAACAGTGGAGGACGGAAATTTTGACGAAGGTACCAATAGGGATAGAAAAAATTCAAAGAATTAGAACTTTTTTTGAAAAAAAAAGATTTGGAACTTACTGGTGCATTTTTTTAAAAGTATTGATGTTTTTGCCAAAATTAACCCTAAATAGTATAATCAGATTTTTGGAGCATTAAAATTTATAATTATAATAGTGTAATATTATAAGTTATATTGTATAATTTATATATAATACTATAGTTAGTTATTTAGAAGACTATAATAATAAAAGTGTATTTTATAGTAATGTGGCAATCTAATATATATATATATATATATATATATGTATTGTGATAGAACTTTGCGACATAAGTGTCCAAAGATTTGAGATTGGACCTAGACGAACCCACGTGAGTTATTGTGTTGATTCACGGTATTGATTAGAGAATCATATGTAATTGATAAGGTTGACTTATTTGATGAATCAATTTATTATTACATATATCCCTACCTTTATATAGATGAGATCTTTCATAAACGAAAACTTATCAATTATACGAGATACACATTAATGAGTGTATATTCTCCCCTCTATATATAAGAGAGAATTTGACCCCTCCTCCATACACAAGAGAGAGATATCCAATTTCCCCACATTCCCGAGAGTCTTTGCCCGTTTTTAATCGCCGATAAGGAACTAGTATTCCGATTTGGTGATTTCCGTTCGACAGAAAAGTTCTTTTAGCGACATGGTGAACTACGTAGAGGCCGAACACTTGAGCGGCTTGTGATCGATGGAGCAACGAGGAGCACAACGATGTAGGTGTGGAGCTAAATGATGGAGACGGCTAAATCTCCTCCGATATATTGGGAAATCCGTTTCATGATAAAACACAAGGATTCGTCTAGAGAATTTATTCTCACCGGGTTAGTCTTGATTATGTCTTGTTATCTAGATTTTATTAATTCGAGGATTCCTGGAATTTCCGCTTCCGGTGATGAGATTATCCTCGGATTCCCAACATATGTAAATAGTATAATAAGATTTTGGGAACAGTAAAATTTATAATAATAATAGTATAATTATATTATATAACTTATATACAATACTATAATTAGTTTTTTAGAAGACTATAATAATAATAATTATTATTATTATAATAATGGTATAATTATATATATTCTAAATTCTATATTACAATGCCTTTGGAAAAGCTTATACCGTCCCATAAAAACCCAATGTTGTGAAAAGCTTACAAAAATCAATCCCGTAAAAACTTATTAAATGCAACTCATAAAAATTCGCCCCTCCACATGACATCGTGAGTTGTGATTCATAAGCGGGGGTGAGCCTTGATGGTTAATCCCGCCCCGCCTCCGACAGCAAATGTGGCCAATCAAGCCCACGTTGTTCAATGAGCGGGCTTCATAGACTGTGAACCGGGCCGGTCCACCCCGACTCACTTGACATCTCCACTTGCGCTTGCGCGTATGCACAAATCAAAATCAAAACTACATATTATGGATAACCAGCTAATGTAAAATATTCATATCCTGCTACATTTTGGAGGGAAATATATTACGAATCACTTAACGATTGTGGTATTAATTCGGTGCGAGTTTATTTAAGCCATCTCTATATGATATCTACCTACTATAACATCTTTTGTCCACTTACCTCTCGTAAACATGATAATATGATATCTTTTTACCAAATTCAATCCACTATAATGTTTTCCTTAAGAATCTATAAAACAGTGTTTGCGCATTTACCTCCTAATTGTTGATTTGTACAAATTACTCCTGGACTCAAAATTTAATGGGTTAATAACGGTAAAAATACTCAAAGTTTGGTCAAAGAATCTTTCTTGTACCCAAAGTTTGAAAATGGTGGCAAAAATACCCAAAGTCACATTTAGGGAGTTGACCACTCTATTCTCGTAACGCCGTTAACGTACCCGTTAACTCCGTCACGTGGACAAATTTATTTTGTTAAGTGTAATCATTAGGGGTTTAATTAGTTGTATGAAATAGTATTAGTAAGGGGTTTAATTTGTTATTTTGTCGTAAAAGAGGTTGATGTTGGCTCGTCCACGTGGCAACAATTGTTATGTCAGCAACCCTTGTTTTTCCACATGGCCAGAGTTAACGGCGTTACGAGAATGAAGTGGTCAACTCCCGAAATGCGACTTTGGGTATTTTTGCCACCAGTTTTAAATTTTGAGTACACGAAAGGTTCTTTGACCAAACCTTGAGTATTTTCACTGTCATTAACCCAAATTTAAATCATATATGGCCCCTAAACTCATAAAGTACCCTTATTAACTCATTGATACATTGTAGACAATTAATTTGCTTTTTTTGTTTAATAAAATATGGAGGTCTATTACCTCGCAAAATGATCTTGAATTCCAACTATGTTAGCACTCACAACACACAAAGCAAAATATGGGGCTAGGAATAATATAAATAAAAGATATTCAAGTTTACATATTAGGCCGAAAGAGACGAGAACTAGCAGAAGCTAATTTTTGCTTTGAGTTAAAGGGGCATTACTCCGTTAAAATCTTATTCAAGGAGCATACATGCTAAATTTTGGTTAAGGAGGAGTACTACATAATAAAGATTTAAGAGGACTTATATGTATTGGCCATTCAGCATGATCTTAGGCCCTGACTCATCCTCCGTGGACGAACCTTGCAGAGGAACCCTTAGGTTTTTGGGGCATTGGATTCTCACTAATGTTTGCGTTACTCAAGTCGACATTCTCGCTTCTGCTTCGTCTACAACCGCTCGCGCAAGTGCTTCCCTTTAGGCGGAACGCTCCCCTACCGATGCATTTTTACATCCCACAACTTCGGCAGATCGCTTAGTCTCGTTCATCGTTACAGTAGAACCTCTTTAAATTAATACTCGGTAAATAAATAACCTCGTTAAGTAATACTTTTGTGTCGTCCTGACTCTAACTAATACAACTAAATTATCTTTTAATAAAGGGTTAATTACGGCAATAATGCACAGCCTTTGGTCAACATGGGTTTAAGGTCCCCAACCTTTCAGTGTGGGCAAAAATGCACAACGTTTGTTGAATGTAAAATCTGTTGGTTCTTCCATTAGGGATGTTTAATTCTGCTAATGTGGCATCGGTAAACTGCCAAATGGACTGCCAACTTGTTATTAATTACATAACTTAATTAATAAGGATAAATTAAATCTGATTTTGATTATGATTAAAAAAAATTAATACTTTAAAATAAATAAATAATTTTTACTCCCCCCCTAAAAATGTAACAAACTCTTCGTCGAACATGATTAAATTTTTAAAAATGACGGATTATAAACACGACTAAAATTTGCAAAGATTACATAACGACTGTTTATTATAAATGACTAAAATTTTGGAAAAACGATATATTATTAAAAACAACTGTAATTTTAAAATTGACATAATAAAGATGTGAATAATATTGAAACACGAGTTTAAAAATAGGAACTATGCATTAAATAAGTATTCCTCGTTAATTTAAAGTTTTAATTTATTTTTTGAATCATAAGTAAAATATGATTTAATTTATTCTTATTAATTAAGTTACATAATTATTACAAGTTGGCAGTCCATTTGACAGTTTAACGATGCCATATACATAGAATTTAACATCCCTTACGGAAGGACCAACGGATTTTACATTCAACAAAGTATTTTTGCCCACACTTCGATCGGTTGGGGACTTAAAACCCCTGTTGACCTAAGGTTGTGCATTCTTGCCGCAATTAACCCTTTAATAAATTAATAACCTCGATAATATAATAATGTTTTCCGGTTCTAACAATATTAATTTATACAAGTTTTTACTGGATGGGACATTGGTATTTGTTAAATTTTGAGCTCAATGGGCGTATAAGCAAATTACTCTTCATTTTAAGTTTTAAACATAGCATGAGCTAACTCGTAAGAACAAGGTTATAATGCTTTAATTTTGTAGTCACATAATTTCTTTAGGTGGATTTTTTAATATTTGTTATTTTACTTCTATTAAAAAATTTATCCACTTTTTATTAAAAAAAAATTGAGTACTAATTTTTTTTATAAATAATATATCTAAAAGTTAACGATACATTTAAAATTTTATTAATTTTATTAAAATGACATATTGATCTAAACATAAAACAATGAACGTAAAAAACATTGGCGGAACAAGTTCTAAATTTGAGAGGATCCGCTAGTGGAAGTCATCAATTTAAGTGTTTCCCATATCTTTCGGAAAGTAAATAGAGTAGCCGATGCATTAGCTAATTTTGGTGCTCAAATTTTTTGTCATCATGCCTTTTGCACTAGGATTTTTCTTCGTGTTTTGTAAACAGCGACATTTGTTCGAGAGAGAACTTTAGGTTTAGATAGTTCTCTTCTCTTTTAGTTTTGTTTGTAATCTTTGATGTTTTATTTATATTACTATAAGCCTCGTTTCTTATTTTGTGTTTCTTGAGTACTTATTTAGTTGAGATTCAAATTTAATTAACAAGATTTCGGGCCTCAATTTTTAACTATATATACAAAAAAATCTAAACTTGAGGATGGTAGGTTTGGATTTTTAGCTAGAGGCATAGCTCACTAATATTTAAAAAAGTCAACACTAAAAGTCCAATCAGGCAATCACCCATGCCATGCATGTGGTTCTATTTCTGCATTAGTTAGTAACATTGACCGTAAAAAAGAGAAAAATAATTTATAATATTACAAAAATAAAATATCGAATATTTATACCGTTATTAACATAGGTAATACTAATAGCAGAAGGGATATTAGCTGAAAAAAGAGGTTATTAGCGGCGAAGTGTTCAAATTATTTGGCAATGGAGCGGCATAAAATCAACTTTAAAAAATATTGTAAAGTACTCAATTTTTTTTCTTTTACGGATCAATAGATCTCACCATATTTTCGTTAGTTTTTTTTACTATTTCTGTCAGTGATCACCTCAACAACGCAAATCCCGATGCTATTGTGAAGATGACCTGAGAACTCGAGAGAGAAAGCGAGAATGATAATAAGAATTTGTGTTGTTGATGTTCCAAGAATCTACACATATATATATATATATATATATATCCAGGTTTATTTTGATTTTTGGGAGTTTGATCGTTTGAGTTTATTTGTTATTGACATCACTGTAAAATCTAATGAAAAAGTAAATGAAATCTATCGAAATATAGAGTAAAACAACATTGAGTAGTTTCATTATAATTTTATAAAATAACTCTACGCCACATTTTCCAAATAATTTAGATACTTTTACCGCTATTAATCACCACGAGAATAATTCCCTTCTTCTACTGTTTGGCGCTGATGTATTGCTCTGCGTTTCCACTTTCTTCACCAAATTAAGAGAGAGAGAGAGCACTAATAAATTAAAAAGTCTAGAATCCCATACAAATACACAGACCATTCTCTTTTCCATACGATTGCCGTCACCAACACTCCACTCCACTCCATTCCAATTCTCACAACTGCCAAAACCCATCTATCGCTTTCCAATTCAACTGCTCTGCTCTGCTTCTCTCGACCCGTGCTCTCTCTCTCTCTCTCTCTCTCTCTCTCTCTCTCAATATATATATACTATACTAGAGTCTGCTCGTGAATTTGCCTCCAAAATTGGCCATACCAATCCACACGTAATCGCTAAAAACAGAAATCCCATTCTGCTAATCCCATTCACCGCATTATTCTCCACCTCTATAAATTCTGGACCACCACAATGGCCAAACCCAACACCAATCCCAGACCAAAACTCCTCAAATTCTCCAATTCCACCTTCTTCCTCATCGCCATGGCCTCTCTGCTCTTCCTCTCACTCCTATCCATCGCTCTCTTCTTCTCTCTCTCCTCCTCCTCCCGCCACCACGCGCCGCCGCCGGCTCCCCACGCGCTCGCCGCCCCTCCGGCCGTCGCCGCAGCGTGCAAGGCCACGCGGTTCCCTGACGCGTGCCAGACCTCGCTCGCGCAGTACGGCCACGCGCCGGCCTCCGCGCTCGAGATTCTCACGGCCGCGATCGGGGTATCGTCGGATAATCTAAAGACGGCGCAGGGCATGGTGAAGACCGTCCTGGACTCGTCCGCCGGGAATTTAAACCGCTCGACCGCGGCGAATAACTGCCTGGAGGCGCTCCGTTTCTCGGAGCACCGCATCGGCCTAACAAACGGCGCGCTGCCGCGCGGCAGGATCAAAGACACGCGCGCGTGGATGAGCGCCACGCTGCTGTACCAGTACGACTGCTGGTCGGCGCTCAAGTACGCGAACGACACGGCGCTCGTGAACAGCACGATGTCGTTCCTGAGCTCGCTGACGTCGCTCTCCAGCAACGCGCTGAGCATGCTGATGGCGTACGACGAGTTCGGGGGCGACGTGTCGTCGTGGCGGGTTCCCAGGACCGAGCGGGACGGGTTCTGGGAATCCGTTTCCGGGACCGGGTCGGGGAGAAGCATGGGGTTCCCGTCGGAGGTGAATGCGGACGTGACGGTTTGCGGGGGCGGGGGGTGCGACCACAAGACGGTACAGGGTGCGGTGGAGGCGGGGCCGGAGGACGGGAGGCGGTTCGTGATACACATTAAGGAAGGGGTGTACGAGGAGACGGTGAGGGTGGGGCTGGAGAAGAGGAACGTGGTGTTTCTGGGGGACGGCATGGGCAAAACGGTAATTACGGGGTCGCTGCATGTGGGGCAGCCCGGTATCTCGACCTACAACACAGCCACTGTCGGTCAGTTTCCCTCAAAAGGCTAATCTTCTTTCTTTCATCTTACCATGCATTCACTATCATGGCATGACATCACATCACATGCTTTATTACATGCATATTATATATACATACATACATGCATGCACAGGGAAATATTAGATTTAGTGTGAACAAAATCCTGACAGCTGAATTTTAAACGGTATTAACTGTTGATTTTGCTACGGGTTATGCGACATGTGATGGTTTTTATGAAAAAAACAAATGGCAACTGAATATTGTTTTTAGTGTAAAATATATCGGCTAGTTTATAAAATATTTGAGAGTTTTGGTAACTTTGGACTCGGCATTCACTCATTATTAACAGATAGTGTTTGTATCGTTTAATGTAGATTTATTCAAAATCATTTTTTTTTCTTTTCTTTTATTTGTTACTCTGATATATATGTGTTATATTGAGTGGCAGGTCTCCTCTAAACTTCTAGGAAATGCTAAGAATTTACCTGATTAAAAAAAAAAATCCTCTAATTCTACTTAATTAGCTCTTAGCAATACTCAGTTTCCTGAAAATTTGTAGCCAAAATCCATCCTTGGATATATTTTAATCTTTATCTTTTGAAGTGGTTAATATGATTAAAAAAATGAGTTTTTGGTAAATATAATTACTCTAAATAAGAAGAGGGCAGTCTATTTATTGAAGAAGTTGACTCTTTCTTGTCTTCCTTAGCGTATGGGCTATTATTGTTTATAAGTTTGAACCGCTAAGGAAAGAAGCCTTGTTTTGACGTGTCGTTTGTTGATTTTGTGTTGTGTGTGGCCCCACCTATTGTATTTGTATGGAACAGAAACGGACATCACATTATAACGACGTTATGGACTTGACACTTGTTCCTTGAATTCCTCAAACAATACAATACTACTTGATCACACTTTGTCCTTACTCTCTGTCTAGTAACGATTTTCAATGTTGCTTACACTCTTAACTCTTCGGGTTGTTTGCGTTCACGCGCTTCCTTCGAGTAAGCAAGGCCCAATAATTTTGAGATCTTTACCGACATGGTATATATATTTTAGGATGCTAAAATAATAGTAAATGTTAGGTTTCAAGTATTTTTTTTTTACTAAAACTAAAAGCATAGGTTTACTTGACTTTTTCCTAGTTATGTAAATATAGCATTACTCATTTCTCTCTCTCAAAATTAGTTGCTTGACTGTGATCGCTGGTTATCATTAGTTAACAACATTCCAAAATAGTTTAATCTGCAACAAATTACGTTTTTTTTTTCTTTCACAAATAATCGTATTTCAGAAATTTACTTTAATTATTCAAATAACTGGCTTGTTTATTGATATTTTTTAGTATACTATTACTAGGTGAGCTATTTGTCCGAATCCGAAACAACAAATTTAATTTGCCTCGTTTAATTTATTTTATTTTTCTTGTGGCAGGAGTTCTTGGAGATGGGTTCATGGCAAAGGGTCTCACGATCCAGAATACGGCGGGTCCCGACGCCCACCAGGCCGTGGCGTTCCGGTCGGATAGTGATCTCTCTGTAATCCAGGACTGCGAATTCCTCGGCAACCAAGACACCCTCTACGCTCGCTCGCTCCGTCAGTTCTACAAATCTTGCCGGATCCAAGGCAACGTGGATTTCATCTTCGGGAACTCGGCCTCCGTCTTTCAGGACTGTGAGATCCTCATTTGTCCCAGGCAAGTCCGACCCGAAAAGGGCGAGAACAATGCTGTCACAGCGCATGGTCGGACCGACCCTGCGCAGTCAACGGGATTCGTGTTTGAGAACTGCCTGGTCAACGGGACCGAAGAGTACATGAGGTTGTTCCGCAGCAACCCTAAGGTGCACAAGAACTTCCTGGGAAGGCCGTGGAAGGATTACTCGAGGGTGGTCTTCATTCGATGCCGCTTGGAAGCGTTGATCTCGCCGCAAGGCTGGCTTCCATGGAGCGGCAATCAATCACTGAACACGCTGTTCTACGGCGAGTTTGAGAATTCGGGAGACGGGTCGGGATTGGCTCAAAGAGTGAACTGGAGCAGCCGAATTCCGGCGGAGCACGTGTCTGTGTACTCGGTTCGGAGCTTCATCCAAGGCGACGAGTGGATTCCACCCAATAGAAGATAAATAGTTTTAACTTCAATAAAGTGTATGTCGTGTGACTCGAACTCCTGTATATCAAGGACGAGGACGAGCTAAGCTCACATTGATATATCTTTCTACATAAGGCGATGAGTATTTAAATTTATGGGCATGGAAGTTCATACGTATATATATATCTAGTTGTATCTTCAATGTAATTATTAAAATAACGACATATAAATACAAAATATATAGAGAAGAGTTTTTACATTAATATGTAGTCGCTACAATGTTTTTAGGGCATCTCACTCTAAAATTCCAAAATTCAATAATATTTATGTTGCATAAATGTCATGAATAATGTTACTATAAATATAGTAAAAATGTTAGCTACTCTATTAGTATTATTCATCATACTATGTTAAACCATATATATATATATATATTTAGTAGTACACATTTTATTCTTATTTTATAATTTATAGTTCTTATAATATTAAATACTATTAGTAAAATTATTATTAAAAATACTATTATTATTTAAAGTTCAAACAATTCACACATCTAACTTATTAAATAATAAAAATTTATCATACCGCACACACCTTGGAAATTTAAAGCAGGTATATTTGCAATTGAAATTACAAAATCTTCATACTAAACTTTGAAATGCATTGATTGAGCAGTTATGGGAATAATATTCTAACTCAATGTAGTGTTTATTTTTCAATTATAAATTAATCTTTAATGCCATTTAATTTTTAAGAAAATTTAAATATCATGTGGAGATGGTTAATTTTTAATAATATCATTTGTGCCGCCGGTTAAGAATTTAATATATGTTTACATTTTTCAAGAATAAAAATTAATTATGAATGATTTGGGGCTACTTTTATAATATTTAGAATAATTTTGCAAACTGCAAATATGGAGTGATTTTTGAAGTAAAAATGGACGTTAACTTTTGAGAAAAACGCTTTAAGTGTTGCATGAAAGCATTTGTTATAAGAAATGTCCTTACTCTCATATTCTACTTTTTACTTAGGGTTTATGGTTAATATATGTACATTCTTAAACATTAGCATTTAATTATAAAAGGGAACATTGATTAAAAAAAATAGAATATGAAGGTAAACATTTAAAGAAAAATATATTAGCATATTAGAGTTGTGTTCTAGTAGCTTTCTTGATCGCTTCAGTTGCTGGGTTGATTTATAGTGTTTTTATTGCATTATGATCAACATAGACTCCACGTTTCATCTTCTTTAATGGCGTAAGCTTCATCATGTTTTTAGTGCCAAATCGATGATAGGAACGTGTGTCGGCACCTATTTGTAATTTGTATATTTTGACAATGAGAAAGAGTTTTCTATTGAAGTACTCTTCAAAGATAATATATATGCGTCTAAAGTTTATATAGTAGCATTATAATCTTACAACTAGATAACCTTTTGACCGTCCAATGGAAGATCAACATTGACTGAATTGAAATTAAAAGGTAATTGCTGTAATAATGCACAATCTTTCGTCAACATGAGTTTTAGGTCTTCAACGTTTTAAAGTAGGGGCAAAAATACACAACGTTTGTTGAATGTAAAATCCGTTGGTCCTTCCTTAGGGATGTTAAATTCTACTGATGTGACATTGTTAAATTGCCAAATGGACTGCAAACTTATAATATTAATTACATAACTTAATTAATAAGTAAATTAAATCAAATTTTAATTATGATTAAAAAAAAGCATGTTCTATGGTCCATTAACACAAACGGAAAGAAACTTACACGAAAAGAGAAAAAAAAAAAACTAACTGTGAAAGAGAGACGTGAAGCTCAGATCCACTGCCACTGCTGATGGAGAAATCTCTTCCACATTTTCTCTCTTCGACTTCCCAAATGCAAAACATACCTTTTGTGTCCTTTAGGGAGTCCATATCTCTTTCTTAGGAATTAAGCACCCTTGAAGTAGAAGGTCAAAGATTTACAGTATGCGGAAATAGCGATATGAACAATGGCATGATCATGAGCCGGATTAACCTCAGGCAAGCAGTCTGAGAAATGACCGACGCTTGGGGAGTTGTCAATCGTTAGACTATCTTGTCTTGTCGAATCGGACGTTTTCTCTTTCTCATTTTGTGGTTCGGCCGGACCAGCTCGAGAACGAGTTGGTAGTGGCAAAATCACATGCGGGCGGACGAAGTCAGAAGCAGCTGTCCATGGCCGATATACACAAACCCGAGAAATTTCCCAACAATCAGCATCTTCTTTTATTTTTGTCTACTTTAGAATCGATTATTAATGTAGTTAATATACTTGTATTTGAAAATGTTGAGTAAATTGGATTTGGAAAATCATTAACTTGTATTAACGAAGTTAATACAATATTGTATGAGGAATTAACAGAAATTAACAGCGTTAATAAGAAGAAATTTACACACAAAAACATCAAAACGCTCCACAAAGTAACTATAGGTTAGACAAGTCCTCTTATTGTGACCCACCTTTCCACAATATCGTTTATGTTTTTTTTATTGTTTATAATATCGATGTTTTATATACGTGAAATATAAATTGGTTCATCGATCATACTTAACTTGTATTTCTTTATTTTTTTTTAAATTCTCATAGTAACGTGTATCTCCATCGTTCATACAATGTTGGATTCGAAATAATACGCCTATCTTGTGAAAATGTTTAGTAAATTGGATTTGGAAAATCATTAACTTGTATTAACGAAGTTAATACAATATTGTATGAGGAATTAACAGGAATTAACAGCGTTAATAAGAAGAAATTTACACACAAAAACATAACCAAAACGGTCCACAAAGTAACTATAGGCTAGACAAGTCCTCTTATTGCGACCCGCCTTTCCACAACATCGTTTATGTTTTTTTATTGTTTATCATATCGATGTTTTATATACGTAAAATATAAATTGGTTTATCGATCACACTTAACTTGTATTTCTTTTCTTTTTTTTAAAAAATTCTCATAGTTACGTTTATACAATGTTGATTTCGAAATAATATGCCTATCTTGTGAAAATGTTGAGTAAATTGGATTTGGAAAAGAATTAACTTGTATTAATGAAGTTAATACTATATTGTATGAGGAATTAACAGGAATTAACAGCGTTAATAAGAAGAAATTTAGACACAAAAACATAACCGAAACGCTCCACAAAGTAAATAGAAATATGAGAAACAAGAAATATTAGGAAGTAACCAAAAATATGATAATTCACGGTCTAAACTATTCGAACAAGTGATAAATGACTTAAAAAATATGAGAAACAATGAATATCAGGAATTAACCACGTTAATAAGAAAACATTTACACACAAAACATAACCAAAACACTCCACAAAGTAACTAGGCTAGACAAGTCCTCTTATTGTGACCTGCCTTTCCACAATTCCCACAGAGATTGCGGTATGGATGAGGCATCTCATCTTTTGAACGAAATATCTTCATCTTTGGTCTTCCTGATTGGCGTTTTTGAACCGGAGGATTGATTACTGAAGCGTCACTTGGAAAATCCCAAACACCGTCGTGTGCAACCGGAATAACATTCAGTGAATACGTAGCTACAAATGCTTCTCTAGTGAAATACTGAGGGATGAAATCAATAGGCTTTAAATTGAGCCTATACAAAGCCGTCGCGGCATGATCACAAGGGAAGTCTTCAAGCTGCCAAACGCAACAAGAACATGACTTCATTGCAATATCAACAATGCTGTGAATCTTGCCATCGATAACCTCAAATGCATGGTTGTTGATAGGTGCAACCTGATATAACGAAAACAAAAAGATTCAATTTTTTTTTGGATATTAACATACATTTATGATATAAAAGATTAGGAAATAAAGAATGAACTTACATTCATTCTACGTGCATTATTCTCATTTTCCTCTAGTATTTTTGCAGCATGGGCAGTGAGTCCGTTCAGCATCTTGGGGATCAGAGCACGTTGTTTGTTGAACCATTTTTGTAGTAAAAAACGCCAACTCAAAACAAGCGCGGTTACTGGCCATTCTCGAGCTTATAAAATAACTGAGTTTAGGGATTCGATGATGTTAGTGGTCATCAAGCCATAGCGTTACCTGAAAGTTCGTGACCAGAACTCCGGTCCATAATGATTCATAATGATTCATAATAAACATGATTTACAACGTTACCTGGGAAGTGAGATCGTGACCAGAACTCCGGTCCAGCTTCAATTAAGTATTTCTTTATGGATGACTTCTTAGAAGAAAGTACATCCAGCCAATAATTGAAGTCTTTATGCGTATACGCCTTGGCACACTTGTAAAACAATGGCTGAATAAACGATTTCTCGTGATTGCACTTGACATTCTTCCACAAATGCTGCATGCACACCGCATACTTTGCTTCTGGGAACACACGCTTAACTGCTTTCGGGATTGACGGAGCCCTGTCAGAAATAATTACCAAGTCTTCTCTAGCCCCGTACACTTTTCTAATATTTTTCATAAACCAACGCCATGATTTATACTTTTCAGTACTAACTATTCCAAAAGCTAACGGAAATATGTGATTATCCCCATCGTGTGCGGCTGCCAAAAGCAATGTACCCTTGTACTTCCCTTTCAAATGTGTACCATCCACGGAAATAACCGGGCGACAAAATTGCCAACCATGTATAGAAGCACCGATAGCCAAAAATAAGTACTTGAAGTTCCCTGTAGCATCAAGTTTCGTTTCTGTATAACTCCCTGAAAAGATGAAGAATAAACTGTGTTAATAAACATATAGTTATTAAAATTAAGTTGATGATTAAGCTGAAATTATAAAGCATAATGTTGTAAATCAACTTAAACCAATAAAATTAATCTAAATCCAAAATACAAATTTAAATTAATTAACAATTACATAAAAAGAAACTAAGTGTTGATACTTTGCATTTCTATTAACACAGATTAACAGTGTTAATCTAAAAAATTACCTGGATTTTTTGCACAAATCATTTCGCCAATTATCGGTAGATGAGAATACGACTCTTCGAAACTACCGCGGATCTCCGTCAACGCTTCGCTACGTCCTTTCCAAGCTAGGAAATAGCTTATATCGGCTCTATATCGCTTAAGCATTATATCCGCGACACCCGTCGGTGTTAAAATCTTCCCCAACGGGCCCGAAAGGTACTGCTTTATTATCTTGCTGATCAGAGAGGACGACAAGTGCCGATTTTTCTCTAGGGTATTGCGTCCAACACAATTGTGTTCGTTAATATAGGATGTAACAACCCAAATCTTAGAAGCCGAACATACGCGTGCGTTAAATTCCCGTGGACAATGCGCAATCATACAACAAATCTCATAGCGAGATTGGCTAGAACGTTTGTTCATGAATTGAAATGAACGGCTTATTGCTATGAAACTCATGGCGTCCGTCATACAATCTTTGTGAGTGAATTTATCGTTCAACCTAACGTCAAAATCTTCACATAGATTAGTGAAATCCAAATCATCGTACAGAATAGACCCGTTGTCATTTTCTGTATCATCGGAAACTGGTAAAGTAGACGATGATCAAGCCCCGTGACAATACTGTTGCTCAAGCGTTTTAACTACATCCATATTAAAACATGTATTAATACATATTCACACAGATAGTATATAAAATTAAATGTGTTAATACATGTTGATATAATATTTTTTATCACATAATTATCCATATATTAACACATATAAACAACAGTAATATAAATGTTCTGTAAAACTAGGAAAGACATGTATGTATTAATTTTGTTAATACATGTGAATTCGATTTTTAATCACATATCTATCTATCTACATACTAATACTATTAAGACAGATAATATAGTTATAATAAAAACACAAAAATATGAATTGAAAAACATAAATTAAAAGAAAAACCTGATTCAAGTAATGAAAATCCATTGATCGGAGCTATTTGTAGAGATCTCGTTACATCAACACCCGTTCTTAATTCAATCGTCAGTGCTTGATTTGGGAGGGTTATCTCTGTTATTACAGATTAATAAGTTTATTCTTTATTAGAAACAACAATCCCGAAACTTATTCAAACATAACACGATCTCATGGGATATTATGAGGAATTAACCACATTAATACAACCTAATATCTAATATCTAACAAAAATGTGATTTGATACGACCTATATTAATTAATAATAACCCGAATTAACCAAATTAATACACCCATTATTTACTAATCCATCTATTAACCACGTTAATACACCACATAATGTGGTTAACACCTCATTATTTACTAATCTGGTAATAGAAAGTTGTTAATAGACTACACAGAAAAACTACATTAGTATATGAACTAGCTCGGACTAAAATCGAGACCGGCTACCGGGACTTTTCAAACAAAACCTGGTCTCATTTTTATTAGCAACCCTGCCACATCAATACATTGGCTTAACTAAGAATTACATTACTAGAAAGTCCCAGTTCAAACATTTATATGCTAATATTCACGGGATCGCAACAAGCATATGAATGAGATTAACGGAACAAGAACCAATACAGTGGCTTAACTTAGCATCACATTACTAAAATGTTAAAATTCAATCCCAAAACAACAATCGAACATAGGAAAAAATATGTAATTATCGCGAACCTGATTCAAACACAGAAATATCGGTCAAATGATCCGCTCCGTGTGGTATCTCTTCAGTGCTCATTGAAACTTCTGTGTTTTGAAATTCGGTCTAAGGTTAGATTCGGTTTTGGACCCTGTTTCGGCAATTCAACAGAAAAATCAAATTCAACTTCCTACTGAATCAACATCAGCATTATTCAACTCATATCATAATCAACATCCTCTAGTAGAATCAGATTATTCTTAATAACAGGAAAATTAGTTCATCGTTCTTCCGATGAACAGCCACAGCCAAGAGCAACTCCGGTATGATAAGAATCAGTCTCGTTCTTCTTTGAATTTTTTTCAATTTCTTCTGCTTTTCAATTTCTCATTGAGAACATGAAACCAAACAACATCAGAACAGGTTACAAAGCACTTACCGAGGATGAAAGAATCGCCGGCGAACAGAGCTGAGAGAATCGCCGGCGAACGGAGGTGAGAGAATCACCGACGAACGGAGATGAGAGAATTGCCGGCTAACGGAGGTGAGAGAATCACCGACGAACGGAGCTGAGAGAATCGCCGGAAAAAGAAGAGTTTGGCGGTGGTGATGAAAGCTTGGTTTGCGCGGGAAGTATGGTCGTTGATGAACAATTGACAATGAGAGAATCGCCGGCGAACGGTGGTGAGAGAATCGCCGTCGTCGTCGCGCGGGAAATTTTGGTGTTCTCTCACGATGATGATGTTCTTCGGGATGATTATTTGTATTTAAATAATATTAAAAATCTGAAAATAAATAACAAAAAGGATAGTTTAGGTATAAAATATGTAAATAAAAAGCCACCTCACTTAATTTGATATTTTGCAAAGAAATGAGAAAGTTTGGTTATTTGGCTAAACAAACATTTCAATTAGGCTATCTCATGTCATTTCTCGGTTATTATTTAATTATTATATATTGTATATAGGTTAAGGGTATTAAGTAATCTCTATTGTTATTAGACTATATATACTGTGTTAGTAATTTATTTGGTATAATATTTTTGTATTGCTGAAGATTATCCCTCTGTATAATTATTATTTATTAACAAGGATGAAACTGATTTACAAATCTTAAAGCCCACTTATAAATAATTATGTTAAAAAAGGCGTTTGATCCATTCGAGAGATGACATTTGCCAAGCATTTCTACTGTACAGGTGATTACTCTTGTTTTTATCTGCTTGGCATGGTTGAGAAGAGAGAAACACTTGACTTAATATATAGCGAATAATTTGACAATTATCACTTGAACTCTGTAGAATAATAACCTCAAGAATACTATCTGGTTTTCGGTTTGTCTTTCTTTCAAGCAATATATTACATATCACGATGGTCGGAGTCGGAGTCGGACTCGTCTTGATCTTGTTGTTGATGCTTGCGAAGCAAGGCAGCTCGGCTACGAGCTTCAGCTTTCACAGTTTCAACGACAGCACGGCGATCGAGCTGGAGCGCGATGCTTATCCGTCTAACGGCACACTGCACATGGCAAGGGAACGATTCAACCAAAGTCTGAGCTGGAAGTATGGCCGGGCCTCATCCAGGAACCCGGTGCAGCTCTGGGACCGGCGCAAAAGAGAGCTTGCAGACTTCGCCACACACTTTACCTTTTCCATTCAATGGCTCCAGGAAGAGCCTGCCGGTGCAGACGGGATTACTTTCTTCCTCGCGCCGTTTGGCTCAACAATTGCCAACGCCTCTGGTGGTGGGAACCTTGGGCTTTTTCCTCGCAGAGATGGGCCGGACTCGAAGAACGATACCAAGTTTATTGCTGTCGAGTTTGACACTTTCAGGAATGACCTTGATTCCAGTGATCAACACGTGGGGATCGACATCAACTCCATCGTCTTGGAGGTGTCCGTCCCGTGGACACATGGCAGCATGAAAGACGGTAGAATGGCCAACGCATGGGTGACCTACGACTCGGCTTCTTGGAATCTCAGTGTCTTTTTGACCTACGACGAAGAGCCGGTTTTTCGGGAACGATATCGCGTCCTCTCGTACAAACTGGATCTGCGAGATCATTTGCCGGAGAACGTTAGGGTTGGTTTCACTGCAGCAACGGGTGTCTTTCCGCAGGCACATACAGTCTTTTCTTGGTCGTTCAACTCGACACTGGTCGAATCAGAGAAACAGAAAAGCCGATTCGGGCTGATCATCGGCTTAGCCCTTGGTATTTGTGCTCTCGGTACATGTGGAATAGGTCTGCTCTGGTTCATCTGGCGGGAAAGAAGGGCTAAGGAGGAAGACTACTCTATTGACGCCGCTCTCGGAGAAACAGGGCAAAAAAGGTTTACTTATCAAGAACTCAGGCGCGCTACAAATGGATTTCCTGATGAAAGAAAGCTCGGAGAGGGTGTATTCGGCGCCGTTTACAGAGGCTTCTTGAGCGAGTTGAGCACAGAAGTGGCGGTGAAGAGGATATCGCAAGGATCACGACAGGGAAAGAAGGAATACATCTCGGAGGTGAGGATCATCAGCCTGTTGCGACACAGGAATCTGGTTCAACTTATCGGTTGGTGCCACACAAAAAGCGAGTTTCTTCTCGTCTACGAGTTCCTTCCCAACGGGAGCCTCGACGCACACCTATTTGGAAATAAACCGACTCTATCCTGGACAGTCCGATACAAAATAGCTCACGGGTTGGCCTCGGCGCTTCTCTATCTTCACGAAGAAGGGGAGCAGTTCGTTGTCCACAGAGACATCAAGTCAAGCAACATCATGTTGGACTCAAACTTCACTGCCAAGCTCGGCGATTTTGGCCTAGCCCGGTATGCAAACCACGAGTCCAGTTTGCAAACCACTGTCCTGGCGGGCACAAGGGGCTACATGGCGCTCGAGTACGTCATAACTGGGAAGGCTAGCAAAGCGTCCGATGTATACAGCTTCGGTGTGGTGGCGCTTGAGATTTGTTGCGGTCGGAGACCCATCGAACACAATGTGGAGCCGAGCAGGGTGAGCCTCGTGGAGTGGGCGTGGGATCTGTACGGTCAAGGAAGAATCCTCGAAGCTGCCGATACGAGGCTGAGGATGCAATTTGATGTGGAACAAATGGAAAGCTTAATGGTGATGGGCTTATGGTGTTGCCATCCTGATCCTGCTAACAGGCCTTCTATCAAAGATGCTGTGAGTGTTCTCAATTTCCAAGCCCCATTGCCGAACCTTCCGTCGGAGCTGCCACGGCCGGTGTATTTTGCGCCTTCTGATGTAACAAATCCTTTGACCGTTGTAACAGATGGTACTCAAATTTCAGAAGGGCGATAATATAATTTATTATAAAGTGTTCATGTTTTATGATCAACTTACATCTAAGATTAAGCAGGGAATATATGTAAAGATTATAAGTTGATGTATAAGCTTTTGTGTTTGTCATTCCAATAATGCTAAAGACTAGAACTTAGATATTTCTCTTTGCTTCACTTTTTTTTTCTTTTCTTTTTACTCATTCCAAGCAGAGATCAGAGTTTCTTCTCTTAGGGAAATCATTTGACTAATTAGTCAAAGTCAAAAGGGGACCGGGGCTCCAACATCCTGCCAAAGTCACTTTACTAAACTCAATCTCAAACATAGCAAGAGAATTGACAAACTTAAACGCCCGGCCAAACATAAATAAACCTAACACACATGTATAATAAAAATAGCACTCAATAATTGATAAAATGGCACTTTCAATCTTTTTTGGAAAAATAGATTTCGGCATTTTTTTGTATAAAATTATTTATAGGAAAATTTAGTAATGTATTCCTCATTTCACATAGCATTTGAAAACTTTTCACGATTTTTTTTTCTTTAATTTTTTTTCCAAGGCTTTTCGGGACAATTTTACCCTTGATTTTACTAACTTTGAGTGTCCTAAACGGTAATTGAAGACATTTTTAATAGAGATTTTTAATAGAGTTAGGGAAGACACTTTTTTGTACAATTTTGAACACTTTTCTTGAATAGTTCCTAACGTGGCTCTATTTAAAATCGGTCGAAGCAAGCCGTCCTCAAAGTGGCCCACGATGTTCATGATCACTTGAATTCGCTAATAGTTATTTTTACGTTTTGGAAGTTGCAATAATTAATTTATTCTATACAATTGAATTACGTTTATATTTTAAAGAATTGGAAGCTTACTGTTTTAGAAATGACCTGGTTGGTTATATGGTTAGGTACGAAGATTGAACTTTTTATCCACCAGGTTAAATTTGTGGACCCAACTAATCAATGCTTTAGTCTTTTATTTAACAATACAATAGATTTTTTTGAGAATATGTCTTTGTATATGTATAATCCCTGAAAGTTCCACGCGTCAAAAGAAACATTCAAAAACTTGACTTGATATCTGCATCAATGTATTTGTAGAAAAATCAACCCCACAAAAGTAACACATGTCTAAGAATTAACGCACATCTAAATTTTTTTAATATCAATTTCGAGTGCTAAACTTGAAAATTATAACGTACCATAAATTCTCAAACTAATCCAAATTTTAAATATTTGAAAATGATATTTCGGGATAATTTTTGTCCGATATTCTGAACAAATATTGTCTTGAATTTTAGACACACGTTGTCTTGAAAATATCATTTTCAGAAAATATGAAAATGGGTGGATTATTTTGAGAATTTATGATAAACTGAGTCAAATTTCTAAGGTTTCTTAAAACCTGTGAGGAATGAAGATAGAGAAGTTGGAAACGACAGCAGAGAAAACTAATGAGGAGCGAAAACGTGTGAAAGTGAAGTGCAAGAAACAGTCAATGGCGAGAGACGCAAGAAAGTTCCAATTGAAAGGATACAATGAAAACTCGACATAACTTGTATCTGCACATTATATATTATAGAGACACTATCTTTACTTTGTATACTAGAATTCATATTGTTCGAAAGGAAATATACATATCACGATGGCCGGACCCGGCTCCGGATTCGGATTTGCCATCATGGCGATGAGTAAGTTGATCTTGTTGTTGATGCTTGTGAAGCAAGGCAGTTCTGCTACGAGTTTTAGCTTTCCGAATTTCAACGAAAGCGCCCCAATCAAGCTTGAGAACGACGCTTATCTCCACGAAAGCACACTCCGCCTCGCGAGGGACACATATGACAGCAGTCTCACTTGGAAGTACGGCCAGGCCTGGTACGAGAACCCGATCCAGCTGTGGGACCCGCGCACAGGACAGCTTGCGGATTTTGACACGCACTTCGTCTTCTCAATAAAACGCCCTGAGAACGAGCCGGAAGGGGCCGACGGGATGGCCTTCTTCCTCGCACCGTTCAATTCAAGCGCCGCCAGAGACTCCGGCATCATGCACCTTGGCCTCTATCCCATTGAAGACGGGAACTACTCGTCGCCAGCGTACAAGTTTGTTGCTGTCGAGTTCGACACGTTCAGGAACTCCTTCGATCCCAGCCCTCACCATGTCGGGATCGACATCAACTCTATCATCTCGAGCGCGACGACGACGCTGACGAACAGAATCATGAATGATGGCAGAGAGGCCAACGCATGGGTGACTTACGATTGGGCTTCTCGGAATCTTAGTCTCTTCTTGACCTACGACGAAAAGCCGATTTTTAGTGAAAAATACCGCGTCCTCTCGCACAAAGTAGATTTGAGGGAATACTTGCCCGAGAGAATCAAAGTTGGTTTCACTGCAGCCACGGCTATCGATGCTCCATATGCGCAGACATATAACTTATTTTCTTGGTCATTTAATTCTTCCTTGGATCTGATCAACGTTGAGCAGAACACGACCTCGATTGGTTCCATGAAAGAAGAGAGCAGAGCCGGGCTGATCGTCGGGTTGGCCTTGGGCTTTGGTGCTTTTTGTTGTGGCATATGTGTATTCTGGGCTATCTATCGGAGAAGAAGGGCTGCTCGAAGAGAAGAGGAACTAGCTTCCGACGATTCTATTGACGTCGAGTTTGGCGAAGCAGGGCCTAAGAGGTTCACCTACCAAGAGCTCAGGCGCGCAACGGGTGACTTCAATGAAGATGGAAAGCTCGGGGAGGGTGGATTTGGCAGTGTTTACCGAGGCATTTTGAGCGAGCCAAACACGGAATTGGCGGTGAAGAGGATATCAAAAGGATCGCGACAGGGAAAGAAGGAATATATCTCGGAAGTGAGGATCATCAGCAGGTTGCGACACAGGAATCTAGTTCAACTCATCGGTTGGTGCCACACAAAGGGAGATTTTCTTCTTGTCTACGAGTTCCTTCCCAACGGAAGCCTCGACACACATCTATTTGGTAAGATATCGACTCTAACATGGACTATCCGGCACAAAATAGCCCACGGGTTGGCCTCGTCGGTTCTATATCTTCACGAAGAATGGGAACAATGTGTCGTGCACCGAGACATCAAGTCGAGCAACATAATGTTGGACTCCAACTTCAATGCCAAGCTCGGTGATTTCGGCTTAGCGCGGTTCGCCGACCACGAGTCGGGTTTGCAAACGACAATCTTGGCGGGCACGATGGGCTACATGGCTCCCGAGTGTGTCACAACTGGGAAGGCTAGCAAAGAGTCCGACGTGTACAGCTTCGGCGTGGTGGCACTCGAGATATGCTGTGGCCGGAGAGCCATTGAGCACAATGTGGAACCGAGCAAGGTGATCCTCGTGGAGTGGGTGTGGGATCTGTACGGTCAAGGCAGAGTCATCGAAGCAGCGGATGCGAGGCTGAGCTCGGAGTTCGATGGGCAGCAAATGAGGAGCTTAATGGAGGTGGGGTTGTGGTGTTGCCATCCAGATCCTTCTTCCAGACCTCCGATCAGGCTGGTAATGAGCGTTCTTAACTTTGAAGCTCCGTTGCCCAACCTTCCGCCGGAACTGCCTAGGCCAATGTATTTTGCGCCTTCTCAAGCAACAACTTCTTCATTCTACTCATCTTCAACCTGCGAAACAGACGGTTCTCGGATTTTAGACGGCCGATAACTACTGTTATATAAATACATGTTTACCAATGTTTGTGTTTGTGCCTTACTAAGTACTGTTACACTTGGTCTTGTTTAGCCTCGTAGAAAACCGCTCGACTTGAGTCTCGATGAAAACATCAGAATTTTTAATGGGTAAAATGAACCAAATGCCAGACTCAATGTTTTTAAAAAAATTATTTTTGATAATTAAAATCACTAACTAATCGCGGCATGGACCAATATACCATTCCTCTATGTTCTACGTTAAAAAATTAAATAACGAAAACCAACAATTATTCTAATTAATTAAAAAAAATAAATTTATTTCCTTAATATAAGTTTCCTATTTATTTTTGACGTGTGGATTTTTATTTAATTACATACAATTAAATAATTATTTAAATTAATTAAATCAAAACACAATTCTTTCCTTAAATATAGGTAAATACAATAAAGATTTAAAATTCTCCCTATTAATCAGTATTCAAAAATTCAAATGATTCTATTTTAGTGATTTTATTTCGAAAATTCAAAAATCTAAATTATTTTAACGATATAATTTTTAAAAACAAAATCAATTATATTCTATCTATTAATTCATAATTTAAGTTACCAAATCTAAATAGTATTATTTGAAGTTAAGTTACGAATTGTAATTGTAATTTAACTTACAAAATTATATTAATAAATCAATATATCTGTAAATGTAATTTAAGTTATGAATTTATAATAGTAAATGACTATGCCTGTATTCGTAATTTGAATTACGAATTTATAAACTGTATAGTAATTGTAATTTAAGTTACGAATTTATTAAATTAAATCAGTATACATGTAATTGTAATTTAAGTTACGAATTCATAATAGTTAATCACTTTATAAAAATTAGTTTTGGATTTAAAAATTACCTAACTATGTTTACGAATCTGTGATATTTACCATTGACGACAAGAAGAGACGAGACTTGGCGACGGCAAGAAGAGGGACGAAAGATGAATCGGGAGAGAAAAAGAGGTCGACCAAATTTTTGAGAGAACAGAGTTAGAAATAAATGGGGTTTGACCCAATATATCGTGCAATTTTATAAAACCATTTTTCCCAAAAAAAAAAACATATTAATACTGTAATTAAGGAAATTATCAACCACAATTATAGGAAAAATAATTTCGAAATTAAAATGTATAATTAATAAAAAAAAACGAAAATTAATATTAATAACTAATATTAAGGGTAATATTGTCTAAACAAAATTATTAGTTTGTATAAATTAGTTTTATGAAATTATGGGCATCTCTTTTAAACTTTAAAGTGGCGTTTGGTTAACTGGTTTGGGAAACCAGTTTTGCAAATAGGTTTAGGAAACCAGACTGAGAGTTTAGTTTACCAAACCAGTTTGGGAGTTTGATTTTTGAAACACTGTTTGGTTAGTTTTTTGTTAATCTGTTGTTGAATATATATGAAAAAAAAGCAATAAAACACAATTTATGTTGCTACAAGGAAAGCATGTTTTATTTGAAAGTAATATATATTAATATTATGTCTAAAAAATATTTGTTATATAATACAAAAATTATTCACATTTCGTGACTCTAATTGCATGTTTAAATAATGTAATACATAAAGTAGTAAATATTCTGTTTCGAGAGTTTATATCATTGTAATTAAATTAGTATTTAATAATATACATAATTTAAGTAAATTTGTTAATATGATAGTAATATCATTAAAATATAGAATTATATATAAAAATGATTTTAATAATTTATTATATAACTTAATTTGATAGTTAGTATCGTATTATAAACAATTTAATACTATTATAAAATGATAATATATCATTATGGTTTTATTTTGTACGGTTGAGTTGAAGACCAAACACAGAAAACAACTTCAAGTCATTTTCTGTTTTCCTTCATTAAAACTTCAGTGGTCTGAGAGACCAGTCTCGGAAAGAGCGACAATTGGCAACCAAACGTGGTCTGCGAAACCAATATGACATTGTTTGAAACCAAAACCAGAAACTGATCTCGGAGACCATAACCAAACGCCCTAAGTGTTTTTTTTTGGACATTTTGTGTGTTTTTCTATTTTTAATTTACCATTAGTTGCATCGGATTTTAAGAAAACATGATTCATTCTTTCACAGTTGTAATTTTTAAAAGGATTTTTGGCTCCATCACCTCATATACAACTTAGGGTAAAGGAAGTAAATGCCCATTTATGGCTCAAAGTTTGAAAAAAATGCCAATTTCTAATTATGGTAATTGTAACCACCAACAAATTAAGATATGGACTAATATGCCCTTCCAATTTACTCTCATTAATTTTAATTTAGTTTTTTTAATTGAAATTAAAAAAAAAATTCCTTAAATGTAGTCGCCACCTCCTTGTTGCACTTCACTCTGATCCCGACGTTACTGGCCGAGTCGCCGCCGACGATGATGGCCTTGAAGCGAGTGGAGGTCGAACTGCTCCATGGAGGTGATTTTTCCCTCCTTCAACAAGCGACCGAGCTTTGTGACCGAGACCCACTGCTCCCTCTCCTCGCGACGGCCAGCACCTGCGGTGAAGGCCTCCGCGGCCACGGTCGCCTCCTTGGCCGTTGTGCCCATGGTCGTTGAAGCCACGCCCGAAGTCGCCGCGCACTCCGCCCTAATCCCACGAGGGTGGTCAATCCGACGACGATATCGTGAGAAGTCGATAGAGAGAGAGATATGATAAAATGAGGGGTAATATAAAAGGGGAAGTTTTCAACCATAATTTTGGGATAATTTGATTTTGAAAATATAATAATAATTAATATATAAAAATAAATAAATATAATAAATATTAAGGTTAATATGGTCCAATTGTTTTTTACAAATGAGTATAAATTAATTTTTTGAAAGTATAGGTAATTCATAAACCTTAGGTGGTTTTTGTGTATTTCATGAGTGTTTCTTATAATTTAATAGCATTTTTGAGTGCCGTGATGAAAGTCTGAAATACCGCATTTTTCAAAAATTCCTCATATGAAGTTCGAACCAAGAAAAGTAAAAAATAAATAAATTATCGTCACTAAAAAAACATTGCAACCTCTCAAATTGATGGACACCCAACAATCAGAATCACAGAGGCGGGGAAATGTATCATTTAGTCACTAACTTTAGGTATGTAATTAAAATTCAGTAATGCGAGGTTTTTTTATTTACCGAAACCGAATCGAGTCCGTTTTTACAATATCAAAACCAATTTTTTTTTGGGTTTTGAGTTGTAAAACCCAAAACCCGGATTTTTGAATAATTTTTTTTTTTTTTTAATAATGTTTATGAAATGGTATGGACTATACTTCCTCAAACTCAAACTATATATAAAGTTAGGATTTTATCTTCTTTCTCTCCCTAATTTCTACAGATAGGCTGATTCTTGATCCTTACCGAAGTTCATTACTTCCAAAAACTGTAGAATTTTGGGATAAACTCAGGCCATAACATAGTGGACGATCAATAGTATACGGATGAATCAGAAAGATGCAAAGGAGGAGGAACCTTGATGCGGTATAGCTTACTTAATTTGTTTTCTATATGTTAACTTTTTTATTTATTTATTGTGATCGGACTTTTTATTTTATTTTATTTCTTTTGTATAGGAATTGGACCAATTGCGAGTGGCACAGGTGAAAAAATTAACCGTTAACCAAATTTTCTGCCGAATAACAATTAGACCGCAAATTGAATTTAAGTAGCTAAAACTGAATATACCGAAAGAAAACCGAATACTCAGATTAGAATAAGATAGGGTTTTCTGTTTTGATATGAAATTACAACTGCATACCTGTTTATACCGCTTTCTAAATCATATATTATTTTTTGTCAGTAATAGTCATGCTTATAACAATGCCAAAAATAGTATTTATGCCATTCCATTCTCTAACGGTTTATAACTTTTTACTGAAAAGACTTTGACGAGCACGATTTTAACGCATTTGGGCATCGAGCTCCATCAGTTTGATACACTCCGAAAAATGTCAGAGTTCGTACCTTTAACTTCAATTTCTGTTCTTTGTTAATTGTTGAAAAGTACTAGACGATCAAATTACTACTCAGTGTGGTATAGAGTGACAACTCTGATTCTTACTCATCCGGTTTCCACTGCTTCAACTTAGCGTTCTTTTACAAGAATGAATCTAGTCAAGACTGCACTTCGTAACAAGATGGAATATGATTTCTTGTTGGACTATTTGGTCATGAATATTGAGAGAGAAAATATTGAAAATATTAGTAAAATATGACTTTGACTCTTTGTAAAATTTATCCAATAAACATATTTTATTTAATAGTAAATAACTAAATTTTGACTTACAAGTTACCACTTATAATTTGTAAATAATAATTGTTATTATAATTTATTTTTATAGGTTTTCCATTGATAAGTCCATCGATAACCGATTAATCCACCGATAAGTTCGATATGTTTCGATAATGGCAAATTATTATTTTTATAGGTTTTCCATCGATAAATCCATCGGTAAACGAATACTCCGACGATAACGGTAAATGATTTTTTGGCAAAAACGACATTCAAATCCTTGGTTTAAATTATAGAAGTTTTCCGTAATATAAAATCAAGACGATATAACGATGTGTTTTTAAACATTATTAATTTAAAAATCTCGAACCAGCTTAAACAATCCAATGATTAATTCTGAAACAAAGATCCCAACACGTCAAAGTGGTTTCTGAACACAGCCACGAAATCGAGAACAAAATAATCTAAACATCTGCAATCATCGACAAAGATTCGGTCTTAGTGGTTGAGGCTGACCAGTCACCCGTACTCGCTCCACCGGCTGAGGAAGACTCAGAGACGAGGCTCATCGTCAATGGAGCCACACAGCTCATCGGCCTCGTCAGCTCCGCCAGCAGCTCCGACGGCAACGGAGTTTCGAATCTCAGGACGCTCATCACTTGCGTCATCGACGGTCGAAAGCTCGGATCGAAATGGCAACACCACATACCAACAATCATCAAACATTCGACTTCCTCGACGTTGAAATCCATTTGAAGCCTCTCGTCGACGGCGTCGAGAAGCCGACCTTTGCTGTAGAGGTCACGCACCCACCAGACGAGCCTCACCTTCCCTGGCTCGTCCACATTGGGGACTACGGACCTTCGCCCGCAGCAGATCTCAAGGGCCACCACACCGAAGCCGTACACATCAGCCTCTTTTGTCGACTTGCCCGTGTCGACGGTCTCGGGTGCCATGTAGCCCACCGTGCCGCCATAGGTGTTTGTGTGCAGGCTGACCTCGTGGTCAACGAATCTTGCGAGGCCGAAATCTCCAAGCTTTGCGTTGAAGCTCGCGTCCAACATGACGTTGCTTGACTTAATGTCCCTGTGCAGCACGCACTGCTCCCACTCATGGTGGAGATACAGCACAGCTGAAGCCAGGCCAAGGGCAATCCCGTGCCTTGCGCTCCAAGGCACAGTGTCTGCCTCGTTGCTGAAGAGATGGTGATCGAGGCTTCCGTTCGCGAGATACTCGTAGACTAGGAGGAACTCGCCGGTTTTGTGGCTCCACCCGATGAGCTGGACCAGATTCCGGTGGCGAATGCGGCTGATGATCTTCACCTCAGAAACATACTCCCTCTCGCCCTGTTTCGACGTCTTTAATATTCTCTTCACTGCCACTTCCTCTCCATATTCCGGCAAGATTCCTCGGTAGACAGTCCCGGAGCCACCTTCTCCAAGCATCCCGCTTTCTGCAAAACGCGATGTGGCGAGGCTCAGTTCTTGAAAAGTGAATCGCTTCGGCCCAAAACCCCTCTCAAATTCTCCATCGATGGACATTTCTGGCTCTTCCTCCTCTGTTTTGTCAGTGCTTCCCCTGCGAAAACGGAACCACACAAATGAACAAATTACTGAAGCACCGATGCCTGCTCCCAACACTCCCAAACCAATGGCCAACATCTTTCCCTTTCCTGCGCCAGACCCGACATTGTCAACACTTGTACTCGGAGCTATCGAAGTTGAATTTTGATCAACGACGACGAGATCCAAGGAAGAGTTAAACGACCAAGAAAATACTCTATGCGTCTGCGCTAGAGAACCCGTAGAAGCAGTGAAACCAACTCTGACCCTCTCAGGTAAGTGAGCGCGCAAATCAATTTGGTGCGAGAGGACGTGATATTTTTCACTAAGAACCCGCCCTGCGTCATAGGTCAAGAAGACGCTGAGATTCTGAGAAGCCGAGTCATAAGTCACCCATGCATTCACCTCTCTGCCATCGTTCATGCTGCTATTCGTCCACTCCGCGGTTGCCTCCGACACGATAGAGTTGATGTCGATCCCCACGTGCTGATCGCTAGGATCGAAGTAGTTCTTGAAAGTGTCGAACTCGACAGCGACGAAGGTGTAATCAGAATTTGAAAGGCCGTTTCCTAAAGGGAAGAGCCCAAGGTTCCTGCCAGCGGAAGCGTTGGGAGTGCTCTGGCCAAAGGGCACAATGAAGAAGGCCAGCCCGTCGCCACCTGAGCTCGTCTTGGTTGGGCGTGTCATGGAGAAGACGAAGTGCGAGCTGAAGTCGGCCATCTTTCTCGTGCGCGGGTCCCACAGCTGGACAGGGTTCCCGTAAGAGGCCCGGCCAAACTTAGCTGATATGTCGCTGGTGTTGAGCCAATCCTTTGCAAGGGTCATTGTATCCAAGGACAGATAAGCGTCGTGCTCGAGGATGATCGGCGTGGTTTGGTTGGAACTCGGAAAGCTGAATCTCGTCACCGAGCTGCCTTGGGTTGCAAGCATCATTAACAGCATGATTAAGGTGACCAATACCATTGTGATATTCCTTGAGGCAAAACAGAATTCGATGCATTAAATGTATACAGCAAGAAATTTGTGGGATTGATTTTCTGCGAATAGTAGTATTCTATAGTCTTCGTCAACTATGCATGCATTACATTATTAAGTCAACAAAAGTCTTGCTTTATTTCTTTTCCAAACGTCGGAACTTTCTTCGTTCTTGTATTCGTTGACGAATTTGACCTCGTCTTCACTCTTGTCGCTATCAATTATTAAATATTCACTAATACGGCTATAACCGGAGCGGATATCCGGTTTTTCGGAACTATTCGAATCGGGATCCGAAAACCCGGATATCCGAAAATAGATATCCGGATCCGGATCCGAAAAACCGGATATCCTGATTTTCGGATATCCGGAAATCCGGATTTTTTTTTCAAAACCCGGATCCGGATCCGGATATTATTCGAATATCCGAATGCGATTAAAAAAAAGAATATAGAAAGTTAATTTTAACCACTAAAAAACCCGTACAAGTCTACATATTTTCCCGTTGTAACATAAAAAATAAAATAAAATAAAATAATTAAAATATTAAAATAAACCGGGTTTTAAACCGGATTCGGATATCCGGATTTTTAAATACCAAAACCCTAATCCGAATCTGATTTTAAATCCGGATCCGGATATCCGTATCCAGATATCGGATACAGATTCGGATTTTAAAATCGAATGTGGGTGCGGATTTAAAACCGGATTCCGGGTTTTAATTAGAGCCCTATTGACTAGTGGACTATCAGTTATTAAGTGGACTAGGGCGGCGATAAATTTAATAAAACTTTAAAAATAAATGTAACTTTATTATTTGCTGTCATTGAAAGTTTTACGTTAAAATTAGATATAAATATGCATTGTTTCTCGGTAGTTGCCTTGGTATTTTTATTTGTTTTTTGTTGTTTTTTTTCAGTTTAGAACCTTGCAACCTCATATCATATGACTGTGAGTGGAATTTGGAGAGTGAGCGGGACCATTCCACTTGTTAGTAAAAAAAAAATATATATCTTTCCCACCCAAATACAATCTTTCTTAATAAGTACTTGATTAATGATAACTAGCTATAAAAATTAAATCGTACTTTTAAAAATATTTCTCTACATACAGTGATATATAAAACAATTTATTTCTTCGTTAATCATACTTAGTGACTTTATGTTTCAAATTAGTAAAACTTATTTCATAAATTTATGTTAACAAATTAAAATATTACTTTTTCTATTTAAATACTAAGTCTAAATTACACCAGAGTATTTACATTTTTACTTATTATCTTAAAATTAAATGGTGTAATTAGCAACACTTTTTTTTAATGTGAATTTATGTTTTTATTTTCATATCTGAGTAATAGTTTTCTACAGAAAAAAAAAACACACACACATTTAAAAAAAAAAATTAGATATGAAACTTAACATATTAATAATAATTAATTTATTAATATTCAATATTTCATTAGCTTATTACTAAATGTAGTTATTGTTTTTTCAATTTTAAGGACCCCTAAATTTCGTTTCGCCTAGGGCCCTCGTTCTCATATGTAATAATATTTGTTGTTATTTTTATTGTTATTTCGCTGTCCGTGTGTGGTTAATCGTTATTCCCTACTTGCGATTAATGCAAATGACATATTATGCATGACACAATACGGTTATAGTTCTCAATGATAAATAAGTGAAAAATAATAAGCAAAAGATTATAGAAATAAATAGAAGTCTTCTAACCAAGGTTCGAGTTACCGACGATTATCGTCGATTATCGACGATTATCGAGCTTACCGGTAGTTACCGGTAAGTTACCGGCTATAATATTTACCGTTTTATCCATTTTTTGACGATTATCGAGCTTTTCGATAAACCAAAGACCAGCCGATTATCGCTATTTTTAGTGTAAAAATTTGATACTTTTCGGTCAATTAAAAAAATCAATTTTTAGAGATTTTTCGGTCTTTTCGACAGCCAATGACCAAATTTTATACAATTTTCGAGCTTACCAGTGAAAAATCGAGACTTTTCGGTCTTTTCGACAGCCGACGACCAAATCTTATACGAAAACTTGATTTTCGAACTGGTAATTTGCAAATTTTTCGACAAATTATCATATTTTCACTGATTAATCGATTCTTGGCATAAGTTTCGAAAGTTTTGATTTATTCATTTTTAACCGAATTTCTTGGAATTTTTTTGTAATTTTTGGTAAATTAATGACATATAATGTTAAATCTATATGAATCAATCATTTTTTCTTTGATATGTACTCATTTATACGATTTTTAGGGCAATTCATGTGTTAAAATATAAAGAGTTAGTTTTATATGAGATTTATGTTTAGAAATGAGTAAAGCTTGGAACTTTATCATCTTTTGTTTATTTTTTTTGCATTCTTATGAATATTTTTTTATGAAAACATGTTTTGATGACTTATTTTATAGTTATTTTGTTAGATTTAGGTTAAATTTGGATTATCATGCTTGTTAGGCAAATGTATATAAAGTTTTGAATTTAAGAATTTACTCGAAATGTACATACTTTGTTATAATTTGTTGATTGTATAGGGTTCAAAATATTATATTTCCAAAGAAATATGAATGTTTGAGCTTTTGAGTTCTTGAATTTTCAGATTACAAGACTTTCTCGTGTAAAAATTCTAAAAATTCATATTTTTTAATTTTTGAAGTAATTTATTCAAATTTTTATGTTTCTATTTCATTAATTATTTATTGACATATTAATCTGTGGTTTTGGTATATTTTATTTGCATATTTGAGCTTAATTCGGATTTTTTCATAATTACGGCAAAAGTCTTCTAAGTTTATCTTTTGTGATTTGTGAGGTAATCTCTTCATTTTTTTGGTGTTTTCATTGATAAAATATTTTTAAAAAAAATAATATGAAATCTTGGTGTAACTTATTTTCATATTTGAGATTAATTTGAATTTTCTCATAATTGCGGCAAAAGTCTTCTAAGTTGATGTGATGAGAATTATATGTGTTTGTGTATGAATATATATATATATATATATATATATATATATATATATATATGTTTGTGTATGAAACTGTTTTTTATATCATGACATTCTATTATTAATTTATTAGATAATAGAATAGAATCAATAATTATCATGACATGCTTTTATTTTTGGTATTTTTAAAACATTATTTTAAATTGGGCAATACAAGCTTAAAATATTTTATAAGTTTTTCGTCGAAAAGTATCGATAATCCGTCGATAATCATCAAAAAGTATCGATAATCGGTAAGCTACAGTATTATAGGTTTTCCGTCGGTTAATCGGTAAGCTATCGATTAATCCGTCGAAAACGGTAATCGGTTTATCGGTAACATCGGTAAGTTGAACCTTGCTTCTAAGGATCAAAATGCCGTTTTGGCCGATAAATCGTTTGCCGTTATCGATGGATTAATCGTTTGCCGATGCCGTTATCGACGGAAAACCTATAAAAATTATCGTTTGCCGTTATCGAAACTTATCGAACTTATCGATGGATTAATCGTTTGCCGATGGATTTATCGATGGAAAACCTATAAAAAAATTTCACACATATTTTACACTAAAAACATAACATAAAATACTAATGTCACAAAATATAAACATAAAAGTCTCATACAAAATATAATATATAAGCCACAAACCAAGTCTCATACTAATGTAGCCAAACATAAACTAAGTCTCATACAAAATATAAATAAACCAAGTCTCATTAACACAAACATAAATGCAAACAAAGAGTACTCGAAAATCTAGATAACTTCAGTTGAACGTGTATTGGCGGACCGCTTCCCAACTCCCTTGGCTTATGAGATAGGTCTCCCACCCTAGTCCTTGCTCCCTACAGTTGTTGATATAGTTCTTCAAGTGGTAGTCATATGTGCTCTGATCATGAAATGCTCCACGAGAAAGATATAGAGGATGGGTCCAAAACCCGCCTTCCCAACACGGCGAACAATCATGCTCAGCACAAAGTGCCATCATCTCAATCGAGGGTGGGGATGGAGCGGGGAAGCTAGGTTGGTAACCACTAC
The DNA here is from genome assembly GCA_954871525.1 of Parietaria judaica. Taxonomy (NCBI): domain Eukaryota; kingdom Viridiplantae; phylum Streptophyta; class Magnoliopsida; order Rosales; family Urticaceae; genus Parietaria; species Parietaria judaica. Next base: position 9,279,490 of record OX940865.1, on the reverse strand, counting down.
CAACTGACATTGTCTCAAACTGTGACGACAAGTCATCAACATTGTTGTTTTCACGTGAGTATCCATATTCATGTGAATTGGATCCATAGTAGTTGTTTGAAGCCCATCCCTCGTTGTCTACATTGCCGCCGGGAGCTGGGGTATCCCCATAGCGAGAATCCGGAATGTATCCCCCGCTAGGAGGGTCTTGATAATAGGTTGGACGGTAGACATCATCCGCCTGGGAAGCAAATCCATGCTCGGTCGTACCACCTACTCCGCCACCCCACCCTCCAAACTCAGAAGCACCACTTCCTCCCCCACCCCAACCACCAAACGCAGAAGTCCCACCTCCTCCACCACCGTGCGGAGGGCTACGTGGAGGAGACGATCGATGAGAAGTTCGAGAACCACCACTGGTCCTAGAGACAGCATCAGAACGATCGAGAGGAGGACCTAAGCCATGCTCTCCTAGAACAGAACTGATAACCATTCCGTAGTGTTCAGCCTCCCTAGCAACTCTAGCATCAGGATTACCATCATCGTCGTCAAGGTGAATTGGTCGAATCCACTCGACTATTGCATCCTCTACATCGCACCCAGCTGCAGCCATCTGCATTGAGCGTTGAAGGAATTCGTACGGATCAGTCTTTGTGTCTTTCTCCTCGTACTCAGCTATTTTGTCCCGTAAAGCTAGCTTCTGATTATAGCTGACGAAGACAAGTTTCTCCAACGTGCTATAAGCGAGACGATTTCGTAAATTTGTGTGGACCAAAGCAAATGTACTCCAATTCCTCTCGCATGCAGAGGCGGAAGCGGGTTGCGACAAGATCCTCATCGCCAATTTTTGCAATGTGGGGCATTCCTTGCCAAAGATATTCCACCACTCAGCTACAAATTCAAACAGCAAAATTAGTATGCTTAAATAAAATAATGTAACCAATTTTCGTGTTCATGGTTATTATCTATACTTACCGGGCGCCAAACTTTTTCTTGCGGCTACTACAGCTCGCCGGCTCAACGGACCTTGAGCATCACGAAAACGCACGGCCTATAATAAACAAAGAAATAGTTAAGTTATCGTATTGTTTAATAACAAAAAGAGTTCAATTCAATATGTATATGTATGAACTTACTTCTTCGGCGAGATGTTCGACATTTCCATGAGGGAAGAGGCGATCATATACCTCTGTTAGTTTGACGATCGCGTCTACGGGCATCTCGATCTCATGATCGTACGCTAGTATCGGATTCAAGAAATGTGCGGCCGTATACAATGGATGGTCTAGGTTTTTATTCCATCTGGCGTCAATGATATCGATCACCCATTGTTTCCCTTGCAATTGGCGGATCTCTTGCTTCATTACATCGAAAAGACGATATACCATCCCGAGGGTCGGATGTACCTCTGCGTCCACGTAGCGTAAAGCAATGTACATCGGACTGAAAATCGATATGGCTAGGTCAACCGCCTCCCAAAATTTGTGGTCTAGAATCAATCTCTCTACTGCTCGACCTTCTTTTAGCCTTCGACACGGGGAAGTTTCCCACCACTCAGATGTGAACATAGCTCGGAGTGAGGTCTTCTTAGCCCTTAAGCTCTTCAACGAAAGGTAGTTCGTTGCGAACCTCGTAGCCCCTGGGCGGATGATATCACCGTTGCAAAATGTGTTCTTCATGGCGTCCAACACGACGCCATGGTTGTAAATGAATTTCGTGATAAGCCTGCACGCCGTTACTGGCTCAGCAATGACTTTCCTCTTGCCCACATCCTCGAAAATCAAATCAATACAGTGAGCAGCGCAAGGCGTCCAGTACAGGTTGTACTTTCGCATGAGATCTCTACCCGCTTTAACATAATTGGCGGCGTTATCCGTCACGACTTGGACCACGTTGTGTGGTCCGATCTCCTCAATGACTTCTCCCAGCACCTTGCAGAGGTAATCTGAATTCTTAACTTTCCCGCTCGCGTTGACTGACTTAATGAAAATCGTCTTTCCACAAGAGTACGCCAGGATGTTGAGGATCGACATATTTGTCGGCCCTGTCCAACCATCGGACATGATTGTGACCCCGAATTCACGCCACATTTTCTTCATACTATCCTTATACTCAACCCACTCTGCCACTTCCATATCCAAATACTTGGTCGAAAGTTGATATGCTGAAGGTGTCGGGACTCCGGGACCTATGAAGAAGAATAAAATATTATTAAGTCATAATAAAAAATTATATTATCAAAGTTTAAAGAAAATGAAGTTATGAATGACGAATTAAATCGTACCTAGGGTCTGGGAAACGTGCATCATGTTTTTATAATGATGGTCATCGGCATGAGCGAACGGAACGTTTTTGTTGTAAAAGTACTTCCCCGCTGCTTTGGCCATCGCTTCTTCCTTTTCCGGTGCTAACAACGCAGCAATTTTTTTTTGCTTCGCAGATTCGGAACGGTAGTGCGAGGGAGTTGCACCACCACTAGAACCGATGGTTCTTCGACCTGCTAATTGATCCTCCGTCCATTGCTCGTTGTGTGCTTGTCTACGAACGACCTTTGTTTGTCTTGCAATTTCTCTTTCGAGTTCTTCCATATCTTCCTCGGTCGAAGGCGGTAAAATAGTAGACCTCAAGTGTTCGGCCACGTCCCGTTCAAGATTGATCCTCTTCTCTTTCCTTTTCTGCGAGCTCTCGAGGGATCCTCGAACTTCTTCGCGAGCTTCGGGCGGAATCTTTTCACATACCCTTGTATTTTTTTTCGGATCGTACCCCGATAGGTGGGCCTTCATCCGGGTGATTCCGCCACCCCGTATCTCATGCCCGCAATAGTTGCACTTGAACCCCGAGTTGTTCGCCTCTCCTAAAGGAGAACAATGTTTCCTCGCGGCGTCTCTAGTGCTCATTTTCCTAGAAAGTAGTGAGGTACAATATCAAATTAACAATTAATTTATAATAAAACAAATTACAAAATATATTGATTACTAACTTATTAACATATAATAAAAATAAGATTAACAATTGTAACATATTAATAAAATTTATAATTTATAAGTTACAAATTGTTATTTACAAATTAAAATTATTCTATACAAAATTACAAATACTTTAAAAAATAAGTAAAATAAATTATTATTTACTTACCAAAATAAATATTTACAAATCACCAATTATTCTTATATAAAATATGCACTGCACAGTTGATTTAATTTAAAACAAGATTTAACAACTAGCTCAATTTAACAAAGTAGCTAAAAATTGTACTTTTGCCGCAATATTTTAGAAAACTTCAAATTAAAATAAAGATATGCCAACCGATTGTTTTTTAAATTATATACATTTTTATAAAACAAAATTACACCAAAATATTCGAGTAACTAGCTCAAATCAACAATTTCCGAAACATATGTACTTTCGCCACAATGATATCAAAATTCAGAAAAACTTCAAATTAAAAAAAAAAATTATGCAAACCGATTAGTTTTAAAATTATATACAATTTTATAAAACGAAATTACACCAAAATATTCGAGTAACTAACTCAAATCAACAATTTCCGAAACATATTCACTTTTGCCACAAATATATCACAATTCAGAAAAACTTCAAATTAAAAAAAAAAAATTATGCAAACCGATTAGTTTTAAAATTATATACAATTTTATAAAACGAAATTACACCAAAATATTCGAGTAACTAACTCAAATCAACAATTTCCGAAACATATTCACTTTTGCCACAAATATATCACAATTCAGAAAAACTTCAAATTAAAAAAAAAATTATGCAAACCGATTAGTTTTAAAATAATATACAATTTTATAAAACGAAATTACACCAAAATATTCGACTAACTAACTCAAATCAACAATTTCCGAAACATATGTACTTTTGCCACAAATATATCACAATTCAGAAAAACTTCAAATTAAAAAAAAAAATTATGCAAACCGATTAGTTTTAAAATAATATACAATTTTATAAAACGAAATTACACCAAAATATTCGAGTAACTAACTCAAATCAACAATTTCCAAAACATATGTACTTTTGCCACAAATATATCACAATTCAGAAAAACTTCAAATTAAAAAAAAAATATGCCAACCACTCAGTTTTCTAATTACAAATGATGTTAATAAATGAAATTACATCAAAAATGTTAAAAATATAGCTCAAGTTTAATAATTTCCAAAACAAAAGTACCTTTGCCGCTATTATACAAAATTCGGAAAAAGCCTAAAATCACCCCCAAATCACCCCAAAATCTGCAAAAAAAATTAACAAAAAGCACACCATCCATCACAATTCGAACATAAACTAAGATAAATAAATTTCAAGAACAATATTTGAATCAAAATTACAAATTGTACAATCAAAGTTGTATGAATTTTCATGTTGAACTTTCATTTCAACTTAATACATTCCTAAGTAAGTACTAAAAATATAGAACATTTTGGTGAAAATTTTACATAAATCATGCTTATACAACTTGTAATCTATAAAACACAAAAAATTTAATTAAAAATACCCTAAAAATACCTTTATATTCGGATTGTACACGAACTTGGAACTTCTGCCGTGATAAACTTAGGGCTCGACTTCAGGGAGAAATGGCGAGAAGATCTCTTCTTCTCCAGGCGAGAAGCTCGGCAACCTATAAATTCAGTGAAGGGGAGGGCGAAAAGATGGCTGGGAGGTGGAAAAATGAGACCAAAATCGTGATAAGTTCGAATTTATACTAGGGTTGGAACTTTTCCACATTTTCACGAAAAGTCCTCCACTTTTCGTTTTTTTACACTCGAAAAGTTGCAGCGAAAAGTACCTAAGTTTTCGATTCGAAAAATTTCGAAAAGTATAAAACGGCAACGATTACCAGAGATAAGTTACCGAGAACACCATTTCCTCGATTTTTCGAACGATTTTCGCTCGATTTTCGCGATTTTCGATACCCTTCTAACAAATATTTTAAAATTTGTCAATAAAAATTGAATTTATTTTAGATAAAGGCATAAAGATGATGAGAGTAGTACTGTAGTAGGATGTCATATATTTTTCTTCTACCAACTAACCTTTATTTATAGGTTTTTTTTAATCAAATGAAATATATATTTTTTTAAAAGAAATCAAAAGGCCAAACATAATTTGTGTACAAATCTATTAATACGAATTAAAACTATCAATTAAATATTTTTTTAAATGCCCATCTCGATCAAACTTTTCAAAAAATTACACAAATCTATTAATACGAATTAAAACTACCAATTAATTTATTTGTGAACAATTATACTCCTCCTAATTTATAAAGGTTTAACAAATCTTAATTTGTGTTTGCTGCTTTTATTTTTCTTTTCATTAAGAAAAATCAATTTTGAATTTTTTGTCGATAATGTTCCTTAATTGTAGCTTAAAAAAATAGCTAATTGATGTAAAAAAAAATCCCTTAAACATGGCTTAATGAGTCAACCTATAATTAATTGGTTTATTCAAAATATTTTTTTAATTAAACATGAATTAAAATGGTTAATTGAGTTTGTTAGGAAAATATTAGAAGGGATCGTGAAATGGCTATATCACAAGCAAGTACGGACGGCTTAGAGTTGACTGAGGAGGAAATTCATGAGATCGAAAAAATGTGTTATTGCAAAGCGGAAAATAAGAAAACAATTAAGTCAAGTCATTTACTTGGATACGGGCTAGTACCGAAAAAGAAGGATCATGTTAAGTTACCCGAGTCATCAACACAAGAAGTATAAGGAGTTAGAAGAGAAATGTAATGCCCCAGTAGCTGCATTAGCCGCTCAAGCTGCTACAATGGCCGCTCTTGAAGCACGACTAGCACTGATCGAGAACATGGAAGCTCACGCACAACTAACACCGACTACCACTCTTGGCGAAATATATTATTACCATGGCTTAGAATTAGGGACTGTTATTTGAAACTTATACATATTATAACATGTACGACTTGTATTTTGACGTACTTATCTACTATTATTATTATTATTATTAAAGTCGGATAAATATTTATATGAATGTTTTTATTTATAGATTAATTGATATTTATTAAATAATTACAGTAATTAATAAATAAATTAATTTCATAAATAAAAATATTTGGGATAGGTTAATACGTGACTATAGATTCAGTTGCGAAGTATTAACTTTGCGACCGATTTTTCGTTGCAGATCGAGTAGGCAACAATAACCTTCGCAACACAAATTTGAGTAGGCAACAATAATCTTCGCAACACAAATTTTTGTGGCGAATGCAATGTTGCAACAGCAAATCCAATGGCGGAGAAACTCTGTCGCAAAGACTATTAAATTGCAAAGATATATATGCAACGGAAATAATTGTTGTAATTGTACAATTGCAGGAAAACAATCTGTTGCAAAAAATAATATGTCGCAAAAAAAGTTGATGCAAAGATGTGTTTTCAACAAAAAAAATTGTCGCAAATACAGAAATCTGCTGCAAACAAAATCTGTTGTAAAGATTTCTTTGCAACTAATCCAGTTGCAGCAAAATTAAACTCGCGACAAGTGACGTGACAAGGTTTTCTGTTGCAAAGAAAATTTTGCAACTGATTTCGGCATCTTTGCAACATAAACTTTTGTTCCAAAGAAGCTTTTTTTACTAGTGCTAATTAAAAGGTTTATTCAAAATATTTTTTTTTAATTAAAATCATTAATTGAGTTTTTATGTGTAGCTTTTCGTAGTGCTAAATGTAATTATAAAACTTTAATAGTAGCTTAAAAAATTATAAAAATTGTTGTTACGATATTGTGATTACGAAAAATGTAACCACATATATGTAATTATCAAACGATAACTGTAAATATAAAATTACATATCAATAATTGTATTCATCAAACTGTAACTTCAAAATATGCAATTTTAACTGTAAATTCCAATTGTAACCATAAGTTTAAATACGAAGTTATAATTGGTACGGGAAATTGGTCAACCATTAAGAATAGGAAACAATATTAACGATTTAATAATGATAATATTTATCATGGTTAATTTGGTAAAAAAAATATTGTCGTTAATGGCCAGAAATTATACTTGAGACTACAAAAAAAATTAATTTAAAAAAAAAAAGCCCTTTTTGAGCATTTTATGTGATTTTCTTACAAACATACATATACAAAATGCAAAACATTTAACATACGTTTTTGTTGTGCAATTTGTTATCCTATGAATGTAAATAAAATAGTCACAGTTAGTGTAAATATATACTACTTAGGGTGTGTATATTATATTTTAACTTAATTCTTTGTATTTAATTAAATGTGGGAATACATTCCCACATTCTCTACAACCATTAATTTTAGAGATATTGCATGGGATAACCAAATTGAAATTTTTGATTAGCTAGCCAACCTTTCATTTTTCTTTGCAAAATAGCCAAATGGTTATTTTTTTTTTAAAGCAATTTGATTTCATTCAATCAAACAAGTTGGGGAGAAAAATCCCTCAACACCGTTTCTACAAGCCACTCCGGGCAATAAGGACACATGAGGTCCGGTACAAAAGAAGAGAGACGTCTCTTAGCCAAAGCATTGGCCAAATGGTTATTTAATAGGGCTCTTAAGGGTAATAGCCAAATTGAAACATAGGTTTAGCAAAGTAGCCAAATTTTTGTTAATTTTGTAAACTTGCCAATTAACCATTTACAAAATTTTGGTTAATTTTGTAAACTAGCCAAATTAAAAATTCACTTAAATGGTTAATTGGCTAGTTTACAAAATTAACCAAAGTTTGGCTATTTTGCTAAACCTATGTTTCAATTTGGCTATTTGGTGCAATTTTTCTATTTAATAACATATTTTATACCTATAATACCCTTTTAACATATTAACCTGGTTAATTTGCTTAAAAATAAATTATTTTTTTAAAAAAAATTAATGTTTTTTTTTAATTTTTTAGTTAAAATTTTAATCACGATTTTTCATTTTTAAACAAATTAACTTCGTTAATACGTTTATTAACGTGTATTAACTTGTATTAGCAGAGTTAATTTGTTTAAAAATAAAAAATCGTGATTAAAAATTTTAACAAAAAATTTATTATTATTTTTTCAAAAAAAATTATTAATTTTTTTAAAATAATTTATTTTTAAACAAATTAACCACATTAATACACGTTAATACATGGGTAATCCGGTCTTTCGTGATTTATTAACGTGGTTAATTGGTTATTTGACAATATTAATTAAAACATTGGTCATTAGCTAATTAGAGTTTGAAGTTTGACTATTTGGCTATTTGCCCCTTAATTATATTAAAACATTATTGGATATTCCACCAATTAGTTATCTAAGGAATTTTGAAAAGTTCCTTTAGGTGGACTTACTTAGGTAATATAAGGGAATTAATTTAAGATTAAGCTAAAACCCTGTACAACAAATTTCATTTGATATTTTATTTGCGTTAGATAAGTCAGGAGCATATAAATATGTCAACTAATCTCAGTGGCGGAACCAGAAATTATATTCGGGGGTGGCTAAGATTAAATTTTAATGAAATTTAATGATAAAAAAAAACTAGGGTCAAAAGGTACAAAAAAAAGAATTAAGGGGGTAGTTTCAACACCCCTGCCCACCCCCCTGCTTCCGCAACTGACTAATCCAATGAAACGAAATTATGAAAATTTCAAAAGGGATTTTAGTTGAAATTGTTGGAAATCGGAGGTATCAAGCCGACTTCCTTACCACGATAATAGCCTCCGGGCCGTCCCGGTAACATTTAAAAATTCATTTTAAAGCGGAAATCTTGTTATCGGACCGACGACACGGATATCGGGTAATAACAAAACGAGATCTGATAAATATTTCGAATCTAATATTTTCATATTCATTATTAATAATCTAGTCGAACAGGAAATAAATATAAAGCAGTAAATGGTCGCATTTATTTACCCAATGCATAAGGCCGTACCTCAACTGATGATTCCGGCTGCGCGTTCTAACTTGGGCAGGGCTCCGCCGGTGCTGAGGGAAACTCCCGTGATCTTCCGGGATATTCTCCTGGATTCCTCGCTACCGAAGCGTGGGCTTCGCTGGCAGGACTCCGTCGCAAAATTTAACTCACGGTTCTTTTAAAGCTACCGGAGAAAAATATCTCCTAAGCCGAACCAGAAGAGAGATTAGAAGCAGAAAACTCGCAGACCCTAGAGAGAGAGGGAGAGCTCGAGTTTTTGCTCTGGGGAGAGGTGTGTGAAATGTGTAGAATGAGCTTCCTATTTATAGGCTCAAGCTGTAACCGATTTGGAGATTTTCCTTCCCAATATTCGAATTCTTTTAATTAAATATAAATAATTATTTCAATCCAATGATCCAGATTTAATCTCATCTAGATCCAATGGATATAATTAATCACGGATTTAATTTATTAAATAATATAAGATAAGATTAAAACATTTAATCTTATCATCATATTATATTTATTCGAATTATATTATATATATATATTTAAATTCGAATTTGTTAATTATTATCTAGATCCAATGGTTAGAATTAAATCTTAAACCAATCCAATGGATCAAATCAATTAGGGATAAAGTCAAATACTCTAGGGTTTTACAAAACCCTAATTCGAACTCTTATCTCAAATTTATTCGAATTTTAATATCATATGTATAATATTAATTAATTTCTAATCCGACGGTTTAAAGATAAAATCTCAATACCGATCCAACGGACAGAATTAATTAAGCAAATTCGAAATACCTAAACTTGGTCACCAAGTTTCAATTTCGAATTACATTAGGGTTTGAATCAATTATCTCAATCCAACGGTTGATACTAAATCATAACCGATCCAATGGATTAAATTGATTTTAGGGTTTTTGCCAAGATACCAAACTTCAGGTACTTATGCCGCAAAAATAAAATCTTCAATTCAGTTATTCGAATTTATCTAGGGTTTGTTATCTCCAAACCCTAATTCGAAATACACATTAAATAATACATAAATATATATTATTTATTTATTAATATAAATCCTTTAGTTATTAATTAATTATTAATAAGATATTAATAATTAAATCCAAATAATTAAATTATATTAATAAAGCCTGATCTCTTTATCACACAATAAATGTCATGGTGCAACACCATCATTTAAATTCGTGACATGTGATTTAATTTCATAGTTTATCGAACCGAGTCATAAACTTAGAAAATCCATAAATCACAAACCGTAAGTCAGAATGACTTGGTTCAAAAAGCAAAGTTTCTTAGAATTTAATTTAGAACAACATGGTGCTGTTCGAAAATCTAAATTATAACTTTCTTTTTTATCAGTTACTTTCGTGTACCAAAATATGATACTTTTGCCACGCTATCGTAAAACTATTTGACGTCTGACACATACTTGTCAGTTTTATATGTCAAGCCAAATGATTAAACATTATCCAGAATGTATTTTAATCACGTACGTATCATCCGTTACAGAGCTATCCTGGGGACCATGGACCCGTATCACTTAAGCTCCAACGAACTGCTAGGTGTTCGTCAAACCTCGAAGTGATTCCACTATAGACCCAAGGCTGCACTCTTTAGTGATACGGTATATATTATTCCCTTATATACAGCAGGGTGTCCATTAGATTCAATAAAATACCGATTATTGTCCTTTCACTTGATGACCCACACATGAGCAGGCGGTTTATACCGTAATGCCCCTCAATGCATTTTTCATCCTTGACTCAGCCAGTAATATTATGAGTAACCCACTTATGGTTTCGATTCATAAGTGTCGCACGGGTACCTCTCACTTCTCACCACTGACAATCAAGAGAATCATCATGACTCTGAAGAGAGCTGTGTGATGCCCATGTCTATGATCAAGCAATCCTTACTACTGACTATCATGTTCCCAAAATAATAGTGTTGGGAACATCGGTAATATCTTGTGTTCTTTAACGGTTAAATCAAAGAACAATCAAGCCAGTAGCTTGGACTCATGACCACTCAGGACTTAGGACTAATATCCATTTGATCATCATTTTGCGACTCAACTACAAGTTGTCAGTGACGGTCTTATATGACAACTTCTCGAGTTTAAATCAGGTCCAGTCCAGTATGAAGACGCTTCATACTTAATGCACTTCTAGTGAGTGTAGACACACACAAAATCCAGAATAGGATTGTCACTTCAGTCACATTAATGACCTTACCGATTAATGGGCTCCCACCCAGTTAATCAGGTCACAGACATTTTAAGTTCATTTATTATTTTTATTAATTCTTCCTCACATGACTCTTTTGTGATAATAATAACATAATTGCATCCTTTATGAACTAAGGAATCAAACATTCTATTTTACTCTACAGAAACTATAATAAGATTAACATAATAAGTACCATCTTTATTCAACGACTTGTCATAATCTTTTACAAATGGATAAATGTTGTTTAAGGACACACATGTCCAACAGAAATGTTGTTGCCGAATTCGACATAATGCTATATACACCCTAAAACAAAACGTGAAACGGAAAATTTAAGTAAAATCAGCAATTCCGACCATATTTTTCCAAATTTTTAACCTCTTGACTTGCGTGTCTTGGTTATTTTAACCCAGCTTTTACATACAAATAGGTTTTGTTTGTTTTCTTAGTTTAATTGAAATTTAATTATTATACCATCATAACAAAAATTTGATCCTTCTAATTATCATAACAAAAACTAATTTCTTAGAATTAATTGTCTCTTAGTTTAGTCCATGTGGAGAAGATACTCTATTTCATCACTTTACGTAAGTATATGAGTCACCAAAGTAATAAATGTTGGACATATATTTAATATGCCCTCTATTCAGATGTTAATCCCATTTCAGTAAGATTATAATTGTTTTTCTTATTAAAGATATACAACTTATTATGATAGTCTTTTATAGTCTTATCGTGAGATATTGTAAAATGAATGTTTCATCCCAAAGTTCTATAATTTTTTTTTACAACTATGCTACATCATCACACATAGTCTATTGTGTGAAGAAGTTTGACTTGCATAAGTTAAGAACTTAAAAGTAATATGTTGTTAGATTAGAATGTGGGAATTTATAATTGGTAAAATCCATTAGTGAACTCAAATTACTATAGGTGATGAGCTTTTACCGGATCAGGTGCTGGTCCTGCACCTTTGAGAGTCACTAGGTATTATAGTGTCTCAATACTGGATAGACAGACTTAACACCCAAAATCATCAAGTAAGACCGTCACTGATGAAAGTAAGAACTAGTCGCAAAAATGATCTGATGGATTCGGTTGATGTGTTGTGCATCATGAACTTATACGGTTCAACTCACATGGTTTTTGATTTGATCGTTACGGAATACGCCAGTATCCTTAATCACTTTCATATTGGGATCAGTAGGTTAATCAAGATAGGTTGCATGAATTTAGATATGGATAACAAGTTTATGATTTTTTTAATTATGTTTCTAGAGAAACAGACAAGTGTTCATGTACAACTCGATGACTTAATAAACCAATGAGTGAGAAGTTAATAATATTGTTGTCATCAAAAGGGCAGTACGACAATTAGTACCCTTTGACGAGAATCATAATAATCACGAAGAACGAGTAAACTAGAATCAGATTGTATCAATGGACTCCTGTGTCAGGATTATATTAATATTATTATTCAACAGTGCATTCAACTTCGGGTTATAGTGGAATGTAGCCGAAGTTTGGTGAAATATCTTCATTTTACCTAAGCTTGAATAATATGTCCATTAGTCCCCTTTGTAACTCCACAACAGTGAAACCGCATTGAATATTCAAATACTGAAAATGGGGTGGATCCAATTATACTAAATTCGAGACATATGTCACGCAATGTCTATATCCTAAATGGCAAAAGTACCTAAGTTTTAGTACAATGCGGGAAGTGAAAATTGATAAATGGAATTTGGTCCGTGGAAAATTACAGTATTGTGGGAAATCAAATTCTATCTTTTGAATCGCATCATTCTGATGCACAGAGAGAAAGTTATGGCCAAAACGGTAATCCGGGAAAACCTGGATTAGGGTCCGTTTAGGGCTGCGAATTTAATACTAAATTAAATACAAGATTTGTATCCAGGGTATTTAATTAATGAATATAATTTTAATCATTAGATTTAATTATTAATATTTATTAATAATTAATTATAGTTAAAAAGATTTATATTTGATTTTTGGTTTACACCTAAATTTTATTTTAAAATTTATCATTAATTACAAATTCAAGATAATATATATATATATATATTAATACAAAAATAAGGAGATTTAATCTTGGAAGATCTGATTCCAGAAAAGATTTGTTACCTTATCTTTATATTTCAATCATTCTTGAAATGATTTAATAAGATTTGATATTATTCAATAGGCTAGACCTGAAACTAGAAAACACACTCTCATTATTCAGAAATTTGAATTCTCCTTCTCTCTCTCTCTCTCTCTCTCTCTCTCTCTCTCTCTCTCTCTATCTCTCTCGCTACGATTTTGTGATCAGTGCCAGAGAGAGAATTCAATCCCGGTCAGGCCTAAAGAATTTGTGATCATCTCTTGAGCCCACACATCCTACTGGTAAAACTCCGGAGTATACATCGGAAGGCTATTGGAAGATTCAGAATCTCCTCAGAATCAGAAGACACAGTGACGACAACGAAATTAAGGTACACGTTTATTTATTGATTAAATAATTATCTATTTGCTCAAACCCAATAAGAAAATCATATTAAGATTGGATGAATTATTTGTTTGATAAAAAATTCGAATTAAGATTAGGACCAATTAATTAATCATTAGATTTCGTAAACAGGATAGAATAATGAGAATTGTGGTATGGGACACAATTTCAGGTCCAACCCATAGTGGACAAAGTTTATTCTACGTGTTCACTTAATTAGATAATTCCACAATAAAAATTTTGTAATGCAGCCTCTATCGGTTTAGATCGGTTAGATGAGATTGTACAACATAGGATCGGTGTCATTTCTATACCGAGAGATCCAACAAGAAAGTGATAAAGTAGAGCATCGTCTCCACAAGGACTAAATTAAGTGACAGTTATCCTCAAAAATCAGTTTTTGCCATAATAAAAAGATCAAATTTTGGTTTTGATGTATACTACTTAAAATGTAATGAAACTAAGAATTGAAACAAAACTCATATTTTAAATCAGTTGAATGGAGTTAAAATGATAAAAACAAGCAAGTCAAGATGTTAGAAGTTCGGGAAATTATGCCAGGATTGCTAATTTCACCTAAATTTTAAGTTTCACGCCTTGTTGTATAATTGTTATAACGGCATGTCAAAAGTGCCAACAATATTTCAACATAAAATCTATTCCAAACATTTCGTAAATATGCTTCATCAGATTTGTTTCACTTATTCTTATGCTCTAAACGCATCTAACAACAAGGAAAATACCAGCCCCTCTGGGATGTAAAATATATCTTTTCTCACCACCCCCATAGTGTATGAGACAAATGTATGCATTTCGATTAGGGTCGTATTCTATAGTTACGATTTTACCATATATGTCTTTTTCATTCCGTCGAAAATCGATTTTACGGTATAGACGCTAATGACCTCCCCCTCTATGCCCTGCGGTAATGATTCCTCTGGCATTACGACCTTTACCACAATGATGCTGTCCATAGATCAAATTATTTCGTGGATTGGATTTCACCTGCCTGTCTACGGCTCCTTTGCGTGTGCTCGGGGTAGAAGTTTTGTATAAATGTATCGCCATGCTATTAAGTATTTTGATTTAAGTTCCTTTCGTTCTAAAAGGTGGAATATAATAACCCGGTTGAAGCGTAATGATCATACGTCTGTAATGCATTGTATGTCCCATAATAGGTCCCATTCTTCTACCCTTTCCCGGGAGTCGATGACTATTCATAGCTATTACCTTGACACCAAAGAAGAGTTCGACCCAATGCTTTATTTCTGTCCTAGTTGATCCTGATTCGACATTAAAAGTATATTGATTTTTCAGCAATAACCGAATACTTTTGTCTGTAACTACGAAATCTTTGATTCCATCCATAAATTTTCTTCCCTATGAGTTCTAGTCTCAATAAGACTGTTAGGTCTTACTGTTCATATGTTATGATATGAATATACCACACCAATTCCTTATGTATGGATGATGAGATTTCATTGATACAGAGCCAATTCCAATATACTTATTGGAGGGTCCCATTGGCGTGCATCCAGTAGGAATTGAACCTACGAATTCGCCAATTATGAGTTGGGCGCTTTAACCATTCAGCCATGGATGCTTAGCGGGGATCCTCGTACATGGTGAATAACCAAATTCCAATTGAAATGAAATCTTTAGGGTAAATCAATGCAATTTAGGAGGACTTAATCTTAATGAAAGGACATCAATTCAAATCCTGGATTTTCGAATTGAGAGAGATATTGAGAGAGATCAAGAATTCTCACTATTTCTTAGATTCATGGACCCAATTGAATTCAGTGGTATCTTTCATTCACATTTTTTTCCATCAAGAACGTTTTATAAAACTCTTGGACTCCCGAATTTGGAGTATCCTACTTTCACGCAATTCACATTTACAGGGTTCAAGCAATCGATATTTCACGATCAAGGGTGTACAACTATTTGTAGTAGCGGTCCTTATATATCGTATTAACAATCCAAAGATGTTCGAAAGAAAAAATCTCTATTTGACAGGGCTTCTTCCTATACCTATGAATTTCATTGGACCCAGAAATTATACATTGGAAGAATCTTTAAATATTCAATATGATTCTACAAGATCTAGTTTCGTTCAAGTAACGGATTATAGCCAATTGAAAGGATCTTCTGATCGACCCAGAGATCGTTTTGATTCCATTAGTAATGAGGATTCAGAATATCACACATTGATCAATCAAAGAGAGATTCAACAACTAAAAGAAAGATCAATTCTTTGGGATCCTTTCTTTCTTCAAACGGATTGAACAGAGATAGAATCAGACCGATTCCCTAAATGTCTTTCTGGATATTCCTCAATGTCCCGGCTATTCACGGAACGTGAGAAGCAGATGAATAATCATCTGCTTCCGGAAGAAATAGAAGAATTTCTTGGGAATCCTAGAAGATCCATTCGTTATTTTTTCTCTGACAGATGGTCAGAACTTCATCTGGGTTCGAATCCTACTGAGAGGCCCACTAGAGATCAGAAATTGTTGAAGAAAGAACAAGATGTTTCTTTTGTCCCTTCCAGGCGATCGGAAAATAAAGAAATAGTTAATATATTCAAGATAATTACGTATTTACAAAATACCGTCTCAATTCATCCTATTTCATAAGATCCGGGATGTGATATGGTTCCGAAGGATGAACTGGATATGGACAGTTCCAATAAGATTTCATTCTTGAACAAAAATCCATTTTTTGATTTATTTCATCTATTCCATGACCGGAACGGGGGGGGATACACGTTACACCACGATTTTGAATCAGAAGAGAGATTTCAAGAAATGGCAGATCTATTCACTCTATCAATAACCGAGCCGGGTCTGGTGTATCATAAGGGATTTGCCCTTTCTATTGATTCCTACAGATTTGATCAAAAACAATTCTTGAATGAGGTATTCAACTCCAGGGATGAATCGAAAAAGAAATCTTTATTGGTTCTACCTCATATTTTTTATGAAGAAAATGAATCTTTTTATCGAAGGATCAGAAAAAAATGGGTCCGGACCTCCTGCGGGAATGATTTGGAAGATCCAAAACAAAAAATAGTGGTATTTGCTAGCAACAACATAATGGAGGCAGTCAATCAATATAGATTGATCCGAAATCTGATTCAAATCCAATATAGCACCTATGGGTACATAAGAAATGTATTGAATCGATTCTTTTTAATGAATAGATCCGATCGGAACTTCGAATATGGAATTCAAAGGGATCAAATAGGAAATGATACTCTGAATCATAGAACTATAATGAAATATATGATCAACCAACATTTATCAAATTTGAAAAAGAGTCAGAAGAAATGGTTCGATCCGCTTATTTTTATTTCTCGAACCGAGAGATCCATGAATCGGGATCCTAATGCATATAGATACAAATGGTCCAATGGGAGCAAGAATTTACGTTAAACATTTGGAACATTTCATTTCTGAGCAGAAGAGCCGTTTTCATTTTCAAGTAGTGTTCGATCGATTACGTATTAATCAATATTCGATTGATTGGTCTGAGGTTATTGACAAAAAAGATTTGTCTAAGTCACTTCCTTTCTTTTTGTCCAAGTTTCTTCTCTTTTTGTCTAACTCACTTGCTTTTTTCTTTGTGAGTTTCGGGAATATCCCCATGCATAGGTCCGAGATCCACATCTATGAATTGAAAGGTCCGAATGATCAACTCTGCAATCAGTTGTTAGAATCAATAGGTCTTCAAATCGTTCATTTGAAAAAAAGGAAATCCTTCTTATTGGATGATCATGATACTTCCCAAAAATCGAAATTCTTGATCAATGGAGGAACAATATCACCATTTTTGTTCAATAAGATACCAAAGTGGATGATTGACTCATTCCATACTAGAAAGAATCGCAGGAAATCTTTTGATAACACAGATTCCTATTTCTCAATGATATCCCACGATCAAGACAATTGGCTGAATCCCGTGAAACCATTTCATAGAAGCTCATTGATATCTTCTTTTTATAAAGCAAATCGACTTCGATTCTTGAATAATCCACATCACTTCTGCTTCTATTGTAACAAAGGATTCCCTTTTTATGTGGAAAGTCTCAAAAATTATGATTATACGTATGGACAATTCTGCAATATCTTGTTCATTCGCAACAAAATATTTTCTTTGCGCGGCGGTAAAAAAAAATATGCTTTTTTGGATAGAGATACTATTTCACCAATCGAGTTACAGGTGTCTAACATATTCATACCTAAGGATTTTCCACAAAATGGTGACGAAAGGTATAACTTGTACAAATCTTTCCATTTTCCAATTCGATCCGATCCATTCGTTCGTAGAGCTATTTACTCGATCGCATACATTTCTGGAACACTTCTAACAGAGGGACAAATAGTCAATTTTGAAAGAACTTATTGTCAACCTCTTTCAGATATGAATCTGTCTGATTCAGAAGGGAAGAACTTGCATCAGTATCTCAATTTCAATTCAAACATGGGTTTGATTCACACTCCATGTTCTGATAAATATTTACCATCCGAAAAGAGGAAAAAACGGGGTCTTTGTCTAAAGAAATGCCTTGAGAAAGGGCAGATGTATAGAACCTTTCAACGAGATAGTGCTTTTTCAACTCTCTCAAAATGGAATATATTCCAAACATATATGCCATGGTTCCTTACTTCGACAGGATACAAATATCTAAATTTGATATTTTTAGATACTTTTTCAGACCTATTGCCGATACTAAGTAGCAGCCAAAAATTTGTATCCGTTTTTCATGATATTATGCATGGATTAGATATATCACGGCGAATTCTTCAGAAAAAATTGTGTCTTCCACAATGGAATCTGATAAGTGAGATTTCGAGTAAGTGTTTACATAATCTTCTTCTGTCCAAAGAAATGATTCATCGAAATAATGAGTCACCGTTGATATCGACACATCTGAGATCGCTAAATGTTCGGGAGTTCCTCTATTCAATCCTTTTCCTTTTTCTTGTTGCTGGATATCTCGTTCGTACACATCTTCTTTTTGTTTCTCGAGCCTATAGTGAGTTACAGACAGAGTTCGAAAGGGTCAAATATTTGATGATTCCATCATACATGATTGAGTTTAGAAAACTTCTGGATAGGTATCCTACATCTGAACTGAATTCTTTTTGGTTAAAGAATCTCTTTCTAGTTGCTCGGGAACAATTAGGAGATTCTGGTGGCGGTCCCACTTATGGGGTCAAATCAATACGTT
Source organism: Parietaria judaica (assembly GCA_954871525.1). Taxonomy (NCBI): domain Eukaryota; kingdom Viridiplantae; phylum Streptophyta; class Magnoliopsida; order Rosales; family Urticaceae; genus Parietaria; species Parietaria judaica. The sequence goes on along the minus strand of OX940865.1, from coordinate 9,260,593 downwards.
CTAAGAAGAAATATTTGAATATCAATCTCATCGATATGATCAATTTCAGAAGTATCATACCAAATCCCATCAATCGAATCGCTTTTTCCATAAATACGAGACATCTAAGTCATACAAGTAAAGAGACCTATTCATTGATAAGAAAAAGAAAAAAGGTGAACGGTGATTGGATTGATGATAAAATAGAATCCTGGGTCTCGAACAGTGATTGGATTGATGATAAAGATAGAGAATTCTTGGTTCAGTTCTCCACCTTAACGACAGAAAAAAGGATTGATCAAATTCTATTGAGTCTGACTCATAATGATCATTTATCAAAGAATGACTCTGGTTATCAAATGATTGAACAACCGGGAGCAATTTACTTACGATACTTAGTTGACATTCATAATAAGTATCTAATGAATTATGAGTTCAATACATCCTGTTTAGCAGAAAGACGGATATTCCTTGCTCATTATCAGACAATCACTTATTCACAAACCTCCTGTGGGGCTAATAGTTTTCATTTCCCATCTCATGGAAAACCTTTTTCGCTCCGCTTAGACCTAACCCTCTCTAGGGGTATTTTAGTGATAGGTTCTATAGGAACTGGACGATCCTATTTGGTCAAATACCTAGCGACAAACTCCTCTGTTCCTTTCATTACAGTATTTCTGAACAAGTTCCTGGATAACAAGCCTAAGGGCTTTCTTATTGATGATAGTGACGATATCAACCGTGACCTTGATACGAAGCTGGAGCTTCTAACTATGATGAATGCGCTAACTATGGATATGCTGCCGAAAATAGACCGGTTTTATATCACCCTTCAATTCGAATTAGCAAAAGCAATGTCTCCTTGCATAATATGGATTCCAAACATTCATAATCTGGATGTGAATGAGTCGAATTACTTATCCCTCGGTCTATTAGTGAACTATCTCTCCAGGGATTGTGAAAGATGTTCCACTAGAAAAATTCTTGTTATTGCTTCGACTCATATTCCCCAAAAAGTGGATCCCGCTCTAATAGCTCTGAATAAATTAAATACATGCATTAAGATACGAAGGCTTCTTATTCCACAACAACGAAAGCACTTTTTCACTCTTTCATATACTAGCGGATTTCACTTGGAAAAGAAAATGTTCCAGACTAATGGATTCGGGTCCATAACCATGGGTTCCAATGTACGAGATCTTGTAGCACTTACCAATGAGGCCCTATCGATTAGTATTACACAGAAGAAATCAATTATAGACACTAATCTAATTAGATCTGCTCTTCATAGACAAACTTGGGATTTGCGATCCCAGGTAAGATCGGTTCAGGATCATGGGATCCTTTTCTATCAGATAGGAAGGGCTGTTGCACAAAATGTACTTCTAAGTAATTGCTCCATAGATCCTATATCTATATCTATCTATATGAAGAAGAAATCATGTAACGAAGGGGATTCTTATTTGTACAAATGGTACTTCGAACTTGGAACGAGCATGAAGAAATTAATGATACTTCTTTATTTTTTGAGTTGTTCTGCCGGATCGGTCTCTCAAGACCTTTGGTCTCTGCCCAAACTCGATGAAAAAAATGGGATCACTTCTTATGGACTCGTTGAGAATGATTCTGATCTAGTTCATGGCCTATTAGAAGTAGAAGGCGCTCTGGTGAGATCCTCACGGACAGAAAAAGATTGCAGCCAGTTTGATAATGATCGAGTGACATTGCTTCTTCGGCCCGAAGCAAGGAATCCCTTAGATATGATGCAAAATGGATCTTGGTCTATCGTTGATCAGAGATTTCTCTACGAACAATACAAATCGGAGTTTGAAGAAGGAGAAGGAGTCCTCGACCCGCAACGGATAGAGGAGGATTTATTCAATCACATAGTTTGGGCTCCTAGAATATGGCGCCCTTGGGGCTTTCGATACAATCAAATAGAAAGCCCCAATGAATTGGGATTTCCCTATTGGGCCAGGTCATTTCGGGGCAAGCGGATCATTTATGATGAAGAGGATGGGCTTAAAGAGAATGATTCGGAGTTCTTGCAGAGTGGAACCATACAGTACCAGACACGAGATAGATCTTCCAAAGAACAAGGCTTTTTTCGAATAAGCCAATTCATTTGGGACCCTGCAGATCCACTCTTTTTCCTATTCAAAGATCAGCCCTTTGTCTCTGTGTTTTCACATCGAGAATTCTTTGCAGATGAAGAGATGTCAAAGGGGCTTCTTACTTCCCAAACAGATCTTCCTACATCTATATATAAACGATGGTTTATCAAGAATACGCAAGAAAAGTACTTCGAATTGTTGATTTATCGCCAGAGATGGCTTAGAACCAATAGTTCATTATCTAATGGATTTTTCCATTCTAATACTCCATCTGAGAGTTATCAGTATTTATCAAAGCTGTTCCTATCTAACGAAACGCTATTGGATCAAATGACAAAGACATTGTTGAGAAAAAGATGGCTTTTCCCGGATGAAATGGTTGTTGCTATCTGCTACAATAACGAATCATTGGTTTAACTGAATAAGTAAATAAAATAGATAGACATTTCTCTTCGTCTCAGGTCGACGGATCTTCTCAATTGAAAGATCCCCTATATGTATAATACACATTCCAGTTGACCGACTAATTCTAATTGTTTTGTTCCGAAGCAAAGATATCCACGGAGTGGTTCGTCCTATTCAGATATTCACGACCAAGAAGTACTGGATTTTCTTTCGGATAGGCCCTGAAAGGAGAAGGGAGGCTGGAATGCCAACAGGCGTCTATTATTGAATTCACCCGACCCGATAGTACCCATTTTATTTTGGGAACGTCCAGCGCCAAAGTCACTGAATGGGTAAGTCGCCAATCCCTAAAACGGACTATGTAATGTACTTTATCTGCTGGGTTAGGGGTGGGCATTTTACCAGAGGTTTCTATTGTATCAATCTACCCTTGTGTGATTCCTGTTGAAGCATAGACTCGGGGGGGGGGGGGCGCAGGGCGGACACGGACTCCCCATTCATTAGATAGAGAAGATCACCAAGATTTCGTGATCCGCTGCCGAACTTATTCCAATTCAATGAGCATTCTCAATATTCAATATTATGCCTTGAAGAGGACTCGAACCTCCACGCTCTTTAGCACGAGATTTTGAGTCTCGCGTGTCTACCATTTCACCATCAAGGCATCTTGAAAGTGAATCGTATTCCATGAATATGATATCTATCCAGTGTGATGTATGGAATATATGACAAGGGGGGAGTGTTAGAGTATTTATATTGATCGGTCATGTCATAGAGGGCCGAGTCGGACATCCAATTGCTTCGATTTGAATTATCCGGAGGATGCCTTCTATTTATATATATTATATCAAATATCAAAAAGATGGACAATCAAACCTATTTATCGATTCAATAGAAGCCCAAAGAGGTGAATGGTGAATAGGGTCCCAAATAACGAGAGATATGTAAAAAGCAGGTCCGATTACGCCTATTCCTAATCCTAAATGGAATGTAACCACGTAGGGATCCATATGTAAACATAGTATCTATTTAGATACGCTCGAATGACCCCTTCTCATAATTAGAACATAATTAGAATGTATATAACCCTATTCTATTCCGGTCTGGCCCGGTATGGAATGAACTTATAATCATGGAATCGACTCGATCTTCAGATTATCGATTATAAGTTCATAACCCTAGCCCATTCCCATTTTTGGCAGAACATTCGATTTTTCTTTGACAAATAAGACAGCATCCTTTGGCGTTTTCCTAAAATTGTACGGAGGCCTCTCTTAGATAAATAGTCTTTTTTATGCAATTCCAAATGGGACGAAAGTGTTCGTATCCTATTCGTAAGCCTTAGTATTTGAAATGCAACAGAACCCCTCTTTTCTTCTTTTTCTGCGTACGAAATAACTGAGATGAATGATTTTTTTACCATGAAATTAAATCCTTTCTCCCTCCCCCCACTGGCCCCTTATTACTATATATTACTAGATATTTTTATTGATCAATAATAATAGTGCTACTAATTTTTTTTGAATAGATATATAGAATAATCTTAATTTTGAATTAGCACTTTTAAAATTATATTCAAATAGGTAGACAAAAATTATATTCAAATAGGTAGACAAAAAGAGGGTTGTTTACACTCACAAAATATAAAAATTATACCCCTAAAATGAAAAAATAAACTAAATGACGAATCTTTTTTCATCATTTATAGATATTGATATGTCATTCAATTAGTATCATGTATAAGAATGGAATGTAAAAAAACAAACGTCTGTGTACTTCTTTTCTTTTTTTGTCTTCATATACGCAATCCAACACTGGAAATAAAGTAAATACACCCGTATTTGACTTTATTTCAGTACACGGTACGTTCATTTTTAAATTGCGGATATATATGTGTTCTTATCATACTGAAACGACTACCATTATTGGTATCAAACCAATAACGATTGATACAAGCGAAATCTTCTAATCGATAATTAGGCCAAAGAAAGAACTTTAATTTAATTAGTGTATTTTTTATATCTTTTTCTTTTATTCAAAACAGGTCTCTTTTCCTTATTTTCATTACAAAAAGTTCTATTTGCATTTAGGAGTATATCATTTCTATTTATAAAATAGAAACAAATTAGAATTCTCAATTCTCTACGACGTCTAGGGGATAAAATACTTTCAGGAACAAACAAATTGTAATGATTTTTGTATCTATTTTCAGCCCTTGGTTGATATTTTGAAATTAATTCACCAGAATTTGTCTTATCAACATGGGATTTTTCTATGTACTTTTGATTAATTGTATACTTACTCTTATGAACCAACGAAATACCTATAGTTTGTGACATAATAAATTTTGCTTGTTTTTTTATAGACAGACGAATGGGTTCGATAAGTAATATTCCTTGTTTAAGCAATTCTGTAAGAGATAAATTTTTATCAATCATTAAAATATCCAGATTCAGTTCTCTCCTTTCAATAGAAGCTATAGTAACTTCTTTTGGGTTTATAAGTCTAAGCAAGAGACAATATACTTTAATGTTATTCATTGTTTTTTGATTTAAAAAATCATTCCATTTCAATTGAAAAAGCAAATATGTTTTTAGTAAAAAATCAAACTCCGCATCTAGATTTATGTTCTTAGTGTATTGTTTTTTATTTTTTTTTTCTTTGGTGCAGCATAATTTTCTTGACTATCTTTTTCCTGGGTTAAGAGAATTGATTCAAAATCTGTTTGTATTGCGCCGTTTTTTTGTCTTTGATTTTTTTTTTTCTAATTCAAGAAATTTTATGTGATTTGAAAAAATTGATAGAAAAATATTTCTTTTTTTTTTTACAGTGTTGTTTTTATTTTCAATGGGGGTTTCCTTTACATTAAGGAGAAATTTGATTGGTATGCCCCATGACTTAATTTTATACGAATTATAAAGTATCAAAAATTCTGGGAAAAACCAAAGTTCCAAATTTGATATGGGACAGCTTAGTATTTCTTCATTCATTCTCATCCAATCAAAAAGCTTTATTTTATTGGATTGGTTTATTTCTTGATTTTGATCGACCGTGAGAGAAAAAAGATTTTTCTTGTCGATTTTATTAATTATTTTATAATTATTAGGCCTAATCTTAGTATATTTAGTATTGTCATTGTCAGTATCCATATTGTTCCAAGCCCGAATATAGGTGTTCTTCCTAAAATGAAAACTGAGAAATAGCCAATCAAAATATTTTCTATCGGAATTTTTCTTTATATCTAGAATATTTTTTTCTACTAGATAATTATTGATTGGAATATCTACCGGCCTGTTAAAAACTTTTCGTTTATGTTTGTTGTAATTATAAAAAATATAGTGGTTATGATTTACTTGTAAGGGTAATCCAAAACTATAATAATCTGTCTTATCCTTATATTTAATAAAATTATATGATAAAAGATTGTATCTATATTGTTTTTTAACATTTTTTTTTTGTTTTTCAAAGTTAAGTAATTGGTTTTTTTGATATAAATTATGTTTGTTTAAATGTTTATTTTGAACTATAAAGTGTTGATTTACTATATTTTTACGTTTTTGTGGTACTAACGTAGATAGAGATAAATCATCTTGATAATAACCTTTTATCAAATTTTTACAGTGAGGTATTCCAGAATTTCGGAGCTTCCTATGTCTTAAGTCGGAATCTAATATTTTATGTGTTCTAATAAAATAATTCTTTATTTCATTCTTAAGAAAAAAAGATGTTCCATTATATTGAATAACATATCTCAATTTTAATTTATATAAATTAAAAAAGTTAAAAACTGTGTTTTGTGATAATTTGTAAAAGACATATGCTTGTGACAAATAAGATAAATTACAAAAAGGATGTGGATTCTTATTACTAATATTAAAAATTGACTCTTTTATAGTATAAAAGAGCTGAGTTTTATTTTGATTTGTTTTATCAATCTTTTCTTCATTTGTTTCATTATTGTAAAAATAGTTATTATAGGAACTGTATTTATTAAGAATTTTTTTTGTTGATTCAAAAAAAAAAGAAAAAAAAAATTGTACACTTATTCTAGGAATATTACTGATATATAGAAATATCTTTATATATATCCTTTGAATTAAAAAGTTTAGAAAATAATTTTCTTTACGAATTTGTTGAATATTTCTTATTTTTAATGTCTGCCTAATATTTTTTGAAAATGCCAATCTTTTATCATCATAACTCATTTTGTTAAAACTAATATTTGTAGGCAGGCTTATCAATTTTTTTTTGTTGTCTTTTGAAATTGTTTCTATTTGATTTATGATTGTCTTTCTTCGATCAGTTAGATCGTGTATTTTTTTTTTTTTTATCAATGAAAAAGTTGTGAAATTCCTAGAGTCAATGTTAATTGATGATTCATGAATTATCTCATTATTTCTTTTGAAAGTTTTTTCTTTTTTGCTTTCATTCAATTCATCTATTTCTATTTGTCTCCATCCAAATAAAAACAATATAATTTGGTTAATTTTTGATAATTCGTTTATTTTATTTTTTCTAAAGTGAATCTTTTTACTAAACCATTTTATTGTTTCTTTTGAGATATTTAGAAATAAATTTATTCTTTCTTTTAAAATTATTATAACTCTAAAGCATTTCTTTTTCAATTTTATAAGTTTTTTTTTGAGTTCTTTAAGAATAGGTTCAAAAAATGAAAGTTTTTTTCTTGGAGAACCAAAAGGAAGTTCAGTTTCCATTCCAAAAACGGTTAAAAAAAAAAAATCATGATTTTGTTCTTTATTTTTCATTGGATAGTTATAAGTTTCTCGTCGATTAAATTTAGATTTGTGCCAAGGTTTCAAATGAAAAGGAAATAAGATTTTTATCTGAATACCGTCGCTTAACCAGTTTTTAGGAAATTCGGTTTCTGATAATTGAACGCCATTATAGGTGCATTTAACATGCATTTCTCTCTTCCAATCTTTTAAATCCTCGGACCATTCGGGAAATTGAAAGAATATTATACGACCAATATTTTTAAGTATTATCAATGATGGTAATATAATATATTTTCTCAGAATTGAGTGGCTTACTAATAGAAGACCTCTTATTACTTGAGCAACTACAAGTCTGTCCCAGATTTCTCCTATTTCTATACGTGCTTCTTCTTTTCTTTTTTTTTCTTCGTTTTTTTTTAGTACTTTCTTCTGCCCTTGTCTCTGTATAATCTATAATTTTGAATTCTGGGTTTTTCCATATATAATTTTGGAAATAGTTTTTAATTGTCTCGGAAGAAATATCAAAATAAAAAGAAAGGTCTTTGTCTATTCGGTTCAAAAAAGTGGGAGAATATACGTTTGCTTCAAAAGCTTTCCAAATAACTGTTTTACGCCTTTGGGCTTGTATGGAGTCTGCGATTATGTCTCGATCAAAATCCGACTCTTGTGAATAATGTATCAAATAAATGCCATCTGTTTCATCATCATTATTATTAGGATCTTGGGGAGTACTAGAAGTATTAGTATCTTCTAG